>CM018039.1:6087500-7472500 GCA_008638375.1 Nyssa sinensis | reverse complement strand
TGAGGCATGTTGCTTGTATGGTGTAAACTTATGGAGGGAGATAAGCAAAGAATGAAGAAACTTCTTCAGGCTGATTCAATCCATATTTAGGAGTGGAAGTAGGGTTAGGTGTTGGTTTGATGTTTGGTGTGGTGACACCTCGGTTGAGATTATATTTTCAGATTTATTTGGTGACAAAGAGGCGAGGGTAGCTGATGATGTGTGCATTTTGGATCAAGATGTGGTTTGGGATCCCTGTTTTGTTAGGTCATTTATGGCTCGGAGGTATCTTCGATGATGAATTTTATGGAGCTCACTTGAGCAGTGGTTAAGAGGGAGGGCAATATTTGTTGGAAACCTGGTCTGAATGTTAGGTTTAGAGTCAGATCCTATTACAGGGTGTTAGGCAGCAATATTGGAGGAGGGGGAATTCCATGGAAAGGGATTTAGAAAGCTTCTGTCCCCTCAAAGGTTTCCTTTCTTTGGTAGGCTGCAGCTTTGGAAGGGATACTCACATTTGCATGTGTAACAGAACGGAAGGGACTTATTTGCATTTCTTTTGTTCTTTCACATCTTTAGCACTGAAATAGCTTGCAATGCGTTGATCATTCATAATACTTCATGTGAGGTGGGTGTGAAGGTGAGGAGAGAGCAGACCTTTTCATTCAATACTTTCAGTTTACTGTGTTGTAATGCTACGAGCATGCACCTCCTTCTGGGATCTAGAAGAAATGCAAACAAAAAATAACATAAAATTATTGATTCCTCATATTTGATCTTGTTTCACAACAGCAGCTATAGCTGAAATTAGAGGCATGTCTTTCTTAAACTTTTGAGTATTCGCTGCCTTCCTTTTCACTTGTTATTAACTCTTTGCAGGGTGTGGTATACCTCTTTTTTTTTGTCCTGGTAAATAAGGATTTCAGTAAAGAAACATATTACATAGTTTGGGAGTAGTATACTCCTTGGATATCACCCTTAATTGAATAGAAATACATTCCAGAATAAAAACAATGAAAATAAAGCTAGAAAAATAAAATTTGCATCCTTCATTTGCAGGAGTATCCACACTCATTGGCTTCACAGTAAACATGGATAACACTCACCTCAAGCCTTCTCATAATGTACCTGTAGTCATAAATCAAAGCTGGTGATGATTGTCCGTAAGATCTGATGAAACAAGCTCAATGGCTGCCTTGGGCATCCATTTCTATCTCAGTAGGGGCAAAATTGTGATTAAGGGCCAAATTGAGACCATCCTCCTAAGAGCTTGTTATCTTGAATAAGCCAGCCCCCCCCCCCCCCCCCCCCCCCCAAAAAAAAAAAAAAAAAAAAAAACAAACACAAACACACAAAGTAATGCCCAGGTTGTCTTTCGAGGCATCATCAATGTTTAACTTGAAAACACCATGCACTATTGGTATTGGTAGGTTGGGGCTCACCAACAAAACAATTAACTTTATACTTTACAAGTGTGGGGGGTCATGATAGAAACCCATTCGGCAACTTAATCAACCATGGAGTCAACAGAAAGTTGTTTTTGGGGGGGGGGGGGGGGGGATTAGAATTGAAAATTTTCTGGTTCAGTAATTCCAAATGAGCCAGCAAGCAGATGGAAAAATGAAATTCCCAGCAAAGGAGGATATGTGGAGTTTTTGACTGGCAATTGGTTTTTCTCCAATCACAGGTACCAACAGTGAAGAAATTGGAGGTGTTACTGGAGGTATAATTTGGAGTCAAATATCAAGCACTGTGTGATATATATTCCCCGAGGAGGCAAATATTAACCTGAGTGATGGACTTATATATATAGCCTGAGTGATATGCCTATGATGAAGAAGATCCTTGTTATGCACCCCAAAGAAAGAAAGAAATATGAAGAAGATCCTTGCTACAAATTTTAAGTTGACAGAACAGTCAAAGGAAATTGGTGATTTTCCAAACCCATTTGGAGTCAACAGTTCGACCTTCAAAAATGACACAGCAAGGTCATAAAGAGATTTACTATTGAAGTCACCATTGCAAAATTTCCAAGCAGAAGTATCTTTATTTTCACCAGATGATTGGAAAGGGACAGCATGTATAACATGCTGAGGACATGAGGAAGAGGCATGGAAATATTGGAAAAATCCTAACCTAGCTGATTATGGCAGTCAAGCACTTTAAGATCAATCTGTTGAGGAGTGAGAGGACGTTGGATAATACACAGAGGACTCATTCCAGTTCAATTCTCCAACCAAAAAGAGATAAACTTCTTGTTTCTATCTGCCCAATGAGCTTCTTTAGTAATAGTGTCCCAATCTTGGCAATGCTGCACCAAATAAATGAAGAGGTTGGTTTAACTGGGTAACTCCATCTACAACCAACATATTTTTTGCAAAAAGTTTTAACCCAAATATAATCTTGCTTATGGCAATGTGCTATGGCAATTTTGCCGTGAGTCCATGACAACATGTTGGCAGCCTCAGTTTTTCCAATGCCTAACACACTGGTTCTCTTAGTTAGTGGCCATATCCCACCCAACTAGCTGAATTTTTTCTTTCTTCCGGAGGACCCCATAAAAAATCTCTATTGACTTTATCTATAGAAATGGATTGAGGAAGCTTACCGGGTTGCAATATGTAAGATGGGATGGCTGAGTTAACAAATTTTACGAGGGTTGCCCTACCAGCCAAAAATAAAATGTTGGCTTTACAACTAGCCAATCTAGATTGCACTTTCTGCAAATGAATCAAGAGTGTCCTTGTTAGGACGATCATGTAGGACAGCTAAGCCAGGATAAATCCTCAATTTACGACCATGTTTTGAAAACAACCTTTGTATTGTGTCTCTGCACCATCACATCGTCCACTCCTTAGTAATGCTTTGTTTCATAAACATTTTGGAAGTATCAAAACACTTCCAGTCCCCAAAGGATGCAATCTCCTAGTAAACATGATCTTCCAATGCATCTCATCTCTTATTTGCTTCACATTATTATTATTATTATTATAGGTGACCTATTTGCGCCACTTTATCCTTCACTCAATCACTTCATCCACCTTAATTTCAGAAACTTGCAGAGTTTCCTCCTTGAGGGAGCATTTTCACACCAAATATTACTCCTAAATTTTACTCACTCCACTTTAAGCAACACCACCTTAACAAAATTTGTCAAGCCCATTCATAATAGGCTTCAAAGGCCCGCCCTATAAATTCCACAAATCCCCTAGTCCATTGCTTAGTTCAATCGATACTGTACTTCCATCCTGTTACTTCTTACATAGACTTCTACTTTCCAAGGCAAATAATTATTAACCAATTGCCCATTAGAGCTTCGAACTACTCTGATATCTATCCCGCTGATGTCCTTAGGAGTGCTCTTTTGCTCATTGACATGGAACTCAAATATCTTTCATACCCACCCGAGGAGGTTTTTTTGAAAGCTTTTCCCACTTCTTCATTACATAATTATTAGTTTGGTTGCCCAGATTATAGGGAAAAATTAGAGAAAATTCTGGATTGTGATGAGTTAAAATTTTTATATTCACATTTCGTCTCGGTAAACAAATGGGACACTTTCATTTTTCAGCATCAAACATGTTTCCTCAAAATAAATGCGTTTCACATCATCTTTAATAATATCAATTGAGATCTGACAATGCACACCGACAGTTTGAAGATTTGATTGTAATCATAGATTTACTTTTTGAGACTATTAGATGGTTGGTATGAACCTCCAATCATTATTAATTTGATTTATTTTCTCCTACAGGTCTACTTCAAAGCAACAGATCCATTTAATGAGAGGTGGCAGGGTGCTTGGATTATCACTGCTTTTTGGGACATTCTCGCATTTGCATTGCTCTGTGTTATCTGCTATCTCTGGGCCCCATCACAGAGCTCTCAACGGTGTGTGATGAATTTTATATAGCCATAGGATGGTCACTTTTCTTTCATCTTGGGAATTCCTTTAAAAAAGAATTTGAAGATTCACTAAACATTTTCTCTGGAAATTGATTTCTCTTGTTGAACTGCCGCTCTCTTTGTCCTGTTTAAGCTCAAAGTATATTTTCCGACTCACGTAAGCAGCTATCTCCTCTTTTTTCCCCTTGATAAGTCAGCAATCTCCGGATAGTGATGGGATGGTAAGACATCCCCTCTTGGGATAGTAGCCTAGGGTCATTTCGAATTCTGAACCATGTGCGGGGTGTGATGGTTGAATTACCATCTGTATTCGCACAATTTTTTTTTATAAAAAAGGTCAGATACCCTTTTTTCGAATTTTTTTGTCAGTTTGGAACTCCTAGGTTCGTAACCATTCTTTTTTTAAAAAAATCTTTTTTAAATGAAGGTTACTTTTGTTGAATTGATGTTACAAGTTTAAAATTGGTGTCTAAGTTGGCAGAAATTTTAGAGTAAAACTATTGTCGGAGAGTGTTCCTGGCTTTTTCATATCATCAGAAGTTTTTTTTTTTTTTTTTCTTTTGTGGTAATCTCGTAGCACTTTTCTGCTCACATGTACTGTAAATTATGCACAGATATGCCTATTCAGAAGAACTGGGAGAAGAGCATGAGGATGAAGAAGCTCAGTCCCTATGCAGAGGCACGCCAAAAGGTGACATCAGTTTAGTCAAACAGGAGAGAAAGGAGAAGAATGTTGAGAGTGCCGATCTAGAAGACGATGCAGAAGAGGATAAGAGGGAATGATTGCCATGTATTCACAGTCAACAACCTTCTTCTGTAGCGATTGATTCCAAGATGAAAAAAATTACAACAACATAACAAAATTGGAATGCGCTCCCGATTTCATGTATTTTTCTTCACAATATTGATTTTTGTTTTCTCTCTTATTTTTTTTTTGGGGTGATTGCATATTGTTAAAGGGCGCAAATTGGCACTTACCAACAGGAAAATTGAACTATTGGAGTTGGAGAAAGAGGGGAGCTGAAGGTGCAAATTTTGATGCTTTTGAGCGTGGCACGACGCCATTGTGATTGTAATGATATTTTGTTTTGGTAGAGACATGTAATTACTATGTGTAATTGACGTGAATGAGTTGTGATAGCCTAGCCAATTCTTGAATATGGTCGTCAAAAAAATCAGTGCATGCAAAATGTTAGATGCTTGATCCTAGCTTACATGCTATAATTAGGCTAAATAAGCAATCGAGAGTACTCTTACTGTAAAGATTGTTTTCGTTACTTAAACTCATAATTTTTAGATCAAAGTGAAGCAATCTTATTATTGAAATTAAACCATTATAATGTTAGTTCTCAAACATATATATATATATGTCATGTATTATAAATTTTTTCCTTTATTAATTTTCCTTCTTAAATATCATTTTTCATAGTACTTAAATAAGGGAAATACTTTTTCCTTTTTTTTTGGTTGTGAACTAATCACAAGGTAAAGATAAAATTATTCTATAAGAGATTTTATATTCTCTTCAAATAAAAAAAAAATTACATAGTTAACTCTTTTATAATTAATAGACATAAGAAAGAAGATTTATTAATTATTAAAATTATTTATTATGACATTCTCTTATACTTTTATTAATGAAAATTTGTTTCATACATGTATATGAATTTTGACACAAAAGAGACTTTTTATTTATTTTTTTAACAATATTTCGGTATTTAATAAAAATTATATATAATGTTCAATTTATGACATACAAAAATTCTTAATATCTTTTTTAACTAAACAAATTATGTTTTCTACCCATTGTAATTTTTCTCACTTATAATATTTTTGACTCCAAATAAAATAGAATTTACAAACTTAATTATCAAAACATATCATAAATGGTATACGTATAATTATTTTATTTCTTTAATAATTAATATTATAAAAAATTATTAATTTTTAATTATTCATCATAAAATTAAGTTTATTTTCTTAAAAAAATTATTAATTTATTAAATATTAATTATGAGAAAGCTAACTTTATTTTAAGTGACTTGCGCAAAGTTAAAGTCAAATTTGCCCCTTCAATTTATATTTTAAACCGGATAGGGGTAAAAACGAAATAACCCAAATCAATGGGTCTACGCGTATTTTATGTTTAATTTTTAGTATAAGGGTCAAAACATGGACCCAAACTTCGAGGAAATAAAAACATGGTTCAGAATTTCGGACCCTTGCCTCACTCACTCACCACTCTGACAATTGTTACTCGTCTCCGTTTCTTACCATCGGAACGATCAAACAACAATCAGTTGAATAATGATTTCATCAGCTCCTCACACAAACCCTTCTTCCAATTGATTGCTCACTCTCGAAGGATTTGCTGATTGAGTTGTACTTTCTCTCACCACTTTCTCTGTCTACAATCATATATGGCTATGGCTAGCACTGGTAATGGTTTAGGGGAAGAAGAAGTGGAACAGATAGCTGCAGAGCTGAGCAAATCCCTAAAAGAAGGGGAAAGAATTCTCGCGCCCACGAGAAGACCCGACGGGACTCTCCGAAAGCCCATTCGAATTAGGGCTGGTTATGTTCCTCAAGATGAGGTCGCCATTTACCAATCGAAAGGCGCCCTGGTATGCTTATAGCATTTATACATACATACATATATGTATATATGCATATTGTATGTACAATCATGTGTATTTTATGGATGTATTGACACGAACTTGTGTATGGTTTTGATTGTTTGTGGCAGTGGAAGAAGGAGATGGCATCGCAGGAAGTGCCTGGTTACTATCCTGATTTGGATGCAAAAGCCAAGACCAAATCTGCTAAGAGGAATGAAAGAAAGAAGGAGAAGCGACAACAGGTAAATCTCTTTCTCTCTCGATTTGGTACCAGCAAAGTGTGATAACTTTAGAATTGCGCTTTTAGTCAAGCCAGTGCTGTGTTATGCTAATATGAAGTGTTCACTAATATGCTTATCAAATTGACCTAAGATTTCGTTATAAAAGGTAACAAAAACCTTAGCTAATTAAGAGCTACCTTTCATAAGAAATGGCCTAGTCATGGGAGAAAAATCATCCAAAAAAATTACAAAATACTGAAAATCAAAAAGATTTTTTATTCTTGTAGGACTCCAAATGTCTGAATGGACAAGATTAACGGGGCTAAACTAACGACTCCCTAAACTAAGAGGAAAAAAACTTTAGTGATACTTGCCTAATTGGCAAGCCTCACATTCTAGACCCGAAATAAGACTCAAATTAGGAACAACTTAACTCAACATCTGCAGATGGCCCAATCAAAAATGTCACTGGAAGGGATAAACAGTAACACTCAAGACAGTACCAGGATCTCCAGTATCCAAATAGTAAAGATCATTACACTCATACCCCATACTAATCACCTTCTTCATCTTAGTGTCCTTGAAAATACAAGAAGATGAAGAAAAGGTTACCGAACACTGTAATGATTTGGTTAATTAACTCACTGATAATAGGTTGAAAGGAAAATGAGGAACAAATAAACAAGCGGGTAAGGACAAAGATGTGGTAGGATGTAGATCACCAGTACCAAGCACAAGTCGGAAAGCACCTTCAACTTAAACAATATGTGATTTAGAAGGATGAAAATTAGAGAATAAGGAGGGAATACCACACTAGGCCTAGAATCAATAACCCAAGGGGCTGATGGTTGTCCTACCACACATATTAAATCACCTGAATTTGCTAACGTTGGAGGAGGAGGAGACGAGTTGAGAAAGAGAGATGACAACTGCTGGATGAGTTGGCCAAGTTGAGAGATAATGTCATCATAAGAACCAGAAGTATTGGCAACATGACTATTAGCAAATGTTTATGCTACTGGAGTAGCAGAACAACAATCACGAAACCCACGACAGTTGCCATCACCGGAAGAAGCCATAGGAAACAACCACAAAACCACACGCAAAAGAAATTACCCAAAAATAGTCCCAAAAAAAATCGTAGCAAGAACACAATCACCTAAGATGAACTCAAGATGGGGACACTTGTGGGATAACCAAACCACAAATAGTGTCCAGACGAATGAAACCATTACCAAATGCAGCAACAGAAGAGTCAAACAACACCAAATGCACACTATATAACATGTAGCAAAGCAGATCACACATACAAGGTTACCCAGTCCACTGTTGTAGCTTGTGCACCACCAAAACACTATCAAAACTTCATGGGCTAAAAAAAAAACACCATATAGTTTCCACCAACATAGGTCGCACATACAAGGTTGTCTGATCACTTTTGTACCTTATAATCCAACAAAATGTTATCAAAACTTCATGGGCTGAGGAAATACACTTAAGAGGCCCTCTAATCGCACCTCTTAGGACCAAACCCAAGCATCAAACTCCTTTAAATCCTTCAGAAAACGCAGATTGACAAAAAATGTGCCCCTTTTTCAAAACAAAAAAAAATCCGAAAATAGGAAGCACCAACTAAATGACTTCAAAAAACTTCAAAAAAAATTTGAAAAAATAACCATAAGACTAAGGAGGAGGAGACGACCTGACTGGCTGTTTAATGTCAACACCTGTTCTAGCAAGATTTTCACCCTCTAATGTGTTCTACTGTGTTTTCGGTGAGATCCGGTGTCTATTGTGGCTCTATACCAAGTTGAGAGGCAAGATTTTAGGTTCGAAATAAAGAAAAGGTGGAGAGAGAAAAGAAAAACAAAATAACTCTTGTAGTATTGATATTCTTGATCTTCTCACTCCAATTATTTATACAATTTAAAAAAAGAAATGATATAATTACAATATTACCCTCACTAAAATATTCTAATATATCCCAGAATAGAACTAAATAAAGAAAATAGTAAATTTAAAAAACTAAGAACTCTAACAAAGAACAATCTTAGAGCTTTGTGTATGCATTTCCATGTTAAGAACAATCTTGATGCACATCCTCCCCTTCCCCTTCTCTTTTCTTTTGGGAAGTAAATTTAGCATGTTACCTGCAGCAGGCTTCTCTTGATAAGGGTAAGAATTTGGAGAAGAATGAAGTGTCATCTGCTGAAGATGGAAGTCGTGAAATGGAGTTTGTTGAGTCAGTGGCATCCCAGATAAATGAGCTCTCTATTTCTGCAATAGTTAACCTACCCTCAAACTCAACAGAGTGTTTAACTCCTGGGGATCCTGTTCCAGATATTGATAAAAGGATTCGAGCACTTAAAAAGAAGGTACAATTTCTCATGCTTGTGGTTCTCTATAAGAGTATTGATGACTTTGCTCAGTTCACATTCTATTTTGTCTGACTTAGGTTCTTGCATGCTGATGTTGTTTTTGAGAATGAATGTCTTTTTTCCAATTTGGTGTTGACAAAAAGGTCTGTTACATAAAAATCTCGTTTTCAGTTCCAGTTGTCAATATTTGAGGGAGGTTATTTCTGATGAAGATATCAGGAAATGCTTCGGTGGATTATATCTAGAAAGCTTGTGAGATAATGAAGGTTCAAGTTTTTAGATTTTCTTCATGGCATCCAATAATGCTGAAGGAAAAAATAAGTAAACGTCATACAGCTAAATCGAGTGGTTTTTGCATACATTATGAATGAAAGTGTAATGTTTCAAAATTCAAATGTCTTTATCTTATCTTGATTTTTGTTTATTTTAGTTTTTGCTGTATACTCTCTCTCTCTCTCTCTCAAATGCGTGAAGTGGAATCTGGACCTTGGGAATATTACCAGGGTTCTTCATAACTCATCCAACCGCAGGGGTTATAGCATTAAAATTATATTATTCTCAGCTTGTAACAGACCATCTTTATTGTAGATGCACTCCCACTTATAATTGGTGTTCTCAGAAAGTCCTGCTGATACATGCAGAGTCTTATTTTTTTCAAAAAAAAAAAAAACTTCTGAATTACAGAGATTGCTAGATCAAGGATTTCAAGCATTATGAAATCTGAAACTGGAATCCTGACAGAATCGTTTATTCGGGATGAGAGAGGGAGAGAGAGGCCTTCCATTGTGAAAAAAAAAAAATGGTCCACAAATTAACTGACTTAGACAGAATATGACAAATGTCACGGAACCTGGAGAAAAGTGAGCCCAGAATGACATGGTGAAACATTCATGAATCAGTTGATGATAAATGCCACATGTTTACCTCTTAAATCAAGCGCATTGATAAAAAAATAAGCTATTTTATTAAGTGGAATTTGTAGGAAGTAGGACTTCTTTGATTGCTGATTTGAATGTTCGAATGCTCAAGGTTCTTACCTGCTGAAAGTCCCATTAGTATTCTAATTGTTTGCTTAAATATGCTGCCTTGTGTTGGGGGAGAGTCCATTTGATTTCTGGCTCATCTGCCACTCTGCAAAAGTAGCAAGGAGAGCTTCCTTGACTGCATATAGAGGCAATTGATCAGCTCCAGTTCAATACTTACTGCTTCGAAGTTCATTGGTAACTTTTAGCAGAGGAAAGACATTCCGAACCTTTGATTTCTGGACCTTTTAACTAGTAATTATTACTTAAATATATAGTTAATTCTATGAAGCTTTTATGGAAAACCACATTGATTTCGATGCTGTTCATGAACCTCGACATGACTGTCATGCTTCATTGTTGTAGACTCCAACGTTGTTATCCTCATTTTCTGTGAGATTTGAGGTTTACTGAAGTTTAATAGGGGCATCTTTTTCTGTTTCATTTACCAGATTCGGTTAACAGAAGCTCAACAGCAGAAAAATGTGCAGCAAGATATGAACCCTGAACAGTTGGACAAGGTTGCTAAATTGGAAGGTTGGCGTAAGGAGCTACAGCTCTTGGAAGATAAAAGGGCTGAATTGACAGCTTCATGAATTGAGGTTTGTTTTAGGCTTAAGAAACTGTGTAGTTTTAATTATGGATGCTTGATGGAAATGTAAACATTGCATTTTGGGAACAGAGGCTCATCAATTCAGATTTTGTTTTGTCAAACCTAATATGCTAAACTAATTTGCACAATGGCATGGGAGCTACAGTTTACACTTATAACACAACTTATAGGGTAATACAATATAGAGGCTATTCACATTCCTATATTATTTATTATTGCTCTTCTTTAGAATATCTCTTTAGAATTCTGAAATTCTCTCTGTAAGATTAACATACATTTGAACCATGGATTTTCCTTCTTTTTTTCGAGGGGTGTTTTGACTTTGAGCCTTAGGTTTAGAACCTTGGGTTTTCAACCTCTTTGACTTAGTACATTGCACGTGTTTTATGATGCGAAATCCACCACAAGATGAACACTGATTGCAGTTACAGATATTGTCCATCGCAAAAATTGTTGTTACTTTACATGATTTGAAGACTTCTTTCAGTATTTAGAATAAATTTTTAAAGACTTACCTGGTTTTTGGTAAAACCAAATGGTCAATAAACTTATATTAAGCAAAAGTTTAAGGCACGAGCCATATGGGCCTAGTGTAATGGTAAGGTTGCTAAGTTCATCTAGCAGAAACAGTCTCTCTATTTGAGGATAAGGCTACATACAGTTAATTCTTCTCAAACTTTGCAATGACGGAGACTTGTGCATTAGGACTGAGAGTTCCTTCTTTTCTTCTTTTTTTGTGGTTTATTAGGAAGCACCCATTTTGTACTTCTTGCAAGACGCTAGACATAGCATTGTGAGGTGGGCTTGGCTGTTGTCTTAGGGCCTGTTTTGGGAGCTTCAGCTGGAAAATTGATTTTGAAGAATTGATTATTGAGGAATGGATTTTAGAGAATTGATTATGCCATAATCAGATTGTTTTCTTGGTGTTTGATAAAAATTGTAGAAAAGTTATTTTGTTTTGTGAATTTTTTTTTTTATCTTTTATATTGTATATATTGAATAATGTGAAAGTGGTAAGCCCTAGAGCATGGAGCAGGGCTTTTAAAAAGACAAAGTTGTTTTGATAAGTAGTTTTTTAACTTCTTGCAACCGTAATTTAGTAGGTTTCACACACAAAAACATGTTTTGTAAAATGGAGTCAAAACACCTCCAAAATTGTCAAAAGTGCCTCTTTATTTTTGGTGGGGTTGGTTTAGACGCCCCCTCAAAGTCTCAAACACCGACTTATTTGCGTTTTCTACCCTAAAGCTAGAAGGGGGTAAAATGCCCTTCCAAACGGTGCTTAAACTGAAAATGCTACCCTCCATTGTAATTTGTAACTCTCCATTGCCTTGAAAAGAATGAATCAAATAGAAGTTGCGACTTCTTTCCCGTTGATTTGAATGTATATATGTTAATTATTTGGTAGGAAAAGAAAAGGGAAATGGGATAAGGAGAGAGTTTGTGAGAGCTGGGAAGAAGGGAATCTAAGAATTACAAAGGCCGTCCCACATTGATAATCTAGCAGACTTTTTATGTCTTCATAAATACCAGTATAGAGGTCGCGGTGATTAAATGGAATAAAAATAAATAAATAAATAAAGAATGGTTGAAATGGTTGACCTTCAGACTAAGATTGACCTACAAACGAGTATATGAATATAAAATGAAAGTATGTTTTTAAAGGAACTTGAGAGCAGCCTCTTTAACTTCGAATTTTTTACTCCATTCAGGCTTTTTTTTTTTTATAATTTTTCAAACTAATACTATTTTTTTGTTATTGTCAAAACCCATGCAAATTTTAAAAGTAGTTTTTCAAAAGATATTTTTTTGACGAAAGCCTCTTTTCAAATACGCTTTCAGAAGCTTTTTTTGAAAAAACATTTTTTGTTGAATAAAATTAAAGTGTTTAAAAATTTATTATTTTTTAAATTTTTAAGTATTAAGTCAAAAAATGTTTCTAAAGGTGTCACTGTTGAAAAAAAAATGATTAAAAAATATCTTTTGAAAAGACGTTTCTAAAATTTGCATGAATTTAGATAATAACAAAAAAAAATTGCATGAATTTTATAAAAAAAAGTTTAAAAATAAATGAGTAAGGTAGAAAAAGAAAGTCATTTTAACTTGTTACACAATTGTGTGTGATAGCTTTAGGTTGCGTGGACTTTTGAAAGAAGGTCCTTTTGCTAGTGGAGCTTTAATCTGTCTATAAAGAATGGTCCTCTCTTAATCTTAAAAGGGTCCGGCTCATGTCCCTTTTTGCCTTTTAGGCATGACTGCCTTTGATGGATTGGTTCTGTTCTTTGCTACTTGTCTACTGTTCCTTTGTCGTTTGCCTATTATGAGGTATTTTCTCTTTCTTGGTTGTTTTTTTTTTTTTTTTTTATTTATCACGTCTGATTGGTTATATGCTTAAATACTTTAGGTTCTTTTTTAAGGGGAGAAAACTTGATGTTGATGTTTTTTTTATATATATAAATAGGAGGATTTTCATTGATGACGATAATAAAATATAAAAAGTTTATAAGCATAGGAAATAAGACAAGACAACAAACCAACAACTAACAAATTTGATCTGATCGGAAAGAAAATATTGAGTATTTTTATAATATCATATTCTCGGCGGTGAAATTGATGTTCACATGTATAAAAAAAAAATACAATCCTTCACATGCGGGTATTGATCTAATTATTGGGATTATTAGTGCAAGACTACCCAATATTTGTTTTGTGACTCAAAAAATTATTTAACAATCCCGAAAAATTAATCAAGTCAACGGTCAATCAAAAGTTGTAAAAGTAAAAAAAAAAAAAAAAAAAATTATTGCCAAATAGACTAATATATTATACACAAATCAACTGAAACCAATGATCCTGGACCATTCAAAAATTAATCAGCTCAAGAAATACCCAGTTCTTATGTAGCGGTAAAGGTGAGGAGTTCAATACCTCCAATGGGTTTCTTTTAATCTTTTATGCACCAAAAAGAAAAAATGGGAGAGAGCTCCGGCCAACAATCCCATATAAACTGCCTGTGCCACACCCAAAAACACAAACTGGATTACAAAGCTTCGCACAAGCCAACAAGAGAAGAAAAATCCCACCAAAAGCAAGCCATAGAAAATGGTCTATCTGAAGCAAGTCAGTGTGTGAAAAAGGCTGCAGTTACAGTGCCTAAATAACACAATCCTTGCAAACTAAATGCCTTGTGATCACCAGTTACAATGCCTAAAACATGCAAACCCAAGCCACATAACTTAACAGCATACAGCACAAATCCAAATAATATTTCTCGAGTCCCTGTTTTCTGTGCATCAAAAGCAGTACCATGTGAA
The DNA here is from genome assembly GCA_008638375.1 of Nyssa sinensis. Lineage (NCBI taxonomy): Eukaryota > Viridiplantae > Streptophyta > Magnoliopsida > Cornales > Nyssaceae > Nyssa > Nyssa sinensis. The sequence continues at coordinate 7,458,449 of CM018039.1, read as the reverse complement.
TATCAGTCCTACAATTGTATTTACAATCACATTTAACATTATTATGTAAAGAGTTTTTGCCCTTATTTTCAACAGATGATCAAGGGACAAGGAGTTAAAAAAAATTACATGCTTACACTGAAAATTCACAGAGATGAATTTTCTGAATAAAAAGTAAATGGGAATTAGGAAATACAAATTGTAAATTCACAACAGGGGGAAAAACTGCCTTCTTTCCACCTTCCTATTTTCAGTCATTCTATCACACAACCATGAAACAGATGAGAAGCAAATGTGCATCCAAATGTTAAAGAGAGTACAATTGATCCTTTTTCTTTTTTAACCGTAACTTAATGACCTAAAGAATTTTTTTTCCCCTAATTCCATTATTTTTCCATCACTATCTCCGTCCTCCATTGGCTTCTCTACGCCTTCGTCTCCTCCCTGAACGCCCCAACAGAACTCTGCCCTGGCGGCGTAGACGACCAACCAGTGAGATACCATCATTGTCACCACCATCACTGTCACTGTCTTGATCAGAGGAATCAAAACCGCTAACAGGAGTGGTGTGGTGAAATCCAACAGCACCTCCATCCAATGTGTGGTCAGAGTCACTATCATGCCTCCTCATCCCTCTATTCGGGCCAACATTCCCTGCCGGCCCAAATGCATGCAAGAGGAGAAAGACGTTGACCAAATTACTATCAATCCCCACTTCGAAACCCCTGTCCCTCTCTGGGGCTTCAACACCAAAACCTTCTTCATCTGTATCGAAACCATAATGACTTCCTTCTATCACATAATCACCAAAGACCATTGCTCCCGGCATTGATGACATTATTGTGCTGAGCACATCCTCCCGTTCTCGTTCACGCTCAAGTCTTCTCCATTTTTGTTCCAGATCAGGATCCACTTCACGTGGCCGAGCACAAGGGTGTTCTACCCTTACATGTTTTCGCAGCTCCCTGTAAGTTCCAACAAATGAGCAGCTATCCTGCATGCAGCTCCTCCTCTTAGCATTTAGGTACTCCCGTGCAGGTTCCACCACTGTCCACCCCTTTACCTGGCCCCTGCAAAGGGGGCATGCAAGCTCTGCTATTTCACACTTATCAGCAGGCCAACCAGAATCTGAACCCACAATCGGATTATCAACTGAGCTTTCCTGGGGTTGGCCATGATGGGATGATGCTACTTTAGTGTAGGCTTTCTTATACTGGTCAAGGCAGTTGGAGTAGCGAACGCTAGTGCCGCACATGTAGGGACGGCACCCCTTGTCATGAGAAGAACATAAAAGAAGAACAGCATTGTGGGGAAACTCCATGCATACAGAGCAGGTTGCATCTTCCCAGTCTTTCTTATCCAAGACTTGGGAGCATTTCTTAAGTTCCATGCCCGGCTTTGCATCCTTGTTACAAGATGGCAATGGGTAAGGGCTTGGCCTGCACTGTCGTGAAGCAATCCTGCGTCGTCCCCTGGTGCTTTTTGCCATTTCCAAACCAAACCTGAAAATCATTATTAAAATTTTTTTACAATAAAATAGGTGACTTGATTCAGAAAATTTAACTGACGTAATCAACCAAACAAATTTTTAAGGAACAGACCTACCAATATGCATACTACTGTGTGTTTGTGTATGGAAATATGAAAAGTAAGCATAGATAACTAAAATCCAGAAGTCCTAACTTAATTTAGGAGCAAAAAGTATGTATCAGATTTTGTCTTCTTCTCTGCTTCAATTATTGATGTTCCAACCCATAACAAGGTGATGCAACATCAAGTCAAGATTATATGATCTCAAATAAACACAAGGTCAAAGTAAACACTTGATAGAAAGACAACTCCCATTAGAAAAATGAGCAGGTAAGTTTGCGAAAAACGTTCAATGTCAAGGGAGCACTCACCACTCTCCAAATCAAGAAGAATCCAAATAACGATATTTAGTACAGAGGATCCTGCCAACCAAGGTGTTTCTCCACTTAATTTGAGGAGGAAAGGGGGGAAAAAAGAAAAAGAAAACTTTCTTTCATGTATTAGCCTAAATGCAAATATGCAACACGTTCAGCTCATTCAAAACTAAAAAGTACAACACATTTTTAAAAGACAATAGAATACTAAAGAATTGCTAAGTTGAAGAGACTCAAGACTAGAGAACTAGAGAATAAGTTTTTGAAATATAAAAATAAAAATTGATGGCTACGGTATGACATTACCAAGATTGGAAGAGAGAGGAGTGAAAATGAACGGATGCAGTCATGAAAAAATTCCAACAGAAAGGCGTTTACCAAAAGTCCCATTTTACTCAGAAAATTACCTACTACGTGACTAAAACATCCAGAGATTAAAATTAATAGCGTGGACTTGAGACATAGCACTATCATCAATAATGTGACACGATTAAATTTATAGATATTATACAAAGTAGTGATGCAAAGGCGATATTGATACCCACCAACAGCATCAGCAAAAGAATATCCCTATTTATTTACCCAAAAACAGAAAACTGGTGGTCCCCTTAAAAAAATGAGCATCGAAGCTCTACATTCCAGCCATTTGAATGAGAGGGAATACGAGATTAAATATGATTACAGTATATGTGACCACAAAGAAAGAGATTAAAGATCTCTGATCTTTGTAGCCTTCATTTATGGAGGAGTCCAAAGATATTGCTGGTTCTCTGTTCCTAATGTGGCAGTTCTGCATGACATTCTATTTTTACCCACACTGCTACTGTGCAATCGTGTCATACCCACAAAATGAGACACCTAGCTCAAACAATGCAGGAATTATAGAGACTGCCCTTTACTGTTAAGAAGTTAAACTGAAGTTACTGACAATCTTAATTGGCCCAAGGGAGATAACCATCTTAATTGCAACAAACATACTTGAGGTTGAGCTCTCATTGGTATTATTAAATCTTAAACTTCTAACGTCCTTGGAGACACTCCCATTACCTGCTCAATATATTAAACATATCCATTCGGGCTGTCTGCAAGTATTCTTGGGTTCATCATTTAACTAACTAACTGATGTATCCTTTAGTTGCAAGAGGAGGAACCATGTTGGAAAGTCTCCAAAGACAATTCTACCCACCTTAAATGTTGCTTTGTTTCTCTGCTCTTCTTTTTTGTTTAGTCATCTCTTACTTTTTCTGAAAAAAGGGCCAACTTTCCCTTCTTGTACTGTTCTAGCTTTCTAACTCCCATCCGTATCTTGGGGGGAAAGCATCTTAAGTCTTGACATTATCGTCTGTTGTTCAAAGAAAGTCACACCATGACTTGTTTAAAGTTGACCTTAATTCAGTTTTATGAGCAACCTAGCGTCATAAATTTTTTAGTTCTACAAAGAACCTCAAATGAATAATACATGAAGATGCGATCATGCATGACTATACCATATGTCTCTTAACAAGAAAAGTTTCCATTTGTCATATATTTTTCATCACTTTTTAAAAAATCTACACCATTCTGTAACTTCATTCAATTGATAAATTCAAAGTATGTCTTAAAAAATTATATTTCAACTAATATCATAGCTCAAGTCACAACACTTGTGTCCAGTTATTGCCTACAAACCATATGCAATTAGAAGCAAAGATGGAACTTATGTAAAAAGGTTGGGAGGCAAATAACTGTTGGAAATTGTATGCAAAGGGAAGTAAAGTTAGATTTTGCAACAGGACAGGATTCAGATAACTGTCAGCAAATTCCTATTCCAATCTTTCATTTCGTTTTTTTGGTAACTTCCTAATGATGATAAGAGCATTAGAGGAAAGTCAAATGACTGAATGTAAGAAGAAAAAAAGAATAAAAGGAGAAGCAAATTGCATGATCATTATTGCACATACAACACAAATGGGAAAAATAATTCAGAAACTCATTGTAGGAGTTTTACTAAGAAAAACAGGTCAAAAATTCATTGCAGTACTGAAACTTCCTCCATCCAGATCCCTGTATCAGATAACTTTACGTATCACATATCACATACAGACAACAGAGCATGGGTACAGAAAGATTCACGAGACAAAGAAACCATAAGATACTTGTCATCAACAGATGCAATTGCTAGCTTACCTGACCAGGTCCAGGGGAAAATGCTGTCATATAAACAAAAAGATGAGACAGCAACAATGTAGAGGCATATGGAACAATTGCTGTTCCCACAGGTATAACAAACTACAAGCACCCTTCCTCGACATACACCAAAGACCACCAAATAAAGATGGTAATCCCCTCAAACAATAAAGGTGTAGCTGCTAGACTGCAAATACAGAGTTCTACAATCAAGCAACAGGTATCCTCTTACAAACAATGTTATTGGGAATGCTTTCCAAAGACAGATTCCCAATACTTGCGGCTTGATATTACAGCCTATGGCACTTCTGACTCTGACAGCCTCCAAAAGTTGCAAAAGAAATTTTCAAATTACCATGACATTTTGGCCCCTTTTCAATTGCAAAAAGTGTGTGAAAACTGAAAACAGCAAACCACCCCCCCTCCCCCAAAAAAACAAAAAAACAAAAAAAAGGAAAAGAAAAAAACTCCAAAAAATGAAAATTATTCCAAAATTACACAATCACAGGCACTTCATTTTAAGAAAAGAAAAGTAGGACGAAGAAACGTTGGACTAATGCCAGAGCTGTTTTGGTTGCTTCCACTTCCACGGCCATCAAAAGCAGCTAAATCAAAGTTTTGACTCAAAACACTAAAAGTGACAAGATAGCTCAGGCAACAGTGCTCCTCAAACAAAATCCCTACACATGATAGATCACCTAATAAAGGAGTTCTTATCAAACAATTACTGTCACTGATTAAACGAAACCAGCCTCAAACCATGTGCACCTCTAGTAATAATTCCAATAAATTTGACCATATTCATGACATACAATCAAGAGGAATGGCACAAAGTCAGCTGATGCAACAAATCACTCCAAAAAGCTCAACAAGCAAACAATTTTGGAAAGTTATCATGCACTAGTTTAAAAGAAAATCTTTCAGCAAATGGGCCAATTTTGTGTTCAAGCTCTCTTTGTTTATGTTTTGAGCCGATTTTGAACAAACTTAGAGCCAGAGAATTGTAACCAATTCATAGAAAACACTGGAATCAACATTTAAGATTGTGAATATCGAAAAAGAAATCTACTGAAGGACAACTTAGAACAACAAATCATCAAAGTGGAAGCAACATACAGAAATTAAATATTTTGTTAACTCGACATGGCTGATCAAAGAACAAAATACAATGTAACATGTAAGGCTAGAAATGAGACTATGGGGGAAAGTAAAAATGTAAGATTTCAATATAAGACATGTCAGTCGATGTTAAAACCTGAAAACAATCGACGGAACTACAAATTATAGGGAAAATCACCCAACACAACCATGCCAAACTTAAACCTGGCAAGAAACAGATTGAACTTCAACTTAAAAAGGAAAACCCAACCAATTTGAGCACAAACAATCTGAAATAATCCACAATTGACATTGGAATAGCGTGATTGATTAATGAATTATAAATTAGAGGGGAAAAAATTACTGAATGCAGATAAAAAAAAATACTTAAAGCCAAATTGTGTGAAACTTTTGCTATTAAAGCTTAATTCAACAAGAGAAAAAGAAATTAATACCAACCTCGAGGGTTGAGCAAACCTAGATCTAAGAGAACTTAGTTACAGACACCAAAATGCATCTGTTATATAGATACTAGTACGAGACTTATAAAACTCATCCGTAAGCGAAACGAAACAACGTGCAAAACCAAACAATCACGCGAGATGACAGTTAGAAAATGAATAAAATAACAACAATCATACAAAGCTAAGTAAACTATTATTTACATATATTTATTTCATCAGCACATGCACTTGACCTTTAACCAAACATTTGAGATCTAAAATTAAATTATTAAAAAAAATTAATCAATGAAATATAAAGTGGACAGATTTTAAAATCTACTGTAAACAAAATACATTAACTACAAAAACATATACATATACATATATATATGTAGAAATAGATATAAAAATGAAGAAATTATTATCGAGAGCGACTTACCAGGGAATTTTTCGAAGGTATGTAGGGTGAAATGGTTTTGAGCGAATCGATTTTTAGGGAGAGAATTAGGTTTTCATAGCTCAAAATTGAGAGAATCGACGAACGGATCGAGGCGGAGAGGGAATTGAGAGCGGGAGACGGAGATTTCTATTAAAAATTCTACCTTTCCTCTGTGTTTGCCAAGTTAGAGAGAGAAAGAGATCACTTTTTTACAATATCGGATTCGTAGATTCATTTCTACGCTACTCTCTAGGCTGGTTAGATAATCAATAATTTTGAAATGGAAGTGGGTTTGAGGTTAGAAATGGCGATTCCACGCGCGGGTAGAGGCCGACTGGGGTTGGTTGTGGGACGTGGTAAGGTTGAAATGGGAGGCTCACGTTCTGAGTTGAGGAAGCGGGAGGAACGCGCTCCGGTGTTGAAGCAAGAGAGTGGTGATGTCGTGGCTTTTCAGCGGTTATTTGGCAAGTTTGAGCACGCGCGGGGATGTTTCGTGAGGGTATAATTCAATAGGTGACGTGGGCTTTTTTGAACTTCTACATTGGGAGGCGTGACTACGATGTTTGATGGATAACCAGAATTTCAAAGGTAGGAAATGGTGGGTGTTTTATGCTACTCGCATTCTTTTCTAAGAGCATATCCCATGGATTTGCCCTTTGATGCGTCCATTTCTAAAACTCGGTATTAATGTAGAAAATGCAACTTTAATCCATGTGCTAATTTCAAGATTTAATGTTAATGTAAAAATTAGAATTCTAATGATTTTATAATGCGAGGCCGTGTTAGTCACTCATTTTTTAAATAAAAAATAAAATAAAATTATAAATTTAAATTTCATTGTTATGTTAAAGAAATATAAATATTATTTTTATTAGTTATATAATAATATTAAAAGTATTAATTGTAAAAAATATGGTGAAAATTAAAAAGTGAAATGACCTAAATGGCCCGTGAGTTGGACTTGCCGATGGTCAAGCCTCAAGGGCGAAACGTATTCAATGGTACTAACTTTTTCTTTATTTCCAACCCAATGCTCGTGACTCGTGCTCATGTCTAATCAAAACTTTAGCACCTCTCTTTTTTTATTACAAAAGTTATTCCTACAGAATACGTAATAGAACACTCAACTGATTTGATATTTCCCAACAAATATATATATATATATAATCACTTTTTTATAATTATACTAATATTCTTTAAAATTTTTAAAATTATATTAATATTTTTTATTTTATCTACCCATATACAAATACATTTATTCAATTAGTTTTTCCTTTAAAATAATAAAATTAGTCCCTTTCATTTTTTTTTCACTTTTTAAAAATTTAATCAATTTTCTTTTTATTTTTCAAATAAATATGAATAAAAACCTTAATTTTTTTTATATAAAATAAAAATAAATTATTCACTTAAATTTATTTTTAAATAAAAAAATCTTTAAAAATATTTTAAAAAACTGGTTAAAATTAAAAAAAAAAAAAAACAATTTTGTTATTTTAAATAAAAAAATTAATTAAAAAAATATTCATATATTATCAGATAAATAAAAATAAATTTAATATAATTTTAAAAACTTTAAAAAAAAATCAATATAACTTATCTTTTTTTTTTGTCATTTTCACATTAAAAGAGAACATATAAGCATAGATTGATCTCATTAACACACACAACTCTGATTTAAATAGTGCACACACTACTAAAATTTCCTTACTCCCGACATTGCTCGTATAAAAAAAAAAAAAAAAATGGGAGATTTAATTCAGTGGGAAATAGCTATCTCCTTGAACTTTGAAGGAACCATTGCACCTGTGCAGCCAATCCATAGTTATGAAGGGGTTTCCACAGTTGGATTATTGATGGACAACAAAGATTTGGACTGGCTTCCAAAATGTTGCCCAATCAAAGGTCAGGTTGCAAAGTAGGACAATCACCTAACTTTCAGATTGGTCATGCAATCAGTAGTTGTACAGATCTATCAATTTTAGCTAACAGGATTGGAGGCATAACCAAACCTAAAATGCCAGTTAATTTGCAAATATAAATTGTAACACTGCAATTCAGTTCAAGACAAGTAAAAGAAGTCTGGGGGTGAACATGGGTGGGTCAGGTTCAAATGGAACCAGAACTAACCCAAACCTTGGACAATTCTAAAAAAAGAGAACTGGTACCCTGAAACCGATAGACCCGACCTGAACTGAAAATATTCGGTTCTTGGATATTTTGTGCACCCCTAGTACTAAAACACATATTCACTGATGCAGAGGTAGGGGAAATGTGAAAAGAAAAAGGGAAATTACAGTTAAATTAAAAATATATATATAAGAAATGACCTAGATGTTCCCTTCTCTAACTGATTGTCTTTCTTTTTTCTGGCTCCTTGTTGGGCGCTCTTTGAAAGGAAGGAAAACTTTGACTAGGAACCCTTTGTGGACTCATCTGCGGGTCCTGGTAGATCATCTTCATCGTGATAGATGTTCTCTGCCATCTGCCAGATTTGAAGGATGTTATCTTCAGCTACACTAGCAACAACCCAATCTTCACACGGGTTCCACGAGAAATCTGAAATTTTACTCGTGTGACCACCGTGAATGAAGAGCAATTCTGGTGGACCATCTTCAGCATCCTCTGGTGTCTGCTCTTCATCAATTCTGTTGGGGGGGGACACTGTTCAAATTATCTAGGAAATAGTATCTTTCTTATTTTACATGTCTATTGAATGTGTTAACATATCTAAACCAGACACCTCATATGCATAGCAGAATGATAAACAAAATAATAAATAAAATGATTAAAAAAACAAATTATTGATGTCCTAAAGATGTAGGTCCAGAGATATTTAAACCATCAACTTTCCCAAAAACCTTGTTTAAGAATAAATTAGAGCACATTATTAATTTACTACAGAAAAAGAACAATAACAGAAGATAAAACTCCAGTAGCTTTTATGCAGTTTCGAGGAAAAAAAAGTAGGATTTACACATTCCATGGAAAGTGAAACTATGAGTAGTGCTTAAAGCAGGTCCTGACATGATTCTCATATCATTTAATTAGTCTATTTAATTTTTTATGTTTGGTAATTACATTTGTATTTTATTTCAAACCAACAATAGTTAACAATAATGATGATAATGGAAAGTATCAATTAAACCATAATGATGCTAATGGAAACCCAAATGCTATAGAAACCATAATCGGAAATACCAATTAAACCAGAGCAAACGATAATGGCGATACCAAAAAAACAAAAAGAATCTTTTGAGAAAAGCATAATCAAATATGTGAAGCTTCTTTCCAACTTAACCACGCATGATATCTAAGTCTTAGCCCTTGACTTTAAATAAAAAAACACCTAGGTTTCAAACATTCAATAGTTTGCATAATTTTAGATATCAGTTTCCATCAACGTAGAAAACTGTAAAAGAAATTAAACCCAATTTCATATACAGATACTTAACACTTCCAGCCTAAGACCAAATGTTTACAAATTGTGCTACTATCATTTCTACCTCAGGTTACCTCACCCGATACCATAATCCAATGCTAGATCTCAACAACTGCAGTTTCACCCTCTCCATCCAATTGTCTTGAGACCTCATGTCATCCATCTATGGATCAATTCACAAAACTGTGCAACGATCACTTTTGGTCAAAATGCATCTCTTTCCCTACTTCCATATATTCAATTATTCTATACTCTCCTAATATCTTATGAACATGAATTCTAAGATGGAATGGCCTTAAACAGGAAGGGAAAAAAAAAACAAATCAAAATTTATTTTTTTACTTATCAAAAAAATTTTTTTGAAGCAATTAACTTAATAGTCTAAATAGAAACTGTTGCCATCGTGGAAGCTAAAATATAAAATTTGGCCATCTAATATGTCCCCCCAATCGACAATTTCAAGACTGTATCCTAGTGGCTCACGAAGATTTCGTCATTTCAAACTTAAAAGGTAGGTAGCAAAGTCAATTGGATTTTCAAAACTTGAACCCTTCACCTTCCCATTTGAGGGTGGTAAGAGAAACAATCCAAGCTAACAATTGGCGGTAGCAGAGTTAATTTTTTTTCTTTTTTTCTTTTTCCTTTGGTTTGCATATCTTGATTCATTGTTTAGGAAATAACTTCTGTAGTGAACCACCAAATGGTAGGTCCCATCACAACATAATTACCATAGTAACTGGCAATTTGTTACCATGCAGCGAATGCTTCAATTATATTAAAATGAAGATCAAAACGTCTGATAAAGAAGCAAAATCAAGATTAAAGACAACAATTTTACATAAATAAAACATCCATTCACCAATCTCAACAAAACCTGCTAATAGTTGGACCAAAGACAAACCTGCTAAGATCCCACACCATGAGTCTCCTACCAAGACAACAAGAAGCTAAGATGGTCTCATTCTTCGGATTCCACCCAACTTGGAAAACCTCCTCCCTGTTGTACATCACAGCAAGAAGTCGGTTCAATAGGTATACGTGCATAAATATGCACATCCACATGTAGAACATCTATATACAAGTGTAAACATGATATGCAAATCCACGAGAAAATCTAAAGAATATTTTCTTTCCTCATTTTTTTTGTCTTTCCTGAATGATAAAGAAATGTTGAACATGGATAATTTGAGGAACATAGGTCCAAAGCTGTATCCCAAAGAGTAAAGTATATGACATGCAAGGATTTTTTTTTTTTAAGATGCTTACTTGTGACAGTCAAAGGTATGGAGAGCAGTGGAGAGCTTTCGCAGATCAAATAACTTAACAGTCTTGTCAGTAGACCCTGTTGCTACAACCCATTCATTGAACGGATTGAAAGCTAAGCAGTTGACCTACCAAAAAGTCAAAGAAAAGAAAGAATTTTATCATATTCAAAATTTATTAACCTAAAAAATTCTATCAGAATATCAACAGCACTCAAAAGCAATAAAAGCATACATACTGAGAAAGACACTTATATCCAACAGAGAATAATGAAGTACGCCAACCATCTAATATCTGAAGAAAACAATAACATATGCGTATGCAATTATGTCAATCAAGTATTGAGATCTATTAGTGTAACAAGACGTACCCTTTCACAATATCATACCAATCCATATGCACCAACACATAACAATTATGATTTAAATCTCAAGACGGACAAGCATGTTGGTGGACAATAAGTATAATTGTACAAGGAACAACCAACAAGCTCTAACTTGGTTGGTACCTCCTCTACCTCCCCATATGGAAGGTTGAGGGTTCGAGTCAAAGATTGTAAGTGTGTGTGTGTGAGAGTGAGAGAGAGAGAGAGGGATTTAGCTATCAAATAAATAAATCAATAACTGTACAAGGAACATGTGTTTCAATTCAATCCACCAAGTAATTAATTCGAGCACCCTTCTGATCTGATACAGTAATAATCCTGCTGGATGTCAAGCCAGAATCAGCTTGCAAGGGATCTAAACACCTTGAAAGCATCCTCAAGCTAAAACAGAATATTTGGATTTATCACAAGATTTGAACATCTAAAATAGACTTGAGGATAATCTTCCAGGGACTTAATTAGGTGGAACGAAGCTCAGAATGAATAATTTTCTGTTTAATCATAATACAAGGTCCCCTGTGGCTTGTGGGGAAATATTAAGTCACCTTGGAAGCATCCTCAAGCTAAAACAGGAAATTTGGATTTATCACCAGATTTGAATATCTAAAATAGACTTGAGGATAATCTTCCAGGGACTTAATTAGGTGGAATGAAGCTCAGAATGAATAATTTTCAGTTTAATCATAAATTATAATACAAGGTTCCCTGTGGCTTGTGGGGAAATATTATGTCATGAACACCTTCTCACTCAATTTTCCAAATGTCAGGGAAAGAAACTCTTACAATTATTTTTCAAAAATTATTAATTAGCAATGAATATATCAAGAAAAAATAAGGCAATTTACTTAAAAATGGATAATTTTCTGTTTAGTCATAATACAAGGTCCCCTATGGCTTGTGGGGAAATATTAAGTCATGAATACCTTCTTCTAGCTCAATTTTCCAAATGTCAGGGAAAAATGAAATTAATTTTCAAAAATTATTAATTAGCTATGAATATATCAAGAAAAAAAAATTAGGCACTTTACTTAAAAAGAAACTATCTTCAAGTGCAAATGAGCTTTACAACAATAAAAATTGTTTCAGCACAGCCAAGAAAGTAGGAAAACCTCTAATCCATTAATGAGTTTTAGATATGTTGTACAAATGGTGCACACAAGTCTTTCGCCCATATCCCTGGATGCTGATACAAGCTTATAGGAAGATATGACCGCTGATCTTCTAATTCAAACATTTCCTGACTATATGCACATAGACCAGGTACTTAAGAGAGCCATCTCACCATGATTGAGTCATCAAGCCTTTTCTTTTTGCCAGTCTACTAAAGCTATCTGCTGATGGCCTGGGATTAGCAATACATTATTTTGTTTTTAGTATGTCTTACATATCAGTGTTCATGTGATATTTTGATTTTCAAGCACAAACGTGTTTCTTGTAATATTTCCTAGTCTAGTATACGTAACTTCCACATGGGATCAATACTTTCCACACTCGATAAAAAAATGCAATATTGATATATTCCCAATCATCCAAGTTATTGTGTCGCACTAAGTTCCACAACATCAACTTTGGAAATCTTGATACTGCTATTATTGAGAAACAATGATTAATGGCGATTCCACACACAATGTTTGAAAACTTTTCAATAGATTCACAAATTTGATCGTTGAAATCTGCAGATAATACTAGATCGCCTAGTATTTCTATTAGTAGAAACTAGAAAGTGATAAAGAAACCTTTGATCTCTTTAGCCATGAATTCCAAAAGGTTAGTAAATCCAAGCTTCAAGCTAATTTTATTAGGACATATCATTCAGTTCTTGTATCAAATTTCATACACGTTTTCTATTTGATGATCTGTGGATTTGTGGTTGCATCAAAGTTTCAATTTTGACTTAATTGATTTGTTGTATCAAAGTATGAATTTCGACTTAATTGATTTATTGTTGTGCAGCATGTGCTTAATTGATTAGTTCTTGTTTTTAATCAAAGTTGAACTTATTAGTTGCTGTTATTGTAAATGAAGTTTGGGTTGCTATGCAGAAATATTAGGTTTTGGTAGGATTTTATTGAATTTTTTCATATTTTTTCTAATGTTATTTATTATTAATTAATATATTATTTATTACCTAATTATGGCATCACGGTTCAATTTAGGATAACCCAATGGCTGAACCCACGACGCAGTCAATTTCTGGTTCATTGAACAATCCGGTTTTAAAGACATCGATTCAAAGTGTCATTGCCTAAAACGCTTAGCTACATAGATGAGTAAGAAATGGCCAAACAGATGAATGCCTACTAACTACTAAGATTACTGCTAAAAAAAACTGATCAATATTGCAAACTAGTCAATACTATGAATAATTTAGAAAACTAAAATCTAGCAACTTTACAATAATTGGTGCTATAGGAAGATCCAGAAAAATAGTTATCCACTCTATGCGTGTATGTGGGTCAGGGAGCAAGAAAATCTGAATAAACGCACGCGCACAGACACACACACACACACACACGATAACTTTTTGAATGCATGCTTGTCTATACACACACAATACATATATTTGAGTGCATGTATGTATGTATGGGAGTTATGAAACTCTGATACCCACCTCACTTTGATGAGCAATTACAGATTGAATAGGCTTGCTGACTGAAGGAGTCCGGAGATCCCATATATGCAAATATTGATCATCGCCAACTGAGCCAAATAAGTATTCGTGCCTCAGATGCCATGCAACATCTTCTACAACACCTTCATGAACCTATTATAAAAAATATTAAACCACAGTCAAAATCTTTGGGTAGCACAATATGCCAGCAATAAGAAATTAATACAGCTATAAAAATACTGGTTTTCTATGTTTTTGTACTTCCAGTTCCAACTTTCGGATGCCAAGATACAACTAATTATCAAACACAACCATTCTCTTCGCCATTAGCACACCTACGTCTGCGTTTTAAATGTTTCAAGTTCAAAAAGATATTTTAATCACAAGTCGGTGTCCTTTATATAAAGAAGCTGGTTTACTACTAACGTCAAATTTGCTAACTTTTAAGTATTGTTAATTCCTTTGATGCTTTAGTTTTTACTTGTAGTCATGTTACACAAACTATTGATTCTACAGCAACTAAACTTTATGAATATAATATGTCAAAAAATAATAGAGAAACATACCTTAAATATTTGCATGGCATCTAGAGCCTTGTTCTTAGGAGTTGCATTAACATCCCACAAGCATATTTGGGCATCATCAGAACCACTCAATAAATGACCCTGCTTGAACTGACTCCACGATAAACCGTATCCTTCAGTGCTATGGCCCCTCAACCTCAAATCAGGACTACATGCGCCATCTAGAGGAGGCTTAGATGGGTGTTTGCTATAATCAAAAACATAGACTTCGGCACTAACTGTCTTGGTGGCAATAATAAATGGATTTTGGGGCATATAACGGGCACGATTAACCTCTCCGTCATGATTTATTTGCTGGATTATTTGTACCTGGATGCGAAACATTGATATTTAAAATACTGAAGGCCACATGGCACATTAGTAACATCAAGACGCATACTTGACAGTTTACACAATAAAAAAATGATAACAACCACATTACTGTACAGATTCATGCAAATATAACTTAGTCCAACATTCATAAGCAGAACTGTATAACCATTAATGCTTCTATAAATTTCATACAGTTAACATTTACATAGTTTTTTTAATGTGAAGCAATGTCTTAAATATTTCAGCATTTTTGTTTTAGATTTTTGGATGGAGGGGGAAGCAAAACCAAAACCAGGAAGAAGAAAAAATCCAGTATAGCACATATTAGGTGTTCATTGATGCAAGGAACTCCTGGAATGCTCCAAATCTTGGTTTTATGAGAAAAATAAAAAATGAATTGATACAGGTAAGCTCATGTCCCATGCCACGAGACTAAGCTTAGGGGTGTGCAATAGTTTTATTTTGCTCTGCTTTCAAATATATCCAGAACCAAGCCCTACTTTAAACTTCAGTTTGGCTTCAATTCCATGAACAATTAACCCAGGATTGAACCCATAAATACCTGATGACAGGTGGGTACCAATCGAGTATCCAAACTAGATATATTTCCTTTTTTTTCCCCTAGTAATAAAATAATAAATGGGGGCAAAGCACCCTGAAATCACATGTTTTTAACTCAAACTAATTAATAGTAGTGCTTGAATTTACTATGCATTTAAATAATGACATCCCTCAAGTAGCAGGTCCAATATCCATTTTCTTAGAGCAATACTGTAAAATTGATATAATATTGGTTTTAAGTTGCAGAGGGGACAATCCAAATTCAAATCTCTGGCAGATGTTTAGAAAAAATTAAAATAATATATTCAGCGTTCTCTCTTCTTTATCTTTTCCCCCCAAGAAGGGATTGTCCTTATTCGAATGACATTATAAAGAAAGGAAGTACTTTGTTTTATAAGATAACCCAACAGTTCTTTGGACTGAATTCTTCATGATTCCTTAACTTGACTACTCGGAATCGAACTAATAAACCTTCGATTCCATTACTTTACAAATTGGATTCGATCTTTGACTTGACTTTACTCAAAACTGAACTAATAAACCATCAATTCTTCGGGGAAAGAGACGTTACCTTGCCATTGGCACAGCCAAACCCGCCGAAATCGGAACGGTCGTCGTCGTAATGACGCGAATCGTTCTCGGCGTCCTCGAGAGGGAGCTGAACCTGAGCAAGCATGAGATAATTGGGCTCGTTCTCCGAAGTATGGGTCCCCAGAATCATCTTTTGGACCGAATAGTCCTTCCCGGGTGGCTCTTCTCTGTCGGGAAGCCACTCGACGGTGAGTGAAGGCCACTCGAGGGCATGCGTGATGACCAAATCGTACAAGAACGGCGTGTTCTTCTTCCAAATCTTGTACTCTTCGTTTATCAATCTCTCTACCGTCTCTCCCCTCATCTCATCATCGTCCTTTCCCATTACTTGCTAAACACTCGATTCGTAATAACGATGATGGGCCCCTGATTCGAAGTTAACTTTCTCTCTCTAAAATTCCCTTCTCTCTCTTTTTCTCCTGATTTGAATGAAAGAATCGTTATGGGGTTTTGGAATTTGGAGGGAAGAAAATTTCTTGCTAGTGTTCGCGCCTGTGCAGAGGAGGGGATGTCAAGAAGGGTTCTTTTATACTGGAGATCGAAGGGAGATCTTTGGAGGATATGGGCTGGTTGTATAATTGGGCTTCCGGAAAGATCTGGATGAAATGGACCGAGCTGTACATTTGGGCCTTCGGGTTGCTCCGGTGTAAATTGCAATACCGTGTGTGTGTTACTAAGGCTTTTTGGGTTAATTACATTTCAGTCGAATATTTATATGATATTAAAATGAAGAAAATAAACCTTAAGCTAAAATTAGTATGTTGTAACTTTTGCTATTCAATTTTCTAAATGCTGCCATAACCCTCAGTTTCCTTTTAATCTTTTTTCAATAACTTTAACCTCAAGGGTTAGTTCAGTTAAAAAGAGCATTAAGTTTTAATTTCTAAGTCATTCGAATCTTCAACTTAGTTGTTGGGCGTTTGGGTGATTGACTGATAAGACGAATATTGAGTGACTAGGTGAAACCATACCCAAAGTTTGGTATGGGTTTGACTCCCTACCACTACACCTTGCACGTGTTGAGGGCCAGCACGTGTAAAACCACCGAATAATAACTCTCTTTAGGATTCAAGCCTTCAAGAGAGTTTATCCTTTCACATTTGAGCATTTTCCATATAACTTTAGTCCTAATACTAACACTTTTAACTCCACTACTATTACTACACCACTGCAATTACACCACCACTATCAATTGGCAGTGATAAATCATTGGCCATAATTTCATTAATGACCACCACATCTTCTCATTCTTTATAACATTTATCACCATAACCACTTCTTCATCGCTTACCACTATCACTACACCAATGTTAATGCCTTTATTCCACCAACCAATTGCTACCACCACCATTGTCTCACCCTTAACCCTAATGTTGCCCAAAAATGTACCCAATAGTGGGGTGATTTAGGTATTTGGCAATAATGATATTTTTTTTATGTAAATTTAAAGTAAACACAAACAATTAATAAAATAAGTAAGAGTGGAGAGAGTTACATCGAGATTTCTATAAGATTTGGATTATCCTGCATCCTCGACCCAAGCTCTCCTTTTGAGATTTTCATTATGTGAACTCCTTACAGGTGTAGGTTAAACCTTTACAATTAGAGCTCCCAACTCTTCTCTTCAACTTAACAAAATGTTATTTTGCCTCACAAGGGTAACCTACCCACAAAATCTCACTGCTATGAGAAAAAAATGGATTATAATTTTGAAACTTAGATAAATCAAAAACATGAAAGAATGGGAGCCTTGTTGAACTTTATGATCATTGATTGTTGCCCCCATATATACCAAATAGGGGTGAATTGGGCATTTGAAACATTTTATAATTTAAAAAATGAATATGATCATAACTTGGACAATCAATAAAATAAGACAGAGTATAAGGGAGTCAAAAGAGAGATGTCAAAAGTTTTATATACATTATCGACTCGAGTTTCTTGCTTAAGTGTTCCACTAATGAGTTCCTTTGCACATGGAGATCAAACGTTTGTTTACAAGTAGAACACTCAACTATTTCCCAGATCAATTTCCTTCACCTCTCCTAAGGGTAACCTAACTCTCACCAAATCTCACAAACAAAGAGGTTAAATGTTTATAGTAAATAACACTTTTTTATAGAGCACATATACAACAAAGTTCACTCTTTTAAAGATTGGACAATAAAATCTCAATATATTTAAAGATCTAGGTATTTGAAAGTAAAGATTTCAAACTACAGTTTTTTCAAGTCAATGCATTAAACATGTTAACAATAAATGTTGTTTGACGCTCTATATTATGGGCAATTTGAAAATATAATCATTTTGAACAAAAGCTAGTCGTTATGACCTCCCAAATCATTCAAAATTTTAGTCGTTGAAGTGTCATATCAAAAAAATCAGTCAACTAATTTGATCATTGGGTCAACTGAAAGTTACACAATTTTATAAATTGACCAAGTCAGTCGACTGATTTTAACAGAGCCACAATGCTTAAAAAGCTCTCTTAATTTGATTGCCCGATGCATATCTAAGGTTTTGGTACACGCACTTTAATCATTCTATAATAGAATAGTTGTCATAATGAATAGAATATTTGATTTAGTGAAATGAAGAAGTTACCTAACTAGGCTGATAAGCTTGATTTAGTAGTTTACAAGTAAGAGTGTGCTTATAAGCTTTGATAAAATCACAAATACTAGAGGTTTAAGTGGCTCTAGTGTCTAAGTGTTAGACCCTTACTAAGTTGACACGGCGGCTTGGGGCATGGGGAGGCATGTCCGGCCTTGGTGACATTGGCATGGGCATGGGGAGGCATGCTATGCCTTGGAATAACATTCAGACTTGGAATATTATTCAAGTGCGGAAAGACATTCGGGACTTGGAATACTATTCAAGGATGGAATAAAATTCGAAAGTGGGAATGACTTTCCAGAGTTGGGATATGTCAAAAATATTCTAAGTATCGGATACTTAGACAGTGCAGAGTTGGTGCAGCTGAGCTTGTGAACAGTTGGTGCATGGGTTGCCTTTGGCAAGGCAGATGCACACAGGGGGAAGAACTGGTTTTGCAAGTGGTTGTATCCACTCCTGTCAGGTGGACAAATTGTACTTTGACATATATAGGGGGGAGTACCTCCTCGAAGCGCCCATGGGTGAGTGGCCTGTGCGGCTAAGGAAGACCAAGGCGTGTGGGGCCATGGCTTGGCAACGATGGCTAACACGGAAGCATGGGATGGGTCAAGAAGTGCACGGGTTCAAGGCTGACTATATATGGCCGTGTCCTTGAGTGAGGGCTCGGGCTTGGCAGTTGCGGCGCAGAGCAGTTGCGTGCGGTTGCGCAAAGCAGTTGCGGGGCAGTTGCGTGCGGTTGCACAATGCAGTTACGGGCGGTTGCGCAAGGCAGTTGCGTGCGGTTGCGCAAGGCAGTTGCGGGGCTGACAGAAGGCGCAAGGCAACTGCCTACTGAGTTGGCGCATGGATAGTGTGCGACAATGGGAGGCACGGATCCTCACAGGTGGCATGCTGATCCAAGGGCCCCTATTGTGTGCGGCAAAGTGAGGCACGGATCCTCACAGGTGGGGCGTATCCCAGGCTTCGGATAACCCTAGCAGTTGTGGGCGCAACTGCATGGCACAAATGGCAATCTGTGACAAACCCTAGCAGTTGGGGTAACTGCATGTCATGCACATGTCACATGGAGCGGTTGAGATCTCTGGCTACATAAAGGGGGCGAAGTCTTTTGAAAAAGGCAAAGAAGACAGAGCATAGTGTAGAGAGCAAGGCTGAGAGCATTGTTGTGTTTCTCTTTGTGTGTGAGCAAGAGTGTCTTGTATTCTTACGGGAATCATATTCCTTTGTATTCATAATTCTGGTGGGTTAGTGAATAAAAGGTTGGGGGTTTTTCCCTGTATGCTCTGGTGTTTTCTTTCCTATTCCGCTGTGCTAAACACTGTGTGTGTGTTTGTAGGTGTTTTTGAGTGGCTGGTTGTCCGGTGACAACGCCATCACAGGCAAAAATTTGGTGCTTGAATTTGACCCTGTGACACTAGGGAAGCCAACATAACTATCCATTATTCTTCCTTAGACCTAAAGGGCATGACCTCAACAATTTCGATACTGAAAGATGAAGAAATGTTTGGTTCATTCTCAGAATAATGACAGTTCACACCAATGATAAAAAGTTTTAAAGATATCTCATTCCCTATAGAAAATGACAATTCCAAGGCATATATGGATTTCAACGCCAACATCATTTACATCTTACCCAATTTCATTAGATGTGACTTTTATAACAACCTTACTGACACGTGTCTCAATCTTAACAAATCAATCAATTTTGATCGTATTTTTAACTATTTATTTATTTATTTTTAGTTCAATGTTTAAGTTACACAATTAAAGGATAGTCAATTTTTTATCCATAAACTGTTGTAATTATAATTATGTCAATATTTGAATTTAAGCTTATCCTTTACCAATTAAACTAATGAGAGGGATAAAGGAATATGTTACATTAGGAATGGAAAGAGAATTAGGAATGAGTAAAGTAAGAGGATAAAGTTTATGAATATTTAACTATCTCTTTTATTTAAATATAAATTATAAATTTATGTTATATTATTGTTTTTTTTTAAATGTTAAATTTATTTAACTATAAAAACAAAGCCATTAAAAAAATAAAGAAAAGCTCAACATATGAAGAGAGTATGTTGACTTTATAATATAATACAGAAATATACATATAAAAAACTTTACAATTCTTAATACAAATGATATAATAGTTTATATTGACATCGTTTTAAACCATGCACTCAATATGTATCAAATTAAGAATCCATTATTTTAATTTTTGTAAAATCACAAAATGAAAGTTCAATTTAAAGTCTATTTTCATAATATTACAACTAATGTAAAAAGAAGGTTAATTTTGTAATTTTGTCATTGCTCTGAAAATGTGCCCAAACAGAGCCAGAGTAGGGATGTCAATTTGCCTTGCTCGGGGACCTGTCTCATCCCGTCCCTAATGAGATGGGTATAAGGTACTTATAAACGAGATCGGAATATGATTTTTAAAACTCTGTCAGATTCAGAAAGGGGTCAGGGTCAAGATTGGGGTAGGGGATGGCCACCCCGCTCCAACCCCGTCCCGTTTATATATTAAGTTTTTTTATTTATTTTTATATATATTATATTTATAAAAAAATAATATTATATAAAATTAGTTTTAAAATTTTTTATATCACACTCATATGTATTTTTTTTTTGTATTAGTTATTTTGGTTAAAAAAAATTAATTTACTAATTAAAATAAAATTTTTAACTCATTTAAAAAATATATATTTATCGGGGTTCGGATTGGAATGAATGAAATCGGGGAATATAAATAAAATCAAAATCAAAGACTCGTTAAACCTAAACGAGACAAGACAAAATTAAAAATAAAAAATATAGACAAAATTAAAAATAAAAAATATAAACAAAATTAAAATTAAGAAAAAATTACCCACTGCGTTATCATTCGTAAGCCAGACGCATCGAAAAAGCATGCCCCGAGTCCCTGACAAACACATACACTATGGTTCAATTTCCCCAACTCGAAAACCGTAGCCAAGAGGCGGGAAATTCAGGCTAGAGAGAGAGAGACTGTAGAGTGAGAAACGAAACGATCTCTGGAGATGAGGGCCGCCGGACGCCGCCGCCCGAAGGAGTCCTTCGCTCAGGACCGGAAACCGCCACCCACACCCAACGCCGCCGCCGATCCATGGCAGTTAATGGGCGGCGCAACCGGCCGCGACTCCGACGCCAGCTTCTGCAGTAGCCGCCCCTCCTCGTCCTCCATTGGCATAAACCGCTCCGCTGCTGCCTCCGTCCCAGTCACCGATCGTGCCTACCAACTATCCGCCATCCGATCCATCAACTCTTACCTCTCTTCTCACTCATCCCAAACCTCCCTCAAGCCCCCCCTCCCCTCTGCCAAAGACATCACCGATACCCTCCGGTTCGTCCTTGCTCGCCTCGACTTCGCACCGAACAAACTCGAAGAAGACCTCTACACTGTACTCAAACAACTCAATTGTCCGATAAAACTCAACAAATCGGCGCTCCGAGCCCCTGGTACCCCCCACTCTTGGCCTAACCTCCTTGCCGTCATCCACTGGTTGGTCCAAATCGCAATGTACAACGATCATTTGATCAATTCGTCACAAACGCGGTCGATTTTTGAAGACAATAGCATGTTTATTTACTCTCTGAATAGTTACTTGCATTATATTCGAGGAGATGATGATTCGGTGGATGCGCTTGATCGCGAATTCATGGAGAAATTGCAGCAAGAGAGGGACTCGATGGAGGAAAATGCGAAGTTGTTGGAGGACAATGTTAAGGAGTTGGAAGCGAAGCTGGAGGGGTTGAAGTCGGGGCCGTCGCCTAGGGAATTGCTCGAGAAGGAGAAGAGTGTGTTGGAAGAAGACATAAAGAAGTTCCACGCGATGATTGAACAACTGAACGGTCATATCATGACTGTTGAGAAGGTTTTGGAGGAGAAAGAGAAGGAATTAGAAGCAAAGTTTGGGGAGAACAAGAGGATTTGCGAGGAGAATGAGGAGTTGAAGAAGAGGGTCGGATTACAGGGGATCAATTCGAGGGACGCAGAGAGGATGAAGAGGGAGCTGCAGGCTGTGGAGAGAGATATCGGGGATGCTGAGGTTGCGAGGAATGCTTGGGAGGAGAAGTCTTGGGATCTCGATACCACGATGGGACACAAGTTTAAGGAGCTCGAGGCCCTTTCAATTGATTGCAACCAAGCTATCAGGAGGTTCTATTTTACGTTCCTTGCCATATTGTTTAGCTTCAAAATGCTTTCAAACATTGTTAGTATTGAACTAGAATAAATTAGTTACAGTCGTGATTAATAATATTTATGTATCGGTGTTAAAAAATTTATTTTCTTTGATTGATTATTAGGCAAAGGTGATTGAGCTTTGTTATTTTATCATACGTCATTGATAGGATACTACTAAGTATGCAGTATGAATGATGAGTGAATTTTGACTAGGGAAAATAGCTGCAATATTAGTTACTTAGGCCCTGGGTATTAGAAGTGATATCCAGGGAGCAGAGTATTTTAAAGTTTTTTATTTTTTTGGGTTATCTGCCACAGTCATCCACCGCTTTAAAGAAGGCAACGCAAGGATTACTGTTTCGTTAGGTTTTCAGTGGATGCCTTCAGAGTAGTTTGTGTAGTTGGATTTTGCATTTCTTTTTTTCTTCAAAAACTTAAACAAAACATGAATGTCTGAGATGGTTTTAAATTGATCCATCTATCTTTTGGGGAAGAGGATCTTCTGCCTTGGTGTATGCTTCTTTTGTAATTTTCGGAAATGTATGGGTCATGCAAAACCTTCCAATTATTTTGGGTAGTTTTGTTAATATTAAGAAAAGAGAATCCAAGGTCAGTTAAATACCTAATTTTGATCCATCACCTCCACCTTCACTTTCTTTTTTAACAGATTGGGGATATCATTTCTTACACAACATGTTTTATTAGTTCCCTAACTTCTGTTTGAAGCAAAACCAATATCCATGACAGAGGTAAATATTTTAGTTTTCTGGGGCGTATTTTCTTTCTTGTTTATTATTATTATTTATTTGAAGTATGCTTGCTACTTCAAAATCTTAATCATTACAATCCTCAATTAAATGGATCTGGCAATACTGATATCTCTTTCGGCGTTTCCAGGTTAAAGCTTGGAAATGGATTCCAGTATGAGTTGAATGCCAAAGGTTCCACACCAGCTCAGGTGCTGGGGTTAGACTACAAAGCGACCCTAAAACCTGTGCTTGCATCATTTGCTGATGACATAAAGAAAAGCTCGATGATGAAGTTGGAAGAGTTGATATCTCTTCAGCAACAGACGGTTGAAAATGCTGCTAAAATTGAGGCAAAGAGAAACCGTTTGATGGAACTTCAATCCCATATTGAAGAAGTAAGTGCAGCGCAAATGGCTCTTTACACCATTATATTAATTAGTATGATGATAATGCATTTTTGTTGCATAGTGTTCAACATTTATGCATTTATATACTCTTGAGTATATCAATGCTTAATGCCAAATTATACCTATCCTTTTTTTTTTGAAAATGCCCTGGTATAAAACCAGCAAGTGTTAGTTTGAGTAGTATC
Organism: Nyssa sinensis; assembly: GCA_008638375.1. Lineage (NCBI taxonomy): Eukaryota > Viridiplantae > Streptophyta > Magnoliopsida > Cornales > Nyssaceae > Nyssa > Nyssa sinensis. The sequence goes on along the minus strand of CM018039.1, from coordinate 7,434,504 downwards.
TCATCCACCTCCCAAAGAGGAAGTTTGAGGGTTTGAGTCCTGCATGTATGTGTCTTAATTATCAGGAAAAAAATGCCCTGGTATAAATATTTTCACAAACCAAAATATAAAATACATTTAATAACAGCCTAAAGGAGGATGATTACAGAACTCATAAAAGTAACAAAGAGTTTAAGGGCTGAGATTCACTACCCATAAATTTCTGAGAGTAGGGTTCCCTAGTGAATTTCTAATTTCTTTTGATATGTTCCTTGTGATTATGTTATTGAGGTTAATATTTATTGTTGTTTTACATGACATATGAAGCAAACTAGTTCACTGCCCACACCCTCCCCACCCCACTTAACCTCACCTCAGCTCTGTGGCAATAGTCAAACCTTGATTTTGACAATACCATTTCAAAGGTATTTGTATTAGAGTATAAGGTTGTCCTATCATTAGATTGAACTTTGACACATTTCAAAATTGAAACTTAGAATTTTGAGCTTTTCTTGTCTGCTCATTGCAATTACAGAAGACATACTGGTTGGAATGCTGTCATGAACTTGTTTGCATTTATTTGTTTCCTTGAATTGTTATTGCTCGAGTACAAAGAGAGTTTCTGGAAAATTAACCATTTACATGATCTAATCAGGGCTTTACATCAAGCTGCCATCTAAAACATTAAGTTTCTTCTGTCACGGGAACCAAAATTATATTTTGAAGGAAATAAGGTAGTGAGATTTTTGTTTGGAGATCTCTTCCAATCAAGGAATGATGGAATATTGATGTGACTTTCCAACACTAAACCCAATAATCTAATATGCTATTTGCTAATCTTCGTTGAGATGTTTGCTATTTTTGAAGATAATTTTATAGTAACATCACAAATCATGTAATATCGGGCAATGTTTAGGCTTTTTGTCTTGTTTTTCTGGTTCCATTTTTTAGCATTGAAAATTCACCTTGAGGTGCATATATGGATGCCATATGATGAATTTGGTTTCAGCTGGGGATGGAGGGACATTTCATTGAGCATGGCATAAATACAGCTCTGGTTTCATGCTGTTGCCTCTTTGCAACCATTGCGTTTTCCTGCAAAGTGTTCGTTCATGATAGGCTCAAAGTTTGCCCTGAGCCTGGCCTCCAAATGGGGCTTGTCAATGTTTGGCTGGGAAGAATTTCCAAGAGCCATGGTGTTGTGATTCCAAATCTAAGATATTCAACTCTTTATTAGAATTATTATTATTGGGGTACACCAAATCACTACTCTGATACCAGCTGGTAGGACCCGAAGGTTCTACCAGTGGGAAATAAGAAAAGGAACAATTTAGAGAGGGTAGAGGAGATTTGATCACTCCGTGGGGATTAGACCTCTGAAAGCTTAAGGCAAATATTTTGTTGTTTTTAAAGGGCTCATAGGGCATTATGATTTATAGGCTCCAGCTTGATTTGTGAACTAGATTTCGAACCCAAAAAATAAAAGAAAAAAGAAGTGACCAAAGAAAAGAACCGGCAAAATATGTAACCCAGAAAAGGAAAAATGGACAGAACTAGAAACAATTTTTTATTGGATAGATAAATCTCTCACACACACACTTTGCCCTTTAAGGGGACTTGAACCCTTAACCTCCCATGCGGAGAGATAGTGGAGATACCAACCAAGGTAGAGCCTGTTGGTGACAGAACTGGAAACGATATCTGAAAAGAAACCAGTTAGTTTTGGGTCCTGAATGGACTCCTGCCAGTATTCCAATTTCTTTACCAGCCAGTTTTGGGTCCTGAATCCTGCAAGTATTCCAATTCTTTGTCCCACAAATCAAGGAAATGTATGAAACCCCTCTTTCTTAGATGATGATGGGATGAGGGACCCATGTAGCTCGTGTCATGGAACCATTCTTTTGTTCTTATAGGTGAGTCATTTAACTAGATTTTGAAGCTTAAATTATTGGGTTGCACACATTGCATTTTTTTTTATAAAAAAAATCAGATTGAAAAGAGGACAAGAGGAAAAAAAAAACTTTTGAAGCAAATGTTGTCTGGGGTTGATCCTTCACTACATTGATGATCAATTTTCAGGAGGAATCTCAATTGAACTTGTTGAAGAAGGAAACTCAAGACTACACTTCAAAATGTGCAACAGAAGCTAGAAGGATGGTACGGGATGTTGAAGCAGAGGCTCACAATTTGGATATTGTCGAAGGAGAAGCTGCAGATTTTCTAAAGGTGTGGCCTTGTTCTTCTTTCCTTGCACAAACAGTTAAATTAAGGGTGTTAATATTGCTTATGAGTCAGATTGCTGTGTAATAATTTTTGAGTAATTCAAACTACAAGGTTTATCAAATTCTGATGAACTTTATGTTTTCATGAAGACCTCCCAAGTGAAGCTGCAGGAAGCAATTTTACAAAGTGAAGAGGAAATTCAACTATGTTCTCGTGAACTCTTTGCACTGGTTGACTCAGTTTCAAAATACAAAGAGTACACAGCATCAAAAATTTCAGAGATGAAGAGTAATCTTTCAGAAACGGTTGGTGCTGTATCAGATGTTCACAAGGGCTCCTTGCCAGCACAGTTTGGTATTGTTATTGACACACGCCGTTAAAGCGTCTCTTCAATTGGTTGGTAAATCTGTGACAAATTTGTCTTTTCTTTTCACTTTCTTGAACCACTGCATTGTAGCTTGTTGCTTTAATTATCTTAGAGATAACACTATTAGTTCAATACGGTGTATAATCCTTTTATCCCTTTTCTTTCCTTTAAGTTGTTTTGAATTTAGAATCACTTAGATATTCATCACCAGCACTTTAATCTGTTAATGGCATAGCAGTGGAACTAACTGGCACCGAGAATCTTGGCCAAATATTTGGTTTCCCTGGCTGGCAATGGGGTTTGGGATGTCAAGTTTTCATCCTGAATTTGGGTCAGAAGTCTTCCAGCACTGTAGTTGAATTTTATTACTTTGCGTATGTTCAACAAAGAGACGTGGTTCTTAAATGCATTTTTTAAGTTAAAGATGCATTTGTTGAATACACTTTCAATTCAAAGGTGCAATTAAACAACTAACTTTCATTTTAAAGGCGCAATTGCTGAATGCACTTCTCTGATGAAGGCTCTTTTTTTGAAATGTTGGACATTTTCCTGTTTGACCTTGGTGATGTACGAATACTGAAAAGGAAAATGCAGCACAATAATTTTCCTTTGCAACCATGGCAAGGTGACCTATTGTGATTCAGGCCTTCTAATGCAGGTGGGATATAAATTTAACCTCTGACATTATTTACAAAAAGTGACTGTTCTCAAATTCCAACCTGTTTTCACGCCTGACATCTGAGCATTTTTGCTATTGATCCATTCAATAGAAAACAAACACCTCATTGGTTGCTGTACTTCATAGGAAATGGTGATGTACCCTCGCAGAAAGATGAGGATCACAAGGTTGACTAGAAGTTGATATGAACTGTTATTTCTTGGCAAATTTTGTAATGCCTATGATTGATTGTTTGGCTAAAATCTGATAGAATGTCAAGTTGAGTCAATTTCAATGTCGAGAGGAGGCTTCAAAATTTAGATTAGTGTCTAATCTGGGAAAGAAGACTGCGATTGGTGGAATAAATTTGTCTTACATTATAATTTTGATGTTTATATGCTACGCAATTGCATTATTTTCACTTTCACAGCCGAAGGACGTGTTTGGTCCAACCCCATCCCGGTTCCACCTAAATAGGATCCAGATGAAGATTTATGCATTACGACAGTTTTGTTCAACTAGAGTTAAATTAGGAATAATTTAGCTGGCAAACAATAGTCCTGGTTTTTTTTTTTTTCATATACAACGACGTAAAAAAAAAAAAATTAATACATATATATATATGTATATATAAATAAAAATATGTATATATATAAAAATATTTATGAATATACCTACATACACATATATATACGGAAATATATATATGTATAAATATATACATGAATAATTATATATAAAACAAGAAAGAAACAAAGAGAGTAAAAGAACTTTTTTATAGTAAATGTTTTTAATATAATGATTATTTTTAGAAAACACACTTCTTAGTTTATACAACAATTACTAGGATTCATATATGGCTTTAATTATTCCCAATTTATTTGTAATTTTTTTTTATTTACTATGCATTTTTTTCCCAAGATCCAGTGGTGTATTGAATTTTGAGTCAATTGGAGATTGGATTTGTGTCTCATTAATTCATTGGATTATCTATTTGATCACTCAATCAAAATTTCAAATCACCATGAATTTGATTCATTCACAAGCTTTGTTGGGATCCTTTATATGTATATATAAGTAGTTGGTGTAAATATTTTTTTATTATAATAAAACACCGAAGCTTTTTGGGAATTCTTCGTAATTATTTTTAGTTTGACTTTTTTCAGATTTTAAGTATATTTAAAGATCAGATATGAATCAATATACTATTAAAATACATTTACTAAATAATAAAAAATTTAAAATCAATCAATCTATATTTTAATGAATCGATTCTAGTCTTTTTCAAACAAACTCTTACAAAAGAGCTATTTCAGTGTACGAGACTTTTGTTATTAAAAACTTTATAAAAAATTAGATACATGCAGTTTTATTCATACGAACGTAAAAATTATTTGCACTTTCGGAAAAAAAAAAAAAAAAGGCTCAAAATGCCAATTAACTATTAAGTATTTCAAACGTTACAAATAATTATTATTTAATAAATAATTAATACATTAGATTTTGTAATAAAAGCTCCAATTTTTGTCATGGTATCATTATTATAACAGAATCATGGAATTAAATGCCAAAAAAGAAAGAATCTTTTTTTTTTTTTTTATCATTTTCTTCTTAAGCCTTAACGTCTAAGGTAGAAAATAAAGTTAGAAGAACTTCGTAATGCCACGTGAAAGGGACGTGCGTCTTGTTTAGGTTTTGGATAATTCTGGCTTTCTTTATGATAATATATTCTGATTGATCAAAGTAATACTTTTTTATTTTCTTGTAATAATTAATGCAATAAGGTTTGTATCAATCGCTTCGACAATTATACATTAATGTTCCAAAAGATATATTTCCTCTTTTTTTTTTTCCTCTCTCTCTCTCAACTTTATATATATATATATATATATATATATTTGGTAACAAATAATTTAAATAATTTCTCATTCATTAATTTTATGCTAATTTTATCTATATTTTTTCAATTTAATCTAAAATCGTTAAGTTGAATTGTATTCAAATTCAACATCTTTATATCTTAAACTTATTTAAAACGAGACTTTAGTCAAATCAAATAGTAAGTAACTTTTTTATTATTATTATTTTACATAACTACCTATTATTTTGTTTTGTCAAGTTGATATTAAACTAAACTCATAAATTAATAAATTTTAAAAATATATTTAAGTTTGATTTGTTTATCTCATGAGTCGATTTTGAATAAATTTTTAGTTGAATTCATCATGAATCGAGCTCGAGTAAGTTAGCTTATCTTACAACCCAACTCTCTAAACCTCTTTTTACTTAAATTAATATTAATGACAAAAACAATATTAATCACATTAAGTCAAATTATTTTCTGTTATAATTTTATTAACTATATATCTAAATCTCAAATTACAATAACGGTGTTTTCTTAGGTTATTTTTAGTAATGACTCAAATTTTTAATTAAAATTTAAGTAAAAGCTTTATCCGAGTTTGATGTTTTCCGATAATTATTTAATTTTTACTCAATATATATATATATATATTTAAATTCTCCAATTGTCGACTAAATTTTTTCATCACGTTCTAAAAGTATTTAAATTTAGTTTGAATAATAATTTGAGTTTGTGAACAACATTACATCAATTTGAATGATTGGAGTTTATCATCGCGAGTTACTCTTTGATATTTTCAATGATTACTCAATTTCAAAATCAAAATTTAATCAAAAGCTGTTTTTATTCAAATTAAAATTGAAATTAAAGTTTATATCTTATTAATCATTGACTTAATTTTATAATTACAACTTAACTTAAGCATGATCATTAAAAAATATGAATTTCAAAGTTAATTCTTACTCAACTTTTTAAATTAAATTCAAATAGAATTTTGAATCAATGTGGGATATGATCGTATACACCATGTACAACAACCATTGAAGTGGTTATATCATGGGATACAATGGATTGGATGCTTGTCGTACACCATAAACAACCCACCCTTGAAAAGTCAAGGTGGTTGTGTTGTAGGGAATTTCAAAGGCAATGAAAGCAAAAGATATACAAAAATAGATATACAGAGAAATAAACATAATATATGACTTGCCTTGTAAAATAGAAACAGCTTTAGCAATTAGCAACACATTAAAATAGGGTTAAGACTAAATCACAATGTTAATCTCATCAGTTTTATAAACAAATGCAAAGAGATAAATATAAATATAAATATAAATATAAATTTTATTATTATTATTATTTTTTTTCTTTCCTAATATTTCTCCCTCTAATCTCCTCTTCCACACAGATAAAATCTCCTCCTTCTGCACGGCGCAATCAAGGCGAGGTCCGTTCCATTGTTTCTCTCTGGCTCTGAAACTCACAATAGCATAAAAGGCGACTCTCTCTCTCTCCCTCCCTCTCTCTCTCTCTCTCTCTCTGTGTACACTTGCATACAGTTATATATATTACACTCTCTCTAGCAAGCAATTGAAACTCTTCGCTTTCCCTCTAGAATTTGTCGCTAATCGTACTGCGTAGTATCGAGAACACCAGGCGGCGTGAGCCAGACAATTAGGGTTTGCTTGTCTCTTAAGAGTTTGATCTTCCTTATCTCTCTCTCTCTCTCTCTCTCTCTCTCTCTTTGTACTGTTCCAATTTTTCTGATGATTTAAAATATACTATGAACTAGGTATCAATTATTTGCCTTCTTTTGTTAGTTTCCAATTATAGGGTTTGATTATCTCTCTGTTTCTTCGAATGGGTTTGAAAATTTCTTCTACGGGTGTTCAGTTTTGCTCATCTTTATTCAAGGGATAGGGTTGTTTTGTCTTGTATTGATGGAAGTTGTTGCTGAGATGAGGGTCTTCTTTTAGTTATTTCTTTATGAATGTGTAGGACTCTAGAAACCCTTCTTAACATTGTCTTTGGTACCGAAAGTACGTACAAGTTTGTTTGTTAGAATTGATTAAATTCGTTATTGATTAACTTTACAGTATATAGTGTACAGAGAGAACAAACCCTAGTTACAGTGTACAGCATAGTTTGGATTCTTTTATTGGCTGGGGGGTTTTGAAGGATTAGGGTTTGGAATTTTTGATTGATTATACTACTGGTTTAGATATATCTGGCGGTACACGAAGTGTGTCAAGAGAAAGCGAAATTAAGTAATATTGGATTGATTGTTGAAGAAACATAAGAATTTTGTTGGAGATATTTGGTGGTTATCAAGAAATAATACGCAAAAGACAAGTTGGTACATATATATATATATTTGTTTTTCTTTTATTTGATCATGATTGATACTAGTTATGGAAAGAGGTGAGCCCACATTAATACCGGAATGGTTGAAGAGCAGTGGAAGTGCAACTGGTGGTGGGGCTACAACCCACCAAACCGCGTCATCTTCATCACAGTCAGGTAAGCTCAATGTACAGAGTCATACTACCTTTCTGTTTCTAAGTATATGCCTTTTTAATATAAGTTTTATTTAGTGCCCTTACAATAATGTTTTTATTGGTATAGATGATCATGTTGTACCAAAGTCTGCAAGAAATAAGTCATTAGCAAATCTAAGTGATCGCGACATAGGTCGTTCATTTGTTCTGGATCGCACTAGTTCCTCATATTTTAGTCGGAGTTCTAGTACAAATGGTCCTTCTCACTCGCGGCCTTTCAGTAGTTTTGGTAGAAGCAGTCGAGATAGGGACTGGGAGAAGGACACATACGACTCCTTTTATAACGAAAAGTGTGACCATAGGCCTCGTGACTATTCTGACCATTTAGGGAGCATTTTCCCTCCTAGGTTTGAGAAGGAGGTGTTAAGGCGTTCACAGTCAATGACTACTGGGAAACGAGGTGAGTTTTGGCCCAGAAAAGTAGCATATGACTCTAGCAATGGCAACAAAAAGACCCACGACAATGGCAATGGTGTACTTCCTGGGGGCAATGACATTAGCAGTGGGCACAAGAATGCATTTGAAAGGGACTTTCCCTCACTTGGAGCTGAAGAAAGACAAGCAACTCCTGAAATTCGTAGAGTTTCATCTCCTGGCTTGAGTACTGCCATCCAAAGCTTGTCAATAGGGACTTCTTCTGCGATTGGCGGTGATCGGTGGACATCAGCCCTGGCAGAGGTGCCTGTGATAGCTGGAAGCGCTGGCACTGGTGGATCTGTTCCACAAGTTGTTCCTGCAACTTCAGTAGCTGCGGCTTCAAGTGTGACCGGTAGCCTTAATATGGCTGAAACTCTGGCCCAGGGCCCTTCTCGTGCTCATGCTACTTCCCAGGTATATGTTTTGCTATGGTGTCTTTGTGGCACATGATGGTGTATGTTTGTATGCTTATATGGTGTCGGTTGTTTTGTTTTGTAGTCATCTACTGGAATTCAGAGGCTTGAAGAGCTGGCTATTAAACAATCTAGGAAATTCATTCCCATGACATCATCAATGCCAAAAGCCTTGGTAAGAGGTCTTGCATTCCTTCTCTGGTTTCTATAATAGCTTAGGTGCTAGGTCACTTAAATTGTGTCCCTGACTTTTAAGATATCACTTTTTGATGGCTTCCATTCCCACAATGTTCTTATAGTTTCAAGTACAGTCATGGATTTTGTCCTAATTGGCTAATTATGCTTTATTGTTTTTTATATTAAATCCTTTTGGTAAGTTTGTGTCTGATTGTTTTTTATATTAAATCCCTTTGGTAAGTTTGTGTCTGATTTTAGTTTAGTAACGGGAAACACCTCAATTGAGGATCTGCAGTTGTAAGATCCAAATGTGATTTGCACTGTGGAATTGTTTAGCTCCATTTTGCAATGAACTAGTTATCAAAGATTCCAATTACTATTGACTAGAGGATACAACGTTTTGTTGGGTGCCTAATTTTTTCAGTTTTACATTTTTTTCAGATTTATCCTTGGATACATTAATCTATGTGCTACGATGTATTGGACAACTTCATTATGTTATATACTTATATTCTTACTGGGTTTGGGAAAAGGACTATCTAAGTTGCTGCTTCAGTTCTGTACTAAACAGCTATCACCAGGGGCATGAATACTTTTGAAGATTAATGTTTATTGTAAACGTTGGCTGAAAAAAAGAAAAATCAATCAAAAGTTAATGGGCCTGTGATGTTTGTATGTTTATGTCTTGAGGTTTGCCTTAGCACTAGTCTTTAACAACCTTTTGAGCAATGTCTAGAAACCACCCTTGATTCATTTTCCCCTGTTCGTGAAGTGTGAAGTGAAAATGAAGGAGGTTCTCATGCTTGTTGATGATAATTCTATTGATGATTCCATGAATTATTTAAAATATATTCATTAATTATATTGTGCAGAATTGTTGTTTGAACTAACTATTATACTATTTAACCATATATATATATATTTTTAAATGTCAAAGTTCTTCTATTTGTTGTTAAAATGACTTATCATTTATTGATTTTGGAACTCATGCAATATATCCCTCTCAGAAAAAAAAAGGTTTTTTTTTTTTGTCACTTGGATTTGATTTGCACCACTAATAGCTTGTGTAAGTGATGAAAAAACAGTCTAATCTCAAATTCTCAATGTAATGGTTAGTACTAAATTTGTCTAATATCACTCAATTGTTGAATTTTCTAGAGGCATAAGAATTTTGTTAGCAATCCTTCCCCTTCTTGGTGATTTTCATTTCAATTAGTTGTTTCTGTGCAATGTATAAGGAAGTCTGAGGCTTCAGCCTTCCTTTCCTTGATGCTTAAGCTTCATGACTTTGGGAATTTATAGTCATAGTATCGACCTTTGACTTAGGGAGGCATTGAGATGTCTTTGTAGTGATTTGTTGGAGCGGTATTTGGCAATACGGCTTAAAAAAATATTATAGAAGTTTTGAAATAGTAAGAATGACAAAATGGATCTATAAAGTAAACAATCATCTAACTCACTTATCAAAAAAAACATTTAACACATAAGATCGTCTTAAAGATCAATGTAGTTGCTACTGATGTAAGTTTACTCGAATAAGAATAGTTGATTTAACCTAGATCTATACCAAGTATAGAAATTTCAACAATCTAACCTACAAACAATTTTTATGCATAAATTAAATTCAAAACACTTGAAAACATATAGCTTTCATGGTTGAATAATTTTTTTTTTTTTAAATAAAACAACAATTGTTTTCTAGTTAACAAAACAAACTTTGGTGAATTGATGTTCTGATGTAGGAGGGTGAAAGTACCAGGTTTGAAGTCTTGGATGTGTTGGGCATGTGCATGCGCTGATAAAGGAAGAGACAGATTAAGACCAGGCGTTCAGTGTGTATGGCTAGATTTGTGTATTGGGATGTCTTGCAAGGCAACCTGTGAGTGATCTTGTGATACTGACCAATCTGGCTGAGATGTCTCATAGATTGACCAAATATCCCAATCCATTGTCTTGCATTTCGATATTGTTTCAGTGGGCCGTGGGGTATAACTTGGCTGAGTAAACTTGGTCTTGGCCAAGACTTTTTAACTGTACATTGGACACCTGGCGTTTTGTTTTTTAATATACTGATAAGGGTATATGTTTAAACGGGGAGAGTTTCTTATATTAGTCCTCCAAGTTGATGGATGTAGGAAGATCTATTTTTAGCTTTTAACATAATTTACTAACACTTGTTTCATAATCCCTTTAATCAGTGATATTTATGTATTTGAATGTGCCAGAACATCTGGTATTATCATTTAATTCTTTTTGTAGTTCTTTTTCATTTATTTAGCTTCTTATCAATTGTGTAGCTCTCTCTTCGTTAGAGGATTGGGAAAGAAGACAATGTAAACTAGCAGTACTTTATAAAGTTGTTTTGGGAGAATGTCGGGGATTTCTTTACTATCTCTTTGCTATCTTGCCATTTGACATTAATTTTCATTATGCTCTTTTATGGTAGAAACTTCACATTTTGAGGTTTTTTAATCGTAGTTTCACATTTTTCTTCTGAAGGAGTTTGGACCTGGTTACTAGTTTTAGGATTTGGAGAGAAGAGAAGAGAAAGGGTTTTGATAATTTTTAAATATATTTGGTTGTTTAGTGAGTCTTGTTAAAGGAAAAAATCTGAGAGTTTTTGTTTCTTAAATTTTATTATTTTCATTGTGGATGTGTTGCATCATGGGAGGATTTTTACTGGCAAAAGGAGAGCACTTTTTTTTTAAAGGATTGTATCTCATATATTTTGGTTTTTCTATTTCTCTTGTCCATTAAATGAGAGAAATTATAAGATTTGAATTATTCTTTTCCTTGCCTCTCTTAAACTAGAGGGGAGAGGTGGGGAGCTTGTATTAAATGGGTTTTATGTTTTCTTTCTGTTTTTGTAGATTACTATTGCGAGACTCTAATATTTGCAAACTTTAGTTATTAGTTTCCCGGTCTTTTAATTCCGTAGTTGTGCTTGTTAGATTGCTCCAATTATATTTCTAATACACATTATGGCTTTCACATAATCAGCAAATAGTTATTATTCAAATTACTAATTTTTTTACTCATGTTCAATTAGCAGTTGGCATTTATCAATCTAAATGCTTCCACTCTTATCGTACTACATTAATAAACAAGTTTGGCATCATGTCCAGGTTTCATTTTATTAAACATTACGATGCCAGTTTTGCATTGTTTTAGAGTTTATGCTACAATTGTGATTTTGTTTTATTGATCAGAAAAATTAGAGTTTTGGAAATTTGTTTTATGTGCAGAAGGTAAATGCTATAAAAGAACTTTTAATTATTGTGTATCTTATAGGAAGATGATTTCTGTTTCTGGTTTTATCTTCTCTTTCTTTCTTTTTTTTTTTGGGCGGGGGCGGGGGTGGGGATAGGCTAACTGTCACATTTAATAGTATTAGAGTCATTGGTATGAGTTGCCATCTATATGGGTTTTGTCATGGAGTTTTTGTATTGCTACTATGCACCGTAAGACAAGAAATGATAAAATTAGGAATGAACATATTCGTGAGATGGTAGGACAGCAGGATTAGCGCCTATAGGAAATAAAATGAGAGAACATCGGTTAAGGTGGTATGGTTATGTAAAATGAAGACCAATAAATGTACTAGTAAGGAATAATGATAGGGTAAATATTGAGGGTCATGCTAGGAGGCGAGAATGGTTAAAAAAGATATAGTAATGAGTGGTTTAATGGAAGGAATGACCTTAAATAGAAAAGAATGGCGAGATAGGATTTATGTAACCGACCCCAAGTAATTGGGATAAGGCTTTGTTGAGTTGAGTTTTATTGCTATACTGCACCGTCTTGGTTGCTTGTTGACCAGTTGTCCACCTCTAGGTCATACTTATAAAGACTGACCTAACTAACTTTAGTTTAACGCTCTATTGTCAATTGAAGAGTTACATTACTTCTTTAGTTTCACTAAACTAATGGAAGTACATAAACATTAATCTGCATCAGGTAAGCATTTGTATACATCAATTATCTTGCCCTGCATCTCACTCTGTTAATGTTGAATCTGTACAAAAAGGAAGGTGAAACAATTTAGACAAAGAATCTTACTTGGACAAATTTCTTATTTTGGACATTAGAATGCATTAAGGAAGGTGGCATTAAGATAATAAGATATTTAAAGTTGTGATAAAATCAAGATTTTGAGAATATTTCCATGATCTTTGATTGAGAAAGTCTTTGCAAAGAAGGTATTCTTCCATTATGAATTGTCAACTGCCATTTCATTTCATGATAGCAGAACCGTGATATATGTGATATATCTCTAGATATGGTGTGCAACATGTTCTCTTATAGAAGTGAAATATATTGTAATATGGTGTGATTTATGTTTTATCTATCGTTTTTATGCGTTCCCTGGATGTAGCTAAACCAGCTATATCATGGTGTATTGTGAAAGTTGAGTTCCCATGACAGCTTGGTCCTTGCTGTTAGGCAAGTTTTCACCTCTTTGAAAAGTTATTTCTTTTTCTAATGATGGGGTTTTCTACTCAGTCCCTTTCATATATAAAGAGTGGGATTTTTCCTTATAAAACAATGGGTTTCCCGTCATGATTTTGTTATAGTCATTATTTGTGTCAATCTATTACTTTGATTTAGGTGTTGAGATATTTCTGTGCAGCAAACTAGTTTGGTTTTAGAAATTGAGGACTTATGTTATACTTTCTGTGTTGGATGCTCACCTTGCCGAAGATTTAGATGTTTATACACAGGCTCCCTCTTTCTTATGTTTTTTCAGATGATCAAGGTCCCTGATGTATTTTCACTTGGTAATTGTTTATTTAATCTGTTTGGGTTGGATTTGAAAAGTTTTTGACCTACATCTTATATCTAATTTCGTGTGTTGATGATGGAATTAAAAATTATATCTGGGTACTAGATTTTCAGTTTTATGGCATTTGTAAATGTAGAAAAGGAAGGAAGTTGACTTTTGATTAGGACAGATTGTGATTTACTATTTGTTTCGAAACAAGTTTTTGATGAAATACATTATTACTACTATTTTTTGGTCAGGTAATGAATATAATCTTATTTGGCGCATTTATGGTTTTTCCTATCACCGTGTTCCAGTGTATAAAATATAATGTATAATGCTTAATAACAAATTATTCCACTTCTTTATTTAGTTTTTTGATCACACTGCCTGGGCCTTGTGAATGTCTGCATCAGGCTTCTGTTGTACTCTGACTTGCTATGCTGATGTCAGATTAGGCACTCCTTCCTATTTCAGTGCAGCTTTTGCTATTTGGTTAGTTAAACCTAATAAAGGAACTTGAGGTAGCACGTTTAAGCTCTTTTGTTGTAAAACATAAAAATGAATATAGAAGTGCCCATCTTTGTCATCTAGTTCAAAGTTCAGACATAAGTGAGAAGGGTGAGGTTAAAAATACTTTTTTTTTTTAATAAAAAAGAATTTTAGAGGAAAGAGATGTTTTTGAAGTTCTAGAGTAACAAGTGACTTGTCAAGATGGAGAAGTATTTTGAAAGGGTTATAATTTGGTCATGCTTTATAATGCTGGACTATTGGGAAAATATTTATTGAATTGAGTGTATCATAAACAAAAAATTTGAGCCAAATAAGAAATCTTCAACTTAAAAAGAATACATTTATGAGAACTTTAAGGGTAATGACACTGCAAGGTTCCAGCTTTGCGGGAAATGATTTTGTGAGTTAGTGAGGAAAGATGTAACAATCCATTGTTTAATGAAGAATATGGTCTAAAAGTAAGAACTGAAGAGCATATTCCCTAACTGTTTGGACAAGGCTTTGCTGGTTTTGAAAAGCATAGGGAGCATGGGGTTGTAAACGAGCCGAGCCAAGCTAAGTAGCGGATGTTTTAAGCTTGGCTCGTTAAAATTAATGAGCTTCAAGTTTTGTTCAAGTTTGGCTTGTTTATTTCTTGAGTTGAGCTCAAACAAGCCTTTAATTGAGCTAGTCGCCAGCCATGCTCAAATAGTTTGATTTTTCATATAATATTAGAGTATTTATTAGCTTATCGAGTCGAGTTCGAGCCAGACTCAATAAATCATGAACTTCAAAATATATTTAGGCTTGGCTTGCTTATCTCACGGTCCGATTTTGAATGAGCCTTTAAGCGAGCCCAACACGAATAGATTGGTTTGTTTTATAACCTAACGGAACACATTTGCATAGAACTACACATGTAGAAAGATTGTCAACTATATGACCTTTTTTTTTTTTTAATGACGGAGACTTGCCAACCAGAGTTCTTTTGGGCACGTGGCTGTCCTAGCAAACTCCGGATGTGCGACTCTACCCCCAAGAATTGCACATCGGGTAGGGACAGGGGTTGCTCGAAATAGGGACCTCTTGAGGACATATTCCTTTGTTCTCAAGGCCTTACCAACTAAGCTAACCCCCAGTAGTTATTATATAACTATGTTGCAAATGACCATATGTACGGTCAATGATATGAAGCAAAATCAAGAGTCTTGAAGCCATGAACATTTATTGTACTGCTATATAATAATGTATTATAAAATCAACACAGTGAAACTCTATATAGAAAAAGGCTTCCTCAAATATTTGTGGCATCCACCGATCAGGATAAGCTGGCACAAAGACCAACCCCTCTTTTTTTGCCACCGGGAAAAGGGCCAGGATTGAAGCCAGGAGCATCTATTATATAACTGCCATATAGCTGTGTAGTCAAATCAACACAGTGTTGAGTGTTGTATTACTTTTATTTTGTTTCTTGTTTGGCCAGTGATGTATAATTTTTAGAAAAGTGATCCTCCAGCATGGAGTATTTCTTTGTTAAATTTTGATCCCAATTTACATAAACATGGCTAATTATTATTTAAATTTGTTTAAGGGGCTCAATCCTTTGGAGAAACCAAAACCCAAGATTGGGCAGCAGCAGCGTCAGATCACATCTTCTCACCTTGTTAATCACTCTCCGCGTGGTGGGCCTGCAAAGTCTGATGTTTCAAAGGCATCTACTGTAGGAAAGCTTCATGTCCTCAAACCGGCACGAGAAAGGAATGGTGTCTCTCCCACTGTGAAGGATAGCTTGAGTCCAACTAGTGGCAGCAAAGTAGCAAATAGCCCACTTACTGTTGCTCCTTCAGTTGTTGGATCAGCCCCCCCGAGGAGTCCAGTCATCAACCTGAATCTTGCCAATAGTGAGCGCAAACATGCCCTGACAACTTTGGAGAAGAGACCCACATCTCAAGCTCAGAGCCGGAGTGATTTCTTCAACCTCATGAGGAAGAAATCTATGACGAACTGTTCTAGTGTTCCTGGTTCTGGGCCTGCTGTGTCACTATCTGTATTGGATAAGTCTGATGAATCAGAAGCTGACACTGCTCCTGTTACTCCTCAGGGTGGAGATGCCCCTTTGCCTGATACCTCTGTTGAGGACTGGTCAAATGATAAGAGGAGTGACATGATCAGCAATGGCGATGTATCTGACAGGGGTGAGGAAACCCTGACCAATGGAAAGAATCATTCAAGCTCTGATACAATTCTTTATTCAGAGGAGGAAGAGGCTGCATTTTTACGTTCACTTGGGTGGGAGGAAAATGCTGGAGAGGATGAGGGCCTTACGGAGGAGGAGATCAATGCTTTTTACAGGAGTGCAAATGAGGTAATAAAAACGTGAGCACTTTATTAGATCTATTTTAATGCGAATTTGAAATTTATTATGGTTGAGAGTCTTGAGATGCAACTGGTTATGCCATTACAAGGCAGTATGCTATGAAGGAATGTAAATGATGTTATGGAAAAACGGGCACTTATGAAAAAAAGAAAAGAAAAGAAAAGAAAGAAGAAAGCACTTTGTTAGATGTATTTTAGTGGGAATTTGAAATTTATGATTGTTGAGACTTTTAACTGGTTATGCCATATATGCTGCATCTCACACAAGTTAATACCAAGTTACATATTTATTTTTTTGCACGTGTAATTTCAAAGTTGTTTTGTAGCTTTTGAGATTATTAACATTCTATATGTTTGTTTCTTGTGCAGTACATTAAATCGAAGCCATCTTCAAGAATTTTCCAAGGAACACGGCCAAAGTTTTTAGAGCCACTCAATCTACAGATGGAGAGTGTTGGTGGTGGTGCTTCATCAGGATTCAGCTCATCTGACTCCAAGCTGGAATCATGATTTACCAAACCTCTTACTGGGCTTGATAAGTTTTTTTAATTTTGATGGTTGAGAGGGTTTTGTTTTGTTTTATTTTTCTTTTTGGTCTCTTCCATTGATATTGAGAAGGAAATCTGAGGAGCCGAGTGGGCATTGAAAGAGGAGCAATGGTGGGATTTGTATATCTGTGCACCATTTGCTGGAAGTAAATTGGAATAAGTTGCAGATGTTCCAGTCTCCAGGATGACTTTGTGAAGTGCGGTGCCTGCTTCTTGACTTTTAGAAAATTTTCTGAGGTTTAATGGTTGAGAGAAGAGAATAGAAATAGGGTTTTTTTTGGCCTACATGTGAGAAGCTGCTGAGGGAAATTGCAGTGTGGAAAATGTGGGGTTTTGTCAGTTTAGGGTTTTTTTTCTGAGAGGGGCCTAATTTAACAAATGGCTTATGGTTTCTTCAGTCATTCTAGAAAAAGAAAAGGTAGCAAGAAATTTATTATTTCCTAGCACTTCCTTTCCTTACCTTCTCTTTTGTTGGTTTGATTGAGTTCTACTAATTCCTTACTCTTTTAACACTATTGCACTTTAACCAAGGAAGATCCTCTTGCCACATACCTGGAGAATCGTATGTACCCAAAGAAATATGAATCCATGACTCTAGTATAATGATTGATGTCTTCATACGAGAAAAGATTCCAGTGCATATTTTGCTTTTTTGTCATTCATTTAATGGCGCGATTTCACTGCACTGGGACTAATGAAATTGTTTATATAGAAAGTTGTGTTCAAATTGAGTATTTATTATATTATCAAATTGAGTTAGTTTAATTCATTAAATTAATGAGTTTTAAAATATATTTTGATTTTTTAATTTTAGGAGTCAATCTTGGACGAAATTTTAAGTGACATAGTTCGTTTTATCGATGCTTTGTAGGTCTAACCAATCAGGTTCTATCTCACCTTATTATATTGTCAATTGTTGGTTTAAGTGGTATTTTCTGTCCCTTTCTCATGGGTTAATTCATGGTTAGAAAATGGGGTAATCTTTAGAATATATATATTTTTAATTGTATTAGGTGGTTTATAAATGATAAAACCAACCAATTTTGATTTTATGTTCATTTTATAAGTTTCTTTAAATGACCAAATTTATATTTTTGTATATATTGTTTCCAAAGGGATTTCCCATATATAATTCAGAAGCCTACAAAATCACAGGGCATTGTATATGAAGTTATATCTTACATGAATACTCAAACCCGAATGATAGTATTATAGTGAAATTTTTTCACTGATTTTATTTTATTTCTAACAAGCTAGAAGGTTTGGATGTCAGAGTATTCTGCGTCAATGCGCGTAAACTAAGTTATCTCTTTGATTCAGTCAAAAGCAAAGTCAAGTAATTCATAACAAATTTTAAGAAAAAATACTAAAAATGTTTTTAAAATAAAATTTTATATTCAAAAAGTCTATGATATACTTTTTATATCTAAAAAATTCTATTAGATCGATAAACTTTTAATGCAAAAAAATTTAATTGTTAACTTTCATCTTAATACTATACAAAAAAAATTCAATTGTTAACTCCCATTTTAATAAATTATTGATTAAATTAAATTAACTTTCAAGAAAGATTTTAAAAAATACTAAATGGTTTATAAAATAAAATGTTTAATTAAAAAAATATAACATTTTTTATTTATCTAAAAGGCTTAAAAATTAAATTTTTACTTCATAAAATGTTATAATTTCTTTGGATTGGAGAAGTTATTTTATATATATATATATATATATATATATATTTTTTTTTTAAAAAAATATATCTTGAAGTTTATTTTAATCTAATCAGTATTTTTTTAATGATGTTAAGATGAAAGTTAATAATTTGATATTTTTGTATTAATTTTTTTTTTGAATTTTTTAGATATAAAAATATATTATGAATTTTTTGAATTAAAAGTTTTATAGTATTTTTTCTTAAATTTTATCATCTCATGATTTGGTGCCAAAGAGAATTTTTACTTGGTGAAAATTGAACTCGCAGCTTGAACTAAGAAAGAGTTATCCACTTGTGACGGCAAAGCTCCTCCGCTGTGTGGTTAAGTATGACCGCAGATACTTTTATGAGCAAAGCCGGAAATGGTGACCATGCAAGGTATTGCTAGTGTCAGCCTTTGGCTCACATGGAGAAATAAGGTTTAAAGTCTAATATAGCCGCCCATGCAGCCAAATGTGTCATTTTAGAGTCCATATATGGGCAACGGGAGATTGAGAATGTCAAGTTTGGAGATATTGAAGAAGAAACCCATGTCGGATCAACCCTATGGACTCATTTTGTTTTTTTGTCACCATTCCCAATACCAGATTACTCCCCGGTTTTCTCTATCAATATCTATATATCGATATATATATACACATATAAACATAAAGAATGGAACTATATGGTAAAAGAAGAATGTTATAATTAGCTACAAAGTTTAAAAATTTGTGATTTGTTTAGTATGTGTAAGTAATACATACATTGAATTATAAGTATCAATCAGATCGTAAATGTTTTACATTCTTATTTTTAAATGAACATTTGAGCTCAAAAAAATTCTTATTTTAATGATTAAAAAGTGTACTCTATGGAGTGTAAGTATGAGCGCAGATACTTTTATGAGCCAAGTTGGAAATGGTGACCATGCAAAGTATTGCTTGTGTCTGCCTTTGGCTCATATGGAGAAATAAGGTTTAAAGTCTAATATAGCCGCCCATGCAGCCAAATGTGTCATTTTAGAGTCTATATACGGGCAACGGGAGATTGAGAATGTCAAGTTTGGAGATATTCAAGAAACCCATGTCGGGTCAACCCTATGGACTCATTTTGTTTTTTTGTCACCATACCAGATTACTCCTCGGTTTCTCTCTATCAATATCTATATATCGATATATATATATATATATATATATATATACACATATAAACATAAAGAATGGAACTATATGGTAAAAGAAGAATGTAATAATTAGCTACAAAGTTTAAAAATTTGTGATTTGTTTAGTATGTGTAATACACACATTAAATTATATGTATCAATCAGATCGTGAATTTTTTAATTTTTATAACCGGCTATAACATTCTTATTTTTAAAATGAACATTTGCGCTCAAAAAAATTCTTATTTTAATGATTAAGAAGTTTATTCTATGGAGTGTGATGGATTGTCTCACATCGCCCATCTCTAACTTCTCTGGTTTATTTATAAGGCTTTCTGACAATTCTCCTTAACGCCATGGTTTTAAGTAATTGTATGGGCTGCTGGGCCTTCATTTTCATTATAGTATCAGAGTAAGGCCAGAACCTAATTTTGGATTAGAGGAGTCGGGAGCGCGCTTACCTGGCCTTCCTCCGCGGGTAAGGAGGCGTGTTGAATTGTCCCACATCGTCTGTCTCTAACTTTTCTAGTCTATTTATAAAATTTTCTGACAACTCTCTTTAACACCATAATTTTAAAGAACCAGGACTCCGGCCTTCATTTTCATTAGAGTGTAAGTATGGGCGCAGATACTTTGATGAGCAAAGTCGGAAACGGTGACCATGCAAAGTAGTGCTAGTGTCAGCCTTTGGCTCATATGGAGAAATAAGGTTCAAAGTCTAATATAGCCGCCCATCCAGCCAAATGTGTCATTTTAGAGTCTATATATGGGCAACGGGAGATTGAGAATGTCAAGTTTGGAGATATTCAAGAAACCCATGTCGGGTCAACCCTATGGACGCATTTTTTTTTTTTTGTCGCCATTCCCAATACCTGATTACTCATCGGTTCTCTCGATCTATATATATATATATATATATATATATATATATATATATATATATATAAAAACACAAAGAATGGTTCTATTTTGTAAAAGAAAAAATTGTTATAATATATATATATATATATATATATAAAAACACAAAGAATGGTTCTATTTTGTAAAAGAAAAAATTGTTATAATCAGTCATAAAGTTTAAAAATTTGTGATTTATTTAGTGTGTGTAATTTATACATTAAATTACACGTATTAACTAAATCGTAAATTTCTTGACTTTTACAATTCTGACTATAACATTTCTCTTTTTAAAATAAACATTTGAGCTCAATTTTTCTTTTAATTTTAATGATTAAAAGTTTACTCTATGGAGTGTAAATTCTTACTTTGGGAGTAGTTGAGAGTGAGGATAATATTTTCTTATCTATACACACATATATGGAAATATACACGTGCATACATATATTTATATACATAAATTTATTTACACACACTCATATATATATATATATTATCTCATTAATAATAGGAAAAATTATACATAACTTAATAAGAGAAAAAATAAATTCCATTTAAGTTGATGTATTATCAACAATTCATTACATTCTACAACACCATGTCCTATCAGCATTTTATTACGTACTATCAATAGAATTATGAGTTCAATTTAAGTGCAAATTCTTGGAAGTGTAATTTATTTATTTTCTTATTATCTTAATTAAGTTTAATTTTCATAAACTATTGAACAAACTTATTATAATTTGTGCTTGGAAGTTTATGTTAAGTATAATTTTTCTTAATATAATATATATATATGTGTGTGTGTGTGTACATTGACAGATGCAAGGGACAAAAGGGGAGCCATTTTGATATTGTATTTTTTTTATCATTAATTTTGTTTGATTTTTTAATAAAATAAAACTTACCATTTTTCTCCAAAAAATTGGATATTGTATTTTTTAACACTAATTTAGTTAGGAATTTTTAATAAATTAGGACTCCCCAAAAAATTGAATATTGTATTACTTACTATTAATTTTATTAGAGTTTTTTTTTAAAAACAAGACTTGGTCACCTCAATTTATTTTATATATATTCATATAAATTTTCTCAAATTTCTATACCTATAATTTGATCTGATAATTAAGATTTTTGAATCCACCAGTGTACGTATGCATATCATGAGTAGCAAGATAATAAATATGCATGTGTATACACATATTATCTCACTAAATAATACATCCATACATACATACATACATATATATATATATATATATATAAAATTCATGTTAATTATAACTGTAGTCTTCTTGACACGACATTATGGAATGATATCAGTGAAATATTATATATATATATATATATGTATGTATGAATGTATATATATATATATGTGTGTGTGTTTATATATATATAAAATTAATTTTAACAGTTGTCATCCTGACAAAATTTTGTGGAAAGACTTGGAAGATTCAGTCATTTGGGATCAAATGGAAGGGTGGCTGCCAAGTAGACCAAAACTAAATAATAAGAAGAAAAATACAA
Organism: Nyssa sinensis; assembly: GCA_008638375.1. NCBI lineage: Eukaryota > Viridiplantae > Streptophyta > Magnoliopsida > Cornales > Nyssaceae > Nyssa > Nyssa sinensis. The sequence goes on along the minus strand of CM018039.1, from coordinate 7,412,388 downwards.
AAAAGATTGGTGAAGAAATTGGATAATGAAATTTCAACAGTATTGATTGATATAGTTTTTTCAGGTTGGGAAAAAAAGCCAGTGATCGATCACGCAATTTGAGTTGACTCAGTAGAATGAATTAGTTGAGAGGCCATATTACATGACGACACTAAGCAAAGATAAATATGTCTCTCTCTCTCTCTCTCTCTATATATATATATATATATAAGTTTATATATTCTTATATATAGACCTATAAATGCATATATGTATATTTATATACATAGTTATATCTATCCTATTAACATTTATTTTATCTTTGGACAAGATTTTAATGAGACCATCACAAAAATATAAAAATTGAATTCACTTTTAAACAATAGTTATAAAATTATTACTTTTTTTATTTTTTTATTTTATGCAAAAAAGCAAAAATTAGAAAAAGTTTTTTGTTTTTGTTTTTGTTTTATGAGATTTAAATTATATTGCAATACAATGTAATGACAAGACCTGGCAACCGAACTCGAAAATTTTAAGCTTTGCACACTTTAATTGTTCCACAAGTCTTCACTTGATATTAGGCTCATGTCAGTCAAGTATCTCTCTCTCTCTCTCTCTCTCTCTCTCTCTATATATATATATATATATACACACACACACACACACATAGATATCATGCCTTTGGTGACATTTGTGAAATAGATAATTTTCATATATGAGATATACAAAGATCAAAAGTGGAAATCTAAGCGTGAAATACGGGCAATTCATAACGGAACTTGCAGTCTTCAACTTAGATAAAATGACCCATATACATATATGATATATATATATATATATATATGTATGTATTATAAAAGATGAACTTGTAGCAATGCAACGTTAAATATTCATATGAGAAACTGAAAATAGATGGAAAAAATTGTAAATAAAAACATTATTATTTTACCGTGTTGTTTAGTATATATGTTATAATAATTATAGAAAATTGTTGAAAATTTAGATAATATTAAGTTTATATGAAATATATATAAACAAAATTGGAGAATTCCAACGTAATTTGAGTTTTTATTTTTTAAATTTGAATTTGATAATTTTTTTGGGAGAAGGCTCAAAAAAAAGAAAGTGGATTACGCTTTCAAGATACCATTCCTTCACATATATTGCCATAAACGCAATAAGCAAATAATTATAAATATACGGTACCCAATTTGATTTGACCGTTAATCAATTTTCTAACTTATAATTCGTTCGGTTAGATACTTGTTCGAGATATGTTTGCGAGATAAAAAAATTATAAATCGACTTGAGTTGTTTTAATAAGTCAATATGTGATCTAAATATTATATAAAAAATCAAATTATTCGAACTTAATTTATGATTAATTCGATTAAAAATTCATTTTGATCGAGATCAATTTGAAAAATTAACAAACCGAACTTAAATCTAAATTGAAATTTATTTATTTTAGCGAGTTAAGTTTGAATAATGCATTCTTCGATGGGTTATTCAAACTAGTGTATATGTGTTCCCTTCGGTGTTTTTGCTTTATTTCCTTGCTTCTTTTGAATATTTACTCGCGCATAATTATCTCTTTTGTTTTGTGTTAACTTAGTTGAAATGAAATTTGGAGATCAAGATATCTTTTGTATTGTTACTCTTTTTTTATTCATGTATGTGTATATATCTCTTGTACATCTCTTTTTAGCAATAAATTTTCTTTCTTTACTAATAAAAAAAAAAATTACTATTCAACTTAACTCGATTTCATAAATAAATTAATATTTTGAAGTTCAATAAGAAAAGGAAAGTGTGAATAACATTTTTCAATATATATCACCAATATAAAACTATAATATTATATATGTGTGTGTGTGTGTGTGTGTGTGTGAGAGTAGATAGGGAGAGAGGTTGTATGTCATTTCATCAAATAATATTACTTTTATGCTTGTTGTGTTTGGTGGTTTGATTTCTACCATTAAACACACCCAACCTGAGAATTTTCGGCGGCGGCGACGCTTGCTCCACCCGAATCCACACCTACCACTCTCATTCCACCCACTTTGTCTCTCATGGAAGTCATCGCATCTAGCCAATCAGGGAACAAAAAGCATTAGTGAGAGACAGACAGATTCCAAATTACTCAGCTAACTTTGCTGTGATATATATTGGAAAATGTTACTTCTATATATGTATAACCATGACAGTGATCACAACTAAATTAAATTGAATAACTTAGATAATAGTATTGTCAACCGGTGCAATGTACTGAAATTCTCACTTTCTCTCGTAAAACCTACTCCCTTGAATAAGCATCATCTACGTAAATTGGAAGAGAACAAAAAAAATTATATTATGTATTTGACAAAGTCTAGCATCAATTGCAGCCATCTTAAACTCATCGTGTGATTAGTGCATATAACTTACTCACGCATGATATTATCGTGTGACTTACACTCACCAATCACCTGACAAACTTCAAATTATTGTGATTCACGCTAGTATTTTATTATAAAGTTAACTCAGGCTTTCAATCTCAAAGTTGTAGAGTCTCTAGAGACAATGGCGGATCGAGAACAGAAATATAGGAGGCAAAAAAAATAAAAAATAAAATTTAAAGGGGCTTTTCTATAAAAAAAAATGAAAAATCTTTAGGGAGCAATTCATTATTTTAAAACAAAATTCTATAAAAAATAAGGGATGAAATTAAATTTCCATAATTTTGGAAAGCCATACCCACCCCTAGTTCCCCCTTGTATCTGCTAGTGTCTATGGACTTGTTTAAAAAAGGTAGAATTGATTTTATAAAACACAGATTAATTGATTTTAAATTTTAAATTATTTAGTAATTACATCTGAGAAGTACATCGGTTTACATTTGTTGCTAAAAATATTTAAAATCTATTCTAATTCTAGAGTTTTCGCCCATTTTTTTAAACCGAGATGGGAAATAGCTAGGTTGAATGTTTTTCTATTATCAAAAACAAATTTTTTTATACAGTGATGAAAAAGGGAAGAATCGAACTCACGTCAATTGTATACTTGCATTATTTGGATTGGACCTTGGTCCTAAAAACAAATATTATTGGAGAAAAAACAAATTTATACTGTTGGATTATCCTCAGCTACGATCCCACATCGCCTATCTACAGCCCACCTGCGCAATATATAAGGGCCCTCTCTACCTCTCCTTAACACCTGGGTTTTAAGGATGAGTTAATTGGGAGTTGGGCCTCCAAATTTTCAATATGGTATCAGAGGGAGCAATTCATTATTTTAAAACAAAATTCTATAAAAAATAAGGGATGAAATTAAATTTCCATAATTTTGGAAAGCCATGCCCACCCCTAGTTCCCCCTTGTATCTGCTAGTGTCTATGGACTTGTTTAAAAAAGGTAGAATCGATTTTATAAAATACAGATTAATTGATTTTAAATCTTAAATTATTTAGTAATTACATCTGAGAAGTACATCGGTTTACATTGGTTGCTAAAAATATTTAAAATCTATTCTAATTCTAGAGTTTTCGCCCATTTTTTTAAACCGAGATGGGAAATAGCTAGGCTGAATGTTTTTCTATTATCAAAAACAAATTTTTTTATACAGTGATGAAAGAGGAAAGAATTAAACTCACGTCAATTGTATACTTGCATTATTCGGATTGGACCTTGGTCCTAAAACCAAATATTATTGGAGAAAAAACAAATTTATACCTTTTTTTTTAAAAAAAAGAGGGTCCCTCTTTTTTATAAAAAAGAAACAAATTTTTATTAGACTTTTTAAAGAATTCTAATTTCACCAAGACACACATGATAGACAAAAAGTAGACTTGAGAGATTTGTCCCCAACATCTAATTAGCTTAAATTGAATTCAACAATTGACAAACAGTCGCATTCATTCAACTGTTTGGAAAACATTCATTTTACGTTACATAATAAAAAAACAAAAAACAAAAAACAAATCTTGTTTGTGTGAGTCATGAAGGGGTCCCTATAATTGATTATTTTTTTATTTGTCGGCAGATATCCCAATCTCTGTGTCAATGCCTTGAGCAAACACTACTACTATTCAATGACTTTGTTTTACTACAAAATCAAACCACCATGAGTAGAGAATAGAGGAAATGGAGCATTAATTATGAAGTCAGTTTTTTTTTTACAGCATGTTTTGGATAAGTTGGAGAAAGAGAAAAAGATGAGATATCATTAGTTATGAGAAAGAGAAGAAGAAATGAGATCGGGTAATCCTTCTTTCATATTTCGATAACTAATGAGGAAAAAGGAAAATGTAATATAATCCTTCCATTTTGTTTGAGAATGATAGAAGAGAGAAAAAAAAAAAGACTTTTTTTTATATATTAATTTATCATGGTATCCTATGATAAAGGTGTTTATTTTATTTTTAACTTTATAATTTTAAGGATATTATTAGTATTATAAAAAAATTATGAAAGAGCTACCGCTCCTCTTCCTTTGCCCTCTTTCACTTTTTTGGACGAATTGTAAAATGGGTCAAATAAGTATTAAAGTTTTTTCTTAATTTTTAAATTAAACATAAAATAAACTTTTTTCCTTTCTCTTCCATTCCCTTTCTTTCTCACTCATTCCATCCAAACGGACTGTGAGAGTCGGTTTGGATTGAAAGAATTAAAAGAAAAGGGAAAAAAATGAGTGAGACATCATTTCATATATATTTGGTTTAAAAATAAATGACATATATAAAAGAAAAGAGAAGGAGATGGAGGGATTTAAAAGATTGTTTTTCTCTCGTTTGAAAAGGAGAAGGTGACGGAGAAAAATGATAATAAAATTAATAATACCTATATGTTTTACTCATATAATTTAAAACATGTGAATTTCTATTTTACACATTTTAATCGGATAATATTCATTTCTTTCTTTTCTCTATTTTATCTTTTTCAAATAAGATGAGTGGAATGCCTATCATTTCTTTGCTTTTCCTTGCCTAATTATTCAAAGAAGAAGAATGGCCAACACTATCCTTACTTCTTCCATAACTAATCTTATCTTTTAATTATTCAAAGAAGAAGAATATCCTTACTTTCTTTCATAACTAATCTTATCTTTTAATTATTCAAAGAAGAAGAATAATAACTTGGATGCATGACACATTATATATTGTTTAATTATTTAATTAATAGCAAATAAATGACATAGCATGCATCCATCTAGGATTACATTGAAGAAAATTGAGAAAAAAATATAATAGAAAGGATCCTAATCCCTTATAAATAATACCTAATCTCATAGTCTGTCGATATCACGTACCCTGCCTTTCAAGTTTGAAGGAGGATCGTTGTAATTAAGTTGGAGTAATTCTATGCTTACCAAATGATACATATAGAAATTATTTCATGATTCGATTTGTTGCAAATAATTATAATCACGTCAATTGAAATTTTATTTTTGAAAAAAATATTTTGAGAAAAATAGTATTACTTGGTACGTAGATAGCCAACCAATGTAAATCATATGATTTCACTTCTACTGAGTGTACATAATTTGCTTGTAGACAAGGGCGGAAGTGTGTCTAGGCTTGGGGAGCTATAACCCCTCAAATCTTGAAAAATCTTTTGAGAAAAGTAGTATTGCTTGGTATGTAGATAGCTAGTCCACCATTGTAAATCATACGATTTCACTTCTTCCAAATGTACACATTTTTCCTTGTAAACAAGGGCATAAGTGTGTGTGGGCTTGGGGCTATAGTCTCCCAAATTTTGAAATTTTCTTTTTAAATAAATTACACTGATTTTTTTTTAGGTTTTTGATAATTATAAAATCTTTAAGGTTTATGAAATTAGATTATCCTCTTTTATTTTTACTAATAAATTATATATATTTCTCTTCCGACATATTTTTTTCTTCAAAATAACAAAAATATTCATTTTATTTTATTTTTTATATTTTTTTTCAATTGAAAATGCTCCATTTGTGAAATGAAGTAGAACCCACATGGAGCGGACGCAATCCTTTCTCTCTCTCTCTCTGTGACAAATAAAATCTCTCAATTTTATTTTAGATATATAAATAAAGAGCTACCGGACCCATATATCACCACCTCAGTTAACTTGTTAAATCCAAGATACAATCTTAAAACACATAAGCTCTAACATGGTCTCTCCATATGTTTTAATTCAAACCTCTAACGTGAAGAAATCAATGCATTATTAAGTTAATATAATCTTTTGTTAATTTCAGAATTCTAAGTTAACATGGAGGTGGGGCTAGGGGTGGTAGAGAAGTTATTTAAAAATTAGTTTATAATCATAATTAAAGAGTGGAGAGGAGTGCAAGGGTCTCTCTGGTTGACAATTTCAATATCTGATCCCAAGGCTCTCTTTGTTATGGGATTTCGTACGGGCCTCAAATTCCATAATAAGATGACATTAGAATTCTTTTTTTTTTTTTTTATTTTAAGAATTCTAATTAATTATTCATTTGCAGAATTAACGAAGAAACCTTGTTTTGATTAGCATGTTAAAGACACCCCCATAATTCTCGTAGGAGAGTCACATATATGGTTGTGCATGCACACATGCGCGCACACACACACACACACACATATATATATATATATATAATGACTCTTGATTCAATTTATTATTTTGAAATTGTTATTAAATAGAACTCAACCTACCTCCCTTGATTCATCAAGGCCATTATCACTTATTTGGGTGAGGTTAGTTACATTAAAAGAGCATACTTTCTAACTGATCAAGAAAGAGTAATCGTTCAAAAACTTAGATATTCTCACGACAAAATATAAAAAAAAAATTAAGGCCATCGTTTCTTTTTGTGTGTGTGTATATATATATATATATATATATATATTTTTTTTTTTTCATTTCATTTCTCTCTTTGATAAGAGGATAAATACATTTCGTAGTGGAAAATATGGTATGGCTACGTCATTTTTGAAGGAATAATCGTCGTTGATGATCGGGTCTATAGATCTTTGTCGTTTACTCTGAAGATGGGGCATTTGTCTTCGTCGAGTTCTCAGCAAATCATCGGTAGAGATACTTAGAGGCGTGAAACAACCGATTTATAGATAACCCTTTATCATGGTGAGAGGGGTTTTCAATGTTTTCAAGCCAACAGAGACGAATGTGATTAGAGGACCAATGGCGTCTGAAGAAAGATTGGGGAGATCTGAAAATAGATTTTATATATCAGGGAAATATGTGGTCTCAGATTTTTGAAAGGGAAAGCATCTCCTTTGGGAGAATACGTTTACGAAATGAGGCACCAAACGAGTTTTGGGTTTTTTGCATTTTAAAATTGGTTTTGTAGTAAGCTTCCAAATGGATCCTTAATTTCTAATTTTGATTTATTTTTAATTTATCTGGTTCCGTAATTTTATTAGGATTAGTATAAAAAAAAAAAGAAATTAGTAATGTTTTATTTAAATTAATAGTCTTTTAACTTTATATGTATGTGTGTGTCTATATATATATATATATATGATGTAATAGACTTTTAATAAACTCTTTTTATCAATATTAATATAATTTTAAATTTTAAAATATTATTCTTGTTTTTAGATGATTGTTTCTGTTATATATATTGACGTTGATTGTATCCATTATATAAATACACATATATATATATATGTTCTTAATATGATGTAACATCATATAATGTTTTTGAACTTTACATAACGTGTTTTTCAAAATCAATATATAATGAGACATTATATTAGATAAATGAGGATCCCTATTTATTTTCAATGAGCTACCCATTTAATCAAGGGCAACAAAATGCCAAAATACCTTAATTATTTTAAGAATATTAATGACACTACAGGGACTCTACTGTCTTTTCACCCTGAGGATGGCGCCAATTAAAAAATGAAAAAGAAAAAAGGGCACTCAAGGCACTGCTAATGTCACAATATTCTTGTAAGTTATATAAAAATGAGGTAATTTAAGAGCCAATTAAAGTCAATACTTAGATGCGTCCTTATTTGTCTAATTATGCATTTTAAGACGAGGGAATTGACTTGGGTGCCTCAAAATCAGCAGTGAGAAAGAGAGAGAGAGAGAGGGAGAGAGACGGGGAAGCAGTCTGCAAGTTTTTGTGTTCAATGGGGAGGGAAGAAAGTGAAATGGAAATTGATTTATCCCTGAAACTAGATGCTGAAGATGAACATGAAGTGCAATTGGTTGATCAACATGTACAAGATAAGAAAGAACCAGAAGTAGAACTAGAGGATGATGCACCACTAGATGTATCCTTGCAACAAAACTTGAAAACAGAAGAGGTACAGTACTACTACAGGTGTATATATATATATATATATATGTATGTACGTTTGTATTGTGTGTGTATAGATCGAAAAAGTATATTCAATGGAAAAGAATGATTTTGCCATATGCAGACTAATTAATGTTCTCCCGCAGCTCGCATGAGAGTTGTTTTGACTGCTCTAACTACATGTATATATAAAACTATGTACACAAAGAGAGGGAGGATACTATATATCTATCTCTATACATACACACACACACACACACACACATATATATATATATATGATTCCGGGTTTTTTTCCTTGTTCATGATGACTAATGAAGCTATTGTATTGTATTAGTTATCCGTGTTACAGATGGAGATGAACCGCGTGAAAGAAGAAAACAAGGTGTTGAGGAAGGTAGTAGAGCAAACAATGAAAGACTACTATGATTTGCAGATGAAATTTGCAGTTATCCAACAAAATAGCCAAAAGAAGGTAAACAGTACCATTTGACATGAATTCAATCTAAATTATTATGACCTTTTGTCTACTTTCTAATTCAAATTTATTGGATCTAGAATCCTAAGATCTTTCTCTCACTCCATGGAAATGAAGATGCAACTCAAGAGCCAAAGAGAAGTCCAAAATTCTTAGATATCAACAGCCAAACAGTACCGTCTTCGCCATCACAAGAAGACGATACCAGAGAAAGTGATTTAGGGTTGTCTTTGAGACTACAAACTAATACAAGCCAACAAGAAAGAGAAGAAGATCATAAAGGAGAGAACAAGGAAGACATGACAAGGTTTGCACTATTACAAAGTAAGCTGCCTCGGAGTGATTTGGCCGGAATTACAAGCCATTTTACTTCCCCTCCCAACAAAAAAGCTAGGGTTTCAGTTAGAGCAAGATGCCAAGGGGCCACAGTGAGTTCAATTCAGCATTCAATTCATTTTTTTTGAACTTTTATGGTGATAAGTTAGATAATATGAAGTTAATCTAAAATTTAAATTGTAGATGAATGATGGGTGCCAGTGGAGAAAATATGGGCAGAAAATTGCAAAAGGAAATCCTTGTCCCCGCGCCTACTATCGTTGCACAGTAGCTCCGGGATGCCCGGTTAGGAAACAGGTATCTCATTGTTCTGTAGCTGTTAGAATTTCATTTTGTTAGTTTGATATAGATTACTCATTCATTCTCTAATAATTTAAGTTTTTAAAATAATTCACAATTTATCATGAATGGTTTGTGCTTTCACTCTTGCATATGCCACTATGTCAACTCGATCTCCACTTGTATGATGAGATTATGCACGGGAGATGCATGGTGACAGGATTGTGCTTGAATGATGGTGTTAGCTTGATATATATTATTCATACTCTTACAACTTTAAGCTTGATTTACATTATTAGATGATTCTCTAATAGTTTTAAGTTTTTGGAATAATTTTCAGATGCTTTTTCTTCTCTTGTAATTAGGTGCAAAGATGCTTAGAGGACATGTCGATACTAATCACAACCTATGAAGGAAACCATAATCATCCACTCCCCGTGGGCGCGACAGCAATGGCTTCAACAACATCAGCAGCATCCTTCCTGTTAGCAGATTCAAGTAGTCCTTTTTCAGATGGCATCTCCAACTTCACACAAACATCTAATTTTCCTTACAATAACTCTCATTATATGATAAACCAAACATCTCCTGATACATCAACCATGAGAAACATCAACCCTAGTCATGACCCTTCTAAAGGAATTGTCCTTGATCTCACCAACAATTTGGCTGGCTGCTCAAGTACTTCAACATCTCAATTAGGCTTCACTTGGATGCCTAGCAAACCAAGCAATTATCATAATGGAAATGTTTTTCCCAGCAATTTTTTCCCTGGTCCCAGAGGAGTGGATGAGAGGGAATGGAAAAGGGAAGAGAACAAGAAGTCATTGGCTGAAAATGTGAGTGCAATTGCTTCTGATCCCAAGTTTAGGGTTGCTGTTGCTGCTGCCATTTCATCTCTCATTAATAAATAAAGCCAAACATTAACTCATCCAACAGGATCTTCCTTAGTTCCTAGGGATGGGGAGGGTGGTAGCTCAAGTGGTAATAATTGGGTTCTTGAATCTCTCTCCACACGTGGCCCATAAGCTCATCGTCATTCACCATGAAAGAATCTGATTGATACTTTTTTTGAAAAACAGATTGGAGGGTATATAATATATATATATATATATATATATATATAAAGGAGCACGGATTAATGAACATTTGTCACATCGATTCATATATTTTATAAATATGATGAATGATCATTAGCTCAAATATACTGCACTAAAAGTAAGGAAGAATTTTCATATATATATATATATATATGTATGTATGTAAATTATGAAGTAGTTATATATCTTGTCTAGTTAAATATGGTTCCCTGTCCGAGAACATTCATATGGAAATTGATGACCACTTGTTTTGCTATTTAATATTAATTTTCTTTTATTAATTGATGGAGTTCCATGTGAATTCTTGAATCTAGTTTTTTTCCCCTCTCTCCGAAACAACAATTGGGGAGGGTGAATGAAACTCACCTCCACTAAATAAAGAATAACACCCACACCATTCAAATAGTATTTCAATCGTTTGAATCTTGTTATATTTTATAGTAAAATAGCACATGAACTTAGTTATTATTTTACAATATGAGCTATTAAATTTTTTTGCAAGTTTGGGTAAGATTGTTAATGGATTGAGTCAATATATATATATATATATATATATATATATATATAATCTAAGTTTGTTTTGTTTATTGAAACTCATACAAAGAATTTGATTCGATAATCTCATTTGATTCTGATTGCTCCTTTAATTAAATGAATCGAATATGAATTAAACTAATTGGATTTACTAGTTTTGTTTCAATTATATATAACATATTACATAATATGTATATTATATCTTCTATATATTATATTAAAATTATATGTTAGAATTTACATATTTTATATACGTTATTAGAGAATATTATTGTCATTTGTGCCTCTTTTTATAAAAGATGTCGTGATTTTAAATCTCACCAAATCAAAGTATATGATGTTATATTTATTTCTCAATCATGGATTGGACTTGTAGGTGACATGAGTATATTTTGTGCGTGCAAATAAATAGTTTTTTCATTAGTAGAATAATAATATTTTATATCTGTGATATATATTAGAACTTATCATGCAAATCCCTTTTGATAATTAAAAAATTCTAATTTGAATTAAAGATTTGCTAATCTTAACGAATTAGATTTAAATTACCCTTTGATTCAATCCGAATATGATTTGTTTTTAGGCCTAAACTTGGGTGATATCCCAAGGTTTTAAATTCAGCTCACCCCAAAGATCACCTAGCAAGGATGTATATACATACCAATAGTATAATAACAATGTAGCATCCTTACGAACAGTGAGCAGAAAATTAATCATCCAATGGGCATTGCCAAATTCATTTTCCTGATTGCACTTTCTATCAAAATCAATGCATGAATGTGTCCAAGAACCAAGGAAATTATAAGAGAACCATATTGTGATGGAAAATTCTATCTTTACCTGCCAAAAGTAGTTTATCAAATCACATTGCATAAATGTATTAGATGTATATGGTTTCATGATTTGATTTTGAGATTTACTTTTGAGTTTTTTTTTTGGGAAGAATCGTATTACTCGGTATTGTTGTATGTTGTACATGCATCTTCGAATAAACCCGGTCTTAGCATAGTAGATTGACGGAGCTTGGATGAAAAAATCTATTATTTTTAGCATTTTTCATAAAACAAAGGCAAAAGTCATATTTTCAACAAGAATAATGTTATACGAAACAGATTTTCTTATAGTCTTGTGTTCATATGTGTCTAGCCTAAATAGGAATGGCAATGGGGCGGGTTCGGGGTGGGGTGACTCTTCCCCAACCCCGACCCCGCCCCGTCCTGTTTAGAGGACTACCCTGACTCCATTTATATTCCCCGACTTCATCCCGCCCCTCCCAAACCCCGATATATATATATATATATATATATATATATTTTAAATAAGTTAAAACTTTTATTTTAATAAGTAAATTAATTTTTTTGGCCAAAATAACGAATATAAAAAATATATGATTGTAATATAAAAACTTTAAAACTAATTTTATATAGTTTTATTTATTGGTAAATATAATATATATAAAAATTAAAAAAATTAATATATAAACGGGGCGGGGTGACTATCCTCCGACCCCGCCCTGAACCCGACAGAGTTTTAAAAACCCCACCCCGACCCCGTTTATGAGCACCTCATACCCGCCTCATTAAGAACATGACGGAATGGGATGAGACGGAACTCCCAACGAAGCGAGACAAATTGCCATCCCTAAGCTTAAACCATAGATACTGCTGTGATTCTGTTCATACGTTGATGCCAAGTCTTTCTGTCTTGCTCGGATAACACCACAATATCACGAATTTTGAAGTGTTAAGAGCCACACATCTCTGTTGTCTTCAAAATTCATGATAATTTCCTGGTAGTACCGTGATAATGTTGTTTAGCCTAATGGATCTAGGTCCAGGTTTTCGTGAGTCTGTTCGGATTTGTCCTGTTGACATGCCTACCTCGTACCCATTCATCCATCAACATTTCCATCGTCCTCATCGGGTCTGACCTTTATCATCCATCAAGATTTACACACAAATTGGCCTTTCATGTAAGTTTCAAACTCTCAATCTCAAAAGCAAACTTTGGTTCTTGCTATCAAACCAGCAAGGTCATTCTTCTCACAATCTCAAACTATATCAAGATGCATCACAAGAGATCCAAGTTAATTTGCTGCATATATATTAGTATTGAATCCAAAAATTTTAATTGGAACTAAATTGTAGGTATCAAAATTAACAGAGATTTCTTTTCTTAGGAATTTCTTGTAAAAAAAAAAAATACCAGATCTGGTAACTGGGCAAGCCAATATGCCCAACAAAATAGTTGGTTGAAGTCTTTTGTTTCAACAACCATCTAACTCATTCGATTAAAATACATTAGTAGCGGGTTGAACCCGAGTCCAACTCGAATCCGACTATTAATTCAAATTTTTATATTTTATTCATGATTTATTTAATAAATTATTTTATTTTTCCTATTTTGATTATACGCTAAAAACTCTAATAATTTCTTTCAATTTCTCCTTTTACGAGAGACAAAAAATCGTTAAAATAATTCCTTTAACATAATTTAATTTGAAAAAATATTAAAGATCAACAAATTTTTAAAATTATAAAAATGTAAATAGTAATTCTTGTAAGGAAATTTTATTAATTTAATGGTAGATAATTAAAGTATAAAAATTATAATATATAAAATATTACATTCGGATAAAAGTTGAGCTTGGATTTTCAATGTCTCAATCTTAATTTAAATAGGCCTGAATTCATTTATTCAAGTCCGATCTAAAGTATAAAAGTTGAAGCCCAAACCCTAAAATATTCAAGCCAAGCTTGGATTGAATTCGGGTTGAAACATACAAATTGCACCCCTATATAGCTCCACCATTGCAAATGGGAGAAATGTCTTTGATTATGTTCCTCTCTACCCTCTGTCTCTGTCAACCCCATCTCCAAATAATAGTTTTACCGCCATACCTACTTCACTTTCTTCATCCTTTCCATCTATTTCCAACATTTCTCATTTTCAAAAACCAACTTTATTTCTTCCTCTGTTATGGCACTACTTTGTACAAAATTGGGACAAATTGAAGTACAGATTGTAAAAATAAAAAATAAAAATAAACATTTTATTTCCTCGGCCAGCCTTGGTTTATATTGTTGACATTCTTGATGCAAGTATAAACGTGCCTAATCTTTCATAATATTATTTTGCATTGTCATTGTATTTAGATTTAGACCTGCATTCTATTCCCATTCTCATACTTAACAGTTTAAACATTTTAATACTGGGATAATTACACCGATCTCTCTTGATTTATTTGATAATTATAGAGATCTCTTTTGTATTTTCTGAAATTACACTGACATTAATGCTATTATACTGACAATATACAAATTCTTTCATTGACGTTGTTAAGATTTTAACTAGTTTAGTTTTTTTTTTATGACAAATGGATCGGCATTCATGTATATATCATTTTATATTACATTAACCTCTATTTTTTTAGAAATCACGAAAGAGGTCCTTGTAATTATTAGATATTATAGAAAAGTCATTGTTTCTTAGGATAAAACATAAAATTCATGTTTTTTTGTTAACACACGTCTCTTGAAAATTTTGATAGGAAAAATTAGTGTAATGTTAGAGATTATAGGAAATGTCTATCTAATTTTCAGATATAACGAGGAGATGGGTGTAACTATTTCACCAAACAATGGGCTCTACCTTTGAGCATAATGTAAAACTCAATTTGTTGCCAATTTTTTTTACACCAAAACATGGACTTTCAAGTTCCTTCAATACTACTTATTACCCCAACAATGCTTGTTAGTTCATGCAAATGTCCAATACTATGGATCTTCAGCCTGTGGAATGAATCTTAATCTATATCTGGTATTTGGGCCGAGGTAGACTTTCTCTAGTTTCCTCAAAAAGGGCAGTTCACCTGTCAATGTTTTGGTTGGATCCATTATAAGCTAATTCAGACACATTTATATTTCTAGATGAGCAGCAAATTCTATTGAATTTCACACGTCTCTCTTCATTTGTTGGAAAATCCAAAATAAATAAAAATTTGAGATTGAATCATTCCAACATATATATATATATATATGTATGTATTTGTTTTGAAGCAAACAGCACAAGAATTACTAAACTTCTTGATTCCATTCTTTTACAGTTCGTTTGGATAAGCAGGAGGGAAATGAAAGAAAAGATGAGTATTAGTTATGAGGGAAAGAAAAGGAGATGAGAGGAGAGGGTAATCCCTTCTTTATGTTTGGATAAATAATGAAAGGAAATGAGAGAAAATACTAATATAATCGTTTCATCTTGTTTAGAAATAATAAAAGAAAGAAAGGAAAGGAAAAATTTTTATATTATTTTATTATTATATCCTTGTTTGGATGCTCTAAGATAGATATGTCATTTTTATTTTAACTTTTACAATTTTAATAATAATATTGGTATTATTAAAAATTCATTAAATCATTGTTTAATTTCCCTCCACTTCTTTCCACTTTTGGAGGGATAACAAAATTGTTTAAATGATGGTTAAACTCTTCCCTTCTCTCCCTCTCTTTCCTTCCTAATTTTTAAAACAAACATGATATAAGCCTGCTTCTCCTTTCCTTTCCTTTTTCTTTTTCTCCTTATCCAACCAAAAATAGAAACATTAAATTTCATGATTTTCTTATTATTTGGGCAATTTCTCAACTTCTAAAACATAGAAATCTGACAATATGTATAAGGTGGGTCGTTGGAATTTAAGTCGTATAAGCATCAAAATCTGCTAATTTGTATGAGGAAGCTCTTAGAATTTAAATCTTATTAATTCACGCATTAATAAAACTTAAATTTTACTAACTTTTCTTTTAATATTTTGTTAGAAATAAAGAGACGCATCAAATGATTCAACTCTCAACTTATTTATTAAACAAATTTCATCTCATGACAAATAAGAACCATTTAGTAAATAAATGAAACTCCAAGAAATCAAGGTTTTAAACTGATAAGATGGATCTAAAATATGTATAAAATGGGTGGATGGAATTTAAATCCTACTAGTGTAAAAATCTACTAATATGTGTGGGGATGGATCTTAAAATTTAAACCTTATTAACTCAAGCATCAATAACTTTCACTTTAAACTCCTTTTAAACAAGCAACAAAAAAAAAAAAAATTTAATGCCATTCAATCACACGATTTGACTCTTAAATTTATTAATTAAACTCATCTCATATAGATGAAGAATCGTTTATTATATTTCAAAAAATCGAGTTTGAGTTCTTGAATGATTAAGATTTATTGTAATTTTACACGTATTGATCGATTTGTAAGGGAGTTCGGGGATAATCTACCCAAAGAAAAATTTGTGAAAATTTTATATTTTTACCTCTATTTCGTATATAAGTTTTTTAAAAAAATTTACAATTTGTCCTTCTAAAATTATATATATATATATAATGTTTGTATGCTTGCCCTCCCTGAAACTATTGTTTAGATGTGCCCCCAACCTGTACACGTAAATCTTATACTATGTTTGGATGGAAGGAATTAAAAAAAAAAGAAAAGAAAAGAAAAAGAAAAAGAACTTATATCATATTTGTTTTAAAAATTAGAAAAGAAAAAAGAGAAAAAACTTAACTCTCATTTAAACAATTTTATTGTCATTCTAAAAATGAAGGTAAATGAAGAAAAAGAAAAAAAAAATTTAATAAATTTTTAATAATATCAATACTACTTTTAAAATTATAAAAATAAAAATAAAAATAAAAATAACACATCTATCTTAAAGTATCTAAATACACATCAAAATTCTATCTTTTCCTTTCTCTCATTTATTATCCTCAAAAAATAATAAAAATATTATATTAATCTTTTATCTCATTTCATTTCATTAATTATCTAAACATACAAAATAAATTACTCTCTCTTCTCCTCTCCTTTTATTTTATTTTTAACTAATAATCTAATCACCTCACCTCTCCCCACCCCCAATCTATTGATCACAAACAAGGGACAAGAAAGTACATAAAGAGTGGCAAGGGTTTTCGAAGCACTCAGACAGAGGGAGAGAGAGTCTCACCTTAAAACCCCAAAAATGGGAAGCGCCGCAGTGGAGAAGACAGAGGAGGAGCTCCGCAAAGAGATCGAAGAACTCCATCGCCAACAATGGGAGGTCCTCTCTCTCTCTCTCTCTCTCTCTCTTACTTTCTCTATATATGTAGTTAAGTATCGTTTCTTTCTATACCTTTTCTTGACTGTGAGTGATTGTTTTTTTCACCGACGCAGATTACAGAACGGCTTCGCGATCCAAGGGGTCTCCGACGCGGAGGCTTGTCGGGTTCTGGTCCTCGGAATTTCATCGCCAACGGCAGCCGTCAGCGTGGATTTATTAGACCTGTAATTTTTCTCTCTCTCCTTCTCCCTCTCCATTCCCAGTTGGAGTTTTGTCATTAATTGCTTGATTGATTTCAGGCTGAAAGGACTGATTCTGAAGACCAGCCCCCGCTGAAAAGGCGACTTTCTTCGGCTGTAGTAAAGGTATATGAAATCCTTAACGATGTTTTTAATTTTTGCCTTTTTATAGGTTATGATTGAATTTTGTTTTTTTTTTTTTTTGTTGATTTTGGAGAGAAGGTTGAGGACGGAGAGATCACTGAGGACGCTGCAGAGGCCCCGGGTGAAAAAAAGAAGGATTCAACTGAGGAAGGTAGCGGTGGAAGTATTTCTACAAAACAGAGTGAGAGAGAGACATCCAATTGGTCAAGGAGGGATGGCAATCAAAGACCATCTAAGATGGTAAATTTTATAACTTTCTTGTTTTGTTTATGTTTTTTCGTTTATGTTTATTGTATAATAGAGAAATGTTGGCGACTGTTGAAAAAGATTGAAGTGTTTTTTCATTGTTTCTATGTTATTAGGATTTTGAAGTTCCCAATATAGAACGTGTTCCAAGGGTATTGCCAAAGGATGAGGACCCGAGTTTGGTTAATAGGAATAAAAGAATGCTGGGACAGCTATTGGGGACTTTGGAGGTATGTGTAATTGCTTGTTTTGCCCTTTTAAGGACTGAAACTTACTTTCCGTTTTACATGTTGGAGATAAGCCTTGTCTGATCACTTTACTGGTTGAATAAAAGTATTGCAAGTTAATTCCCTTGAAACTTTTTGAATGCTTATGAATAGGCATGTTGAGTTTTCTGGTGTGTGATTGTCTGTGCGTGCAAGATCCCCCCAAAGCTTTATGATATGTAATTGGGGTCATTACACTACCAGAGTTGAAGGAGAATTAATTTTGAATGGCATAAGCCATTTGGTTATAGACTTATAGTCCTTTTCTTCAGTTGACATGAATTTATTGAGGGGAGTTGGGGGTGCTTCTGGTATATGGACATTAATTTCTTTCCCAATACTTCAGAGGGAGAATGAGTTGGTATCTAAGAGCAAAGAATGTGAGGGTGGAAGAGGGTTAACTTTGTATATAACCTAAGATTCATAGAGCCTACATGGTGCCCATATTAATATACATGCAATATTGCAACATAAGTTTGCTTGAATAGGTTGATTATTTATGTATGTATTAATCAGAATATCTAAGTAGGTTTCGAGTTCATATGCGATCAGCCTTTGGAAGGAGTTCCAGAATGGGTGTGTTGTGCTTTTCTAGTTTCACTGGTTTTGTGGTGGGAGATGTGTGGAGGCTTAGATTCTGGAATGATTTGAAGTGCAAGGAAGGCCCCCTTAAAATCATCTTCCATTCTCTATTCAGGATTGTGGCGGATAGGGGAGCGCTAGTATTATATTATATTCAATTCTCCTTCAACAATGTATCATGAAATCTAAGTTTTTTCAGGAATTTGGAGGAATAAGAATTGGAGGAGATGAACTGCTTCTTTCAGCTCCTGTATGCAGTCTGGGTGAGTAGGAATACATCATATAGCATTGTGTGGAGACCCGGGAGTAATGGAAAGTTTAAGATGAAATCTTTCTTCAAGGTGATATGGGCAAGAAACCGTGTGTTTTCCATGGAAGGACATTTGGAGGGTCAATGTTCTATCAATTGTTTCTTTTTCTTTCCTTCATTTTTTTTTTTCAGGACTATAGCTTTTGAAGCTATTTTAACTATGGAAATTTGCAAAAGGGTGGTAAGGTCAAAATGAATAGGAGTAAAATGTGCAAGAAAGAGAGGGAATCCGTTAATTTCTTCATTGTACACCCCAAGAGCCACTTACCTATCCAAAATAATAGTAATGATCCTTTTCTTCATTGCGAGACAGTTAGGGAGATGTGGACCATTCTTTTTACCATGTTTGGGGTTTCTTAGGTCATGCCTAGTTCGGTTATTAATTTTTTTATAGAGCTGAAGAGGGGTGAGTGTTGAGAGTCGAGCTCGTCAAAGCTTGGGGAGTAGCACCCTTGTGTCTTATTTAGAGTATTTCGACGGAAAACAGAACCCGATGTTTTGAAGATGTGGACAATTTGAGATAAATGATTATAAAAACTAATGTTTAACTCTTTTCATTTTAGATGTCAAGTGGTATATTGCGCTCTTGTTCTATCTTCTGTTGTACATTGGTTACTTATCAATAAAATTGAGATATGGTTAAGTCATAGGTTCAAATCTTTTTCTACACTCCTTTAGAATTTCGGCATATGGCACCTTTTGACTTTGCATTGACTATGACAAATTTGGATTAATTATTTGTCTAGGATACCATAGATGGATTTGATGTAGGTTGTGAAGTCACTTTGAATGAACTAGTCTTCTTGACACCCCAGCTGCACACGCGATGAATTAGGGCACTTGGGCTGATTTCATTGTTATTGGCTTGTTGAAGGGGAAATTTGTTCCAGTTTAAAAGTGAGCATATGGGAATATTTCAATCTCCATTTTAATATGGGTGAAAAGATGAACTTTATTAAATGAAGATATTTGGAGATATTGTTACATGAGTTAATTATTTCAACTTTCTATTTCCAAGGACCTTTTTTTATGGCTAAGGGGAATCTGAAGAAATAAAAAAAATTTACTTTTAATTTTTTTTTTTTGAAAAGGTGGAAATAGAACCAGTAAAATTAGAGAAAACTGACGATATAGTTTAGTCATGTGTAATGGAATCTAGTAAAGTAGTAATTATATCAATGAGGAAGAGTGGCATGGTCAAAATTAAGGAAATTGTTAAGGTGGGGAAGGCTTAAATTTATGTGGGTTTAGGTAGTAAAGAAATACATGGTACTTACCCCCTGCCGGGCGCCAACCCCCGAGCCCCTGTCAAAGGGAAAAAAAGAAAAGAAGACATGACCCTAAACAAAACAAGATTGATGTAATCAAACTAAATAGCTGTATCAAAGTTTTGTTGAATTGAGTACATTGTAGCAAAATTAAAAGGATTTTTTTCTCCTTCAACATAAACATTGTCATCTTTTTCTTCATATATAACTTGAACTAGTGGGACTAATGTTACCTGGAACGTGAATCGTTATAGTATAGGATACGCGGAACGGGGAACGGAAACGGGAATGTAGATCGTCACTTGTTATAGAACATGGTACGTTGGGTAGCCTTCTTTGGATCGTTTTGTTGGAACAAAATACGTTTATTTGGAACGTGACATGTTTTTTTATTGAATTTGTAATAATATTAATGTGTGTATATATACACCAAAAAGATTTCAACGAATCTGAGCTATTATAAAATATAATTTCAATGATGCCTGCGTATTTTGTATGATTTTTTTGGAACTTTTAATATTTTATATTGGAACGTTAAATTTTGCGTTTCAAATCACTAATGAACCATGTTTTAGATCGTGCGATCTCAATTCGCAATTCGCTAGGGGTGAAGCAAATTGTGGTAACTATGAGTGGGACCAATGTAGGTCCTATTTCTTGTGCTTGGAGTGGTGATTCGGTGAGTTTTGGTTGTATGTGTAGTTGAGCTTGGAGAGATGAAGATTCATTTTCATATAGTTTGGAGGCCTTGAATATATTGCCTTTTCCTTAGTGGACAACTTGGGGCAGCGGGATCCATGTGAGCTGTATTTTTGTGCCTATAATGATGGAATTCTACAAGTTTATGTTATTTATTTGTAACATTAGTCAATTCCAAATTGTCAAAAGTCATGCTTCTTAAATTGGATACGATGATGTTTTCCTCGAATGAGGAAAGATGATGGCATTTGTTTGAGTTGATTGGGTAATTCATGGGCGAGCCAAAACTGACTGTAATTTATCAAGGGGTTAACACGGAACACCAATTCAGAATAAAAACATGAAA
Source organism: Nyssa sinensis (assembly GCA_008638375.1). NCBI lineage: Eukaryota > Viridiplantae > Streptophyta > Magnoliopsida > Cornales > Nyssaceae > Nyssa > Nyssa sinensis. Next base: position 7,391,195 of record CM018039.1, on the reverse strand, counting down.
GAATTATGTTGCTATCTATTGTTAAGATTGCCATAGTAGTCAAAAAGAAATTGACAGCAATATGTATCGCAACGTTTTTGGAAATTAATAATTTGATATTGAAACTTTATTAAATCATCTGTATATACCCTTTGATATGAATACATTAGTAGATATATAGATTAATGTATTGATATGTAATAGGCATTCAGAATATTGTTCACTGCTTATTGGATATTTCTTCATAAGAGTTGAAATAAGAGGAGGAAAATTTTTCCATCAAAATAAAGGAAAAGATGGACTAGTTCCTTACCGAGTTAAATATGCCAAAAGCTTCAAGTTTGACAATGTTGTTGAGGTTAGGACGTTGGCCCCACTGTGCTTGTTTCACAAATCAAAGGTAATTTAAATTCTCTAGCGTTCAGAATCATGAAATAATCTGGTACACAAAATGACCAGTGCCATGGAATTGTAGCAATTGCTTAATGATTGAAAGTCAAAGAACTCCTCAAGCTAGCCTTCATGAGCCAATCTCTAACAGATGATTTTCTATGAACCAAAAAATCATATTTTCTTTACTTAACCTTCTAAGCAACAGGAAGAGCAAGGCCTGGTTGTGTGCTTGTTAAAGAATGAGCTGGCAGCTCAACAATGTGGCTTGGTTGAGGGAACTCACCACAACTTTGCAAACCCCCCCCCCCCCCCCCTCTTGTGGGGCCAATAAATAAATGAAAGAAAACATGGCACTGACTACTGAGCATCATGAGGCTGTGTATGGCTGTATACCCTATGGTGGATGTCTTCAAGTTTGTTTGTCTCGCACTCGTGAATTTAGCTGATACTACTATATGAGGCGCCCTCTAGTAGAATTATTATGATCATTAAATAAGAAAGATTTCAATATTTCAAATTTAATGATTTTTTTATAAATAAAGTTTGTATTAATATGTAGCCCAAGGAGGGCGAACCCATACACAAATTTAATGCATTTCTTTTATCATTTGAACCTTTCCATTCATTAATGTAAGCGTAATACCTAAATTTCTCCCTTCTATTTAATCTATCCAATGAAAAAAATTAAAGCATAATGATTTTTTGATAATTCCCTATAGGCGGAACAGGTTAGTTAGTTCTATTCATTTTGAATATAAAATACTCTACCAAACAAATAATAAAATACTGTTACCATATAAAGCATTCATTGTAATACATAGTTGTGTACAACCTTTACTATATACTTGTTAGTTGTCTTAAACATATGATATGATTGCAGAGAAGTTTACTTCTTTTTTTTTTTTTATAAGTAAAGAGTAAATATATCAAAAGGTGCCCAAGGTGGGAGAATGTACAAAAGAAGGAAACTCAAATTAAGAGAGTTTCATGTCACTAAAAAAATCTACCAAATCTCCTACCATGGGATTACAAGACCCTTTAACCCATACATACAAGGTATACAAAAAAATTCTCCTAACACTATACGGGGAAGTTTCCAACCCTTCAAAAATTCTTTTATTTCTTTCTTTCCAAATGCACCAAAAAAAAATATAATGAGGGATTACATCCCAAACCTTCAGAATGTGCCATTCTGGTTTTTACGCCCACTCCTCCTACTCGCCAAAAGCTCAAAAACTGCCCAAAGACAACCAACAAAGCAAACACAACCTACCACAAGTCCCTTGCCACATCACAATAGAGCAAAAGATAATTCACAGTCTTCTCTTCCTTTTTACACATCACGCACCTATTAGCCAAACGAACACCCATTTTTTGAGGTTTTCTCCTGTCAATATGGCATCCCATGTCGCTGCCCACCCAAAAAAAGCCACTTTCAATGGCGCTTTTGTCTTTCATATGATTTTCCACAGGAAATCTGTACCCCCTCTCCTCAAAAGAACCTTGTAGAAAGACCTGGGAACCCATCTGATATATCCCCACGATGTGGATGAAGTAGGGGGGTAGGAGGAGAATTTGCTGAATTTGAAAGTTAATGAAAGAAGTAGCTTTTTTGGGAAGAATAAAAAAGATAAATAAGGCTTTTCTCCTGGCTCAAATGTTTTGCCCCACCAACAAATTCCTTGTAGTTTATTTTTGATGTGTACTTCATGTTTGTCTGAGTGTGTAATTGTAGTTCCATTCTTTTCTCTCATTTGTTGAAGAATGTTTCAGAAATTTAGGAAAGAACTTGTTAGTGGTCTTAAACATACAATATGATTGCTGATAAGTTTTTTTTTTTTTTTCAAGTATATTATATTATATTATATATTCTAGAGAATGGGGGATGGGAGAGAAGCAGGGGCAGGAGGAGAATTTGCTGAGTTTAAAAGTTAATGAAAGAACTTATTTCTTTGTCCATGGGCTCAGGATCGCTGGTGTTTTTTGCTCTCCATCTTTGGTTTTGCTTGGGTGATGTTCATTGAAGGAGTTACTTCTTCATTGGAGTGGAGGTGGGGTGAAGGGGGAGGCTAGGAGGGTGTGGAGGATGGTGCCTTTGTGCTTGATATGGTGTATTTGGAGAGAAAAAAATGAGAGTTTTTGAGGAGAGGAACAACCTCCCTATATTTTCAAAGATAGCTTTTTGAGGTTGCTTTTATTTTGGGTGAAAAAGGCTTTTTCATTGTATGTAGTCTCTTCAGTGGATTTTTTGGGGACCTGAAGGCCTATGTAGTAGAGGCTTTTTTATTGTAAATATGGGTTGCCCCCCTAAGGCACCTTTTGTTAATATATACACTTTAACTTATCAAAAAAAAGAAATGAAAGAAGTACCTTTTTTTTTTTTTGGAAAGAAAAGGATAAAATAAGGCTTTCCTCCTGCTGAAATGTTTTTCCCCACCAACCAATTCCTTCTAGTTTATTTTTTATGTGAACTTCATGTATATCTGTTTGTGTAATTGTAGTTCCATTTTTTCCCTCACTTGTTGTAAATTGTTCCAGAAATTCAGGAAAGAGGACATGAAACTTTCAGGCACAGAGGCATACATGCGGAGGTCGGATTCTTTGCAAAGAGTGAGTACTTGTCAGCCCTGCAAATTTCATTTTAAGATACTGCAAATGTCCTCAGTGAACTCAAGTGTTTACATGTCATAGCCTGCCCAAAAAATGTTCACTCGTTTTGGGATTTTTTTTAGAGTAGGTCAGCATTGAGAAATCATCTTTTTCTTTTTTTCTTTTAACTTGTCAAATAACCTCCATGTGTGTGGTGCTAAAAATGCACTAAGTGGGATTTTTTTTAGAGTAGGCCCGCATTGAGAAATCATCTTTTTCTTTTTTCTTTGAACTTGTCTAATAACCCTCCAAATTTCATCTTTTTCTTTTTTTCCTTTGTTTGCTTACATTTTTAAAAACAATTTTTTAATTTCAAAACGCGAGATACACATTTCAAAACAGATTTTTTAAAATTTAGATTATCATATCCAAATGCATTTTCATAATTTTTAAAAAATTAATTACAAAATTTTTCAAAAAATTTTTTTAAAAATTATATCTGAATCACTATCTAAACGAAGCCCCAAGACGGAAATTTTTGAGTATTACAGCAATTTTGAGCGTTGTGTGGATCAACACCTGCTGAATATAAAGGAGTTGGCAAATACATGCCTTCTAGCTGTAGGACTAGATCAGGCATGTTAGACAGCAGGGTTTGTGTGTTTTATTTCTTTGTGCTTGTTTGTATTTCTCGAGTCACTTTGTGGTCTTTGTTTTTCTTTTGCTGATCAGCCTTTTTCACTCTCCATTTTACTTTCATAACAAAAGAATCATATATTTTTTTAAATAATTGTCTGTAAACTTTATAGGCTGAGCAAAGGAAGCGTGAAGAAAGTGAAAGGCTGAGGCAGCAGGAGCGTGAACAAATTGCAGAAAAGCGGCGGAGAGATTTGGTTTGTTCTTTTGTATCTATTTATACCATGGTCTTATGTATTTTTTATACCGTGCATCTCTTCAGGTGAAGCTTGTGTGAGGAAGAAGTCTAATTTCCTCACTATTCCCTTTGTTGTTACTGCTTGCTTTTCTGTCAGACTCTTAGAGCACGTGTTGCTGCCAAGGCAGAGGAAAAGAAGTTGGAATTGCTGTTTCTTCGGTGGAGTGAGCACCATAGAAAACTTGGCAATTTTCAAAGGTAATTTTTTTTTTTTTTGGCACCTCATTCGTCTGCCATGCTGGCATTTCCCCCCTCACGATATCCCTTAAATGGTTACCTGTGACAGTCATACTTGCACTTTTTGCTGCAGGTTATTTCTAATTTTGGTCCAAAAGTGTCCATATTCACAATTTTATTGAGACGAAGATAAGTTTCTGTTCATGTGCATAGCGTTGAAGCAGCTGGATGACTGGAAGCTTCCTGCTTGCAGGATTTTAGGTTGATCATTTTGTTTTGTCTGTATGTTTATGACTTCCTTTATTTTTTGTGGGTTGTGTTTCTGCCAGGACTAAAGCAGAGCCTCGAATATATTACTTGTTTGCCAAGCCAATGGATGAAGATGCAAACTTGGTTGAGCAGCAGAAAGAACAGGTTATTTTCTTAACACGTCAAGACTTTTTTTTCTGTTGGTAAGATTTGGTAAGTTAAAGGGCAAACCCAGTGCACGAGGGTATCGCTCCTGCAGGGTATGGGGAGGGCAAGTTAATTTATATAATAAAAAAAAAAAACTAGGTACCTTTTCTGAACCCAAACTCAAGTCTGGTAGGGAAGTCAATAACAAGATTCTTCATTATTGTTCCCTCGTGCTCTTTTTTTACTTCTTTCAAAGGGGAATGCAGGTGTAGTTATCAAATCCAGACATCAACACCTACTAAAGGGACCAAGTCAGTGGTCACTTAGTCAAATCGGGATATCAAACAAATATTCTTTTTAAAATTAATAATTGCATACAAATATTAAAATGAAGAAAATTTAAGTATTTTTTTTATTATTATTGTTGATTATAGTGTTGTTATTTTTGTTATTAGAACTCAAAATATTTAAAACTTATATGAACTAATAACATAATAAAGAAATCATTATTCTTTTAATAAATAAGCTTTCATTAGAGACCACCCAAGAGGAATGAACTTGTATACAAAAGAGATGAAACAAAAATTAGAGTCTTCTGGGATGCGGCTAAAAAGTACTTTAGTTTACAAGGGGGTATTTGTTCCCTTCAAAAATTCTTCTTTTTCTTTGTTTCCATGTACGGATGTACACCAAAAATGACACAACAGGGCTGCATCCCGGAAAGGAAAAAAAAGACACAACGGGGCTGCATCAATCGTGGCATAATCTAGTGGCATCCAAAGAGATGAAACAAAAGGTACCACAGTTCCTTAATCACGTTGCTCTTACACATTGAGCGCCATAAGGTCTGACAGGAACTCTAGGCCTCTAGATATTCTTCTAAAGAAAGTCTACAACACCTTTTCTAGAGAGCACAATAAGATTTGACAGTGAAATTCCTCTGCTTCCTGGCTGTATACTTCAAAAAATCCCTACCACCCCTTCTGATATTCTTCTATAGGCTCCACACCAAAGGACTGTCTACCTCCTTTGACATCCAACCCCCTTCCAAACAGCCATACTTAGCTTCAATAAGTAACTTCCACCATGCTTTTAGTTCTGTAGTATATCTCCAAAGCCATTTCTTGAGAAGATCCTGGTAACTTCCATATACTGGTGCATAAACAGGTATACATATATTTATTGGAATTGCCATGCATTTGTTTGTAATGAGTCAAACTTATTATTTTAATTTATATTATATCTGAAAAATCTTTACACCATATTATTGAAAGATATACCTCAAAATCCAAAGATATCTGCAGCTTATATGTGCAGATTCCATTCCCTATTATGCAAGGAGCAAGATTGAGGGTTCGACACTCTTCACCAAAAAAAATCTACTGTCCTGTTTTATCAAATTAAACCTGCCTGATTCCCTTCAACCTAGGCAGCCCCCACAGTTGTTTAAAAAAAAAGAAGTTGGGCAGGTTTACCCGGGTTTTATTCTGGCCTGGTCAATAGAGTGGGTCATGGGATTTCTGGTTTAATTTGGCTGGCCAGGCCGTGCATGATGACACTGCATGCAGGGCATACATGCATGTTTGCATCGTGTAAGAATTGTAGTATTTGGGAGTTCTGAGTTAAAACTATAGTAATTAATTGTTTGAGTTGTCATGATGCGAGGGAACATGATAATGCTTAATGACCCTTGAAGAAAACTATCCTGCCTGACGAAATTTATGTTGTACCATGCCACCCCCCTGGTTTTGGACCTTTGGGTTGGGTTCAGATAGTTGTTTTATCTTTTCTTGGGTAGGGTTGGGGCCCAATATGATAAACCATAAATTGGCTTTGTTCCTGACACGAGTCCTGAGGCATTCCTGTTGCTATGAATTAGTTCCACATCTTTCTGGAAGAAATGTAATTACTATTAAACTTATAAAGCAAGTGGAGGAAAGGATTGATGTTGATAGGTGGATTTTAACTAGGAGTTGATTTATTCCTTGTAGAAATGTATCAAATTTGTTTATATGTCCATTTTGTAATATCAGTTTTGCATGTCAGGCATTTCAAGAATGGAAAGCTGCTAGGAGGGAGGAACTTTCTGAATATCAAAAGCAGATTGGGAAGCAGAATATTGCCAATGTTGAAAAGGAGCTGGAGAAGTGGCAAAATGCAAGGAAAGCTAGGAAACAAAACAATGATATATTGAACTTACAGGAGACAATGGACAAAGAATTGGAGACCCATAGGCTTGAGCATGGCCCCAAGACACGAAAGATCCCTGGTGGAAGCAACAACGAAGATGAGGATGATGTGGAAGACATCAATGTTGGAGAGGACGACATGATGGATGATGTGCTGGATGTTGACGAAAACAGCAGGAGGGGGGATGAAACTGTGAAGCCGGAAGCAGCTAATGGTAGTAGTCCACATGCAGAAAATTTGGATCAGTAGTGTTTGAAGCCATCCCATTACACCTTATGTTATTCCCTTAGGTATTGTTTCCCTTAGGTATTGTTTGTATTCTGTACAACTGTTATTTACCTCTGGACTGGCGTTTTTCTTTTTTTTTTTTCTTTTCTTTTGGTAAGTTGGCTATTGTTTTTTTTTTTTTGCTTTAACCCTTTATTTTGGTGGTTGATTAACTATCATTATGAGTTTTTCCCATCTAGGATGAATTTATATTTCTTATATATTTGCATATTTTTGTGGCAAAGAGTAAATTTGTTTTAAAAGCTGCTTTTATTGGATATGTTTCGCATCTACTTCTTATTATGGTATTGTCTGGATTGTAATCTGGCAGTGTTGCATCTTTAATTGAACAGCAGTTGATTGATTATATGGTGGCCGTAATTTAGCTAGTTAAATGAAATTGGTGTGTGAGGTGTACCCTTAGGCCTCGTTTGGATGCGGGAATAGAGGATTGGATAAGATAATTTTTATCTTATATAATGTTTGCCATTTTAATTGGTATGGATAATTATACTGGTGAACAGTTTATTTAGAGGTTCGTTTTAGCTTGTCTTGTAAGATAAACAAGATAAATTTGAACATATTTTGAAATTCAATAATTTATTGAGTTTTATCCAAACTCGGTTTGATAAATTAATAAGTAGTCTGATATTACAGAAAATATTTAACTTCTTGTGCTCGGTTCGTAATTAACTTGATCAAAAACTAGTTAAATAGGTCAAGTTTGATTATAATTTGAAATTCTTTTATTTTAATGAGTTAAACTTGAATAATTTTTTGACTCGGTTCAGCTTGTTTACTCTAGATATTATTTATTTAAAAGAGGTGGTAGTATATAATTATCTTATTTAATTTTACTGTCCAAATTGAGTCTTAATGGATGCTACAGCTGGCATGTACTAACAATGAACTTGCTTTATTTTTGAACCTTCACTGCATGTTAATGAGGCACATGGGGTTTGATTTGTATGTGTGGGGATCACATGTCAGAGATACACATAAATGTTTTAGCTTCCACTTCTAAGTGCTAATTGCATTTAGATGTTAATGAGGCACATGGGGTTTGATTTATGTCACAATTTACCTTGCATTCACATTTCATGTGGGCTCTACAATCTTTATATACATATTCATAAAAGAGTTTTACATTTACAAAATTAAATTATTCTTACACACTGATAAATCCATTTTTAATTAAGAATAATTTCATAATTTTATTTATAAAAGTGAAATCCCTTCCTTTTTGTGGAGTACAAATAGCCTTAGCTTATACATATAAAACATAAAAAATGACTCATTAAATAAAAAATGAAAAAAAAATCATTTTTTTTTAGTTTGTATTAAATTTGATATATAAAATACTAAAAAAGATTCATTAAATAAAAATTGAGAAAATCAATTTTTTTTTTTGAGTTTGTATTAACTTTGATCATGAGAAGTTAGAAGTCTGTAAACATTTATATAAATTAAGCTGTTTTTTGTCAAAAGGTAAATCTTTATTAACCGTGTCTATAGAAATAATCCATGTTAACTCTATTTTTTTTTTTTAAGGTTAAATTATACATATTTTTGACAATTATATTGACATTCTTTAATATTTTTAAAATTATACTGACTTTTCTTATTTTACAAAATAATATACAGATACTTTCTTTCCGTTAATTTTGTTTCTTTTAAAATAACGAACCTGTCTATTTTATTTTTACATTTTTTTCACTTATGACCAATTTATTCTAACCTTTTTTTAAATATTTTTTTAATTTTTTATTTGAAACTAAATTTAAGGTAAATAACTTATTTTTATTTATATAAAACAAATTTAAGATTTTTATCAATATTTATTTGAAAGATGAAAAAAAATAATGGTCAATATTTAAAAAATTGAAAAAAAAATGAAATGAATAATTTTTTCGTTTTGAAGAAAAAATTGATTCGAGATAAGTATTTGTATATTATTTTATAAAGTAAAGGAAGTCAGTATGATTTTAAAAATTTTAGGAGAAATCAGTATAATTGTCATAAATCTTAAAGAGAAAAGTCTAATTTACTCAAATTTTTATTTTTTTTCTTATTCTTTTCCTTTTCCAAGCCTTTTTAGGGACTTTATTACTAATAGTGTGTATATATGTATACATACATACATACATATATATGTATGTATGTATACAGTTAGCACACCATAACTTTAAAAAACTGATAGAAGGAAACTATTAATGATCCAAGTAAACTCTTCTGAAAAGAGGAGGATGTTTCGAGCTGGTTCTCAGGAAATATAATTAACTGCACCGATATATTATCATACTTAATGATTTCAACCAATGAGAAATTAGCAGGCAAAATAGTCCCATGTCAGCCATGTGATGACCCAATGGGAATCATTAAAGTCAAGTCAATGGACTCCAACTACATTCTCATCTTAACTATTTTATTCATAGTCATATAAAATTAATAAAATTAAAATAACTATCACACAATGTGATGATTTTTATTTTATTTTTTGTTATCTTAAAAATCTTGATAATATTTTTACAATAAATAAAAAAGGCAGCATCACTTTATTCATATGCCTTTCTTTTATGAAATAAATTTTTAGTAATATAAAAATATGGTAGAAAATTGAACACGTCGAATTTATTAGTAATCAAGAAATAAGGAGACTACTCATCTAAAATGAGAGAATTTTTAATTTTAAAATTAAAATATTATTGATAAAAAATATATAATAAAATGTCTAATATCGTATTTATAAAGCTAAAATTATTAATTTTAATAAGTTACTAACTCCTTCTACTATTATTAAGAAACTGTCGATCCTAAAAGCTACTGATACTAATCTTAAAAATTGAAAAATATTCGGATAATTATCGACTCATGAGATGACTTTACTTTGAATTGACTTTGAAACGTTTTCATTACTCTATAAAATAAAAAATTATTTTTTTATATCATATATATTTTTTAAATATAACAATGAGGAGGAAATAATTGAAATTACACCAATTAGATAAAAATTAAAAACTCATACTATTCAAATAAAACCTCAATTTTGTGTCATGTAATTTTAACTAGTTATATATGAAGCAAAAAAATTACAAAAATAGTAAATCAAGACATGTTAACAAGAGTAATGATACACGAGTGAAGATACAAAGGTCATAAATCATTATTATGTTAACAATAGTCAGAAATGGAACTACGACTCCCTCAATTTTATTTATTCAAGAATTTTTGTAATATTTTTTAAAAATATTTTAAAATGTACTTTAAATTTTGTTATTGACTTTTTTGAATTTAAAATTTTTCATGGATTACCTTTATTAAAATTTTAATTTGATTTCTTGATAAAATTTTCATCTATTTTTTGAAGTATTTATTATTTAATTTGAATTTTTTTAGTATTTTATTTTTAGGTCATATTTTTTTTATCTAGTTGGTAAGTTTTTTTATATTAATGAATTTAATTATTTATAAAAAAATTATTATTAATTAATATTTATTTTGTACTTGTTAAATATTAAAATCATCCCTGACAACAGTATAAAAAAAAGTGACTCAAGGTTGGATTGATAGCTTTCCATATTTCCTCCACTTTTATTTACTGTCATTATCACTATGTTCCTTTTTTATTTGTAAAGCAATGGCAACAGCATTCACTCAAACTATTTAGCTCTTTTTCCCCTCTCTCTCTCTCTCTCTCTTCAAAAGCAAGAAAGCATAGAGCAGAGAGAAAGAAGAGGTGGGGGCCTTAGCTTTGCAAATTCTCAACCCAGCCAACAGTACAATATCAAGAAAATGACCTCCAGACCCACCATGAACGGTGACCACGCAAGGAGAGCTCAGCCCTATTACTCTTCTTCTTCTTCCTCAGCCTCATTAAAAGGCTGCTGCTGCTGTCTCTTTCTTTTATTTTCCTTTATTGCCCTCCTAATCCTCGCCGTTGTCCTCATCGTTATTCTCGCCGTCAAGCCGAAGAAGCCTCAGTTCGATCTCCAACAAGTCGGCGTTCAGTACGTCGGTATTTCGCCTAATCCCGCCACCGCCGCGGCCACATCGGCCACCGTGTCGCTGAATATACGATTGCTTTTCACGGCGGTTAACGACAACAAGGTGGGGATCAAGTACCGGGAGTCCAGGTTTACTGTGATGTACCGGGGGATTCCTCTGGGGAAGGGGATAGTGCCGGGGTTTTACCAGCCGGCGCACAGTGTGAGACAGGTGGAGACCACCGTCGCCGTTGATCGGGTCAACCTTTTACAAGCTGACGCCGCTGATTTGCTCAGGGATGCGTCGGTTAATGATCGGGTTGAGCTCAGAGTTTTGGGTGATGTCGGAGCTAAGATCCGGATTCTTGGGTTCACTTCACCAGGAGTACAGGTTAGCACAACACCACCCTACAACTCTCTCTCTCTCTCTCTCTCTGTCTCACAAATTTAGAACATTATTTCATCACTTGTCCTGAGAATATTATCTGTAAAAATTCTCTCTTTCTAGATTTTGGGCTCTGTGAGCTTGAATTCTACCCACGGGGCTTGTGTCACCTCTGATTGATACTAACGTACGCCGCTAATGCTAACGTACGCCGCCTTGTGCTCTTTTTTCGTTTTTTTTTTTTTTTTGAAGAAAGAAAACTTTTTTGAATTTTTACATTATTATATGCTGTGGGTCAATATTCAATAATTTTACACGTTTGAAACAAAAGGTCAGTGCTAGAAACCAGAGGAGAAGGCACAAAATACTTCCCCGTAATTTAAGGGTGTTGATGGGATTGGAATGTTTAATGGAAAATGTTATATATTTTGAATTGTATCTTCATAATATGGCATCTTCTACTATCGATGAGTCATGCAAAATATAATTTTAAAAGTTATTAAATATTAACATATTATATTAAAAATATAAATAAAATTAAAATTAAAAAAAAAGCAGAAAAAATTATTTCTTACTCACATATATACATATAATTATATGTATATATATAATAATTATTTATTTTTAATTTAAAAAATACGTGTATACATATACAACATATTATGATTAACATATGTATGTAAATAGGAAGGAGGTGCCAAGCGAAATATCTGGTAGTACTAATGTTAAATTACTCGCTATCCAATCAGTGGGGACCTACAGCTTTACTGTATGTTGTTTTTTTTCATTATTTTGGATTCTCCATTGTCTTCATTTCAAATTGAAATTGTTGAAAATGTTAGAAGTTGTGTCGTTTTCATCTGTGTAGACAAAAAAACAATGGAGACATACCGGGCCCCCCTTTCTGTAGTCAATGCTTTTTTTTTTTTTTCCCACCTCTCTTCCTCATTTTTCATCTGTCGCTCTTCTCAGTGATACTGCTAACGTGCACCCTTTTAATGGGTTTTATTTTTACAATTTATTTTATCTAATTATTTTGAGGCAGGTATCGGTGGATTGCCAGATAGTGATCAGTCCAAGGAAGCAAGCTCTCACCGACAAGCGATGTGGATTCGATGGCTTCAGCGTCTGATTTATCCTTTCAACAAACCACTTCAAACTTCCATTTCTTTCTCTCTCTCTCTCTCTCTCTCTCAAAATATATATATATAGAGAGAGAGAGAGAGAGAGAGAGAGAGAGAGAGAGAGAGAGAGTGAGTGAGTGTGTGTTAAAGCAAGAAGCAAGAAGCAAGGAGCAAGAAGGACCACTCATCAACCACGTATGGACATGAAGATGGTCAGAGTAGATTAAAAAAAAAGCAAAGCTGAGGTCTCTTATTTTTAAGGATTTTTAGAGACTTTACAAAATTTGTTCTGTTTTTTACGTGTAAAGTTATGGACTAATGTATCCCACGCCCTCCCCATAGATTAGAGATTAGTGTTCACACTTTGCTAAACACCCCCACTTCTCTCTCTTCTCTCCTTGGAAAAAAAAAAGGTGGGAGAATTTGATCTTTAGCATATTGATGAATGAAAAAAAAAATTTAACTTTTTTCTTGAGAAAATATTTTCTAATTAGCAAGTAATTATATTTTTAATGACAGAAACATGTCATCTACGGATTTTTTTTTTAGATTGTGTTTTTTAGAACAAATTCTAAATATGTGATTTTATTTTTAAAAATTATATATTCGAATATAAATGAGTCGAGTCGAATTAATAAGTGAGTTGTTCAAGTTTGATTCGGTAAAATAAATAAATTTTAAATTGTGATCATGTTTGATTTATTTATTTCTTGAATCGATCTTGAACAAGCTTTTAATCCAACCGAATGTAAGTTAAGTCTGAGTGACTTAATATTTTATATAGTATTATACTATTTATTAATTCATTAAGTCAAGTTTAAGTTAAATTTAATAAATTAATGAGTTTTATAATATATTTAAATTTAATTTATTTATCATGCAAGTTGAACTTGTAAGAATTTCTAATTAAATTGATCATACGTCAAACATAAATAAATTAGTTCATTTTACAATCTTAAATTTATATATTTTTGTGTGATTAAAATTAAAAACTTATTAGAGACATATCTCTTTATTCTTAAAAGGTTTTACCCATTAAAATAATGGGAATAATATTTACTTGTCACTTCTCTAAGTTTGGCCAAATAATTGATTAAAAGCTTCTAAAGTCAATGGCCATTGGGTCTTGTTTGTTTTCAATAAATAGTTACAACTCAACTAGTAGTATAAACGGTTCATGCGGCCAGGTTGTTCCATGCACACATCTTTTATATACAAGGGCGGATACAAATTGGATTGGGGCAAGGGAATATTAAATTTTAGGGATAATTACATTAATATTTTTTGTGATATTTAATAATTATAAAAGTTTTTTTAGTGATATATGACATTCTATTGATTTTTTTCTATTAAAATTGTTGAGAGATAGGAATTAACGGAAAATATTAATTTACTATTTATTTTTTAGAGATAGTTACACTAATTTTTCATGTAATATATAATAATTACAAGAATTTCTTTTATAATTTTTGAAAAATAAAAAATATTAGTATAATATATAAAGATATTTTAGTTATATAAAAAAATTAGTTGAAATCTAAAACCGTTAATAATGATTGTTGTATTGAGGAAGAATCTGAATTTGTCAGTATAACAAAGTTAATGTTTAAAAAACATATGAAAAGTTTTTATAATTGTCAAATAACTCGGAAGATGTAAGTATGATTATACATAAATTTGTATTTGTATTTTCTTAATTTTCTAACTCTATAATATATACATACAAACACACACAGACACACGCATACTAATGAAAGAGTAATATTTTATGACCCAGTAATTTTATCCATCTAATTTTGTACATGCACCATTCAACAGGTTATTAGAATGAAATAAAATTAAAAAAATAAAAAAATAGTAGCTCCTTTATGTAGGAAGGAAATTGATCCCTACCTGAAAAGCTCCAATGCCTCCTCACATACTACATATCTTATGCAAGTTTCTTATCTCTCAACTCTCTCTCTCTCTCTCTCTCTCTCTCTCTCTCTATATATATATATATATATGTATAATATAATATTGAAAGCAACATAGATCCATTCTACCAAGTTTGATGCAAATTTTACTTTGATTTCTATAATGTTGTTTCAGTGTCAATTTTTATAATTAAGAACTCACAAAAAGTGAGCTGGTAAGAAGGATTGATGTGGAGCAAGCCGTAAATCATTAAGTAGTGACTCTAAAGATGAAAATTCAAGCATGTTTCCTTTGGTTGGATAGATTTGGTGAGAAAACAAAAGATTGGGAGGAGAAAGATAAACAAATATTTTGTTTGAATATTTTAAGTAGGAGAGAAAAGAAAAAATTTGAAAAAATTTAAAGAGAGAGAGAGAACACTTCTCTAATCTCTCTAAAAATAAAGAGATTTGAAAATAAAATAAAAATTTTTAATGAATTTTTTAAAATATCAAATATATTTTAAAATATTTGTATTAAAAATTAAAATCTTTATAACAAAATAGATTTAATTGTCAAATAATTTATACACTTTCTTTTCTTTTATTTTCTCTCTTACTAACTATTTAAATAATAAATAATTATTATTTTTTTATTTCTATCCTAAATATTCAGACAAGTTGAAAACTAACACCTTTGTTTCTTTTCTTCTCCTTTTTTTCCATTTTAAGTTAACATTTCTTTTCTTTTCTTTTCTTTTCTTTCCAAAACTTTCAATCAAATGCTATAAAGTTTGGAAATCAATATGCTCAAACTAAAAAAGTAGAGAAATGAGAATAAAATTTGCACTAAATTTAAAAGGTTAAAAAAGTGAAGAGCATAACCAAATATCTTCTCCTTTAAGAAACTTGTGGCCGCCACGGAATTGGATACAAAGACAATTTCTGTCTATCACAGTAATTCTGGCTTTTCTGAGTGTAGGTGGAATTGCAATTGTCAAAACTCCTCTTCTTTCTTGTTTTATTTCTTTCTTTTAGGGTGATAAAGCATCTGAATGAAGTAACAGTGAGTTGGGCTGAAACCTTAACATCAGAATTTTCTTTACTATTTTAAGGTTCTTTTTTAATTTTATTATTAATTACGCTAACTTTTTCTATTTCACATGATAAATTATAAATATTTTTTTCTATTAAATTCTTCTTTTAAAATGATAAAATCATCTCTTTTATTTTTTGTATACATTTTTTTAATTATGGGCAGTTTTTTCAATTTCTTTTTTTTTCTCTTCAAATAAATATTAATTAAAACTTTAATTTTTTTTTATATAAAATGAAAATAAGTTATTTACTTTAAATTAAATAAATAAATAAAGCTTTAAAAAATGATGAGAATTGGAAAAAAAAAAAACATAAAATGGGTAGTTTTAGTCATTTTAGGAAGAAAAATTGACTGAAAGAGAGTATTTGTAGTTATCAGATAAAGTAATAAAAGTGAGTGTAATTTTAGAAATCTTGAAAAAAGTCAATACAATTGTCAAAATTTTTATGAGAGATTAGTATATGTTATCTTTAACTTTAGTATCAAAATATGGTTGTTTTGCAATTATTTATCAAAGTGAAACAATTTTATAAAAACATTAATCGAAGAGATGCTTTTATGCTTAAAGCATTTATTCAAGTGATGTTGAAAGCATCTCTTCAAGTAACGCTTTAACTTAAAAAGCATTTCTTCAAATAATGCTATCAAGTCACACTTCTACTCTTAAAGCATTATTTCAAGTAATGCTTTTAAATGAAAGTGTTCTTTAAGGAGATATTTTCGTAAAACAACTCTATTTTAGTAAATAAGATTCATTTTACACTAAATTGGTATTTACATTATGCTTAGATAAGTAGGAGGGAAAGGAAATGAAATGATAACATTAGTTATGAAAAAGAAAAGAAGAGAGTGTAATTTTCCCTTCATACTTAGATA
Organism: Nyssa sinensis; assembly: GCA_008638375.1. Classification (NCBI taxonomy): domain Eukaryota; kingdom Viridiplantae; phylum Streptophyta; class Magnoliopsida; order Cornales; family Nyssaceae; genus Nyssa; species Nyssa sinensis. The sequence continues at coordinate 7,374,908 of CM018039.1, read as the reverse complement.
ATAAACGAGGAAAAGAATAGTGTAATCCTCTCTTCTTGTTTGATAACAAGAGAAGAAAGAAAAAAAAATGAAAGAATTATATATTTTTTTACTATCAACCTCTAAGATACAGGCTTCTTTTTTTTTTTTTCCCTTTTTTTATCTTTTAAAAATTTTAAAGTTATAATTAGTATTATAAAATTTTCATTAAAAGTCTCTCTCATTTTCTTCGGTCTCCACTCACTTTTGAAAGGAGAGAAAATTAAATAAAATAAGAGTTAAGAGACCCTCCATCCCCCTCTCTTTCCTTCCCTAATTTTAAACCATGCACGGAATAATATCTTCCTCCTTCCTCTTTTCTCTCATTACTTTTCAAGTCCCTCGATTCAAGTGAAATGTTAAAAGTTTCCTTAACCCTACTTTTGCATTAAACTCTTAGTAGAAGCCAACCCAAATTAAACCAAACTAGATTGCTTAACTCTAGTTTCCATATTAGACATCAATATATAAGTGGATTGATCCACTTATCCATATCTGGGCTGGGCTTTCAAACAGTATCTAACATTCCCAAGAGAACCAAAAAAAAAAAAAAATCATTTGCTCATGCATCAAATAACAGCTGGGAAATGCCATCATATTGAGTAATGTTTGTTTACAGGGTTATACTACCCCCACTAAGGATGGAATAATGATCCCAATAGCATTTTACTTCAATACCATATTTATCTTGAAGCTGCAACAAATCAACCAAAATAATATTGGTGGAAACCACCCCCTTTGATGAGTTTGGGGCTATAATCTCCAATACTGATGCAATGTGATTATAATGTAATCCTAGATAGGGGGTAAATTATTCAATGGTCTGATCTCAACGGTAAGATGATAAGTTATATGTATTGTACAATATACTAATAATATTGACATGACCCTCAATGTGACTCTTAAGACTATGATCTCAAGGGACCACCGAATATTTACTTTAGGTATGGAGGTTAATGTATGGAAGTCGAGGTAAAATCAAGAAACTCTAGATTTAAGAGTTTTTTTTTTTTTTTTTGATATGAAGAGTATCCCCGAGCCAGCTTGCGCACACCTCGAGACTAAGTCTCTCCACCCCGAACAAGGCTTCCGAAACAGGGCTTCGCCCTGCGGTCCGTGGCCCCAAGCTTTGGACGCTGGCCAGTGGACTCGAACACGAGACCTCGGGGGGGCAAGCCCCTAAGTCCCGCTCGCCAACCACGGAGCCAACCCCTTGGGGTTAGATTTAAGAGTTTTCCCTATAGCATAACACGAGAATGATAATTTTTTCCATATTGACAATATCATTTTATTAAGGGAAATACTAAGCATTCCATATACGTGCTATCATTTTATAATTAATATTCAATTAAGTTAATATCTCTAATAACTAATAAATTTTTAATAATTATATTACCTAATAATTAATACATTTAAAAAAATAAACTTTAAAATATTAATTATTAGAGATAAAATAATTATACACGTATTCGACTAGCTCTCTTAAACAAACTAAGTATCATTAATACCAACCATTCAATTCATACTACTAGATAGAATGTTTGAATGCAAAAACCTTGAATTGAAAGTAGACATATGCTAATGAAATAAATAATAAAGGCGCATAGGAAATAAATTGAAAACTAGGGTTTGAGGCCACCTACTTCTTGGGAAAGCAGAGGACAGAGAGATGCCAATAGAAGACATGAACTGTCGAGAAACTGAGAGAGAAAGAAAGAAAGAAAGAAAGAAAGAAAGAGAGCATTTAAGAATCGAATACTACCTTTAGCCTCGAGGAGAGGATATGATTGTCAAACGACTCATCGATCGTTAAAGAGGCTAGAGGGGGAGACCATCAAAAATAAGCTGAAGGGAAAGTTATCCGCATGGTGAAGGGGTAAATCATATACAAAAGGCATTATTGTCATTTAGAAAAAAATATAACTAACATGTCATCAAATTACAACTCAACTAAAAAAGAGTAACGCTACACTTCTTAAATTTTTGTATCAAAATTTATATTCTAAATAACGTGAAAGCAAATTATTGGTATAAAATTAAATAATTGTTTAAAACACCTCCAATTATTTAATTACACATTATTTGAAATGCAAATTATCCAAAAATTTGAGACAATAAACCACCTAGGTCTGTAAATGGATTGAATTTGGATCGGATCAGAGGTAATCCGATCTAATTTGTTAAGAAAATTATCGAATCGGATCGAATCGAGTTTTTTAACAGATCTATAAATTCTTAATCTATATTCAAATTTGTTAACTATCAAATCGAATTGGATCAATCCAATCCCATAATCATACTAATATATATATATATATATATTATGTATATAAAAAATTATGTTATAATATCTAAAATTTTAAATATAAAAATTCAACTCAATTTAACTTCAAAAAATATTATATAATTTAATATTTAACATATTATAAAAAAGTAAAAAAAAAATTAAATTTATAATATATAAAAATTAATAAATATGTAATATTTAATCGCGAATCGGATTTATTTAATTCATATCGAATCCATTTAAGTAAAAAAATTATCAAATTCAGATTGAATCAACTTATTGGATCGAATTCTTTGTAACAAATTCAGATAAACAAATCGGGTTTGGATCAAAATTTGAGACCTATTAAAAATTGTTTGAAAATTTTTTAAATTGAATTAGCTCAAAACTACTCTCGTTAAGTTATTTGATTTTGTAATTTAACTTTATTCAAATTTTAAATATATTTTAAAATTAGACATGAATTAATATGCTATTTAAAAATAATTATTCAAAAAAAAAAATTAAAATCAATTCAACTATATATTTTCTCAAAGAGGCCCACCCCTAGAACCACCGGTTCTTCTGAACCAAATAGCTTTATCCCGAATCGTTCTCTTGGTCTTATGACTGATGAACCCTATTTTTAACCGGGCCACAGCCAGGGCACTACCGAGGTCCGAGAAGAGCAACAACAAAGCTGAAAAGAGGAGTTCAGAAAAGCGATAACTCTTCAGCCTATGGATTTCTCTCTCCTCAAAGATGCCATGGCGTCCAAGTCGTACGAGAAGATCGCCGATATATGTGTCGACCTCATGCTTCAGGTAAGCCTTTTTTTTTTCCCTCACAGTTCGAATTTGTATAATATCTGCTCCAGTATTCTGAAATTGAAGCCCGAATTTCATCCTTACGATTTATCCCCTTTCTCTATGTAGGTTGCAACACAGGGTATTGCCTTTCAAGACGAATGGCCTTACGCGATTCATCTTCTAGGATACATTTACGTCAATGATATGTAAGCTAAATGTTCCATTATTCTTCTTATGCACGTAAAATTTATGCATATATATATATATGTGTGTGTGTGTGTGTGTGTATATATATATATATATATGCACACACTCTGGCAATAGTTAGGGTTTTGGGGTTCTTATTTGGTGTTGTAGCGGGGTTTTTGGGAGGTTTAGGTTTTGATTCGTACACATGATATATATATATATATATATATATTGCAGTAATAGTGCTCGATTTCTATGGAAATCGATACCTTCAGCGATCAAAGAGGGCCATCCAGAAGTAGCGGCGGCCTGGAAAATCGGTCAGAAGTTATGGACGCGGGACTACGCTGGCGTGCACGAGGCCATTCGTGAATTCGATTGGAGTCAAGAGTCTCGAGATATGGTTGCCTCATTCTCAGGCTCGTTTCCTTACCTTCTACATAAAAAAAAAAAAAAATTACAGTTTTGATGTTGTTTTTGGACCATACTGCTGAAATTATATAATTTTATGGGGCAGAAGACGGAAAATTTGAGGATTGCATTGAAATAAAGGAACTTTAGGTTTTTTTTTTTAAGAGATTGTTAAGGCTCCGTTTGGGGCAGCTTTTGCACTCAGGGGCCAGAAGCAGCCCCAGTAAACATGCTTGAGCCTTTGGCCTAGCTTAGCTGTTGATGTACCCCAGACACCGACTAAATTATGACATACTATTGAGCTAATATTAAAACTAATAAGCAAAGACATTAAATGCTTTTGCTATTTTATTTCATTTATTTTTGTATTTTTTACATTGTTGATGAAGTTTATAAATAACTGGTTCTTCTCGTTGTTTTTTTTTAATAATAAATTTGATATAGATCTTTTTTACCAGATAAGATCATCCAAACAATCAAAAAGCCCAAAAGGCCTTAACAAAACTAGATTAAAGACCATCTCATGGGCGGATCATTCAAAATTTCTGAATTGCGTTGTGAGGGATTAAACAAGATGAACACCCAAATATGTTTAATCCAATAGGGTGATAGTTAAATTATATAAATACCTTACAATATTATCATATTTTCTTATATACTCTCATATATAGATCTAGATCTGTGTATATATGCATATATATATATATATTTGTATTTGTAATAATATTAGTTGATTTGTTTAAATTTTTGAAAGTTAATAAAATTAATTTTTAAACGGGTCCGAGAGTGGGGACGGGGAAGGTCCCTCTACCCCAAACCCGCCCTTTGCCATCCCTACATGTGGCAAACTAGGTCTAGCCTTACAAAGGTTGGCTTGGCAAACTCGTTGAGTCAGCCTCCTTAAGATGGGACATTTGCTAGTCCTATTGAAGTCAATTCCACATTTAAGTGCAAATTCTCTTCCTAGAAAGGGAAGAAATCTACTCGAGGGGCATATTTGGTCCCAACAAAGAGTAATGAAGGTAGATGGCCTTGTCAAAAAATGGAAGGCCATCCACCTTGCACTCTTTGAAAGTTATCCATTTATATTGCATGAAAAGGAGGCTTGGGTTGTCAAGTGCTTGAAATCTTCAATAGAGCTCTTTGGAAAAATTGACTTTAGAGGTTGGAACTTCGGAGTGGGGGAACAAGCTTTGTGGAGGATGATTGTGACATCTAAATTTCTAAATATGGGTGTGGGGATGGAGGGTGGTTTGCTAAGGAAGTGGTGGGGGAGTTGGGGTGTAGTTTGTGGAAATCTATTCAAAATGGTATTGCTAATTTTAAGGAACGCATTTGTTTTGTGGTGGGGGAGAGGGCAACGATGAAGTTTTGGGAGGATGATTGGAGTGGGGAGGGGGCTTTGAAGGTATGTTTCCCTCATTTGCACAACTTGGCCCTTGATAAAGGAGCTTGGGTGGTAAATTCCTACTCTTGGGTAGGTGAATGGGTGGTGTGGATCCCAAGGTTTAGGAATTTTTCTTTGGTTGGGAGGTAGAGGAGGTGACCTAATTTTTTTAAGATTTTAAGTAGGTGTAGTGTGTGTATTGATAGAGCTGATTTTATAGTTTGTATAAATCTTTTACATGAGAGCAGTACTTCCCTTGGAGGTTAACATTGTATTCTTGAGTCTCAAACAAGGATTTTTTTTGTGCTTGGGAGGGAGGGGGGAGGGGGGTGCAATTGTGACCATGGATAACATTTAGAAAAGTGATTTTAGATGATGAATAAATGTTGTATGTGCAAGAATGATATAAAGTTGGTAGATCATTTGTTCGTTCATTGTTCGGTAGCAAAGGACAGCTGGTGCCTAATTTGCTCTATTTTTGGTGTTTATGGGTGTTGCCTATTGCAACGAAAGACTTACTTTTGGGGTGGAGTGGTGGTGCAGACCCCACGGCCATGGCTCTGTTTGCGCGAGTTTATCGACGTCGATGTCAGAAAACAGCCCATCTAGTATCTATATGGTTGGGGCGATGATTGGTACGATGATTAGTGCTTTGTGATTATGGTCGGTCGATGATGATGGAGATTGAGATTGAGATTGACTTGCTTCGGTAGAGTGGCGTTCCATGATCTTTGATGGGCTATGGTCCTAAAATGGTGGTGGTTGATGTGGTGGCCGTCAAAGGATGGTGGTGGATGTCAGTGATGGACTTTGGTTTTATGAAGATGGTGAGGGCGTGGCGATGATGACAACGAGAGGCTGAACTGGTGTTGGTGAATGAAAGTTGTGACATGGTTTTGAAACTTTTCTGTATGACAATGGTGATTTGTGTTGTATTGCAAAGGGATGGATTTATGTGTTTTTTTTTTTTTATATTCACGAAAATATAGAAGGGAACAATAAATATATAATATATTTTTTATAATTGCAATGTGAAGAAATATATAAACATCAAACACAATCTAAAGCTTTGAACGTGGAACAATGGCTGGGGAAGAAACATTGGTTGTGATTTTGTTTGTGGCGGATTTGGCGGTGAGGCAACATAAATCTCATGGGGAAGATAGGAGAAGGGAATGTCAATAATCACCTTCCACACCAATAATAAAATTGAAATTTATTATTCATTCATTATTTGTTAAACTCAACAAGAGAGTCCTTAAATAGGCTCCCTTTTAAGATAACAATGACATGAAAAAAAAGTAAATCGCTAACAAATACATAAACAAAACAATATAATAAATATCTTAAACTAACAACTCTAGCTCATATCTCAAATTAGTCCAGTCTAAAAAGGTTGTTGCCCAGAGACACCAATTGGCCTGTCTTCTGACGTCAACTTTCGTAAACTCCTGTAAACGGGACCACGACCCTGTATCCACACGAACTAGTTGATGTAGAATTGTAGTGATGCTGATCTTAGGAATCCACACCTATGGAACTATTGGCATATGCACCAATAATACAATTGAAACTTCTTATTCATTCATCATTAGTCAAACCCAACATGAGAGTTAAGTAGGCTCCCTTGTCATATTACAATGACATAACAGAAGATAACAGCTAAACCACAAATTATAACAAATAAATTAACAAAATAAAATAATAAAACTCTTTAACTAACAAATCTAGGCCCATTTCTTAAATTAGTCCAGTCCAATAAGGTCATTGCCTAACCGCAGAGACACCATATGGGCCATATTTTGACATTAATGTCAGTAAACTCCACAAATAGGGCTATGGCCCTGGTGTCCACACCAACTCGCTTGGGGTGAGGAAAACTCGACTTTGTCGAGTAGGGCTCCATATGACTTTGGTAGAACTCAAGCAAATTAGGATCAAACTATTGTTAACTCTCATCTAGTGATTCAAGTGGAATTTAAAAAAGAACGTCCCTTCTCATGAACTAGAAAATGTTGAAATTCACTGTCCTTGGTGGACACAATCTACTCATCTAAAATAACATCATTATGGCAGGTGATATATGACGTGTTTGGGTCAATCCGTTTTAGCACTTTGAATGGGCCTGCACTATGAGATTACAGTATCCTTTTACTCTCCACCATGACTATAAAAGTCATAGGTTTTGAACGTTTAAAGGAGGATTATGCCAGTTGTCTTGACTTTGGGGAGATTCTTGGGCAGTTCACTATTGACCCCACAGTTGCCATTGATGAATTTTTTTTTTAATATATATATCCAAGATGGATATTTATTATGGGCCAAAAAGCTCTCTATTCCACGAAGTTCAGTTCGGGATTTTTTAATATAAGAGATTCATGCTCGCGGTCTCTGGACATTTTGGTTGAGATAAGATCACTGAAGACGTTGAATGCCAATTTTATTGGCCAAGTTTAAAAAGGGATGTAGCCAAAATAGTTGGCTCAATAGAATACTGGTCTTCGTACTCCATTTCCTATGCCTGACTGTCCTTGGCAAGATGTAAACATGGATTTCATCTTTATGGTGGGTCGACTAGTTCTCCAAGATGGCTCATTTCATTCCCTGTTCCAAAACTTCTTACGCTTCCTGTGTTGCTCAACCCTACTTTGATGAAGTTGTCAAGCTTTACAGCCTCCTTAAAACTATTGTCCACTAGGGATGTCCAATTGATTAGCTATTTTTTGAAAAACTATGTGGCATATGGTGGGTACCAAGATCAAGTTTAGTACCACCTATCTTCTAGAGATGGATGGTCAAGCTGAAGTTATCAATCGTGTCACCTATTTTGGCCCCCGCTCCTTTACCCATTCCTCTGGCACAAAGCAACATATTGATGCTATTGTAGATGAGCAAATTGTGTTCACTTGGAACGGCGGATTTTAGCGTTTTCTAGTTCGTTGAGATGTTTTGTTTCCAATTCCACCTGGATCACTCGAGAGGAGTTCAACAACTTGATCTTGATTTGCTTAAAATCTACTAGAGTCATACGGAGCCCCACTCGATGAAATTGAGTTTTCCTCATCCCGGGGGAGTTGGTATGGATACTAGGTCAATGGCTCCGTTTGCTCGAGTTTACAGACGCCGACATCAAAAGACGGTCATGCTGGTCTCTTTGTGGTTGGGCGACAACCTTATTGGACTGCAATAATTGGCATCCCCAACCTGTCCCGTGTCCATATTCGTACTTCTTAGATTCTACCTCACCATACCTATTTGATTAAGCCTAGTCACCTCCCTCAAAAATACTCAACCTATTAACTTAAATAAGACAACCTAGTGCCAAAACTCTGTCCAGGGGTAATGTTCAGAGTCTCAGAACAGCACTAGCACTCTCTATTCTTGCTTCAATTTTATCGCCAACTCCTTATGATGGGGATCACAATAAGCTTGCAGTGTATTTTTGCACCTGCTACAAGTGTAGGTGCAAAAAGCCCGTGATTCAATTAATTAGGCAGTTAGTTTAATATACGTAATATTAAGAATTGCAAAATTTTAGGGATTGTATTTACTTATCAGTTTTGGGACATCCTAGGATGAATATTTCATTTGGATGCACCGATAAAAAAAAAAAATACTACTTTTGGAGGCAGTTTTTTTTATATCGACTAATTCCAGAAATTGAGAGTGAGATTGTGAAATTGTTCTTGTCTTCTTGAGCTACACTGCCTTATCTCTCTCTTATTCTTTTAACAAATTTAAAAATCTAATATTCTCACCAACCTTCAGCCCCAAAAATCAACAACAGCCAGCCCCCTAAACCCATCTTCACTCACTGCCCGCATCAATTTTTGTTGTCATAACTTCTAGGAGAATGTTACTCCCACACTCATCCTACATCAACTAACTGGTAGTTTTGCTCAGACTTTTTTTTTTACTATATGCTTTTTACTTTAACTAACTTCTAGTTCCATGAGGAAAAATCATTGATTCATTGAGTGGGGAAAGCAGTGGAGTTTCTAATGCTATTCATACTTACTAAGAGATGGATTGGAAACTTGACCCTATCAACCGTGAAAGGAGCACTATTGGAACCATTTGGAGAACTAGGGTGGAGGTGTATACGCTTGGGAATGGGGTGATTGCTGCCAAATAGGCAGTTGGTAGTAACAGTTGGGACCGTGGAAGTGTGCTCTACTACCGGTTTGACCTTTGGAGGTCCATTCTAATTGTAAATTCCTCTTCTAGAAAAGGTATAAATCTTGAGGTGGGCAGTGAGAAATCAGTTAGATTCTGGGATGATGCGAGGTGTATTGATATTCTTCTTTGTTTGTTGTTCTCTTATCTTTCCTCAATGGGGGAAAGAAAAAGGAAAGAATGTAGGTGTTGGAGCAATTCTCTCAGCTTCAAGGTAGAGTTCCTTTTGTTTTCTTTATATACAATCTGCAAGACGGAGAAATCAATTCTTTGCACTGAATGACCTTTTAAAAATGCATTGGGACATGAAAAGGGACAAAATATATAGCTTCTCAGCATATAGTTTGATTAAAAAAATTTTGATGAAAAAAATCACTAATGCACTGCAGCCTCATTTCATGACTGCTTAAGATCTGGATTTGAGAGTTTTGGGATCACAAGGAGTGGTTGGTGGCTAGTGAAAGTAGATGATTATTGATTCTATTTCTTGCTAAACCTAGGGGTTGAATTGGTCAAATGGAGAACTCAAAGACAGATATTTGGCTGCAATTGCGAAGTCCTTTTTGTGGAAAAAAAAATGGTAACCTATCATACCTTTTCAGTACCTGGTAACCGAGATCCATGTACCTGAAAGAATGAAGCCAGCTTATGAAGCATGTTAATATTTGTTTTACTTGTATATGTTTTGTTTTGTCATCTCTCACTCTCTCTCGTTTTTCTTTTGCCTTTTTTTTGTTTTTCCTTTTAGTAATGCATTTGTGCACTTATGGGTTCTGAACTAATTGGAGGCTGTGACTCTTGTTTATTGTATTTTGTTTTGTGGAGAGATGTTTAGTTCATTGACACTTCTGGCCATCATTTGTTGTCCTCTATATTTCTTGCAGAACTTTACACCAAAAGGATGTTTGAGCTATTGCTGTCTGCTTATTCAACAATTAGTGTTCAAGATGCAGCTCTCTTTCTGGGGATGAACCAGGATGATGCTACAAACTGTAAATATCTGTCCTTTCACATTTAACTTACAATACTTGGCTGAAATAAAAGTATATTGCTGCATAATCCTGTTTGGGCTATACCAAGACATACATTTGATGTGGCTCATGAGCTTGTTTGGTACATGTATGGATGAGATCCTGTTGTGGTTTAGATATATATAATAATGCTAGGGTAAATTACACTGACCTCCCCTGAGGTTAGGCGATATTACACACGTTTCCCATTGTAGTTTGAGAAATTACACTAGCTGTTCATGTTCCACAACAACTTTCCGCTTCCGTCCGTCAACCGTTAATTGACTTGACAGATTTCTTGAAAAAGACAGTTTTACCCACTTACAAAAATATGTCAACAGTTCCTTCCTTATGTTTCCAGACTCACCCAAACCTATTATTACCAACCACCACGTCCTCTATCTCCGCCCTCCAGCACGACCACTACTACCTCGCGCAACCGCAACAATAGATCGACCACCATTGCCCCAGCCAACACGTTTCGTCTTGCGATATGTGTGCAATCTACCTTAGCTCTCACCTGTGTATGGGGTTTGATGGTACGGGGTTGGGAGGTTTTATTAGCACCGAGAAATTCTCTCTTCATCCCTTCTTCTCGAATCTCATCACTTTAGAGTTGTAGAGAGAGAAAAGGGCCATAAAAAAATTATATGTAGAGAGAGTTCAAATATAGAGTTTAGAATTAGAGAGAGAGAGAGAGAGAGAGAGAGAGAGAGAGAGAGAGAGAGAGAGTAACGTGGAAGAGGTCCTGCAATGGACACCCAGAGCAGAACAAGATCAACACTCCTATCTCTAAATTTGAGGTGCTTTTGTGCCAAATTTTGTATCTTTCAAGGATTTTGCTCATAGTGGTCGACTTGTGGTGTTTTCATTGATATTGATTTGTATTGTTTGGTAACTGGGAAAGCTTTTTAGTGTTGGGCTTGACTAATTTAGTGAAGTATCCTTTTTTGTTGTTGAATCATATTTTCTTTTTTTTAAGAGTTAATAAATAAAAAATTGAGTTCCCATAAAGTGGTGAAAGGGTGAGGGAAATTAGGGCCACTTGAATCTAATACAGAGATGAATGTAGAGAGGGATGGAGTTGTTCACTTAGATAATGGGCTTTGGATAGGGGTGCAACTTGGGCGGGCGAGCTAGGGTTAATGCATGCCCAAGGCCAGCCCAGGTTTTGAGACAATCAGCCTGTCCCAAATCCGACCTAAAGCCGGAGCTACCCAACCAGAGCCTGTCCCGGACAAAAATTTATAAGTCTCAGGTTTACCTCGAGCCCGACGAACACATGAAAAATCTCATTTTTAGTTTCAATTTAGATAATCAAAAATCTATTTTTTTTATATTTATTTTCATCTCCAATTTCTTCATTAAATTTGTCCTTCTTTTTCCAATTTCAAATTACACATAAAGCTTATAAAAATCCACTACAAAAAATTAAATCAGAAACTAGCAATTAGTCACATCTCCAATTTCTTCAATCAGTGTTTGTGCGTGTATGAATCTGTGCAATTAATTGTGATGAGAGGGTGAGAGATAAAGCCATGGCTCCAACAACACTTACATAAGTTCATCAAGGATGAAGAGTCCTCAACATAAGTTCAGTAAGGATGAAGACAAAAATCCAAAGATGGCATACAACGAGTTCAGCAATGGAATACTGATGATATCTCTCTCGCCGGAATAGATGAATCGGACAGTCGGAGAACGGAGATGTGTCGAATCAAAGCATGTGAAGATTGGGAGATTTTCCAAGCAGTCAATCACGGCGTCGACTCCAATTTCATCTCCGAAATGACTCAACTTACTCTTGAGGTCTTTGCTTTGCCTTGGAAAAAACTTCACCCGACACCAAGTCCATTTGATCGCCTTCAATAACAACGCATAGAAATAATCTTGACATGAATCGATCTCGGCTTTTAAAACCTATTGCCCGACCGAGTTGCAACCCTAGTTTTGGATTGTTGTTGATAATGGCGACAGAATGATATAAGGAGAACAGAGAGTTAATTTTAGCAAGAATATATGCACACACAATATTAGGATTTGGGCAAATTCAAAATTGAGATTTGGACAAATTCAATTATAGGTTTGTACGAGGGTAAAATTGACTCTTCAAGAAAATTTAGTTAGCTAATTTTGTTAGGTCAACTGCCAGTTGACTAACGGAAGGGGTAAGTTGTTACGGAACATATACCTCAGGAGAATTTAGTCTAATTTCTCAAACTACGAGTGTGCCATCTGTAATATCACCTAACCTTATGGAAAGTTAGTGTAATTTACCTATAATGCTATTATCCTGCTCTTTTCCGATGTTATTTGTTCATGATACGTTGCAGATGGAGTCTGAAAGAAAATTCTCATGTTTTGTTTCCAAAGAAGTTTATAAATTTCCCATATAATATGGCATTATTTGTCCAATGTTGATTTATACTAGTCGAAAAAAGAGTCCAATATTGATATATAGATTGAAAGTTTCCTGTATAATTCTTTTCATTCTTACTTGGCCTTCTATTTTGGGTTTATTGGAACATCTGCTAGGAAATCTGCTAGATGATCAAGATTTTTCTGCAAAATAGTCTGGTTAACTTCTGTTGAATAGTGAATGGAATGTTGCTTGTAGAACAAGGAAAAACAATTGTAACAATTATTTCCATTGCCTTTTCATACTGATGCCAATGGACGGTTTATTGTGCCTTTATGCAGATGTTCTGCAACAGGGCTGGAGTGTGGACCTCACTTCACGAATGCTTACCGTGAAGAAGCAGCCTGTTGTAACGGAGCAAAAATTAGACCCCGGAAAATTGCAGCGTTTAACAGAATATGTGTTCCACCTTGAGCATTAATTTAATTTAATTTTTTTTAAAAATGCAAATATCAGTCTTGTTGGATCGGCTTCTCCACTTAGTTTTGATGATGGGGTAACAGGGTAAATGCATTGAAGATGTTTGAAATTTCTGTACTCCCGAAAGTTATACATTGGGTTTTTACTCATCTTGATATTACTTTGTTCTTTAATATTAAATTCCATTTCTACTCCTGCTTAAATATTGCTGCAACGTAAGCCAAAATTTGTTTTAGGATTCAAAATGAATTTATTTATGTATTTTTGTCATATTTTGTATAATTTTGCACTTTGTTGCTGGATTTTAGTGAAATGTTAAAGTTGCCCTATTGCTGCATTTTGAGAGTCAGTATGAGGCGGCTCTTACATGATAGCTGGTACTGGCGGAAACTCTTTCCATATGTAGGTTCAAGAACACTTGAGAGATGGCGCAACCAATGCGCCGACAAGGCAGCCAATCATGGAGTTGATCAGCAAGCGAAGCTGGTTATCCTTCATAGTCCTCCTTCTGGAATGGTAAATTGCGTATGAAAGGGCCTGGTCTTTTATGATGTTTCTGTTTCTTTTCCCTATGTACCAAAAGACCTAAATGGTAAACAAAGGTGATGAAAGAAGCTGGATCAGCTGATGAGCATTTTGTAAAGACCTACGGTAAATTCATTCTGCAAATGAGTCAGATTCGGATTAGGCATCTCATAATTTTTTTTAATGGATTTTCTTACCTCTAGTCACGACACAAGGATGCCAGACATAAGCACAAGAAAGTGGGGTCCTCTATAATAAAACCATATCCGACCCACTTGCTTGCTTGTATCTATAAGTTAGAAAATCCATTTAAAATTGTGTTATATATATGGAGTTTTCCTTCCTTTAGAGAGATTACTTCTTTTAAACCTAGTTTTTTTAAATACTATTACGAGCATTAATTCTCAATGTAATTTCTGTTGATATTAGAAGCTGAAGCCACTATAATTTACTGTATTGGATTGTTGAGTAGCTGTGTGTGTATATGATGTTAAAACCGTTTCATCTTGGCTCCGAGCTGAACTTTGAGAAGGATGAACAAGAACAGCTTCTTGCGAAGAATAATTAGCTATATTTGTTTACTGATTTGAGAAGGAAACTGAATAAATTAATTCTTTATGACCTTGGAAATCTGTTTTGTGCAAACATGATTAGCTCTTTTCAAAGTGAATAAAACAAAGACACAAGGACACAGATAATGCATTCTCAAGTCAAGATTGGCAATTACGAAACGATTGTTACAAAGGAACTGAGTCAAATAGTACAAGCTGGCAAGTACTTGGTCAGGGTTGGAATGATTTAGTCTCACCCTGTAATTAGATATGATAATTTTTATCTTATTTTATGTTTCAATATTTTTAATTAACTTGACTTGAATAATTATACGGGTGATATTTGAATGTCTAAATAGTGTTTGACATCGAATGAAGTGAATTTGTTAATGAGATCCATAATAATGTACTATATTTTTTGTGAGTGTTAGATACTATTTAAATATTTAATTATTGTTCAAACTATCTTATATACGTCATTAACATCTCACCAGCAAAAGGGATAGAAGAAAGTGTAAAGAAAGCTTTCTGTCACGGCGGTGACATGTGATCCCACATCGGATGTAGGAAGAGGGATCTTGGGCCATTTAAGGGGTCTGGTACCTCCACCCATCAGTTGCAGCTTGTGGGCTGGACCCGTAATGCCAGAGGTGTGCCGCGTTGGACGTGGGCTTCCCAGAGAGGGAGTGGATGGCTGCACGCCCCAGAGGGGGAAAAGGTAATGGATCCCGCACTGATCTGGGTTCCGCTGCGCCACTCACTAGTTGCAGCTTTTGGGTTGGAGCCCAGTTCGTGACAGTGGTATCAGAGCCTGCCCCGAGACTCCGATGGCCCGGTGGAAACCATAAAGCCAGAGGGCTCGAACCTGCCAGATGGGACCCGCCCGCGACGGGGCGTCGCGGATTTGGGTGGGGGAGCTGTCACGGCGGTGACATGTGATCCCACATCGGATGTAGGAAGGGGGATCTTGGGCCATTTAAGGGGTCTGGTACCTCCACCCATCAGTTGCAGCTTGTGGGCTGGACCCGTAATGCCAGAGGTGTGCCGCGTTGGACGTGGGCTTCCCAGAGGGGGAGTGGATGGCTGCACGCCCCAGAGGGGGAAAGGGTAATGGATCCCGCACTGATCTGGGTTCCGCTGCGCCACTCACTAGTTGCAGCTTTTGGGTTGGAGCCCAGCTCGTGACATTTCGCTCTAGTGAAATTGTTGAGAAGAAAAGGAGATCTAAACAGGGAATGACCACGTATGTATATACGTATTGCCCCCCTCTCCCACTAAATATATATGCATTCTTCGTATACACTGATTTGCAAAAGTGATAAAAATAACAATTAAATTGATCATAAAAAAAAAAAAATATTTACACTTCGACAAGATACTAGTAATGATGATCAATAACAAAACTTTTCTAACAATTATCTTTTAATAAAAAAGAATCGTAAAAATAACGCTTTTATATATACGAATTATAAAATAAAAAACAAAATAAGTCAAAATTATCCAAATAAAATCGGTAAAAAAATGGTGAGATAAATCCCCACTTTGGCTATTTTATAATCATTAACAAGTCATCAAAAATTCAAATAAATTTATGAAAGTCACTCAACATATATACATTTCAACTGGCCCCAATTCTCCAATTTTGTATTTACAGGAAGGCCATTGCTTGAGTTTAACTTGCCCAATCAGGACTCCTGTTATGATTAAACCATATTTTTTATTTTTTATTATTATTATTTTTTATGTATAACAAATTTATATTTGATTTTTTTCTGGGTGCATGGTTCTTGAAGTCGTTAAAGATTGTAGCGCTAGCTTGAACATAGAGATCTCAAAATCTCCAAGAAACTGAATTCTCTCTGCATCAGCAACTATATAGGTTGATATATACACAGTCCATCACAAATAAACATCTTTCTTACACTTAGGTCAAGAATGCACACACACACATATATATATATATATATATTCACTAATTAGATTAATTGACATCATAACTAAGACCCAGATACTGATTCAACACCTTTGCTTGATTTCTCAGCGTGCATATATGTCGATCAAAAAGGCTTCGTCTTCCTATAGATTTCGACAATGGGTCGAAACTTCCTTTTCCTTTTCCCTTTCCCTTTGGGGAGACCATAGTCGTCCTTCCTGTAGTGCTTTCGATCAATCATGGCGGAAGATGCATCTGTAGTAATACTCTCTTCGCTTTCTTCTTCTCCTTTCACGTCGATAGCCTTGTCCTCATTTTTTCTCTGATTGGAGTCCCCGCTGAGTTGAATCAACTGTAAAGCTGCATCCATTTCCATCTCTGTCAAGCTTGAGCCCTTCTGGGTTCTTCTAGTTTTCCTTGAGGGTGGTAATTCCTCCATTTCAACCGCAATAAAATTTAGAGAGAGAGAGATGAGTGGGGGTTTGGGAGAAGGTTTACATATACCAGGATGGTGTGAGGAAGGTGGCACGACAACGCGTTTGTGCTCGCAGTTAGTTTTCTAGGCGGCAAGACAGAAATATCCTTCAAAAAACAGCTTTTTGTTGGCTTATATCTATACCTATAGACTGTACATGCAACTTATGCTTTGTGGAGGCTATATCTATATATATATATAGAGAGAGAGAGAGAGAGAGAGAGAGAGAGAGAGAGCTCTCTTTTGTTGGATTGTTGTGGGGCTCTATATATAGGGTGATTGTGGGATAATGGTGTCATACATATTGATCTAAGTCACCGCCTTTTGAATGAATAGGTCGGTTTGTGACATCTCTCGGTTTTCTATAAAAATATATATATATATATATATATTTTTTTTTTAAAAAAAAGGTATTAAATGATGTGTCATTCCATAACAAATAAAGAAGTTTTTGTCAAATTATTTTAAATGAGACTGCAGATTTTAAATTAAATATGGAGTAAATGTAATGCTATCACGTTATTTAAAAACAAAAATCAAAAATTGAAGAATGATAGAAATTATCATTTGAAAAATAAAAAGTTTTATCTGTCCTTTTCTTTTTAATTATAAAACAATTACCTAAAAAATATTATTATCATCTTTTAAAACTATATAGACTCACTTGTAAAATTTTATTTTGGAATAAAAATTCAGAAAAAAAATACTAAAAAAATCTTTAAAATAAAACTTTCAATCCAAAAAATCTATAACACATTTTTTTATCTAAAAATTCAAAAGCAAAACTTTTAATACAAAAAATTCAATTATTAACTTTCATTCTAATACCGTTAAAAAATATTAGTGTTTAAACTAAAATAAATTTCAAAATATATTTAAAAAATATTAATATGTATATATATATATATATATTAAATAACTTTTTCAATCTAAAAAAATAATGACATTTTATGAAGTGAAATTTGTTTTAAGCCTTCAAGACAAATAAAAATTGTTAACTTTTTTTTTTAGTTTGAAGAATTTATTTTATGAATTATTTAATTTTTTTTCTAAAATGTATCTTAAAGATTATTTTAATTTAATCGATAGTATTTTTTAATGATGTTAATATATATAAGTTAACAATCAAATTTTTTTTTTATTAAAAATTTCTTTTTTATTTGGATCTTTTCGATAGAAAAAATTTATCTTGAACGTTTTATAATGAAAAAAAATATTTTAAGGACTTTTTAGTATTTTTTCTCTAAAAATTTTACTCCTCTAAAAATTAATTCAAAAATAGTACTATAGAAATTAAAAAAAGTTTACAAACTTATCTTACAATTTTAATTTTTTGTTTTTTTGAAAATCAATGAATTGCATTACCACTGCTTATATATATGTTAAAAAAATATAAAACAAACAATTTTTATACATTTGGAAGATATATTTTAGTAGTATTGAAATATACATTTTGTTTCTTAAATATACTTAAACACTGAATAAATTTAGATGATAAAGGGCTTAGGGTTTCCAAATACCAGATAATGAAAATAAACCTGATTTAATCAATTTGGAAAAATTTCCAAACAATCTATACAAGTTTATATACCTATATATGATAAGAACTACAATGAAAACTGAGAATATATGAAGAGCTCCACTTCCAAAAAACCAGGAAGACAAAAAAGGCAAACAGAAATGAAGGTTTTGTTTGGATAGTTTTTGAGAGTTAGAGTTTTAAGAATTTTTTTTTGAGAAGTGTTTTTAAGTAATTTCTTGAAATTTGAACCATTGTTTGGATTGATTAATTTGAAAAAAGATAAAAAAAAGTAGGTTATGTTTTTAAAATAAGATTTTTAATTTCAAATTATAGAATATGTGTTTTGAAATTAATTTTTTTTTAATTTTTTAAAATTTAGATTATCATATCGAAATACATTTTTATAATTTTTAAAAAATTAATTACAAAATTTTTTAAAATATTTTTCAAAAGATTTTATCTAAATTACTATCAGGTAAACATCTAACATTGATCCATTGACAAGCCAAGCTAACGGATATATTTGCCGTATCCTGCCGCATGCTTAGTCCATTCAAATTTTTTTATTTTTTTAAAATTATTATTATATACTGGTAAGCCTTGATTATTATTATTTTTTTTATAAGAAACGGTCATCCAATAAAAGGCATGGCTTACATGATCTTTATTAAGGAAGATCAACTACTTTCCTAACGAATAAGACCGTTGACAGATTTAAAATCAATGTCCTATTCACTTGGGGTGAGTATTTATTTTTTAAATATATGAAATTTATATTTTTTATTATTTTATTATAATATTTTTTACTGCCCCCCTCCCTTTATTTGTTTAGATTTTAAAAAATAAATTTTTAATTTTAAAACGTGGGATACGCTTTTGATAAACTATTAATTTTAAATTTTTTTACTATTTTATAATTTAGATTATCATATCCAAATACATTTTCACAATTTTTAAAAAATTAATTACAAATTTTGTTACAATATTTTGAAACAAATTATATCTGAATTACATTTTCACAATTTTTAATATTCTTAAAAAATGTGTTTGGTTACGTTTTTACTGTATTTTCATAATTTTTAATATTCTTAAAAATGTGATCGAAATTTAATACATTTACTTAAATATGATATAAAAAATTTAATTTTATTCAAATTTAATAAAAATAACAAGATTTAACAAATTCGATTCATTAATATAACATATATTAATTATTAAATTATATAATATTTTTTAAAATTAAAGTTATATATCATAAGTTTGACATATTATAAAATAATATTTTATATGTATAATATATATTATAACATAATATTTTATAATGGAGGGTTTTGGTTGTTTGAATTTTAGAGGGAAGGGGAGTTGGTATAAAGATATTTTTTTAGTGAGAGAAAAAAAGTTAGAGAGATTTTTTCAGAGATTGGTTTGAAAATGTTGGAAAAGTGAAACAAGGTTTTAACTTGGATACACATGTATCCAAACAATTTTCAGACATTTTGTTTCTTAAATATACTTAAACACTGAATAAATTAGATGATAAAGGGATTAGGGTTTCCAAATACCAGATAATGAAAATAAACCTGATTTAATCAATTTGGAAAAATTTCCAAACAATCTATACAAGTTTATATATATACCTATATATGATAAAAACTAAAATGAAAAGCGAGAATATATGAACAGCTCCAGTTCCCAAAAACCAGGAAGACAAAAGGCAAACAGAAATGAACAATCTGATGCAAAAGAGCAGCCTTTGGAAAATTTTGTTTTCTTCTCTATCCATCTCAACTAACACCACAGAGAACAAGCACCAGATGCAAGCATGGCATTCAATGACTTTGTATTCATGTAAATATCAAGAATGGATCGAGACCTCCGTTTCTTTCTTCGTCCAAAACATTCATCTTCTTTTCTGAGGAAGTTCTTCTTCTTAATCATTGTCATTGATGAAGATATCTCGTCAACTTCTTCTTCTTCTTGTTTCGCTGATCTTATGCCATTATCAGATGAGTCGCCGCTGAGATGAATCAACTGCAGCGCAGCGTCCATTTCTGACTCTGTCAAGCTGATCAACCCCTTCTGGGTTCTTCTCCTTTTGCTTGTAGTTGATGCTTCCTCCATTAAACAAACAGAAAACTTACAGAACGAGAGAGAGAAATTAAAGGAGAGGAGGTTGAGCTAAATATATAAAGCGTGTTTACAGAGAGAACGATTGGATTGTGCGAGAAGAAATGAAAGATGACGCGTAGCGGCGCAAGTTTTTCAATTATATAACTGGACGCAACATAATACAGTTGGACGGAAGTTAAGGACGGTTGACATTTTGACCACGTCGGGAATTTTCGGACGCACCTTCGTTGTCAGTTCATCATCCTATGTCGCCTTCTTCATGGATCCAACAAATTCATGAAACTATTAAAATTAAAAGAAATTTGAGGTGATTATATCTGTGATATTTGATAATTAGTGAAATTTTATAGAGACTTTCATGATATTATACTGATTTTTTCTTTTAAATTGTCAAGACAAATGTTAATAAAAAATAAATAAATTTAGTATTTATATATAATTATAATTTTTTTAAGTAATATTTGATAATTACATGTACATCTCTCGTGATCTTTAAAAAAAATAAAAAATGTTAGTGTAATAAATAAGAATATCTTAATAATATAAAAAATTTACTTGAAACATTATGCCGTCAATAACAAATTTTTTATAGAATAAAAAAATCGTATGTATATTATCAATATAACATATAAGAGATTAATGTAACTTCACTTCTTATAATAAATATATGAAAAATAAATTTTTTGTTCGCAACCCTACATCAAAAAATCTGATTACACACAAAATAATTTACAATTGAGCTTAAAATTTCAAAGTGAGAGTAGTATCATATATATATATATATTATACATATAAACAATTTTTAAATTGGCAAAGTAATTGAGCTTTTCTCAATTTATAAGTGCCATTTTTGTGCAAGATCATGTTAATTTTCTCTATATTGTTATAATTTTATTAGATATTTTTAAGAAATAAAAATTTTTCTATGAAGATTTGAATCCTAAAGGGTGAAAGTTTTTTTAAGAGGATTTGTTAACAGAGCGTCTTGAAAAATACTTGCTTAATAAGAAGTTTCGGGTTCAATTTTTTATTTTTTTTATGAGCTAATCATTATTTATTTCAATGAGGTTATCTATATTAAGAAACCAGTAATCCTGAAAAATCTTCAGAATTCTCACTGCCTAGTTTACAATTCGCTTTTGACCATCAAATAAAATGTGAATAACCCATCCTCCTCTGTTTGAAACAAGGGGCACTTCCAATTCAGTTGATGTTTGAAACAATTTTGTATTCTTTATTTTACAATACCTCTATTGCATTTGTGGATAAAAGAATAATAGAACAAATATTAAATAAAACAGTACCTGAAGATTTGCAAGCGACCGAGTATTTATTTCAGAAAACCTTATTCGATTTGATCGTACCATATAATCTTTTCTTCATTTTTTTTTAGTAGAGTAATGAAAAAAAATTATTCTAAATATGTAGGTGTACCACGTAAAACTCAAATTTTGACTTGTGGTTGTGAAAAATGTTTTAACTATATCATTCGATATATTTTTACAATAGTAACTGAGGGTAGATTGGGTATTGAAAAAAAAACAATAAAGAAAAAGGAAAAGGGGTTATTGATCCCAATTCCTAACTCAATGTTAAATAATAATTATGTAACCAAACGCTATTTTGCCAATAAAATTGAAAACCCATCTCGAACTAAAACCTCTGTGAAAACACCCGCAGTCACTCTCCCCGTGTCTACGGTCCAGTGATCCGCTTCTCTTTCTAAAACCCTCTCCCTAAAACTCTCTCCCTCTCTCTCCAAGCGGGAGGAGGTGAGATGGCTGTGGACAAAAATAAGCTTGAAGAGGAAACCTGTCTTCGTCGTTTTTACCGAATTGCTCTCAGCTGGGACTATCTACGCCTCCTCAAAGAATCCGCCGTAATTACTTCTTTCCATCATTCTTCTCTCTCTCTCTATACGCACGCATATATACGAGTGTATGTGGTTGTATATACATGTTTATACATTAATGCTTTGTTTTTTTGTCCTTTTCAAATCAGAAAAATAGCAAAAACATTGGGGATGGAAGTGCTTTGGGTCTGAAGGAAGTGAAGGACACTTACAGAGATATTGATGACTATCTTGCAACATTCGAGCCACTATTATTTGAAGAAGTGAAAGCTCAGATCCTCCAAGGAAGAGACGAGGAAGATGGTATTTAGCCTTTTGCATTTTTTTTTTCCATTTATATTTTGGGGGTTGGAGAGTGATCAATGAAGCAATTTCTTCATTCATTGCATATTTTTAGAATTGGAATCTTAGCTAATATGCAATCTTCCCCAATTATGTGTATATGTTTGTAAACGTGCATTTGATGTTTGGAATGAGACGGACCCAAAAAAACCGGTTCTGTTAATATTGGTCTCAAGTTTTTGAATAATTTCAGGTTTGGAAAGTGAAAGAGAAAGCATTATCGCTCTCTCTAATGTGTTTTGTGTCTGGCATTGCAGAAACAGACTGGAAGGTTGGACTTGTAAGAGAATGCAACGAGGCCGATGGATTTCACTTATTAAATATTATTATTCAAGATGGGGATTCAATATCACAGAATGATCTGTTACTGCTTTCAAAAAAGAAGGTTTTTGATAGATTGTGTTCAAATTATATCTTCTTCTGTGCTTCTCATAGTTATTCTGACAAATTAGGTTACTCTTATTGGGTACTTCAATGGTCTTCTTGTGCCATTCTTTCTCAGGCTGTTTGTCATCGTTCTTTTGGATGGATAAAGAAGTTTGTCTTTTTAGAAAATTCTTGAACTCTTAAACTATGTCTTATAAAGAAAGTATTTTTGACGATATTGCTTCATCTCAATTCATTATTTTATTTTCCGATAATTTTCCTTTATCTGTTGGTTAAGAGACCAAGTAAAAATGTCTGAGTTTTGTGTGTATGTTGCAGTTTGGAGATGGTAAAGAACTCACAATGGTATATGCATTTGCATTGGTTGAGCACCGTCTGAGAGACGGTCAGCATAGGCTTAGAATGTATTTAGGTGGAGAAGTCAAAAGAATAGATAAAGATGAAGTCAAATCTTGTCCGAGGCTGTTGAATATGCGTTCTCTTATTACTGAAGTCGATAAATCCTGGTACATCCTGAAGGTATTGCTTTGGGTTCTCTTTAAAATATTAGCTTATATGAATGAGTTGTCATTTTGAGTCACTTTATTTTATATTCTTTATTTGTCTACTTTGTTTGGCAGAAAGTTTTAACTTTTAATGCATGGGTTCATATATTCTGCTACAAGTTTAGTTGCAGATGATGTGGAAAATTCATTTGCTAACCATGTGTTAGCAGAACCATATAGAACTCAGCTTTAGGCTTTTAGCTAAAAATTTGGCTGAAAACAATAACTGTCTGGTGAGGGTATAAACTTTTCCTGTTGAACATTTAGATGGCCAAACAAAATGCTGGAATGGAATTGCCGTAGCTTCCGGGGCATGGTTTTTTATTGCAACCAAACAAATGAATGGGAATGACCATTCTTATTATTTGTTGTCTCATTCAATTTCTGCTGCATCCCCT
Organism: Nyssa sinensis; assembly: GCA_008638375.1. Lineage (NCBI taxonomy): Eukaryota > Viridiplantae > Streptophyta > Magnoliopsida > Cornales > Nyssaceae > Nyssa > Nyssa sinensis. Next base: position 7,351,143 of record CM018039.1, on the reverse strand, counting down.
TGTACAAAATTCAGCCTCAGGTCCACAAAACTAAGGACTTTCAAAACTTAGGAAGATGCATCTTTCAGGTGGTCAATCATTGTTGAGGTACAAGGTAAAGTACATCTTAGATTGTTTTCATTATAATTATAGTTATTACTACTATTGTTAGTGTTGTTGTTGTCCTTTGTAATATAAACAGATAGATACAGTAGCACAAGAAAAGAGGGGGGGGGGGGTGTTCACTGTGAGGCTATGGCCACATAGGTGTCATGCTTTCACATAACAGTGGTATTAAATACAATAAGTTATGGAGGCCTTGAGTAGATTGCTGACTAGAGCAGTGGAGGGTGGCTTGCTTAGAGGCTTTGCAGTGGGCAGAAGAGGAGGGGTGGTGGGGATGGAGATCTCTTGCCTTTTATTTGTTGACAGCACTATTATCTTTTGTGGAATGGAGGAATCTCAACTTTGTTATATGAGCTGTGTGTTTTTGTGCTTTGAGGCAGTATTGGGCTTGAGGGTGAATATGGGAAAGAGTGAACTTATTTCGGTTGGCATATGTTGTGGCAAACACATGATGTGTAATTGTTATGATCATGGGCGCAATGCAGATCATAGCTACAGTTTAGGGAGGCAACTTCAAGGACATGTGGCAGTGGCTGGGGCAAGGCAGGTGTCTTGTATAACAAGGCAGAGGCTCTTGGAAACTGCTGGGACATAGGTGGCAGCAAGACAAGTGCTTGGCTTAACTGCCTGGGCTAGGTGGCTATGCCAGAGACAAGCTGGTTGTCACACATAACTACTCTAAAGATATATCCTTTAATAATTGGTAATTGGTGAAAACATATTAATATTACTTTTGAATAATGAATAATCAAAAAATCAAATTCAGAAAGTTAATATGACTATTAAGAAAAAAAAAATATTACTTATCAAAAAAAAGAAGATATGTGGCGTAGCCTAGGGAGTTTTGTATTTGCAATTATTGTAATGTGTCATTATATATGTATCTGATGTAATGCCAATGTTTGGGAGATAGAGGGACTGTGGTGGTTGGCTGTGGGTATAGCCGGTGTGAGTTTTGTAAGCACAATGTTGAGTGCTTCTTGTAGCCTTTGGGCAGCGGAGTGATCCTTTGTATTCAAAAGAGAGATTGAATGAAAGGTTTGGGAAGGTGTTCTCTGTACGTTTTGTGTGCCTTGATTGTGCGTGGGTTGGTTGCAAAGGCAATGCCATCACGGGCTAGTCTCATTAATCAAAGTGAAAAAAAACTACCCCGTGACAATCTCCATCATGGTGATGTTCTTTCTTTCAACAATTTCTTTTGTGGCTAGTGCCGGTTGGTTGAGTTGTGTAAAAGTTCTGGTGGGGATGAGCAACTAATGAAATAAGTGGTTGATGGCGAGAAGCATTTGGGTGTCCAGTAAAATTTGTTAAAAAGTGATTATGGAATACGAAAGGACAAAAATGATGAAAAAGAAAAAGAAAAAGAAAGGAAAACAAGAAATGATAATTGACTAATATTATATTGCTTTCCATAAGTTTTACCAAATAAGCACCTAGGAGTAACTTATTAAAATAAGCTGGTTTTAGCTTAAAAAGTGTCGACTTTGCTGCATAAGCTTATTCTAGAATATTGCATTAGTGTAATTCTAGAATATTGCTAGTTTTGAGTTCAGTGATTAATTTTTCCCTCAAACGCAATAAGTTGAAACAAATGGGGCCTTAAGCATTGATAATAAGAGAAAACCTTTTCATGCGTCATATGGAAGAGGAAGTATATTATACTACTGTGGACATTCTTTACTAAAGAACACCTGAGCAATTGTGAGCTACCTGGATAGAAGAGGATTCAAGCTAAGTTCCAATTATAGAAGTATTCTGAAGATGTGCTGTTTCTAAACTTATCTGGTTTACTTCATATCACTATTTATGGTAATACTTCCCACGAAATCTAGCAGTTCACAGAGATCTCTTAGTGCAAATGAATTGCTTAAGCAGAAATTTGAGAATTAGCATTGGAAGGTAAGATTTTATACTTCTTTCATATTGTACACAGCAATAAGATTCTGTTGCGATTGAGTTCATAGGATACATACCTTTTTGATCTGATTTTCTGCAACCCATTTCTTATGGCCTAAATTGTTGCAATTTTTGAGGTTTTATTTGTTCTTCTAGTGATTTGTTCTAGCTTTGATCTTCTGGTAATAAACATCAATTGTGACACCAGTCAAAAAATCTTACTAATTGCTTTACCAGTTTGCTTTCTACTAAAGACTTTAGTCATCAGGTTTATCGTATCTGTGAAACTTGTGAATCTCTTTTTCTTCAATTAGTTTCATGACTTTATGAACTGAAGATGTCTTATTCTGTTGTCTTCTTTTGGATAATAATGTAATCTGGCACAGTCTGTTAGCATTACAAATGGCTGTTGTCAAGCATTAAGCATCAGAAAACATGGTATATGCACTTCCAATGGCCAGGCAGCAGGCTGTTTTGGATGATTATGATAGTATACTTTCGGGAAGATCCAAATGGTTGTTGATGTAGGCATTGTTGATCTTGTTGTAATCGAAATGGATAACAACCTTCACTGCAAGAATTATATCATTCACTGAGTTGTAGACGAAATTTTGACGCTCTCTTGTTCAAATGTTTACTCATCTTTTAGTCTGGTGACCGAGATTTTTGCTCATTGCATTCAGACTTCCGGGGTTCTTTGCACCTACATGGTACGGAAACCCTCGTGCCCCAGCCCTTGATCAGATAAAGCAGCCTACCCAAGGCCCGCCCTTTGACTTTTGGGTTTTGCTTGGATTCTGCAGTATGTGCTAATTGCAATTGTATCAATGAGTTTCATGCTTCATTGGATTGCTGATTGAAAAGTAATAGTGACTGTTCTTTATGATCATTGTAGTAATAGTAGTAGTTTTGTAGTGTTGTAACAATGATAATCATATTCATAATAATATTAATGATAACTTTTCATTATTATAACCCTCGTCCTCCTCCCTCTCCGCCTCATCATCGTTGTTGTTGTTTTGATGTTAGTGTCATTGTTGTTATTTTAGTAGTTGTAGTGATAATGAAGATGATAATTATAATGGTGATAATGATAATATCGTTATCCGATGATAATGTTAGTAGCGTTATTATCCTCCTCCTCCTCCTCCCCATCATCATCATCGTCATTGTTGTGTTGTCAGTTAAATGCAATTGATTGACTGAATTTACAAAGACAATCAATCACAGATTGGTCCTATCAATATGTTTAACCTCTTCTGTTGCCAGAAGGGCCATACCTTGACACACAACGTTTTATCTTTAATTTAGATTAGCACATAATAAATGTAATATAATTTTCAGACTTGCAGTTTATCAACCATTGTTCGTGAATATGTTGCTCTACGTTCAATTAGCTCTCTTCCATTCAAAGATTTGATATTAACGGCTGCTGAAAGCAATTATAATTCTGAAGATCGTTCCTGGAAAGTTCCTAGACCACTCATGGAGTTTATTGAAAGTAATCACAATGAATCTCAGCAGGAGGCAATACGCGTGAGTCTATATTCAAGTTATGGTGTTATGTTTAGTCTGTTTTTATGTCAACTTAGCTACCTGTCTAGAATCTATTTGCAATTTGATAGCAGTCCTGCCCAGTTTTAGTACCATTTTTACATTGATGTAAATAGCTCTTCATATCCGCTCTTCCCACCTCACAAGAATTTTATTTCTCGTTTTATTATCCCATGTCATACATTTACTCAATGGATATTCTTGTTAAATGCAGGCTGGTCTTTCACGTGACAAGTTTGTCCTGATACAGGTTTGGCTAATGTCTAATTGCTTCTAATTGTTTATTTCAACCCAATTCTGTTTCATTTCATCTTAGCATGCCCTATACTTGCAATACTGTTGTGGTTATATTAATTCCTGGTTTCTCTTTGAACTAGTTGTTAAGTGAATTACGGCAATCCACATTCCTTTAATCCAATTTTTTGGGTTTGAGTAAACCAATCTTGCTAATGCAGTATCTAAATTACCATATCTTGCATCACTAGCCTTAAAAAAGTCTACATATGCTTGCTGTTTGTGCTCTTTCTTTATGACTTCATATTCATATAACCTATTGACAGTGCATGTGCATTTGTTCTAGTCACCACTGGGTGATTGTAGAATTTATAAATAAGCAGAGTGCAATCTGGAGTAGTTAAAAGAATATGTGGTTTGTTGGGACATTGTGATTTTAAATAGCATGACCACATGAGGCGATAATTTGGGACCTTCATATGGCTATGTGGAATCTAACAGCATGCTTCCTTTTAGGGCCCCCCCGGAACAGGAAAAACACAAACAATTCTTGGGCTCCTCAGTGCTATTTTGCATGCAGCTCCGGCAAGAGTGCACTCCAAGTAAGTCTCCTTGGTTGGTCAGTGCCACATGAGTTTTGTTAATTTTGTTAAATTGTAAATAACTAAATTTCAAAGCATTCTTCGGTTGCCACTACTCAGGTTATATTTAGGTATAAGAAGCCACCACTGAATGAGATTGTTCACTTTCTTAATATATTAATCTGGTTTCCTTTTCATGCAGGGGCAAATTGTGTGAAATAAAACTTGGGCCAGCACTACCCATTCAGGACAAGTATGCATTCGTTACTGATTCATTTTTTATTATTATTATTATTATTATTATTATTATTTTTCACATTATTTTGGATTCTTTTCTTCCTCCCACTCAGAGGCATAAAACCTGGTATATCTTTGTTCCAACTTCCACGTCAATAAAAATAGATGACAAGGCAACGTTGCTACTGGCATTGCAAAAGTTATGGCATAATTTTTTGTATGGCACTCTCAGAATTATTGCCCCAAAACCACTTTTTCTGCCTAAATGATTCCCAAAACCACCTAGATATTAAAGATGACAAATTTTAATTTGTGAGTTTTATTTACAATCAGGCCTGTCAAGTGTTGATGACATAAGTTGATTAACACTTGGTGCCACCAAGAAAAAGCTACACACGTTGCAGGAACAATATCTGCCTTGCATATTTACCAGCCATAGCCTTTCTCACATCGGATTGGAATGCCTTTGGCTATCCAACAACACTACAGTTGCATTGTGATTGAGGGGTTCCTCATGATTTTGTTCCTTGAAAAGATGGTGTAATTCATAACTAACAGTTTTGTTTACAAGGACAAATTTCCCATCGTCTCTTAAGTCAATATTAGGACTAGACCTTGGTCTTGCACTTGATCATTGGCACATTATATTGATGAATAAAGGAAACTTGAAAAGGAAACAAAATGTGCCTCTCAACCAATATCCTTTTCAGTTTGAATGGAGAACTCAAAGTTCATCAGATTATTCTTTCCATCTGGGAACGATATGGTGCATGATTTAGGTAGGCTCAACTTGCTGATGTCTTTATGAAGGTGCAATTCCGAGCGGTTTGCTTCTTCATGTGCTGCTTTCGTTGGCATTATCAGCAATTTGTCTTTTGTTCTCCTTTAGTAAACCACCTAGTCATGGTTCCTGCCTGAGGAAAAGCCCGTAGAGAAGGGGAACCAGGCTTCAAAGTTGCTCACTTTCACACATTTCTAAATGGATTTTAATAAAGATTTAGGGGTATTATTTGGCTGGTAGATTAAGCTGATTATTTTTTCTGAAAATAATTTCATCTACTAACCCAAGCTCGAGGGGTTTAATGCTAAGAAAAGAGAAGAAATATTTGATTTTTTGGATTCTCTTCTCACACACAAGATAATCAAGTTCTTGGACTTTCTAAATAATATGGATCTGGGTTACATAAGATAATTTGTCTATGAGTGCTGGTTCTTTTACCTCATGGATCCTTTGAATCATCCTCTTACTAGATTGAGTTGGTTGGGTTCCTTCTCCTTTTTGGAGTTCTTCTCCTGGAACATCAATTCCAAAGTGACTGAAGTCTTCTTTCAACGTTTACATAGCCTTGTTTAGACTATTCTCTACCTTTTCTTTCATGAAATCTGTAGTTGTAAATATTTATTGAATAACAGATTTATTACGTCTTCTTCGGTGTTCTGATTTAACCATTGAGCCTCTTTAACTCATTCACTATCTTGGACATGCTTTGCCTGGTCAAAGTTTTTCTTTGCTCGGTAATACCTGTCCATAATTCTTGGATGATCTAACCTTGATTACTTGGTAGATGATTCTATTGTATCTTCAACTCTAGAATCTAGATGTTTCACCTTCTTCTCCTTCTTTAGGTAGAATTTGGCCATGTGGCTCCTCTCTTTACAGTTCCAGCATCTTTTAGGAAACTTACAATAGTTTACTGGTAGCTTTCCTTTGTCCTACATTCGAAAAGCTTAATAAAGGCAGTTACAAATTTATTATATGAACGAGTTGTAAAAGCCTTCGATAAATATGTCCTAAATTTTGTACATTCCCTGCAACTGTTAGTACCTTCTCATTAGAGTGGTAATTAATCTCAGTTTTTTCAAATGTTCCATTCTCACGTGCACATAAATTTTTCAGGCGACAAGACTTTTGGGATATTTTTAGTGTCCGTGATCCTTTTTATGTCAAATTTATCATGGTTATTCCATTTGAAGACTTCAATTTCCTTAACTTCTAAAATTAGGGTGTTTGTTAGGAAGATTTTTAAATTAACCTTTCTTTACAATTAGGCAATTTGTATAATTGTTATACTTGGTTTTTATCTTGAATTTCTTCAAGAAAGCTCACAACTTTCTCAGCAATATTTGATCGTAATTCTTTTTGTCCCGCATTAAATGTTAATTTGAGGAACTCAATGGATTTTTGGTTTAAGTTCCTTTTTTTCTTCAGACATCACGATCCCATAATCAACCAACTCTTGAGCAATTATCCTCTAGTTTTATTTTATTTTTTGGTTTCTCTAATTTTAGAGTAAACAAGGATGTCATCCATGTGTATTAAATAATATTCTTGATGTTTTCTGAATATATGGTCCATACATATTTGAAATAATTGCGAGCATTACAAAATCTAAATTGCATGACATTCTACTAATAGTTTTTTTTTTTGTGGAGAACTAAATGCTGTTTATTTTTAAAGATTCTTCTTCCTTCATTATTTGCCCATGTGCAGAATTTACAATCCAACTTGCCACTCAGGATTTAAAACTTGATATTTCCAGTGTGATACTCAAGGTTTCTGCGGTAGTTCAGTTAGTGTTACAATTGGACATTTTGCAGATACAATCACTGGGGAAAAGCGTCTCCATGGCTCGCTGGTATTAATCCTAGAGATGCAAAGATGCCTGAAAATGGTGATGATGGCTTTTTTCCTACCTCTGGCAATGAGTTGGTATGTTTCAGTTTTCTTTCCTATAATGGTGACTTGGAGGTTAATAAGCTTCTAACTTACAATCTATCATGTAGAAACCTGAAGTGGTTAATTCCAGTCGCAAGTATCGTGTTCGTGTTCTGGTGTGTGCTCCATCAAACTCTGCACTTGATGAAATTGTGTTACGTGTTCTAAACACTGGTACAAGTCTCTATCCTGCACATAATAGCCTTCTTTTGTTCCAAAATACCATGTGACTAGATTCTTTCTTTTCTTTTCTTTTTTCTCCATATAATTTTGTATTGTGATTGCACATTTCTCTCTCTTCCCCGCCCCCGATCAAATTGTATAACTATTATCTTAGCTTGATATTGAAGAAAGAAAAAATAGAAGGGATGAACATACTACTAGGAATAAGGGTTCCTGTCTATGAAGAGATGTCAAATATGAATGTGTATAAGTGAAGCGTTTTAGTTTTGGTCTGAATCCAGAAAATAATTACCAAATTGTTGAGATCAGAACTGAAAAAGAAACCACATGAAGTAGACACAAAACAAGTTATGCATTTTCAGATAGTAATGGATGCAAATTCTGCCAACAGAATCTGCGGTAGCTTCTGTTCTGCAGGGCCAAAAGATGGGTGTTAAATTGTTATAATGGTAGTCATATGAAATAACCTTGCAAACAGTATTCTTCTCCCAGTTGGGGAAGTGAGGGGGGTGGAGGTTCTTGTGAGGACCTCGGGCTGTAGAGTGGGCTCCTTCCCTGTGACTTACTTAGGGCTCCCTCTTGGAGCTTTGATAAGATCCTGTGTGGTGTGGGATCCCATGGTGGAAAGATTCCAATGTAGGGGTGGAAAGGTTAGCTTTTATCAAAGGGAGGGAGGCTAACCCTGGTAAAGAGTACCATGGGTAACCTTCCTACAGATTTCATGTCTTTGTTTCCAATTCCAGCCAGAGTGACTGGTAGAGAAAGTAAAATCACGTAACCACTTCAATCATCTAGTGCATCTTAACAATTCTAGTGTTGAAAAAAATTTCAACTAGAATGGAAGAGCTTTTTGAGGAATGAATTATTAGAGCTTGAAAATTTTTGTTAACATTTCATGTTTTCATTGTTTCTGATTTATGTCTTGAAAAACTAGCTGCATTTTGTAAGAGAAAACTTGGTTGTCTTCTCATGCTCCTGAGGTCATTGCATCCAATGTAATAGTTTGGACCTTCACAGTGCTCAACATCAAGTATGTTATGGCGAATATGAAGTCCCATCCAACCTTTTTGGTTGAATTGAGTTGAGAATGATGGATTTTTCAAAAGTAGACCACCTTTGTTAGCTATGACTAAGGTGACATCTGTTAGGTCTTTTACAAGCCAAAAACTTTATTCACATATTACTGACATGAAATTGATGTACAAATTCATTTGAGCTTGAGGAATTTGAAATTAAAACACCAAATATAGCTGTGTAAGGTTTTCAGGATTTGCTTTGCATTAGCCATGGCCACGCTAGACATGACCTTTGTCATCTTGCTATTGGCTGTTCTGTGTTCTTTCATTTGGCTGACCAAGAGTGGTGCAATTAACAAATCTTTGCACATTTTGGGTGAACATCCTATTATTGTCATTTTTTGTACTTCCCTTCTCATGCTTGATGAGATTATGTTTATGGTTTACCTATCCAAAAAAAGAGGGTACTAATTTTTTTTTCCATTTTTGAAGTTGCTTCGTTTTGACCCGCTTGAAGCTTTTTGGTGTTCTTTATCAACCAAATAGACTTTAAAATTTGTTTTTTTTTTTTCAATTTTTTTGGTTCACCTTTTCTCTCAGCTTGCCTGAGTAAAGAATGTACTTCATCCTATTTTGATATGTTGAGAAATCAAACTTTGACACTTGACACAATAACCAGCACCTTTATACCAAGAATTAAAATGCTCTATTATGGATACTCAATAATTGCTTTTCTGGTTATTCTCAGGTATTCGTGATGAAAATGACCGTGCATACCATCCTAAAATTGTGCGAATTGGTCTTAAACCACATCATTCTGTCCAGTCAGTCTCCATTGATTACCTTGTATGTATCTGCAATCATCAAGCAACCTTGAGTTCACTGATTAATAATAGTAACGACGACAACCATTAGATTATTGTTGTTGACTCTGTTAAATTATAATCAATACATGTGAATTGATGATTTTCTTTTGTAGGTGGAACAAAAACTTGCAGGCATGGAGACTCAGAATATTGATAAACAGAAGCAGGGACGTGCAGAAAGGGATGTAGATATTATCCGCGCTTCACTTCTGGACGAAGCAGCCATTGTATGCAATTTGGTCTTGTGTTAGAATATAAAATGAAATTGCTTTGCTTTAATTTTTGATTTCTACACTATTGACAGGTTTTCTCCACCCTTAGCTTCAGTGGTTCGGCTCTTTTTAATAAATCAAATCGTGGCTATGACGTTGTTATAATAGATGAAGCTGCTCAGGCTGTAGGTTCCTTTACCCTCTGTTGTCTTATGATAAAGCATTACTTTTATTACTTGTTTATGCAGTTGACGATGCCAACTAGTTTATGACTTCAGTTAGTTTAATTTGCTGAATCCGTTACAAGTTTATATGCCATTGTCCACTTGATTAAAGAAAGGTATATAGGTGGAGAAATACTTTCACCAACAAGCTCTAGCTTGGTTGGTATCTCCTCCTCCTCCTCCTCACAACATGGGATGTTGAGGGTTCAAATCCCCTTAAGGGGCAAAGCATGTGTGTGAGATTTACCTATCAAAAAAAAAAAAGGTGGAGAAATACTTTCACTATAGGTCACTGTTGACATCATCTGTGGGCCTTGTGAAGAAATTATTTGAAGCTGAGAACCAAATCAACTTTACCCATGTTCTTCTTCCATTAAATTGTTATTGCCTTTACCTATAAAAATAAAAAATAAAAATTGTTACTGCCTTCTGTTTTTGGTCTTAGTAGGCTAGCATAAAGAATCAAATGTAGATCCCTTTTATGTGTGCATGTGTATGTGTGTTTGCAACTTTGCATCCTGCTGTAGATGTGTGTGCTTGCTCGTGTTTGTTTGTTTTGCATTGCTAATTTCCCTTATTGAAGATGAGGTTTTCTTAATTTATTTCTTTTGTCAATTATGATCATTGGTTGATTAGTTAAAAGAAGTGTTCCTTTGTCTTATAACATATTACTTTGCTGTTAAAGACTGAAGAGCGAAGACTATTCATTATTCATCCAAATGTGTTAATTCTTACAATTGACTTCTATTTGTGCTGTCGGATACTTTTTCTACACTATTCTAAAACAAGACCATTGGTATGTTTGTAAAATCTTTTTTTTTTTTTTTTTCCGTTTTTGAAGAACCTGAATCTTTTGAATCATTAATGGATCAAGATGGTAAGGTCGGGCTTTTGGTACATAATGAATGCATTTTATATGAGTTGCATTCTGTTGTACTTGATGAATTTTTTTTATTAGTAAATAATAATTGTATTAAAAAACAAAAAATAATGCCTAAAATCCATCCCTCCCCCCCCCCCCACCCACACACACACACACACAAAAAAAAAAAAAAACTATTAAATCTATCTAAATACATTGGGCATTCTTCTTTAATCTGAAAGAAAAGAGGACCATCCTTCATTGAGGTAATTCAATTCCTTCAAAAGCTCTCTGGTAGACAAATGAGAACCATCTTCCATGTAATCTTCAACTTCTTCCTCATTCTTCCCCACCTCCAATTCAAAAACACCTCCTTAATGGTACTTGGCAACACCTAATGGCTATGAAAGTGCGGACCATGGATTTAAATTGTGGTCGCGGTCATAGTGTAATGGTATCGGGAGTATTGGCCCATCCATAACGAAAATCGAAAACTGCGATCGTGAATTTTTTTTAAATACTATCAAATCTCTTTAAAGTCACTAATACACATATTTTGCCAACAACTTATCAAATTTTTGTTTTTTTTTTTCTTGTTACTTTTCAATTTTCAAACACCTTAAAAAAATGTTTTACTGTTTTTATATGATTTTTTTGAATTAACTAATGAGAAAGTATCATTTGATTTGAATAACATTGCAACAAACTAATGTAAATAATAGCTAAAAATGAATGTGCATGAAGCCAAATTAGTGTGATTAATTGTGAAATAAATTTTTTTTAGAAATTGAGGCCAAAAGGCCATTTCTGAAGTCGTATTAGCTCGAATTTTTTGGTAACTCGTTTAAATTTTTTGAATTATTTTATTCGGCATTTTTCTTTTATTTAGATCTTATAAAAATCGGGATCATAAGTATTTTGCAAAAAAACAAAAAACAAAAAGAAAAAAACAAAAATAGTCGTATCAGTTCTTTAACGATCATGTAACAGCCGATACGGTTGTGAATTTTGGTATTACCAATATATCGGCTTGTATTAATATCGAATGATAAAAAATCCATATGTAATGACCGTTATTTAAATCTATGGCATGTACATTCTATTTTGGTTCGCGTGTGATACGAACACAAACACGTGTTGGATATGCAAAAAAGTGTCCAAATTTGATGAATCTTTTTATATCAGTAAATAATAATTGTATTAAAAACAAGACTCCTGAGGAAGGCAACCTAAATTTACAACAAAAAAAAAGAGGACCGACTACAAAAAATAATGCCTAAAATCCACCGCCCCCCCCCCCCCCCCCCCCCCGCCCTAAACAAACAAAAAAAAATTATAAATCTATCTAAATGCATTAGGTATTCTTTTTTAATCTAAAAATAAAGAGTTCGCAAAAAAAAAAAAATCTTTATAGGACCATTGAGGTAATTGAATTCCTTCAAAGGCTCTTTGGTTTCTCTCCTGCCACAAGCACCACAAAAGACAAATGAGAGCCATCTTCCTTGTAATCTTCAACTCCTTCCTCATACTTCCCCACCTGCAACTCAAAAACACCTTAATGGCAGCTGGCAACACCTAAAGGCTATGAAAGCACGGACCATGGATTTAAATAGTGGTCGTGGTCATAGTGTAATGGTGTCAATAGTATTGGCCATCCGTAACGAGAATCGAAAACTGCGACCGTGAATTTTTTTCAAATACTAGTAAATCTCCTTAAAGTCACTGATACACATATTTTGCTAACAACTTATCACATTTTAGTTTTTTTTTTTTTATTGGTAGTTTTTAGTTTTCAAACACCTAAACAGATGTTTTACTGTTTTTATATGATTTTTTTTTAAATTAACTAATGAGAAAGTATCATTTGATTTGAATAACATTGTAATAAACTAATATAAATAATAGTAAAAACGATTAAGTACATGAAGCGAATTTAGTGTGATTAATTATGAAATAAAAAGGTTTAAAAAATTGAGCCCAAAAGGCCATTTCCCAAGTTGTATTAGTTCGAATTTTTTGGTAACTTGTTTAAATTTTTTGAATTATGTTGTCTGGCATCTCTCTTTTTTTAGATCTTATAAAAATAAGGATCATAAGGATTTTGTAAAAAATAAAAAAAGAAACAAAAACAAAAATACTCGTATCAGTTCTTTAACGGTTATGTAACGGGTGATACAACTGTGAATTTTTGTATTATTAATACATTGGCCTATATCGATATTGGAGGATAAAAAAAGATATGTAACGACCGTTATTTAAATCCATGGCACGTACATTCTATTTTGGTTCGCGTGTCCATGTTAAATATGGACACATTGGGACACACGTCGGATATGCAATCCAAATTTTTAGAATTTTGGACGTGTTTGGGACTCTTTTTTTGAGTTTTTTCCTCTTTTTCTTTTTTTTTTTTTCATTTTTGTTTTTCATTTTTTAAGGATATATATACATATATATGTTCTATGTAGTAGTTAGTAAATTTGTTTTAGAACTTAAATCATGAATGTTGATAATTAATGAAAGAGTTCTTGAATTTTTATGTTATTTTTTGTATTTTAATATTATTTTTATGGATGTTATATTTTTATACCAATTTTGATTGAAATAATGTTAGGTTTTTATTATATGACTATATAAAAAAAAAAAAAAAAATCAACGAGTTCAACTTTTTTGAAAATGGCGTGTTTACATGTCCGTGTTGTGTCAGTGTCGGTGTTCCGAGTCTGTGTCCGTGCTTCTTAGCTGAAAGGCAACCAAAAAGAGCAAAAATTAAACTCCAAGCATCCTTCGCTACCTTGCAATGGACCAAAAGATGATCGACGTTTCCTTACACACATAGCATCAACTTGGGATTTAGAATCTTCCTTTCAAAAGGTTCTCCGCCACGAGGATGGATCCCTAAGTTGCCGACCAAGCAAAAAATGCAGCTTTCATTGGTACTTTTGACTTCCAAATCAACCGGGAAGGAAAATGCTTTTTCTTCTCATTCTCAACTTCTTGTAGAAGGATTGAACTGTGAACTTTCTATCTTTGTCTGCCACCCATTGAATGTTATCTCCTCTTCCTTCATTCAAGTCAACCAAACTCAACAAACCCATCAATTCCTCCACCTCCCCCAACTCTCAATCAAAAATTTCCTTCTTAAGTGTCGGCTCCAGATCTTTTGTCCCCCTACCTCATACTCGATGAAGCTTATGTCATACAAAACTTGAAAAATACCCATCTAATCCTACAAATTCAACAGTGTATGACAAGATCTAAGTGAAATAGACAAGTAGATGAAGTGAATGCTATTACACCTAATTTCATAGAACCTTTGAGAAGAGATTGTTTTTTTTTTTTTTTTTTTTCTCTTTTTAAAATAAAGGTGTCATATTGCTGATATATATCAACAAAACTTACTTTGGTGAATTGCAACTCATCAAAAACTTACAATTTATTGTTTTCTGCTGCTGTAAACAAGATCGTTTTTAGAAGGGTAGTTGTACCTGTATTTGATGAGTTTGAGGGGGGGGGACCCCTTTTGTTGCCATTACCACTATTATTATTATTATTTTGGGGTGGGGGTAGGGGTCCATTAATTAATATTGAAAAAGTCGATTAAACCCTTATAGCATATCATCTGTGAGTTAAATGTTGAAAAGTATCATATATAGATCTCTTTGTTCGATAGCATATCTGGTTTGGCTGGATATTTTCTTTAGTATTGTTTCCGCATGGTCTACGCCAAAAAAGGTGGATGAGTTCTCACCTACTTGGTTTTTGAGGCTTGAAGGAAGAGAGGTCAGAATTATGAAAGTCCCTGCTTGAGTTTCTAGGAGTATTGGAGAGTGAATCATAAAAAATGAATATTTTATTTGACTTAGTTATAAAAAAAAATATGCATTTTATTTGAGTCATTGTTTAATATCTATAACCTTGATTTACATTGTTTTCAAAAGAACTTTTATTATGAATTTATGACCCTTGAGAGAGCGTAGTGATGAAATAAGATTTATGTAATTGACTTTAAATAGTTGAGATAAGGCTTTGTTGAGTTGAGTTCTTTCTTTGAAAGATTTTTATACAATATTTAACAAGGCAGGCTAGATATTGTATTTTGGTCTATGCCACATCTTAGGCATGGAATTTTTATACTTGATTATGCCTTCTCCATTCTTCTACAGGTGGGTGTCTCAAAATTCTTATGGAAAAATGGAAACCTTGAAGATATATTTTATTATCAATAATGGAAAATAGGTTACAGCATTTTTAGCACAAGGTGCTAGTACTTTAAGCTCAAAGGCACTTCTATATTCAGCATACTGGGTACTGATAAAAAAATAATAATATTCAGCATACTGGGATTTGTTGGATAGAAGGTTTTGGGTTGGGCAAATTTTCTGTATCCCTACTGATATTTGTTCTGTGTTGCAATCACTGATCAATTAACATCTTCCATGTCATTATATAGCATGTGAAATTTTGTTATTAACAGATAGAACCGGCAACACTCATTCCGTTGGCCAATGGATGCAAGCAAGTCTTTCTGGTACATATCTTATGCTAGTTTCTAGTATAGGGCTTCCCCTTAAATCCGTGAATTTCACTTTATGATATTGTATTATAATGTACATTTGGAGACTTTTTCTATATCAACTTGGATTATGATGTTGGATCAAACTCCAAACATGACAAAATAGGCAAAAGCATTACAAAGAGCTAATAATGATAACCGGGGAATTTTATTTTCAGAGTAACTCCTGTGTTACTTTCAAAGAAATTCTGAATTTTAGGTGACATTGTCCAACAGGTGCCTCAAGAAGGAACAGAATAGTTCGACAATATCCTTATCCTGCTAACAAATGTTGTAAACAAAAAATATAGATGCATGGAAAATTGTTGAACCTGTGGGGGAAAAAAATGAGGTACTCGGTGCACAAGGCTCCTGCTCTCGGTAGGGTTTGGGAGAGGCGGATGGTAGACAGCCTTACCCACATTTTGGAGGCTGATTCCCAGGGGAATGGTGTATAGTTCAGTATTTTGGTCCTTAAGTCACCTAGCCACTTGTCATGCTGCATCTCCTCGAAGTTTTGGCCAAAAATCCTTTTCCTCCACCGAGGTCCGGGGCTATTTTTTTGTCCCTTCCAAAATGACCCTACTGAATCGCTTGAACGAGGGCTACCTGCCTGCTCCGTTCACCACCGGGAACTTTTTGGGGGAAACAAAAATACAACCCTGTCAAAGATATCTTATTTTCCTTCCCTATAAGTGGAAATCTAATCCCTTTGGCCTTACCTCCCGTGCCAATGCATTGGGTGGACAAGTCTTACCATCGCACTAGGCGACAACCTCAAAATAGTCATCGAATTTACATGTGAAATTGAGTTTCTCATTTTTCATTTCTCGACATTTTCTTATAAAATTATAGTACAATACGTTAGTATTGTAACTGTCATAAGCCTTTATGCCTGTATTACCATTTATTTCAAAAAGTAATAATAGCAGCACTGAAATGTATTACAGGTTGCTAACAACAGTGTTCTGGTAACAACTTATACAATGAAACGCAGACTACAGTTTACAAGCAAATATTTCTATTCCATGATAAACTACGCCTGAATGTCTTGAAACTATATAATCCATGAACTGTGTCAATATTTTAGAAAGCCATTATAAGACTAGTAAATGTTGATTTGGTCGAGTGATGATGCCTACAAACGTCTGATCTCTCTCTCTCTCTCTCTCTCTCTCTCATGAGATATTATCATGATTAAGCATCCCTGCGTAAAAAACATTTCCTGTCCCTGTTATATAACCTGGAATTCTTCCTCTCTTTTTTTTCTTCTTTTTTTTTTGAAGTTATATGACCTGGAATCAAATTTTATATCCAGTGACTATTTTGACTTCTAATGCCACTTGCGATAATTTATGCTTTCCTCAAGTAATGCCATTTTTTACCCTTCCTTTCTAGGTTGGTGATCCAGTTCAATTGCCAGCCACTGTAATTTCTCCAATAGCTGAGAAATTTGGGTAAAAACTTCATTTTGTGATGACGACACATTTTCCATCTCTTGTAGCTTAGACATTCTAACACATTTAGTTTTGTGTATGTTGTGTTATAGATATGGCATGAGCTTGTTCAAGCGATTCCAAAGGGCGGGCTATCCAGTAAAGATGCTGAAGACCCAATATCGCATGCACCCAGAGGTTAGTTGAAGTTTTCATTCAAATTGACGTAGAGGCTTTTATGTTCATGATCAGAACTAATCAGAATATTAATGTTGTATGCCCAATGATCTTATTAAGATTTGTTTCCAAAATTTATGCTAATGAACTGTGATAATGAGTAACCAATTAGGAGCTTGATATTTCGGGAGATGAATCTGGTGCCACTAATTTCATCACTAGTTTTAAACCCGATGGTTACTCTTAGAATTTGGTCCTCTGCTATATTGAAACTATCTGAAGTCGATGTTCTACAGCTTCTGTTTATATTAAAATATTCGTGTTTTTAGGGTTCCTAATCCATATTTATCCATACAGATAAGAAGCTTTCCTTCAAGGGAATTCTATGCTGAGTCACTGGAAGATGGGCCTGATGTTGAAGACCAGACAACACGTTCATGGCATAAGTACCGCTGCTTTGGACCTTTTTGCTTCTTTGATATACACGAGGGAAAAGAGTCGCAGCCCTCAGGAAGTGGCTCTTGGGTAAACGAAGATGAGGCAGAGTTTGTTCTACTCATGTATCTTAAATTAGTGACTAGATATCCAGAGCTCAAGTCAAGTTCTCGACTCGCAATTATATCCCCTTATAGACATCAAGTCAAGCTCTTCCGTGAACGCTTTCGAAGTACTTTTGGAATGGAGTCGGACAAAGTAGTGGATATTAACACTGTTGATGGGTTCCAGGTAAAGAATATCCTTTCCCTCTTTGTTAAAACCAGTTGCATGTATCCACATTGGCTTCTCTTGAGGTTATCCGAGGTAAGTCTTTGGTGAATTGTGAAATGGTTTGTCAGATGATATCATCCACCCAATCCATTTTCTTTTCCTGAGAACATTGTAGCATCTAGGGGTGCACATGGGCCGGGTTGGGTTATAGAAGAACAGGAACCGACCCGACTTTGAATGGTTCTAAAATAAGAATTGGAACCGAACCGCAACAATGATAGAATTGACCCAACCCAAAAATATTCGGGTCGGGTCGGGTCGGGTTCTACCCGAAATACTAGATCTATTATTTGTTTCTCTTTCTAAAAATTCGGTTCCGGTTCCAATTATATATACAGCAGGTTATATATTATATATATATATATATAAATGTATGTTTATATATAATAGGTTATATATATTATATATACACAGCAGGTTTTATATATATATGTATATGTATGTATATAACAGGTTATATATATTATATATATAAAATATTATATATACAACAGTTTATTCATATATATATATATATATATAATGAAATTGGTTGGGTGTGCGGTACATGGAGTTCATTTGTTATATATATCAATGAATAGAGTTTTGCTGTAGAAGTATTAGTGAACCAATGCATTTGTAACTATTGAATATGAATTTAAATTGATATATATATATATATATATATACACACGCACGCATATATTATGTATTTTATTATAAAATATAAAGTATAAAGTATAAAATAATGATAATTGATTGTTTGTCAACAACGAGGTAAGAACATTGATCGTGAGTTCACACACAACAATTAGATCATGAAATATTATATATATCTTGATTATATATATGTATATATTAATGTCGTAAATGTATAATATAATATATATATATATATGTAGTACTTTTGAATCACATTATATATATATAATTTTCTTATTTTTTTTAAAAATATTTTTTATTTGGATTTTGGTTCTTAGATTGGGTTGGTTTGATTTAGCTAAACTTTAGACCGAAACCAACCTAAATATTGCGGTTCTAGAACTAACCCAACTCAAATTATCTTTTGAACCTACTCAACCCAATCCATTTGGTTCGGGTTTACGGTTCTTGATTTTTTGTGCATCCCTAATAGCATCGTTTCATTTGGATGGAATGCATGATTTGATTGATTAAAATCATGTGGTTGGATTAAATGGTTGTGCATCTTCATTCGATTTTCTTCAGCTTTTGCCGTAAAACAGATTTATATGTTGGGTAAAACAAAACCACCTTCATCTTATTAAACAGGGACGAGAAAAAGACGTTGCAATCTTTTCTTGTGTTAGGGCAAGCAAAGATAAGGGCATTGGGTTTGTAGCTGATTTTCGGCGAATGAATGTCGGCATAACCCGAGCAAGGTCTTCTGTCCTGGTATGGTTGTTTTTTCAAGTTAAGGTGATGCTCTCTACAACCATTGTTCTTAAAACTAACAAATTCTGTCCCCTCGCTAGGTGGTGGGTTCTGCGTCATCTCTGAAGAGAGATAAACATTGGAAAAACCTAGTGGAGAGTGCAGAGCAGAGAAATTATCTTTTCAAGGTAGACGTTCACTTCACCACTCATATCTTCCAATGCACGTTAAGGAATTCTAAATTTCCAAGAAATTCACATGTCATACCTGGATTCTTCATCAAGTAACGAGTTCTTCTTTCAGGTTTCCAAGCCATACACTAAATTTTTCAGTGACGAGAGCATTAAATCCATGGAAGTGAAGGAAGAGGGTCCAGAAGGTCCTACTGATGATATGGAAACTAATGCTCCCGTCTATGGTAACACTGGTGATGCGGACCTAGTGCAAGCGGATGAGAATGAGTATGGAGATGGCGAGGGAGAGGGGTATGATGGGGGCTTCGACGAGGACTAGAGTCCGACTATTTTGAATGGTAATCATCTGGTGGACTGTCCTTATTGTCTTTAACAAATTCCCAAGTTAACTGAAGTGAAGTGTGCAAAATATACCAGACCTTGAGAATTGTTTTTATTGAAACAATCAAATCAAATGTATATTTTTCTTGTAATGGCAGTAAAATTTTGTTTATTTCTTAATTACACGCAATTGTTAAAACAGAAAAGCAAATATGTAGATATATCTAATATAACTTTTATTAATAACATTGATTTTTCTTCTTCTTCTTCTTCTTTGTAACAAGGGAGATTGGGAGATTTTTCTGAACTTACGATATGTATTTTTTGTGGGGGAAAAAAAGATTCACCAATCTTGAATTCAATGCTGATGTGGCATGTAATACAATGTCATGTTATTTGAGATAAAAACTTCAAATGCAATTTTGAAAAGTGTATCATTACTTAAAGAAATTATTCTAATATTTTTTTAAAAAAATTAATTATTAAATATTCAGGGTTTTTTTTTAAATTTTTGGATACAATAAATAGAATGATTATTTAGCTTCGAATGTGCCAAAATTTTGAATTTAGCCTAGCCTGTCAACTTAATCTTTTGGTAAGGCAAATTTCATCGGGTTGTAAAATAAATTAAGCTATTTGAGTTTGTTGGAGATTGATTTATATAATAAATAAATTAAATTTGGAAAATATTTTAAAGTCCATTAATTTACTCATAATAAAATTAGTAAATTTTGGTATCAAGTTTTACATTTTAAATAATACAATATTTGATTATTAGTGGTGTTTTAAATATTTTATAAATATTTTATTAATAATTTAACTAACATTATTTGGAATGAATTTTTTTAGGACAAAGAATATTACTGAAATTTTTATATTGTATTCAATGCAAACATCCTTGAAACGAAGAAAATATCAATATAGTATTTTGATCGGTAAAATGGGGACCGTCAATCATATCAGATCAGAATCAACAACATCCACTTTTTGTTTTTTAGGTGATATCCATCCATCCAATTTTTCAACACAGGATGACAAAACTCTACGATTTTACCACGTGTCTATGTACGAGAACAAGTACGGTCAGAGATGGTGTAGCGGAGGATCAACAGGTTGGAAGCTGACGTGGCTCAATACGGTTTGATCTTCTCACCGGGCAATCAAAAGTGTCTGAATCATACGGCGACGGTATCTCCGGTGCTATTGTTGTGATCCCGGCGACCACCTCCTTCCTCAGCGACGGCGTCGTCACTGGTAATTCGCCGGGACCGCTACTCGTTGTCTTCGGTTCCTCCATATCATTACTGCCATCCGCTATTGAAGCCTCGTATCTCTCGGACAATGTCAAGTCTGCCATCATTGGATCCGAATCTCCGCCGTGATCTGCAAACCTGTCACTAAAGGACGGCGAAGGAGCCGCTGGATTGTCATCCTCTGGAACTGACGGCACCGGGGGCTGAGTTTTTGGAGCTAAAGCTGGACTAGTTGAGATACTGGGCCAGAGTCCATAAGCCGGCGAGATATCGTGATGAAACCCACCTATTACCGGTGGTTTCGCTGGAGAAAATCCATCAACATTAGCCACTCCAGGCTCCGGAGAAACCACCGTAATGTTATCCATTCCTTCACTGATAGGCGGTGCAAATCTATCGAAACTGGACGAATTCTCTGGCGGAGGAGCATGACTGTCACCGGCAACCGAACTATGATTACCGGAGAAATTCGCCTCCGACGGCGGTGGCGGCGAGTCTTGACGCTGTGCAAATCTATCGAAACTGGACGAATTCTCTGGCGGAGGCGCATGACTGTCACCGACAACGGAACTATGATTACCGGAGAAATTCGCCTCCGACGGCGGTGGCGGCGAGTCTTGACGCTGTCCGATTTGCGATCGGAAACTGAGAATACCGCCCAATCCATGAACCGCGATATCACGACCATAGAACAGACCCGGCACGACGACATTAATTCCGTTGGCGGTGATGATGTCAAACCCCAGGGATGGAAGTCTCTCTATGCTAATATCATGAAGCGGCACGAGCGTATGAAGTGACGAACCTGGGGGGAGCGTCCGCAGATCGGAGAGAGAGAATCGGCGGGGGACGACATGGAAGCGGAGAGTCGTGATGTAGTCCGATGATGTTGCGATCATGTCAAGGGCAAAGAGCGAAGCGTCGGTGGGGGCGAAGAAGGTGAAGGAAGTACCGGCGAGGACCTCGTAGTAGATATCGGATGTGGTGATCGCGTTGCAGAAGAGGTTGTAGCCTCTGGTCCTCACGGCTGCGAGCATCGATTCAAGTTCTAGCTCGGGGATTGCGGTGACGGCTCTGGGAAGAAAGAGTAGGATGATGACGAAAAGTGTGAGGATCTTGACGGAAAGCGAACAGAAATGCAACGCCATTAACAGCGATTATGATGACTTGAAAGAATGTAATGAAGTAATGAAGAGAGTTTCTTGCTTTTTGGAAGATAATTTGGCGGGAAATGATTCAGGAGGTAACTAACTTGAATTAAAAGGAGTTAGTTACGATTGTTTCTGTTATTACGAAATTGCCACAAAACTTCTGATAGGACGATAACATCCTCATAAATGCAGCAGCAACAACATATCTCTGTCATTGGGTTGGGCCGAAGCTTCAGTTTGGGCTCTAAGGCTGGGCCTTAATTGTTTCAATATTTTTTAAAAATCAGGCTAGAATAAATTTCGGAATAAAATAATTATTCTCTTAAGTTTATTGATTTCTTTTTAAATAGAATTATTTAAAAAAAAAATTTCAAGAAGAACTTCTTCACCAAATTAGGATAATTTGTAAAATCATCTTTCAAAAAAAATATTTTTAAAAATGTCTTTTTAAAAAATAATTTTTTTAAAAAATTAAAAAAATATTTAAAATCATTTTTCAAAAAGATATTTTTTAAAAAATAATTTTAATCTTATAAATAAATTTAAACAGTAAAATAATAAATCTTTTTTTCAGTCAACTTCAAGATTTTATTCTAAGTTGATTCGTTCCAATTCCAATACCAATTATCATATTTGGTTCAGTTTAGTCAATCGAAATGATTATTTTAAATGTACAATATTTGTCTTTACGTGACCAAATGCTCGCACAAGACAAAATTCAGTGTAGAATTGGAGGTATGTTTTGAGAACTATACTCGCTCCCATTTGCCGACGTCTGTCCCCTTCTCCTCCTTGAATTGTTTGTAGCGGTGTTCGTTTTCTTGTATTACTCTCTCCACAGTGCTTTTCTCTCTCTTTCAGTTGTTTTTTGTTCTCTCCCTCACAATAAATAAGACTATATCGATATCTATATACGCGTATACTCAAACTGCCCGCGAGACACGGGCTCTCACAGTATGAGCGCTCAAAGAGTCGTGCCTAGTTTGTTCTGATCCTAAAATAAAATTCCGAGACAGTGATTGTGAAATTTCTCAGAAAAACCTCGAGAAGCCCTAGAAATTGGGTGTATGGCGTCTTCGAAGGTGATGGCGTCTACGTCACCGGCTAATCCGGATCTGCCACATCAGTCTTCTATACGTTCCCTCACAGTCGCGGACCTCCAAAGCGATCAGAGCAAGAATTTTGGCTCCATGGACATGGACGAAGTTTTCCGGAACATCTACGGTGACACGGAGGCATTTCCCGCAGCGGCTGATAGCGGCGATGGTTGTGGCTCCGCCGCCGACAGTCGTGGTGATGTGCCGTTGTCGAGGCAAGACAGCTTGTCACTGCAGAAGAATGTGGGAAACAGGACTGTAGATGAGGTGTGGAAGGAGATCGTAGAGGGGAACAAGGAGAGCTGCGAGCCGGAGATGACTCTGGAGGACTTTCTGACGAAGGCGGGAGCTGTGAGGGAGGATGACGTGAAAAATCCGGTGATTCCGCCTGCTCCACTGTGGTATGGTGTCGATTCGATTATGAATGGTACCCAGTTTCAGGCTCCGGCGAATTTGCAATCCTCGGAGAATGGACCTGAGGGTTTTGGTGTTGATTCAATGGGGTTGGGGAATGGAATTGATGGGAGAATGATCTCCGTTGCGGCTGCTGGTGGCAGTGGCATCAGGGGAGGGGTTGGGAGAGGGAAGAGGAGGGCAGTAGAGGAGCCACCGGTTGATAAAGCGACGCAGCAGAAACAGAGTAGAATGATTAAGAACAGAGAGTCAGCTGCTAGGTCGAGGGAGCGAAAGCAGGTCCATTTTTGTTGGCAATTTTTTTTTGATTGAAATGCATTTATTTATTGTTTTCTGTTTAATCGGTTTTGAATCTGATAAATTCGTGTTGGACTCATTTTGAGTTTTAGGCTTACACTGTTGAGTTAGAATCGCTGGTAACAGAATTGGAGGAGGAGAATGCAAGGCTTCTGAGAGAGGAGGTATTGGTTTTATTTACAATTCAGTTTGAGGATCTAATGCATGGTTTATCATTTGGATATGAATTTATGATGACTCTAAACATTATCTGAAAATGGAAATTTCCCAAAAGTAGTAGTGGAGTACTTGGGAAGAGGAGAGATTTCTGAACCTCGTATTGATCTCAGGTTTGTTTTTGTGTCAAATGTTGAGTTTGATTTTTCGATGGCCTACTTAACTTTTGAAGTACTTCTGAAAAGGGAAAATTTTGATCCGGTTTAATTAATACTAGCTGTCTAATAACAGTTTTTAACCTCTTTGTTATTAACAATAAAATCTAACCCTTAACCCCACCTTCCCATGTAAGATGTCTTGCTAGAAGTTAACCACAGTGCTATGATTCCTTTGGCAGTAAACAAATTTTGACTTTGGCAGTAAACAACCCAAGGGGGGCTCCTTGCTTATATATTTTACATTTATTGATAAAAAAAAAAAGTAGGACCACATTCTTGGGTACATTTCAAACCACTAGACTGGACTTTCATGTAAAACATTTAAATTATAAAATTCATTTTCTTTGCTCATATATATTTGGCAATTGAACTTGTTACTCATTGCTTCTGTCCACTTAGTTTGATAGCTTGTTTGATAGGGAGTAAGATGGGAAGGAGGGGGACGGGGGAATGGAGAGCATATCTATTGTAGAGGGGAAAAACGGAAGGGAAAGGAATGGAGGTGAGCTTCTTCCTTCCGGTTTTATTGTATTCCTTCCTCCCAAAAGATCAGGAAAAAAGAGGGAAAGAGACTAAGAGTTCAATTTTTTTCCCTTAAAAGGGTCCCTTTCTAATATGGAATGATATAATGGTAAAATCATAGTGTTGTGAGCTTAATATACATTGTTGGCCTATTTTTTAACAACTTAAGTTTTTAAAGCAATTGGTTGTTTAACATGGTTTCAAAACCTTGGTTATTTTATATTTGTATTTGTATTTGATTTCTTTGCCTTTCCATGTGCGAGTCCGGAGTTGCATGTGAGGGGGAGTGTTGAAAGCTTGATATACATTGTTTACATATTCTCTAACAACTTAAGCTCTTAGAGCAATTGGTTGTCTAACACATAGAATATCCTTCCCTTACTCCCTCCTTTCTTGCTTACTCTACCAAACAAAATGAGGGAAAAATCCTTTCCTTTCCCTAGGGATAACACTTCCTTCTCTTCCAAGTTTCCATCCCTCGTACCAAATGGAGCTTAAGATTCTCATTGGTGATTGATTTCTTAATGTTACATACTATTTTAACTCTGATATACACTCGTATACTTTGACAGTTTACTTGAGACTTGCTTGTCCGAAACTTCCAATGGATCCCTTGGGTAAAATGGTGGTTAATCATTGGCTCCATCATTGATCTAGGACTGTTTATATACTTATTTAATGTTTTAGATTGCAAGGCAAAGCATAACTTAGGACATGGAAGCAGTAATTCAGTTTTTCTTACTTCTTCATTTTCTTTTGCTTGCCATGCTCTTCAACTCTTTTTTTATTTTATTTTATTTTTGATGATTGAAACACACACTTAATCCTTGTGTCCCAACTGGGACTTGAGCCTTTGTACCTTCCCTTTGGGAGTGAAAAGAGATAACAGTGAAGGCAACAATTGGTGGTAACTGTTTAGTTTATATTATGATACTTCCTCTAGTCATTGCATATTTATGGTCTTTGATCAATATCATCAAGAACAGCACACTGCTCACTTGCAGTTCCATCGTGATTTCATGCACTAAGAAATGTATTTATTTATAGTCTATCGTTATTCATTCAAAAATTTCTGAAAAGGAACAACTGTAATGCAGGCTGAGCAGACAAAGGAGAGGTTTAAGCAGGTAATTTCTTTCATTCTATTTGTGTTATTCATTATTTATTATCAATAGTTAATATAAATATAGAAACAATTGACAAACATTAACTTCATTATTTTTCTTCTCATTTTAAATTTCCATTCTTAAAGATGTGTATTAGTGTTTTTGTGTATTCAGTTGTTTCCAATTTCTTTCTCAGCCATTTTGTAGACTGCAGAGAATATCTTTCAACTGCAAGTGTTTTGCATTGATAACCTGATGTCATGTTGTTTAGCGTACCCAGGTTGCTTAACAGATAGGGTCCCTGAAATTGTTGGCCATGCTCTTCGAACTGTTAGTTTCAATAGCATTTCCAAAGAACAAAACAAATACATGAACATGTATTGCTCCTTTTATGAACATTCTTTTTATCTCCCCAAATGGAGATTGTCTTTTTATTTTTCTAAAGATAGTTTCTGATAATTTTGTGCATAAAGTTGAGAAGAAGAAGAAAAAAGAGAAGAAATGTTATATTCATGCCACCGCAAGCCTCCAACTTATTTTACAAAGAAAAAGAAGTAAAGCCTTTATAGTAGGGCTTAAAACAAAGGAAAACTATAGGCTTAACTACCATTGATGAAATGCTAACATATATACTTATATATGCTAACTACTCTTAAGCACCCCCCCTCCCCCCCAAAAAAAAAAACTTATGATGCGGCAATAAGAAGCATTGAGAGTTTGTTAAGTAGAAAACGAAAGCGCACAATCGAGACTTAGTAAAATAGTTAGCCAACTGCAACGTAGAAGAAAGAAAGAAAGAGTGCCAAGCTGAAGATGATGGCTCACAAAATGACAATCGATCTCAATGTGTTTGGTATGCTAATGAAAGACAGAGTTATGTGCTATCTGAATAGTACTCCTGTTATCACAATACATAAGAGTGGGATTAAACAAACGGAGGCCTAAATCAATAAGCAACCAACAAAGGCAAACGATCTCAGTAGTAGTGTTAGCCATGTCATGATACTTAGCTTCAGCAAAAGAACGAGTAACAACAGTTTGCTTTTTGCTTTTCCAAGAAATAAGTGAGTCACTTGGAAAAACACAAAAAAAAATAGTTGATTTTCGACCCATAGACATGAAGCTTCAATGAAGAGAACGAAAATAAGAGTAAACTCTGGTGCAAAGTGTCACTTAGATAGCGTAAAATAAAGAGAACAACAACTCAATGCATAGTGGTAGGAGAAGAAACAAACTAACTGACGACTTGCACAACATAAGCAATATCAAAACGTGTAACAGTAATATATACCAGACTGTCAATTAGAGCTCTGTATAGAGTCAGATCAGCCATTGGAAATCCATCTGAGGGATTGTACCAAGTATTGATTTTCAAAGGAGTCTCAATTGTCCCAGTATCTGATAGGCGATCTTTTTATTATATCATACGCATACTTAGACTTTGAGAGAAGATAGCATTTAAAGAGAAGAAGCCACCTCCATGCCCATGAAATATCAAAGAGGACCCAGATCCTTCAATTCAAAATGATGTTGCAATTGCGATTTTAAAAACAAAGTCCCAACATTGTCATCATCAATAATGATCATATCATCAATTTATAGCAAAAGAACAATACGACCGACAGAAGTAGACCGAAGGAAAAGAGTAGAATTATGATCACTAGTAAGAAACCCCATGTTGCAGATGACTATGGAAAACTCATGTTTGAGACCATACAATACCTTTTTTAAGTTTGTACACCTCTCCAAATTGAGGAGGAACCATGTGAACTTATTCAGTTAAGTTCCTATTAAGGAAGGCATTTTTAACATTCGTCTATGAAAGACTTCACTGATGAACTGTTGTCACTACTATAACTGTGCGAATGGGGGTCATCTTGACAATTGGAGCAAAAGTCTCCTTGCAATTAATGTCATGCTCTTTAGCATACCCCTTTGCCACTACTTGGGCCCTGTACTGCTCAATAGAGTTATCAAACCGAGTTTTGATCTTGTACACCGACGTACAGCCAACGGTACGTTTACCACAGGGTAAGGCTACTAACTCCTATGTGCCTATCTTATACAAAGCGGAAAACTCTTCATTTATAGTTTGTTGTCAAATAGGGTTAAGTGAAAAAGAGAGAAGAGAGTAAAAAACAAAACTCAGTTGAAAAGCAAGAGTTAGAGAAACCAAACATATCAAGACACTTGCAAAGACGCTTAGGGTAGCGAGAAGAAACATGATTCACATTGTTAGAATCTGAACGAGAATCAAACGATACAAGTGGAGGAACTGGATCCGTAGACAAAATAACTATATTCATGCAAGCATAAGTACGAGTAATAGGATGATGAATCAGAAGAAAGAGGAACATCATAACAGTTACATCTCTAAAACATGATTCAGATGGAATATCATATGCAAATTGTGAGATTTAGAAGGAAAAGAAGAAAGGAATGTGTTTCATAAAAACCATATGGCGAGAGACACATAGTTTAGTGGTAATAGGATCATAACAACGATACCTTCTTTTATCCTTCACCATAATCAAGAAAAACACACATGGATGAATGAGTAGAAAGTTTAGAATGAACGTTTTTAGAAACAAGAACAAAATAGGTAACACACGTAAAGAAAAGTAGTCAGAGGGTTTGCCACACAAACCCTTAAATGAAAGAGATATGATTAATAAGATGAATTGCAGTAAGAAGAGCCTCTCATCAAAAGGTACTGAGAACATTAGAAGACAATAATAGAGAGCATGCAGTGTCCGTGATTTGTTGATGTTTGCACTCGCAACATCATTTTGCCAAGGAGTTTTTGTACAAGAGGATTGTTGAATAGTACTGTCAGATTTCAATAAATCTAAAAAGGTGGTAGAAGAATATTCCCTTTCCAAATCACAATGAATGCATTTAACAACAATAGAATATTGGGCACGTATTATTGCACGAAAAGAAGAATATTCCCTTCCCAAATCACGACAAAAGCATTTGACAACAAAAAATATTGGGCACGCGTTTCATTGCATGAAAAATAGAAAAGAACACGTATTGACATCGCAGAAGATAAACCCAATAATGTGTATAGTTATCAATAAAAGAAACCTAATATGAAGACCCACCTTTAGTTGGAACAGAAGCAAGTTCCCAAACAACAGAATGAATACGATCAAAAGGAGCTAAAGAAACAGTTGAACTTTTATTAAAAGGCAAGGCAAGAAACTTAGATGGTTGAACACTAATGACTTGATCAACAGAGCTATTAATTCATGTCATAATCTTTGCATTATTGACCTCTCAATTGTTTAACAACTCTGCATAATTTTCTGCCTTAGGATCAATTGGAGCTTTCACAACTCCAATAATGTGACCTCACATATTTTTTCCCAATAAAAAATTCCAAATATGCCTAATAGCCATAGTTATCACCATTTAATCTCACACTTGTAGCTTAAAGAGAATCTGAACTTTAACTTGCCATAGCCTCAAATCAAGTAATCAAATAGGGTCACTGCATCAATCAGTCCCAAAATGCAATCAAATATCACCCAATGCAACTAGTAATCAGAATACAATCCAAAAAATCTACTCCTCAACAATGCAGAAGACAAAGCAAAACGGCAGCTGACTAACCACTCACTGGCCAACCATACAGATTAACATTTAGCATCCAAAAACATGCTAAATAGCGGTGGGTACACTAAATGAACCCTCAAGGCCCCTAGATACACCTCTCAGATGAGATTAGAAGCATCAAAAACTGAAAATTGCCCAAAAATCGCAGATTGTAACTTTCATTCCTAATTTTTTCTAAAACCCTAACAAATGGCCTTGAAAATATCCAAAAAAAAATCATGAGAATCTTGCTGAAGAAATTGTGATCAGAACCCTAGGTTCCTCTCTTCTAGATTGCAGACGTCATGACTGATGATGACATCACCATTGCACAAGAACTCTTTCTCTCTCCTATGATTTCTACTATGTTCATAAACAAGTTTGGATCTTAATCCTTTCTGATACCATGGTAATTTTGTACAAAAAGTTGAGAAAGAAGAAGAAAAAAGAGAAGAAATCTCATATTCGTGCAGCTGCAAGTCTCCGACTTATTTTACACAGAAAAAGAAGTAAACCCTTTATAGTAGGGCTTAAAACAAAGGAAGACTAAAGACTAAACTACCTTTAATGAAATGCTAACATATATACTTAAATATACTAACTACTCTTACTAGTTTCAACATATGCTTAGGGTGGGGTTGGACATATTTTAGAAATGGAGTACTTTCATTTTGTTATTTCCTTCCAAGGTACTTTTTAGAATGTAGCTAATATTGAAAAGGTAGCCATTACAAAAATATGTAGCAATCACCATGACTAATATTAACAAATCTGAAAAGTCATTTCAAAGATCCTATAGAAATTTTCTTTGTGCAATGAATTCTCTGTTGAAATGCTTTTAAAAATTGAATTGATAAACCCCTTCAAGTGCAAAGTAAATACAATGAAATGGTTTTTTATTTGCTGGATGTTCTATGCGCCTCATACTTTTTTTTTCCATGCTTTAATGCAATTCTTTTCAATGACTTTAAAATCACTAATCTGGTCTTTGTCCTCAAGTTTGCAGTGAGTTGTGGCAAAATTAATAATCTTTGCTTTAGCCACTTCAGTAGAAAAATACAATCATGTGGTAAAATACAATTCTTTCTTTTTGAGCAGTACTTACTTCTCTTATGAGATGGTGAAAGAATTGATACGTTCTTTGAATTTTGAAATGTTTCCCATATACTTTTTTTTAATGCTTTGATGCAATTCTTGTCGGTGACTTTAAAATCACTAATCTGTGCTTTATCCTCAAGTTTGCAGAGAATTGTGGCAAGATTAACAATCACTTCTTTAGCCACTTTAGTAGAAAAATACAATGGTTCTTTCTTATTTTGAACAGTGCATAACTTCTCTCAAGAGGTTGTGAAAGAATTGATATGTTCTTGAGCTTTGAAATTGTTTCCCATGACATTAGAGACTCCACTTACAATATCTCTATAGCCTAGGTGAGGATTCGTTCTGCTCTGATACTTTCAACCAGTGATATCAAACATGCAAGTTTGTTCCATATCATGGAGCATCACCAAATTGTTCCACATTGATGATACATGTTGTGTTTGTGAACCAACTTACACTTTCATTTCAATACATTCATGGAAGCTACACTCAATTAGAGAGGGTGTAATTTTAATACTATATCCTTTAACATGCCCTCTCACGTGTGGTTAGACTGAGCAAACTCGTGCATAATTCATATTATCAGGGCAACGGTGAGGTTTGAACATAGGATTTTTTGCCTGCTCTGATATTATATTAAAC
The DNA here is from genome assembly GCA_008638375.1 of Nyssa sinensis. Lineage (NCBI taxonomy): Eukaryota > Viridiplantae > Streptophyta > Magnoliopsida > Cornales > Nyssaceae > Nyssa > Nyssa sinensis. Next base: position 7,320,078 of record CM018039.1, on the reverse strand, counting down.
CATCAAGATATTTAAAAGCTTAAACTATTAAAGAAGGTGTAACTTTAATATTATATCCTCTAACATTTGTAACATGTTTACGAGTGCACAATTGAAATCAGTCTTTTTAAATACCATTTCCAGGATTGGAATACACCAAATTGAAGTTTAGTTGATAACTTCTATAATTCTCAAAATTGATGGAAAAATGGCTTCCTTTTTATTGTACTGTATTTTTTTTCTTTCCATTTCTTTCTTTTATTTATTTATTTATTTTGGCAAGGAGACTTTGTTTTGCATGTCATAGTCATTTCAAAATAAATAGATACTCAGAATAAGAAATATCAATCATTATGATATACACCTCATCCAAGTGGGTGGTCATATTTTTCTTGATATCATTGCAGATTTAACTTATTGTATTTGTTCACTTCACATGCAGCTCATGGAGAACCTGATTCCAATTGTGGAGAAGCAAAGACCACGACCACGTCAAGTTCTTCGGAGAGGCAACTCCATGTGCTGGTAGATGCTCTCAATTTACGTCCAATAATAATGGTGGAAGAAACTGGTATGTTCTCTGGCCTGTCACTGAAGCTATAGGAAGCATGGATCAAGATATGGAAAAAGAAAGGGAAGAAAAAAAAATCAATTAAGACATTCCTCTAGTGGTTTATTTAAGAGGAGTCAGTCTTCATTTATAAAGAGAAGCTGACTGCAGCCAAAGAACAGAAATAATTTAATTAGATTTGAAGATGGATGTGCAGCTTGTGGAGGGTTCCATGAAAATTAGTTGGTTGGCATAGTTAGGTGTTGTACAAATAGAAAAGACCTTCTAATTTACAGTTTATTTTCCCCCCCATATGCTGGTGAGGGAAGATGATATACCTAAACTAATATATACTTGATATCGCTTTGAAATAAAATAATGACCCAAAAATCAGTAATTAATTTGCAGTAACCAATTGCTTATTGACTGTTAATCTCAATGGTAGCTCTTTTGTTTTGCAGATTTAGTGAGCGAACTCATTATTTTCTTTTATGCTTAAATGATATTATTTAAATGGTAGAAAATAAAGAAAAAAAAGAATAGAGGAATGACGCGTAGATTTGTTAAATTGCCCTTGATTCAACTCATATTCTGAATTCTTTTATTGAATATAAGGATGATTTTGTAAATTTACTTTGTAGGTTTGGAGCAACTTATCAATAAGAGGAGTGCGAATATTATTTTCCTTTCATGACAAATAAATATGGGAAATGATTTTCTTTGATTTTTTTTTTTTTTTTTACTTTCTATAATTTGCAAACTAAAACATAGGCGATAGTGGTTATTGAGGATTGAGGTGTACTTGCAGACTCTTTCCTAACTGTTTGCCTATTAATCATAACGTTATTAGCCCTTTTACTAATGCATGCAATTGAACAGAACAAAGTTCAATACAAAATAAAATTTGTTTATCTTGAATTTATAGAATTTTAATCCGAGGATCATATACTGCTTGGTTGCTGAGAAATCATTGAATGTACCTAAAGAAAACTTGGGATTTAGCAAATCTCAACTTGGTCTAAGGGAATAAGAAAGAAGAATATTATAATCATTTCAATAAATTCAGGATTTTCCTTTCATTATTCTTAATGAATCAACCATAAAAAAAATTATAAAAACATAATTTTAAGTTGTTTACTCCAAGACTTCCTGGTCTTAAGAAACGTGTTTCATCCCTTGTTAGGGATGGAAATTTGCGCATCCAGCCATTTGGTGTGATTTGCGGTGTGGGAAATGAGAGAGAGAGAGAGAGAGAGAGAGAGAGAACACTGCTGCAGTGAGAGCTTATATAGAGGTTCAGTGGAGAGTTTGAGGAACACTGCTGCAGTGAGGGCTTATATAGAGGTTCAGTGGAGAGTTTGAGGAATTAGACTAAGTTCAAAAGAACTTAAAAAATCCGATGATATTATAACCTCTTTTTACATCTTATTAATTACAGTAAAGGCATTTGTGAAAAAAAGAAAGAAAAGGAAAGTACACCAAGAAGCTGTCTTCTGACAAACAGCTATTTTTGATGGGCAACGGAGTTTGAACCTTGACATTCAATCCATAGTGGTGCACAGGTTGATGATCTGATTTTCCCCAAAGACTATTTAAGTTGATAGTGATGGAGAAGTTGTGTTATGTGCCTTTCATTATTCTAACATCTCCAGCCTGTTTTTGCATGGCATTCTCTCCACCTACCCTACAACAAATGACAACCACATTTAAGTTGAACACATTCATGAAGATGGCTTGCATGTTGAAGAATGTCATGTCATTATTTCTGTAGGTTAAGGTGGACATAGTATTATTGGGACTACGTGGGTGGGTGTTTGCCTTTGCCTATGCATAGGGACACGACAAGCAGCATTCCCCTACAAAATTGCTCATGCAACTGGATAGGAAAAATAATAATAATAATAATTTGTTTCTTTGAAATCAGACAACTCATTCACATGATAGAGTGTAATCAGATTGTTCACGGAAGCATTTCTCAGCTAAGAGACCTTTTAAGTGCTTTGACCCAATTTTATTCACCAGTAAGTTGCTCTGTATTGCAATTTAACCTTGCGTATACAAATTGCTGCAAATTAAGCAGGACTGGTTAACTCTGGGATGATGCCAGTAGTTTCATCGCTGGAATGCTTGATGGCTACTTTACAATTGGAACTCATCAACTTCTTGCAAAAACGACATCTTGAGACCAAGGCTTTTCTACTATTCTAGACTCAGGTAACAAAGGTTAACCGATAGGCAGCATCAATACCTCCCCACAATTTATACAATATCGCACAGACTGCTTGGCCATCCATAAGTGGGGTTGAAAAATGACCCAACCTACTCGTGATTGATTCGTAAGTTAAATAACACAAGCTTAAAGGTACTTTCAAACTCATTAATTTATCAAACTCCTCAATGAGTCAATAAATTATCTAACACTATATCAAATATCAAGTTAAGCTCATTTGAAATCGGTTCAAAAAATAAACAAACTAAACTTAATCATAATTTAAAGTTCATTTATTTTAACGAGTCGAGGTTCAACAAGCCATTGACTCATTTATTGCCATATCCATAAGAACAACATAAATTTACCGCCTCGTGGCTTTTGCTTTGAATGACATACATACATACAAATACAGAAATGCAAGGGGCTATTGCTTGATATAATGATAAAATATTCTTGTTGTCAGGCCTGAGAACACGTGTTTGCACCTGAAAAAACATGCCAAAGGTTGGATCTGTTTCCTGTCTACCCTTCCTAACACGCCATGTTTGACGAGTGGCCTCTTCAGCAACCTAGAAATGCTCAGGCATTTTCTCTCATGGTTCAATTGAGAAACAATACCAATACTTGTAGAGATCATTCAGTATTTCCAATTACATTCATGGAAGAATAGATGATCAGTGCAAAGGGTGCTGGCAGATGTCGGCAATACGGCTAAAATTTGTTACCAACTCAACAGTTGCTGTTAATGATAGACAGAGACTAAATTTTGGGTACATCTGGTGTACAGTACTCCCAACTGGCCATCTAGGAATACCCAATATTTTTTCCCCAAACAGGACAACTGTAACCCAGATCACATGTAATTCCAAAAGTCATGCTAATAACAATAATTGTACTTAGACCAGGGAGTACACTAAGATCTTTCCAATGATAGAGGCCAGGTGAGCTGTCTCCTAAGAAATCCCAGTTGCAAAAAGCAAACATGCAGATGAGTTAGCATCCTTAATATTAATATAAAAGAGATTCAAAATGTAGCAGCAAATACTCTCTTTTTTATGGTACACTTAGAAAAAAGTGAATTCAAAGCAATCATCTATAAAACTAGTGCCAGATACAGCTAATAAACACCAAAGCATTGCTCCAAGCAACCAAACAACCCAGTTGGATATGAGTCCTCAAGCACTCTTGTAGCATTGCTCCAAGCAATCAAGCACTCCACTGGACACGATTTCTCAAGCACACTAATCAGACACGAGGCCTACAAATAGTTAAGGTCATTTCCATGGAGACCGCAGTCCAAGAATTGATTTGTTCATAATTTGATTTTTGAGTTCACCCTGTAATATTTATATAAATTTTCAACTGCATAATATAATGAATAAATAGGAATTGAAGTGTAAATTCCAGAGGCCGTGGTATCCACAACTTTCAATAATTATTATCTCCAACACCATTAAATAAAAATAACTATGAAAAGTGAACTATTATATGCATTCAAGTTTAAACAAATGCAGTGCAACTAGGGCACCCAAGAGCAATGGTGATTGCGCCTCCTAGCTCCCACAGCCAAGAGACGGATTGCTGGGTGCTTGGGCATTGTGTGGTTTCATTATTGACCTCAATATATATTTACACATACCATTCTTTGAATTTGTACTCATAAATATCATTGTAAGTGGTTGTGGATTCAACGCGTGACAACTGAAAGCGAGGTCCAGACTGAACATTTAATGGATCGACCCACATAACAAATAATTAAGATGATCAAATGATTCTCAACCATCTAACATGCCACAAAATAGGACAATTCAATTAATTTATCCATATCACCAACCACATCATGGCCTACACAATTTTCTCATACATGTCAGCTTCAATGAGTCAAATATATATTTTTCAAGCTGTGCAACCAAACAACATATCTAATCATACCAGCAACCACATTATTGCTTAGGCATTGCCAAAGCATCGGTTAAGCAATCTCTTGCCAAGGGAGACAATTTGGAGACAGTTCATGAGTTCCACATTGGTTATTGCAAGAAAACCTCTAAAATGAACCAACTTGCCATATATGTGTTGTCCCATGCTCCACAGATTTTCATATGAAAAACCTAAGTCCTATCTACTATTTAAACATCTCTAGTTAAGATCTACTGTATATTGTTGACATGCTTGTTGTTACATTAACTTTGTACAGCTACATTTAACTTCTGTACTACTATAATTTCAAGGGAGTGAAGGACCAAAATGCAAGTCAAGATGAATATTCTGATGATCGTTACAAAGCAGTTTAAAAAAGCAGTTTAACAAAAAAGAAAGATTTACTGCAAAGATTGAAAAACAAATAATTTAATTGATTCCAACATGAAAATGTGAATTACTCCGAAATACAACAAAAAAACAATACAAATTCAAAGCAAGCCTGATGACAAGACCATAAAACAGGGCAATCCAATATAAACACTGTGTGCTTTGCAGAAAGTATACTGACAAATATAAGAAAGTTACCTGCTAAATCCCTTATTGTTGCTGACCATCTTGGGTCTTCCCTTGTTAAGATAGGCTTGGTAAAAACTAAAATAATAATATATGCGCAGCTTTTTACATTTGATCCTCACTTGCTGTTTACCAACTCAAATTACAAGGGAGTATTTGCCCCATTCAAGGATTCAATACCCTCAGTTCGGCAATTCATGATTTTTCGGAACACTTCCCTTACCTGACGCTCCAATGGATCCAACCCATTCTTACAAACATCGAAAACCAGTGCTAATTCTTGCACTCCCTGTTCCACTTCTTCCTTCTGTACCTCTGTAAGTGGGAACTGGGCTGAATCTACTAAGTCCGTTAAGTGACGCACACATTTCTCAATCTGATAAATCTCCTTCAACAACCCATTAGAATTGCGACGCTCTCGCTTCTTAGATTCGTCGATGATTCGATCATGAAGCAGGAGTAATGGAGTACCCCATGAGAATTGCCGAGGGATTGAAAAATGAATTTGGAGACCTCGATCTTGACAAGGAATTGCAGCAACAAGAGCCCATAATACCAACATGAGCACCGAACTCATTGCAAAAACAGGGATTGCAAGCCCATTAGTAGCCATGATCTCATTCCCGCGTGGTGGGACCAAGTTATTTGCGATAGATTGGAGCTGCTTAGCTGCTGACCAAGAACGAGATACACTCCATGAGAGGGATCTCGAGTGACCTGGCTCACGATTAAGGTGATCCCTGCTTGTATTATGACGCCCAAAAGACCTGTTCCGATGTGAAAAAACAGACACGGTTTCCTTCTCATCCAGCATCATGAGTGTCAAATCCATCAGAGCTTTTCTTGCTCGACGAAACTGGCCTTCACCTATCATCCTTTGTCGAGAATCCAATGCACAGAGGACAATCTCCAGGTGCTTCTGCCACAGTTTAATCTTCTCAATCCCATCACGAGTTGCATTACAAATATCAAGTGCCTTAATGCTTCTCTCGAAGAATTCAGCAACAAGCTTATCTAGAGGGGGTTTTGAGACTAGTGTCTTCTTGTTGGACAAGAGAACCCTAAACTCCTCTTGACAGCAAAGGAACACATCCAATAGTTTCCGTATCCATGTAATAGAGAGAAATTCATCAGCAGTAACAACTGAAAGACCATGAAACCGGTCAGAGACTTGCTTTTGGAATGACTCAAGTTCTGAGTCCCCGGCATTAGAATCAGGGTTTGGTTCCATGGAATGAACCTGATCACTCCTCATACTCAAAATTGAGCGGCGAAATGAGGCAAAAGGCATAGAAGAACTCTGATTATTCGTGGAAGGCATTGTCACACGACAAAAACCTCCTCAGAATCCTCTCCAATTCAATTGATTTATCAACCAGAACCAAAAACCCCCAAAGCCGAAGAACTTATGAAATGAACACAAATCCAAAAATACAAACAGATCTATACGACAAAGAACACTGGAAATTTCCAACAAATCGTAGATGAAATTAAATTCCAAGAAAACCCAACTCGGTATCGAAAGAACCAACAACAGACGAAAACTGGAGATTAAAGAGAGTACCTTGATGACATCCAAATATATATTGGCGCACCAATGGCGAAAAGAACTACATGAACATCTACAATTCTACATATACATATATATAGAGATAGAGAAAAATGGAACCCTAGCGGAGGAGGAGGACCAAAGCCCCCCGCGCCTTTGGTCCGACAAACTTCTCGAATTATTGAGGAGATATATAGAAATAATAAAATTCAAAAATACAGCTAATGACTGTGACATTACTCGCCTATTTTTAAAATTCAAATTCTAAGACAATAAGATAAGAAAAAATTAATTGAGCTTTGAACCAATTTATCCTCTAACGATGTTCATACGTGAATCTCACATAAATACAGCATCAGACCAGTTATCGCAGGTAATTTTTGTCTGAAAAAACATATATACATATTTAGAAAAAAAAAAAAAAAATTTAATTGTTGGGACTTTTGTATTGTAATATCTTAAATTTAATTTAGTTTCTTCGTTAAATTATTTCTCTTTCATACTACTTAAATTATAGCGAAAAGAAAATATTTAAATTTGACTTTTCATATCACACAGCATTATTTAGAATGCATTCGATTTATTTATTACTTTTTAATTATATTGTCTCAATAATGTCCTGCAATGAAATTGAAATTCCCGTTTTCTTTCTGGTAAAATCTCTCCCATGCTTGTTTTATTACTGTATATTAGATTGAGAGAACATTCTTCTTTAATGAATTTCATTGGGTTTATTTCTTCCTTTGCCATCGGTATTTTTTAATTCATTTTGCTAAGAAATTGTAGGTATATTATTATTGTGTAATTTTATTTGACAGATTTGAGTTGGAAAAAAATTTAATTGAAAAAAAAAATGAAAAGATTCAAAATAGTAATGAAATTTGTGCACAAAGAAAACTGCATACAAAAAAATACAAAACTTTATTCTTAGGTTTGACCTTTAATTATGCCAATGTTCTTGAATGTTTTAGAGGACATAATTTGCAAACTTGCTAAGTTTACATGTGAAAGGACAATCTAACAATTAATTTATTTTATCAACTACTAGTAAAGGAGATAACTAATTCACCTTTATCCAATCCACAAAACAAACGTATTCTAACAAGTAACTCAATAATTATGGAGTTAAAGTCACAGACAAAACACGAGCTGGAGACGAATTAAAGTTATGAAAGACAACACTTCAAATAAAAGGATTAGTTTGTAAGATTTTAAAAGAGTTAGATATACATAATCTTATTCTTACGAACAAAAAGACTATTCCAACAATTCGAACTCGTAACCTCAGATTACAATAGAATAGCCTTTACGTTTCCTCTTAACCTTACGTTGCCAGCTCCACTTCCTAGCAACCCAACTCAACGTGCAATATGAATCACATTACATTCGCACTGCCTGCCCTAGAAGAGGCAAAGACACCACCTTATTCCACCGGGAAAAATCTTCATTTCACTTTCAAGTTTCAACCTCAGATCCTTTTAGTAATACATTGTCACCATCACCACCACTTCCATACATGTCCCACCACCATCTCTGCTACCAATCCGCAGGGAAACATAATTTAAACGCAGAGTACTAAACACAGATGAACTAGTCAGATGAACACAGAGATTGACAATGAGGACAGAAGTAGACAAGAATGAGTATTACAACGTGTCAGCCCTGTTATCAGAACTACGCGACGATTATAATGGAGTTTTACAGCAACATAATGACATGAACAACAATCTCATATCCTAATAACATGAAAAGGAGATGAAAAATAAACAAGGAAATGAAAATAATAAAGACATCATCACTGCCTTTCTTCTTACCCCCCTACTCTTTTATTTTTCTACTATTCACAAGCCAATTTGGTGTCAAAGCTGCTCAAGCAGATTGCGAAAGCCTGAAATGCGGATAAGGGATAGCGATAATCCATGGTAAACATATCTTTGCCTACCTTGCCAAACTGCAGTATGATTTTATCATGATCTGGTTGGGATGGCTGAGAAGAAGTTGGTGCACCAGCAGTTGGCTGTGTGGCGGCAATCAACTGAAAGTTCTTGACAGATGCAACAGTGACCCGCCCTCGAAAATTCAGGCACCAACATTGAAGCTGTTCATGCCATCTCGGAGCTTTGTTTTTAAGGATCAAGGGTTTCAACTTGCCATCTTCATCCTCGTTGGTTGACCCGGCGACTTCAGAAAATCGCGAGCTGCTGAACTCAGTAAAGTGATCAAGAGACTTTGAGAAGGAAATGCTTCGAAACGAGTCCTCAAGGGAGCGAGGGAGGAGCTCTGGTTGGCCAGGCACCTTGCCACCGGCATCAAGTGCAGAGGTAGGAATTGAGTGCATGATGCAGTGCATCCTTCGTGGGCCTCGCGTCCCTAGCACATTCAGCTGGTATGTTATCTGGGCTATGTTGTAGCTGCCGGTTGGGACTTTAGGGGAGACTTTTTTGGAATAGAATCTACGGCTCGACCGCCCTGGTGGGGGGATTTGGGCACCAGTATATGGAGGCTGTGTGTCGTATACTATGAATTTTGTGCCAAGAAAATTTGATCTAGAACAAAAATAAAATTCAATCATCAATAATAGACAAAACTTGCATTTCTTTGAAAAGAAGCAATTTTTAGCCTTAAGAACCTTTTTATCCTTTTCAAAAAGAAGCAAGCAAATGAACAAAGAAATAATTGATTAAATATAAGTAAAATCAGTTAGAAGGGTTGAATACATGGAAATGCATCAACAAACTTATGAAGGGAAGCTTCCTAATGATAAACCCATCGGGTACACATGTGTGATTCATCTAGAAGGATTGGACAGAATTTTTTTAAATAGTAAATATTCATTTGACTCATTAAGAAGATTATACCAAAGTTCACTAGACCATAGAACGCTGAGCCTCATTTCAACCCGGTAAAAAGCATTCCCCAAAAAGGGCTGTTACTCGTATTCTGAAGCAGTCAAACTTCTTCTCACTATTTAAGAAGAAGATTTTTACTACTGTCATCCTGTCCTGTCATAAACATTCTTCTTAAGGATGTTGTTTTTGTTGTACTGTAAATCCTCCCATAACTAATCAAGGAGAGATTTGCAAAACTTCAAATTAGTTTTGGAATCATGAAGTCGGAGGTAAATTATATAAATGAAAGAAAATAATAAATATTGAATCTTTTCATTTATTTTGTTACCTCAACTTTCCAATATAAGTGCTGCTTGATCTAGAAATGTTATCAGCATCCATCGAAATAACATACTCTGTACAAGTAGTTCGCCGAGTTCTTTTGGCAGAAAGAAGGAATTTCCCATTTTCAACTAACAAAGCTGCAGATTGGAATAACAACACAGAGAACAGTAGCATATTCATTAGGAACAAAGAAAAAGTCCAAACAGTAAATCTTGTTTGGTTTATAGCATTAAAAATAATTGTTCATCAAATAGCAAAGAGAATCAACTTGGTTTACCGACCCAACAGTACAGCTCATGATGTAAAAATGATGTAAACATCATTACAAATGGTTGAAACCAAGGGGGGAAAAAAATATATTGGCCTAAAATTACTCTTTAACTAAATGGAACAGAAAATTTGAATATCTAGATGTGAATTATACATTAAAACTTATTGGGAGAAAACGAGATAAATATTCAAAAATCCTATTGGTAAAAAAAAAAAATAGTTCCTAAAACCAAAGAATCTAACCAACAATCAGTATAAACATGGCTGGTATGGAGTGTACTCTTACTTTACTCCAGTACATTTGAGTTAGACATGTTAAATAATCTACCACTAAAAAATATCTGCATATTTCCTCTCTCCAGTTAACCATATTTTAGTGATAAATACTTTTTGTTAGTTTTAATTATATGTATGATCACAAATATCAGTTGATGACAAAAAAATCAACAATTTAATACAATCATCTATGAAATACAGAAACTGAAAAGCAAAAACCACTTAACATAGAAAAACGTAGAAAACTTGGGATAATTAAGTGTATTTGCATGCTTATTTCATCAACATTCTTTCATCTACAAAATGTAACTGTTAAAGTATTAAACTAGCCCATGCAAGATCCCAATTACTTAGAAAACCCAAATAAGGGTCATTTCAGCAGATGTGCAATCCACCATGATAAAACTAAGATTTTTGGAACAAAATAAATGGAAGGCGCTATGGATTTTAGCAATTGCAGGAAAATATTCTACAATAGACCATAACTGAACAACAAAGTACAGGAAAAGGAGAGATAAAATAGATCACCATCTTCATAAAGTTAATGTGTGGAAAATTACAAACCCACCAATATTAGTAAACTCGAGCATATAAAAAGTTTTGAACAAAATACTTACCAGGGCTAAGACACAGGAAAAGGTGGTATGTTAAATTAGATTTATCCCTTTTGATGAAGCATTGAATGGTTCCATCACGAGACCCTGGCTGAAGAATCAAATGAATGAGATTTTAGTGATTTTTTGTCCCCAACATCACAAATTACTTTTATTCTATATTTTAAAGTAAAATATATTTTTTTGATGAGTTATTTTAATGCAAAATATAATTCCAACAAAAGCACAAAATGAACAAAATCAGGGTTAATTTTTTTGATGAGTTATTTTAAATGAACTCACACCACATATAACAGATAAGGACAGTGAGAAAACCACAAACACCCTACCTGCTTTAAGGAAACTGGAAAAGTAAGCTTCCCGCATAACTCTGGACTTCTAACAATTTCTTTGCACATACTCCTCCATGACCTGCAAACTGCGGCACATGCAACAACATGCTTTCGAGAAGGCCACGTACTCTCACTTTCCTCCAACCTCTTGATTACATCAAAAAGTAGTTCTGGAGGGAGGTTAGCCCAACGACTGTTTTGAACTACCAGAGGCTGGTCATGCAACTCGTGAAATGAACCATGTGATTTCCCTCGGTGATGGCCATGCAGCCTAACATCAAAGCTGCGCCTGGATAAGCTCCCAAAACTATCCCTAACATCACGAACTATGCTACGGAATGACATTTAACCCCTAAACTGATAGATGACAATTGAGACACCAGAAAAATTATCTATTTCTCTTCTGACAAATTAGATTCCACTTATCATGCAAATATGGCTGCAACAAAACACAAAATAAATCAGTTTGCCGGCACAAAGAAGGCAGCAAAGAACAAAAGTCAGGGGAGAAAAGAGAAAGGCACCCAAGAGAAAATAAAAAAAGAGAAAAGAAAAGGCAATGGGTAGAAAATAGACAGCATCACATGCACCTCAAAAAGTAGCCTAAATCACCGAAGTTTTGGTAGAAACAGATTTTTAGGTGTTTAACCTTAACTTTCAACCCAAAGACTACTTGGTTCTTCCAGTATGATTCATCAAAGAAAACCTTAGGAACCAATTGGCCAAAAATCTATCAACTAAGATACAAAAAAGGGAATGTCCCTCTACAACACTCGGGGAAAATGCAATTAAAAACCTAGGTTTGCAGGGTTTGGAAGTATCCAACACAGAACTCTGAGCAACACCTCAAATTTTAACTCATTGTGGATGGCTACACGAATTATCGATAAAAAATTTAACAAAATGTTCTACACTGCTTGCTAACCTAAAATGAAAAATAACACTAAACCCAGCACTGCATTTGCCAAAGTGTTCCTGCCCAGAATCCAAGGAAAATTACCCGAAAAATTATTTTCACACATAATCTAGATACATGAGCAGAGTCATTGGAGCTTAAATTCTAAGTCTTCTCCTTGTACTTCATCTATTATTTTTTTCTCCTACTTCTGTAGTTCTGCCTAAAAAACAATTACAACATTTCTTATTGTTCAATAGATTGTGATTCTCATCATGTGCAGTTGAGCTACCAGCATGTTTTAGCAAATCAAATAAATAATGATTATAGATGATTATGGACATTTATATGTATATATATAAACCTAACTGGTGCCTTCATCAGTAAAGAAGACTAAATTAGTTGATAATTTTAAAAAGTTATATGTCGATTAAAGCTGCACGTCTTCTTTAAAGATCTGCAAGAACCTTGTAAAGCGTGTGAATTTCTTAAAAATATCACAAACCAAAGCCCAGAAATCAGCAAAACTAGTTTCTTTTCTCTCTAAAAACCAGTGAAATCGTAAGGAAACGAGCACTAAAATAGATAGATAATTTTGAGTATTTATTTTAAAAAAATTACACGAAAAAAGGGGAAAGAAACATCAAAGATAAGAAGTCTCAACAGACTTAAAAACTGAAACCCCTAGCTTTCCTACGCATTGTCGCAACGGAAACGTAACAGAAAAAACAAAAAAAAAAGTAAAAATTTCTAGGTAAATCAAGAATTAATTATGTGTAAATGAAGTGAGATCGGAGATCTATACCTTAGATGCGCGAAGACCAGGAAATGTGTGAATATTCAGACGAAAATCAGAGATATCTTTTAGAACGCAGATCAGAAAAGCGGGTCAGAGATGAATCACCTTCTCTTTTCTCTCTACCTTGTCTCTGTAGGATCTTTCTCTCTCTGATCCGGACTCGAAGCGAACATTAAATCTAGTTGAACGAACCAGAGAAGGCAGAAAAAGAGAGTAGATAATAAAATATATATCTAATTGTTTTCACATTGGAAAGTAATTTTATATTCCCACTACATGAACAAAACCTGGCTATAAAGGCAACAGCTGAAATGGCGTTTGACTTTTCCGTTTAAGTTCTCTGACTAACGGAAGTTGCAGAGCAAGAGAATGGCGGGTTCTGTTTCTCTACAGATTCAACTGGACCCCATATGCCATTGATGGTCATTGATTTGAGCTCGGAAACTAATGCACCGTTTGGTCATTGAGTAACTTTTTTATTTTTTATTTTTTATAAATTTGGTTGAATGTCTCCGATATTTAATTATATTACCTTTTTTATTTTATCTAATTAATTAAAAATACTTTTTTAAATTTTTTTTTATAAATGATAAAATTGTTATTTTATTGTATTTTTAAATTTTGAATAATTTTTTTAAGAATTTTTTTTATTTTATATAAAAATAAATTTAAGATGAATATCTTTTTTCATTTTATATAAAAAAATATTTAAGATTTTAATTAATATATATTTTGAAAAAACATAAAAAAAAATTATAAATTACACTAACTTCCTTTGAAATTTCTAACAATTACATTGATATTTATTAAAAATTTTAAAATTATACCGACATTTATTGTTTTACTTGACAAACTATAAATATCCATGTTCACTCTCTAAACCAGATAACATAGGAGTCCTCATCCAATAAGAGATTTTCAAAAATTCATAATTAAATATTATTGATAAAAATACTTAATCATAAAGACTTATTACATCAGAGTTATAGTGTTGAATATTCCTATTTTAACTAAAAAACCAAAAATTTATATTTTTATAATAATCACACTATAATTAAGATTATTAATTTAAATAAAAAACTACTAATTCTTATATTTTTTATACTATTCTTAAAAATTGAAAAAATTAGAAATAAATCAAAATAAAAAATTAAATAATTCTAATATAATTCTAAAACAAATATTTTTATTTTTCTTGTACCAAATCTGTCTTATATCATTTTTCTTATTTTTTTTTATAATTTTATTATTTTGTTAAGATTAGAACAATTTCTTAAATAATTAAGAAATAATAAAATTACACGGTAATTTCTTCTATCTATACTTCTCTTTTATCTTTTCTTCATTTAATTTTACATCCTTCATATTAAATAAAACATTAAAATACATTTTTTTAACCACTTCTTTCATTTCTTTTCAGTAATAAAATTGATAAAAAAAAAATTAATATTTAATATTTTATTGTTTTTCTTACGTACTGACTCCATTATTTATTATATTTTCTAGCCACGTTTCTAAGAAGTTTATTTATTGAATCAGTATGTTGTGTCATGTCACAGCTTTATTTGACTTTTGAATAGTCCAGCTCTTTAGCCATCAATTTAACATTAACGCGTCAGTAGCATAAGAATGAGCTTAAACACAGTTTGTCATTGACAGGTGTCTCTTTTTTTATATGAAAAGGGCAAAAAATACAGGTGTCTCACTATTTTTTTTTTCTTTTGATTATAATGCAGAAGGCAAATTGATTTATACTTTGTATATTAAAGGAAAAACCGAACCATAGATGCAGAGCAGGAACAGGCAAAAAAAAAAAAAAACATTTCTGTTTGGTTATGTTTTTAAGAATTAAAAAAAAAAAAATCTTAATAGCAAAAATACTATTGATAAAACATTTTTGAGTCTTTTTTTTTTCTTTAAAATGATAAAATAAAAATAAACTATTTACCTTAAACTTATTTTTAAATAAAATAATAAATTTTTTAAAAAATATATTTAACTAAAATTTTAAAAAAAAAATGTAAAAAATAAATAAATAAAATAACAATTTTTTCATTTTAAATGAAAAAATTAAGTGAATAGAGGTACCTGTATATTGTTAAATAAAGTAAGGAGGTCAGTGTAATTTTAAAAATCTTAAAAGAAGTCAGTGTAATTGTCATAAACCTCATGAAAAGTCAGTGTAATTTACCCAATAAATTTTTTTTTTCAAACAATCAATGAATGGGATGAGATTAGTTATAATTATATACCACTGGTGTAGGATAAGAATAATAGCGTCAATTATTTTTATCCTATGCTCAATGGGATAAAGAGTAAAATACAAATTTTTAATCATTCTTTTATCACAAGAAAAAAAGAGAGAGAGGAGATTACTTCCAATAAACCATTACTGATGTTACTCAAATGAATTTCTGTAACACACTATCATTTATATTGATGATGGTCCCTTTGAATTGTGGGAGATAGACACTACACAAAATGCAAGGTTAATTGGACGAATTTAAACTAGTTGACTTGAATAAAGCCAAGTGATCTCATTATAATTGTAGGTTTTGGAGGAGGTTGTATCTAAATTTAAACTAATGTCATTTCATTTATTAGCTGCCTACCCTTTAATTTGTTTACAATTCCTTGAAAAAATAGGAAAAAATTGTCATTTCAAAAATAGTAATACTAGATATATTGAATTGATTTTTCGGATTAGTTTGCAAAATGATATTTTCCATCAATTTTTTTTAAATATAAATAAAAATATCAAACACATTTATTAATTACAAAAATATTATTGACACATCATCCAGTAAAATAAACCAGATTGATATACTAAGCATTTTTTATGTAAGAGTAGGATCCTATCTGAAAGATGCTAGTGCCCCTCCTCTATCGTTGTATCACAGAAAAAAAAAGAAAAAAAAAAGAAGGTAGTCAGAGGACTCATTACTATGTTTTCTTTTCTTTTAATATACATTTTAATCAAGAAAGGTTCCATCAAATGGTGGATTTAATTTGAAAGAATTACTCAGCAAATTATATATATATATATATATATATATAAAATAAATGAGACTTGGCCTCGTTCCAATATATTTTTGTTTTCATTATTTTCATTTTTAGTGTTTTCAAGAATTAAAACAACTGAAAATTTTGAAATACATTTCTATTTTTGGATTGTTTTCATTTTTTAATGAAGTGGAAATTTTAAATATACAAAAAATTACTTCTAACCATTTTTAAAAAAATGGGGGCCATTTTTGGAAATTTTATAAAAATGTTATATTAAATGCATTTTTTTTGTTAATGCTTTTTATTTTTATTTTTAAGAATAGAAAATAATTTTTAAAAACATAATCAAGTAAGATAAGAATAGAAGTTCGAACACCCTATTCCAATTAACATGGCTCACCATTTATATTTTCCATTGCAAAGAGATGTTCCTAATTATTTCATTATAACCTTTTGTAGAGAAGAAGAGTACAACCTAGTTTTGGAGCTAAAATAAAAGAAATAATTATTTTATTTTGATTTCTAAAATTGTTGCTCAAATTAAATTTCATTTTTTTTTTCAAATTCCCACGTTGTAATCAACTTTAAATAGTGATCCACAAGTCAAAAAGGAAAGAAAGATAAAGAAAATATCTTGCGAAAAAACTATAGTTCATATTCTATCAAATTTCAACCAAAATTTTCAAATAAATACGAAGTCGTATATAAAGTTAAAATGTAATATTCGAACATAAACCTTGGTGGGTTGAGTTGAGTTTTTATTTATTTATTTATTTTTATCCAAATTAAAGTGAGACTCCCTAAAATTCTTAACTTAATTTAAGAGGTAGTTTGGCAGGACAGTTAAGGGTTAAAAACAGGTTAGTCTCATGATTTTTCAAATGTTCTTTTATAATATTGTTGGAGAAATAGAGATTAGACCCTGCAATTTTGTGATAGACACGCGATGCCAAACATGTTCTAAGAGTTGAATATTACCCAATATCCCACTTTACCCTCACATATTCCTTCTATGACTTGAACTCTTAAATTTTCACAGACCAGGTGATACAAAACTAGAGTTCATTGATGTAATGTGCTACGCTGTATTTATGAATTATTAAAGTATTTAGGTTACGTTTGGATAGTGATTCAGATATAATTTTTTAAAAAATATTTCTAAAAATTTTGTAATTAATTTTTTAAAAACTGTAAAAATGTATTTAAATATGATAATCTAAATTATAAAAAAATTTAAAAAAATTAAAATTAATAACTTATCAAACACGTATCCCGCATTTTAGATTATTATACTTTAAAAATTTAATAAAAAATAATGTAGAAGTTAGGTTTGTCTCCATTTTATGGCTTCCGTAAGTTTAACTAAGCATGCTCAACATTCAAAATATGCTTTTGTGCATTGAAGAAAAAGAAATTAACATCAAAACAATTTTAATAAATTAATCAAGAGAGTTAAGCTTATTTTTTGGAATAGATTTTACAAATGCAATTACAATAGTATAGTGCAAAAGCTTTCTAAAACCACCCTTAACAATGATTATACATTTGTTTTTTATTTTGTCAGATAAATTATACTAATTTTTATGAGTTCTTTAACAATTACATTGATATTTTTTTTTTGTAGACAAATTAAAAATATCACTTTTAATCAATTTTAACCCGGAACGAAAACGTAAAAAAGATAACCGAACACGTGAAATTTCTTAGAAAATAAGTAACATGTAGGCTCCTCATCCAATAAGAAAAAGTACTTTTCAAAATTAGAAATTGAATTAATATTGATAAAAAACATAACCAAAAAGACTTATTATATTATATTTATACCTTATAGTGCTAGAATACTCCTATTTTTAGGATGAAACAAGACCTCTTATTTTTATATTAATACTATTATAATAAAGATTAATAATTCGAATAGAAAACTACTAATTTCTATATTAATCTTAATAAAATAGATAATTAAAAATAAATCAAAACTAGAAACTAAATAATCTTAATACAAATCTAAAACAACTTTCCTTATACTTAAGACTCTGTATTTGTCTTACATCAATTTTTTAAAAAAAATCATAAAACTGTCTCTTTCATGTTTTTTTTGGCATTTTTTCAATTTCGATCAAATTTTTTTTTTTAAAATATTTTTTATTTTATATAAAATTAAATTTAAGATTTTAATCAATATTTATGCAAAAATGAAAAAAAAATCTAACAAAATTGATCAAAATTGAAAAATTATATAATAAAAAATGAAAAGAACAATTTTATCATTTTGAAGAAAAAAATTTATTTAAAAAAATATTTATAATTTTTTAAATAAAAAAAATTACTATAATTTCATAAATTTTTTTTAAAAAAGATAGTATAATTATCACAAAATTTCAGAAGAGTTTACCATGACTAAAAGTTTACCATGACTAAAACAAGTTTTTGGAAAACTGGAGGAAAGTAGTGTTGACAAATGTTGATTCCAGACCCATATAAAAGCAAAACAAATTTATATTCTAAACTAACGTTTGCGTTAGTTTTGTCAGCTTTCACGTTTGGGGTTGGAGGCTTTGTACGCAAGAATTGGGTGGCTGACTTTGACCGCGTCCAATGGGTCGAGAAGCTTCCAAGAAACTACGAACTACTTGTAACGCTTACTATACAATTTACATACATTAATAATACTAAATTTATTTAAAAACTTTATTAAGAGTGTTATTTATTTTCATGAATTGACAGTATTACATTAATTGAATATCACAGCAATATTATTAACTCATAAAAATAAATATTTTTAATAAAATATGAAAATAAAACTAATATTATTTTAAAATATACACGATGCAGATCATATGATATATCCTCAGTGTACCGTATTTCGGTACGTATGAATTGACTAGATCAGAAATTTCACTCTTTGTCAATACTTTTTTTTGTTTTGTTTTAATTAATTTCCTTGTAACGTGGCGTGATCGTGATCGTGATCGGTTTGGAATATCAGAGGGTTGTGATTTGTTTTTCTTTTTTGACTTTTAATGAGACGGGTGGTGGTGTAGGTGTGCAGGTGACGTGAATTATGGCCAGTGGCACGCCTCAATCATAAAATGTTGCTTTCAGACCTATAGAATGACGAAAATACCCTTGTTGTGTGGTCCAAGTCACCCAAACTTGACCAACTATGATCAAAGTTTGGGAGCAGGACCAACCGATGTAGTTGCCGATTCAAGAAATTAGGTTTAGGCCAGACCATGGTGTATTTTGGGGAGTGTACGTTGCTTTCGTCAGTCGTGAAAGATTAAATTTTTGTAATATTATCGATATATATTACGTAAATATATGATATGTATGTATATACCGATCAATTGCTTCTTAATCAACCTATTTTATTTGAAACGTTTTAATTCTAAAAAATTAATTATTAAATAAAGCACCTTTACGCATATAAAGCTTTTCATATTTCTTCTCGGTTGAGTTTGACTCTTAATTTTGAGTTCGTTGTTTGCGGTTTAGGCTTGGCAATTTTTTCTTAAAGATTGTCTTTTTTGATACTTTAGGACCTTTTCTCTAGGCTTACTTTCAATTTTCTTGACTTTTTGAGAGATTAAAAACTCCCTCCCAATTTTCCATTATATATATATATATATATCACAATTTTAAAAAGAATTCTTGTGAAAATATAAAAAAATTAGGGGTTAATTCCTAATTTTTACAAAAATTCATATAATTATGAGGTAAAAATAAAATTTTCAAATCTTTCTCTGTAGTCATCCCCAATCCCACTTAGATCTGCGCTGTGAATATGGACTCAAACTTCCGAGTCCAAGAAGCTGACTGACCTTTATTCCATGCATCTCTTTGTTACACGCGATGTCTTGTCATACATACATGTATGTATAGCTAGGATGAATTTGGGTTATTGAATTGTATACCAAATGAAAAGTTAAGCAATGTTACATTCTAAATGTGCAGTTCACGTTGCTTTCACATATATATATATATATATATATATATATATATAGTTTATGAGATCTCTTTATGATTAAAACTACTCTTATAAAGTTTTCTGATTTTAAAAAAAATTAGTCCTTCTATTGTTTGAGTTTTAAGTAATTTTTATGAACAAATGTGAACCAATATACTGTTAAATACGTTTTTATTAAACAGTAAAAAATTTAAAATTAATTAATTTATATTCTACCGAACCGATTCCGGCCCTCCCAAATATGTCATTATATTTATTAATTTAACATAATTAAAATTAAAAGTATTATAAGTGATAAAAATTACAATATGAGCAAGCATAAAAATTATTATTTTTAGTTTAAAAGCATATTAAAAGCATTTTTATACCTTAAATTGAATATTATATGTAATCTTTATAAAAGATCGAAATGTTATTGAGAAATTGCATATAGATTTTTTTTTTTTTGTAAATAAAGTCATATATATGTAAAGAATATTTTTAAATTAATTAAAATATAAAAAACTCAATAATTAATAAATTTTATATCTTTCGTATCTATTATTTATAAGAAGATGAACAAAGTTGCACATGACAAAAGGTTTACTTTGCAACTCACGTCTAATTGTAATATTTAATATGGGATATTCTTTTCTGTTTTTTTGCATTTGAAAAGTAAGTTCAAAGTTGCACATGACAAAAGGTTTACATTGCAACTCACGTCCAATTGTAATATTCAATATGGGATATTCTTTTCTGTTTTTTTGCATTTAAGGAAACAACCCGAAACAATCCTTAAGTCACATCTTCTAGCTTAATGGGCCACAACCAGTTCAGAGATTTGAACGTCAACTTGAAGACCAGCAACAACTGCACCCAAATTACACAATTCTAAATTCCAAGGCCCAGCCCTTTAGAGAATATTGAAATTGAAGGCCCAACTCATGCAGCTCTTTAAAATCATGGCGTTAAGAAGAGGGGTCACAAAGCCTTATAGATAGACCATAATAGCTAGAGATGGGCGATGTGAGACAATTCAACACGCTCCCTGAACCACATTATCTGCGGAGGAAGGCCAGGTGAGCAGCCCCGTGCGTCTGGCCCAAGGTTAGGCTCTAGCCTGACTCAAGGTTAGAGTTGAGCCTCCAATTTTCAACATGGTATCAGAACCAGGTCAGAAATCTAACATTGAGTTAGAAGAGTTGGAGCCGCTTACCTGGTTTCCCTTCGCGGGCAATGCAGTCCAGGGGGCGTGTTAGATTGTCCCACATCGCCCGTCTCTAGCTCATCTGATCTATATATAAGAGTCATTTTTCTTTCTCCTTAACACCTGAATTTTAAAAACTAATTTAGAGTTGAGTCTCTAATTTTTAACAGAGAATGTGTAAGCCCCAGCCATTTAAATATTACAAATGACATGCATGTAAAAACGAAGCATAAGACATATAGTCATCCAAACGGAAATTAAGGGTTGGCAAAAAGTACACTCCCAGGCGAAGTTTCTCATCCAGAACCAAAGACCCAACAATTGCCACTAGTATAAGCGTTAGAGGGCTAAAAATGGATACAAATAACCCTTCATGCGTACACACCATGCAGTGTGAGTATACATTAATCCAGAAGCCACAATTCCCTAAAACACGTCCAAAAATATCCATCAATTAGTGACAATCTTAAATACGATAGTCAATCAAGATATTTATAAGATCCATTATCAAGAGAAGTTATATATCGACATTGTAATCTCATATCATTATCTGATTGACGTGATTTGATTTTCTTTCATAGTCTATATCACTTTTTTTATATTTTAAAAAAATATTTTTTACCTTAAATAACATAAATATGATAAAGTTTGTACGAGAAAGTTATACCAAATCAAATAACGAGCCATTGTATAATTTCTCTATAATAGAAAAAAATTCCAATAGTCTAATTTGACAGTATTATATTTAGATTTGAGTATTCTGTAAGACTTGCAAAACTCTCACATAAATACTTAAATCTTAACTATAGCAACTTTATAAGACCTTTAAAATAAGGACATACAGAATAAATAACGGCGAGGAGTCTGATGTTCCACCCCAACTTCCATTGGTCCCAGTCTGATCTCTCCATGCATAGAGCAAAAATAAATGACTGGATTGATCCCATCAAAACCATCAGAGCAGTGCTAGAGCAATGACAAGGGTACCTCTGAATCATCTTAGCCTAGCCCAAGAATTTAACAAGAAAAGACTAGCTGTTTCTTGCTTGATCAATACAAAAAACCCATGAACATACAGTAAACCAATCCTAGAAATCCAACTTACCAAGGGTGGGATTGCTAAGGGAGGCTTGGCCGGGGCTATAGCCCCCTCAAGCTCTAAAAAATATTTTTTGTAAACATGTAAAAGTTTGACTATTTTTAAATTAATCTATCTCAAAATTTTGATAAAGACTTCTTTACTCTTTATTCATCTCATTTCTCATCTAAAATTTTGTTAGAAACACTTCTAGTAGGACACATATTCAAAACATAAATAGCACAAGCAACAGCTTTAGCCCAAAATCCTTTGGGCAAATTTTTAAATTTCAACATGCATCTATCTAACCATATCCATAACAGTTCTATTCTTTCTTTCCGTCACTCCATTTTGCTATGCAGTATATCTAGCAGTCAACTGATGCCTAATACCATGTTTCTCCAAAAAATATCACAAACAAGATACTCTGTATCCTTATCAGTTCTCAAAGTTTTAATTGGAAATCAATTTCGCTTTTCAACATATGCCTTGAATTTTTTAAAAGTGTCACAAGTATTAGATTTGTGTTGCAAAAAATAAATTCATGCTTTTCTGCTAAAATCATCAATGAATGTAATAAAGTACCTACTGCCACCATTAAAAGTATCTCCACTGAACAGAAATCTGAGTATATCAATTCCAAAGGCCTCTTGGCTCTCCATGAATTTCCGGTATGAAAAATATCTCTATGTTTCTTTCCCATAACACAAGTTTCACAAACTCTATTTGAAATATCAATATGAAAAACATCTTGGATGTATAACAAAAATTGTGCAAAAGTTGGGCCTCAGCCATCAATGCAGCACCAATCACATTGAAAGGCTAGCCCAATAACAGTACGGGGGTTGTTTGGGGCAAATTATGGTTTTGGTGCATAAGAAAGTGTGAAATCTCTTTTTGAGGTGTTTGACTTCATTTTTCAAAACTTGATTCGATAATCTTGTGAAACCTACCTCTGATATTCAATTTACAATAAAAATTGTTTTGTGCGACAGTTCCTTACAAATTTTTCTTCAAATACCTAGATGGCATTTCACTAGGCACTTGCACCCCAAATGCTGCAAGGACCCTGTTGGAAAAATGAAATATACAATTAAATTCTCTTTTAATTACTATTCAATAAATTAATAATTTCTAATATAAT
The DNA here is from genome assembly GCA_008638375.1 of Nyssa sinensis. Lineage (NCBI taxonomy): Eukaryota > Viridiplantae > Streptophyta > Magnoliopsida > Cornales > Nyssaceae > Nyssa > Nyssa sinensis. Next base: position 7,296,552 of record CM018039.1, on the reverse strand, counting down.
TAATAAATTTCTAAGAAACTGACTTGGTTCTACGGTGGCATATAAAATGCGGCATTGGTAATCGAAAAAAAAGTTTAATGCTTAGATAACAGTTAAAAAAAATTGTATTGCTTAGATAACATGAAAATCAAATTCTAATCTATAACTTATATTTTAAATTATCAAATTATCATGATATAATTTATACTACATATTTGAAATTGATATCTACGACCACCGTATTATCTTAGTACTAAACTTTTTTCCTTGATAATCCCTGATTTGGATGAATAGGGATTTGACAATTATCTATGGGCTCAGGCCTTGGTGGTCCACTATTCCCTGTTGGAAGCCATATATTGGCCTAGAATCACCATTCATTTGGGCTGTGAAATCTTTTTGGCTTTTTTTTTGAAGTTATCTAATCATTAAAATTTTTTCCAAGAATTTTGCTAAAAACAGTTACAGAATTCTCATTGATTTATGTAATACATGCAACTGCATATATGTATTGTACAAATTAATAAAGTTATGAAAATTCTACATCTGCAACGTTCTAAAACGAACCTCTTTTTTCAATTTTTAAGACCGTGTTTTACATGCCACTTGTATTCACGACTCACAACGTTGCATAGACGTTGTTAAAAGTCTGAAAATAAAATAAATTGAAAAAATACATATAAAAAGCAAATATTAATATTATGTTCTTATAAACTGGGGTTCCATTACACCAAGCCCCTGCAATCTTAAACGACTGTTGACTTTTATGTCACAATAAATATATTTAAGCCTTTGCTAGTTTATATATATATATATATATATATGTATGTATGTATCTATGTCTATTATTTTTGTATATGTATTACCCTCTCATATAGATAATACTTACCATTTATATATTTTTTTTATAATTATAAAGTATTATAAGAGAATGTCAGTATAATTATTTTTAAAAATCAAATTTCCATGACCAACAAGTACTCACAAATGAAGTATCCAAGTTCTTGGTACACAATGATGTACGAAATTGGTCAATGACAAATTATCAAAAGCCCATTGAGTTTCAAAATAATTTGGGCTTGAAAAAGTTTATGGTTGACTCAATTAATCGAACGAGGTTGTATAAATCGGTTGAATTATAAATAATTATAAAAAAATAACTTAATAACTGAAATTTTAAGTGATTTATTCTCATGAATAATATACAAATACCTTTAAAATATATTTAATATATTTATTAGGTATTCTTATTTTTTATTAACATGCTTACTGTAATATTTAACTTGAATTTTAAATTTGATACTTTAACTATAATTTAGTAATTGAAATAAGAAATGATCATATAATATTATATTTTTTTTGTTCAATATTAATTTATAAGGTATGATAATACGATAATATGTTATTTAACATGTTACATTTATATTTTATTATTTATTCATTTTAATTTGTTATAGGATATACTTTAAAATACATGTTTAATATTTTAATAATATGACCAGCCTAACCAGTTGACTCACTGGTTGAACCATTGACTTAGTCTCTTTATTGAGTCGATGTTCAGGCCGAGTTTAATAATTATGCATGCAAGTGTAATAATACTTAACCCCAAAGGAGCGTGACCGAGTGGAGCAAGGATCGCTTGTAAGGAGCTTGTCCCGTTGAGGTTGTTGGTATGACCCTCACCGTCTACATTTTTGGGATCAATTATTTGTCAAGGCTAGTAATCCGGGCGTTTAAGGATCCTACGAGACGGTAGCCTTGTGTAAGAAAAAGAAAATTAGTTAACCTCTGACTACTTAGATATCTCGTTTGCTTGAAAAAAAATGTAATAATACTTTATTTGATCAATTTTCAATTATTCTATTGTAATGGTGGCTCCATTTTCAAGTTGCTCAATTCACCACTATATTTCCAAATTACAGAGAAAAAAATGAATGGGAAAGATAAAAGTACTTGGTCCAACCAAGGAGCAAACACAAGTGTGACACCAAATGTGTATAATATTACATATTTAATGCTTTAATCCGGGATTAGCTTGATCAAAATGATATTAAGAATTACTAATCTCAAGGCCGAACTTTCAAGTTCTTTATGTGTGTCTTTAAATTAGGTGTAAAGGTCTAGTTTATGGCATAATCACATGCCCAATGAAGTGTCTAGCTTGGGGTCAATTTTTCATTCATTATAAAGTGAAAGAAACATTTACAATGCATTTGAATTAAAGTAGTTGGAAGAAAAAGAAAAAAATAGAAAGGAGTAAAGGTTTATTTTATATTTTGCTTAAAAGAGAGGAGAGAAAGAGGGAGTGACTTAAACGTTCACTTGATTTTTCTTTTAAAAGTGAGAAGAGACAGAACAAAATAATTAAAGATTTAATCTTTTTATCCATTTTGCTTAATTTTTAAATCATATTTTAAATATTTTGCTAACATAATAAATGATTCTATTTATTTCTAATTTCTCCTCTGCATTTTTCAAATAAAATGAGAAAATTATATTATCCACTAGTATTCTTTTTTCATAAGTTATCCAAAGATACATAAACAATACATTATACTATTTTCTCATTTCATCTTCTCATATCCAAAGATGCATAAAAAGTAAAAACAAGATCAGTGTGCCACTTCCAGCCCTACCAAAAATGCCTTTATTTATGGGCTGCTGGAATCACCAACACTCATGATCGTCAGCTTTCCTACAATAGTACTGATATATATATATATATATATATATGTGCTACTTATTAAAGTTGAATTTTCTTCCCTTCTCTTTCACCCTCAGCCTTGATCTTTATAGATAACTCTGTTTAAAGTGTCACCGCACGCCGCCATAGAAACGTTGTTGGGTGCATCCACCATTATGCCGCTGCTACAACCATTGTTGTTATTTTTTGTAGAAGAAGAGAGGAAAATCTCGATTCTTTCAGATTCTCTAGAGCTGTCCGATGGCATCAGTTGAGCTATCTTTTTCATCTAACTCCTTCCCTTTTCCCCATAACACCATGTACAAGCCACACACTATCAAGATAGCTCCTAATATGCTACCATTTAGAAAACTTAAATGTTAAAAAATGGTATGCATGCAAAACGAAGCATAAGATATATAATCATTCAAATGGGACTTAAGGGTTGGCAAAAGGTACCTTCCCATGTGAAGTTTCTCATCCAGAACCAAAGACCCAGCCATTGCCACTAGTATAAGCGACAGAGGGCTAAAAATGGATGTAAATAGTGGACCCCTCATGCGTACACACCATGCAATGACAGTAAACATTAATCCAGAAGCCACGATTCCCTATAACACATGTCCACAAATACCCATCAATTAGAGACAATCATAAACATGATACGATTAATCAAGATTATTGTAAGACCCGTTATCAAGGAAAGTTATTCACTGAAAATAATCATCTCACGTCATTATTTAATTGATGTGGTGTGCTTATCTCTGATAAGCTTAACCACTTTTTTGAAATTCTAAAAATATATTATTATCTTAAATAGCAAAAATATAATAAGGTTTGCGAGAAATACTTGTAGAAAATCAAATAACTGAACCATTAGATAATTTCATCGGAAATAAAATTTCAATATTCTAACCTGATACTATATTCAGATTTGAGTATTCTCCACAACCCACATAAATTCTCAAATCTTAATAAAAATACCACCATCAAACCTTTAAAATAGGACATACAGAATAAACAACTGTGAGAAGTCTGATATTCCATCCCAACTTCCATTGGCTCCAGTCTGATCTCTTCGTACATAGAGCAAAAATAAATGACTGGATTGATCCCATCAAAACCATCAGAGCGGTGCTGGAGTAATGACAAGGGTACCTCTGAACCATCTTAGCCTGGTCCAAAAATTCAACAAGAAAAAATAAGGTAATAATTATGTTGGTGGAGGGCAATATGAGAAACTTGCAAGAGAATTCATGGCAAGATCACCTGTATAATCAACGACAGTGCCGTGGAGAAACAACAACATAGAATCAAAAAAACGCCTATCGCTCGATTACCAGACTCTAGGTGCTTTGAGGCCACCATGTGTCCACCTTGACCGTGATGATGCAAAAGGTCAAGATGTGTTGACCAGATGTTAATTTCCACTCCTTTGTAGAACGTAAGAAGCATGGCCCCACCTATGCCCATTAATGTTCCCATCACCTTTGCTTTACCTGCCATCGTTCCCAAACTCAACCTCTCCAACCTGGACCACATTCCCAGAATTTAGATGCATTGATGATTAAAATTTTAATTTCTTAATGACGATGAACCCTCACTTATTATATAACAATAGTATTCGTTATATATTTATATGCATGTATATCAACATACCCAAAGGGAATGGCAAGGACAAAAGTGATGGCGGGAATGAGATTGGTCATAGCTGAAACAAATGTAGTTGAGGTTAAGACCAAGCTCTCTGCGTATACATTTTGAGCCAACGATCCCCTGCAAATAGAAAGTTACATACAAACGAGTTTATCAAACAATTATATATATACACACGCTTAGTACAATCTGATTTCAACAACGTGTTTGTAAAGTTTATAGTATGGTTGATTTCTTTTCGGAAGTGTTCACTAGACAGTTAAAGATTATGATAATCTTCATTATGATTTCAACGTCTACCTGACTTTCCATTGTCTTTTATAGATAGAAGTTGTTCGCGAGTGGGTGCAAGACAGAGAGACAGAGAGAGAGATTCAAATGGGTAGGTTATAGGCAGATTGCTTTAATCAGTGAACAGAACTCTAGAAGACACCAATTGTCACGTAAACCAATATATAGCTATCAATAAAGGTTGATGTTACACAGCTGGCATGGCTAAACTAGCTCTCATTACTTCTTGGGCGCTCCACTATAGCGTTCGTGAAGACAGAGGATAGTGACTTTTGTTTTATGTATTGGTTCTTGTATAATGCCTATATAATCATATATAATCATAGGAGGTGGACCATTATAATAGATTTTATTAATGAGACTTCTATCATGTGAATATATGAGATAAATATACGAATGACTATAAAATATTATTCAAAAATCTATAGACTAATTATTTCTTGCTTGATCAATACAAAATCCACGAAAATAGAGTAAACTAACCCTAGAAATCCAATTTACCGTCGGTGGGAGCGCAAAGGGGTTCGGTTGGGCTATAACTCCCTCAAAGTCTTGGAATATTTTTTATATATACGTAAAATTTTAGTATTTTTAAATTAATCTATCTTAAAATTTTGGCCATTTAATTTTTATTTCTTATTTCTCTAAATTTTCTCTCAAAATTTTTGCTATTCCCCAAAATTTTTATTCAAATCTAATCTTTATTCATCATTTGTCTGATTTTTTATTCCAAAATTTTGGCTCACTTTTCTAAAAAATGTTTAGCCTCCTCTAATTTTTTTTTTTTCTGTTCGGCCATTGCAACTTACCCAAATAACCCACAAAGAAATGCTTGGCACACTACTAGCCATGTCAGCTTTGGCCTGCTCTTCCTGCCATATATAACAAATCAATAACAAGTTGAAATCATATATATGTAATAAGAAGTTAAAAGAAATGGGAAAAGAGAGAGAAGAAGAACGAAGATGACACCTTTCAGCGTAGAGAGCAAGAGGAACAAGAAAAGCTGCAGCAAATAGAAATCGATAAGCCACTAAAACTCTCATGCTCATTCCATCATTTGCTGCCAGTTTGTAGAAAATATTCAATCCTGTCACTATGAACTGAACCACCACCATTAGCAGTGTTGGCTTTAACCCTTGTACAGTGTTGCATATCTTCGCCATAGAGGCCATCCAACAACCCAATGTGTATATATATATATAGAGAGAGAAAAAAAATATATATATATATATATATATATATCAATCAAGAAAATTAAGAAACTTTTTTTTTTTTTTGATGAATTGATTGATGATTATTTTAAGTTAATTTACGCACATCAAATTAAATCTTTATTCAATCAGACTTATCATATAATCTTTTTAACTGTCAACCAGGAGATTTTTCAATGAATATGAAAAGCTAGATATAGATGGATAGAGAAGGAGAGAGTCGCGTTTGCTGCTCTTGAAACAACTATAACACTCTATATATAAATACATATATAGAGAGAGAGAGAGAAAGAGAAGGAGGGAGACGGACGGCTACCAGTCCTTGACGCTGAAATTTGGAGGGTAAATGGATGGTGGTGTGTTTAAACTTTAAAGTGAAGGGGTGGATTTATTGTTATTAAAATTCCATACGTCACCGCCTACGTTTTAACTCTGCCAGTGGGCTTTCCACCCAAAAAAAAAAAAAAAATTTATGTGGTAAGTATGGAATTTTTTATAATCACATAAATTAATTTATGGCAAGTGTTATAAATGATATAATAATGATTTTTTATTTTAAAAATTAGTCAAATGCCAAAAATTAATTTGCATCATTATTAAAGAATTTAATGCATGCTTATCACTTAATTATTTTTTCGTTTCACCCCTCTCATGAAAAGATGAATTATAAGACCATGATACAAAAAATACAATAATTATTTTATAAAATAAAAAATAAAATAAAATAAGAATAATATTAAATGAAATAAGAATTATTTATTTAAGCTAAAAAAATGTTTGAAATTATTTTTAATTGAATGTTCATTTTATAAAATATGTACTTCTAATTATATAAAACAAAAATAAAAAATAAAAAAATTAGAATGAATATTCTTGAAATGTTCATTCTACTGTACCAAACATGACTTAAAAATACCTCTAACAGGGATTCATTTTTGGATTAAAAAAAATTATTTGAATAATGTTACAGTATTTATGCACATACTAAAGACTTTTCATTTTATACATTATTGCAATAATAATATTTTAAAAAAATATTTATTTTATATTTTAATATATTTAAAACCAAAGTGATTAGTCAATTTAAGAATAGTCTTTTAAAAAAAAATAAGACAATTCTTATTCAATTTAAGTACAAGTGAGGTTTTATTAGAGTGATATAAGTATTACACTTTACATGCAATTAATATAAATTCAATCTCCCAGCTCGATTGTTGTACCAAGAGAAAAAAAGTCCAAAACTATAGAAATAAATTGATTACCATCTGACATGAAACGTCATTTGCTGCACCATCTTCTCGCATATATAACAGGGATGCTATATAACAGTGGGCCACAATCAATTTAATGCTTTCAATTTGATGTCTCACGCTGGTATTGCTATTCAAATTTAATTATTTACGTGAGATTTAGTGAATCCCATACACAAAGTTTGATATCAGCAAGTCAGATTTTGTCACTGAACTTTTTCTTTTCTGTGAGAAAGATGAGCTTACAAACAGAATTATGTTAGCATCAAAAGGTGTCAAATAAGCCAATCTGACATGGTTTAGATGGGGCCATTCATGCCACCATGTCATGTAGACTTATGCCACCATTTATGTCTTGTTTGTTGAAGAATTTTTAGGCTCAGCATGGCCCATTGGCCAATCAATTTTTTTTTTTTATTACTATTTTGGTTTTTTTTTTTTAATGACTAATACTGACTGTAAACTTTTTTTAACTTATTTACTTATTTTAAAATTATTTTATGTTATATTTTTTGTTAGTCTAATTATATAGTATCATTATTTTTTATTTTATTATTTGTTATTATAATGTTTTGTTTAACTTTATTTTTTTTTTCCAAAATTGTTATAATTTTTTGCTTTAATATTTTCACAGAATAATAATTAATGACAATAAAATAGAATATAAGTCAAGTCTAACGACCGTGCCAATGAACTATCGTGTTGTGTTGTGTCATGCTCGTATATGGACAGTGCCCATGTCGTGATCGTGCTTGGGCCATAGCTCACAAGATAGTGGCCCGTCCCATCCCGATTTACACCTCTTGTAGCACCATTGCCTCCTCCTTCTTCATCATTGTCCTCTCCTTTTGTAGTTTTTTCTATTAAACTTCTATTGCTATTTCCAAAGATTTTCTTCTAACATTATCAAACACAATATCACATAATTCTCTAGAATATTTGTCAAAACAAACCATTTTACTTTTTAACTTATAAGCTTTATTTGTTAGTCAGCCAGTTGCTAAATTTGACTGTCTGTATACATGCTTAAATGTATCATTTAACTCCTTATTCTTAATAATATTAACACAATTCATTAAAATATTATAAATTCTTCAAGAACATATTTGTTTTCCTAATAACACATTAATAATATACTTAGAATTGCCTTCAATGTCAAACTTTCTACCATCTTGAACATCTATACCCAATAAACCTCATTTAAGAGCCAAAGCCTTTAACTGCAGCACCGAAAGATTATAATCAAACTATGTAGACAAAGCTTAACAAATATCCCCTTATCATTACTAACAATAGCACCAATTCCTCCTGATAAACACTCACCCTTTCTTTTTTTTTTTTGGATGCATCGATCAGAGAGTATCTTAGGTCAATTTACGCGTACTAGATTAAGTCTTCCTTTCCGTGATAATTAGATTCACCATTTAAGCTATCGTTGACTCAAGACGTTTGAATTTCATAATCAACATCTTTATTGTTTGGTCACACCTCCAGGTGGTGACACTCCCCCCTTTCTAGAGCCATCAAAATTTAATTTTTTCTTCTTAATAGGTGGAATCCACCTAATAAATCTCATCATTTTGCTTTCCTTATTGTTACTAGAAATAGAATTAATCTAAGTCATTTATCTTATAATAATTTTTAATCATGCAAGTGACATTTTCAATAATTTTATAAGAATTAAGTTTTTCCTTTCTAAAAATTCTATAGTTAATATCCTCTCCTCACTATAGTTGAACAGTTGGACTTGGTATTGTATTTCTATTCTTCATATAGACGCCATGTTGCAAAATCACCCCAAACCCAATTCTGAGTCAAAGTAAGAAACAACCCACACATTGGAATCAGCAGGCGTGGCCACTTCAAAATGGACCAACCATGCATGTATTTATTGAAAGCAAAAGATCATGTGTCTCTATGCCCGACTCTAGCTTTTAGCAAACATTGGCGGCTGGTGGCTCTTGTCTCTTGAACTCAGATTTAAAATTCAAAATGAGTCTCTTTCAATTGAGACAACACTTCTTATTTTAAGTTCAAAATTCCACTTATCAGTTCAACAGTCGCCTCCTCACTCATGATTTCTTTGGAAAACTATATATAAAATCACTAATCAAAATTGATTGCTATTGTTTATTAAATTTCAATTAAGTAGATGGCTTAAAGTTGCTTACTCAAGTGACTAAACGTACGTTGAAAGCAAAAAGAAAAAAGAAAAAAGCATCTCAAAGTTGTTTAATTTTTGGCCCATGTATTTCAAATTTTGGATTGAAAAAACAAAATAAATACAATGATAAATTAGGCTGATTTTTTTTTGAGTTTTCTAATAATTATATTAACTTTTCTTTAAAATTTTCAAATTATACTGATTTTTCATTTTTTTTTGACAAACTAAAAATACACTCTTGCAGTCAATTTTTTTTAAATGATAAAATTGTCCCTCTCATGTTTTTATTTTTAACTTTATTCAATTTTTACCATTTTTTTAACTTTTTTAAAAACAAATTTGTATCTTACTTTAAGGTAAATAACTGATATTCATTTTATGTAAAAATAAGTTAAAGATTTTAATTACTATTTATTTAAAAATAAAAAAAGAAATCAAAAAAATTGGTCAAAACTGAAGAAAAAAATGTAAAAAAAATTAAAGAGATAGTTTTAGTATTTTGAAAAGAAAAAAAAAAGACTGAATAAGAGTATTTGTAGTTTGTCAAAGAAATATGAATGATTAATGTAATTTTAAAAAAGCTTAAAAAAATGTTAATATAATTATCAAAAATCTCAAAAGAAATCAGTATAATTTATCCTAAATATGAAAATAATTTTCAAAAAATTGACCATCAAATCGGGATTAATATCCTATATATTTAAGTACAAAAACAGCCCATCTTCACGCAAATAACGTGAGTTAAACTCTTCACCCACTTCGTCTTATAAAAAAAAAAAAAAAGTTATCAAGCTAATAAAGCAAAATAAAGGAAAACAATACAGGGAATGGAATGGAGAAAGGGTACAATATCTAAGGGGGGAGGAACTCAGCCGACAATCCTTGTTGAACTTGAGATGACTACTTTGTTTTTAGTGGCATGCAAGTGTAATACTTCTTTATTTCATCAATTTTCAATTATTCTAATTGTAATGGTGCCTCCATTTTCAAGTTGTTCGATTTACCAGTACTATATATCCAAATTACATAAAGAAAAATATATAAAAGTAGCTAGTGCAATGGTGGAGCAAAAACACAAGTGTGACACCAAAATGTATATAATATATTAAATATTTAATGCTTTAACTTGGAAAATTGACTTGATCAAAAGATTTCATGAATTATTATCTCAAGTCTGAACTTTCTAGATTTTAAAGTAGGTGTAAAGGTGTAATTTTATGGTGTAATCACGAGTCGGCAGAAGTAGTGTTTGGGATCAATTTTTCACTCATAAAAAGGAAAGAAAGAAACATATATAATGCATTTGAATTAATGTAAATATTGAAAGAAAAGAAAAGGAATTGAAAGGACTAAGGGTTAATTTTATATTTCGTTTAAAAGTAAGTAAGGAGATTAGACGAGGGTGAGGGACATGGAGGGGTTTAAGAGTTTATTTTACGCTTTTTCTAAAAGAGGAAACAAAAAAAATATAAGAGAGTTAAATTTTTTTTATCTGTTTTGCCTATTGCATGTTTAAAACTTATTAGAACCTTTTCACTAACATAATTAAAGGAAATACATAATAAACAACACAAACAAGTGTTCACCCGATTATCTTTTCGAATCAAGAACAGCGAAAGTGAAAGAGGCATCTTATATTACGAGTTTTTTTTAGAACATCATAAAGATTCTTGGAACGCTGCAAGATATCCTCATCGTCAAATAGGACAGTTATAAGATCGAGTTGTCTATATATTTCTACGATCCACTACCAAAGGCACTATGATGGTCACCCAAAAAGAATATAAGAGAGAGAGTCACCCAAAATCTTACGTTATAATTTGAAGACTATAGATGAATGAATTCATTACGCTTAATCAATGCGTATATGTTTATATCTTATGACGAAAACTAATGGAATAACTGCAAGACTTGCATGATAATATTTAAGTCGGTCAAACCAACTAAAACGGATAAGAGTTTTAACCACATATAAACTTCTATCATAACTATCACAATCTGCACAAATCTTATAAATGTCAAATAGACTCAGGTCCACATGACCCAATATTTAACAATTATAAAATATTTTATTTCTTTCTAATCTCTCTTCTGTCTGTTTTTTGCAAACAAAATATTTTATTTCTCTCTAATCTCTCTTGTGTCTTTTGCAAACTAAATTAGAGGATTATTTATATTACCCTCTCATATTCTGTTTCTTTATCCAAACATGCATGAAAAAAGAATTATACTACTCTCTCATTTTCTCTCTTCTCTTTTCCTCTTCTCTCCTTTGACACATAAATAGCCAAAATAAATGACTAATGTCTCACCAGACTTCCCCATATAATGACTAATGGTCCAATATTCTTGTCTTTGCAAGATAAATTTTTAATACAAGAAAAAATAAGAACAAAACAACATATTCATTAAGTAACATCCCAAAAGTTTGTCATTGTTATTTCCCAAATTTATTTTTTAGAAAAGAAACGTTTACCAATACAAATTACATGAAAACAAGAACAGTGTGCCACTAATTCCAACCTTACCAAAAATGCCCTTATTTGTAGGCAGCTGAAATAATCAACACTAATCGGTTTTTCTACCGAAGTACTAATAATTACATATATAAGAGCTTATATATATATATATATATGCTACACATTCAAGTTGAACTTGGAAATCCTTTCTTCTCCTTCACTCCCAATCTTATTCTTTACAGATAAATCTCTGTCTAAAGTGTCATCACATGTTGCCATAGAAACACTATTGTTGTTGGGTGCAACTACCATTACGCCACTGCTATCGCCATTACTGTTGTTTTCTGTAGCAGAAGAGAGGACAATCTCGATTCTTTCAGATTCTTTAGAGCTTTTCGATGGCATTAATTGAGCTATCCTTTTCATCTCCTTCCCTTTTCCCCATAACACCATGTATAACCCGCACACTATCAAAATCGCCCCGAATATGCTGTCATGCAAAAATCTTAAAGTTAAAAAATGGGATGCTTGCAAAAACCAAGTATAAGATTATCATCCAAACGGGACTTTAGGGTTGGCGAGACGTACGTTCCCAAGTGAAGTTTCTCGTCTAGTACCAATGACCCAGCAATTGCCACTAGTATAAGCATAAGAGGGCTAAAAATGGATGCAAATAATGGACCCCTCATGCGAACACACCATGCAGTGAGAGTATACATTAATCCAGAAGCCAGAATTCCCTACAACACATGTTCACACACACTCATCCATTAGGGATAATCATGAATATGACACGATCAATCAAGATTATTGTAAAGAAATTCTTCAGTGAGATAGTGATTTTTATGTCATTATCTGATGTATTTTTGACTGCCCTTCACATTTTTTTTATCATTTTTTCTGAAATTGTATAAAAAATATTTTTAACTTAAATAACATAAATGTTATAGAGTTTATAAGAGACAAGCACACCAAATCAAATAACGAATTACTTATAATTTTTCATAATGGGAAACACAAGTCTAGTAATACCGTCCACGTGCTAGTATTATATTTAGATTTGAATATCTTACAAAACCGAAGTATGTCCCAGATAAAAGCTCAAATCTTAATAATAGTAACATTGTGAGACGTTAAGAGGAGGACATACAGAATAAATAACTGTGAGCAGTCTAATGTTCCACCCCAATTTCCATTTGCTCCAATCTCTTTCTGTGCAAAGGGAATAAATAGTTGATTGAATTGATCCCATCACAACAATCAGAGCGGTGCTGGAGTAATGACAAGGATACCTCTGAACCATCTTAGCCTGGCCAAAGAATTTTATTTTGTTTTTTAAAAAGAGAAAATAATTATGTTAGTGGAACGCAATATGAAAATATTGCAAGAGAATTCACTGCAAGATCACCTGAATAATCAACCACACTGCACAAGAGAAACAACTGCATACAACCAAAAAAGCGCCCAATGCGCGATTACCAGACTCTGGGTGTTGTGATGCTTTCACGTGTCCACCCTGACCGTGTTGATGCAAAAGGTCAAGATGCGTTGACCAGATGTGAATTTCCTCGCCTTTGTAGAACGTCAGCAGCATGGCCCCACCTATGCCCATTAACGTTCCCACCACTTTTGCTTTACCTGCCATTGTTCCCAAACCCAACCTCTCCAACCTGACCCAAATACCCTTACGGGTTCAGATTCACTAATGATTAAAATATTAGCTCTACGTCATATATTATATATATATGTGTGTGTGTGTGTGTGTGGGTGTGTCTACATACCCAAAGGAGATGGCCAAGACAAAAGTGATAGCGGGAATGAGGTTGGTCATAGCTGAAGCAAAGGTAGCTGAGGTTAAGACTAAGCTCTCTGCATATAAATTTTGAGCCAACGAACCCCTAAAAATAAAAAAGTACATACAAACAAGTTTAGTGAACAGTTATATAAATATATATGTGTGTGTGTGTGTGTGTTACTTATGCAATCTTATTGGATCAACGTGTCTCATGTCAAGTTTACAGTATGGTTGATTTCTTTACGTACGTGTTCATTAGACAGTCACAGTACCTGAGTTTCCATTGCTTTTATGGGCAGAACTTGAAGTTGTTTGTGTGTGTGTGGGAGAGAGAGAGAGTCAGATGGGTAGCTTATATGCAGATTGCTTTAATGAGTCAACAGAACTCTAGAAGACACCAATTGTCACGTAAAGCAATATTTCGGGAAACATATGGCTATCAACCAAGGTTGCTTTTATACAGCTGGCTAAACTAGCCCTCATTACTTCCTGGGTACTCCTCTATAGCGCGTGAGAAGAGCTATACATAGTCTCTTTCTTGCTCAATACAAACCCATGAACGCACAGTAACCCCAGAAATCCAACTTACCCAAATAATCCACAAAGAAATGCTTGGCACACCACTACCCATGTCAGCTTTGGCCTGCTCTTCCTGCCATAACCAATCAATATCAAGTTAAAATTATATATACATAAATATATGCAATATAAATATAAATATATATATATATATATATATATATATAACAAAAATAAGAAGTTAAAAAGAAATGGGAAAAGAAAGAGAAGAAAATTGAAGATGATACCTTTCAACGTAGAGAGCAAGAGGAACAATAAAAGCTGCAGCAAGTAGAAATCGATAAGCCACTAAAACCCTCAAGCTCATTCCGTCATTTGCCGCCAGTTTGTAGAAAATATTCATTCCAGCCATTACCAACTGAACCACCACCATTAGCAGTGTTGGCTTCAACCCGTGTACAGTGTTGCATATCTTCCCCATAGAGGCCATCCAACAATTAACCCTATATGTGTATATAGAGATAATATAATTTTAGAGAGACAGATATATATAACAACCAAGAAAATCAAGAAACCTCTTCTTATTGCTTGTTTGTTTAGAATTCGAATGAAAATGAAAAGCTATATATATAGATATATAGAGAGAGAGTCACGTTTGGTGTTCTTCTATAACACTCTATATATATATATAGTAGAAAGAAAAGGGCATGAGTCCTTGCAGCTAAAATAGGGAGAGTGAAGGGAATTAAGTGGTGTGTTTAAAGCAAAAGGGGGATTTATTGTTGGTAAAATCCCGAGGCTGTGTTATTTCCCCACGTCACGGCCTACGTTTGGTTTCTTCTGCGCACGTGTAAGTTTTCAGGTGACACGTGCGAGGAAGCACTTGTGGGCGTCCCAGACGCGTCCTCAATTTGCATGGCTGTGATATTAACCGCACGTCACCGCCTACGATTAACTCCACTACAAGCAGTTGAGGGAAGTGCGAGCTACCAAGAATCGCGTGCTGAGAGTAAATGCGTTGGACACGTGTACGGCATCGATGGCTGGGGTGATATTAATTGTCATGGTTTTGCACTTTATTAGTGGGAAATGAGGCGGAGCCAAAGACTTTTTTTTTTTTGAGGAAACCAGCTGGTAACGTTTCCTTGAAACCTGTAAGCCGTCGTGTAGTTAGTTAAAAACCATAATCTGGTGCTCTGCGTCACCATGACTTATTATGTGTCTGCACTTACTTGCAAAATTTTTAAGACACGACATTTATCATAAAAGAAATACAAAAATGTACGCTTTACTTTCCATTTGTGAAAATATGGTCACTTACCAAATTTTAAGATATGGAAAATCTCTCCTCATTTTTAATTTTATTTTATAAAATTGACTCACGTAAACATAATGAAAACACCCATTAGAGTCAATTTCTTTATAATTAATATTTAATAAATTATTAATTTTAATAATTAATTCATTTTTAAGAGACCAACTTGATTTATTAGTTTATAATTAATATTTTTTTTTCAAAAAAATTCCTTATAATATTAATTAATAAAGAGATAAAACAGTTATATATTTATGTAAAGAAATTTGTGTTTTTGTGAATTTTTCCTCTTCAAGTGTAAGTGTTAGTAATTCATTTTAAAGTTTTTTATGAAATCTATAATTATTAAGTTAAGTTTTGTTACCATTATTAAAACGTTAGTCAATCATTTTTTAAAAAACTTGATCGGATTATACTCGAGTTACAACTTCTTACTTTTAAATATGACCATTATTAACTACTTAGTACTTCAAATTTAATACAAAAAATGTATAAATATACAAACACGACACGCATTTATATTAAATACATTTATAAGATGTGTGTGTGTTTAATTTGTCAATATTATTAGTCTCCATGTAACCTAATTTATGTTTAAATTGAACATATGTTACACTTTTTAGTTTTTGACTATAATCTTAAAAGTAACTTAAATAGGTCTTATATTATCGCTTTCACACATTTAAATTTAAAACTAAAAACATAACCCAACACCAGTGACTCGTCCATTAGAACAGAGTCAAAATTATATCTGAACAGAGTTCAATCCAAATAAAAAAGGCTTTTACGTTGGAACAGTCATTGAAGGTCTAAAATACAACCCAAACAATAGCTCACAACTGCACCTAATTGGTAGGACATGTCCTTAGTAGGTTAAGTTGCACAGAAAATAATAAATAAAATAATGCAAAAGTTTAATAATATAGCAAGGAAGAAGGCAGAAGGCAGAGCTGGAAAAGAGTGAAATAGTAGTTTGGATTTGTAGAAAAATTGCGTAAAAGTTTCAATAATTTTCAAGACTGGATTGGCAGTTGTTTTATATAGACTCAATCCAACTAACCATTTGTCATTTAATGAATTGAGAGTCTCTCCATTAAGGTATGCAATCGAAGACGGCTTATAAATTTGTAATAAAATTCGTCGATTTATAAATGCTTATAATCAACGAACTATTAATACCATGTCAGTCCAACCGTAAAAACATAAAGATTCTGATCCGATCCATAAAATACAAACCAGAAGCAGGTCGCACACGTGTCACAATTAAATATAGTCTAAAAAAGGAAAGTATAGATAATCATAAATAAAATTCTTTCAAAAAAAAAAAAAAAGGATGTGAGAATTGATGGTATTAAAATTACCTCTAGGATTAAGACACGTGTCTGCAATGCAGAACGACTAGATAGGCTCTAAACAAGAAAGGGACCTTAGGCCATACAATTGACAACACTTCTAGACATACTTTTACTGGCACAAGAAGTCGTCCCGTTGGGGGAGTAGTATGACCTAAAGGTCAGCTGGTCACCCCGATATAATACAAGAGTTCAGCTCGTACATCACTGAATGATCCTACGTATCCTTGTCAAGAACCCGACTTATCGGCTCAAACTTCTGGGTAACTCTGACCTAGTTGAGACTCGATCTGATTGCTTAGCCGGAGATTGTGTGCATTACATGTAACATCATCCTAGATTCATACAAAGGCTAGGATAGACACTTGAAGCATTGTTCCTATAGAGGATTGGTTAACAGGATTTCCTTATTAATTACTTGGACTCTTGGACTATAAAAAGGAGGGAAAAACCCAATTCGAAGGTACAAAAACTATCATCTCTTTACTGAATCCATTACAATTATTGGTAATCAATGCTTACTAACTTGATTGTCAGATAATTCTCAACCGGCATCACACCAGTGTTCAAGATCTCTCTTATCTCATCACTTCTCTTGAATAAAAAATGTACAACTGATCTCAGTGTTGGTTAAATTTATGTATCGATCAAAATTCATAAAGTTTTAAAGCTTTTAAAGAACTTGAGTTAAATTTTAATGATTTCACACTCAAATTCTAACAGTTAGTGCTCAATATCATTAATAATCATTTTGTAAGAGTACACTTGGTATTTTGAAGAATTCGTAAGTTAACTTTCGTAATCAAAGGAGGTTTTCTTCTTCTTCTTCTTCTATTTTTTTGGGGACGGGGAGGTTGTTATATAAATATAGAAACACTTATTGGTTTTTTTCTTTGTTGGAATTTTTGTTTATTTATAAATTCTTTAGTATCATAAATTTAGTTACTTATAGAAAAAATATCAAATTTTATACTTTAATTTATGATTAAATATTAATTAAGGTTTGCCGTGTGTGTGTGTGTGTGTGTGTATATATATATATATATATATATATATATTATAATAACAAAGTTTGTCCCATCTGAAGTAAATTCCTAAGTTTTAACTCCGTTCCTAAATATAATTTATTATGATAAATTGCCAACTCGTTCCAGAAAGGAAAAAAGCTTCCCCATGCCATACTCTCTTGTATCCCATATTAATCATTTAATTTTTATTTTTAAAAACACATATTTTTCGTCACCAGAATTATATATATAGATATATATATATATATATATATCTTATTTTCACTATAGTGCAAACACCCTTAAAAGAAAAGAATTCACATACACAGTATCTAGCTAATTGCAATTAATTAAATACAAATAAATTGATAAGAATCACCTGTCATTTCCAACACTTTGATATAATCCATGTATAGGAAACTTAAAAATGGAAATGTTTTGACAATGAATTCGAAATAAGAACAATGAGTGTGCCATCAAGCAAGCCATACCCTACACAAAACAGCAAATCATTTCAGAAAACCATGCACAAATTTAGGAGAATAAGCCTACACACTCCACATTACGATATGCCTGCCCACTTTGACAGTTGCCAAAATGCCTAGCCCCGAATCAATTGGGAGTAAATATGCCTAGCTACTCATGCTCTCCTACGAAGAAGAGCTCATGACTTTGGGTCTCCTCCATTATTAGAAAAGATGTGAGTATTATTTTTATTTTATTTTGGACTGAATTGGATTGCTTTCCGACGCTTATATTTGAGAGGCTTTTGATTTAGACTTGTTGTATTTAGTTGATAGATTGTAATATGTTGGAATCTTCATTAATTGTAATAATTCATTGCTTTCTTCAAAAAAACACAGAAAGAATGCCTATACCCATCCTAGAGAGAATCTCTCTTAAAACTTGACACACAGAGTTTCTCTTTGTTGGTCTTATACAAACCGACCCCCTCAACGTATGCAAGATTAAATCACAAACTCGTGCGATGATTGAGGTTAGAGTCCACACTAAGTTTTAGTTACAATTCATCTAATTACTTAGAAATTCGTTGTATCAAAACACAAGAAGCTAGTCTCAAGATTTGAAATGGAACTTTAAAAATTACTTCTTAAAGTTCTTTCCAGTACACTAACTTCTCAGAGTTCTCCTTAAAATAATTAAGAATATTTTTTTAGTAGAATTGCATAAAAGTGCGTCCCAGCCATCGCCACAAACATTCATTTGCAGTTGGACAAGATTAATAGCGGAGTTGCAGCAAAAGCATGCATGCTTAATTATTTACGTTGAAAAATATTCGTACTGGTAGGAGCTCTGAATCTACCATTTATTTGTCTCAGTTAATTTATTATGAAATTTAAAATTATTTTATCACCAGCATAAACTAGAGTGTATTTAAAATAATTTAAAAAAAATAAAAAATTCAGAAAAAATGAAGCAGTTGCCCTGTAGACAGTGGCCAACCTAGACTTTTATAGTTAAGGGGAGTCAAAGTATAAATATTAAAATTGAGAAAGGATTTATGTGAATATATAAAATTATTTAAGAGGATTAAGTCTTATTTTTAAAAATTTTTAATAAAATAAGTGATAAAAATATAATTTTAAAATTTTTAGGAGGCCATGCCCATCAACCCCCCGAGTGCCTGTAGACCTCATGTTGATTGGTGCCTGTATTGAAAATTTAGTGTGCATATATATATATATATATATATTATTAGACTTTTTTTCACCCAAGAAATGCAATAACGGATTAAAATTCTTTTCATGTGAACACGCATTTAATAGAACATTAAAAAATTGTGAAAAACCTAAATCCACCTATGTAACCACTATTAATGAACTAAACAAAGGTTAGTGCCCGTTTGGTTGTTCCTGTTTGATTGGACAGTGTAAAAGTGAACTTTGAATTAAATAGTTAAAAAAATTAAATAATTATATAAAAGTGTTGTTTAAGTTAAGCGATTAAGTATTTGAATAAACTATTAAAAAGTGTTTATAGTACTTAGTTTAATAAAAAAAAACTTTAACTAATAAGTATGATTTGAATTCCATTCAAACAACATCAAAATTAATTAAGTACGGATGACTCCTCAAAACGCAATATATTGTTGCCAACCGTTGATCCAAAGTAACTTTAGTTTTACTAGAAAAAATAAATTACATTGACATCTCCCTGAGATTTTTTATAATTACAAAAACTTCTTTATAAAGTTTCTGAAATAACACCAACTTCTCTTATTTTTACAACAAACTACAAAGACCTCTCCTTTAGTTTTTTTTTTCAAAATGGCAAAAGTGTCCCTATTAATTAATTAATTTTTTTTTTTTGCATTTTTAAAATTTTGATCAATTTTTCTAACTTTTTTTTATTTTCAAATAATTATTAATTAAAATTTTTTTGGACTAAAAGATATAAGTTATTTATCTTAAATTTATTTTTATAAAAAATGAAAGAAAAAATCTTTGAAAAAAAAGTTAGAAAAAATGTTTAAATAAATAAAATGAATATTTTTGTCATTTTATAATTTGTCAATTAAAATAAAAGAAATTGGTATCATTTCAAAAACTTAAGAAAATATAAGGTAATTTACCCTTCTAGACATGTTGCCATTGGTTTCTATTTAGTGTAGATCAATAGCTTTTTTACTTCTTAATAAGAAATGGAAAAGGCAAAAGGAATGTCAATCAAAGTGTACTACAACTAGAAGTGGGTTGTTAATGGTATTAGCAGAAACGTGCACTACACCAAATTTCATTTAGCGGCAAATCCACACATGGAAGGAAAACTATCTAAAAGGAAAACATGATAAATTAACAATTGGCTCAAGCAATATATATTTTTATATTTTTCTCCCTTTTTTCCATTTCTTCTTTCCCATTTGATCATGCTTTCAGTTTGATCATAACCTTGACAAACTTTTCCTTTGCAAAAAATTATTTTTTTTAAAAAAAAGCTTCCAACTTGGTGTTGTGATCTAGTGGTATATAATAAGCTTTCTTCTTACTAAGGTTCAAGGGAATTCAGCGAGGTGGAGGTGGAGGCGGAGGCGGAGGCGGGAGACTTGCCTAACTAGGCAGCTGAGAGTTAGAAAATGTGATACTAATTTATTTATAAAGGTTGTCGATGACAACTGTTATCATTGCGGCATGATTTTTGTGTATTTCACGCCCATAAATTATGCACTACACATAAAATATATTAAACCTTAACAGTCTAAAGTAGTCAATTATACATACATAATGTGTTTGTATATTTTTGGAATAGAAATGTCTAAAGTAGTTAAATTTTAACAGTGTTACAGTGTCAAAAACTATTTTTTGACATTTCTATTCCAAAGACAATATATTTGGAATAGAAACGTCAAAAAATAGTTTTTGACACTGTAACACTGTTAAAAATTAACTTTAGCATAACTAAAATGACTTTTATTATTGGAGTTGCTCTCAATTCGTGAATTTTGATAGTTTCCATTATTTTGATCTTAATTTAAATATAATACTATGAATAAAACATACTCAATTCCGATTAATAAATTCTTCTCTCAATTATTTAAGACTGGTTATATGAACTAGTCGTACTAATCTATTTAAGACCATTTTTGTAGTTTGAGCACAAATTACCGTATCTTTTCCAACTATCTCAACCAAAATTAATATTGTCAATAAAATATATGCGAATTAAAATAAGATATGTGGTTTAAGGCTTTTGGGGTATGACCAAATTTATGACATGTTTGGTGGACTGCTTTTGTCAACCAACTTTTACTACTTTAATTTAGTATTTAAAATCAATTTTTGTTCTCCTTTGATCAAACTAGGATTGAAAATTTTGGCATTAATTTGGATTCCTTCCAGCAGCTTCTATGTGCTTTTATGGGCATGTTTTACCATATATTCCAGCCGAAAAACATGATTGCAATTAATTATTATTTTTTTTTTGTATCTAATACAATAATGGTTAAATTGATACTTAAAAGTGATGAAATATTTCTATTTTTTTTTTTCCATTCAGACTCATCCAAAAATTAATTCTTGAAACTTTCCGTCTTATCAACCTGGTTTGTCAAAGTGTACAAGTCAGAAATACACCCCAAAAGAAAAAAAAAACCCCTTGAACACCTTGCTTTTCTCTTTTTTCTTGTTTCCTTAATAAGTTAATCTTCCTAAATTCTTAGTTATTCATTCCTTTAATCAAACTAGTTTTGAAAAAACCAACTCCACTAGCCACTCTAACCAAAAGTCAGAATCCCGAGAGGCAGGCCGAGAGGGCAAAACAGGAAGATCAAAGTTTTTGTGGACGCCAAATATAACATTTTTGGTGACATCTTTTGAAGCCATCTCATGTGTTAATTAATCATTAGATCGCACAATCGACTAGTGGGGGTCGATGAAATTTATCCTGTTGAAACTGCAAGCCAACCTCATATGCTAACCATCGGATTGTAAACTAACTAGTGGAAGGTCGTGAATT
Source organism: Nyssa sinensis (assembly GCA_008638375.1). Classification (NCBI taxonomy): domain Eukaryota; kingdom Viridiplantae; phylum Streptophyta; class Magnoliopsida; order Cornales; family Nyssaceae; genus Nyssa; species Nyssa sinensis. The sequence goes on along the minus strand of CM018039.1, from coordinate 7,274,392 downwards.
TACCCGTTGAAGCACAAGTCACTTGCAGAATTCCCACCATTCCCAAAAAAAAGAAACAAAAATCAGAGTTTATATTCGTTTCATTTGGACGAAGTTAACTTGAATAATCAATTTCTTTTCTAGGAAAAGAGAATTTGTAAACATCTATGACTCTTGGGATTTGATTTAAATTAAAGGTAAGTAGTAATTTGTGACAATCTATATATAAAAGCAGTTGTAACATGTGATTTTCAAGCCGAAAATACAGTAACTTTTTTCCGTACAAATTGCATTATATACACCATTCTCTAAATTGATAATTAGTATTTACTGTCTTATTGGTATTTTGGCTTGATCAAATACCCAGCTTAATACATGTTTTTCATATTAATTGCTATTAATAAAGAAAACATGTATTAAAAATGGATGGTGTATATGAAAAACATGTATAAAGCAAGCCAGCTTAAACATGTTTTTCATAATCCTTTTAATTTGCTTAAACATGGTGTAAAGAGATTAAAAGGATTATCTTGTTTTAGGCAAATTAATAAAGCAACTAAACAGTTCTCCAAATGTCCTTTGGTGATGATGCATGGTGCAGTGAATTGTATCCTACTCTGCATATTCTTTTCTTTTTCCACATCATAATGATTTCTTAGATGTTGGCATATGTGGTTCGACCTTATACTTAGGTTCATGAACGAAAATGAAAATGAATAATCTACTTAGAATGTGAAGAGCACAAACAAACTATTTTTCAGGTTGGGCTTTCACTTTGTTTGGTGTGATAGAATGAATAGTTTAAAAATGTTCATTCTAATTTTTTCATTCACTATTTTTATTTGGTATAATTGAGAATATCTATTTTATAAAATTGACATTTCATTAAAATCATTCTAAACACTTTTTTGACTTAGATAAGTTATCCTTATTTTATTTTATGTCATTTTTATTCTATTTTCTATTTCATTCTATAAAATGACTATTCTATTCTGCTTATCAAACATGACCTAAAAGTCCGTTTGAGGGTGCATGGATAAGTTTGAAACCAACTTTTGAGGTATTTTGCTACATTTTTCAAAAGCTAGTTGCACATTTCTCCATGCATTAAAATCATAAGTTGGAGAAGTCAAAGAAAACATATTTTGAAAATCGGTTTGACTCTTTACAAATTTTACCCCTACACCCACCAATTACACATTACTCAATACATACACTATAAAATATAAAGAGGAAAATTAACAGATAGAATCCCTTATACATAATTTTTACCAAGCACCCTAATAATAGATTGAGTATATTCTTCAAAATCCATTCCCCGATACTTAATTTTTTAGAATCTATATTCTAAAACCAGACTCTAAGCACTTGGATTAAGGGATTTGGAAAGAAATGAGAATAAATGAGAATAAATGAGAGGTTATTTTGTATTTGATTTAAAATTAGAGAAAGAAAGAAAATAGGATAGAGGAGTTTATTAACTCTTATTTTATCCAAATTGCTCTCTTCCCAAAACTAGACAGAGAATGGGAGAACAGAGTGTCTTTTAATGAATTTTTTATACTACCGATTCTAACTTTAAAATTATAGACATAAAAGTTAAAAAAAAATTATCATTTCATTTCTTTCTTTTGTTGTTTCCAAACAAGATAAAAGGATTACACTCTTCTTTTCTTCATTTGCCAAACATGAAAAAAAATTACACTCTCTACTACTCTTCCTCTTAACTAATATTATCCACTCTTCTCGTCTCCTTTCCTCCCCACACCTTCTTACTTGTTATCTAAGCATAGTATTAGTGTCATAAAATTTCCCAATCAAAATCGTAAGAATTTTATGTCAAAGCGAAATACAAGCTGCACTCAACAACATGAATTTTTGGTGTAACGCAATAAAAGTTTACATGTATAGTTTTCCTTGTAGGCTCATACAACAAGTGTTGCTTCCTTTATGAAAATCTTTTCCAAATTGAAAGTCAAATCCAAAATGAGTAGCTAGTCCAAAAATCAATCACGTAACCACAATTCCGCATGCACACAGCATATCACCAGAGAGTGCATTTCATAATTAAAACTTTTGACTACTCTCTTAATTTCTTCACAAATCTTCCATAGGATTAAATGCCGCAAAGTTCTTCCTTTTTTACAAGTGTTTAGTTTGTTTCTATACACTAACACAGCAATATAGGATTTCTTTATATTTTTATATATGCTAAGCATACTTTTAGTTATCGCTAATGATATCGTCCCACCTTCTTAGTCCACTTTTATAATCCACTTGACTACGGTTGCAATTCGGTTAGTTCGGGCTTAGTCTTGATTAGGTCCAGTCCATAATACAAGCTATCGAATCCGAACCCGAGTTCGAATCCGAACTCGAGACTAATTCAGAGAGTGAACCCGAGCCCAAGCTCAACAAAAATGGCTAGTATCAGGTTTTTTTTTGGGTACCCAAACATTTGAGTTTTTTCGGGTATAGATTCGGGCTCGGGTTCGGGTTTCGTCCATATTTTAAAGACAAAAGACAGATTTTCAATGAAAATAGATTTTAAAAAGGTCAATACAATTAGATAATAAATTAAATATTACATATTTGTAATATTAATAAAATAAACGATCAAAATCATTTACATATTGAAATATAACAGTTCATATTAATTAAAGTATAAAATATATGATTATAAGTAACAGTAATTCGAGCCTTGGGTATCCGACGTCTCTGTTCTGGCCCCTTCCTAATTAAATTTGAGCTCAAAAATTTAGGCTAAGTATCATATATTTTTGTCTAAATTCATAATTTTTTGGGTTAAAATAAAATCGACCTCAAGTTTACTCGCCCGACTTACACCCCCTACACTTGATGTGGCATTTTCTGCAAGGTTTTTTGTTTTTGAAACAAGTGTAAATGTTGATGTGTTAAATGACATGTCGGATCCCACATCAAGTAGATTGTGATGGCGAGTTACCGAGTGGGACCTAAAATTTTATTTACAACTATTTACAATATTTTAGTTTTTCATCCAAAATACATAAAATATTTGAGTTAAAACATAAAAAAACTCTTAACGTCATTTTCAAATAAAGTTGTGTTTTTTAATATTATATTTTTTTCACTTAAAATATTTTTGATTATAATTATGTTAAATTAATAAATATAATTATCAAAAAATATCATAAATGAGATATATACATAAGTACATAATATTGTAAAAAAAGTTTCTCTAAATAAATATTAATTATTAAGTAATATAATAATTAATTATTCATTATAGAACTAAAATTTGTTTCTTAAAAATTTAATAATTATTGATTTATTAAATTTTAATTATAAAGAGAAACCGTCAAGTGAATATCAAAGAAACAATAGAATCAAATCCTTTCAAAACAACAATATTAAAAAACAATAAACCTAACTACTCCATATAGGCACAAGTTTCATTCCACAATCTTTCCATTAACCTTTGCTTCAGATAAACCTTTGAAGCACTGGAAGCCTCCCATTTGAACACAACACCATTTGGCAAAAGCTCACTGTTCTAATTTCTCTTTTGTTTTCTTCTCCTCAGCATCGTTTACAACTGGTGCAATTTGGGCTATCTTCTCCGATTTAGTTGTAACCTCAGCAACTTGATCTGTAACAAGAAGTGTCTGTGCCTTTGGTTGTTCTTGCTTTATTACTGTCTCAGAATCAACTGGTGCAACTTTGGCTGTCTTCTCCGGTTCAGTTGTGACCTCTGCAACTTTATCTGTAACGGGAAGTGCCTGGGCCTTTGGTTCTTCTTGCTTTATTACGGTCTCCGAAGCAACTGGTGCAACTTTGGACTGTCTTTTCCACTTCAGATGTGACCTCTGCAACCTCATCTGTAACGGGAAGTGCCTGGACCTTTGGTTCTTCTTCCTTTATTACTGTCTCAGAAGCAATTGGTGCAACTTTGGTTGTCTTCTCCAGTTCAGTTTTGAACTTCTACATCCTCCTCTGTAACGGGAAGTGCCTCGACCTTTGATTCTTCTTGCTTTATTACTGTCTCGGAAGGATTTTCTGTTTCATCAAGTGACGCTTTCACTTCTTCAATCTGTCATTACAATGAAGAAACACTAGAAGTTATATGCATTCCACACACATTATTAAATGCGTGAATTAAAAATTACGACAATTGTCAAATAAAAATGATATAATTGTCTATTAGTTTTATACACTTTTCTTTTATTTATTTATCACTATTCAAACATGATATAATAATTTTTCTTATCTTTTCACTCCTAAACATTTAAACAATGTAAAGATAAATACTTTTCCTTCTATTTTAAATTATCATTTCTTTTTTTTTCTTTCTTCCCAATACTTTCAAACGAACTGTCGGTGGTTTCTTGCCAATAAAACACATGAATATATATATATATATACTGTCTAACAAACGTATCCGGGTGTGTTAAGAGTGTGTTGACTTGTGTTTTGATCAGCTATTTTATTTGTGTGTGTGTGTGTGTGTGTGTGTGAATTCTTGAAATTTTCATAATGTTTAAAATACTGATAGAGTAATTCAATAATAAGTATACATATGAAATTTTCTTATTCCACCACCAAATACTAAATGAAAGAGTAATATAGCAGACAATAATCAAGTTTTGGTGGAAGAAGACTCGGTAGGACTTGTTATAGGGACTCATTTTTTCTATATATGTATATATACATATATAAAATAGTTTTTTACACTCCTATGCTTACAAAATACAGTGGGTTTTTTTTTTAAAGTTTGTAATAAAATTTTATTGAGTTGAGTTGAGTTGTTTAGTTATTATTTAAAAAATAAAAAATAAATAAAAAGCAATAATATTTATGAGTATAATGATTTAAAGTTAATTATATATTACCCACGTTATAATAAAAATTGTTCTAACAGTGAGACACAACTGTCCTAATCCCTAGGGTTAGAATTAGGGCATTATTCTACAAGAAAGAAGCTAGTCATATATATAACTTGAAATCAAGCATTAAGCAAGGAAGGACAAATGCTTTACGGATTCAGATTCTTTTCAGTATTAGATTATTTTTATTTCTTCAATATAGTTTTAGATGTATAAAATAAATATTGTGTAGAGGGAACTGACGGACATAAAATGGTATGGATTTAGAGTATACCAGTGTCATTTGATCTGTATTTCAAAACAGATTCAATCAAAACACATAAAGTAGGTGTATAAAATATATATAATTTATGTATAATTCATGTATAGGTATATATATATATATATAGAGAGAGAGAGAGAGAGAGAGAGAGAGACACACACACACACACACACAATAGCAGAACTAGGTGGAGGCTTGGGGGCTAAAGCCCCCCAAATTTTGGGCAAAAAAAAAATTATATGTAAAGTTTTCCTTTAATTTTGAAAATAAAAGCTTTTTTATTTTTCAAATTTTGTAAAAAAACAAAAAAATTGCATTTAAATCTCGGATCTCTCTTCAATAGTCTAGATTCATATGTCTATAGTCTATATTCATCAATATATATTCTAGATTCATATGTGTATAGTCTAGATTCATCAATATATATACATATAGACACGCACACGCACGTATAGACACACATACATGTATATATAGAGAGAGAGAAACATACACATTTTAGAAAAGTTAAACAACCCAGTAGCCAAAAAAAAGTAATAAAAATTAGACAAATACCTCGTTGAGGAAAGATCCAAGAGACTGGTTCTTGTCGTACTCCTCGACCACTTTCACGCTCTCTTTGATCTCTTTGTCATCGCCCTCTGTCTTCTTTTCTTCTTCTGCCTTTACTGCCGCTACCTCGGTGGTGATTTCCTCCTTGGCTGGCTCCGGTGGTGGCGCCGACCTAGCTTCGGCTCTCATGGCCTTGGGTACACTAGCACAGCCTCCCATTTTTTTTAATTCTCAAAAAACAAAAAAGCAAGAAACTCTGTTTCCCTCTTTCTCTCTATAATGAGAGAAAGATGGAAGATGACAGAAGAGAGGGAAGATGGCTGGAAAGATTTTGAGAGACTTTGTGGGTCTGAATCTAAAGTTTATATAATTTTGGCATGTCAACTCCAAGATTCATTCTCTGGCTGGCAAAAATTCAAGGAAAGCATTGGTTGGCATAACAAACTAATTAATTTTTATATATAAAGATGGGTGGTAATCAATCACAGGCTGTAAAATCTTTTAAATCAACCATTTTTGAAGTATGAATCTTGCCAAAAATAAGAAACTCTCCTTTTTTAGGTTTTGGTTTTTGAATTAGAACTCATGCTGTATTCTATTTTTTCAAATAAAGATTTCATTTCATATCTCCGGCCAATTTAAAGCTTTTTTACTTGGTCATATATTTGGCCTTGGGAGCTTAATATATATTGACACAAAAGAGACTACATGTATATATTATTTTAGATTTATTGACTCTTGCTTTGGAACATTAACGGCCTCTTAAAAATACGAAAAGTCACTTAGAATTACTAACAATCACTTGAAACTTAGAGAATTTGATACAATGAATTAAATATATATGACTTCTTGAAAATTTAAATTACTTATTTCAACACATATTCGAGGAAAGAAAAGATGAGAAATGATAAATATCACAACTCGTAACTGAAAAAATTTCAGGGAAAAGACTTCACCGTATGACTTTTCAGTTTTGTTCATATTTGAATATTCATGTAAAAATTGAGTTTGTTTTATAAAATACTCAAATTTGAGTATGATATTATCCGATAAAGACTTTTTTACTGAACCGTTTTTCATAATTCATCTTTGTCCCACCTTTCTCAGTGAATAGGGCTGTAAATGAGTTAAACCGAGCCTGAGCAATAAATTATTCAAGTTCAACTTGCTAAAATAAACAAGTTTCAAATTGTGTTTAAGTTCGACTTGTTAATATTTTCGAATTAATCTCGAACGAATATCTAATCGAGTCAAGTTCAAGTAACTTATTTTTTTTATATAGTATTATACTATTTTAAACTTAACAAGCAAAGCCAATAAATTAATTAATTTTAAAATATGTTCAAATTTAACTAATTTATCTTATGAATCAATCATGAATAAACTTATAAACGATCCGATAATAAGTTGAGCTCAAATAACTCATACTTAGTTTTACAAACCAAATCATGAGTGATAGATCTACCTTTTGTAAAAGAAGTGAGCACACAAATATATTTAATATAATAGACCAACAGATGGAAGTCTCAGAAGTCTCAATGCTCGGAGACTATCTTGTTACTACCCTACAACCCCTTTGTTTGGGAAAAATGTCCAGCAATAAGGTAATATTGAAAAATTCATTAGTACAGGTGAAATAAGTGATATGATGGTTATTATTATTTTGGTAAGTAATATCAACATAATATTATCTAAATAAAATCCCTGGATCAACTCACACCTCATATATTTTTCACTATTCAATAATTTCATGTAAAATTCAGTTTGTTTTTTAATTATACTCCATCTCTTTAGAAATCCAATTTTTTGAAAGAATAAAGCATTTAATATATTTATACTTGAGTGAGAAGAATAAAAGATTATTTGAAATTTTTTCAAATTAAATTAGGTCAGAATCACTTCTATTAAGTTATATAATTTTTAAGAAAATCAATTCTTCTCTGATCTAATTTTGTCTAGATTTTAAGTATATTTTAAGACTAGATATGAATCAATATATCGTTAAAAGATGCTTATCAAACAACAAAAAATTTAAAATCAATTCATATATATTCTGTATAACCGATTCTAACTTTTTCCAAACAGACCCAATTTATAAATTAACCTTCTTTTACCTAAATTAGATCATTCAAATCAAATTGAAAGAAAGGAATAATTTAAAATTTTCATAATACTATATATATTGACTTTTCTAATTAGACTCTGATACTGTAATATCACAAGAAGGAAATTAGAAGTATTAGATTTGGGATTTTTCATGCATGTCAAAAACCAATTCAATTAGATAAATAAAATTGTGATCATAAAAATTCATGTCACTATTAATAAAATATTAGAATAAAATTTAAATTGTCAAATTTAATTTTATGATTAATTTGATTTTTATACATTTATTATGAACATAAAAAGGGCTTTCAACCTAACCATTACGTATGTTAAAAGATGAATTCTAATATGAGTTTATTTTTATTTTTAATTTTTTTGTTGATAGGAGTCTTGGAATATTACAGTTTAAGTATTACAATCAATTGAACAATACAATTATTTACAATTAATATTATAAAACAACTAAAGACTATATAATTTAACAACAGCGAGAGCTTTTCGAATATGAGTCAGAGACAAACAATCAACCCAACACAGAAATTGAGTGAAAATAAGAAGTCACATTCCCTAATAAATATGAATTTATTATTATTACCCCAAATGAAAATGGATCCATCCCTTATAAGTACTTTAGGTACAAACTATACCAGTGACCCAGTGGGATTACATCAGTCCTTGCCAAACTGGTTTGGAAATTGATCCATTAGCACTCGTCTGAAATGTGCTCTGAAATGGGTCCATTGCACCTATAAGAAAGTATGTTTGATTTCCTTTTAACCACTTCCCTTCATTTGGACCTAGGCTTGGGGAGAGAGATCCTGTGGTGGGATTTTAAATGAAGTCAAATCGAATAGAATAGTGAATTATTCAAATTTAATTCACTGAAATAAACGATTTTCAAATAGTATTTAAACTCAAGTTTGTTAATTTTTTCAAACCAATCTTGAACGAACTTATAATCTAGCCGGGCTTGAATAACTTAATTTCTTATATAATATTAAATTATTTTTAATTTAACGAATAGAACTTAATAAATTAATGAGTCTTAAAATTTGTTTAAACTTAACTTATTTGTCTCGTTCGTCAATCTCTAATAAATCCTCTAATCGATCTTGAACGAATTTTTAATCGAGCAGATCTCCACACACACACACACACACACATATATATATATATATATCATTTTTTTGTTAATAAGTGAAAGGGGAGGTTTCAAACGTATAAATCCCATTTTTCTTAACCGAAAGAAAGTTATTTACATGAGTTGCTAATATATAATACATAATATGATAAATTACACAGACATCTCATGTAACTTCACTAGTTTTTACTTAAATCTTTATAGCTTAAAAGTAGACAAAAACACAGCTTCATGTATTAAAAATCAAATTTAGACGACAGATACAAAATATATCTCGAAAACATGAAAGAAATAATACAAGAGATATCTTTATAATCTTCCTTCATACTGCTTCACCACAGGCCAATGTGCGTAGCAATTTTAAAAAAATAATCATCTTTTCAAAGAATATGAGTTGAGATAAATAATGTGATTACACAAAAACCAATAATATAAACATATTAATTCAGTCATCTAACTACTGTTACAATCAATCACTCATAAGATGCATCAGTCCTCAAACAAACTGAACACGACCCATCAAAGAAGTAAACTTGGGCATATGCATTAAGCAATAAAATTAGTAATTTGAATGCTGATTCTGTGCATAATCATAATTTAGAATCTGGTTTTTTTTTTTTAATAATCAAGTTAGGGCAACCGAGGGAGGCAGGGTGGCTTAATAGCGAAAACGGCATAAGTGTCTTACAAGCACAAGTTTTTAGTTCTAACTCCTGCTAAAATGGGTAAAATCCCCTTTTGGACCATGTACCACAAAACACGAATCTCCTCTGAGAAGGCTTGTGAGAATCAAAGAGTTCACTCACTCACGAAACAGAAATAATGTTCGGAGTGTGGATTTTCTTCCTATCAAGTTTGTGCTGCATCATTTGGAAATGCACAGGCAGAAAGGGGATCAGCTCCTCCATGAAGAGTCCCCAATGAAGTGACCAGGAAAAGCCACCCACCTAAACATCAAAATACAATTGCACCCACATCTTTATTCCAATGGTTTTACATGATATCTATCTAAGAAGCATGCAGCTTTTGCCAATTACAGTGGAATTTTTCTGATTGGATTCATCAACAAAAGAATAAATAAAGCAAAAAACTTCAACTCCCAACTGTTTTAAAACTGCTATAGCAGTGCTTCTATTTCATGTTATTCTCAAGATTAGCAACTTACTGTTTTAGGTATGAACTCCAAGATGATGATTGGATCAATAATAAAGAGTGCAGAGTCTACTACCAGAGCTGAAAACAAATACAAACATTAGGGCAAGATTTTACCATAAGGAAATTAAAAAGCCTCCATTGAGAGCTCTCTCTACTTTTAGGAATGCCCAATTATTTGAAGAGAGCAAACAGTAAGTAACAGTTTACAGGCAGAGGATAATGTGAAGATATAAGAATATGCAGAAAACAACACAAGGTAAAAACACATAATGCCATCAAAACAAACAATCAAAAAACAGAAAACAAACAGAAAATCACTGGAAGTAATTCTATTCTAGATAATTACTTCTTAGGCATGAAGATATCTGCTCTTTGGAAACCGATGAAGGCCCAACTCTTTCAGGCATCCTAATCCACCATTCCACTCAATTACGGGCCAAATAGTCCAAAAGATTGTATCTTTAAATTATCATCCACATCTCCATCATCAGCCTGTTCCTTAATTCTTCCACCATATTAAAAGCATAAAATATAACCAAAAAAGGGTATTCCCAACCAGCACTGAAGTAAGCTTAGTAGGATGCCAAGATCTTCTGCAAGAGCCAGAGTACTCAAACAATAGATAAAATGAAATTACTAGTGCCACTATGGAACATAAAACAGTTCATCATCAATCTCCACGGTAGGAACTGGCAAACATCTAAATTGTTGCCGTCCAAAATATAATAATATGTATAGGATCACCCAGATGTACACATGCGCATGAGCATGTCTTGCATGTGCATCTCAAGAAAAACAAAAAGAACATTTTCGATGCTAAAAACTAAAGTTACGAAAAGATGTTAATACCCATTCAATTGCACTTCGGAATGCAGATTCAAAAACTTTTGCTGTAAACACTAAATTTAGCAACACCAAAAATAGATTGTAATTTTTTCCCTTTGTCCTCCCAAACCCCCTTCTTTTCTTTATATAAGCCAAACGTCAAGAATAACAAATAGAATTTGATAAAAAAAAAAAAAAAAGAGCTATTAGGAGAAGAATAAAAGAGAAGGGTCATAGCACATCAAAAGCCCAGCTTATTAAATGTACAAACAATTCAATGTTTTACAAACTAAATTTAATACAAGTTCCATGTAGTGACACCAACTTCATTATTCATCTATGTGTTAAAGGAAAACAACCCTCTCGATTAGAACTATCTCAACACAATCCCAACTATATCACAATATAAGCCTACCCCTACCAAACCACAATTTGAAGTATGTGGCATACCATGTCCGCATTCTTGTTATGTGTATTGAAACAATCCACTATCTGGGTAACATTGCTAGAAAGCAAATAAATCACTTCAAATGGTTTGAGAAAAGAAAAGGTAATAATGTCATCATCAAATATTTCCACTAACTCCTACTAAAGAATCTTCATCACAATACCTTTCTCGATGATATAGTAAGATCTGATGTAAATCCTTAACAAGATAAATACTCTGGTATTTTATTTTATTTTAGTTTTATAAGTATAAATACTCTGGTATAGAAGTATATAAATTGCATCAAGCTTACAGGAAATCAGAATACTATCATATGCCCTGCATTCAAAATTGAAACAAAAGGCCAAGATATACAAGGACAAGACTAACAACTCTTATCAATAGTTTAACAAAACTTCAGGCAGTACCATTAATCACCGGCAGACAATATAAAACTTTATAACCTGTTAAAGCCTATTCAATGCACTTGAAGATGCCTCCATCCACAATTACTCCTGCAAGATAGGAACAAAAGAGCTTACTGGAAAGACAAACCTAATTCAAAAGGACAATAAAGTTGTGCAGATGCACCTGGCATAAAAATGGCCAAGACACCGACACACACCATTCAGTTGTAATCAGCCCTCAGTTCTCTGCGATTAATTTCTAATGCCAAGCGCTCATTCTCAAGCTTCATACACTTATTTTTAAGCCTCATCTTCTCCAGCTCCCTGTCTTCTTGCTGGCTAAATCTCAGCCACTTGAACCGCTGCTTCTCCAACTCCAGCATCTCGGCCTGAATCTGTAGTTTCTGCTCTTCCAACTGAAGTGAGCGAGTCACCATCGATTGATTCTGTATCCATTCTGCCTCTCTGCCTTCAGTGAAAATATGATTCACATGGGTACGATCATTCGAAGGATGATGATCCTGATCTTTTGTTACAGTCCAAAAAATTCAATGTGTTACTTAAACCCACAATTTCATGTTCTTCCCCTTGTTTCTTCCTCTTCGCAGACACCACTGGAAACACAAACGTCCTCCCATTACCCTTATGTGAAGCATGGTCCTCCTCAGTTTCGTCATCTTGATCATCACATTCCATGACATGATCCTCTTCATCAAGGGCATCAACTCTGTGTGGCCTTGATTCGTGAGGATCATCATCATCTTTACTTCTAAGAGCCAACAGCAAGGATCCTTGAAGAGCCCGATCATGAGGAAGATACAACCGGTTCCCATTGTGATATGAGCACATTTCTTCATAAAATAATTGTTTTGAGCTTAAAATCTTCCTTACAGTTTCCTTTGCTTTGTCAGGTAGGTCCATCAAGTCTAATAGTGTTGGGTCCTCAACGACCTTGCAAGAAGTACCTCTCCCAAGCATTTCATTTAGTCTCTTATACCTTTTGTTTAGATCATTAAACTTATCCTCACATTGCTGAGGCGATACAAGACAACCCCTCTCTGCCATGACCTTTGAAATACACTTCCACTTCCCTTTCTTTGGTAAAAGTGAGGACCTTCTTCTTGCATTACCATTACAATCAAAGGAAGCATCCTCTCCAATGTAAGAAACAGCAGTAATCAAAAGCTTTACCATTTCATCAGTCCATTTCACACGATGCCAGGGAGAGTCCTTTTTTTCTCTGCCACTTTCGTTGTTCCGATCAACACCTTCTTCCGCTACATACGACCCATCATCATCACCGCTAGCACAATTCTTTGCCCTATCACCCTTATTTTTATGATCAAGAAATGCAACGGGTTGCTCAGATTGTTGCATGTTCCTACCCTTGAAGGGAAAACATCTTGGAGTTGTTGGGAATGAGCCATGAAACTTTGGTATGGACGTGGGTTTTGTTGATGATTAGCTTGCATCGATCCTTGCAAATCTAAGAAACTATATGAACCGCCCTGGCATCAGATTACTTCCGGCGGATGATTTCCCTTCCATTGTTTGTCACTCAAGTAACCTCAAAATCAATCCCATCCAAGAATTTCCCAAAGTAGTTGAATATACTTCATGCATTCAACCCCAAACAAAAACCAAACTCAGTTTTGAATTTTTTCACAATGATGTTATTAAAATGAAGCAAAACTAAGGCTAAAACTATATACAGTAACTCAGTCACTGCATTTCCATCCTAAAAATCAATTAGCAGAAATAAATAACAATAACATATGATATCTGTGCAGATTTCATCAATTAATACCATATCAATAATCTTGGATTCTGAAGATCAACAGAACCTGGATAGATTAATTCAAATACACAATATTAAAATGCTGATTCAAACAATAAAGAAAACCCATTTCACAAACGAAAAGATTACCTCAAAACGAATCAGACCCACAAACCCATTTTTTAGATTTCGAATCCAAACCGAATCTTCTGAACCCAGAGAACAAGTTTCTGATTATTTTCTAAGAGAAGTGATCGGATGGGAGGAGATTAATTGATTCAGAGAGCCCTCGGCACAATCTGGCTTGCTCGGCCATTTTAAATGGGCCGTTCGGCCCTGATGAAATTGGTCATCCCTCTACCACCTAGGAGCGCGAACTTGGGCGAATAGGCCCAAGACCTGCCTAGATAGCCCACATAATTTCCGTGCAACTCTTATATCAAGCCTCGCCCAAGCCCAACGAAAATGAATGGACTGGGCTTGGCCGGATTGGGTTTAAGATTAAATAGGCCAACAACCCTTTTTTTTTATACAACAATAAAGAGAGGCTTAGGGATGACAAAATGTCTTGTCTTGTCCTGTTTTTAATGGGATGATTGTGAGTTATTCAAAAACGGAGTCAGGATGAGATTTTGAAAACCCGTTAAGATTTGGGACGGGGATGAGAGATGATCACTCTGCTCGACCCCGTCGTCCCTGTCCCTGTCCCCATCCCCATCTCCATCTCCATCTCCATCTCCATCCCTATCTCGTTTATATATTAAAATTTCTTTTTTACCCTTAAGATATACTCCTTTATTTACAACTAAACCATATTATATGAAATAAGTTTTAAGACTTCTCATACTACACTTGTACCATTCTTTTGTATTGACTACTTTTATAATAAATTTTTAATTTACTTGCCAAAAAATAGAAGTTTTAATTTATCTTGAGAAAAAAATCGAGGTATGGGGTACGGGACAAATATAAACGGGGTTGGGATAACTCTTTGGAGAAGGGGCACCCCACCTCCTTCTCATTCCTAAGAAAAATCAACTTCACGTGAAGAGTAGACACTTACACCACTTGAATAGGACATTAGTCTTTAAATGAGTCAATATTTAGATCTTTCATTTTCTTTCCATGTTAATTCACAATATTGCCCTTAATCATTTTACAAAAAGCCTTTACATCTAGTAATAATGTTATTTATTTATTTGAACAAATTTAATTTATTTGGGTTATTATAAACTATTATTGTTATTCATGAGTCATACTTACATAATTATTTACAAAAAAAAAAAAAGTGGTATATATTGCTTAATGATCAATGCTCATATAAATATATTGATAATTGATTTTGGACAAGGGGATTAGTGACAATTTAGGTTTCATAATCACTTTTACATGATGGATAGCCAAACACATGGGTAATTACTCTTATAACATAATTACTTTTGGAGGACAACATTCAAGAATTACCTCTCTTTAATCAAGTCAAATCTCGAATTAAATTAAATAGTTTAATTTTTTATATCATATTATAGTATTTATTAGTAAAAGAGTAAATTTTGATGTAACGGTAAAATTATTTTATTCACAAAAGTCATGGACCGTTGAAAGTGCATAGAAATGAACTGTTTTATATCACAATTACATAACTATGGAATTATAATTGTAAGATTTCAAATCAACCAATGTCTCCGCAGTGGAAGTTTAATCATACCATGTCACAACTTACCATCTATTAGATAATTTCATTGAATCAAACAAGAAGTTAAAAGGACCATCAGAAAGAAGGAACTTCTTATTATCAAGGCTGGAAGCACAGTGCTGCCAATGAAATTCAAATACAGAAACAAGCAAAATGCAAAGCTACACTTTCAAAACATTTTTAATAAAAAGCAAACCAAACAATAAAAGAAAAGGGTTAGTCCAATTCACAAGACTTAGTAACAGGATCTGAAGTAGGTTAAATGTATGCAGTCTTAATCCCAGCAAGTAAAGAGGCTATTTCAGAAACTCGAAAACTCGAAATTGAGCAATCTTACCATTGTGCCAACGCCCGCCCTTACCAAACAATAACAGAACAAAGACAAACTAAGCATAGACATCTGAGTTCTCAGAGAGGTAAGCCTCTACAACCTTGTAAACTGCCATGGCTTTGTCTTTGCCTTCTTTGATTTCCTCTTCTTTGAGCTCCACACCAGCTTTGGCATGGTACTCGCTCGTCATCTTGCAGAAGCATCCTCCATTACTGGAGGCTTCAAACTTTACCTCATAAGCAATAGATTCAATATTGTTACCCAACACATCACCTTCAACCAATGTGTACTTACACACAGTTATCTTTGTCAAGCGTATCAATCCGGTGCTTCAAGTATTTGAAGTGGCTACCTGCATATTGAAAACACAAAGCAAGCACCAATTAATTCTCGTCCAAAGCAATTATTAGCAACTCAAATTTTGTTTGGATATTGTGTCTCTGACTAACCGTCGGTGAAGTTGGTTTGCTTGATGCTTCCAACACCTCCATCTCCTTCAACAAATTCAACGCTTTTAATTGACTGGGGCATGAGCTTGGGGACAAGGTTGTGAGAGTCAAGGATCAAGGCCTTGAACATCCGAGCCGGAGCAATGGGAGTGGTGAACTCCTGGGTGATGCTGGTGACAGCCATGTCTTCAAGATGGAGCAAGAAATGAAAAGGGAAATGTAGATCAAATGGCTTATAACTTATAAGGAGGTTTTCTGAGCGCTGAAGATGGTAGAAAAGAAAGGTGGTATTTATAGGTTAACATTGAGTTGCTTTAGTTTTGAAGTTGAAGTTTCTGAATTCAACCTTTTAGCCCTCACTCTTTCAATCCTGTCATAGCTGTCAAAGTTCAATACAATATACTTTTTTCTTATATAATCTCTTCTAATAGATGGTGCTCTCAGTTTGATGGGGACACAACTTACCATATGAACAAGCCCTACATTTTAGTCATCCATGGAAGTCTTTGTTCCAGCCACTTTCTGAGAATGCTATGATTTGTATGATTTATCTCTCTTTGATATATATATATATACACCCTATCTAAATGATTAATCTCTTTTATGTTTTTTATTCTCCCATTGTCATCTTTCATCATTTGCTAAAGCCATATTATAATAGAGCCACCCATGTTTGTTCTGTTCTGTCCCAAATTTGTTTCATGATTCATGAATGGGGACCCAAAGCCATAAATTGAAAATGATCTTCCCATATCAAAGTTTCAAACTATTAAGCCTCATTATTATAATTATGGTTCAAAGAAAGGCAGCTGAAAACTTGTTCTATAAATACCACTATGCTCTTTGTCATCTCCACTCGCTCAAATCCTTCCCATATAGCCCTATTTAATCCTCTTCTTCTTCTCCTCATTCTGCTTTAATGCATTTTTTCACTTGTAAAATGGGTATTACCACTTATAATCAAGAGTTTACCACCTCTGTTGCTCCGGCTAAGATGTATAAGGCTCTGATCCTCGACTCCCACAACTTCATTCCTAAGATCATGCCTCAATCAATCAAGAGCATCGAGTTTGTTCAAGGAAATGGAGGAGTTGGAAGCATCGAGCAAACCAACTTCAACGAAGGTCATTCACAAGTTGTTATTCATTGGTCCCAGGGTGTATTGCACCCGAACCAATGAGTATCAGCCACATCAACAGGTGAGTCACATATTTAACTATGTGACTGATAATGCACCAGGACCAATGAATAATTTTTTATCATTCATACTAATATTACTATAGCCTGTTTGGCAGTGGACTGTGGGAATAGTAATTTCCCTTTTTGTGTTAACGTGCAGTTAGTCATTTCAAATACCTGAAGCACCGCATTGATGCTCTTGACAAAGGAAAACTTTTTATGTGCAAATACACTTTAATTGAATTGAAGGTGATGTGTTGGGTGACAAGCTCCAAGCAATCGCTTATGATGTTAAGTTTGAGGCCTATGGTGATGGAGGGTGCAGTTGCAAGATGACAAGTGAGTACCACCCAGTTTGCTGATGCTGAGTTCAAGGAAGAGGAAATTAAGGCTGGCAAGGACAGTGCCATGGCAATGTAGAAGGCTGTCGAAGCTTACCTCTGTGCAAACCCTAATGTCTATCCTTGAAATATGTCTCCTATTGAGTTAATCTTTCCTTGTAAAGTATTGAGTTAGCCTGAACTAATATTTATTTTCTAACTGTCAGATTGATAGTCACGTGTAGATAAATATATAATATACTTTTACACATGTAGTCATTAATTTTACTGTTGAAAATGAGATTGATAATCACGTATAGAGAAATAATACACTCTTACACATTTGGTCACCAATTCACAGTTAAAATGGTTCCAAAACCTACATAAACTACCAAAAATACAAGAGAGCAAGTCTAAGCTCTTGCTCCCAGACCCAAAGTCTGGGTTCAAAATAATTCAGGTGCCAATTTTGAATCATAATGTGCCAATGTCTCACAAACTTTAAACATGGCAGGTAACAATATAGTACAAAATTAAAACAACTACACAAATTTTAGAACAGTGTTACTATCAATTGTAAAATTTAAAATTTCATAACGTGATTAGTACTTGCACATTGTGCAATCTGCATAATGCGTGCGCATGACATGCATGTACCAATCATATCATGAGATACATATACGACTTATGTCGCAGAATTTTGAACTTTATAACTGACTCTAACAATTTTATAAATTATATAGTACAAAACTAATATTGGATTAACTCGATCAAGAGTGGCCGAGTGAGTAAAACCTTGGAGATATTCGTCAAGATTATCCATTCAAGTCATCACTGGAATACCAATTAAAAATACATTAACACAAGTTAAAAATAAACT
The DNA here is from genome assembly GCA_008638375.1 of Nyssa sinensis. Lineage (NCBI taxonomy): Eukaryota > Viridiplantae > Streptophyta > Magnoliopsida > Cornales > Nyssaceae > Nyssa > Nyssa sinensis. The sequence goes on along the minus strand of CM018039.1, from coordinate 7,256,041 downwards.
ATAAAATGAAATTTCTACAATCTTTTAAGTCTATTCTTATTCATGGAATCGAATGTTACAGTTGATAAATATCCCAAAAAAAAAAAAAAAAAGAATAGACTTTTCTAGAGTCCAGTCACAGTCACGTGAAATAACCGCACAACAAAAGTAAAAGAAAAGGGGAACCCAGCATCAACAGTGACTCAATAATATGACAAAGACTCGTATAAACAACGGTTAAAGGCAACAGACAATCAAATCATTCACAGAATATGAAAATTTTGATGGAAAAGTGATGTTTTTACTGTAGAAAAAGACATGCTTGAAAAATCCCAGCATTGACCACTTCAAAAACTGTGTCCCAATTATCATTAATTGCACCAAATTTGTTTCATTTTTAACTTTGGGGAATGTCGAGTCATATATATAACCTTAAATAACGGCATCAAATTTGTTTAGTCCACAAGGAGGTCCCCACTGTCGCATATATTTATCATAATTATACTTGCCGCTTATGTTTATCAAAAATAGTGTTGTAGTGTTTGTCTGAATGAGTAGAGAAAAGAAACTCATTTAATGCATGTTTTAAAATACCAATGATACTCTTAATGCAAGAACTGAAACTTATTATAACTAATTACAAAAAGTAAGAGAATAATTAAATCATTTATGCATACATCTTTTCTTTTTTGTTTTCTGACAATGCAAACAAAAGAATAATGAGTTTCTTCTTATTTCTCCTCCAAACATTCAAACAGGGTGAAGATAACTTATCTCTTTTCTTCTTTACTAATTTTCCATCCAAAAGTTCTAAACACATGTTAAGTTCATCAAATGAGAAATGATAACACATTATATGGAGGGGGAAAAATGACCAAACATGTAAGATTTATTTCGGATAGTTCACTACAAACTGGAACTGAAATCAAATACTCATACAGTAACTATCAACAGAAGTGGCCTAAAAATCCCATAAAAGGGAGAAAAAAGAGAATAAAAGTTACCTCTCTCTCCTTGGACTAAGGACCTAAAAAATCCATGGCCGAAACATAGTAAATTGACAAGCAAGGCAACCAAGCCTACTGCTTTCCAGCAACCCATTGCCAATAATGGTTTGCATCCTAAGACCTACTTTAAAATGGATGTTTTATAGTTCAAACTTACAATTCCAAACTTCTGTGTCAATATTTCAAGCTTCAAAACTAAACCAAACTGAACTCACAGGTGACACAGCCAAACAGGACCCAGCAAAGATGAAGACACCGATCTCCTCTTCACCCAACTCAAAAGCACTTCCGATGGACAATAGATGGACCAGATTCATCGTATTCACCCTTCGATATCCACATCTGCAACATTTAGACAGCATCAGAAATATTCCCAACAACATCATGTACTAATTATCATTGCACTGTTACCACCATGAAATTCTAAATTTCTATTTTCAGATCACCATGGCAACCAAACAGTGAAACAGGAGAATATAACGAAATTTTTTTAGCACATACAGACAAGTTTCTACACACATTCGCGCCATAAAAAGGAGAAGGTGGGGAGGGCGAGACACAGAGTAATGGCATAAAGGTTACCTGCTGGAAGGTGCTGAGAGATGCTAAGATTGATCCTCCAATCCAGACGCTGTACTTTCTCTCAGGAGGTGCCACTACCTTGATCTTCATGCTGCTAGGAGCAAGGGCAGTGATTTCCTTGCTCATCCGGTCAGCAATTCCCGGGAACATGGTTGATCCACCACTAAGCACAATGTTTCCGTACAGATCCTTCCTGATATCAACATCACACTTCATGATGGAGTTGTAGGTGGTTTCATGGATTCCAGCAGATTCCATTCCAACGAGTGACGGCTGGAAGAGAACTTCAGGACAGCGGAATCTCTCTGCTCCAATAGTGATCACCTGTCCATCAGGCAGTTCATAGCTTTTCTCTACAGCAGAGCTGCTTTTGGCAGTCTCCAACTCCTGCTCATAATCAAGGGCAACATATGCAAGTTTCTCCTTCATGTCGCGCACAATTTCCCGTTCAGCAGTTGTGGTGAAGGAGTACCCTCTCTCAGTGAGGATCTTCATCAAGGCATCTGTTAGATCACGGCCAGCAAGGTCTAATCGAAGGATTGCATGGGGGAGAGCATAGCCTTCATAAATTGGCACCGTGTGGCTCACACCATCACCAGAGTCCAAGACAATCCCTTTACACAAACCAAAGATATCCAGTTAATAGGGGACCCTTTTGTGGGTTTTTTTTTTTTGGGGGGGGGGGGGGGGTGAGGAAATGAGTCACGTATTGTGAGAATGTCTTTTACACGAATATTTCAATACACATCGAGTAAAATCCCTAACCATAGTGTATAATTCCCTAGTTTACCAAACCATTCTTAGGTAAACATAATGAGTTCATAAGCTTTTCAATGATAACAAACTGACACTAAGATTACAGTATTCTCCCCAGGGCTCAAAAATGTTTCCAAACCCCATCCCCAAGGCACAGCTTAAAATGTTTTGGCTTCCCAATGTTTTTGGAGATATATCCCCAAGTTAATCCAAGATATGGCCCTATATAGGGCAAAACAGTCAAAAGAAATTTTCCATTATCCATCCCAAGGGGTTAACAGAGGCTTTTGTTGAGTTTAATAGATTGTTTCCAAATGCTTGATGCCAAATTATTAGAAGAGGAACATAATTTCATAAAACCAAATTAGTTCCATCATTATTAATACAAACCTGTCGTACGACCACTAGCATAAAGAGACAGAACAGCCTGGATAGCAACATACATGGCCGGAACATTGAAGGTCTCGAACATAATTTGGGTCATCTTCTCCCTGTTAGCCTTAGGGTTCAACGGTGCTTCTGTAAGAAGTACGGGGTGGTCTTCAGGGGAAACACGAAGTTCATTATAGAATGTGTGATGCCAAATCTTCTCCATGTCATCCCAGTTGCTGACAATGCCATGTTCAATTGGGTATTTCAAGGTAAGGATACCTCTTTTTGACTGAGCCTCATCACCAACATAAGCATCCTTTTGACCCATTCCAACCATGACACCAGTGTGTCTAGGTCGGCCAACAATGCTGGGGAACACAGCCCGTGGAGCATCATCACCAGCAAATCCAGCCTGTAAGTGTCCAGAGAAAGTAGAGATCAGTATATGCATCGTTAAAGGCTTTAGAAGAAAAAAAAAGTAGCAAATATAGTTGTTGAAGTAAATTAGGCCATCCAGTACCAATGTCAGTTTTTCTCCTTTTTTTTCTATTTTTTCTTTTTTTTTTTCTATCACCCAGTAGGATTTTAGGGATTAAAAAAAATCTTGAAAAGCAATGTGAAAACTGAACCATCACCCGATAAGGTATTGGAAATAATGGAACAATATTTGTTTAATAAATTTTTAAATCCCATTTATATAGAACAGTTGATTGAGAAAAACAAGTAACCTTAAACAATTTACTAACCTTGACCATTCCAGTTCCATTGTCACATACAAGGGGCTGAATGTCCTCAGTGTCAGCCATCTTTTATAACCTTTGAAGAGGAAGATGGTGTGAGCGTAAAGACTAGAAGACAACAATCAAAGTAAGAAAAGAAACTTGTCCAAAGGGTAAATCATGTTAAAAGATGAAAGTTGAAAGCCCAAAACCTAGAAGATGCATATATATAATGTATAATACATATGTATGTATATATGTATGTATAGTGTACATACATATACATAGAGAGAGAGAAAGACAGAGATGAGCATTTCTTGATCAGACCAAACTCCTTATGATAGTTATATCAATTGACAGCAAGATGAAGCACAAAAGAGACCTAGTCTCAAGTCTCAACAAATCACTTAACCAAAAAAATGACAACGTAGCCATAATTCATATGAGCACTATGCAGGAAACATCAAATTTAGATTTCTAACATAAAAGAGAAAGCTATATTTCATGAATCCAAATCATGGATGAAATGTCCCATTACCTATCCCTTTTCACTCTAAAACAAAAATGATCATCATTATCCCATTAATTACAAAAGTGGCCTTGCCACATCAATCTTGATATGTCACAAAAATTTAGTTTTCAGTACATGAAAATCCAATCTTCAAAATATCACCTCCTAACACAATAATACTATTATTATCTAAACTGATGTGGCAATGGCACTTTTGAACGGGGTCGGCTCAATTATAAAGCTAACAAAGCAATTGCTTTAGGCCCCACTCAAAAAGAAGATCCCAAATTTTATATATCTATAGTATAATGAAATTAAAAATCTAATGTTAATAAAAATTTAACTCTACAAGAAGGCACCATAAAGACTCCATAAAAAAAATTAATTCTATTAGTAGAGTTTTATTGGTATTTTACTCTAATCTTCTATTGCTATTTATTTAGATTTAAAAAATTTATGTAAAAACTCTGTTATTAGACTTTTATTCAACATATAACTCTCTGATGATGTTGAAAAATAATTAAATTTGATATAATAAAAGTCAATATAATATATATATATATATAAAATAAAGTAAATAATTACATTACTATTGAAAAAAGACCTCATTTAGAGTTGTCATTTTATCGCTTTAGGCTTCCAATTGTATAGAGTATGGATGGCAATTTGCTCCGTCTTGTTGGGGACCCGCCCCTAATGGAGTGAGTATGAGATGCTCATAAATGGGGTCAGGATGGAGAAGGCGGGATCGGGATCGGGGTGTGACTTTTAAAACCCCGTCGGGTTTGAGAAATGGTCACCCCGCCCCGTACATATATTAAGTTTTTTTTATTTATTCTTATATACACTATATTTTCCGATAAACAACACTACATAAAATTAGTTTTAAAATTTTTCATATTACATTCATATATTTTTTTGTATTAATTATTTTGGCAAAAAAAAAATTAATTTACTTATCAAAATAAAAATTTTAATTTACTTAAAATATATATATATATATCGGGGTTCGGAGTGGGCTAGAGTGGGGGAATATAAACAGGGTTGAAGTCGGAGTAAACCTCTAAACGGGGCGAGGTCGAGGGCTGGGAATATAAATGGGTCCGGGTTGGGGAAGGACCACCCCGTCCCAAACCCTGCCCGTTGCCATTCCTAGTATACAGCCTGCCTGCTTTTGAAATTAATGAGACAATGATCGTCTTAAATTTGATGAATAAGGATAGACCATATGTTAACATAGACTTTATGTTAATCCTTAAAAAATAATTATATGTTTGATAAAGGCTAAGCATGAAGCAGATATGATTTTGTCGTATAGTAAAAGCACAAAATTGCAAAAGGAATGAAATAGCTAAATTAATTGTTGTTGAGTGCATAACGTTGCTCTAAGATGTATAGAATAGAGTAACTGGTAAATATGATGAATATCAAAAGGTCGAACACTTAAACTTAAACCATGTAATCATAGAAAATAGTTTGAAGATCATGAGCTGGATCACAGATCCAACGCCAGATCTTTAGCTGGGTTACTATTTAGCCTTCTTCTCACTAAATGTTTGCAATCAAACCAACTAATCTTCAAACACACACACACAAGAATTGATTTTCTTCGCAGAAACAAATAGTAGACGTACAAAATGGCACATAAAATGTAGAACTACACGAATTAAATGACTGGGAATCTTCCTTTCATCGGTGAAGCAGTGTTTGATTACCGATAAATGGTATAAGAAAAAAAAGGAAAAAAAAAAGAAAAAGAAAACTAGGAATCCAATAAAAGCCTCCCAACTTTCTTTTCTTTGCCCTCAATTGTTTGGAAAGGAATTGACGACTCAGAGTTAATTAGATTGGAGTTTCTTTGGCCTTTATCAGATTTCAATTTTTATCTTTTCCTTTTCTTTCCAACGGGGTTTTTAGCAAACAAGCAAAGCACAAGGAAACACATAAATTCTGTCAAAAAAATAAAGAAAATTAAGATAGACCAGATCGAGAGATATAAATCGTTACAAAACCTTCTTTTCATTTTAAAAAAAAATGGGTGGGAAAAAAAGAACTTTGTGGATCACATCGTATTCTTATCAAATAAAGGGGAAAAAAAAAGATATTGATCCAAAAAAATCAAAGAAAAAAGTGAATTTCCCTGAGAATCAAGCATAAAAAGCAAGGATAATCGATGTAAAAGTGATCGTAATTCGTAACATACCTCACCTGTGTATAGAGACGACTAAACAAAGAAGCTGACGCAAAGCTCACTTTTCTCTCACTAAAGAGTCTTAGCAAATGGCTTGATGGAATTTCTGAAAATAGCTTACAGATACATATAGAGTTGGCATATATATGTGCGTCCGTGTGTGTGGGATGAAGCTAAATGGAGGTGAAATGCAAATGAAATGAACTGCAAATTCATTTCACATTGTTCAATGAGTTTGGATGCTGACGAAAAGGCATGCAAAGATAAGAAAAAGCATCACGGACTTTTATTAGGTTTTGGGCTTTTAAGCTAAGTAACCAAACGGAAAACTCTGGCAACCCTTTTTTTGTCTTTATCTTTCAACGGAAATTCAATTATTTGGTGGAATCTAAAAAAGTGTCAGCGGTCCAGAATCATTTCGGCTGAGTAATTCAATTTCCACGTCAGCGGGGCGGCCGGGCGGCCGGGCGGGTGGTGGGTCATGCTGAGTGCCGACCACGACTTGAAAAAGATGGCAATATGAGTGGCCCACCCCCTTCGCCGTGCAGTCTTTTGCAAGTTAACGGGGAAAGAGCGAGGTAATGCTTAGAAATCTCAAATTTAAAAGGTTAAAAAAGGAAAAAGAAAGAAGAAAGAAAGCAGAAGAATGGAAAATTTAGGACTTTTTTGTTAGGTATAATATTGTTCTTAATTTAGATTAATGTATCACATATAAATTTAAGTCTTATTTTTATAATTATTTGTTAGGTATAATGTTGTTGGTTTTACACTCCTAATTTGGATTAATGTATCTAGATATAAATTCGAGTCTTTTTTATAATTAAATTTTTATTAGTCTTGTATTTTTAATTTGTATTAATATACAAATATATAAAATTTGTCATTTTTTTATAATTAAATTTCTATTGGTATTACACTTTTAGTTTGAATTAACTTACAAAAAAATAAATTTTTAGACCCCCGTTGTAGGTGGTGCTTAAAACCAGCTTTATGCTTGAGCCGACCTCACTTATTCCATGTTCGATTGAAAAATTAGACGGGAAAGGGACGAATATTTTAACACTTATTTTTATCCATTTTAACTATTTTATAATTTATCTATGAGTGAGAGGAGATGGAAGGAGAAGAGATCGCCTTTAATGAATTTTTTATAATACTAATAATATCATTAAAATTGTAGAGTTAAAAATAAAATAGATAATTTTTAATAAATTTAAAAACAATATAGTAGTAAATTAATATAAAACTTTTTTTTTTATTTCCTCTACTCTATCAATTTCCAATTATATGGACGATTACACTGTCTTGTCCTCTCTTTTCCCCTAATTAATGATTTAAACAAGAATAAGAGATAATCATCTCTCTCTCTTATAAATAATGCTCTCATTTCTTTTCATCTTCCTTTAATTTATCTAAACAGACAATAAATATACACACACATATATATATATATTATATACATTACATCATGATTTAGACTTTTTTTGTTTTTTGTCCCTCTAAAATTAGGAATCTCCTGACTACACAAAAGAAAAACAAAAATGTTGAAAACGTCTACCATATTGGTTGTTGGTATAAAGGCATCAGTGGTGGATGTCCACCTCCAATATATTCTCTCTTAATTTTTCTCATCATGAAAGTTTTACTGCGTAAAAGTCTTGTAAGGGATCTAGGAACTAGGAATATATACATATCACTTCTAGTACAATTTCTCCTGATGGGCCAGGCCCACACTGTTAAATAACAAGTTGCTTCAGCCTGTCTCTATACTCTCTCGATATCGGGCCTAAACTATTAAGCCCAATCCTGACTTCTTTAAATAATGTAAGGCTTGAGCCCTGATCCAACCCAGCCCATTATATAATTTTTTCCTCTTATTAGTTATTCACTTATTGATCAAGAAAACAAATGCATATATATATATATATATATATATTAAAAGAATAATGCAATGTTCCTTTTTTTTTATATATAAAATTCTATTTTTCAAATGATGTGACAATATTATTAAATTATTACATATTTAAAATCAAAATTTAATAAAAAATAATTGTAAAAAATATAAAATTATTAAAATAAAAATTAAGATAAATGCACGCTAACCTATCTAGTATTCTATTACTAATTAATTTTTTTTATTTTTTGGGTAAATCGCTGATTCAAGTTAAGGATTTATAAACTTTAATGTTTTTTTTTTAAAAGAAATAAAATATATAATATACTAAACCTTTTGGCCTTAAAAGTGACTTACAAAATGTGGTTCAAAACTATTATGTAAAATATATCTCCTTATAGAAGAACGATCCGGGGTGAAATAGAACTGGACCAATCCGAACCGGGTCGCACCCGCCATTGACCACCATAGTCTTTCAGCAGTGTTTTCCTTGAAGGAGGCACGTGCCACGAAGTGTATCGTACGCACCAGGCGCACGCAAACTAAAACCAGAAGAGCACCCACACAGAAATAAGGCCGTTTCATGTTCGTTCCTTTCCGGTTGTTGCTTCAGAGTTCAGACTGCGGCTTAAACTCCAAAGGTTCCGTCGTTACTTTTTATCTAATTTCTTTATATTCTCCAATATCTATAATTATCTATTTTACATTCCTGTTATCAGATCTATCTTCCAGTGTATTCATTTTTTCGATCTCTAAATTAGGGTTATATATATGTGTGTGTGTGTGTGTGTGTGAACCAGTGTGGTTGTGCGTGTATGTATATATGTACATATACATAGATAAACATATACATATATATATATATATATAGTACTGAATATTTCAAAATTTGGAAGTTGATATAGTTTTAGTTTTTTGTTGATCGATTTGAATCCGGGACTCGCGATGCGCTTAACTTTAATTAGTGGTACTATTTTTTTTTTTTCATTTTTTATAATAGTATGGCTGCTTATGTGAATTTGTAAAAAAAAAAAAATTATTTGTGGGTGCAGGTGACTCAGGCAAGCTCGGTCGCTCTTAGCTGTCTGTGTTTTTTCTTCAATTGCTATGTGGGTATTACGTTTCTATGTATTAGTTTAATCATGGCTAACTTTTCTCTTTGTATTTCTCTAGGCTATGTTCATTTCTTCTATATGATTTACGTCTCTTTAGTCAGGATAAATTATTATATAATGCTCATATTTTGGTAAAACTATAAAAAAAACCATCTTATATAACATAAAATCAGTTGTAACAAATTAGAGATGGAAAATCATATCCTTCTTTAAATTAAGTAATGTCATGAAAGCACCACTAAAATATATGTGGGCAAGCATTGCTTTTGTGCTAGTGATATGACTTATATTATTGTAACAAGTAAACTAGGTATATAGGTATTATATGTGGAGCGTGGCGAAGCACATAATACCTATGCGGCTTAACCTTAGTTGTGTTGTCAATGACGAATAATAGGTTGGGGGGGTGCGGGGGCTTGCCCTCGTAGTACGGCAAGGGTATATCGGAGAATTTTAATGTATCCGATTAAGGTTAGGATTTAACTACGATGCAATATAAATACGTTGTAACCTTATTTTTTAATCAGTATAAGAAATAGCCGCACTCGTGGACGTAGGCACATTGCCAAACCACATAGATTCTCTGTGTCAATTTATCTCTTTCTCTCTAATTTTTGTTGCATAGATCATGAATTTCACAACACTTTGAAGGACCTACACCATGACCCATGGTTAGTAATAGTTTATATCTTCCCTTCTCATAAATTCACCATAATCATCTGTTTAATCTGACGTTTGAATTTGGATGCTGAAGTATTTATGGATGAGGCCTTAAAGATACTATTGGCTATCATTTGCAAGACGTTCTTATTTGTTTTACTGAACTTTGTTATAGTTCTTTGGATTTCCTTTGTGTTTGTGTTTGTTTTCAAGATTAAAGCCATTCCTTTAGATGGGTAAGTAGGGATGATAATTTAATTTGATCCGTTGGAAACAAGTCATACTGCACCCCTAATGGGACAGATTTGGGGTGAAGGAGCCCCACCCTGTCCGGATTATATGAAATAAAATAATAAAGAGTTTTATGCTTTATAATTAATGTTTATAATAATATTTTTTAGTCTTATATTGGAGGTTTAGATAAACTCGATAGAATTATACATTTGAAAAAGAAAATAATACAATTCTAATTCTCTATTGAAATTCATATTTCTTATTTTAATACATGTAACGTTTTGTTTGAAATGTGTTAATTACAACTAATTTAATAAAATAAATAAATAGAAGTTTAAAAATAAATTGGGACTCTGCTATTTTGGGGTTTAAACGGGTTTAGGGGGGGAACTTTTCTTTGCGGAGCGGGGTTGGGAATGGGGGAGCCTACTCCAAACCCATCCGTTGCCATCCCCGTGGATGAGTTTGAGTTTCTTGAGCACATGGTTTTGAATGAGGCATTCCAAGGTTCTATAAGGAAAAAATTGAGGTTCCATTGCAATTTGCAAGAGAATTGAGAATTGCGAGTTTTTTTTTTTTGTTGAACTCATTAGCAGGAAGTGCAAAACTGTTATTTTGGTTTGGAAGTGACTTAATGTAGGAGTGCAGGGTGCTCAGATCCACTAACTGATAGTTTGAAAAGTTGTCACTGGGGGCTGCATGATGTTTTTTGTACACAGAGAACACGAAATGGATCTTGAGGATCTATTATAGTTGGACATTCAAGTTTGTGACGTGGTACGGTAGTAGTGTTGATACCAAACTTCCCACTGCAGTGTCCAATTCTTTAAGAGATTCTCAGGTGCATAGTTTGTTTCATATTACCTATTCACTACTCAGTGATATAGTTTTGTACTAGGCAATGGTCATCTCATTAAGCAGAAACTTAAAGGAGAGCTAATTCCATTTTTTTTTATCCTTACATGGAAAACTGATACTTTTTAATTAGAACTATTTAGATGATATACTTACAGTTTTACAGTTCCTTGTTTAACTGCCTGTTTACGTCTCTCTTGCATCTGCTGATGTGTAGCAATTTTTTTTTTTTTTTTTAAATTAAGGGCGGACGAGGAACCTGTTGATCAGAAGAAGCATTTTGAAGAGGCTTGCAAGCCAAAGTGTGTGAAACCTTTACTCGAGTATCAGGTGCTTTCTGACACACTAGAAATTGGAATTTTGTATCTCCACTATTCACAGATATGAATTTTTGCTTCACAATCCTTGAAGTACTTTGTTATAATGCGTTCGTTTAATGAGTTATCTTTGTTGACTAAATCAAAATTTGTTTTAGCATCCCTTGGATGTAGTGATAAACGTGGTTAGTTGTTTGCAACATTGCAGTTGAGTTTTGAAGATTCAAGCTAATAGCCCAATAGATGGGCATCATCATAGGTACCAGAATAAATTTTAGTAAGGTCATCAATTGGAATCCCAGAATTCTTGAACAATTCAGTCAAGTGCTAAGCATGATATTTAGATTGTTTTTATTCAACAAAATAGATCAGATGAACTTTGAAAAAATATGTAACTTACAATGGATTAGTTCTATGTTCATGGCATTTAACTCTTTTGTTACTTTGATTTTGTGATCTTATAAAAAAAAGGGTTTACTTTGATTTTGTGATATGTTACATTGATATAAAGTCCAGAGATCTTAGTAGTCGTAATGCTACTATTTCTTTCAATTTATACTTGCAACTAAATTGAAGGCTTTTTTAGTGTCCCCTCAGAATAGTAGTCATGGTTCCAAATCCAGTCTTGGATATGAAGAAATCATTTAGATCTAGCCATTAATTGAGAGAATCTGTGGAGAATTTTTAACTAAAAGTTTATATAATTGTTTTTTTCTAGATTTGCTTCATTTATAGAAAATAATGGAAGTGAATATCCAAGTTTTATTGCCAAAACTTCCAAGTATAAAATATAGGAAGTTCTAATAAAAATGCTATTAAAAATCCAAATAATAGGAGCACTGACTACTATAAATAGGAGCTAATCTTGCTTCACTTACATCACGTTATGCTATTTATGAGAGGTACACTCTTATGGCGTCAATTTACCTTCCAAGCCATTCTTTGCTTATTTGTCCATTTCTTTCTTGTTTTCTAGATAGCCTCAACTTTTACCCTCTCATATCACCTCGAGGATTCTTCTCATATTTTGTGCAATTGCCTCGTGGACTTACTCTTACATCTATTGTGAGAATGCTACCAATGTTTATTCTGCATTACAAGAGACCTACTGAGCATATGGGATGTTGTTATGTTTCCAATTCTCTTCTATTGCCTTCAATATTTGTCTAAGGGAAGCAGAGTCACTCTTATAAAGAGTACGTTGGCAAACCTTCCTACTTACTTTATGTCTCTTTTCCCGATGCTGGCTTTTGTGGCTAAGAGATTGGAGAAGATTATGCAGGATTTGCTTTGGGAAGGGAAGGTGGGTGAGAGGAAGATTCACTCTTGTGGGATGGGAAAAAATGAAACGTCCATTGGGCAAGGAGGCGTGGGGCTATCAACTGTCCCCCCAATGTAAAACAGCCCTTGTCTGGCCTGCACCACCCACCTGAAAAATCCCTCTATCATTTTCTTCTTCCGCTTTCTACTCTCCCCCTTCTGAGAATCTGTCTCCCCCCCCCCCCCCCAAAAAAATCCCCCCCCAGAAAAAAAGTCTCGTGCACTGCATTTGGCAGTCTGATCTATGTTTTGGCTAAGAAGCTAAAGCTTTTGACGGAATTTGGAGATTTGAAGGTGAAAAGAAGAATCGAGTATTGTTGTCCCCTTTTCTCAACCACAAAGCATGGGATTTCTGCCTCCATGAAACTTCCTACAGCTTCATTTGCTTATGGAGCTCCCCTTTTTAGCCATCTTTGCAAACCTTGTCTTTCTCTTCTAGCTGATTTTCCTGTCCCTTCTTATCAATAACTAATCTAATGGGTTCACCCTCGGGTTTTTGGGCTTGGGGTGTGACTGAAATGCACTAGTATTTGGGTTCAGTACCCTCTAAAGATGGGTATTTCACTCAATTAACTGTGTCGGTGCGACATTGAAGATGTAGGGTTGGCAACCTGTTAAAGTGGAATTGAGACCACCTACAGTAAAAACATACATTATTATTTATTGATGTAATCAGGTTTTGATGGAATAAGTTTCTAAACATTTAAAGAACATGTTTGCTGAAGTTTGTAAAAAACAAGGGAACTTAGGTCTTGGCAATGGGGTGGTGGTGTGAGCTAGGATTACAGTTGAGATTAAAGGAGAAAGCTTTAAGGTAAGAACTGCAGTAACAAAAAGGTGTAGTAGATCAAATGTGTAAAGCGAGAGCTATTGGAAATGGAATAGATGTTGAAAGAGGGATATTATTATACTTATTGTCTCAATGAGCCAATTGGAGTCCCATCTAGAAGAAATCATGCAGATCTAGCCATCGATTAAGAGAATCTGTGGAGAATTTTTAACTAAAAGTTTATATAATTGTTTTTTTTTCTTCTAGATTTGTATAGAGAATAATGGAAGTGAATATCCAAGGTTTATTGCCAAACTTCTGAGTATAAAATATAGGAAGTTCGAATAAAAAATGCTATTGAAAATCCAAAGAATAGGAGCACTGAATACTATAAAGTATAAATAGGAGCTAATCCTGCTTCACTTACGTCACATTATGCTATTTATGAGAGGTACACTCTTATGGCGTCAATGTACCTTCCAAGCCATTCTTTGCTAATTTGTCCATTTCTTGCTTTCTTCCTAGATAGCCTCAACTTTTATCCTCTCATATCACCTCGAGGATTCTTCTCATCTTTTGTTTCATTGCCTCGTGGACCTACTCTTACATCAATAGTAAGAATGCTACCAATGTTTATACTGCATTACGAGAGACCTACTGAGCATATGGGATGTTGTTTTGTTTCCAATTCTCGTATTCTGCCTTCAATGTGTATATAGTCAGCAATGGTAGAGCTACTAATCTAGTCTACCTCTCATATCACCTTGAGGATTCTTCTCACCTTCTTTGCAATTGCCACGTGGACTTACTCTTACATCAATAGTAAGAATGCTACCAATGTTTATACTGTATTACAAGAGACCTACTGAGCATATGGGATGTTATGTTTCCAATTCTCTTAATTTTGCCTTCAATGTTATATTTATCACGTGTACATGGGTTGCATCATATATAGTCAGAAATGCTATAGCTACTAGTCTAGGAGCTTTGTTCACACCACACCACACCATCATAGACTCACAATCTTAACTGGGCATGTATAATCCTGTTCTTTATTTTGTATAATTTTTTTTATTCTACCAATGGTCATTCTGCACCACAAGTAGAATTTGGGGAGGGGTCTTATTAAAATTCAAAATATTTTTTTTTTGGTTTTTTTTTTGGAGGGGGGGGAGTTGACCCCTGCCAACCCCTACATCTGCCACTGACTGCAAGAGATTTCCCAGGTCTCATCATTATCTTACCTGATATTTTCTGTTTTCTTGATCTATATTTTCTTTTTGGAAGTATCTATTGTAGATCCCTATTGATGGTTTTTTCAGAACCCACTTGTCTCATCATCCATTACTCTTAGCAGATACGAAATACAAGAGCTATGCATAGCAAATTAGCAAGATCTTCTAATTGGCCTTCATTTGAGATAAACTATGAGAAAGATCCTGTTCCTTTCTCTGTTCTATTGTGCCTTCTGCAGTGACTCTAACCTGCTTGAGGATGTGTATTGCAAATGTTAACAATCCTTCCTTCTCCAAATATTCTCTGCTCGCTGTATGAAAAATGCCAATTACTCGGTTCATTACATTGATCACTTGCAAATTTCAGGAAGTTGCCGTTTCATCTTCTGTTTCCAGTGTGCCTTAACTAAAGGCTGATAATCTGTGGCTCATAGACAATTGTTGCTGAATTGTTTATAGTTATATACTACCAGAGAAAACAAGAAATACAAAAGGTAGTTGAGATCTATCACATGATTCACACTGTGACTAGCAATATCTGTGCTGGGGGTAAAGGCATGTAGGATATCTCGTGTGCTTGGAATCAAGAGGGCCCATGATTAATTTGGAGTTATGCAGTCAAGTTAGAATTGTGACAAGTAGCTTGGTTCATTTGGTGCCAAGCCTTGGCTTTTCACTAGTAGCCAAGTGGTGGGTATTTCTTTGTTCTCACTTGATGACAAAAGACGCATTGTGAGCATATCCTTCCTTTGCACCTGAATGGGCTCAGTAGTTGGGCTCAGTATTATTTGGGAACATTTACTTTTGAAATGTTTAATTCAGATAAATCTCTGAAAGGATTATGTCACTGCAATTGCATGGTACCTGTGTTGACTATTCATGATTCGAATTGAGCCAAAGGATAACTTATTGCATCCAGCATTTATCATTCATTGAAAAGTCAGGTTTTCCAGACTTATGGAATTTCCCTTTGAGTGATAGCTAATTGAAAGGAAAAAAAAAAAAGGCTTATTGGGAACTGCCAAAAAATTTCAGTGTTACGCACTTCTCACTGTAAATTCAGATTACATTTTGAAATGATGACATCCCTTTTTGCTTGGTGCTTTCAGCATTTATTGTTCGGAGAAAAGACGGGTCCTCCTGACTAGTGGAATTTAACATACTCAATAGAGAAATCGCAAAGTTTTTTTGTGTTTAGCAATTAGATGGTTTATTAAATTGTACTTACCTTCTCCCTGCTTCCCAATCTCCCCTGCTGGTCTACATTTACTGTGTATGGAGCTGTAATCAATTGCTGTCACTAATGACTAATGTGAAGATGTCATTTCTACAGGCATGTATTAAAAGGATCCAAGGGGATGAATCTGGGCACAAGCACTGCACTGGACAATATTTTGATTATTGGTCTTGTGTCGACAAATGTGTAAGTCTATCTTCTGTTTTTCCCCTTTTTCTTCTATAGTTTCTAGTGTTTAATAAATTTTAGATTTAATGTCTTGGATTTGCTACTGAAACCACTGTACTTGGAACACAGGCTGCACCCAAGGTATTTTCGGCATTGAAGTAATGAAGAGATAGTTTTGTGGTTTATTATTATCATCTTGGTCTATTGTTCTTCAACCAGACATTTCATTGACTCTTTTTATTACAAACTACCGATGCTTGTATGGCATGTCTTCTAAGATCCATGGAAATTTTTAACTTTTGAGAGCTTATGTCAATAAAAGAGGATTTGTGGGGTTAAATTTGACCCGATTAATGATGGAACTGTATTTGACGATTCTGGGTTGTAGTGGTGCTGATAAGATATATCAAGTATGAACTTAGAACATGAGTAAGATTTCATCATTTCATAATTGAAGAATGAATCGTGTTCAGAATTGAATTCTTATATTCTGTTCTCTTTAAACACCAAGTTCTTATATTCAGTTGAGAGATCTAATTAACAGGTTATTGGATGCATGAGTTTGTTGATGGCTTGTGAAATGTAGGGGTGATCATTTTAAATTTTGTTTGAATTAATACAATATGTTCATGATTATACAGTGATGGGATTGAGTAATCTTGCTACTGCTACTTTTGTTTAGTGAAATGTGGGATTGAAAAACCTGAATGTTATCCAACCCACACCCCCCCTCCCAAAAAGGGTAAACTACATGGATACCACTTGTGGTTTATTTGATTTTCACCTAACTCCCTTGTACTTTAAAAGTGAACAACACACTTCTATAGTTTTGAAAATTAAACAAACACACCCATTTCAAGGAATGATGCATTTCAATTTTCAAAATTACGGGTGGTGTGTTTGTTCCCTAATAAAGTATAGGGGGTTAAGTGAAAATTTGGTAAATCACAGGTGTAATTAACCTGAAAAAGAAGACTTTTAATGAACAGCCAAAAGCAACAAGGCTGCTTCGCAATACACCCTCATGGGTGGAAAAGGGGAGTTCTTGTGTGGGAGTTTGGAGATCTTCTCTGCAAGTTTCTAAATGCAGACACAAAAATGGGGTGCAAACTGGCCTAAAATCTTCTAAAGAGACTGCATTGATGGTAATGAGACTTGACTGTTTTGGTTGAAGCTATACAGCTTTTCAATCTGGATAATGGTTGATATTATGGTAATCTGATTCTTACAGAAGACTTTTAGTAAGCTGAATATCTGAGTTCCATGAACCAAATGATAGTCTACTTTTCAAAGGGTAAAGGAGGTGGTTTCTCAATACTACCAAGGCTAGCATTGGTGCATAACTCAAGTGGATAATTAGAGTAGATGTTAAAAATTATTTGAATCATGTTAAAATCATATTTTAGTATTATTACAGAGTCAAAATATTATATTTTGAGATTCTTGTTTTATTATTAAAATGTTATTTTTTAATATAATTATTATTCTTTTCAATTAATAATTGAGTCGTTGGATCAAATATTCATAGTGAATTCAAAGAAAAAAAGATAACATGACACTATCAGTGATTAAAATTTTTTAAAATTTTAAATGAATAAGTTTTTTATGAATTTAAATTGTGAAAAATACTCACACTATCAGTGATTAAATAACATTTATTTAAATTTGTGAAAGTCACCTCCTCTCACTGAATAATTACTTTGGCGGTAGCATATAAATAGCGTTGGCTTCAAATTAGCGAACGGTTAAATTTCTAAACCCTGAGAGCCTGTAGGAAACAAAAGTAATCCCAAAATGTCTCTGTAAAACCCTAGAAATTATCTGCTTAGACGGCCACCCACCGTAGACGATGACAGAGAATCAAGCACAAGACGAAGAAAAAGAAGCCACCAAGAAACCAGTTTCTGCTTCTGTTCCTGCTGATTCTCCTTCTCGGAAGCGACTCCTCGCCAATGCGAAGCCAAAACAGGGCTCGATCGCCACCTCGTCTGACTCGGCTCTATCATCAGACTCATTGTCAGATCGATTCCGTAAGAAAACCAGAGCTTTGCCTAATTTTTCCGAGTGTCACAGCTGTGGCCTTCGAATCAACAATAGTAACCCCAAAGACAAACTCCAAATCCTAGATAGTTTGTGGCGCATCGTTCTCCTCTGCAAAAAATGCATAAAATATGTTCAATCCGCCGAATTATGCTCCTACTGTTTCTCCAAAACTGCGGAAAATGATTGTTTTCGATGCCCTGATTGTGAGCGCCAGGTCCACAAGGATTGCATTGTAAAGTATAGTTGTTTTGCGCCTTGGTTGTATTGTTGTTCCGAATTGGGGTTTTCTGTATGTATCGACTGTTGGGTTCCAAAATTGCTGGCTAACTCGGAAAAGGTTTATAAAAGGAGCAGGAAAAAGAAAGTGGTTTCAAAACCATGTTTGGTGAGTGATTCTAGGGTTTTGGTCAATGGTGGTGGCTACAAGTCGCTAGAGGATGTGGTGAAGGATGCAAATTGTGTAGTGGAGGAGAAAATTGCAGTTGCAGCCAAGGCGAAAGAAAATGCGGTGAGGAAAGCTGTGGTGGCAAAAAGGGCTGTGGGATTGGCGAATTGTGCATTGGATTTGGTGGCAAAGAAGGGAGGGAAAGGTGTGAAGAGTGAAAGTTTGGCGAGCAGTAGTAGTGCTTCTGCTACTATGTCTATGGTTGTGGAAGATGCAGAACTGGCATTTTGGTTGCATCGTGCTATGAATAGCTCACCAAGGATTTCAAAGAACTTGTGCTCCATAAATTCCAGTTGTATGGCTTTTCCAAATATATGGGACTGTAATGGTAATTTATCAGTTAGAATGTCGGGCTCAAGAGGGAGTCCCAGTCCTAGTGGTTGCAGGAAGCTTGCAGTATGCACTAATGGTAAGTTAGTTGATAACCTTGAGAGAACCATTTCAGAACCTTCAGTTTGCGTTAGCTCTTCAAATGATGGTTCTTGTATTGATTTAGATCATTTAAAGCCAGGCAATACGATTTATGCAAGATTTAGTACAATGGACAATGAATGCCGAGAAAATGGTGAGATTGGTTTAGATGATCGTGTTGATAGATGCAGCGTTGGTCATGACAATATAATGAATTCTGAATCTCAATCTTGTCAGAAACAAGATGTTTTGGGGCATGAGTTGCACCCAAATGACACTAGAATGCGATGTCATTTGAAGTATGATGGAAGATCTAATGGGAATCCTGATCGCTATTTGATAAAGTACAGTAAGAGGCATGATGGAAGATCCAATGGGAATCCTGATCGCTATTTGATAAAGTATAGTAAGAAGCATGCTGGCTCAAAAGAAATTTCAAATCCTTGGACCGAGTTTCTGTATGATAGTTTTCCTGTTGAAAGTAAGGCTGTAGCTCCCGGGCTACCGCTAAATTGTTCCAAGGAATCCGAAGCATTTTCTGATGCTTCATCTAACTCTTGTGCTGTTCCTATGCGAGTGTCTGCCTGTGGACATGGTTCATCCCAAGACCATTCCTGACATAAACAGGTATTAGAGATTTCTTCTCGCATTTAGTCAGTTCTGATTGGATTCAACTTCGAAAATGCTTCCATTGTGATTAATGAAATTTTCATCCTATTTAAAAGTGGCCGTTCGTTTTGTTTTGTATCTAAGTGCTCACCTTGTCTTCAAACTTCACTTCAGCTGTTGATTTCTCACTATTGTGTTCTGGCATGCATTTTTGGTAATGAGGAATTGTTAGTGGTAAAAGTTGATCGCCCAAAAAATGGATTTATAGCTAATTGATTGTTTGTCACTAGTAGTAGTCAAAGTTACCATATTTTGTTGCCAGGTTCCTTATCAATCTTTTAATTCCTAATAACATCCTAGAGTTTGCAACAGAAGAAAAAGTTGTATTTATGTTTGTTGACTGACGTGCTTCTGATGCCTGCACCACAGATATCAATTCTTCATGTGACCTCACCACTGTGAATAGCTGAGGTTTCATTTGTTTCTTTGATATTTGTAGTTCAATTAAACAGATATCAGTTTAATTTTGTTAAGGGTTCTGAAATTTCCAAGTTTAAACATAGTAGAAAGCATATAAATGTAGTTGTGTTGTCTGTTCACACTTAGGCCATGATCTGCCTCCCGTGTTGCAGATTTGGGGTTCCCCATCCATCATCCAGCTGAGATCAGCTTTTTACCATTAGAAGCTTCTGAATAAATCCTTCTACCCTAACACCAAAAGAACAATTCCCAAAATCCCTGTAGGGTCCCTCATACTAAGTCATGCAAAAAGCATACCAATTACTTCCTTGAGTGCAGTGTGGGACTTCCCAACTGGCTTGATAGTTGATATCCAAAAATCTTTCTGCAAACATCCCAATGCCCCCCAAAGGTTCAAGGCAAAGCATACAGGGGACCTACCTTGTAATCATATATGGGGCTTCCCACTCCCGGCATCCATGGAGACCTTTAAAAGCTCCTTTGGATGCTGAAGGCCCATCCTCAGTTTAACCTAGGGTAGGTTCACTTACTGCCACCCTTGACATCAGGGGTGTCTAACTCTATATCACCCCCATTTGAATTTGCATGTTAAAAATTTAGGAATCTGGTCCGAGTAAACTCAACCCTTCTTCAGTGGTTTATATTTGTTTTTTGAGCAGCAAGTATTGTGGTCCCACATTGTCAGTTCCTAACACCATCTATTGGCTTCTGACTCAACAGTGGATCCTTTATTGCTCAATTCACTGATGCTTTCATATTAAAACCAAAAATTTCTTGAGTGTCCGCTGAAATGGCCCATTGTTTTGCACCACTTTGCGGCCAACAATGCAACTCTATTGCCGATGCTTGGGACATTATGCTCAATTTGAATTAGAGTTCCCATAGGGTATCCCTACCAAAATAATGCACATTCATTACCTGGATGCTTCCTGGAATGCTGCCAATTACCAAGTGTTGAGCTACCCATTGGTGCCCTAATATTATCCATCTTGTGAGCTACTGTGTTCACTGCTATGCCATTCTCCTAAGCACCCAGGCCTTTTTCTTGAAATTGGTTTCATAGAATTTCTTGGGCCACAAAGCCCTTCAATATTCATGCATAAGTAATGAATCAATCACTGTAGCAAAAACACCATAAACTAATACAGTCCCAGTCTATTTGTACGCATCATTAGGGGTGTGTGTCTTCCACAAGCAGTCATATCGTGTTCAATCTCTACCTTTGTGAGTAAGCCTTTTCCTTACTATTCGCTCGTGGGTGCACTTAATGATGTACATATTTCAATTCCTAAGAATGACACTGAGTAGGTTTGAGGTGGGAATAGGTTCTCGCGTTAGATTCGAGGAGGATGCTTGGTGCGGAGACAGGTCTTTGAGAGAGATTTTCCCAACCCTTTTGTACCCTAGCTACTAACAAAAGAGCTTCGGGTGAAGGAGTGTTATGACAAGTTCGGGAATGCGGTGGTGTGTTGTCCTACCTTCAAAAGAGAGTTCTTTGATTGGGAGTTGGAGGAGGTGTGGGTCTTTTTGTCCCATATCTAGAAATTTCGAGTGAGGAAGGATAGGGAAGACTCGTTAATTTGGAAACTGACCTCGAGATCTTTCTCAGTCAAGTCTTTTTACAAAAGCCTGTCTGACCAAGGAAGCCTCCGATTCCCTTGGTCCATCATTTTGTGTTCAGGAGCTCCCCCAAAACTTGCATTCTTCGCTTGGGAGTCCTCATGAAAGGCCATCTTAACGATTGACAACCTGAAGAAGAGAGGTTTCCATATGGTTAGTAGATGTTATCTTTGCAAGCTAGAGGAGGAAGGGGTGGCCCACGGACTGATTCACTGCCCCGTTTCTTGCGACGGTTGGAACCTTGTGATGGCTATTTTTGGTTTTGCTTGGGTTATGGCCTGGTTAGGGTGCAAAGTTCGAAAGGACATTAAGAAGATCTGGAGACTTGTGCCCATTTGCCTTATGTGGTGCATATGGAAAGAAAGAAACAGGCGTGTTTTTTTAAGGAGAAGAGCAATCTACAGTACCTCTTCATTTAAAGATTTATTTTTGCAAATTTTCTATTTTTTTGGACTAAGAAGGCTTTTCCTGTAAATGCTCTCTCCTTAATTAATTTTTTGGGGTCTTTAAGTCCCTTGTAATGGGTTTGCCCCCCTTGGACACCATTTATATACATCTTTACTTATTAAAAAAAAAAAGGAATGATACTGAGCAAAAACAATGCCAGGAAACTAAAGAATGATTTTGACTTGTGATAATGGGTGTTGGAGTTGTTAAAAAAGATGCGAAAGCCATGATCCTTGTCGGCTTTGCAGTGTTATTGGTTGGAGCCTGTAGCATGGCTGTAGGACAGCTTGTATTTGTTTACTTTTAACTTGACATAGAAGTAGATTGAAGAAATAAAAGAGAATGAGAGAGAGTGGAGAGAATGAAGAAAAGACTGAAAGGAACAATACGGGCAGCTGTAGCATCAGCTCTTGCCTTTTTGCTTCTGGCCATAGTGCCATGGCTTTATCAGACATGAGGTGAGGGTGGGTGTGGTGTTTGCTACAGTAAGCTTGGCATTGGTGGTGTTTGGAGGGGTTGAAGCATTGCTAGGTAGGCCTATAAAAGAGTCGAGTTTAGCAATAGATTGCTCAAACTTGGCTCACTAAAATTAGCGAGTTTTAAATTGTGATTAAGTTTGATTTGTTTCTCTTTAGCCAAACTCAAACAAATCTCTAATTGGATCGATTGCATGCAAGCTTGATTTTTTATTTTTATTAGAAAGCTAATTAGCTTATCAAGCTAAACTTAATAAATGAACTAACTTGAAAATATGTTCAACTTTGACTTGTTTATAATGAACTGCCAATGTGATTGTTTATTTCCCTTCAAATCTTTTCTTTGCATTTCCTTTTGGTTTTATGTTGTATGTAAGATCTCCTTTTGTTTTCATTTTGGTGCATCTAAGATTTCTTTTTGTTTGTTGGAAAAAAGTGCCATTGGATTGAGGTTGATTTGTGAAAGCTGAATCAGTGCAATATGTATTTGTACAATGATGGGCAAATGTTGCAAGGCACCTATTTCACTGTCTTCTTCTTCACCACTTTTGGAACCTTTTCTAGCCACCAGTGGAACTCATTTAATCTATGCCAAAAGATATAGAATTGTTGAATTCAATTGATTGCTATAGAATGTGTCTTGAACAGTTGATTGCTTCTCTTATTACCTAGATGTTACATTTTGTTGAGCGGATTCAATTCGGGTTTTATTAGATTGGAATTTTTAACCGAAATCAATCATACCTTAAGTCTAGGGTTTGAGTTGAGATTCAACTTTGGCTTCAAATGTGATCAATGAACAGTGCAAACAACCTAAATTGTATTCAAAATATGATTTTCCTTTTTCTAATTTCCATTTTCTTTAATTATTTGAAATTTAGACGAGTTGCTGTATTGGTGTTTCTAATATATCCCCGACATTACATAAATATGTACAGAGTGAATAATTCTAGAGCGGACGAACTCGAACCCTCTAAAACCTAACCAAAGTGCCAGCCTATGCCGAAAATTTTTTGAAAACAAAATTTCGGAAAAATTATTCAAAAAAATTTCGGAAAAAAAAATAATTTATATCCATACTTTTTATATACTCATTTATTGATTTTCTCATTTACGAGTACAGGGTTAAAACTATATACATCTAACCATTTCCTCATTAACTAAAGGCAATGAATTAGGAAAGAACTGAGATCAACTTAGTCCCCACCGTTCCGGTGGTGGGGTGCTTTAAACCTAACTACTTAGCCAACATGCAAAAGCAACAATGGACTTAGAAAATCAATGCAAAAGTCTATTTTTGGTATGGTTTTTAACCTTTAGCAACATATCTACAACTTATTGCAGCATCTTTATAGCCAAGGATGGTTGCTCAAGTCTCTAAACTACGTGATAGCTTCTTCCTCTCCCCTCTCTCAAATGATCATCCAAAACAAGGCTAGGTCCGAAAAGCTTCAGTCGAAACAAAGAGCCAAAAATACCCATAAATGGCTACTACACCAGCGACAAAAAGGAAAAACAATTTGCAGAAACCCTAGTCTTGAGAACTCAGGCGTAGAGGACAATCTTTCTTTCCTTGCCGCTGGCAGAACCTGACTTGCAGCTCCATTAGCTCTATGAAGCACATGACAAATCCGAAACCCGTGTCTTAAAGCAAATAAAAGAAAAGCTTTGATATTGGCTACAACGTATGCTAGCATCCAAAAGGGAGAAGGCAACTACAAATGTAGTCTACAGGTACAATCATTGCCAAATCACTCAGCTTTGGAGGGAGGTGCCTCCATAACAATGGAAGTGTTTGCCATTCCTTAGCTTACCTATACAATCACTCAAATATCCTCGTACCCCATCATATGCCATGAAAGCTCCATCACCAGGAAAGCAAGGAATCATTGTACCAACCATGCATTTTCCCGAGTTGGGCTGGGCAGCATAGAGAGGCAAACAGGGTCTTTAACTTCAATTTATGCCTACCTAGCTCTCTACACCATCCACAAGCACCTTCACATTTATATAAAGCATCAGAATCCAAAGAGAATTGTCTCTTCCAGAAACAGACATCTAGAAAGCTTAGAGCCGAAAAAAATTGCTAAAATCAGCAAACAGCTGCGGAAGGACTTCTGCGCCAGAATACTCTTACCTCCCACTGAATGGAACCCTAATTTTGGGAACTCAGAAAGAAAAAAAAAGATTGGCAGCAATTGCTAATAATAATAATAATAATAATAATTTAGTGCTCTTCTCATCTTTCCCTTGCAGTCAATGATAACAAGGCTTCAAGTTCCTTGCCATCATCAGAATGGTGACTACCAATTTTCCATTAGCACTCTGAAAGACAATTCATACCCAGCAATTTCTTACTAAAAGTTCCATGACTGAAATAATTTCATTGCACAAAATTAACAAATCACTTGGTAAACATGAATAAATAATAGCTGTGTGGCAAGAATATCTGAATGCCCTAATGAACAATTGGTTTGACCAGAAGCTGATACAAGCCATGCACTGTAATTTCAATGATGACTAAACATGTAAACATGGGTGCAACCATTATATAATTTCAGAGCAAGACAAAATATACTCCTTTGAAACATCATGACAAATTCACAGAGACAAGCTTAAAACATAGAAAATGAAGATCAACAAAGTTGCGAGGAGAAAAGGAAAAACATATTAGCACTGAAAAAAAAACGATTATACCAAATAAACCACATATTCAAAATGAGTGCTCCGCATATTAGAATATCAACACAAAATATAACTAGACAAACATATCAAGACGCCGAATTAAACTCCCGCCAGATTTCCTCAAAAATAAGGAAAAAAAAAAAAAACTAGAACTCTTAATAGTCAGAGATGGAATTCGTGCAATCCAGAAGATGGGATCACATACCTCAACAAGATTACACAATCAAAATGATTGCTTATTTTCATTGCAGGGCAACAGAACAAAGGAAAAACAAAGAAAATTGTAAATATTGAAACAACCATTCCAACAACAAATAAAACTAAGATTACAAGTTTCTTTCATTTAATTCATTTTTAGCAGCAAACAAAGCATAACTGAATCGAACAGGAGGAATCTTATTTATCATGCAAGGGCAAGAAATCACAACCATAAAAATAAGGTGGTGAACTGAAAACAAGCACAAAGTTGAAAGAAGGTGGTGAGCCTTAGGATAGCTTAAAATAATAAAAATAAATGTGTCTGGTGTGAACCAATGTGTTGACGATCCAAACACAAGCCTGCAGTAGCCAAAAGCACAAACAGACATACTTTCCAATTGTAGAAAAGAAAAGGAAAATAATAATAATAATTTCATCTCAAAAGCAAAACACACTCCGAGACCATCCCGAGAACCATTTTTCCTTCCAAGAGACTCCAGGACTCAAAAGAGGCAGCAATCTCCAACGGACAATTTAAAGATGAAACCATCCTCAGGGTGAAAGGGACAGACAACAGGAACCACAAGCTGACATAGGAAGGACAACTGACTTGAAAGAAACACAACCAGCGATCTGGATCTCAGCAATAAAAACCATGACATCGCAAATGAAGAAGAACAAAGAACCGTCTCCCCAAGAAGAGCATTGTGGAACAGAGAACCAAACCAAACCAAAACAATGGACAGCAGTTGCTGAACTCTTCAAGAGCTTCCAAACAACTTGTCGCATGTTTAAGAAGAATGGAACTCTTCCATCAGTGCGCTCTGCAGAAGATAAGAATGCTTATTGTCTATTAACTTGCAGATGGCTTGTTGCTGCCCAATATACTTTCCCAATATTAGTAAGTTAAAATGTATCCAATTAGCAACAAAGAGACCCATTCATGTATTCCAAAAAGACCCACTCATTCATGTATCCAAAAAGATCACAAATAGCCAAGTAGCCTGCCAAAAGGTTTAAAATATTAATATTGCAAGAAGTGAAAACTAAAAACTGGCATCTATAAAATTAAAAAATAATGAGAAAAAATTACCAGTGAACTCCTGTTAATTTGTTAAGACACAGTTTAGAAGAACAGGAAACGGAATTATTCTTCAACAATGGTCCTTATATCACAACCGAAAAGCACACCTGATCGTGGACCCCAAAAATATTTGTATAAGAACCAAAAACACTAAACCCTCACCACTGGTCCACCAGAGACCCATGTAATACCCAATAATTTCCAGATGTTCAATTGCCTACGCAAGAATATTATGAATCCAGCAGCAATAATAGTAGCAGCAATAATGGCATTCAAAAGAGTACGACCAGATTCGAACGTGCATGTCAAGCAAGCATAAGACTCCATCGGACCGAAATATCGAACATTTTAGGGACACAAAATAGTAGATTATTGATGCCAAGTTTCACACTTTCAAAAGATTGGTCCACTACATTGATCCGCTCGCCCAGAAATCAACAAGCGAAGACATCCTGTAAATAGAAACTTCCAACACTTCGCATCCAGTAGCAGGAGCACCTCCAGTTCTTCAGCTGGAATAGAGATGAACAAATATCCATCAGTACCACAGAAAACTGAATAATTTGCAAAGCTCAATGTATGTTGCGTACCACAATTTTAAGGAGTCATTTCATCCAGATCGGAAACCCCCTGTACTGCGGCGCTCATATGGTCCAGACCGGTCTCGACTGTATCGATCACCTCCCCCACGACCACCAGAATCCCTGTTGCGTCCACCAAATCGATCTCCATTCCTATCAGGACCATAACGACCGCTACCGCCGCCGCCACTGCCACCACCGCCGCCGCCATATCTATCATCCCTGCCACCATACCTGCCTCCTCTAGCCCCTTCACCAGGACATTCCCTAGCAAAATGTCCTGGCTTACCACACTTAAAACACTCTCCACCACCAGATCCTCGACCCCCTCCATAGTCACGATTGCGATCACGATCACGACCACGGTCACGGGTGCGATCACCATCATGATCTCTGGCAGAACCTTGGTGAGGCTGAGCTTTGTCAACAGTAATATTTCGTCCATCTAAATCTATTCCATTCATCTTCTCAATGGCATCTTCCATTGCTTCCTTCTCATCAAAAGTTACAAACCCAAATCCACGAGAGCGTCCAGAGAACTTGTCAAGAACAACCTATAGCAAAGAGTAGATTTAAATCAATCATAACACTAATTATATAAATCACCTGCAACACAGATAGAACAATAGATGACTGATTCCAGTTGTACTGAATCACACTTGATTTTCTCATATTAAATGTCCCCCCCCCCCCCCTTTCTCCCAACACTTCCAGGTACTAGCATAAAAAACTAAGTTGTTTTTTTAACAATAAACCATGAGTTGAGAAAATAAAACAGCTCTTGATCTACCGGGAAGATGATAATAACTCCACCTCCTGAGAAAAGCTGCTCAAGTGGTACAGTTGCAAAGTATAAGATAAGTATGAATATCGATGTGAACAAGGACATGGTAACTTCTCTAAAGGAACTGGAAGGTAGGAGGATAGAAGCCCTCCAGCACAGTCACGCCAAACCATTTGCCCTTTCTGTGTGTGAGTGCGCATCTTTTCCCTTCTTTTTTTGGTGTTTGGGAGGGAGGGGGGGGGGGGGGGGGTGAGGAGGAAAGCAAAGCTATAAGGTCAGGAACTGTAAAGTACTTTGCGAAATGTGAACTAAAGTGCAAATTTAGTGAACAGAAAATTTACATAAGAAAATGGAAGCATGGAAATGTAACTCTGAGTAATTGAATACCTTTGCCTCAAGAAGATGGCCAAACTTTTCAAATGCTTCTACTTAGATCCCTATCAGATGTTGACCAGGAGAGGCCACCAATAAAACAGCGGTACTCAACATCTTCTGACATATTCAGAACTGCTTTTTTTGCCCACAAAGGAGATGTCAAAATAAAAAAGAATACAGTAGTTATAATCCACTTTCGTAGAGTGAACAAATAAATAGAAGTGCACAACGACACACATGTTCTTGTCACAAGTAACCATACATGATACAACTGACTAGTGTTATCAAAACCAGACCAGACCGATGAACCGGTGAAGTGGCCTTGGTTGTGTAATCAGGAGAAAATTGGTGCGAACCGGCCAACCCAAGCTGATTTTTGCCAAACCAGAGACTCAGAGAGCACTTGTTAGTTGAACCAGCTAACATCTAAACGAACAAATTACATCTTGTGAAAACTCAAACTTTGTTATTTCATGTTGCTTAGGCTACCTCAACAACCAATCCACCTTCTCCTTTGATAACTTTTTGCCACAATATAGATTCATGTACATTTAGCTTCATATACACAATACAACTAAAATAATTTATATTTAGAATCAAGAAATTCGATTGACTAACCCAACAATTGAACTAGTGAGCCACTGAAATGCCCCTTTGCCAGATTAATGTCCAATTTAATTCTGATAACCATGAACCAACTACTTCTAGCAAGCAATCCGCAACATAATGAAACGCAAACCACAAGCTATCTTATGACCATCATATAGCATTATGGTAATGCTCAAAATGGGAGTCAGTTGCAAAAGAACTACTTTTTAGCAGGGTCCTCCTGAATGAAGAATGCTAGCATGGACAAATTTTACTAGGAGGGAAAATATCCATGAAGAGTTGCATGCAAAAACAGTATAATAACAGGACACCCTTTGAAAAAGCAAATAAATTATTACAGTTCATTTGGATAAATAGGAGGGCAAGGGGAGAAAAGAATAACATTAATTATGAACCAAAGAAGAGGAAATGATTGTGTAATCCTTTCATCTTGTTTGGAAATGATAGATGAGAGAAAGGAAAGAAATAAAACAATTTATTACGTGAATAAAAAGAATAAAATAGGAGTTCACATGTTTTAAAAAATAGGGACAAAACGGGTTATTATTTAACTGTCTAATCCTTTCATTTTGTTTCCTTCCACTTTTGAAAGAAGAGTAAAATGGGCTTTTAAGCCACTCCCCCTCTTTTCTCTTCCTTCCTTATTTTTAAACCAAATGTAAAATAATTTCTCCAACTCCAAGAATAAAAATTAAGGCTGACTGTGGACAACTTCATATAAATCTCTGCATCTAAGACCGTTTGATAGATTAATGGAACACAAACATGAAAAATTAAAGATTTGCCATACACAGTCATGAATTTGGTTTCTTTATGGATCAAAAATCATAAAGAATATTAGAGGTAACTATACAAAAATGATAAAGAATTTACCTTAGATCTTATAAGAATTAATCTAATTAAAAATGAGTTTGAATGTTTGCTCACTTTACATTGTTGCAGAGAAGACCAACAGTGAAGAAAGCGCATGGAATGCAAACATGATAGAAACGCATGTTTTTCAGTTTCATAAGAATTCTTTTGAGTATTGAGTTTTTATATATATCCTAGCTGATATGGATGCCAGATGTTTTGCTCCTTCTATGTAGGCATCTTTGTCTTTCGGATTAGTTAGAACTTTTGGATTGCATAAAACTATATCTCTTATTATTAATATTATAAATATATATATATATATATTTAAAATATTAATGAGATGGCTGAATTATATTGGAAGTAGACATTTCAGGGTGATTTCCTTAAACTGACAATCTCCAACTATATATACACTCCAGTAGGTAAGAGGGCTGAGTACGTAAGACACACTTGAAGCAAGGGAGAGGGAGAGGGAGACCGAGTCCCGATGAGTGGGTTTTTGCTCTTTGATATTGATGAAGATCTTTTTCTTCCCAACTGTGTGGGAAGAAAAAGAAAGGCAATGACTTTTGGTTCTGGACCTGGCGTTAGGTTTCATCCGACGGACCAAGAACTGATTAAAGACCATCTTTTATACAAGGTGATGAGAATATCTTTGGTGCTAGAGGGTCTGGTGAAGGAAAGCGATTTGTACGGCAATAAGGAGCATTGGGAGATATTCGACACTGTTGCAGAAAGGATTCAATATTTATTCACTGAGTTGAAAAAGAAAAGTGTTGTTGGGTTACATTTCTGTTGCACAATGGGCAAGGGTACTTGGAAAGGTCAAGATGAAACCTAACGCCAAGTCCAAAACCAAAAGCCATTGCCTTTCTTTTTCTTCCCACACAGTTGGGAAGAAAAAGATCTTCATCAATATCAAAGGGCGAAAACCCACTCATCAAGACTCTGACTCTCTCTATCTCTCTCCCTCTTGCTCTCCTTCTCTCTCTCTCTCTCTCTCTCTATATATATATATATATATATATATATTCAAGTGTGTCTTATGTACTCAGCCCTCTACCTACTGGAGTGTATATAGTTGGAGATTGTCGGTTTAAGGAAATCATTTCCAATATAATTCAGCCATCTCATTAATATTTAAAAAAAAAAAACATATATTTTATAATATTAATCATGAGAGATATAGACAGAGACATAGTTTTATGCAATCCGAAAGTTCTAACTAATCTGAAAGACACAGATGCCTATATAGAAGGAGCAAAACATCTGGCATCCACATCATCCAAGATATAAACTCAAACTCAGAAGAGTTCTTATGAAACTGAAAAACGTGTATTTCTATCCTGTTTGCGTTCCGCATGCCTCCTTCGTTGTTGGTCTTCTCTGCAACAAGGTAAAGTGAGCAAACATTCAAACTCATCTCGGATTTTAATTAGATTAATTCTTATAAGATCTAAGGTACATTCTTTATGACTTTTGTATAGTTACGTCTAATATTCTTTATGATTTTTGATCCATAAAGAAACCAAATTCATGACTGTGCATTAAAAATCTTTAATTTTTCATGCTTGTGCTCCATTAATCTATCAAACAGCCTTAGATGCAGAGATTTATATGAAGTTGGCCACACTAAGTATCGAGTCTTAATTTTAAACCAAATATAAAATAATTTCTCCACCATTCCCCTTCCTTTTCCATTCTTTCCTACTCTTTCAAATAAAACGGCCAGTTAATGTAGTGAATTAGGTGATGGGGTGATAATCCCCCCAACTCCAAGAATAAAAATTAAGGAGAGTGATAAACTGTTTTGCTGCCCTATGGAAATAAAACAAGTTTATTGTAATTTACATAGCATCTAAAATAAGCCATTGCCTTAGTCCTTCGTTTAAATGATTCTACTTGTTTGTCTTAAATACTTGTATATAAAATAGGTCACATTTAAATTTCGAAAAATAAAACTCTTCCAATCACACAATCATTGACATAGATGACCCTGCTCCCTGCAGCAGCTCCTATTCTAAATGATGTGTGCAGTGTGCTTGATTTGAAAACTTTGAGACAAATGCACCAATTAAATCACCACTACACCCCCATCCTATTTCTGCTAGAAGCACTACTGTTTACATCTGATTTCACAAAATTGGAATGGTTGACTAGTATAAAATGGAACCATTACAGGGGAACACCAAGGGAATGTGTAAGTCTGAGGTGGAGATGGTTGATCACCTTTTTATTTATCATGAGATGGCAAGGTATGCATGAAGTTTGATTTTTTCTTTATTTGGTTGTAGTTGGGTTATGCCAGCCACTATTGAGGAGGTGTTATTGAGTTCGAGATGCAGGTGGGTTAAAAAGAGGTGAGGATTGCTTGGAGGATGATTCTTCTTTGCCTTTTGTAGTGCTTATGTAGGGAGAAGAACAAAAGGCACTTTGAGGGACTAGAGCAATCCCCTTTGAGCTTCAAAGATAACTTTTTTGTGTTTACTTTTCTTTTGGGTTAAGGAGGTATTTCTATAAATTTAGATTATTTTATAGAGTTTTTAAGGGGTCTTATACTTTAATTTTTGTAGTCAGTCCCTTTTTTTATAATTATGGGCTCGCCCACTTAGGCACCTTTAATATATATACTAACTTTTAATGATAAAAAAATAATACCCATATTCTTAAACTTATTCTGATATTTTTATTTAACAAACAAAGACATGACTTTTTATGATAAGTACAAAAAAAAAAAAAGCAGAATTATCAGTTTCTATTCGGTGCAAAAATGAAAAATAAAGTAGAGGTTGAGGGTTCGAGTCCCAAATAAGACAAAGTGTGTATGTGTGTGTCTTACTTATCAAAAATAAAAAATAACAGTAAAACCTCTTTCCTAGACTTCGACAAACTTCACAAGTTATTACCAAATATTGCAAATAATTCCTGCAATGTCTAAATTTCCTTAATCATTTAAAACAATTACAAATTGTCCATAAATATTTCTTACTCTATTGAGTCTTCGACTCTTCATATACATCAGTACTCTTGCAACATCTTGGATTTTCTCCTAGTTAGTCCAACTATTTCTTGAAATTCTAAAAAATTATGAATTATTCTATGTCAAATAATTCCCAAATCCCAAATTTGTCACTCTGCCACAGATTGGTAAACTTACAAATGACTTGAAATAATTCCTGCTCGCCCAAAGATAAATCACATTAGAAAAGACCCACTTCTTCATCGTGAACCCGTAATCAAACCCTAATCCCGACAAACAATCTCTACACGTGCCCGATTTTATTACTCTCGTCTTACAAAATTCGACAATTCAACCGAGATCGTAATCAAAGCCGCTAATTCATTCATCCAATTTTAATTCTCTCATTCTTTTTTCATGCCTCTCCAGCCATCCAACAAACAGACAATAATCACCATGATTGACAAGATAAGCATAAAACAAACAAACAATAATCATCAAAATTGACTAGACAAACATAACTTAGCTAATAAAACCATGAGACTGGAACAAAAAAGACAGATCTGGTAAAAACTAAAATTTAAAAATAACAAGAGAGAGAGTGAGAAAGCAATAGTAACAATCAAATATTAACAGATTTTAACAACAATAAATATTTTTTAACAATAAAGAGTGAAAGAGGACGAATTGATATGTACCAGCAGACGAATCGATATGCACCCGCAGAGAGGGCAAGATCAGCTCAGACCAGAGAAAGAAGAGGCTTTTAGAAATTTTGCGTTTCTTTGAAGGGAAAGAACCTAAATTTATATAAAGATGTCGACTTTCGCATTGACTAGACAGATGACGCGCGCAGAGCGCGTGTTTCGCACTTCATTTTTTTCTATAAAGATAGTCATTTTCCATTTTATTTTATTTTTTACAAAAAAATAATTTTTCAGACTCATCTATTCTATATTATATTATGAGCTCTATTGTTATTTTTTAAGGACAATGATCCGCATCTCTTGTACTATTTTACGCATTCCCGTAAAGATGTGGCCCATAACTCATGGAGCTCGCCATATAAAGGATCTATCGATAGATTTAAAAGAAAAATTTAAAGAATTTATCGATTGATTTAAATGAAAGATTTAAAGGATCTATTGATAAATTTTATCTTTCTAAAAATGATAAATTTTATCTTTCTAAAAAAGATAAATGTTAGTGTTAGTCACGAATATTAAATACTTGTAATTTACTTGACGTATGTATTACATATGTGTGTGTGCACAATTATACGTGAAATGAGTGTGTGTAATAAATGTACTAATCAGATGGCATGTGTGAACACTCACAACTCACGTTAACATTGCCTCTTATAAAAAATGTCAAAATTGTCCAAGAAAAGTAAGACATTTAGCATCTTTCTTTTTTAAAATGTACAAATAAGAGTGTTAATTTTTTACACTACGTCACACATGATACGGGATTAGCTAATTTGGGTTGATCATAAATAGATTTATATAAAAAAAAAATTAGTCAACACGTTTGACATAATTAATAAAT
Organism: Nyssa sinensis; assembly: GCA_008638375.1. NCBI lineage: Eukaryota > Viridiplantae > Streptophyta > Magnoliopsida > Cornales > Nyssaceae > Nyssa > Nyssa sinensis. Next base: position 7,221,911 of record CM018039.1, on the reverse strand, counting down.
CTCGAAACCTTAAAAACTCATCAGTTGATCATATGCCGAGAAGTTTAATGAAGAATATCGATAAAATACAATGAGTTCATCAACGAAATATCAATATTTCTCTTGTTGGAATAGACAAATTGGACGTCGAAGATTGGAGATATGACAAAAGATACTTTCTGTATGAGTGATCGTCGATCGACTGTGTAAATATTGTGGAATTTTCCTAATGATCCATCATGGTGTTGATGCCTCTCATCTATGAAAACTCAACTTAAAAGTGTTGGTGGACAAATGCTTGATAATGGTAAGAGATAGTCTCAGTCGATGAAAGAAGATGAAGTCTTGTAGATGGTTGCGTTTGTGATGAATAAAGACTGTGTAGGATTTTCGCAACGAACAGATAATAATTTAGTGATTGACAATTGATTGTGCATCGGTAGGAACCATGGAAGGCGGCCATGGTTCGGAAATGAGAGAGACAATGAGAGGATTGACTAGATGCTATAGGTTTGAGAATGTATTTATCTAATATAAATGAAGGACTCTAATCATATATATATATATATATATATATAATTTAATGATCGAGATGAAACATGCTGAATTTTAAAATTTGCTACTTAAGTCCTAAATTTTTTTTTGACCTGCTTCAAGTTAAACTGTCGAAATTATAGTAATAAACAATTTTAATACATAATAAATTGTTAATTGAATTTTTAATTATAATGTTACTATTAAACTTATAATCTAACATATTAGAATCAATTCCAAATACAAATTATGAAAAATAATTTAATTCACTCAGTAAAAATAATATTCATATTTTTTTATTAAAAAAATAAAATTTAAACTCATTGAAATTCTAAAATAACATGGTAGGCAGGTGGACAACCCATGTTAAAATCTGTTTAACGTACCGGTGGTCGGTGTCCATCGGCCACTCATGGCTTCGCCACTAGTATCTTTGTGTACATTTGAGAAAGGGCAAAAACAGAAACCACAAGAGCAATCGAAAAGGAATTACGTGGTTTCTGTGCTTCTTCTACCATAGATTGTTGGATTAAAGGAAACCGAACTCGAATACTCGCCGAGCTCTTTGGTGCCTTCAAAAACTGTGATAGCCCACAAAAAGAAGTCTCTGGAATGGAGGCTTCCCTCAACATCACCGCCCGGAATCTACTTTCCACTTCGTCAATCTCCCTCCCGAAGACATCGCCCGCAGCATCGCCAACAGAAGTGAGTCAGAGTCAATCCTTTTCTCTCTTTATCGTTTCTTTATGTACAATAAACTAGTGTTATCGTTTTGGAAATGATTTTGAACATATATATACTTGCCCTCTATTTTGATTGGTCAAATAATCAATAAATATACTAGACATCAAAAAATTTATTTTTTCTAAGTTAGACAATATCTTTGTATTCATAACAATTCTCGTGTAACACTCGAAAACTTGATTTAAGGTATTCCACATCCAAGCTGAGTGACCATTCTAAGCTTTCTTGCATTTTTCTCATAAATATCAAGATCTTATTCTCTATTTTCGTAGGGTAGGATTTTTTTTAATTTTTTTTTTTTTTTTGTTTATCATTTTGCAGGTTATAAGTTTCTAGCAATGTGTACGTAATATAAAAACTCAACTCAACAAAGCATTATGCTAATTATTTGGGATTAGTTACATGAATTCACTTATCTTAAGATTCTGTTTGGGATCAACTATGTAATGATATGACTCTAACCACAACACGAGAAGTTAAGTATAACATTAGATCTGTAAGAGAAATTTTGAGTGAATAAAAAAATTAAAAAATTTGAATTGAGAAAAAAAAAAAACCGAATATAGTCCGAAGGTACAAAGAGAGATTTTGGATGAATTATTATTTTTTAAATAAATCTATAAAAAGCTTTGTTTGTGGTTCAAAGTTTTTTTTTTTGGATAAGTAAAAAAATATATTCAAAATGCACCAAGGGGGTGCACCCATATACATCCACATCTATCCATCTATAATTGCATAATGTTAAAAAAAGATATAAAATTATTTATAGAGAAGGTGAAACCCTTGTCCCTGTGATCCCAAAATAAAGAGTGCTCAGCCATACCACATCCAAGCAGAGTGACCATTCTAAGCTTTCTTGCATTGTTCTACTGAATATCAAGACCTTATTCTTTATTTTTGTAGGATTTTTTTTTTTAACATTTTGAAGGTTATGAGTTTCTAACAATGTGTAAGTAAGATAAAATTCTATTCAACTCAACAAAGCCTTATCCTAATTAGTTGGGGGTTTGCATGTAATCCATTTATCTTAAGATTCTTATACATAAGAGATCTAACAAGATTTTACACTGATGCAACCCTTCTCCTTTATCCGTGTTTGGAACTGATTGTGTAATGATACAGGCTCTAAGCACAACAAATGCGGAGTTAGTCATAACATTAGTTGTGTAGAGAAATTTTGAGTGAATAAAAAAATCTAAAATTTTTAATTGAAAAAAAAAACTGAATATAGTCTGAAGGTACAAAGAGAGATTTTGGATGAATTATTATTTTTTAAATAAATCTATAATAAAGCTTTGTTTGTGGTTCAAATAATTTTTTTTTATAAGTAAAAAAATATATTCATGATGCACGAAGGGGGTGCACACATATATATATATATATATATATATATATCGAGTATGGGGGTGAACCCCATCCTCTCTATCATATAAATAAAGAAGCACCAGTTTATGTGGTCATAGGCCTTTTTCTTTTTTAGTCTAGCTTACAAACAACTCCTGATCATCTGCCACAAGCACTGCATTCAAAATTTTCCGGCCCCTAACAGATTTTTTCTGCGATTTCAAAATGATATCCTTCATCACTTTCCGAAGCCTGTTAGCTAATGTCTTTGCTAAAATCTTATATAATCTCCTCACCAAGTTAATAGGATCGAAATCCTTCAACTCTGTAACTCCAACCTTCTTTGGAATGAGAAGAATAAATGAAACATTTATACACCTCTCAAATTCCTCCGAATCTTGAAATGCCTTAAACATATCCATTGCATCCGCCCTGATTGCTTCCCAACACTACTGAAAAAAAAAGCAAGGCATACCTTCCAACCTTGATGCTTTATCTCTCCTAATTGCAACTGTTTAATGCCACTATGATTTCTTCTTTTAAAAAAGGCATCTCTAGCCAAAAATCTGCTCTCCTCACTGATTTGACTGAAATCTGATCCAGTCTGCCCCCATGGTTCCTTCCCTTGGCTAGCCTCGAAGTATGACTCCTTTATAATTGAACTGTGCATTCTCTGATGTCCTCCTCCTTAGATAGCTCTTGGCCCCCAACAATGATCTTTCTAATGAAATTATTCTGCTGATGAGCATTGGCTAACCTATAAAAGAACTTTCTGTTGTAGATATGGAGAGAGAGAGAGAGAGAGAGAGAGAATCACAGTATGTCAGAGAAAAACTAACAGAGCTTAAAAATGTTCAGTATATTTGTAGAGGGTTTGAGAGATATTTTGAACGAATTATTTTATTTTTTTATTACAAAGGCAACACAAAGCTTGGTTTGTGGGGTGAAGAATTAGTGGAAAAATACACACACACACACACACATATTAATTGGAGAGAGAGAGAGAGAGAGAGAGAGAGAGAGAGAGAGAATGTGTACGTGTTCAACTGAATTGAGGAGAACAAAAAATAAGTTTTATTTAAGATGCATTAGCCTCACTACTTATCGCCTTAGCTAAGGAACTCGCACTCGCCTGAGCAATGCCTTAGTGAACTAGCCTCACCTGGGGTGTTGCATAGCACTATATCTAATTTTTGCCTCACCTTATTGTTTAGGCAAGTGCTTGAACGCTTTTGCCTATATTGGCTCCATCTACACCAAAATCTCTAGAGTTTTGAGGCTTGTCCTACATATCGTGATTTTTACAAAAGATTTTGTGCCCGTTTGATCGCAACAATGTTTCATTTTGTAAATTGAAAAAAGTATTACACCTTTTCTGAATTTCAAATTTGCAGGTATTCTTGTATAAGGGCTTTATGAACTTTGGGGAGAAGGAATTAACTAGAAGAGGCTATAAAAGGTTATCCAGATGACTGGAAATTGCTGTACTTGACTCCTGAAAGCACTTTCAAGATTGCTGTTGACAGCTTTAAGAAGGTTATTAGTTATCAGTTTTCAGTTATGTTTGTTTTCTTCTCCTTGCTCATTCTAGTTGTGAGCCAGCTTTTTTTTCGTGGGTACTTTTCTTTCTTTCTAGGAAGGAGATTTGTGGTAGGATGAGTTGGGAAGAAGCTTGGGTAATATCCCCGAGGTCCTAGGTTCAACTCCAAACCCAAGGGCACTTACCTATAAAAAAACAACAAGAAGATTTGTCCCTTCTAGTGTCTTGTTTCTCTTTTCCTATGATATAGAGCACTTCTTAATAATTATATATATAAATTAGAGAGATTTTGACAACAATTACATCCAAAGAAGAAAGTGTATTGCATAGTACTATATGGAAGGGTAAGAGTCAAGAAGAGGTTTGAAATCTTCATCCAAATGTTGATAAAGATGTTAGTCTTAATTCTATCGTTAACATTTTTTTATCAGTAATTCTATGGTTAAGATTGATGCAGGACGACTTTTGGAAACCTTGAATAAAGCTGAATACGTAGTGGGTTTTGGTTATAGAAAACCAGAAAACTTTGAGCTTTAATCTGTTGAAGAAAGATTTGTAGGCTTCCTGGATGAGAAAGGGCTGAAATTGGTGAGGTTTTGAAGTTGTTTTGTTGCAGGAAATTCAGAGAAAATACCACTGGATTATGATCAGCAACTATTACATGGATTTGTGTGATAGATCAAAGGCCAAAAATAAAGGAAAAGTTTTGACTTTGTTAAATATTGGCTAGTGGTCGTAAGGCTTAAAGTTTACGTAAAGATTGCAGCGGTCCAAGATTTTACCTGTGCAAGTGGAGTTCTCTTGGTTACCCGAGAAAAAAAGATAGATTGGATTGAGTTTTAGGGAATAGTAAAGAATGCTTTAGGGGCTGCTTTTATGCTGTGAACAATAACTTGTGAATAACCTTGCTATTTTGGGGCAGTTTGGTGTTATTTTTGATGTTATGATTGAAGGCCTGAAGGGTTTGAGTGATTGGACTTGTAAAATAGGATTTATGAAGGTGGAAAAGGGTTACTTCAAATCTGTTTAATGTGGGTTTTTATGCTTGAGAAGTGCGGAGAGTTAGAATGAGAAAGGAAGAAGAACCATCTTATGCTTCGCCCTTGTAGCTTGTAAGGGTTAAGCCGCATTACACGAGCATAATCTTAAACCCTCATAGACCTAACTCTATTAAAATAAAGAGATTACATCAATATCTATAGGCTGCTGGGCTTTCATACTTAGTACTATGATTCAGAAAAGAGAAAACTAGAAAAAATTGACTAATAAAGAATATTTTTGACTAACTAGGATTTCAAATAAAATTCTAACGATATAACTAGACTCAAAAAAAGACTCATGGATCACAACTACAACCCATTTTCAGCAATTCCTGAAATAGCCCCTGGCTAATAAAACTTAAAAAATATAGATAAATATGTCTAACAGAATATTAACATGAAATAAGCATAAATAGAGACTCTAAACACTACAATAGACGCTTCCCTTGGGATAAAAAAATGATTCTCTATACTTATAAAAATAAAAAAGTGATTCTCTATACTTATAAAAAAAAAGGGATTCTTTGTTGCTGTGGGCGCACAACCTTTATTTTAGGCTTCCAAAGTAGCTACTAAATTGACATGGCAAGCATCCATGTTACTGGAATCGATGAAGTTCCTAAAACAAGAAATGTAGTATATTGATCAGTAAACAAAATTAACAAGGAAAATATCAGTGAAGATACTGATAGATATCTCAGCTTCTAAATAGCTTATCCATATTCTAATCAACATATTGATAACAAAGAGGATATTGTTAATACATTGATGCATGCTGATATGTTGACGGATATTTTTCCAATTTTTAATTGGTTATTAATCAAGCATCCTTGCAATATAATTTATATATAGCTACATTGATAAATACTGATAATATATCAATTTTTTTTTGAATATGATATTTTCATTAAAGTTTCTCATATATATCATTAAAATTTTCTCAATAAACTTTTAGGATTTAGCGGAGTGACTGCTTAAATGCATAACAAGAAGTGCAGAATCACACCACCCTAGTACTGAAAAGTGTGCCATTTAAAGGCCATATCACAAATTGCTTAATATTTCCTCCTCTGAATTTTGGCATAACTCATGCAGTTTGTGACTGTTTTATCTCAGAATAAGTTGTTTCGTTGCTTGTACTGAATGTACAAGATGGAGAAGCATGCTATCATAATTCTGTTTGTGCCTTCTTTAATTGATACGAGTAAGATATTTGTATGAAATTCTTATTATTCTTATTTTTATTTTATGCTGTCTGGTCTGGTCTGGTCTGGTCTCTTTCTCAGTTTTCTACTGCTTAGCCCCCTACATGGCTTGAGATCCCCGTGTGTGGCTTCTCAATATGTGCTGCTGGGTTCTGATAGTGAATCTGTAATTCCTGCTAGATCTTGATTTCCAAGATGGAACAGTTCCCTTCTCCTTCTCTCTGACATAATCCATTTTGGTCCATATTCTTATGCTTGGTTGACATAATCTTCTGCAGGGATGGCTTATTTGTTTATTTGTTATTATTTTTATATAAAGTAATTGATATATTGTTGCTTTATTCCTGTAAAGTGGATTAAATATATTTAATTTTAATTCCAGCACCAGAGAATGGTTGTGAATAAATAAACACATGCACTGACAATGAATCGTTTCTTTTTATTAGCAGGCCTTTGTTGATTCTTTGCCATTGATGGCTCATTTTTTTTAAAGAATACATAAATACATGGAATATTAGGTCTCGTTGCGTAGGCATAATAATTACAAAGTTTTCTTATTGAAAAATTTTACTACACATTTTCCTTTAAATGAAAGTTTGGCGGAAAGTTCCTGCTTTGCCACATTTATATTATGTGGCCTTTATTTAGGATCTCTGTTTATTTTATTCTGTTTGCTTGGGTTATACTCCTTTGGGACAACACCTAGCTTTTCTAGGAATTTCAAGCATTAAATGTACAACCTAGTGGATACAGAATCCATCCATCCAAGAATGTGTTCGCATCAGGTTAAAATGAATTTTACTAGGATGAAGTTTTCCACTATTTAGGCTTTGAGAGACATCAAATTTATGTGGTTATTAATTATTTCTATTGTTAGTGGTTGCTACTAAGTCAATTTGGTTGTGGATCGTATCAATTTATGAAATCCAGATCATAAGTTCTGGCTTATGGAAACTGATGATTATATTTATGGGTCTTATAATTGGCTTCCACCAATGGTCCAAAGGTGTATCATTTGGTCGAAGTTGGTACTGCTGATAGAAAGCTCTTGCCAATCTATAACTTAAAAGGCCACACCTATCTTGGCCCTACAGCCATGGATAATGAAATGGCTTTCCTGATGACCAACCAAGCATGGGGAAACTTGTATATGATGCTTTTGTTGGCATTGGGAGCGTTGTTATTAATGCAGGTTATTTTGGAGCAATGACAATGGTCTGCATTTTTTTCCTCTCTTGTTGAAACTAAATAAAGGGCTAGCCTCCTATGGAATGGAATAGCATCCTCTTACGGGCATCTCAAAATTTCACTGGGAAGAGTGGGAACGTTTCTTGTTGCTTCTGTCTACTTTGTTTGGCAATCTAGAAACAGAGGCTTTGGGAGGGAAAAGCCCCTGACCCTGTTCAGGTTCTTCACAGCATTTCCCAAGCTGTCCAACAGAAGGCTTCTTTGTGGAGAAATATTTCCAACTCCTTTGAGAACTGGGAGCTGGGCAGGCACTGGAATCTGCCGAGATACATCTTCTCTCCCAATGCTGTTACTTAGTTCCTTTTGCTTGGTTGAGTTTGTTTTCCTTTGTGGGCATCCTGCTGTGTAAGCTTGTGTGATGGCTTTTTCTTGTTTTCCTTGTTCTGTTGTTTGCTGTTGCCCTCTGGCTTTCTAATAAATTAATTACCCAGAAAATAAAGGGCTAGCCCATTGTATGAGAGTCCTGCTACTACGAGGTCTGAGAAGGATTAGATGGAATAGTTTGGAGCAATAGTTTTCTCTTTTGTTGAACCTGTAACTTATTATGCTAATATTCTCCAGCTGATACTTTAGGAAAATTAATGCGATGGATTGGCTAGCCCACTGTACGAGAGTCCTGCCACTACGAGGTATGAGAAGCATTAGATGTAATAGTTTGGAGCAATAGTTTTCTCTTTTACTGAACCTATAACTTATTATGCTAATATTCTCCAGCTGATACTTTAGGAAAATTAATGCGATGGATTGACTGTAGATTACTCAGTATTGACTAATGTAAATTATCCAATATGCATACATTGATATTAGCGTAGTGTGTGATGACCAGGGTTCTCATTGATACCAATTTCCCTGAGCTCCCTGTATCAAATTGGTTGCTGCTTGTGAGCAGATTCTGAGCTTACATTGCAGCCTGGTATTACTGACCATGGTAATCAGCTAGGATTAAACATTTAGAATTCAAGAAGAACCATAAAAAATGCTTAGAAGACGTTGATCTTCATTCTGCAGTTCTCCGTCTTCCTCGTCAGCTGGTGGGGACAGGTGATCCTAAGTTTAGCAAGGAATCAAAGCCAAAATACAGAGGGAAATATGCATAGTTTTTAACATTCAACAGCATTTTTTTAGCTGTTTTGCTTAAGCATTTATGGCTTAACCAGCTATTTAGATTTTAGATTAAAAGTCATTTATTTATGCTGCTAGTGGTGAGTAGCCTGTTACTCTGCTTTTTCTTGTTACAGCTGTGGTTTCCTGATTCATTCTCGACTACGAGCATAAGTTCATATCACTCCAAAATCCATTTCCTCTGAAATTATCTGCATATATTTGAAAAAACTCTCAAATTCAAATAAACCAGTTGGAGAAAGCTTTCATATAAAGTAGGCCTTATCAGCTGGGATTAGGGAATGTTTTCATAATCTCTAAACTCTTCACCAATATTAATACTATGGAGAACTTCAATAGTTTGAGGGTGATCCACCTTTCTATGATTTCATATTAATTATTTCCTGTTATCGTTATTGATTAGGTTGCCACTTTGTTAGCATTCAGAGAAAGATGCAGTGTTGCTTCTTGATTAAACAGCATGGTGGAGGTGAGATAGATTTAAGGATGAAGATTAACATATTCAACTTTGAAAGACCTCAAATTCACCAGGAAGCCGTGATTCGATGAGAAAACAAGCTTCAAGATGACACCTTAGATGTTCATAAATGGGGCATGGAAACAACTCAGTTTGTACAGGTATTGCCTGGGTAGCATTCAATCAAAAAGGCTGGGAGAAGGTGAGAATTACAACTGTTCTAATTGAAGTTATTTCCAGTCTTCAAGATGACGGTTCAGCAGCCATACGTGCAATCAAATGGATATGCTTCGAGGAATATCCAGAGTTCATGTTCTATATGCTAATATTGTTTTGGATACCAATTTTTGGTTACATAGGCTGTTTTTTTTTTTTGGTGGTTTACTAAAGTGAATAGCAGTCAGGTGTATCAGCTCAGAGCAGCAATAATGGCTAGGAACTCTTATTTCAATATTGTATGGATCTCGTCTATAATTAATGTGATGAAGTTCTTAGTGTCCATTCGTGAGAGTTTCAGATTCTTGACTTTAAAGAATTGATTATTGAGAAATGAATTCTACAGAATTGATTGTCACATAATTAATTTGTTATTTGTTTATTTGGTAAAAATCGTGTAAAAGTGATTTTGTATGATAAATTTTTTCTTTTATCCTATTTATAGGGTAATATGCAAGTGGTGGGCTGGCAATACTCTGTAAAAAGCTAAAACAGTTTTGAGAAGCAGGCTTTTCTAGCATGTTTAAAATTTTGTTCTGCAAATGGATTTTGGTGAGTCTTATTTACCAACTAAAATCATACCATTTTGATCAAAGAATAAAGATGAATGTTCCAACTTAACTGTCTTACTTTATAACCTATCCTTACAAAGTACAGGATTCACTAATAGGTTCCATGAATGGTAGATATTATCCTTATGAGATGGTGGATTACAAGATGAAACAATTGAGATGTCTATTATTGTTGCTTGACCAAAACCCTGTTTTGGACAAGTCTCACTCTTGTGAGATAATAGATTATAAGATGGAATATCTATCACTATTTTTCGACCAAAATCCCGTTTTGGGCAGGGCAAAACAGACTGACTCACTTATTCTTTCTCTAAAAATAAAATAAAATAAACTGTGCCCTTTTTTTAACATTTGAAAAACAAATAAATATAGAAAATAAAAAAAAACCCCAGCAAAATGAAAATTTATCCAATGTGCTTATCACAGTGTCAAAATTCTCCTCCACATCAAGGCTATATGTAGAAGTGTGGGGATATGTGTGAGCATGTGCTTAATTAAGAAGTGATGACTCTGAAAGTGTAGTTTTGGAATACAAAAGTAGACAGGATCAGACATTTTAGCTATTCACTTTTCAAAAGGAGTACAGATTGAGAAAGTGAAATATGGGTTTGCTGCTGCTGCTGCTGTCATTCTTCCCTTCTCCTTTTTGTTTGTCTGCGACACGTTCACTAAAAGTAGGTTCTAACGAAGAAAGAGGTATACTACGGTTAGTTGCAAGGGTTGAAAACTCGTGATACTGAATGACGTTTGTAATTTGTATGTTAATATTATGTATAATCAGATCGTAAATTTTAAAATTTTGCAACAATGATAGAATTTTTTAATGGTGAAATAGTATTTTAATTTTGGCTTCAAACCTCTAAAGTTTGCAATTTATGTCAATATTACTCCAAATCATTATCAGTGAGAAATTTTGACATAAATCAAGTTCAGTTAATTCATTAACCTAAACAAATGACTTCTTATTATGTGACAAAATATTACCTTTTTTGTCTCATAAGTACTAAACATTCAGCCTGAATCATAGACCTATAGACCTGATCCATGACAAACCTTCTCGGTTCTCAGAGTTCAAAGTCATCAATGTTTTAAAAAAAAAAAAATTTGAGACCAAATACTTGTTGGAAAGCAACTCTCCTAAAAGATTTGTGGGAGTCATTTTATGAGAGTCACCATATTTTATATGTTTTGACGAGTAAATCTCGAATACATGCAACCTTCTCAAGTCACATTTTTCATAAAATAATTTAGTAAAAGTGGTTTTGTTATTTAATAAATAAAATATTAATTAAATAAAGATAAAAGGAAAAAAATTACAAAGTAAAATTACTTTAAATAATTTTTATCAAATATTTTAATAATAAACTGATTATGTCATAATTAATTCTCTAGAATTCATTTCCTAGTCTTCCAGAATCAATTCTCTAAGTTACCTCAAATGGGTGTTAATATTCTTTGTTGATGAGTTTCTTGAGAAGAAAACCTATAGAAGAGAAAGAAGATCTTGAGATGGGTTTTAAGCCATTCATATAGGCGAACTCTTTTTTTTCTAGGGTGGAGTTATTGGACTGTATATGTACAAAGAGGAGCTCAAATAGCAGTCCCTTTGTTTTATTTATTTATTAAAGTTTCAAAACTTTTGCATGATTTTTTTTTTATTACAACGATTGTATTACATATGTATTACAAGCTTCCGACATATGAAAATATGACATAATCCACATAAATATCAAGAATGTTAATTGATACTCATGTATTGGAATATCACATAATCACTAATAACTGACATTCATATCAAAGAATTCTAATCATTATTAGCTCACATATATATCAAAGAACTTAAATTATGGGCCTTCTGACAAATAAGCCCAATCTTATACCATAATTAAAATGAATGAACTATTCTCACATCTAAGATTGTATTAAGGTATATATATTTGAAATATGTGTCAACCTTAATTTAATACTATTAACTAATCGTGTCAAGTTTCAAAATCGAAATCTGACCTATTTATTAAACATGTTACGCGTGTCGATATAATTAACTCATTTATTTTAATTTTTGATATTTTAAATAAAAAGTTCTATATCTTTTTATATGTATAGATAGTTTTCAAGTTTAATATATTTTGGATATTAGCCAAATCAAAATACGTAAAAGCCTCTTTTATAAGTAAAAATTCTCTAAATCCTGACAAACTTTCGTTGTGAAACGAATTATCTTAACTTATATTTTTTTTAATAATTAAACGTATTAAGTATTGTTAAATGAGTTGACATTACTAAAACTCAAACATGACATCCTTATTAATCGTGTTATTCGTGTTAACTCATTTATGATCCAAATCTATTTATGTTCAATCCAAATGTGTTAACTTTGTGTCATATTCGAGTTTTGTTGTCATGTTGTATAAAAAATTGATATCCTTAACTAGATATATCTCCATTGAAAGAAGAGCGAAACTTATACCTATAACTGATCCTTTGGGAGGAACTATTGGTGATCAACTAGAATAGACATGGTTAAGTTTGGACGATTTATCAATGTTAAATAAATAGTGTATAAACAAATGGAGGGAGGTAAATGTAATTTTTGTTTTCAAGACTAACTAGTAACGATGGAATTAAAACCTCTAATCTCCTTCCCCACAGTGGGACTTGCAATTATAATCTCTTGAGAAATATATTCGATGTCGTTGAACCATACTAGCTAAATGCAAATTTGACTTGTTTCTATTTTAATTTGAAATAGAGACATCTATTTCTCTCATATAGAATTGGGACCCATCCCATTTCATTGTCGTTGGACCCCTCCTTTATGTGAGAGTAATGGATGTCTCCCTTTCAAATTGAAATAAAGACATATCCAATTATCCCACAATAATGTTATCCTTACCTAAATTCTATCAAATCTCTTTACATACCGATGTGGATGCTAGTTAGTGTAGAATCTTGGTATGTGCCGGTGCTAGTAAATGAAGTCTCATGTAGCATGACTGTATTACCTAGTTCCAAGACGTTTCATTGTCTAATACCAAAAGACTTCATTGACTAACTAGCACCCAAACATACTAAGAAGTTGCATTTACTAGCACCCAAACAAGCAGGCCGATAAAGGGATTTAGTAAAATCTTATAGTAAGAATGACACTACTCAATTGTTTCATTTTCTCACAAGGGGGTGAGATTCTTTGTTGACTCCTATGGATGGTGGGTCCTACTTTGCGAGCCGATGGTCTATGAGGTGGGATGTCTATCATTATTATTAGCTAAGAATAATGATAAATATCCTACCTTATATTCCATCATTTTACAAAGGGTGATTCACGAAGGAGTCCCATGGATGATGATTCCACTCAAGACATACCATCTTAATTGTCTTATCATGAATGATGGTCCCATTTAAGACATACCATCTTAATTATCTTATCTTGTAATCCGTTCTTCACAAGATGAGTGAGCCTCATACATAATAGGTCGTAAGTGAATGGACTATAAGTTGGGATAATTGAAATAATATGTGTATCATAATTGTTGGGATGTCCCGCCTTCTATGAGTGGGGAGACTTGAAGATGGAGGTATATGATTGTTGGTTAGCTAAATGTAATATAAAGTCAAAACTGAGTCTCCAACACAAGCAGTGCTACCATTTCTCCCAAAGAAAGTGCTCTAGTCTCCAACACAAACACAACCATCCCCAATTATGAAAATCCACATAGCTTCAACACAAACACTACCATCCCAATTATAGAAGTGGGCACAACTTGAAACTCAACTCAACCTCACTTCCATTCGTGTGTGTCCATTCAAAACCTAATTTTCCACTCACTTCGCCTCTTCCCCATCCAAAAAACACACACACAAACGCACATATCTATGATATTTCAACCCTATAATCATTCTAACTAGATTCTGCTTGACTGCTTCACAAAACAGAACCCATCCGTTTTGAAAGCTAAGGCAATCCTCATTTCACGTGCCTCTATCAACTGATTTTCAAATATTAAAACTCTTCTTCCATCACTTTTCTCCACTTTTTAAGTCATCAAAAGCCATTCTTTATACACACACACACACACACACATAAATATCCTTCTTATATTTATATATAAACCATAAAGCCAAGAAGGGAGATAAAGAGACATCTCCCAGTCTCTTTCTGGAACTTCTTTTTGACTACCCGTTCAACTCCGAGAAATGGGTCACTGGCGGAGTTGTGGGATAGTCTTCCAGGGATTGTGTTTGTTGTTGGTTTTTGGTGGTGGTGTTGGTGGGTTCCCGGTGGAGGATCTGGTGGTGAGATTGCCTGGCCAGCCAAAGGTTGGCTTCAGGCAATATGCAGGGTATGTTGATGTTGATCACAAGGCTGGAAGGAGTTTGTTTTACTACTTTGTTGAAGCTGAGCAAAATGCTACTAGTCTGCCTCTTACTCTCTGGTTGAATGGAGGTTGGTTTCTCTTTCTTCAATCTTAATATAATATATAGTGCAACACATTTGCTATATGTGTGTGTGCGTGTGTGTGGACTGTCAACATTTCATTAACAACTTTAAGACCAATTGCTTTAATGACATCAAAGTGTCTGGTATCTTTGAAATACTTCAATATTTTATATATATATATATATATATATATATTTATTTACAGTGATTCTTGAATTTTGGTGTTACTATATACATTGGCTGTTTCATCATTGCTGAGAAACAGTAAACTACAGTATTGTTCTTCTTCTCTGCTCTCAATTCAAAGAGAATGCTACGTTAAAATTAAATGATGCTGTACATATCGTTGTATTACCTTTTGGTTTCCTTTTCTTCTTTTTTATCTTTTTCCTATGCCAATTTATTCCTTTTTATCTCACATGCATGATGTGTTTTCTCTTTTATTTAGTATTATAAAATTACTTTTCTTTTGGAGTGGTCCGACCTTTGTTTCTATAATCATTGGATATGGTGTGAGAGTTTTAATAATTTTATTATTTTTTAGAGAAACTTTTTATAAAATATTTTTAATAAATTTAATATTTGTAAAGAATAATTATATCACATCAAATAATAACATGTTTTCGAGACAATGATATTATCCATCGACCCCAGAATGTGTGGAGGTCCAAGACTAACCATATATACAGGCATGTGGGGTTGGGGCACTTCTTCCTGGGCTTCTGCTCACCTTTTATTGTTTTACTTTTGAGATGGATAAGCATTAAAAAAAAAAACCTGTCAATTGTATTTAATATAATATATAGACTTACTACTGGGGTGGGTGATTCCGGCATGTTACATGCACCAGTAAGTTTTCCTTGTGTTAATGATGAAGTTCCTTTTCATGGCAAGAATTTTCAAGCATATGGTATAATCATATTGGCTTGTGGTGTTGGCCTTCTGGACATTATTCTTTAAAACTTTGAAAGACATTCTTACTTTGAAATGTTGTGTTATTATTTAAAAAATTAAACTTGTTACAAAATAGATTTAAGTACTCTACACAAATGTACCAATTACATATATTAAGTATTTTGGAAATTGTTGTCTTGTATACATATATATATATGTGTGTGTGTGTGTGTGTGTGGGTGTATATATTTGATATCCTTGTCTTGGAAAGTTTTGAACATGGGCAAAAAAAAGTTTTGGGCTATAACTTGAAAAACCAACTTATAAATCATGTTTCTTATGTTCATAGTAATGCAACACAAAAACGTAAAAAAAAATTGAACATATCAAAACATTGAAATTTTTGAATATCAAAAAAAAAGAATTCTTTAAATTCAAAACTGAAATATTATTGATAAAAATAAGTAAAAAAAGTCTGTTTACATCATATTTAAAAAGCTAACAAACTACTAGTTCGAATAGAAAAACTACTAAATTCTATACAAATATTTTTCTTGTCACATCATATTATCAAAAGCTTAGAAAGTCAAAAATCACTTGTTCTAGCCTGTAGGGTTTGGAGTGTCTCCATTTTATTATGAACTTAAGACAATCCATTTATGAGTATAAGACATAAAATGACATTGTTTTATATATAAAATACTAATTTTAAAATTATATTATTTTTGAGTCTGTTTGGGAAATGATAGAATCGGTTCTGTAAAATATAGATGAATTGGTTTTAAGTTTTTTGCTATTTGACAAATACTTTTTAACAATTTATTGATTTATATTTGGTCTTAAAAAATACTTAAAACTTGAACAATTTAAAAAAGAGTTATTTTTTTTAAAAACTAAATTACTTAATATTGGATAATAGAGGATGCTTCTCACCTTATCTAATCACAGAAATGGACTGTCTTCCAAATTTCCTGTTCTGCATCATTCCAACCTAATGGATCTGATCTAATCACAGAAATGGACTGTCTTCCAAATTTCCTGTTGTACATCATTCCAACCTAATGGATATTTTATGCCATGGCTTTATGAGTGCCTGTAATATGGTGCACTTGTGCTTTTAAAAGGCATTACTATTCATTGAAAAGAACAAAATTGCGGCTGGTTGTGCTTTATATGGCACTTTCCAAGATTGGAGTTTTGTGAAATATTGAATCAAATTCTATCAGGCAATAAAAGAAAAAAGAACTTAATAAAACTGAAAGTTTTATTTTCAAAAAAAAAAAATTCTGATTTGAATTGTAAAGAAATTTCAATGAGAGCTTTCATGTTCAGGGCCTGGTTGTTCCTCCATTGGTGGCGGAGCTTTTACAGAACTTGGTCCTTTCTTTCCTAGCGGCAACGGTCGAGGCCTCCGGATAAATTCAAAATCATGGAACAAAGGTTTTTTTTTGTCATTCTATATTTATATATATAGATTACTTGGTCTGAATTATATCACTATGATCATCTATTGTCTCCCACTTTTCCAATAATTTTTTTTTTGTTAGCATCCAATCTTCTCTTTCTTGAGTCTCCTGCTGGAGTGGGTTGGTCATACTCAAACACAACTGCTGATTATACTTGTGGGGATGATTCCACAGGTTAGATGAATATAATCCCTGCTAAATCATATCAATTTGCTACACACACACACACACACACACACACATATATATATATATATATATATATAAGTAAGCATGCATAAGAGTTCCATGTTATCTAATGCCTATCTCTTGTTCTTGACAGCTAGGGATACACTCACATTTATGTTGAAATGGTATGAAAAATTTCCAGATTTCAAATCCAGAGATTTGTTTCTTACTGGGGAAAGCTATGCAGGTCTGACAAATAGCTAGCAACTTGATTTTCTATGGTTTAGCACTTGTTTTTGTTTTTGGTTTTTTGTTTTCTGCAGAACTACATGTTTTGATATTTGTGAGTTACTAACAGAAATTGGTTTTCTTCTATAGGGCATTATATACCACAGTTGGCTAATGTTCTACTTGACTATAACAAGCGATCCAAAAATTTCAAGTTTAACATCAAAGGAGTAGCGGTTAAGTATTAAAACTCATCCTGGCCTTGAATATAACGAATGTTTTCATTCTCACTCTTGAACATAAGATAGTGGGACCATTATAATAAATTTATGTAAATTTCAGTATCTTATATTTATGAATAAAAAAATAAGTAATGATACATATTTTAAGTCTCTAAAGGATTGCCAATAATTTATTATTACTTTATTTGAAATGCAAAATTTAGTATTAGAATTTGAGATAAGAAAATTTCCGGTTATAAAATAGGTGAAAAATTTCGTTATGTTTAATATTACTTTGTTTATTTGATAAATTACATTAAAATCTTTTGAGATTTCTAACAATTACTACCAACCTTTCTTAAGATTTTTAAAATTACATTAACCTTCTCTTACTTTTATTGATAAATTACAAATATAATCTCCAGTTAATTTTTTTCTTCAAAATGATAAAATTATCCCTTTAATGTTTTTTTTTTCTTGTTGCATTTTTTTAGATTTGACCAATTTTTTCTTTATTTAAAGAATATTTTATTTTATATAAAAATAACTTTAAAGTAAATAACCTAGTTTCATTTTATATAAAATTAAATTTAATATTTTAATCAATATTTATTTGACAATGAAGAAAAATAAAAAACTTTTGGTCAAAATTGAAAAAATGTATAAAAAAGAACATAAAAGGAAATTTTGTCATTTTGAATTTTTTTTTTGACTGGAGGGTATATTTATAGTTTATCAGATAAAGTATGGAGTTCAGTATATATATAATTTTATAAATCTTAAAAGAAATCAGTATAATTGTTATAAATCTCATTAAAAGTCAGTATAATTTATCCTTGTTTATTTTGATGTTGCATTATAATGTGTTGTAATAATTTATTTTCTTTATATTTGGGTATATATGTAGATTGGAAATCCACTCCTCAGACTGGATAGAGATACTCCAGCAACATATGAATTCTTTTGGTCACATGGGATGATTTCTGATGAAAGTGGCCTTACCATAATGAATGAATGCAATTTTGAGGACTATATCTTCCCAAGTCCCCACAATGAGACTCAGTCATGCAACCAAGCTTTGATTGAAGCAAACAACATTGTTGGTGACTATATAAATTTTTATGATGTGATCCTTGATGTGTGTTATCCTTCTATAGTTGAGCAAGAACTTCGCCTGCGCAAAATGGTAACTATTTTAGTCCTTCAATCCCCCCCCCCCCTCTCTCTCTCTATGTATATATATATATATATATATATATGTATACGAGCTCGGTGTTATTGTGTGTGTACTTTCGGTAGTTGAATCATATTACTTGTGTTGCAGGTTACTAAGATGAGTGTGGGAGTTGATGTGTGCATGACTATAGAGAGATATTTCTATTTCAATCTTCCAGAGGTTCAAAAGGCTCTTCATGCAAATCGGACCAACTTACCGTATGAATGGTCAACGTGTAGTAAGTAAGTCTTTGCACTTTGAAAAACCTATACTCAGTTATTTTTTTATAGATTAATTCATACACATTTCTTGTAATATTTTATAATTATTTTATGTGACTTTTGATATTATAATGACTTTTTTTTTATTAGAACGGTTGAAAAACATCCTTTAAGGAGAACATGAATTTATTGTTTTATTTTTTTAAAAAAATTACACTGATGTGTTATAAAAAACGGATATTCTATTTTGGTTCACTTATTTATGTCGAATACCGACACTTTCAAACATGTGTCGAAAAAGGAAAAAGAGAGTGTATATCTAATTTTTTTTATTTTTTTTAGAATTTTAAACACTTTCGAGACACAATATGAATACGTTTTCTATATATATATATATATATATTTTATTTTCTCTTCTTTTTTTCTTCCCTATTCTCCTTAATTCCGTTTTTGGCTTTTTACATACACATATATTGTTTTTTTTGTTGTTGTAATGATTAGTAAATTTATGTTGTGACCTCGATCAATCATATATGTTGATAATTAAATGAAGAAATTCTTAAATTTTATTTAATAACTTTGTTATTTTAATTAAAATAACGTTAGATTTTTATTTTATGGTCAAATAAAAAATATAAAAAGAATACATATTCAACGTGTCTCTAACATATCCGTATCCTATTTTTTTTAGAAACAACATATCTGCATATCCGTATCGTGTTATATTTGTGCTTCTTAACTTCTGTAATATTTGAAAATATAAAATTAAAACAATATATAAGAATATTTTAGTCATATAAAAAAATTTAATTAAAATTCTAATAACGTCAATGACTAATTTTATATTAAGGGAAAACTATATTATCAGTATTATAAATAACATCAGTATAATTTCAAAAAATAAAGAATAAATTTCTATAATTATTAGATAAGTCGAGAGAGATATATAATTATTCCTAATTTTTTTTGCTTGACCTTGTTTCTAAATTCTAACGGTCTCTTTTACCCCCAAATTATAATAACATAATATAGATACAGAAACTGATATATATATATATATATATGTAAAAATATTTAAATTTGCAGATGTTGAAAAGTGATTTTTGTTTTTTCTTCTTTGTCATGGGTTGGACTTATTTATATTTGATTTTCTATTCAACAGTGTACTGAATTACAGCGAGGAAGACGGCGACAGGGATATGCTTCCGTTGCTTAAACGGATAATCCAAAATCACATACCTGTTTGGGTTTTCAGGTTTATGATTTTATTTTGTAATTTACCTTCAAATCAGAATTAAAAAAATAAGAGAAAAATAACATAGAAAAATACTTCATAATAAACTCTTAATCCTTATATATAATTGACTATATATACAGTGGAGATCAAGATTCTGTTGTACCACTTATGGGCTCTCGGACCCTTGTTCGTGAACTAGCTGATGATCTAAACTTCAAGATTACAGTCCCATATGGAGCATGGTTTCACAAAGGCCAAGTAATTTGTTCTTTTCTTTTTGTTGAAAATCTACTATTATTTTCTTATTTGTTCAAATGAATCGAGTTATTTAAATTTAATTTGATATAATAAATGAGTTTCAAATTGTGTTGAAACTCAGTTTTAAATTTTGCGAATCGATTTTAAACTAGTTTTTAATTAAGCTGATTGTGAGCCGAGCTTGAGTAGCTTGATTTTTTATATGGATAAATTGCACTGAACTCCATTGAGGTTTCTTTCCTGATATTTTTGATATTACACTGACTTTCTTTACTTTTTTTTCGATAAATTACAATTACTCACTCCATTAAATTTTCTTTAAAATGACAAAATTGTCCTTCCATTTTTTTTTCTTGTATTTTTTCTAACTTTTTTTAAAGAATTTTTTTATTATATAAAAATAAATTTGAGATAAATAACATATTTTCGTTTTATATAAAAATAAATTTAAGTTTTAATCAATATTTATTTGAAAATGAAAAAAAAAAAGTTCAAAATTGAAAAAAAAAGAAAAAAAAAACACAAAATGACAGTTTCGTCATTTTGAAAAAAAAAAAAAAACTAATTGGAAGGAGGTAACTGTAATTTGTCAGAAAAAGTAAGGCAAATTAGTATAATTTTAGCAACTTTAAAAAATGTCAGTGTAATTGTTAAAAACTTTAAGAGATGTTAGTGTAATTTATATTTTGTATATAGTATTAAATTACTTTTAACTTAACGAATTGAGCTTCAACCGAGCTTAATATATTTATGAGTTTCAAAATATATTTAAGCTTGATTTGTTAATCGAACCGGACTTGAATAGTTTGATTCAGTTTTGTAATCTTATTTATTCATTGATTTAATTGTGTTTTCCATTTTTTTTTCCTATAAAAACAGGTAGGAGGGTGGCATATTGAGTATGGAAATCTATTGACATTTGCGACGATTAGAGGCGCCGCGCATATGGTGCCATATGCACAGCCATCAAGAGCTTTGCACCTCTTCAGTTCATTTCTGCATGGTAGGAGATTGCCGAAACAACACTCGCCCTTCTATCGATTGAAATTGCATCATGCCTCAATCCATCTCCAACTTGCCTTGACGATGATAGCTCAAGAAATATTCAATCTTTTTTGCAGTTTTATTATTATTATTGGCAATAGAAGTACAATAAGTATAAATTGTCTGATTGTAATGGTGGAAAATGGGAAGGAAAGGGTGAGAAAGTAAGACCCTTTTCTTCTTAAAAGGGAAAATAAAGGTAGTAGTTGGAGTTAAGCATTTAATTAGCAGTCGATATAGCAAATGGAAACGGAAAATGATGCTTTAGCTTACATGGTGTAATAAGTTTAAATGTGCTGATCAAGAAATAAATGTTTAAATTAATGTATGATGGTCGATTATTGCATGAAAATTTGTTACTTAGCTTACAATTTGTTTTTTTGTTTTTGTTTTTATTTTTATGGTGGTAAAAAAATACTTTCATTTTTTTAATTCTTTCTAATTAACCAAAGACCTTATGAATTAACCAAAAACAATTGTTATCATGCAAAACAATCCTCTTCTGATCATGCCATCTATAACATAAATATGAGTAAATTATACTGATCTTTTCTAAATTTTTTTGTAATTATAGTTTTTTTTTTTTTAAGAATTTGAAATAAAATTGATGTCTCATATTTTACTTGACAAATTATAAATACTCATTCTAGTCAATTTTTTTCAAAATGACAAAATTGTCATATTTTTTGTTCATTTTATTTTTTTACAATTTTTGTTCAAATTTGAACAAATTTTTTTTGATTTTTTTAAAAATAAATATTGATTAAAAAGTTAAATTTATTTTTATACAAACTAATTTTTTTTTTTAAAAAAAATTGGTCAGTATTTGAATTTTTTTTTTTGAAAGAGGCAATGTTGTTATTTTGAATAATTTTAAAATTCTAAAAAATATCAACATAATTTATCTCATAAATATTTATTGTGATAGCCATTTCTAAAAAGAAAATAACTACTTAAAAGTTTCACACAAACGCGTGCGCACACACTAGATACACACATTTATACATACACACACACACACACACATATATATATATATATATATATATAAACAATTATTAATAGATAAATAAGTAAATAATGCTTAACTCCAAATTAGATAATAAGAATTTTCTTTTATTCATATACATATTATAGTCTTAGTATGTCATGAATATACTTATATATATATATATATATTGTAACTATTTAGTTTAAAAAATAATAAAAATTAAATAAATCAAAAAATATATATGTGTATGACATATATGACTGATTGTAATGAAGAGATAATATATTTTATAGAAAATTTTGAGCTTAAGTATTATCCTAAATGATTTGGGTATCAAAATAGAAGTATTTTAAATTTTTAACCCAATATTTGTGTGAATGAGAGAGAGAACTATGGAAAAGTTCATGAGGTCATGCTATTAGAGCTGATTGGTGATGCCAAGTCAGCACATACAACTATCGATTAGTTAGGAATTAGTTTGTATCAGTTATTTTGTTAATTGGTTGTTGTAAATAACAGATTAGTTAGAGTTTGTTGTAACCAATAGTTAGTTAGTTATTCCCTCTCTATATAATGACAGAAGTTCCATGATTGTAAACAACAAATTAAGCATTTCAATAAATCAGTGTGTTCCTTTCAGTTTCAGCTCCAATTCTAATATGGTATCAGAGTTTTCTTAAAGCTTCCATTAATGGCTTCTCCTTCCTCTGTTTCTGCAGAAGATTCTGCCAGTCCTTATTTTCTTCATCATGGGGACAGTCCAGGAACCTTGCTCATCTCACAATTGTTCACAGGCGAGAACTACCATACATGGAGTCGATCCATGGTCATGGCATTGACAGCGAAGAACAAAATCAGATTCATCGACAGCACTGTTGCTAAGCCATCTGATGTTTCCAGTCCGTTGCACAATGCCTAGATCATATGCAATACCATGGTCTTATCTTGGATCTTGAATTCTCTCTCAAAGGAGATAGCAGCTAGTGTGATTTATCTCAACACTGCTCAAGACGTATGGTTGGATCTTAAAGATCAATTCCATTCAAAGCAACGGTCCTCGAATATTTCAACTTCAGAAGACAATATCTTCTCTTACTCAAGATAATAACTTTGTGAGTGTGTATTTTACTAGACTGAATGGATTATGGGACGAATTGAACAATTATCGTCAAATTCCTACTTGTTCTTGTGGAGCTTTGAATACACTGATTGAATATCAGCAGCATGAGTATGTGATGCAATTTCTTATGAGATTGAATGAGTCCTTTTCCAATGTTCGAGGGCAAATCCTTCTAATGGATCCTTTACCAGTCATTAATAAGGTGTTTTCCTTAATTCTTCAAGAAGAAAGACAACGAGAGAGCTCATTTTCACATCTCCTCTTCCAACTGTTGGATCAACTGCTCTTTTGACAAAATCAGAAGACAATTTTCAAGGAAATGATAGAAATAAGCAAAATCGCAAAGAAAGACAAGTGTGTAGTCATTGTGGGAACACTGGTCATGTTGTGGAAAAATGCTTTAAATTGCATGGCTATCCTCCAGGTTTTCGGTTTCGAGGAAAGAATACCCCAGTTGCTAATCAAGTTTCTAGCCTAGAGAATCAGTTCTCTTCATCCACAGAAAATATTCCGCAGTTACCTTTCTCTCAAGATCAGTGTCAACAATTAATTGCTTTTCTGCATTCTCAAATATCTGATTCAACTACTTCAACTGCGAATGTTGTTTAACATTCTTCTGTGCAAGATTTGTCAGGTAATCCTTTGAATACTCACTCAGTTTTTTTTTTCCAGAAATATTGATGCAACCGTGTTTCCCAAAGATATGTGGATTATTGATATGGGTGCCACCGATCATATGGTTCATTCCTATCTCATCCTTTACTACCTTTACATCAATATTTCACAAGTTTGTATCACTTCCAAATGGTAGCACTGTTTTTGTTACTCATATTGGTACTGTACGACTATTAGACACCCTTACACTTACAGGTGTACTGTGTGTTCCATCTTTTAGCCTTAATCTGATCTCTGTGAGTAAACTAAGCCATTCCATTGCTTGTTGTTTTTGTTTCCTGACTGATTTTTGTTTCATTCAGGACCTTACCCAATGGAAGACGATTGGTATGGGTAGATTGAAGAATGGACTATATGTTTTGCAAAAGCCAAGCTCTCTTTCCAGTCCATCTTCTTTTGCTTCATCTGTTTCTTTTATAACTAATTCTAATAATCATGTTTGGCATTACAGGCTAGGACATCCATCTTTTTCAAAAATGAATCTTCTTAATTCCTTTGTACCAGATCTTACTAATATGAATAAAAGCTCTCATCATTGCTCTGTTTGTCCACTTGCTAAGCAAAAAAAGTTACCTTTTCCTACCAGCAAACACATATCTGATTCCCCTTTTGATTTGATTCATTGTGATATTTGGGGGTCACCATTTCACACAGAAACTTTGGATGGTCATAAGTATTTTTTAACCATCGTGGATGATTGCAGTAGATCCACCTAGGGTGTATTTGATGAAATCTAAATCAGATACTAGTTCCTTATTACAATCTTATGTCACTATGATTGAAACCCAATTTGATATCAAGATTAAATGCATTCGTACAGATAATGGACAAGAGTTTGTTCTAAAGGATTTTTATGCATCTAAAGGCATCATTCATCAACTCAGTTGTGTAGAGACTAGATAACAAAATTCAGTTGTGGAAAGGAAACACCAACATATTCTTAATATTGCACGTTCACTTCGCTTTCAATCGTCTCTTCCTTTAACTTTCTGGGGTGATTGCATGTTGACAGTAGTTTATCTTATTAACCATCTCCTAGATTGTCAAATAAATCTCCTTATGAAATTCTTTTCAATTCTCCTCCATCATACAAACATCTCAGAATTTTTGGTTGCCTTTGTTATGCTAATACTCTTACCGCAGGAAGATCTAAATTTGATCCTCTTGCTCGTCATTGCATATTTCTTGGTTATCCTTTTGGCATCAAGGGTTACAAACTCCTTGACATTGATACTCATTCTGTTTTTACTTCCCGTAATGTCATTTTTCATGAGACCATTTTTCCTTTTCATCATTCTAGTCCGGATAATCAAACCTTATCGTCTCGACTTCCTGATATTGTTCTACCTGTCCCTGTTCCAGATTCCATTTCTTCTTCTACTGATCCTAACATCTCATATTGACATTAATATTCAGTCCCCTCTTGCTCCTCACAATTCTTCCATTTTGCCTCTTAGACAATCCACCAGATTGCATCGGAAACCTGGCTATTTGCAAGATTATCATTGTCAATTAGCTTTTTCATATACCCCTTCATCGAATTCAATGGGTGATGGTCCACCTCAGTCAGGTAAGCCCTATGACATTTCTTCTTTTCTCTCTTATTTTAGACTTTCTCCTTCTCATCGAGCCTTTGTATTATCTGTTTCTTCTACCTTTGAACCACAATTTTTCCATGAAGCTATTAAGTATCCCCACTGGAGGACTGCTATAGCAGCAAAGGTCGCTATCTTAGAGGCCAACAATACTTGGACTCTTACTCCCTTACCTATTGGAAAACAACCTATTGGCTGTCAATGGGTATACAAGGTGAAGTATCGTTCTAGTGGTTCCATAGAAAGGCACAAAGCACGATTGGTTGCTAAAGGGCATACCTAAAATGAAGGAATAGACTATTATGAAACATTCTTCTCCAGTAGCTAAGATGGCCACAGTAAGATGCTTGCTTGTAGTTGCTGTTGTTAAAAATTAGGACTTAATTCAATTAGATGTTAATAATGCTTTTTTACATGGAGATTTGAATGAGGAAGTCTATATGTCCCTTCCTCCTGGTTTTGGTCGCAAGGGGGAGTCTTTGGTTTGCAAATTGAATAAATCCCTATATGGGTTGAAGCAAGCCTCACGACAATGGTTTTCAAAGTTGTCTTCTGCTTTACTTCATCATGGTTTTATTCAGTCTAACTCCGACTATTCACTTTTTACTCTCTCACAAGGCTCTTCATTCATTGCCCTATTGGTGTATGTTGATGATATTCTTATTGCTAGTAATGATGTTGATTTTGTCAACACTCTCAAAGAGTTGCTGCATAATCAGTTCAAGCTTAAGGACCTTGGTCCTTTGAAGTATTTTCTTGGCCTTGAAGTTGCACGATCCAAGGCAGGCATTTCTCTATGTCAGTGAAAATATGCCTTGGACATTCTCTCGGACAGTGGTTTATTGGGGTGTAAGTCGGCAAAATTTCCCATGGATCCACACTTGAGATTAAATAATTCTGATGGTGATCTTCTTCCAGATCCTACCACTTATCGTTGCCTTATTGGCCGCTTGCTCTATTTCACACTTACACGGCCAGACTTGGCTTTCTCAGTTCATGCTCTCAGCCAGCTCATGGATAAGCCACGACAACCTCATCTTATTGCTGCACATCGCATTTTACAACATATAAAAGCCACACCTGGTCAGGGATTATTTTCTCCTTACCTGTTCTTCTTTCACCTTAAAGCCTTCTTTGACTCAGATTGGGCAGCTTGTTCTGATACTCGAAAATCAATCATAGGGTTATTGTATTTTCCTTGGAGACTCTTTAATATCATGGAAATCTAAGAAACAAAACACCATTTCTCGTTCTTTTGCTGAGGCAGAACACAGGTCCATGGCCTCCACTGTTTGCGAAATAATTTGGTTACGTTCTTTGCTTTGTGATCTCCAAATTGATCATGAACAAGCTACAACCCTGTATTGTGATAATCAAGCTGCACTACATATTGCCGCCAACCCAGTGTTTCTTGAATGCACTAAACATATCGAGATAGACTGTCATTTGGTTCGCGAAAAAATCCAAGCTGGACTTATTAAAACTTTTCATGTTGCTTCTCAATATCAGCTTGCAGATATTTTTACTAAAGCTCTCAGATTGTCTCAGTTTTCTAGTCTTCTTTCCAAGATGGGAGTACATAACCTGTACAACACTCCATCTTGAGGGGGAGTATTAGAGCTGATTGGTGATGCCAAGTCAGCACATACATCTATCGATTAGTTAGGAATTAGTTTGTATCAGTTATTTTGTTAATTGGTTGTTGTAAATAACAGATTAGTTAGAGTTTGTTGTAACCAATAGTTAGTTAGTTGTTCCCTCTTTATATAATGAGAGAAGTTCCATGATTGTAAACAAGAAGTTAAGCATTTAAAATTAGCGTGTTCCTTTCAGTTCCAACTCCAATTCTAATATCATGTGATCAAAACGGCCAGACAGAAAAGAGTTTTTAAATTATATAGAAGGAAAGAAGTGGATAAAAGCCTAAAGCATAGTAAAAACTATTTTTTCATCTTTTAATTAAACTCTAAGAAGATCTTTTTTTAAAAAACCGAATTAAATAAGTTGATTCAGACACTCAACCAGAAGAAGGCGTTGAAAGCTACAAGTGAAATAAAAAAAAAGTAGCTAGAAAACAAAGCACATATAAGTTCAGTTGACACATTGCCATCTCTCCCCTAAATTGCTGTCAGCTCTAGAGTTAAAGATCACCGAAATGGACTGTCTTCCAAATTTCCTGTTCTACATCGTTCCAACCTAATGGATATTTTATACCATGGCTTTTTGAGTGCCTGTAATATGGTGTACTTGTGCTTTTAAAAGGCATTATTATTCATTGAAAAGATCAAAATTGCAGGCTGGTTGTGCTTTATATGGCACTTTCCAAGATTGGAGTTTTGTGAAATATTGAATCAAATTCTATCAGGCAATAAAAGAAAAAAGAACTTAATAAAACTGAAAGCTTTTTTTTTCAAAAAAAAAAATTCTGATTTGAATTGTAAAGAAATTTCAATGAGAGCTTTCATGTTCAGGGCCTGGTTGTTCCTCCATTGGTGGCGGAGCTTTTACAGAACTTGGTCCTTTCTTTCCTAGCGGCAACGGTCGAGGTCTCAGGATAAATTCAAAATCATGGAACAAAGATTTTTTTTTTCCATTCCAGATATATATATATATATATATATATATAGATATATAGATTACTTGGTCTGAATTATATCACTTTGATCATCTATTGTCTCCCACTTTTTCAATAATTTTTTTTTTTATTAGCATCCAATCTTCTCTTTCTTGAGTCTCCTGCTGGAGTGGGTTGGTCATACTCAAACACAACTGCTGATTATACTTGTGGGGATGATTCCACAGGTTAGATGAATATAATCCCTGCTAAATATATCATATCAATTTGCTACACACACACACACACACACACACACATATATATATATATAAGTAAGCATGCATAAGAGTTCCATGTTATCTAATGCCTATCTCTTGTTCTTGACAGCTAGGGATACACTCACATTTATGTTGAAATGGTATGAAAAATTTCCAGATTTCAAATCCAGAGATTTGTTTCTTACTGGGGAAAGCTATGCAGGTCTGACAAATAGCTAGCAACTTGATTTTCTATGGTTTAGCACTTGTTTTTGTTTTTGGTTTTTTGTTTTCTGCAGAACTACATGTTTTGATATTTGTGAGTTAGTAACAGAAATTGGTTTTCTTCTATAGGGCATTATATACCACAGTTGGCTAATGTTCTACTTGACTATAACAAGCGATCCAAAAATTTCAAGTTTAACATCAAAGGCAGTAGCTGTAAGAATTAAAACTCATCCTGGCCTTGAATATAACGAATGTTTTCATTCTCACTCTTGAACATAAGATAGTGGGACCATTATAATAAATTTAGGTAGACTTTATTATCTTATATTTACGAATAAAAAAAATAAGTAATGATACATGTTTTAAATTTTTGTACCAAAATTTGCATCTCCTATAATGTGACAATAAATTATTGATAAAGTATTTAAAGCATTACCAATAATTTACTATTACTTTATTTGAAATGCAAAATTTAGTATTAAAATTTGAGATAAAAAAATTACTGGTTATAAAATAGGGTGAAAAATTTCGTTATGTTTAATATTACTTTGTTTATTTGATAAATTACATTAACATCTTTTGAGACTTCTAACAAATTACACTAACCTACTGTTACTTTTACTGATAAACATACAAATATCCTCTCTAGTTAATTTTTTTCTTTAAAATGATAAAATTGTCCTTTAATGTTTCTTTTTTCTTGTTGCATTTTTTCAGTTTTGACCTAATTGTTTCTTTATTTAAAGATTTTTTTATTTTATATAAAAATAAATTTAAGGTAAATAACTTATTTTCACTTTGTATAAAACTAAATTAAATATTTTAATCAATATTTATTTTAAAATGAAGAAAAATAAAAAACTTTTGGTCAAAATTGAAAAAATGTATAAAAAAAACATAAAAGGCAATTTTGTCAATTTTGAGTTTTTTTTGGCTGGAACGAGCATTAGTAGCTTTGTCAGATAAAGGAGAAATGTCAGTATAATTTCATAAATCTTACAGAAGTCAGTGTAATTGTTAAAAGTCTCATAAAAAATCAAGTATAATTATTAAAAGTTTAATGAAAAGTCAGTATAATTTACCCTTGTTTATTTTAATGTTGCATTATAATGTGTTGTAACAATTTATTTTCTTTATATTTGGGTATATATGTAGATTGGAAATCCACTCCTCAGACTGGATAGAGATACTCCAGAAACATATGAATTCTTTTGGTCACATGGGATGATTTCTGATGAAATTGGCCTAACCATAATGAATGAATGCAATTTCGAGGACTATATCTTCCCAAGTCCCCACAATGTGACTCAGTCATGCAACCAAGCTTTGATTGAAGCAAACAACATTGTTGGTGACTATATAAATTTTTATGATGTGATCCTTGATGTGTGTTATCCTTCTATAGTTGAGCAAGAACTTCGCCTGCGCAAAATGGTAACTATTTTAGTCCTTCGATCCCCCCCCCCCCTCTCTCTCTATGTATATATATATATATATATGTA
Source organism: Nyssa sinensis (assembly GCA_008638375.1). Lineage (NCBI taxonomy): Eukaryota > Viridiplantae > Streptophyta > Magnoliopsida > Cornales > Nyssaceae > Nyssa > Nyssa sinensis. Next base: position 7,191,591 of record CM018039.1, on the reverse strand, counting down.
TACGAGCTCGGTGTTATTGTGTGTGTACTTTTGGTAGTTGAATCATATTACTTGTGTTGCAGGTTACTAAGATGAGTGTGGGAGTTGATGTGTGCATGACTATAGAGAGATATTTCTATTTCAATCTTCCAGAGGTTCAAAAGGCTCTTCATGCAAATCGGACCAACTTACCGTATGAATGGTCAACGTGCAGTAAGTCTTTGCACTTTGAAAAACCTATACTCAGTATTTTTTTATAGATTAATTCATACACATTTCTTGTAATATTTTATAATTATTTTATATGACTTTTGATATTATAATGACTTTTTTTATTAGAAGGGTTGAAAAACATGCTTTAAGGAAAACATGAATTTATTGTTTTATTTTTTAAAAATAATTACACTAATGTGTTATAAAAAATGGATATTTTATTTTGGTTCATTTGTTTATGTCGAATATCAACACTTTTAGACGTGTCGAAAGAGAAAAAAAAGTGTGTATGTTTAATTTTTTTTTATTTTTTTAGAATTTCAAACACGTGCAGACACAATATGAATACTTTATATATATATATATATATATATATTTTTCTCCTCTCTTTTTTCTTCCCTATTCTCCTTAATTCCATTTTTGGTTTTGTACATGCACATATGTTTTTTTGTTGTTGTAATGATTACTAAATTTATATTGTGAATTCGATCAATCATATATGTTGATAATTAAATGAAGAAATTCTTAAATTTTATTTAATAACTTTGTTATTTCAATTAAAATAACGTTAGATTTTTATTTTATGGTCAAATAAAAAAGAAAAAACAAATACATATTCAACGTGTCTCGAACATATCCGTATCCTATTTTTTTTAGAAACAACATATCTACGTATCCGTATCGTGTTGTATTTGTGCTTCTTAACTTATGGAATATTTGAAAATATAAAATTAAAACAAAATATAAGAAGATTTTAGTCATATAAAAAGATTTAGTTAAACTTTTAATAACGCTAATGACGGGTTTTATATAAAGGGAAAATTATATTATCAGTATTATTAACAACATCAGTATAATTTCAAAAAATAAAGAATAAATTTCTATAATTATTAGATAAGTCGGGAGAGATATATAATTATTCCTAATTTTTTTTGCTTGACCTTGTTTCTAAATTCTAACGGTCTCCTTTACCCCCAAATTATAATAACATAATATAGATACAGAAACTGATATATATATATATATATGCAAAAATATTTAAATTTGCAGATGTTGAAAATTGATTTTTGTTTTTCCTACTTAGTCATGGGTTGGACTTATTTATATTTGATTTTCTATTCAACAGTGTACTGAATTACAACGAGGAAGACGGCGACAGGGATATGCTTCCGTTGCTTAAACGGATAATCCAAAATCACATACCTGTTTGGGTTTTCAGGTTTATGATTTTATTTTGTAATTTACCTTCAAATCAGAATTAAAAAAATAAGAGAAAAATAACATAGAAAAATACTTCATAATAAACTCTTAATCCTTATATATAATTGACTATATATACAGTGGAGATCAAGATTCTGTTGTACCACTTATGGGCTCTCGGACCCTTGTTTGTGAACTAGCTGATGATCTAAACCTCAAGATTACAGTCCCATACGGAGCATAGTTTCACAAAGGCCAAGTAATTTGTTCTATTCTTTTTGTTGAAAATCTACTATTATTTTCTTATTTGTTCAAATGAATCAAGTTATTTAAATTTAATTCGATATAATAAATGAGTTTCAAATTGTGTTGAAACTCAGTTTTAAATTTTGCGAATCGATTTTAAACTAGTTTTTAATTAAGCTGATCATAAGTCGAGCCTGAGTAGCTTGATTTTTTATATGAATAAATTGCACTGAACTCCATTGAGGTTTCTCTCATGATATTTCTGATATTACACTTTCTTTACTTTTTTTTGACAAATTGCAATTACTCACTCCATTAAATGTTTTCTTAAAATGACAAAATTGCCCTTCCATTTTTTTTTCTTGTATTTTTTCTAACTTTTTTTAAAGAATTTTTTTATTATATAAAAATAAATTTGAGATAAATAACATATTTTCATTTTATATAAAAATAAATTTAAGTTTTAATCAATATTTATTTGAAAATGAAAAAACAGTTCAAAATTGAAAAAAAGATAAAAAAAAAAAAAACACAAAATGACAGTTTCGTCATTTTGAAGAAAAAAACTGATTGGAGGGAGGAAACTTTAGTTTATCAGAAAAAGTAAGGCAGATTAGTATAATTTTAGCAACTTTAAGAAATGTCAGTATAATTGTTAAAAATTTCGGAGATGTTAGTGTAATTTATATTTTGTATATAGTATTAGATTACTTTTAACTTAACGAATTGAGCTTCAACCGAGCTTAATATATTTATGAGTTTCAAAATATATTTAAGCTTGATTTGTTAATCGAACAGGACTTGAATAGTTTGATTCATTTAATAGTCTTATTTATTCATTGATTTAATTGTGTTTTCCATTTTTTTTTTCCTATAAAAACAGGTAGGAGGGTGGCATATTGAGTATGGAAATCTATTGACATTTGCGACGATTAGAGGCGCCGCGCATATGGTGCGATATGCACAGCCATCAAGAGCTTTGCACCTCTTCAGTTCATTTCTGCATGGTAGGAGATTGCCAAACAACACTCGCCTTTCTATCGATTGAAATTGCATCATGCCTCAATCCATCTCCAACTTGCCTTGACGATGATAGTTCAAGAAATATTCAAACTTTTTTGCTGTGTTATTATTATTTTTGGCAATAGAAGTACAATAATTATAAATTGTCTGATTGTAATGGTGGAAAATGGGAAGGAAAGGGTGAGAAAGTAAGACCCTTTTCTTCTTAAAAGGGGAAAATAAAGGTAGTAGTTGGAGTTAAGCATTTAATTAGCAGTTGATATAGCAAATGGGAACAGAAAATTGATGCTTTAGCTTACATGGTGTAATAAGTTTAAATGTGCTGATCAAGAAATAAATGTTTAAATTAATGTATGATGGTCAATTATTGCATGAAAATTTTTTACTTAGCTTACAATTTTTTTTTGTTTTTGTTTTTAATTTTTCTGATGGTAAAAAATACTTTCATTTTTTTTAATTCTTTCTAATTAACCAAAGACCTTATGAATTAACCAAAAAAAATTGTTATCACTCAAAACAATCTTCTTCTAATCATGTCACCTATAACATAAATATGAGTAAATTACACTGGTTTTTTTTTTAAATTTTTTATAATTACAGATTTTTTAAAGAATTTGAAATAAAATTAATTTTACATCTTTTACTTGACAAATTATAAATACTCATTTCAGTCAATTTTTTTCAAAATGATAAAATTGTTTCCTTTTATGTTTACTTTATTATTTTACATTTTTTTTCAAATTTGACTAGGTTTTTTTATTTTTTTCAAATAAATACTGATTAAAATGTTAAATTTATTTTTATACAAACTAATTTTTTTAAAAAAAATTTAGTCAACATTTGAAAAATTTTTTTTTTGAAAGAGGCAATATTGTTATTTTGACAAATACTAAAAAAGAAGTCCACTTAATTTCAAAAATTTTTAAAAAATCAATATAATTTATCTCATAAATATTTATTGTGATAGCCATATTTAAGAAGATAACCACTTAGAAGTTTCACACCAACTCGCGAGTCCACACACACACACACACACATATTTATACACACACACACACACATTTATACATACATACATACATATATACATACATAAACAATGATTAAGAGATAAATAATTAAATAATGTCCAAATCAAATATTTATTATGATAGCCATATCTAAAAAGAAGATAACCACTTAAAAGTTTCACACAAACTCATGCGCGCCCACACACACACACATTTATACATACATACATATATACATACCTAAACAATGATTAACAAATAAATAATTAGATAATGCTTGATTTCAAACCAGATAGGAAAAATCTCTTTTTATTTATATATGTGTCATAATTTTAATACGTTTGTATGTACTTACATATATATATATATATTGTAACTATTTAGTTTAAAAAAATAATAAAAATTAAGTAAATCAAAAAATATGTATCACACACACACAGATATATATATATATATATATATTTTATGAATTTTGAGCTCAAGTATTATCCTAAATCATTTGGGTATCAAAATAGACGTATTTTAAATTTTTAACCCAATATCTGTGTGAATGAGAGACAGAAGTATGGAAAAGTTCACGGGTCCTGTGATCAAAGGGCCAGACAGAAAAGAGTTTTTAAATTATATAAAAGAAAAGAAGTGGATAAAAGCCTAAAGCACAGAAGAAACTATTTTTTCATCTTTTAATTAAACTCTAAGACGATCTTTTCTTAAAAAAACCGAATTAAATAAGTCGATTCAGACACTTAACCAGAAGAAGGCCTATAGAAAGCTACAAGTGAAATAAATAAAAAAAGTAGCTAGAAAACAAAGCACATGCAAGTTCAGTTGACACATTGCCATCTCTCCCATAAATTGCTGTCAGATATAGAGTTAAAGAGCTGCAGCAAATATTTATATTTTATAGAAATAATTTGTGTGTGTATATATATATATATATATATATGTGGAGATATTATATATCTATGTACATATATTTATAACTCTTCGTCGCCCTTCCTCTTTCTCTTCACCTTGGTGTATCCAAAATATAAGAGGTCAAATGGTACTGCTTTTGGTTCTAATTTTCAGTCATATTATTGGGATTTCACAAGCCCAACTCAGAGTTGGTTCCTATGCTGAGACATGTCCTGATGCCGAGTCCATTGTCGCCGCCGTTGTTCGTGATGCCTCTCTCTCTAACTCTAAGATTGCTCCTGTCTTGCTTAGGCTCCACTTCCATGACTGCTTTGTGCAGGTAACTCACTAATTAACTTCCTCTCTCTCTCTCTCTCTCTCTCTCTCTCTCTATATATATATATATATTATGTATATATTACAAGAATAAGTTTGTGCGAAATAGATGTAGTTGGAGCCGGTGAGATTTGCCCGTTTGAAAGTGCAAGTAATCGTGGGTTTCTCATCGTTACCAAAAAAAAAAAAGAGTCAAATTCCTGATTCAAAATTTGGTTAATTATGGCTTGTTCAGGGGTGTGATGGGTCAATACTAATAGCAAATGGCCCAAATGCTGAGAGACATGCATTTGGCCACCAAGGTGTTGGAGGTTTTGAAGTGATAGAGAAAGCCAAGGCCCAGCTGGAAGCAGTGTGTCCAGGGGTGGTTTCTTGTGCAGACATCGTCGCCTTGGCAGCTAGAGATGCCATAGCCTCGGTAACATTTTTTCTTCAGATAATATATAATTGGCTTGTATTTATGTGCGTGTACAGTGTTTATGGTTGACTTATAAATATATGGGTCCCTTTTTGTGTTGGATGGCACAGAGAAATGGACCGGCTTACCAGGTACCGACCGGCCGACGAGATGGACTTGTTTCCGATGTATCGTTTGCCAACAACATGCCAGATGTTAGTGACTCAATTCAGCAACTCAAAGCCAAGTTTTTCCAGAAGGGACTCTCAGAAAAAGACCTTGTACTCCTCAGCGGTAATATAAATGCACAAGCATCCCTCCCCCTCTCTATCTCCATTTTTTATTTTAATTTTTATTTTTATTTTTTATTAAATAAAGTATTAAAATGCTCATGTTTTGCCCATCGACCCATCTTCTTAGAAAGTAAACTAGATTTTACTAGAATGGTCCATACACACTACATATATATATATATATATGTTCATAAATGCAGTTAAAGAATTATTTTAGAATAGGTTTATGTACGTAGCTATTCAAACAGTCCTACAGAGAGTCTAGATTACATCTTGGAATAGTAGTCATATTAAATACGGTACATTTATGAATACATGTCTAGGAATCTATAGTTACCTATGTATCCTTAGAAATTCAAAAAGAAAGAAAAGCGAGTGTAGAGGCAAAAGGCAAAAGAGATGAAGTGAAGCAGAGTTTAGTTGACTTGCGAGTAAATCTAAGTCAATGTATTGGTATTTTTGAGTAAGAAGTATAAGTTTGCAAAAGAGATGAAGTGTAATGGAGTAGAGTAGAGTTGCGAGTAAATCTAAGTCAATGCACGTATATTTTTGAGTAAGAAATATAAGTTTATATATATATATCTTCTCCATTAGTATACCCAGAGTAAAATTTAGTTTAAGGGAGTACAAATTTTATTCTCAGTTCTTAACATGTACTTAAAAATTTTTAAAAATTTAAAAATTTAAAAATAATAAATAATATTTTTAATAAGTAGCTAATTAAATTTATTAATATAGATGAGTTTAATCAAAGAAAAAGGTCCACAAAAATTTATAGATTATATTAAAAATACTCATAAAAAATTTCATCGAAAGGATCAAAATAGAATTAAAATAAGGATAAAATGTGAAAAATTTAAATTTAGGAGAGGTAAATACATGACTTAAATGAATATATTTAAAAAAAAAAAAATTGAAATCATATATAAGAAAATTTCGAGGGCGGGACAATTGCCCATCTGGCCTAAGGTAGCTCTGTCCTTGCCTAGAGTGCCTTATTTGAATTTATCTTTCATCTCCAACTAAGTGATATCAGAATAAAAACAATAAATTGACGTCAAAGCTTCCATTGATTTCCAACATACCTAATGAGCACAGAGATATAAACATTAAAACATTTCTCTTTTTTACTACACACTGTTGTTGTTTTTGATTTTGTTTTGATATAGTTTTTCTATTTTGATAAACAAAGAATGCAAAAAATAAAATAACATAAAACGTAGTTAGATATTCTATAATTCCAATAAAAAAATTATGCATTTTTTGGGGATTTTCTTTAACAAATGATTAATGCAGTACATAGTGAATTTTTTAAATTATTTTTTTTTCACTTCCTAGATATAAAGTATTGAAGTTTACTTTAATAATATATGTGAAAATATTAATTTGTTTGTGTTTAAGAGAGAGATAAATCATTGAGAAAATTTGTTAAACAACAATTTTCCTTAAAAAATTGGAAATGACTAAAATTTAGTTACATTTTCACTTAGAAAATTCTAAAAACAAAAACCAAAAACAAAATGTGTTTTTGAAATTGAAACAAGTTAGAAACTTACAGTATTTATATGACAAAAAGAATTTTTTTTGGTGGGCCATGTGAGGATTGAAGATGATGCCCCCAATGCCAGTTGGAATTCAAATTAAAAATCAAATCAATAATATAAACCATGCCATGCTTTAATTAATGGGCCGCCAAATCAATTTATCTGGCATAAAAAAGTTGTTAAGAAGGGCCAGTTGCTGTTAACACTTCCTATCAATAATTAAAAGCCATCTATATAATACAGTGTCTCTTAAATGCTCCTTACCTATTTGTGATATGGTCCACCATCACATTTTGTTTAAAGTACAAAATGTCTTTTTTTATTTTGTTGGATGGAGCAACTGTTTCTCCTTCAGGATCTCTTGGATATGACCTTCAATTATATTGAAGATTGCCCCAAACACAGCCTTAAGTTTATGAACAAATTTCTTGCCAAAAACCTATTTTGTGTTGTTTATATGTGATCTAAGACAGATATAGAACACTAACAATAAAATATTAATTTTAGAATTATTGTAAAATTTTTACTTTTTAAAATTTGAAGGTATTTCAAATTGGTTATTTTTTTATTATTAAAAATAAGAATATTTATTCTATTAGAATTAGGATAAAAATGTCTTTATGGTTAATTTTTTTAATCAATATTAATATAGTTTTAAATTTTAAAAAATCTATTCTCTTATTTGGGTTAATTGTTTCTTGTTGTGTATATTGACATTGATCGTATCAATCTTTTTATATTTTCCTGTTGCATTAATATGTATGGCAACATTCTAAAATCATACTTTCTGTTGTTTATGTGTGATAGCTAGCCATAGTATTTGCTTTTGTAATTATAATAACAATGATCGTTTGCAAAAACAAAAAATTTAGCCGCATATATTATTTGATAAAAAAAGCATATCAATAAACAAGGGCGTAGTCAGGAATTTTTTTAGAGGGGCAAAAATTTTTTTTGGAGAAAATTTTATTAGGGTATTTTTTTTTTTTTTAAAGTTGGGGTGCGGGATTTTAAGGAAAAAAAATTATTCTCAAATTGGAGGGGGATTTAAATCTAATTTTTTTTTTTACAAAATCTGGAAAGAAAAAAGGTTTTATTCTCAAAATTAGTGAAAGGATTTACATTTATTCTTTTTTTTTTTTTTGCAAAATATGGGGGCCAGTAATGTAGTTCTGTTCTTATCAATACACGGGGTTTTCATCGCTGTAATGTCTATAATAATTATCTACAAATCAATGTACAATGGTCTTTGCTTGGTAATTGTATTAACAATGACTTGTTTACAAACCTTTCAGCTGCACATACTATTGGTACCACAGCATGCTTCTTCATGACCCAAAGACTCTACAATTTCCAGTCGGATGGTGGTTCTGATCCGTCGATAAACCCTAGTTTCCTCCCGGAGCTGAAATCACAGTGCCCGCAAAATGGAGATGTTAATGTCCGATTACCTATTGATCGCGGCAGTGAACAGACATTCGACGAACCAAATTTTACGCAACATTAGGGATGGCTTTGCAGTGCTACAATCTGATGCAAGGCTCTATGATGATGAAGCTACCAAGAGTGTCATAGACTCATACTTCAATATCCTAAGCCCAATGTTTGGACCATTTTTTGAGACTGATTTTGTTGATTCCATGGTGAAAATGGGACAAATTGATGTCAAGACTGGTTCTCAGGGGGAGATAAGGCGTGTTTGTGGAGCTTTTAATTGATTGTATAATGTGTATGTTTATTGTGTATTCATTCTCCTCTTGTTGATCATAATTGAAGTATATGGTGCATGTACTTATATAAAAACTATACTTACATTTTTCTGTACTGTGAAATTTTTGTATGCTTTGTAAGCCTGGTTACTTTTTATTTTATTTTATGTAATTAATTGAATTTGTATTATGCACAAAATATATACAAGCGCAAAGGGGCATACCCAAGGAGCCTATCTTATGCCCGAAACAACATAAGCAAAGAAAGACTGTTATACCATGTCATATATCCTATAATAATTTTTCACAAACATTCAATATTTTTGAAATTGGGAAAAATTATGTGTTAAAATCATGAGAAAATTGCATATTTGTGAGAGATTGTCATATAATGACGTGATGTGACAGTCTCACTGAATAATTACTCTAAAAGAAAAGCAGTTTATCAGCAAACAATTACGGAAAATTTTTAAATGAGCCTGACTTACTACTTCCGTGATGTGTTTTTTAATGGTATTATACCATATATATTATGATTCATTTTTTTTTAAGTAGTCATAACACATATAATAAAATATTATTAAAAAAATATATTATCTGTTTGTCTAGTGACAATCATAGCCCAAGCCAAAACAGCAAAATGTAACCAACAACTAAGCAGATTGCCAGTTGTGTCCAGTTTAAAATAGTACTGTGCAAGTAAAACTGAAATGAAAGAAATTTAAATCTTACAATAATGAAAATGTAGTGTACCGTAGGCAAATGTACCTCAATTAAAGCATCTCCAGTGAGGCATTTTTAGAGATAAAAAAATTTATGTCTTCTGTTATAATATTTATGTTTATACCAATAACTTCAAGTATTATACATATACTTTAATAATAATAATCAAAATCAGTATTTTTTTTTATATTTTAATATATATTTTTTCTCTCTCTGTCTCTCTTTCCACCCCTCTCTCTGTCTCTCTCTTTTCGGTTATTTTTCTTCTAAATTTTGCCTCCAGTCTCTTTCTCTCTCTTCCCACTATATATATATTTATATATATATATATATATGTCTCCTATCCAATACTGTTCATCAAGAGACAAAATGTCTTCAGTGATGACTCTCCTGTTGAAATACAGAAAATAAATAAATGAGAAACAAATTAATAAAAGTAACTGAATTTATTTACGAAGTAATTCATTGGATGATATTATTTATCATAATTATTTTTTTTAAATTTAAATAAAAGATTAAACATATCTATTAATTAAAAAAAACTATTAATACATTATCTAATAAATTAAATCAATATATCACATCAATCATTTTTCAATTAATAATTAGAACATATACCCCTCCTCCTCCGTCATCTTTCCTTCGAGATGCTCTTTTCTTGATAGATGCTCTTATACTTACAAGTTAATATTGAGTCATGAAGTGAAGACCATGTGAAAGCCAGCATGGGTAGTTAGAATTGGTAAATGATGGGGTAGGCAAGTAAAGGTAAAATAGAAGAACTTCAAATCTTATAATAATGAAAATGAAGTGGCAGAGCATTCTATGCACATTAATGAACTGAGTTATATCTGCCTGGGTAGGTGAGTAAAGTAAAATTTTTTTTTATGCTGTTAAGGATGTCAATGCTCCTATCCTAAATTTGTCCCATTTTAAAAATACATTTTCTAAACTTGTTTTATATAGTAAAAATTATTTAATGAGTCCATCACATTGTATATCAGATTTTATAATTTTAATATTTTGTTAAGTTTATATAGGATTTATTGTGTTACTAAAATTATAAAAGTTATCGTACGCACGTGACTGGTTCATGAAATAATATACTTCTCCAATCCCATTCTATTTGCACTAAAATTTATTATTTTTAATTAAAAAAGTAATATTAATAAAAATTTTGGGACTTTGCTAGTATTAGTAATATTATTTTAGTCAAAGGCGGAACTAGGAGGTGGCTAGGGTGGACCGGAAATTTGACAAAAAAAATAAAAAATTTACTAGTGAAATTCTGGCATTTTGTAAATTAATTCATCTCAAAATTTTAGTCCAATCAAATCTTAACCCTTCATTTCTCATTTTTTTACGCCAAAATTTCAACCCAACCTAAAATTTTTATCTTAATTATCTTATTTCTCTCCCAAAATTTTGGCTCAACCTAAAAAAATTTCATTAAAATTTTCTTCATATTTTTTTAGGCCCCCACGAATTTTTTTTTGACTCTGCCCTTGTTTTTAGTACAACATTAGAGAAAGAGAAATTCTACTTAAATGTGTGTACATGCACAGAGTTTTAAACTTGGGTCAAGTGAATGAAAAGAAATAACTTTTCCATTTCAGATAAAACATCTAGATAGTAATATATAGTCACCTCTCTTATTATTAATAGACTTGGAAGATGAAAAATTTATTAGTTTTATTAATAAAATTATATTTCACACATGTATGTAAATTTCAACACAAAAAGAGACCTCATATTCAACTTTCTTACTGTATTTCGATATTTCATAAAACAAATACATATAATATTCAACTTAGGGTATATAAAAATTTATAATATCTTTTTAAACTAAAGAAGTTATGTTTTTACGTTTAGTCATGCTATAATTTTTCTCATTTACAATACATTTAACTCCAATTTAAAAAAAATTTACAAATATAATTACCAAAACATATAGTAACTGGAATATATATATATATATATATATATATATATAAGTATATGTATAATTATTTTATCTCTCTAAAAATTAATATTATAATTTTTTTTAAAAAAATATTTATTATTCACCATGAACCAAATCGATTTCTTAAAATTTTATTAATTATTAGGTTATTGAATATTAATTATAAAATAATTAACTTTAAATCTATAATTACGTAATAGGTAGGTTAGGTATTATAAAATATATATGTAAGGCGTATTAAGCAAATCCTATAGGATTTTAATATCTTTTCCTCAAATTCTCCCTACCAATTCTAATAAAAACGAGATTAGTTGAAAAAAAAAAAAAAAAACCCCACCCCGAAGTAGTAATAGAAAAATAAATAAATAAATAAAACAGTCCACTTTCACTGCCAATGAGTGGGCTGGTCAGTGGCTATCTTTTCTAAGTGACTCGTGACTCTGTGTTGTTATATCTATGATCTATCTGTGTACTCTTTGTAGTTTACATAAGCTGAATGGTTTAAACACATAAATCTGTGAACAATCACAAGTAGTTCATGCAGTGCTCATCGAAACCCTCACACTTTTTGACTTTTTTTTGAGATTTTTGTACCTCAAATCTCCTCCTCATTTTGCTTTTTTCTATATGCCCTTTCAAGAAATTCAGGTGTGAAATTAGGTACATAAAGCACGTTTGGATGCACCTTTTAATATTTTAATGTTTGTTTTGACATTTTTTAAACATATGTTTAAATGTTTTCAAATCCAAATGTTTGTTCTGAAAAGTGCCAGTGAGAATTTATTTTCAAACTCTTATTTTAAAATCGTCAATTTTTTATTTATATAATACATTTAATACTTTTAACAGATCATTAAACATTTCAATATCATTTGAATTCGTTTTAAATATCTTCATTCAAGCACTCATAACTTAACTGAAATTGTACTTTTTTAAATTATATTTTTTTTAAACTGTCATTTTTCTTACTCATTCCGAACTGAGCACGTAGCCTGGCATTTTAGGCTTTTATTTGATTGGTAAAAAAATTAAAGTGAATTACAGGTCTCACAACATGCATTTCAATATCTAAGAAGCAGCAGAAAATGCATCAAGTCTTGAATAGGATATTATAAGAACATAGGGCTCATTAATTAAAGGTGCTTGCGTAAAGGTTTTATTTTTTTATTTGTATTAGCAGTTCATTTAAAGTAAAAAGATCCTTAATTAATCCTAATCCTAAATTATATATTTTTACTGGGATTAGACAACTATTGTAAATAAAATAATTAACATCCATAAAGTTTTTTTTTTTTTTTTTTGATGACGGTGAACCCCACTCAGGATCCGAGCTATTCGCAGTTAGGACTTTCGTCCTTAGCTACCCCAAGCAAATAAACTCCGGATACACCCAACCGTCCATTAGCCAAACTGTATCAGAAAAATTACGAAGTTGCGTAACAGGAGAAGTCGAACCCACGCCGGAGACATTTCATCACCCGAGGCTCTTACGCTTACCAATTGCGCTACCCCGAATGGGCAACATCCATAAAGTTGCACAACATATTTCTATGTAAAAGTACATGGCTGACACATGAAAAGGAGGATTGTTAGGTGTGATGGTGTGCAGTGCTCAATGTGTGATGGAAAGGTTGAGATTCTTGAGGTCATGTGTGATGGTTATAATGTCCCACATCGTATATGTCCAACTTTAGCATCTTTTAAGAACGAGAAGTTATTATATGGTTTTAAAACATTGACAAAGTCAATTGTTATGATGAATTAAAAGTTGTCATATATATATATATAATTACCTTTTTGTCTCTTAAAAATTTAATATGTTGTACACACGACAATTTATAATAAGTTGGAACTATAATATAATTTCTCTTTTAACACTTAATTATGAAAATGTTTGGATGAAACTCTTAATAAATGATTCTTGAAATTATAATGTGTTTTTTGCCTTTTAATTTTTTTTTAGATGGTTCGGAATGTATTTAGTTATATGTTACTTAAACAATTATTTTAAAATATATAAGAAGTAAACAATATATATAATAAAAAATCATCAAATAAAAATATAATTAATATACTAAATATATATATATATATATATAATTGTAATACATTATATAATAAAATACTTTTATATATATATATAATATAATATAACCAGTAATCAATATCTACCAAGATACTAATATTGAATAAATATAAGTATCTATAAATGTCATTAGATATAATAATATTTTAAATAAAATATTAAGTTTTGTAATAGTATATGAACAATTCCAAAATGGCCCAAGTGGTTAAGGCTGGTACATTCCTTTTGAATCTCAGTATTCGAATCCCAGCCTTAGATAAAGGCCATGGCATGATTGTAATAATCCAGTAAGTGGAGGGGCAAAATCGAAACTCTGCTGTTCGTCTAAATTAGCGGGCCGGACGAAGCATCCCAACATTCTTCTTCCAAACTCCGTTTTCCAAACGTCAATCTGCGCTTCGCCAACTCGCTCCGGACGCCTAAACACTCAATTGTCAGCCCAAATCACTACGCGGCCCCAAATTATCAGCCCAAATCACCGGGCTCTTACCTGGTTTATTTGATTTATTAAGCATAATTTGATGTAATATTCAAACATTGTTTTACAAATTCTTACCTTTAGATTGCATATTATCTCCAAAAATCTTCATAAACTAAAAGTACAAACCATTTTCTTATTGTTCTCATAGAATTTATAGAATCTGAAATTCCCAAGTGTATCCCTTAGTTGCTTGTTTGGTGAAAAAATAAAAGTTGAAAGGATAAGAGCTAATTTCTATTCATTCAACAATTATGTTAAATGATGTTTATTTCTATAAAGTGCAGAGAATGATTTATATATATATATATATATATTATATAGAGTACACAACTGTCTATTACATTCTTAAGTGAACTGGATCTACCACATGACCACGAATCCGGCTAATCAGAATATAATATTTGTACAATAAAACTATCAATATCAACGTTATTTCATATCAAATATGAATTTTATGACTTTATATTGTACAAATATCATATTATGATTAGTCGATCTTCATTTATGTGGTAGATTAGTTTACTTATTTATGTAATTATCAAATACACAAATTGTACAATTTTTCTAATTTCATGTAAAATTATTTATAATAAATCTTAAAAAAACATTTAAACTTTTGTGAGAAAGGTGATACCACATCAAATAATATAAAATAAATTCTCACGGGCAGAAATTACCCAAAAAATATATATAGGGAAGTTTTCCTTTAATAAATCCCTGCGGTCTTCAAACCCTTTGACCATTTTTCAAACATTTGAAATGGTCAACAGGTTTTGACACCAGATTACCTTTGCTTTCTCTTATAGACCTGCTGTCCAAATAGCTGATAAACACATTCCACACACATGGCTCGATTAACTTCCATTCAATTCCCACTTAATCATGCAAAAATAAAGGATAATGCATGGTGGTTGAAAGAGGACTGGAATGTCCACTCAAGAGAAAACACAAGAAAAAACACAAAGGCTGAGAGAGATCAGAAAGAGCCAAAAAAAAAAGAAAAAGAAAAAAAAAGAAAGAGGAATAGAGAAGAGGAGAGAGCTATACACACAGCCATCTTTCTTCTCTTCTTTTTTTCTCATTATCTTTTCATACCCTTTCAATATTCTCTGAGGGTAAACAACAATTCATTAAAATTTCACCATTTTGAAGAAGATCAATATTCAATGCAAGCATTGTACAACCAAGTCCTCTGTGTATAATAGAACAAGGATATATAAAAGAATTTGGACCATCCTTTTCAAGATTATCTTGTGCCAAAGTCATTTTCTGAAGTAGGTGAGTTATCATCCTTTTCCTTAACGCCAGGACATTTTCATATTTTTGTTTATGCAATATATATATATATATATATATATATATATATAAGTCCTTTTATTTTTATTTTTTCTGTTAGCGGAGCCCTTCCTTTCAATGATACTGTTCCATTGCCATACAACAAGTTCTTGAGCTTCGTATTATTTTGAAGCTATATTCAGATATCTTCTTTCATTTATAAACTTTTCGACACCCTATGTCCCAACCTCTATATTTGACGGGAATTCTCTTTTTTCAAATACTATTTATGAAAATTAAACATGTCTAAAGAAAAGAAGTGTTCAAAATATATTTCACGCCTAGGTAAGTTGCTGGTTTTGGTTTGGAAGAGGAAGAAGTGGTGCTATAGTGTGTGTGGGGCTTCGGGAGTGGTTTGAGAAGAAATGGCTACCATGGAGGAAATGCAAATATATATGTATGTATGTGTGTGTGTGCATGTGGCTGTGGGGCTCGGGGTGGTTTGAGAAGTGGCCACCATGGAGGAAATGCAAATATATATGTATGTATGTGTGTGTGTGCATGTGGCTGTGGGGCTCGGGGTGGTTTGAGAAGTGGCCACCATGGAGGAAATGCAATTATATATATTAGTATGTGAACATGAGTTTCACATGAATATTAAAATTTTATATATATACACATATATTTAAAATATGAGTTCATATAAATACTCAAATTTAAGTGACAACCTCGTTCAAGAACTATCCCATTGAAACTTTTTTCAATGCAAACACAAACACATATATTCATGCATGTTACTACTATATATTTTTCTGGCCTAGAGCAACTTTCGGTTTGTTTATTTCAGGTTGACACTTCTGTCCTATTGCATATCTAGAAACACTATCCTCAACAGTGAGGAAAAAAAAAAAAACAAGCAGTTGCTATATAAATCCCACAGACCCTTAAATCCATGGCACCAAGCAAACTAAGACAAGCCATTGGGGCAGTCAAGGACAAAACCAGCATAGGCCTAGCCAAAGTTGGCAGCAGCGCCTCCTTGGCAGACCTCGACGTCGCCATTGTCAAGGCCACCAGGCACGAAGAATACCCGGCCGAGGAGAGGCACATTCGAGAAATACTAAGCCTAACCTGTTACTCTCGCGCCTATGTCGGCGCCTGTGTCAACACCATCTCAAGGCGCCTCAGCAAGACCAAGAATTGGATTGTGGCACTGAAAACACTCATTTTGATCCAACGATTGCTTGCCGATGGTGATACTGCATATGAGCAAGAGATCTTCTTCGCGACGAGGCGCGGCACTCGGCTTCTGAACATGTCGGATTTTCGTGACACTTCGAGGTCCAATTCTTGGGATTACTCTGCGTTTGTGCGCACATATGCGTTGTATCTCGATGAGCAGTTTGAGTTCAGGATGCAGAGCCGGCGAGCGAAGCGTGGCTCATTTGGGTATGACGAGGAAGAAGAAGAGGCTTGCCCCGTGCCGCCGGTAAGAGCTACTCCGGTGTGTGATATGAAGCGTGAGCATGTGTTTTCTAGGGTTCACCATTTGATACAACTCCTTGAGCGGTTTTTAGCATGCCGGCCAACAGGTTCGTAATCACTGGCCATTGTCATCTATCCTACTGTAGTGCTAGAAGTTTGGTCATGTGTCACAACTTTGAGCTGACAAGTAAATAATGACATAAATATAACGTGAATATTTAAATTTAAAAAATTAAAATTACAATAAATTTAAAAAATATGATGTATACTAACACATTATAATTAAAACATATACCGAAATATAGTGAAGTTCTTTCTGTCTAATTTGAAATTAAGTATTATTTATATTTTTACTTGCTTAAATGTCTCATAAAATTTAAGAAAATATTAAACGTGACAATCACATTTCATTGTTATTTGATGTGGCGTAATTGTTCTTTACAAATTTTACTATTTTTTTAATATTTATGATAATTTTTTTTATAATTTTAAAAAAATAATAAAATTGGTAAGAAACATCCATACGTTCAAGTAAATAATTTTTTTCAAACACAACATTTAGTGTCTTTCTCTATCATTTTAGTTACTATCTTCTTACATGGGTAAGATCTACTATGATAGAGCCCACATTGCACCTACCGGTAAGACACATTCCTCTCTCCTAAAGAGCTAGTAAGTGTAGCATTACTCTCTCTCCTAAAACTGTGTTTTGTGCGTGGGGTTGTCAAAATGTGATTTTGTGGGTATTTGATCGCAATTGCCAAAGTGCGCGTGATTGTGTGTGTGGACTTGACAAAAAAGGGGTTTTTGTGGGTATTTGGTTTTGTGGTGAAGCCCACCATTTCAGTCGCAAAATCTCATTTTGCTAATAATAATAACGTCTTTATTTTCAAATTTTATCAAAAAGTTATTTATTTATTAATTTGACATTGTTGTAGTGACTTAATATTACATTATAAATGATATATGTACTGTCAAGTCCCCTCTTATTCTTGATCCAATATTTATACATTATTTAATATTTATAATATAAATAATACAAAATCAATTTTACACCATTTTTATTAAACATCCTTCAACAAATCAATTCTCCCAATATATCATTTTTTTTCATAATGTTGGTTTGTCTTACATCCAGGGGTGTCAATTTTTGACACGACACGATAACACGACTCGAACTCGACACGTAATTAACGGGTTTGGGTTGAGCTTATATGGGTTTGGGTCATAATCGGGTTGACCCGTTTAACACGAAATAACCTATTTAATTATTCGTGTCAAATCCGTTTAATACTAACCCTCTTAACCCATCTGACCCATTTATTACCCATATAAGTAATTTTAGTTTTGCAAATTACATCCAAACAAAAACTCTAATGATTTTAAATTTTAAAACTTACTCGAAGTTAAAAATAATTATTATTACTATAATGTGTTAAAAATGAATAAATTAGATTTTATCTAGTAATTGTATTATGAAAACATGTTATACAATTTAAATGAGTTGTGCTATTTATGTTTTAACATAACCTATTTAATAAACGGGTTATACGGATCGTGTCGTGTTATTCGTGTTTTAACATGACCTGTTTAATAAACGGGTTATACGGGTCGTGTCGTGTCATCCATGTATTATACAGGTCGTGTTAGGGTTTAGCAAGTTGACACGATTAATTAATCGTGTCGTGTTCGGGTGAACCCATATAGTATAATACTTTTACCTTGACACGACATGACACGATTGACACCCCTACTCACATCGTCCGTGTCTAGCCCTTCTACGTAATTTATATGGCTGGCTGCCCCTCTCCTTAATATTTGAGTTTTAAGAAATTAAATGGGTTGGACCTCTAATTTTTAACATGATAATTCACTGATTTCGAGTGTACTATATTTAATTTAATAAATATTTATCATATTTGTATGTAATTCATACAATTTATTATATAGTCGAATATAATACACAGAGAGTAATGGAAAGTAGCGAAGAATTTTTCCTCAAATAGCTCCAAGAAAATTCTAAAGTCATAATCTTGAAACAGGTGCAGCAAAACATAACAGGCTTGTGCTTGTGAGTCTCTACCCTGTTGTGAAAGAAAGTTTTCAGCTGCATTATGACATAGCAGAAATTCTGGGTAACTTAATCGAACGCTTCGACTACCTAGATGTGCCCGTCTGTGTCAAGGTTTACGAAATCTTCTGCAGAGTTGCAAAACAATTCGACGAGCTCGATGTCTTCTATGGCTGGTGCCAGAGTGTTGGCATTGCTCGCGCTTCTGAGTACCCGGAAGTTGAGAAAATCACACACAAGAAACTCGAAGTCATGGATGAGTTTATCCGAGACAAGTCGTATTCAGCACAACACGGGAAGATACTGTATCTGGAATCGAAGAATGAATCTGTGGAAGAAGTGGAAGAGCCAGAAGCAGTGGAAAATGATCCTGATATGAATGCAATTAAAGCATTGCCACCGCCAGAGGGTTTCACTGAAGAAGAAAATAAAGAAGAGGAGAAGGAAGACTTAGAGGAGACGAAAGAGGAGACCACCCAACAAGGGGCTGATACTTTGTTGATAAATTTGGGCGAAGATGCGCCGACAACTGAAGAACATGCAGATCAATTGGCTTTGGCCTTATTTGACGGCGGTCCGGCTGCGGCGACTGGTCCTGCAACTGGTCCTTCTCCATGGGAAGCCTTCAATGAGTCAGGAGATTGGGAGATGGCGCTTGTTCAGTCCGCAAGCCATTTGTCGAATCAGAAGGCAACTCTTGCCGGTGGTTTTGATACGTTGATGCTTGATGGAATGTACAAACAAGGCGAGACATCCGCGGCAATGGCTTCCTCGGGTTATGCAGCCACTGGTAGTGCTAGTAGCGTTGCATTTGGGTCAGCCGGAAGGCCTGCGATGCTGGCGCTGCCAGCGCCGCCAACACCAGACGGTGGTGCTCCAGCGACTGGCGCTGATCCATTTGCAGCGTCACTGGTTGTTGCACCACCGCCGTACGTGCAGATGTCGGAGATGGAGAAGAAGCAGAGGTTGTTAGTGGAGGAGCAGCTAATGTGGCAGCAATATTCAAGAGATGGGATGCAAGGACAGCTTGGAATATCAAAGTTACAACCCAACCAGTATCCCTACAACATGGGAGGTTACACACAAAGCTATTGAAGCTTTGGTTACATAGGTATTGTTTTGTTTTTCTGAGATTGCTGTCATGGGTTCTTTTAATTAAGTAAAAGCATGTATGTGTTTGTTGCAATTTTTGGTAGGTGAAATGGAGGAGTCTACCTGTAGAGATGACTTTGTATTGTAATAATTAGTGTTGAACATATTCTTGGTAATATTTTCAAAATAAATTGTATTTTTCATTATTTTTGTTAGATTCCCAGTTAATTCAGAAGTTTAAACTCAAACTAAAAATAGACTTCAACACCTCTTTGATATTATGGTAAATCACTGTCTGTTTCAAAGCTTTAAGTTGCACAGAGAATGAGCAGAGAATGTATATTAAGTTGACATTTTTTCTGTCATTTTAAAATTTATTGTATGGTTCAAGACGATCTTTTAGCCAATCATGAATTAATATGTGTAAAATATGTTGGGCATGTAGAAAATGAGATATTTTTTTTATAGATCTGATACATCACGCGACAATATGTCATTCTAATAATATTCTGTTATATATATTATGTCTCACTAAAAAAAGTGAGGTATATCACACATGACAGAATATTATTGAAATGACACATTATCATGTCACTGTATCGAACCCATTAAAAAATCTTTCGTAGAAGATAATAAAATAACTTTTTTTGATATGACAATTTATAATTGATTGAGATCAATGAGTTAGTCAATGGTCCAAAAATTAGTCTTATGGTCACTTATCCTCTAATGTTTGAAGGTACAAAATAAAATTGTGCAGGCTACAAAGGATACCGAAAGAAAAAATCAAATCTAAATATAATTATAACTAGGGGTGCACATGAGTTAGGTTGAAAAAAGAAAACCTACACCAACCTAACTTTGAACGTTTCTAAAAAATAATAACCGAACTCAAATCATGATCAAGATAAAACCAAACTGATCTAATCCAAAAATATGTGTCAATCAATTATTCCCGAAATGCGAAATAAAGTTGTTGCAAGTCACAATCGATAGTCCATTGATTAAATGACCAATCAAGAAGACGATCTCTTCCTTTGCCAATCCCTGAAGTACTGCATGCCCGATGAGATTAAAAATTTACCAAATGAAACTTGTAAATAAGTTAAGCTGTACTCATTATAACAGTAACATATCAAGCTGGGCTTAGTCCTCCAGGTGGTGTTTGGTAGTGACACAAATACTACTGCAAAACACACTGATCGGAAGGCAATCTCGGCCTCCCAAAATTTAGGCTACTATGTTTTATTCGTGTTTTCCAACTCAATGAGATTTGCTGCATCTCTTAGTGTGATAATGGCATGTCTGGTTCTCTGAAGTTTTGGAAAATAATGCACCATTTGATTCTATTCATTGAAGTTTGAACACACAAATACATACACACACACACACACATATATATATGTATATGTATATGTATGCCTCTGATGTTATATATATAGTGCATAATATATATATTCGGGTATATATATAAATTTCTTGAAAGAAATTTAAAATATATTTATCAAAAATTTCATTCTTGAATTGGATTAGTTTATTCAAACTTTAAATTGGAATTCACCTGAATATATATTATCAATATTTCATTTATATTTGAAATATGTGAATATTTGCTAAAATTTAAAGAAGATATACAAAGAGTTGGTGACTGGCTCGATGGGGCTGACTTGATGTAGGCCCTAAACAAAACAATTGAACATATAGAGGCATTAGGGCCTTGAGCAAGCCCTAAAATTTAAAGCTTTAGGCCCATCTACTTTACTTGGTTTGGGTTGGGTTTTAGGCTAACTGAAACCTGTTTTCTTCTTCTACTTCTTCTTCTTCCCCTCTCTCTCCCCCTACCTCAAGTTAATACTTGCATATTTTTTGAGATATGGGCATATATGTCATAATGGTAATGTGGCCTGCAACAATTCCTTATTAATTCACTTCAAATATGTATGATGCCTCTTCTGTTCTGTATAACTGTATCATTTGAATAAACACACACACACACACACACACATAAATACATAAAAGTTTGTGTCTCTCCAGTGAACATGATCTCGAACATAAATATTTTCTTAGGTGGTAACTATTATCAAAGAAGGCTATGAAAGTGCTAAGTAACCTATTTGGTAAAATCTTCTAGAGTCATATTAGAACTTAAAATCTAATCATACCTTTATCGACCAAAGAGTGTTCATGAGCAAGAAGAAAGAATAATGCAACACAAAATGTGAACACGTTGATATTCACAATAAGGAAAAATAACCCAATAGGAGCATAATTTGTTTTAAAATCCAAGCTATCTCGAACCAAAATATGATGGCCGGAACCAAAACATTTTTGAAAATAATTTTAACCACTTTTACAAGATAATTTAACTTCAATTTAGACTTCTTTATCTCCCAATCCTTCATAAATTCTTCCGCTACTTATTCTACATATAATAATTATCCTTATTACATAGTCAGTGAGTTACATTCGAAGCTATAATAATAATAATAAACCATTCCTACCCAATAAAAAAAAATTGCAAAGAGGAGCCCAACAATTCACTTCTAGAGCTTTGTCAAAATGTGGTACAAGTGGTAGCTCCACTTGGAGCAAGTTTCTACCTCATGAATAACATTTCAACTTTACTCCATTGATCTCTTTATACTTTTAATCCTAGAAGTGGTGTTTGACTCAGTTTGGGGCTTTTCTTTGACCTTTGATGTCGGCACATGGATTATTATATGTGTAATGTGTGTGTATATATAATTAGCTTTCCTCAAAAGCTACATGTTGGCCCAACAATCATTCTTATTAGTTTCTCCTTGCCAATATATATATAAAATCATCATCCTACATAAGCAAGTGAAAAAGGGTTACGATGGGTTGATGCTAATACCCCCCTCCCTCCCTCTCTCTCTCTCTCTCCCCCTTTGGTGTCTATATCAAAGAGAAGTAAAAACTTTATGAACAAGTTGAGATTGACCCATGAGGGGGCATGTCTTGTGCAATCATAATGGCAAAGTCCAAAGCAAAACCACAAAGTTCATATATATATATATATATGGGGGGGGGGGGGGGTTGCCTTTGGTTGCAATTAAGTTGCTCGAAGTGTGCACTTAAACATGCATATACATATATATATATATATATATATATGAAGCATGTGCTGTTGTTTGTATTTGTAAACTCTATGGGTGAGATGATTAGTATGCTCAGTGCTTACGAGCTAATTAAGCAATGAAATAGTAATATTATAAACACACTGAATATGATTCCTTAGGTTTTGGATTCATAGGCTTTTCATGAAACTGAAGTCAAATGGCAACACGCATGAGAGGCACTGATAGTTAAGTTCCTAATGAAACTGATTTGTTAGTTAAGACAAAATAAAAGTCTGTCTGTCTATGTCTTACGTTGTACGCTTTGTATTCACTATCTATTTTTTTAACGATATATTCAGTTGACCTTAGTTCAATGGCATTAGACATGAACCTAGTACTTAGTTTAACTAAGAATATCATCTTGGTTTAATCACATAAATTATCTATTCTAGGTAGGATTATATAAGAGTATAAAGTCTCTGGTGCAATATTTTACGGGTACTTTTCGGGTCACTCTTCTTGCAAGTGCAAACTTGTGCTAAATGATTGTTGTAGGGAGTTGATGAGATTTACTCATTTGATATACAAGTCACTCGCGAAATTTCTCATCATTAAAACAAGTCTCTTGTTTCAATGCACGCTTTGTTTGTTAAAAAAAAGTATGTCCAATATGTAGTTCACTAAAATGCCACGAACTTTATTCTTTGAACGAAACAGTAATTCATTGTCCTAAATTGAAGCAGAAGCTAAACCGCTTGAACGCATGCACGTTAATATTTTCTATCAGCTTGAAAACATATAATTAATCTACATGCACGTTAATATTTTGTATCAACTTGAAAACATATAATTAATCTAAATTTATTTATTTTGCGATTAGGATTTTGAGTAAGTATTTGGTTAAGTCAATTTCAATTTGAACTCAAATAATTTAGTATTTGTAGTCTTGAAATATGAATTAACTTATCCAACCTAGTTTGTATAGACTCAATAAATCAATGAGTTTCAAAATATGTTGAAATTTTTTCTATTTATTTCACTAGGCAATCTTGAGTAAGGGATCTAACTAAGTCAACCATGAATCAAATTGGAGTAGTTTGGTTTGTCTTACAGTCTTAAATTGCACAGCACTCCATGTTTATTTTAATCGTAGATATCCCTTTGTCCTGTTGGTTTGCATGTAGAGTTATGGGTTCCAAACCTTGTAATGATGCATCACTTTGTGTAGATAAAGGATGTGAAGCACAAAAAAGCATTGCACAAAACAGTATTAGATTGTTTTAATATCTTGGTTTTGATTATTTTCAAAATTTCGATTAAGTAAATTCCTTCAATATATATATATATATATATATATATATAATTGGCAGAGTTTTTACGTGATATATTTTCTTTTGGACACGTGAAAAGGAACACACAAAAGGAACTAGAGTTCTCAAAATTTGAGCATTAGGCGATCCAACTTCTCTTGGTTAGAACCAAAATTAAGCTTCGAATCCTCTCTAGATCTCCCTGGCTTTTTATATCGGATCCAAACTTTTGGAATGTAAGGGACTAAGGTCAATTTTTCAGAATTTTAGTTATCTCATATATATATATATATATATATATATATATATAGTGACATATTTAGACTAGAGACTTTAGGAAGGGCAAAAATATTAAAATTAAAACTCAAGAGGGTTTCTTATTTTACGGGGCAGTTTCTAATTTTTAAAGAAATTTCTATAAAAAAGGGTAAAAAATTCACATTTTTAAAATTTTGAGGGGCAAACTTCCATGTGGCTCTGCCACTATATGTATATATGTGTGTGTGTGTGTGTGTGTGTGTAGCTTTTCTATTTTCCCAAACCATAAATGTCATATTGTCATTAGCATTTCTCTCAAAGGGGGTCAAAAATTCAAGTCACACTATTTCATTAAAGAAATGTGAGCATTTATTTTCATTCAATTAAGGGATGAGTTAGGTTGTCCGTTCAAGGCTCACATTTAAGAAACTCTTATTAATGTTAAGGTTGTGGAGTCACCAGTTGCTTTGTAATATTATCATTATACTTTTCAATTGATTTTAGTATATTAATTGTAACACTCATCGCTTCTTAAACAAGAATACAAAAAGCTTTTGGTCATCAGTTATTGGTCATTGCAATGAATCATTGGATCAAACATGTCTTGAGTAATGCTAGAAGTTTTCAATTTATATTTTTAATTGTATCTCAATGTGATGTGTGGTGCTCTTGAAAATCAAATCATATGCCCGCAGAACACATCATATTGAAAATATTAATTAGGAATCCCTAACATTTTTCAACCTCTCCTTAACTGAAG
This sequence comes from Nyssa sinensis, assembly GCA_008638375.1. Lineage (NCBI taxonomy): Eukaryota > Viridiplantae > Streptophyta > Magnoliopsida > Cornales > Nyssaceae > Nyssa > Nyssa sinensis. The sequence continues at coordinate 7,166,160 of CM018039.1, read as the reverse complement.
TATTAAGAAAAAGATTATGCATCCCTAATTTAAATTCACAATGTGGAGTTATGTAGTGATTTTGAGTTCCGCATGATGTAATTTCTAAAGACACCATATGACACATTACATTAATGATACAAAAGAGAATAAAACTTAAAGATATGTAACATTATTCGAAAGTATTAATTAATTCATACACGAATAACTACGAAATATTGAGTTATTGGAATTAGTATAATATCATTGAGAATAGTTAAAATTTTGAGTTATTTTTACACACAAACAAAAAATTTTGACTAGGTTTTGGGTTATAATGCAGCACAAAAACGTAAAAGGAATCGAATACGTCGTATTAATTAAAAACCAAGTAATACGGGCCAGATTACTCACTCAATAAGAGAAAAAAATTTCTAAATTCAAAATATGATAAATTATTAAAAAATTGAATATTAAAAATGTATTACATCATATTTATAGAGCTAAGAAGCTACTAATCCGAATTGGAATCTGCTAATTCCTATGCCAGACCTAATACAATTAGAAAAAGAAATCCCGAAAATAGGAAAATTCATAATAAATAAAAATTGAAACTTTTAGAAAAATTAGAAACTGGATAAAATAAGAAAAAGATAAGCACAAATGGCACCCCATTCCAAATTTCTTACACAAAGTAATTACAAATCTAGAATTTACTATAAATGGTAAAAAAAAATCCAATTACGTTTAATTGAAGGTATATACCAAAGAATTAGGCTTAAAAATCGAAAAGTTGGATTGCCGAGTTTGGTTTGCTAGGCGTCTTGGATCAGAATAGGGTGATTTCGAATATGACTTCGGATATGACTGTAAAAATAACCACTTTCACTAAAAAAATGACTTCAATTTAGATTGATTACGTTCCATTATTTTAAGAATTCTACCACTATTTGTTCTACATCCGGTTATCCACCAGTTCAATGCAAGCTAATTGGGTTTTTCCTAGATTTTATGAACAGTTTGGATTTTGATACTGTTGCTCTGGTGGCTAAGACTAGTTCAACTAGCTAGCTTGATAGAAACATATTTTAGAACACTTGTGCAAGTTGAAAGTGGTAAATTATGACTTGTGATAGATATATGTAAGAGGGAATAAGGAAAAACACAAAAGCTCAATAAATGAATGTCAATTATTAATCTGAGGCCTATATTTATACTTGAAAGATTAACATGAAGCAACTTAAATGGGTGACAAGAAAGTTTAAGAATGGGTGGTGATGTTTCCTTTGTGGACATGACTTGCCTTTTCTCCACTAACATGGTCCATTGCAATTTACAAACCTATATATACCTCTACATTTTTTTGGAAATGAATACCAAATAATTTATCCCAAATATATATATATATATATATATATATATATATACACATGTAGTGGAACCCAAGTTGGGCTTTGCAAGATAAGGGAAATAATCTTATGTGGATCTCATATATACCTTGTGATAATATTTTTTTTGTCATATATATATATATTATTTAAAAAAATGAGTCATATTATGATGTCACTGTGTATCAATGAGACCTATAAAGGAAAGGTGAGGCCAATAAGAGGTGAAATAGGTGCACACGTGTGGGTTATCTTGAAGTGTGTGAATGCTTGCATCAGACATGACTCAATGCTTATGTAATCAGGCACCCATTAAAAATATTGTCCCTTAGCTTTGTGACACAAGACAACAACCAAATACACCCATCAAAGTAGAAAAAAAATATAAAGCTAAAAAGCCTACTTTTTAGTAGGAGGTGAGGGAGAGGAAGATGAAGAGATGCTCAAATGCCCCCCCCAGCCCTAAAGCTCACAGTGCTCACTGGGCTCCACTCCACTTTTCATCACTTCCTCTCCTCCCAGTCCCAACACACAGTCATCTTTGCACGTGACTTCACAATTTCTTCAACAAAGTGCACAAAATTTTCATACAACCTTTGACACGTGTAGAAGGTAAACAAAGCCACTAGTTAGCTCCATTTTTATTTCCATCCAATCTTTTGTTTTTTGGTTGGAATATACGTGCCTCAGCTTCATTACCCCTTGCCACGTGTCATTACATTACTTCACTGCACAAAAATTCCATATTACAACTGGTAATTCAAGATCCCAAAAACAAAAAACACAAATGCCCATTTGGACAGTCACTGAATTTTGTTACAACATTTTGCTAGTCATGACAACAATTCGATGATTTCATAAAGGTGGAATCATTGAATAATTTTTTCTTATAATGGTTTATTGAGATCGATAGTAAGTTAGTGAAACTAATTTGGAAAATTAATTTCATCAAGATCATCCAATGAAAGAAAAACTTCATCCAAGCATGAAAGTTCAGTGCCGTCATCGTCATCATCGCGCTCGTAAACTCGACAGACTACCCATTTGCTATAATCCTGAAAAATGTAGCAAAAAATTATCATATTTAGCTAACATTTCACTTCTTTGCAGAATAATGAAGATCAAGGTTATGTACTTAGTTATGTGTGTGTGTGTGTGTGTATATATATATATATATATATCTTTATACTTACTGTTTTGGGATGTCCTTTTCTCTTGGATGATCTACTACTGGAAGCAGTGTCCGAGAGTCTGTACTCCTGCATTATCCAATTTGTTTTGATCCCGGCGGGAGGTTCTCCTGTGTAAAACATGTAATATTTCTTCAGACCAACTCTTTTGCTAGCACTAGTAGTAACTGGTTCGTCACCACCCAATGGCTTCCAATATCCATTGCCGGTGACTCGGTTTTGTGTCCTCCGGCTAAAGAAGTACCATTGATTTCCCTCTGCCAAAGCTTTACCTACATGATTGAACACATATATTCACACACACACATATATATATATATGTATATAGCTTATGTGAACTTGAAAAGCTTGTGCAAATTAATGAAAAACTATACCATCTAATTCCCAGGGATCATATGGATAGAGATCAAGGTCCGGGATGACATCGGGATTGCAGGGTAAGAGGGCGGCCTTGCGATGAAGAAAGTGGACGACAAGCTCTTCGTCAGTTGGATAGAATCGGAAACCAGGTGGGAGGTTGACATTGTTATCAGCCATGAAGAAGAAGAATGATAAATAGTAATGATGGTGAAGAAGAAGAATGATGGGGTTAGAAATGGTGTAATTGAAGGTATGGTTGTGGACTGATATTTATAGTGAAAGAGAGGGAAGAGAGAGAAAGAGACTGACGTGAGATTGAAGGTGTGTTTCGATCACAATTCACGAGTATCAAGTTTTGAGCTTTTTTTTTTTTTTTTTTTGATGATTTTTAGTAGTGGGTGGCTCCAAGGCGGCGGGCAATGGAAACGGTGGATACTTCCAAGTAACGGGACCTGTTAGTGCTGGAGGAACTCAACTGGCTCACTATATATATATCACAAATATATATACACACTTTTACAAACACACACAAAAGAGTTTGTGCCGATGATAATGTGGGTCATCATCACACTTCATGCTTATATCATCCACCGCTGCTATCCACGCTCATGAATGTGTATGGCAATTTTTTTGTATTTATGAATTCATGAAATCCGTTAATAACATCATATTATTTGAATATAAATGTATTGTTTTTAAAAATTAAAAAAAATAATATTTTATCACATCACATGACATGATATAATATGTTGAATTCATGATATAATATCTTGTCTATGAACTTGATTAATGGCAAAGTCTTTTTGGGGCCCTTGTGAACCATTGTCCTACATCTTGGAGTAACCATAAACAAATGATTATCACAATTAATGAATATTCTATATTGGGTTCTTCTTTATTTTTATTTTTTTGTTTGTGCGTTTCCTCCGAATGCATCTCCCCCCTCCCCCTGTATTGTAATCAATGGGCAGTATCATAGAAATCTAAAAGCAAATTATGAACAGCCATCAACTGTTTTTAAGTTGGGAGTTCAATTACATTTCTAACAAATCACTTTTAAGCAAAGAATAATTTATTCAAAATTTAATTATTATTTTTTCTAAATCACTAATCACTCATTTTGGACAATTTCTTTGGAAACGGGTTGAGCTAGTAGAGTTATTTGACATAAATGAGTTGGGTGTGTCTCCATTTCAACAGAAATGATCTGATAATCTCTTACAAAATTGAGAAAAATAGTTAAGTTTGTGAGAGACAATCAAACCACACTTAATAATGATATTAAGTAACAATCTCCCTGCATAATTGCTTCACATACAGTATGTAAGAAACATCCTTAATTTTATCATGTAAAAAATATACATTTTTAATATGTGACGGTCGCATACTGTGAAAAAAATTAAGCTTCTCCAAATCAGTTGAAATAGTGACACTCTCAACTTGACTTAAGCGTGTTGAATTTTACATAGGAAGAAGTCTTTGGATATATACAATTGTTGCTTTCATGGTTTTAAATTTTTTGAATACATATGAAGCATGTATATAGAAGAGCCCATAGTGGAGATATTATCAGAAAAAGACTAGAAAGTTGAAACAAGGACAATGACCCTCAAAGCATATCATCCAAGTCATTGTAGCCCTCTTGTTAGAAAACTTACAGGTAGTGGAGGGTGGGTTGCAGGACGCAGAAGAAATCTATGGAGATGCTTCGATATCCTCAGTCATGGTCACTAGCTAAGCTCCAACACACACTGTGCTCAAATGTTCTACCACCATTTTCACTAAAATAAAATGACCCATCTTTTCATCCCATTTCCATGAATCAAAAAAAAAAAACTCACTTTTGGTATGCGTCTTTCATGAGAAATTATTTTATGATTCTATCATATGATGTAATAACTTTTATGATTTCAAGTATTTTGTGGTTCAACATGAGACTTACAATAAAGTTGAAAATTATATAGATCAATATACTGACGTGACGGTTCATTGTCAAAATAACTTCTCCCCATGTCATGGCCAAAGCAATTTTAATCTACTTACATACCCCAAAAAAAAGGGGGCAGTTTTGTCATTTGAAAAAAAAAAATTGACTAGAAGAAGTATCTGTATATTGTCAGACAAAATAGGAGAGGTCAATGTAATTTCAAAAATTTCAAGAAAAATCAATATAATTGTTAGAAACTTCAGGATAAGTCAATGTAATTTACTTTAAACTTATTTTAGGACTTTTTAATATTTTTTTTTCTATAATATATTCAAAATAGGATTCTTTATTGTATTAGGATTAGGATAAAAATATGATTTTTTTTTTGGATTTGCCAGTAAAGAGTATCCTAGTCCAGCTTACAAGTACCAGACTAAGTCTTCTCTATGGTCCGATCAAAGGGAGGCTATCTACACCGAGATTAGAGAATTCACGAAGAGTTAATCATCTCGCGGTCTGACCCCAAAGAGATTTTCACTCCGTAAGAATTGAACACTTTGACTTGTGTTACCATCCATTGATCTATCCCTCTTAGCGTTGGAGTTGTAATTTTTAGTCAAAGTAATAAAATTTTAATTATGTAAATATGATGAATGAATTTTTTTTTTTATAGTTTTTATGAATAAAATTTACAATTTTAAATTTTTTGGGTTGATTATTTCACACTGAATTAATTATTTTTTATTATAAATATGATATATGAAATTTAGTCGTATTTATTATATCACATTTCGTGCTGTATAGTCACTAAAACGGTACGATTTTCGGTGCAAAATGAAAGTCTACTGTACTGATTTGTTCTGTTTAAAGTCAAACTCGAGAGTAGGATTTGTGTTAGTGTTTGACCAAAAGCCAAGATTAGTTCAAATGTGAAATCAAGTTAAGGGCCCAAATACAGGCCAATTTGGTAAACCAAACTTCAGCTAATGTGCACCTATCCAATAAGCAAGTTCTTATGTGAGTATGATCCCACTTAATATATACGTAAGGCAAGACAATGATTTATTCCCACTTGGTTCTAAAAAATCCAAGTGGGTATAATCAAACAATAGCATAATGTTTTCATGTTTTAATAATTTAGCACACAAAATGTTTTTAGTGTAATTATAGAGATGACACTTTTAACCCGATACCCATGGAACATACTATATTCTGCTCTTCATAGAACAAATTTAGAAAAATTTATGTTAATTTGTTGGGGTTTGGAGCCGGTTTGGAGTGAAGACATTTTTTACACTGTCTTGATTATATAAAATAAAATAATAAAAAAAAATTTATACTTTATAATCAATATTTATAATAATATTTTTTAGTCTCACATTGAAAGTTTAGCCAAATTTTATAGAGTTATACATTTGAGAATGAAAACACTACCATTCTAATTTTTTATTGACTGTGCACATTCCTTATTTTAACAAATGTAACGTTTTGTTTAACATGTATTAATTACAATAAACTTAATAAAGTAAATAAGCTAATAAAAATTTAAAAATAATAGGAACCTTGATGGACACCTGTTCCCCTTCATCATGAGATTTAAATGGGTTAGGACATGAGAGATGATTACAGAAAGATTCCTGCTCCATACCCATCAATTCTTAAAAGGCTAAGCCTATGTTTGGTATTCAGAAATGGAATGAATCATTTCATGGAATAACATAGAAGTAGAATGAAAAAAGCATGAAATGCATAGAATAAACAATTACTCATCTAGGTCAAAGGAATACTTAGAATGATTTTTTATAAAATATCCATTCCATAAAATAAATATTTTAAATCATGTCAGAATAGATATTCATAGAATATGTATTATACTATATCAAACATGAGGCAAGTATTAACAAGAGAAAGCAATTATAATAGCATATTAGTTGGGGGGTCAGCTTTGAATAGCATGGGTTTCCTTAGACATCAGAAATGCTATTAATCCATCACCACAAGTATAAGAACAAAGATAAACACATCAAGATGAGATAGTTAATATCTCTTTTACACGATATATTAGAATTCAAGTCTCATAACATGCATAAACATACTTAAAATAGTCCTTCCTCCAATCGCTGTACTAAAAAAAGAAGAAGATAAGTATAAGAATAAAATGTGCACTTAAGGCTTATCTTAAGGTTTTGAGACACGTAGTAGACTTGAAGTGATTTAGGTAGAGAAAATGTGCAAGTGTGGAAGTGTTGTGACTGTATTACATAGACATGTCAATCTTTCTCACTCTCTTTGATTGTGGTGCCCACTTTCCATTTTGTGCCAAGAAAGAAATAATCATCTTTATCTCCACTTTTTTTCATACTTTGAGCTTATCACTTTTTGCCTAACAATTTGGTAACTTTCAATCCTGAGAAAGCAATGTTGACGTGTCACTAATATAATTCTAATAATAGAAAAAAAAAAATCCCCAAGTAGATCCAACAAGAGTGAAGATTGAAATGATAGGATGGCAAGTGCTTTTTTATTTTCAAGTGTGAAGGTGTCTCATCTTGTGATATTTATTGGCAGCTAATCAAATATTTTCTTTGAATGTATATAACTGTGTGTGTGTGTGTGAGAGGGTGTTTGGCGGGGCTTATTTGAGCCCAAAACTCATGTTTAGATGGGTTTGTGGTATTTTCAAAACAGATATTTTAGAGTTTAAATCAAAAATTTTTTTTATTATATATATTTGAGTGTTTATTTTGATACTTTTGAAATGTTTATTTGTGCGTTTTCAAGTTTGAACATCCGTTTCAGCTGATGATGAACTTTTTTTAACTTTCGTTTAAAAAACATCTATTTTATATATATATATATATATATATATAATACAATCAGTCTCATCTGAATATTACAATATTACTTAAGTCTGTTTTAGATATATTCATTCAAATATTAATCCGAATATTATAATATTATTTAAGTTTATTTTAAATATATTCATTTACATACTCACATATTAATTCAAATTATACTTTTTTCTGAATACATTTTTTCACCCGCTCATTTACACAAGCATTCTGTTGGTAGTCCATAAAAGCAAGAGTCTGTGATTTCAAGACGGTCTGGCGGGCCGGTGGGCGCCGGCGGTGTGAAGCCCCGAATTTATGACGACAAAACCTCGTTTCAGGGAGACTAATATGAGATGCTTTCGTTTCATCGTTTGTCAGCCGCACATGACTTTATTAGAGTTGCTCTTTGACTTCGGAAATATTACATAGGCCACCTACCTTTATAGTTAATTCTATCAGTTCAAAGGCCCCTTGACTATATATATATATATATATATATATATATATATATATATATATATATATATATATATATATTATTTCAGTTATTTTATTCATTAATTGAATATATTTTTAAATCAATTTTATAACATGTTATCAAATAACATTTAATACTATATATATATATATATATTATTTCAGTTATTTTATTCATTAATTGAATATATTTTAAAATTAATTTTATAACATGTTATCAAATAACATTTAATACTATATGATAAATTATAAATAGTAAAATAAACTTTCATGTAATAGATCACTTCTAAATAATTTTACCAAAACACTTAATAAATCATTCTGCAACATATAGTATACATTCAAACACCTCAAATTCATTTTGCAAAAGTAATTCTACATAGAGCATGTTTGGGAGAGCAAGTGACATTCCAAATTGCAGGTAGAGCCACAATCCACCTACCCCTCCTCCCATGGTACTCCAAAGTCATTGAAAAATGTCAAGGTTGGCGAACTCTTAAGGTGGTATGTCATTATCTAAGTATACTCTTAGTCAAGAAGAAGAAAAAATGATTAAGGAGGGATAGATAGAGTAGATGATTATAGTCTCTTAGGGTTGAAAGGAGGAAAACATGGCACAATTCTTTCATTTTCAAGTAAAATTGAACTCAATTGCTCGTTTCATAATGTTCTCAAGTTACCATTAAACTCAAACAATTTTAGTATAATATTTAATATAATATATTATCTTATGGTTAAAAGAGGAGAAACATGGCACTATTCTTGATGCATCAAATCAAGTTGTTGATGACTTCCTAGAGAAGTAGAAATTTTCAAGTCCCGTTGTAGAAACATAATTGACCGGTCATGTTTTTTTGAGAACTAAGACTGTATCTTAACTTGAAATGACGAGATAGATAAAACTCGATACTTTGCCATGACCCAAGCCCAAATTCCTTTGTTTAGGTCTTCAATTAAAATAATTAAATTTTTTTGTTACTATTTATTAAGTTATAGATTTACAATTACTTTGTCTAAGAAATTCAGAATAAGATTTTGTTAGCGACTATCTTTTCAATATTCTACCTAGTTGTTAATTTTTCAAAAAGTCCCAAATTTTATTTATTTCGAATTTTCCTATTTTATGAATTTCTTTTTTTCCTAATTGTAATAGATCTTGTATAGGAATTAGTAGATTACTATTCAGATTAATAGTCTATTAATGTTATAAATATAATGTATTCAATCATTATTATACAGTTTATCAATAATTCTTCTTCATATTTTTATGTTGTATTAATTCTTTCATCCTCGAACAAAATTGAACTCAATTGCTCATTTCATAGTGATCTGAAGTCACCATTAAACTCAAAGAATTTTAGTGTAATATTTAACAAAAAAAAAACCGAGATTATGGGCGGAAAGTATGCATGATATAGACCTAAGTGGCATTACTTTTAGGCAATTGAAATCAACCAGTCATTTAAAAAATAAAATAAAATAAAAAATCAAACAATCTGACTCTTTCTATATATCTTTACACTTCAACAAAGAGAAAGTGAATATTCTTATTTTGTGCATGTTGTCCAAAATGAATCAATTCATGCACCTCAACCAAGAAAAAAACACTAGTATGTTATGTCCTTAGGCCGTCAATGGTACAGAGGAATGAAACTTAGTCATTAAGTTTTCAAAATATTCCATGGTATTGCACCAAGTTTAATTACTTTTTTACCAATTCAAATTAATCAATGATTAACCATTTCTAATAGTGAATTCATGTTCTTGGAATGTGAATCAAGTCAAAGATGATGTGATATTAAATTATTGATGAATATTAAATTAATTCATGATGTGAATTAATCAATGAATTCAGATGATGTGATATTAAATTATTGATAATATTTTAAATAATTATTTAATATCGTGTTAATAATTTATTGGCACATTATTTGAAATACAAGTTTTAGTAAAAAAAAAAAAAAATTTAAATGTGTAACATTACTCGAATTAATTTGAACTTATTGGCTAGGTTCACTTTTGAGTATTCGTTTGGATAAAAAAGATTCCATTTCCATCTCTCAATGGTAGGCCTTGTGGTTTGATTTTTCCAAAGGATAAAATAAGTTTAATGATTCCCAATTTTGTCTATTGACTACTATGCTTTGGGGAATTTGGAAGCATCATGATCAATAAAAGTGAAAAGCTAGATTCTTATTTTTTATTTTTATATAATCAAGAGAACCCTATTTGCGCAGTTAAACTCTCGATACTAGTTTCACATTATTGAACAGTAAGCGAGAGAGGCTAGTTATTTATAAGGGATAATTACGTTGATCTCATCTGTGATATCTGACAATTACAAGAAGATTTTCCTCTAATTTTTGATACTACAGTAACCTCTCTTATCAGAATTGTTGAGAGATGGACGTTAATATAAAAATATGAATTTATTATTTTATCTTTAGAAATAATTATACTGGCGTTTCTTATGATATTTGATAATTATAAAAACATTTATTATTGTTAATAACTGGATTTTGTATGAATTAAAAAATTTATATATTGTCAATATAAGAGAAGATATATTAGTATAATTTGAAAAAAAAAAATTAATTATTAAATAATTCAAGAGAAGTCAATGTTCATAAATCCTTTAGAGTTCCTCTTCTAAGGAGGGCTGAGATTGAAAGGGATTTGCTATTATTTGAAAGAAATAGTTAGTGTCCATTTTTCCAGATAAAAAAAGAAAAAAAGGACCCATGATCACATGTGAGACCCACAAGTGATGAGTCGCATCTCGTGGCGTTCAAAGTCGGGTTGGGTATGCTCGTGAACTGCTCCAATCAAAGCCATATAGTCATTGTGCACTGCGGATGCTGATTGATGGAGCCTGGAAGGCTTCCAAGCCACACGGCCGGGGCGGGTTTCTGTGGGTATCTTTGAAAATGGGGTTAAAATCAGTCTCAGCTTTTATTGTCATGCCTGTTTCACATTTGACCATCCATGCTCAAGCCTTTGCTTTCTTTCATGTCATTGAATGGCCATCTAGTCATGCATTTTGCCATTATTAAAATCTTTTTTTATTTTATAACTGAATATCCGAATTAGTTGGCACGTATTTTGACTAATTCTAAAATTATGTGTTTTTGCATGTTGGAAGTTCTAAATCAGTTGGTATCACTTGACCATCTCGACGGAAAAACTAGGACTTCAAATCCCATGTTAGACGCAAGCATAATTCTGATTCTGATACCACATAAGACGTACGACCCAGCCCCTACTTAAAAACATTGTCTACTTTAATATGTCAATTCACTGGCGAGTCTAAACTTTTAGTCTAATAACAAACCCTCGCGACTTTGTCATTTTGAGCCTTTAGCCCAAAAGAAACCTCGAGAAAGGACACGTGGAGGTGGGATGGGATATTAACTAATTTTCAGCCTTGAACTAGACTTCAGATTCCCAAGATATTCCCCTTAACTCGGATATGTATATGTATACGCAGTTGATTGCAGGGTCAAATGAGATTCTATCAAAAAATACGGTTTGATGTTAAACAAAGTCTCTCCAATACTTCAGTTAGCAAAATCTGGAGTAAATGAACAGCTACGATGAATTAGGTTAAATCTTGTAATTGGATTCCCTTTCTTCGCCTCTTATCATTAGACGTTAATGTAGAAATGAGTAATGTGCAGATAATTTGAATTAATGGTCTGTTTTAAGGAAAAGTAATGTAGATGATAGTTCTCTCTGTTCACATTCAATCAGTGTGTCCAATCATCTTATTTCCCATCACATTTTCTCAGTGCAACTGTAAAAATAAAATATAATAAAAAAAATAAAAAATCTAGGACTCAACAATTATATCTCATTAAACAACTTCAAGAAGTGGGGTATGATTAGATATAGAAAACAAAACTCTTCTTGTAAGCATGTATTGTGCTATTCTGCCATTCATCCTTTTTGTAGGTACATTTAGTTGTGAGATTCAACAAATCTAATGCAACTTTAACCCACTTGGGCACAATAATCCTCATTAAAAAATTAAGAGTCAATTATGAGATAGATTAAAAGCATGATTAGTGTGCAATATATTAGTTTGATGGACATGCTTTCTCTCTGTAAAATGCTGTCACTTCTCACTGAATTGAAGTTAAATGCAGAGGGAAAATGATCTATAATGAAGGAATCTGCACAGACATAATAAAAATCATTCAAGCCAAAATGAAATTCTTGTGCTCGCATGCCGCGCTGGCACATTAATCATGACCAACTAAAACAAAATGTGAAGAGAAATAAAACAACATATTATGCCAAAATGGTGAGCACAATATTGGTCCTCTGTTTTTTAATTAGAATACTATAGTAGCTTTACACACACACACACACACACACACAAATAATTCCATTTTAATAAATTAAAATCGTCATTCACTGAACAACTTGCTATCCTGTCTTGAAGCAAAGAATTCGTTGTCTAATACCTTGATTCTGCAGGAACATCTCTCCTTCTCTGTTTAATATAAAGACATGGTTTAATATTAGTGGGATGTTCCTCTCTGAGCCAACAGCACCCCCACCCACCTTTTTAGGCATATCTCTATCTCAGACAAAATAACTCCCTCCCATGGGGAATTAAAAACCAGGTGTGGTTGCAATGGCATTATCATGGCTAGGATGGGAAAGCCAAGAAACCATAAGCCTTATTTTGGAATATGATGTTGGCTTAACTTATAATGGTTCTGTTGCAAGAATACTATCAATTGCTTATTATATAATACCAACAACTGACAATATAAAATTTCCAAAGCAGAAAAGTCCAATCCCCCCATATTCTCTACCCAAAGTCCATTTTAGACTAGTAATAATCAAATGAAACAAATTATAAATGGTTTCCTAAAATAGCAAGTATTCTTCCAAAGTTCTTGGAACTGAATTCCAATATCTAGCTAGGGTTAGTAAGTTACCCTTCATCTATAAAATCTATATGCATGCCCAGTGCCTTTCAAGAAAGTTAACTAAATCTCAGAAACCCCACCACAGTTCATAGTTCAGAAATCCTCTCATCACAAGCCATCCCTACCCCAGAAACCCTCTTTTCACAAATATGGCCAGGACAAAATCTAAGAAGATTGGGAAGAGGAGCATGGAAATGGTAGATTCAAATCTTCTGAGCTCTTTGCTACCAGAAGGGGGTTTGGAGAGAGAAACCTTGTAGAGTCTGGAGGATTTGGGACAGTCTACAGAGGGATTGTCCGGGTTGCTCAAGACTTGGGCGGGGGGTGAGGGATTTTGCTGCAGAAATAACAAATGAATAGGCTCAGGCATTGAAACCTGGTGCAGTTACATTTCAAGCTGCACCATCACATTTTTTAAATTCAATGTATGGTTGCATTAGTTCAGCCAAATTCAGACTTGAACAGTATACCAAAGATCATTCTCAGAAGATAATTTTTTGGAGAAAGAGATTCAACCTCCAATACATAAATCTAAAGGATATCAAATAACAGAATAAAATTGTTTGTAATCTTGCTGACTTGTTCCATTTTTTTACTACTGATCTTTAACAAGCTTAATTTTGAATAATAACATAGGGGAACTTCAGGGAAGCCAAAATGAAATGATCGATCAAAGTATTGAGAAACAAAATTACACTGCTATATCTTACAGCAAGTTCAATAATTTGGTTAATTTTCCGATTGAAGGTAAAAGAAATTGACCTAGGTTCTCACAATTTAAACCCCATTTCCGTAGTAGAGAAGAATGGAAAACAAATATCTGCAACACCACCCCCCCCCCCCCCCCCCCAAAAAAGAAAAAAGGAAAAAAAAAAAGGAACATCTAAGTGAACAGGAGACTCCAAAAACACATTATAACTCCAAGCCCCCATCATCCCTACATGGTAACCAACAAAAAATAAAATAAATCTGAAAAAATCTAGCAAATAAATGCTTATAATTCAAGCATTTTGATGTTCTCACAATCACATGGAATGTTCTAATTCAACTATCATATCCCCTACTTCCGGAGTCACTAAAGTAATGGCCAAGTGAAAGGAAAATAAAATTATTTGTAAACTAAGGTACAATTGACTACCCTATTTTCTTTCAGGGCAATGAAATGGAAAGTTTGAGCAAAAGGAGAAATAAGTAAAGAGTTATATCCTCACACATTTGACTGTAATCTGTACTTGAGATGATAAGGAATCGATTTCAGATGAACTAGAACGTGGACGGCATTCGCACAACTAGTTAATGACTTGATGTGAATAAAGCTGCTCTTGAATCTGTCTGAATTTCTCTTTAAGCCTCTGTATCTGCAAAATAACAAAAGTGAAAAACAAAATAACAAAAGAGAATGCTGATATTAACAATTTAGTGGGAGAGAATGATATAATGACAAAATACCCGTTTTAGCTCGATCTCTGTTTCTTGCTTCTGTTTCCCCAGCGAATGTCGTAAATTAGTGATGTCAAAAACATTATCCAGATCATCTTCAAATGCAGATTCTAAGTCCTCCCGAAGGAGTGCAGGCAACTTGTCCACAACCGGCATTAGAAGAAAGCAATTGAACTACAAATCATAGATGTTAACAGAGAGAAAGAGTGAGGGAAAAAAAGGCAAAGAAAGGAACCATAGCTGAGAATTTTGCACTATGCTACATACTTGTGACAAGATGAAACATAAAAAAGAAAAAAAAGAAGCATCATAAAATGAATAAGAAACAGGAGAGAGAGAGAGAGAGAGAGCGCCTTCGCTGCATCCATCAATCAGTTGGTACTCACCCTCATCAATCTGTTCTGAATGAACCCCATTTAATGGATGCTAAAAGATGCATTGAGAAACAAGCATCATGGATAAATGCATACCTTTAATTCTGCAGAAGCCAAGAAATACTCTCTTATGCCATGGAATATCTGCTGTACCAAAGCATAAACAATCCTTTCCGATGAAGGAGCGAGCCTCCTGTTCCAAAGTGTACTGTCTAAAAGGTCAGCCAGCCTCATCTCTGTTGTCTGAATACCAGTGCTTGAGTCCACACCTGACGACAAATGACTCAGTTTTACATCTACCCTCGGCTTAATGTCCTGCTTATCATTGGCCAGTGACCCAAATGATGACTCTTGAGAAAGAGCAGCAGAGGCAGAGTTATTACTCATAACAGACTGTTCTGTTCCACCAAATGAGTCTAAGAATTGGCGTAATCCAGCTCGATTCTGCAAAATTGACATTAGATGAGAATATAGATGAGTACAGAAGAGCAGACCACCAATATACATACATATAAATATGTTTATAAAATAAATAACACCTTCATAATTTCATTAAGCAGGCTCCCAGAAGTCCCGTCACAATAGATTCACTTATAATTCCCTTAGTATTTGAAAACATATACGGAGTATTCTTCTGAATAAAACTAATAAAAAAAGACAAAAGTGGATGCTGCAAATAATTAGGCCTAAAGGCAAAGTGACAGTAGTTATGTAAACGATAACAGTTCTTAAAATTTTAAATAAACAATGCAGTCTCATTTCAAAGACTAAAAGAAAACAGAATAAACCCATTTTAATTCTGTATTAGTCAAAGTAGATGATGGTAACCTTATTGTGGAGGGACCAGGTCACGTAACGGGTGGTGCTCACTAAATCCTCCATACATCTGGCAACAAATTTATAGAGAATAAATAGTGCAAGTATTAGTTAAAAGCTAACCAGAAAATAATTAGCAACATGCACACACAAGAATTGGGAGGTTTACATGAACAGCTAAACATCACAACTACATATCATTAATAGAGTACACAAAAAATTAAAACACATTACTCCAACAGCTTAGTGTCCAATCTCTACATAGACAGTCCCAAGTTTGGAAAAAAGGAGGGTTGCATTAAGTAGTTAACAATTAGCATAAAACTTTGTTAGATTTCTTGTGAATAGTTTAATGCTTCCAAAGCATGTCATCAACTGTCATTGGAAGTATGACCCTTGAGGTTTCAAAATTAAAAGCATCAACACAGCCTTTATTATGGTGTGGTTAAATCAATCTGAAAATTCAAAGGCAGGTCATAAGAACTAGAAACAGATTTATATTATAGAGAAATGAAACGGTAGGGGATAAATTGAAATAAAGGCAAGTGATTTAACTTCTCATGACATGCTCTTTCAGTGGATTCTGCAAAATTGTTGAAGGCAGAGGCAACACGCCTAAGAAACACCTCATGGCCACTTAAAAATTCACCATCTTTCTGTTGAAAACAAGTCACAGTATAAAGCATACAACTTATCAGAAGAGGAACGAGTAAAAAATAATTGCATGAACTTTCAGAAATTTTTATCAGCATAAGAGATATAGACTATCAATCCACTGACTAACACAGCCCATACCTGAAGAAGATATACAGAGATGGGAAGCAATCTCTTCAGAATGTGCAAGAGCCGACTGCCCAGCTGTCCCCAGAAAAGAAGAATTTTAGTTTAACCATAAATATCTAAAGGGGGAAGGAAAAAAAAAAGAGACCAAAGTAATACACTTGTAATTTGCAAAAGGAAAAAAAATTGTGGAAACTCGCACTCCATGGGTATTAGCTATTCACATTCCCTGGAATCTTACCAGAACATAAACCAAACTTTACCAATTCCCAGGAATACAAATTTCCCAAGATTTACTCCTATTTACTGAACAGACCCTCATGTAAATGTGTAATTTTTCTAACATGTCAAAGAGGTATCCATAAAATATTAGTAGCACAAGAATAGCACAACTTGATTAACATGTAACATAGGCACACCATATAAAGACTAATAACAAGTATGTTAAGTGCTTCGCACTCAGCAATGGCTGATATCTAAGCATGTATGCACAAAACCATGAGATTTTACCGGCAATGTCAAACAGGACCAAAGTTGACGAAGCTTCTACAGACTCAGTAAGGAAGATAAATTACCAAGTAGGAGAATCTTCAATGCTTTAGCTAGTGACAATGGGTAATTAGGTAAGAGTTCTTTCAATGGGTCCAAATCGTCAACAATATTTTTCAGAGCTCCCTTAACAAAGGAATAACAATAGATTTCTCCACTCTTATGTAGAGGGCTTTTATTAACAAGGTATCTTGCACACAAGTTGTTAGGAGATAAATTATGGCTCAAAAATCAAATCTGCACATACATTTTAGTCTAATGCGGCTAGGAGAACCAATGGAGATGTACTCTGTAATTAAATGAGGAATGTTAACTGCTGCTTAGATTTACCAACCTTTTAAAATATGGAAAGGATGATATGGATTACTATAGTAGGCTTGATAATGTGGTAACGTAAGAAACAGATAACATGAGGAAGGCCTACAGGGTCACAGTGCAGAAGACCAAGAGATATGAGAATGACTGTTTACAAGGAACAACTGTTTTCCCACTATAATGAATAATGCTATCATCAGTAAAAGGTATATGTATATATATGTGTGTGTGTGTGTGTATTGCACCCAAGGGGGGCAAACACATAATTACAAAAGGGACGGCTACAAAAATCAAAGCCTAAGATCCCCTGAAAAATCCATATAAGTATCTACATACATAGGATTAGCCTCCTTAACCCAAAAGAAAAGCAATCTCAAAAGTTTATCTTTGAAGCTCCAGGGAAAAAGTTCTATCCCTTCAAAAGTCCTTCTTTTCACCTCCTTCCACCATAAAAAAATATAAGATAGCCATTTCTCCATACAATTCTCCCTTCTTACCCGGCTACCCAACTCAAAAAAAAAAAAACCTCCTTAGTAGAGGATGGCATTACCCAACTACACCCAAACATAGAAAACAAGAAGTTCCATGCATCTTCCACCAGCTTGCAGTGAACTACGATATGGTCTACCGTTTCTTCCGCATTCTTGTACAAACAACAACTAAGAAGCTGAAATCCTCTCTTGCGAAGATTATCCGCAGCTAGAATAGCACCCTATGCCGCTGCCCAAGTAAAAAACACAACCTTATTTGGGATCCGAGACCTCCAAATTAATCTCCACGGAAAGGACCTGTCATTTATTCCCATCAAATCCTTATGGAACGAGTGTACAATAAATTTCTTGCCTCTGTCTCCTTTCCAAATCATTACATCTTCTTTTCCTTCCGTTAATTCATGCCTACTTAACAACACCATAAAACCTTACCACCTCCACCTCCATCTCCCAATCGTGAAAGTTTCTTCAAAATCTAGGACTCCACACTAACTTGCCTCTCACAAATGCAACCTAATCAGCAACAACGGCTTATTTGTTTATTGTTATTTTAACAAAGAAGGAAATCTCACCCTCAAAGGCTCCTTAGAACACCATATATCCTCCCAAAACTTCACCCCCATCCGCTCATCCCCTCCCCCACCTCAAAGCTGACAAGCTGCTGGAAATCTTCCCCACCCCTCCTTATAGACTTCCAAACCCCACATCCATAAGTCTCCATGTCCTACCTTGAAAACCAGTCCTATCTTCACACCCATACTTAGTAGCCACCACATCCCTCCATAATGCCTGCTTTCTATCGCAAATCTCCACATCCATTTTCCAAGCAAAACCTTATTAAAAAACTTCAAATCCTTGAATCCCAAGCCTCCCTCAACAATAGGAAGTTTCACTTTCTCCCAATTCATAAGGTGAATTTTCCTTTCACCCTCTTTACCTCCCACAAGAAATCCCATTAATCTTTCCTAATTTCCTCTCCACCAACGCTGGCATGGGAAAAGGGACATATAATACGTCAGAAGGTTTTTGCATAATTGGTTATCGAATGTCAGTATTATCACTACAAAATTTGTGAAATATCCTATTTCGGGATTATCTCATATATTTTAAAAGAAATTTCAGAAAAACATAATACTCATCTTTTTTGATTACTATGCAACTCATTTAGGATTAATAACACAGACAAACTCATCTAAAGCAAGCACTGAACACACACTACTGAATAGACCCTAGGACAAAGCAATTGTTTGACTTATTCTGCTTTATAAATTATTTGACATAACTTATGATAGACAAACATGTAATATTTTAACATGCATATACATAGCCTCTTTGGAGACACTCCAAACCATGTGAATTTTTGGAAATTTTCAAAAATGATTGCTCTCACGTTCTCGTTCCCATTCCCACTCTAAGCAACCTAGGTTGTGACAGATTGAGATATAATTTTGAAAAATGTAATATATGTATATTGCTTCAAAAGAATACTACATAAACCGTATATGCAAATGGTTGTTGGTCTAACATGTGGCAGCTTACCCAAAGACTCACCTACAACGCTAGAAGAATTGATCTCAAGTCATCTCCAAATTAGTCAGAAAAAAAAAAAAAGACCACCTCAATGAAGTTAGAAAATAAAAATTAAATTAGAAAAATTAAATCTACAAAAAATTAGCACAGGCATAAGGTTGAGATGGGTCATTCTAGTATCAATTAGAAAGAAAAAAAAATGAGTTCCACAAATAGAAGAGATGGCCTGAATACTGCATTCCTTCAAAGGCCATCAATGAAAGATAATAATGTTTTTAATCCAATTATACCCAGACTCTTCACCTAAACATTCATACATGTCATACGTGGAGCAAGTCACAAGATAAGTTTATAAATGGGATACAAGTCTTCAGTGTATTATCAACATTTTTTTATAAGATTCCTGTTCGAAAGAGTTCATATTGAAATCTTCAGAAGAACCCACCAATAAGGGTCTACAAAGGTAGACTAGATACTCCAGAATATTCTCCAAACATACAAGACATTCATATTGCCATTTTTATGTTTTCTTTGCAGATGATATGTAATAAAATGAATTTCTGGGTGTACATACCTAGCTTTTTTCGTGAAACTTGTACATTTCTTGTCAGCCAGACATTCAATGTATCTAAGAGCACTTTGCCCCAGTTCATCCTAATATAAAGTCTAATGAACCTAACAATATTACCCAATTCCATGGAATATGTATCCATGGGATATATAACCCAAAAGTCAAACCACCAAAAATACGGAGAAAAAGGAACAATAAAAAGAAGAAGTGCAATTAGAGTTAACAGTTAAAATGAGCTTGTCACCTGATGAAGAAAAGGTTCAAATGTGTCACGAGCCTTTGCAACAGCAATCACACAAGCTGTCCTGATATCCGGGGAGGGAAGGAGAGACAACAGAAAATTAGAAAATAGCAAGAAAAAGTAACAATAAGTTAGATAATGATTAGTAACAAAATTTTGAAGAAACCAAAAAACCATGGGCACCTAGAATAGTTTGTTCCATCATGGATATCTTCAACTCCACATGCATTCACAATTTCTTCACGTGTAATTGGTGGGCATTTGATTCCTCCAACAACAAAACGAAACTCAGCCATTGCACGATGATATTGAGCACCGCCATAAAGGCGCATCCCTGCATTCTACACACAGAACAAAACAAGTTTCTGTATGCACTTTGATAAACTCCAAACAAAATGAAAGGAAGATATCTAAATCTACTATTCATTTAATTTAGGTAACAAAGAAATGTAAAATGAGCCACACGTGAATATGACAAAAATAAGTCACCATCACAATATACAAGTCAATAAGCCAGGATTAACTATCCAACTATGACTACGCAGAGCCATTCACTACTATCCTAATATCATGTATTATAAGAATTTCAATAATTCAAAGGTTTTGTGAGTTTAAAGTCAGCACTCAATTTGTTTTTCTAACAGAACATATAATGACTTGGATTAGTTCTCTCATTGCATCATCTATTTATAAAATAATTCAATATCCTCATAATCCTGGTAAGGATTACTGGGAAAGCTATAGTTAGAATTTCAAGATATTTTTTAAGCATAATGAGTAATAATGCATTTCAATAAGAAGAATATCCTGTTTCCCCAGGAAAGGTAAAACAGTGCAAATTGGATCTCTAATACCAAAGAGATAAAGTCTACAAGTGATTATGTTTTCAGTGAGTGTAGTTTCTGGAAAACCATGCAAGTAAAATAGCTTAGCGCCAATCAAATTGTAATTCCTTGTGCAAAAAAAGGTGTGGAAGCTGAATGGAGTAGGAATCTTCCAGCCGACATACGTTTCTGAGGTAAAACAGCATAATTTTTTCCATATTGATCATTTGTTGCTTCATTGTTCATTTGCTAGAGATGTTTGGCAAGCGTGTTTATTGTTGTTTGGTTTTTTGTGGGTGATGCCTCAGTCGGTTGACAGTGCAGTAAGAATGTGGCATGAACTCGGGTGGATCGTGATGTAAAGCGGGCATGGAGGCTCATTCCTCTTTGTATTTTTTGGGGTATATGGAGAGAGAGAGAGAGAGACAGACAGTAGAATTTTTTAAGGAGAAATTACATCCCCTTGTAGATTCAAAAGATAGGTTTTTACACCCTTTGTAATTTAGGGTGATAGAAGCTTACCCCTCTTGCATAGATTATTTTGTGGTCTTTCGGGGGGGTTTAAAATCATGATGTATTTGTTTCTTCGCCCTCCTTGGACTTCTATGAAATCAACATTTACCTATAAAAAAAAAATCCATATGCTCTGCAAAGCTACTATAGCATGAGTAATGAAAAACTCATAATGGTAAAAATAGAAGAAAATAATGGTATCATCAACAAAGAGGAAATGTGATAACTCCATCGCCCTTCCACCTTCGTCAACAACTGTAAAGCCTTCCAGCGTACCCCCCCCTCCACTGCCCTTCCTAGAATACAACTAAGAGCCTTTCTCAGGCCACTAGTGATTAATACATATCGATAAAAAAAACAATGACAAAGAAAAAAGGGGACAATGGATCCCCTTGTCTCAATCCTCTAGAAAGTATGAAAAAATCCTGTTGGGGTCCCATTCAATCAAGGGGATGATTTTTTGTTGGGGCGGTTGTAGGGTAAGAAAGGATATGAGGAAGACTTGGCACATAGTTCCACATTGCTTGCTATGGTGTAAATGGAAGGAGAGGAATTCAAGGGTATTCGAGGGGAAAGAGGTTGAACCTAGTAGGTTTAAGGATAATTTTTTGAGGATGCTTCATTTTTGGACTACTTATCCTTTACATGTATTTTCTTTTGTAGATTTTTTTGGGGAGTTACGGATTTAATTTTTGTGATGTTATCTCTTTTGTATATATAGGTTGGCACCCCTTGGGCACCTTTAATACAATTACATTTACTTATTAAAAAAATAAAAATAAAAAATAGAACCAGGTTCTAAGGGTTATTATTTCTTGATTTTATAACGTAAAAAAAAAAAACTAGGGCAACCTTGTTTTTAAGAAAATTCTCATTGAGAAGTAGGTATGTAAAACATCAAACAATATGGGGCAAAAACCTTGAAATGAATGCAGTAAAGGCAACTCAAACTGCTTGGTTGGAGGTCCCATAAATTAGTCTCGATGTGTAAGGAAAAAAATTTATGGACTTCGAATAAAGCACTATAGGGAGTTTTAACTCTTTGCTCCACTATGTGGAGAAACTACAGAGATGCTATTGTACCATTTGTTGATATGTTCAAAATCTTAATAATAACTCAAATCTTTAGACGCAGTATGTTGAGTTGCAATGCAGAGCTGATAGAATTACCTATACAAGTTTGGAAGTGGAGTTGTTTCCTATAGTATAAGAAAGTACAAGGCTAAAAGGTGTGAAACCAACAAACCAGTCAAATGAGGGAAGGTGTGTTGCAGCTCAACCAAATCTACAAACTATCAGAACGGTTCAAAAATTAAATTCACCAGGCTCCTTCAGATGTTCTTGAGTCCAATTACGAGGAGAGGTATTACATAGGGTGGAGCTAGTGAAGAACATCTTGTGCAATATGCGGCCAATGTGTTACCAAGGATACATGGCATCTCTCTCCTAAGACAGATCAAGTGCAAACCGAAGAAAGAATTCGAATTGATGAACCCTCAAGCTCAGCAACCAAGACACAAACCCCTAGGATCCACTTGAGGATTGCAGTGCAATTAGATGATCAAGTCAGGACCACTTATCGCTCAAGGAATTCCACGAGTCATGTTCCTGACCATGCAGGCAATAGATGTATCAAGCTGCAAGGGCGCCAGGTGGCTTAAGCATGATGGAGGTAGTGGAGAATGAGAGAGCTGGAGACACGCATGATAGAAGCCTCCATCTGCATGGTAAAGATGTTCACATGGAGAGTTTTACCAAATATGGACACTCATGATTGAAACCCCACCAGTTAAGGTTCTAGCTCAAGATACTGCGTTTGTTGACTCATCAAGGGACCAACATATCATGTCGCATGACAGTGTGCCGAGCTGAAATGGAGACCGAGGTGGAATGCTACCTCACGAAATAGTGCGACATGGACAGGCTGAGGTAAAGTAGAGTGGTGTCATGTGGGCTAGTATCTTCGTGCCACATGGCAAGTGGGTCCCTTGTATCTACATAAAAAGTACAAGGCATTGAGCATGACATAACATAGAATCAATGCAAATATATATATATATATATATTTTTTATGTAAAGCTCTAATTTAATTAGATAGTTTTTTTATAACTGTAATTCTATTAATAGAGCACCCCTCGATATACAAGGGAGAGACCAAAACAATTAAAGCCTTAAACTCCCCAAAAAATCAACAAGAGCTCCTACATACACAGGGAAGGCTACTTAGCCCAAAGATGAGACAAACTCAAAAAATCACTCTTGAAAAGAAAAGTAGGCTGATCGTTCCCCTCAAAAACATGTCTATTCCTTCCCTCCAAACGCTCCAAATCAAGCAAAGCGGAGCCATTTTCCACTTTGCCCGCACCCTCTTCTTCCTGCAACCTCCTGTCCATGACAATAAATGATCCTTCAATGATGCTTGGAGCACCCATTCACAACCAAAAACTGAGAACAAGAGATACCAACAATCTCTCACATATTTACAGTGAACCAAAAGGTGGTCAACAGTTTCCGCATCCTCTTTGCACATGCTACATCGGTTAGCCAAACAAAACCCCCTTCTTTGAAGGTTATCCAGGGTGAGTATAGCGCCCCAAACTGCTTCCAATGCAAAAAAACGCTGCCTTAGTTGGGACATGAGAGTACCAGACCAGCTTCCTTTTTTTTTTTGATAATTAATTATGTAGTTTAATATGTTTCCAATCAAAAAGGTATGCGTAGTCCATTGACTTGGCTTAGGTGGCAAAGTGGTGGGAGGGGTTAGGGTAGGTATTATATCTGAATCTTGCCTAACAAAAAAGGAAAGAGGTATGCATGCCTAAATTCGGGTTTAGTTGGTTCCTAGCCTATCTTGGTAAACTTGTTAGGGTGCTTAATTTTCACCAAAGGAAATAACTCTAGGCAAATGACGAACTGAGGGTGTCTAATTCTACTGAGAGATTAACAGGCTTCCCCAAGGCCTAAACACTAGAAATTTAATGGCGCAACAACACTACAATCACAAAGGAAAGCAATCATCCTTTTGTGCGTAAATGAGCAAGTAAGATTGGTAAAACAGAAGCAATCTCACATTTTGATGAGTGCCAGTTAAAATTCTAATATGCTTGGTTGGATGAGATGCACAAGATATCATTTAGGGTGTGGTCCTAAGTGACCAACACATAGAGCATCAGACATGAGAGGAGCAAGAGCAAGAGAGTATCAATTTTGAAAAAATTCATTAGTCGAGAGTGTCTTTATAGTGCCTACAGACATACAAATTCGTATATATGTATGTGCATATCATTTGTGTATACATATATACTTTATGATTTATGTGTATATGTATATGTAAAAATGTACCCAAGTAATTAATAAATCAAGATTAATTACACTGACTTTCCCTGAGATTTATGACAATTACACTGACCTCCCTGAGATTTTTGAAATTACACTGACCGCCACTACTTTACCTTAAAATATACAGATATCTCTCTCCTGTCAATTTTTTTCTTCAAAATAACAAAACTTATCCCTTTCATATTTCTTTTTTCAATTTTTTAAGTTTTGAGCCAATTTTTTTTTCATTTTTCAAATAAATATTGATAAAAATCTTAACTTTATTTTTATATAAAATAAAAAATAAGTTATTTACCTTAAATTTGTTTTAAATAAAAAAATAAAAAATCTTTAAAAAAAAGGTTTTTAAAAAAAAATGTCAAAATTGAAAAAATGCAAAAATAAATAAATAAAAATGATAATTTCGTCATTTTGAAGAAAAAAATTGACAGGAAGGAGGTATTTGTATATTTTCATGTAAAGTAGAGGAGGTCAATGTAATTATCATAAATCCTCAGGACAAGGTCAATGTAATTTACCCATAATTCAAATGATTGGCCATATATGAACTGTGGTTCAATGGCTAAGGTTTCCTTCATCTCATGAGAGCTTTTGAATTCAACTCTCCTTGACCTTATATGTTTTTACAAATTTATGCTATCGGAAATTCCTTCACTAGCACACTCACACCTAGGGAAAGAGAGGTGGAATGAAGGCATCACCAGACATGCAGGTGTTGAAACATGTGTGTCCTAGCTGCATCCTCACAATTTTGGATCCGTCCTGCCTCATTATGCAGATTAAGACACTCGAGTTCTGTTTCATAGGAGGGCTGGAAAATTGGAAGAAAGGGAAAGTAGGAGGGAAGAGAGATCGTAGGGTAAGGAAGGGACCTTTATCTCATATTGTTTAGTTGAGTATGAATGAAATGAGGAAGGAAAGGAGAGAGATTATGTGGTTTTACCATTGTAGCCCCTCTATATTAAAATACAACTTCTTTTTCAAAGGTGAAAAGGCAATAAAGGAGTAGCAGCCCTTTCCCTCCCCTTTTCCTTTCACTTTTTTGAGGAAAGAAATTGGTGAGCCGGGCTGGAGGCAAGGGGCTTCCCTCCGGTGGCGGTTCTAGACTATTGACATAGGGAGGAAAAATTAAAAAAAAAAAAAATTGGAATTTAAGGGGGTCTCTTATAAAAACATGAAAAATTTTGAGGGGAGCAATTCCTAATTTTCAAAAAAAAAAATCTATAGAAAACGGGGGTAAAAAAATTAAATATTTAAAAATTGAGGGGGCCATCCCCCCCCCCCCCCCAAGCCCCCTAAATATCCGCCAATGCTTCCCTCCTTTCCTTGCCATTCCCCCTTCCCCTCTACTAACCAAATGAAAAACTCAGCATCCACACCACCCCCCCCCCCTACTTCAATTTTCCTTCCTACCAAACACATTGTTAGGTGCAAGACCTCTACTTGAAAGGTCACTAGAGTAGAAGCATGGCAAGCCCAAGAAATTCAGATACACATGAAAAATTCTTTCAAAATTTTGAAAGAGAGAATGAATATAAACAATTAGAAGTGTATAAACTACAAAACAATAGTGGACTTTTCGAAAAATATATTCAATAACATGGGCTCGTTTCTTCACTTCTAAAAAAATTTAAATTTTATAAGCTAATTCTAATCTATCCCTAGATCAGGCGGCCAGATCAAGTATTTCAATTGGGACATAGTGCTAAGTGGAAACTGAAGGAAGAATCAAACACACAAAATATTTTAAAGAGAATGAATGTGAAATAAATGCAGGAAAAATATAAATGTTCCTATACTATTCAGCGAGTACTGTAACTTCTCAGAATCTCATATTGTGGAATATGCAAGACAAGTTAAGGTATCAACTGATTCAGCTCACAGATTTTTCTGGCATGAAACTTTCAAAGCTTACAGGAATTAACTTTAGTGGGAACTGAAGACCGTCAGTACCAATGAATGTCCCTCCATTAGCCCTCTCATCTTGTAGTGTTTCCCCTGCAACCAAAATATAGCAAAGCTATTCAAGGTCTAATGGAGGGCCATTTTGGTTGAATATAAATATAGCCAAACAAATATATATATATATATATATATAAAGATAAAACATAAAAATTAAAATATATATTATTTGAAGGAGAAAAAAAAAACACAGTTTGCTGAGCTGAAAAATGAAAATGCCAAAAACAATATCTACCACATGCTAACAATGTCCATAGCAAGCAAGCATCAAGATGACTTACCGAATTTATCTGGAGGTGCAACAACCGTCCCTTTCAATAGCAAGGACAACTGAGTAATAAAAGGCAATTTAGTCAGAAGATATCAATGGGAAAAAAAATCATGAATCAGTAAATTAACAAACAATTTAAAAAATAAATGGGAATAACAATTCCTGAATCACTCTAAATATAAAAAAAAATTAAAATAAATAAATAAATTCTGGAAGAAAGAGTCTCACAGTCTCTTCAAAAAAAAAAAATACTACTAAAGCAAGGTCCAACATGAATCCTTAAATAGTTCACATGAATGATTTCCATCTAAGGAGTAATATAATCATCAAAAAAAGAACCCTTATAAAATCATCAACTTCTGACCAAAAATAAAAAGTAACAAGCTATTACTTTGAAAATAATTTATTTAATTATTGGATTCCTCAAAAATGAATAGGAAGGCCCTAGTTGATAGTAACCTTGGTCAAGAACAGATCGTGAAAAGTTCGTCCTTTCTCCTTTAGTTTAACTTCATCCAAAGTGCTGGAAAAATCCCAAAGAAAAAAAAAATAAAATAAGATCTCTAATCACAAAAAGATACAAAATAAACAAATAGATAATAGAATGCTACAATGGTACAACCTAAGCATCCCCCTCCCCCTAGGGTGGATAAATGAACAATTAATAAGTCAAAAGTCGTGCCTCTGAAATAAGATCTCTCGTCGCAAAAAGATATTAAATTAAAAATTAGATAAAAGGACACTACAACCTAAGCATAAACAAACAATTAGAAAGTCATAAGTTTTGCCTTTGTCTGAAATGCCTCAAAACCTTGTAGATTAATTAGTAATACTTCAAAGTTCAAACCTGAGCTCCTGATTTATTTCATTTAGCTTTCTCATTGCGCTCCGGCACTCCTTTTCAAGAAGCGGAATGATCATTGGAATACTGTCCATAGTACCTAGCAGCAGTATACATCTCAAATTTTCAGTCATAGAATACAACAAATTAACATTGTAGTCAGATCAGAGTAGAATAAAAACATGCGTACCTTTTCTGCAGCAATTCCTCCAAGAATAGCCTAAGGCTGCTCACACCTATTCTGCTTCTTTCTTGCTTTGACAGAGACCGACCCAGCTTCTCCTCCAAAGATGCTATATCTTCCATCTCTCTTAAAGAAATAGCCTGCAACAAGAAGTGCAGGATAAAAATTAAATTTTGGAAACAGAAGAGGAAAGAGATTCTATTCAACTAATCCATCTTCCAGACCTAGAAAGAATTTCATGGGCCCCACACAAAGATAGCATACATTTCATTGGTAAAACTAACCAAGAGTCTGATCTTTTAGTACGTTGCCACTCTTAACTTGTTTGTCTTTTATTGATATGTAGTACTAATTTTAGTATATTACTAAATGGGGCAGTCAACTCCTTTAATTTGTACTCCAACTTCATGACACTTCTAGGACTAGGAGTATGTGGGGGGGATGAAAGACCACGACACCTTTAGAAGAAAGATTTCCATAAATATCATACAGAATATCTGAAATTTCATGACATTTCCATAAGCAGGCCATCAGGCAACAAGCACATTCAGTAGGATATAAAAACAATAGGCAAGTGTGAATGTTTTGGTTTGCTCACAAGCAGGCCATGTGGCAACAAACACATTCAATTTTTTGCCCCTAATCCATGAACCACTGTGCATGATGGTTCTAAATAGTAAAAGGTCATATTCATGTGCTACTTCACATCTGGGTACATAGGGAAACCAAAGAAGTACAGAAAGTACATTAGAGAGAGAGAGAGAGAGAGAGAGAGAGAATGCGACAAAATATCATACATTCTATATCTGAAATTGATGACATTTCCATAAGCAGACCACATGGCAACAAGCACATTCAATAGGATATACAAAACAACAGACAAATGTGTGTGTTTTGGTTTACTCAAAAGCAGGCCACATGGCAACAAGTTGTCTTTTGTTTTTTGGCCTTCCCCCCTCTTTCTTAGAATTCAACATCTCTGATATGTTCTGCATTTTGTTCACCCACTTCATAAACTTCCATCAAAGTACTTTCCTAAAATTATATCCCTGAAAAGAACCTTGGCAAGCACGAAGTCTACACAAGGTTCAAAGTTCTTGTCTTGTGAATAAATTTAGTTGGAGGAGAAGTCTACACAAGGTTCAAAGTTTTTATCTTGTGAATAAATTTAATTGGCCAAACAACAGAATTGTTTCAGAAATACTATGAAATTAGTGTAAAGTTTAAAAACATTTGGAAGATAAAATAAAACTAATTAAGATAGAAAGATAATCCATACTCCATTTAAGCCATAACTGATGACATAAAATCGAGAAAGATGTGAAGTTGTTTATAGTTTATACAAAACCCATGAAGTGTCTTGGTCCAACACTTCCACAAAAGGTTTTTCATTCAATTAGAAAGGCCCTACCTTCCCTCAATGTGGGAAATTATACATGTTTTCACTTAAAAATGTAAAATCTTTCTTGCTATGGAGCTAAATAGTGCAGTAATTACCTAGAACAATATACCACGTAGTTTTACATAATACTAAATGGAGCCTTGATGTTTTAAAACCTTGATGTCAGTAATTTCTTGCTGTGGCTGCCAGATTTATTTTTATCCCTTTTATGTATATTCATATAATACACAGAAGGAAAGCTATTCTGATGATGTGACGAAGTCATATAAAAGCGGATAAAAGCATGAATTTTCAGATTGCTAGATTTTAGAGCATAGAGTGTAAGTGATGGAAAAGGTTACATTTGATGCCCAAAAGAAATCTAGACGCCATACTTAAATAGGCATAAGTGTATAATTATACTTTCACAGTTTAAGGTGATAAGAACAAAAATTCAAGGACAAAGAGGAAAAAGGGGGCATAATGTATATGTTACGACCACTCACATCCCAATATGGCTACCTAAGAAACACAAACACTCTATTTTGGCTCACGTATCCGTATCGGATGGTGACGCTCTCGGACACTTTCCAGACACGTGTCCGGACACCTGAATCATGGATGTTGATGATTAAATGAAAAAAAAATTTAATGTTTATTTAATAACTTTGTTATTTTAATATCTTAATACTATTTTTTAAATTTGTGTGTTTTTATGCCAAGTTTAATTGAAAGAATATTAGCTTTTTATTATATGGTTATACAAAAAATATAAAAAATTTATATATATTCAATGTGTCCTTGTCCTACTTTTTTGAGAAATAATGTGTCTACGTGTCCGTGTCCGTGTCGTGTCGTATCCATGTCCCGTGTCCATATCCATGCTTCTTAGATGGCTACTGTAAACCTTTGTTAGTATTAACTTTGACCATGGGAAACTAATTTTGATTATGAGATAAAGCTTGAAAAATAGAAAAAAGGTATCAAAACCTGTTTAAACTCATCATTTGATCTGTAAACAGATTCTTGTCCAGAACCAACTCTTCCAGAAGGCACAGATGTGAAAAAGGGGGAGTCACCCAACATGAATCCATCAAGTGTACATGCAGGTGGTGATAGAAAAACTTCCACATCTGAAGCACAGTGCAAACTGAGGTATTTTTGTATCAAGCTTCGTTGAGACAATTACAGTCCTCGAAAGCTCAGGATCAATCTGTATATAATTATTGAGAACAGTCAATCTGTTGAAACCAATACCAAAGAATTGAAAGCAGCCCAAATCTCCTAAGATGCTGTTTCGACAAGTTCACATATATAACATATGGCTTCAATATTGTTAGAATTGCATTGACGAGGGAAAGTGAGAATTTTTACTTCCCATTTAAGATGAAGTTTCTGTGAAATCTGTAACAAAAAAATGGAAGGTAATTCAATAGAGTGAACTCCAATAGTAGATAAACACATACTTGCATTACCACCCTCCGCGTCGTTGCATTGATCCAATCGTTGCAATCTTCTAGGCATAATATGATGAACTCTTTATGCTGCATTTTAGCTCGCACTAGGGACTCCACTGCACGAGCCTGACCCTGCCATGTATGGGGCCACAACATTCACCAGCATTATCAAATGATGATGTCAAAAATGGAAATCAGATGAATCTTTCACAAGCATGAGACAGAACCTGTAAAGCTCGATTTTTTCGACCTGGAGCAGGAGCAACAAGTCCTGGAGTGTCAATAATGGTGAGGTTTGGACAATATTTGTATTCTACTTTAATTATTATTTCCTTAGCAGAGAACTGACAAGGCTCACGCTCCAACCTCATGTTTTCAGCTTCAATGTATGCCTACAGAGAATCACCAATAATAATAATAATAAGGTACAACTGCCAAAGTATTGTTTTGATCCATATCAAAGGAGAGAGAAAAAAAAATATAGTTCTAAAAATAAACATCAGCAACACTACATTTTGAAATTGTGACATAAATGAAGCTTATGGATGTAAAGTAGTACTTCAAAATATGGATCACATTGTAGATTCAGTATGGATCTTAAAGCTCTATTAATCATGACAAAAATTTGACAAAAAGGGGTTAAGAATGCAATAACCACCAGAAATCATTAATTTTCTGCATTGCAATCATGTTTGCTAATTTTATAAGCCTTTTCATAGGCTGAAGACGACTCTTTTGACATTATTTCACCATTTGAACTGCTTTACTTAATTCTAGTGTGCAGCAAACTAACCTCCTGCACATCTGTCTGACAACATTATTAAACTAATGACTCCAATCCTATTTGGGACCTCAATCACATCCTTAGCTCCCATTCCAACATATATTATCTTAAAAGTCCATATTTCTTTCCAAGAACTGAGTCAAGCTCACAACACAATCAACAAAGCCTTATTGTTAATATTAACTCTGTTTATTAAGTAGCAGGGTATGTTCTTAGTGTTGTCCTCATATTCACTGCCAATCACTAGTTCATGTCACCACCAAAAGAACCCGAAAAGAAAAAAAAAAAGAAAGAAGAAAGGGCAGCTGTAATACAAGCCCAAAATTTTTTCCCTACAAGTAACAACAAAGAAGCTTGTGTACTCACATGGAAAGGGTGTAAAGGGCTGTTCAATATCCAACATCGCTTTGGTATTGTATTGAGTTAGGAATAAGTTTTGCTCCTTAATTAAGAGTTCTCAAAATTCTGAAATTGTAAGTTAAGGGGTTTTTACAATGGTGCTTCTTCTACTCGTTGAGTTATGGTTTAAATGGTCTCATGATAAGTGGTATTCCACATGTACTATATTAATTTGTGTGGGCTTGTTACTTTTTCCATACAAAGAACTCAACATGTGGTAATTGGATATATCACGAATTAGCCACATGTAGGAACTTCTTTTGATTTTGGGAAAGTAAAAGGTATGATGATGTATCAGTTGAATGGCTAAAACAAATGATATGCTTTTAAAATCTAAAACAAAAGTTGGGGGCTCCCATGACAATCAAGAAGCCTTTTTGGTCCAGAGGTAATTGTCCATGGTAATGAGTTCGAGTCCTAATTCATGTTTTATTGGTCATATTTATTTATTTTTGTTATCCCATGGTGTTAAAGGTATTTTGAAAATTTCCAAATTTATTGGATATGGATTGTAGTAGTGGTACATGTGTCTTAGTTTGAATCGAGTTAAGCTATTGCGTCCTTATATAGGTCTTTATTAGGTATACAGAAAATTTTCAAATTTGTTGGAAATTAACCCAAAGAATGAAATTGGGATCGATGAAAGCAATGGATATTGAGAAAATAAGAAGGATAAGTTTTCAGTCAAGAATTATTTTGAATAACTTGAAAATGTGAATATAATGGAAATTGACCGCTGCGTGAGATAGTTAGCTGTTAATGTAGACATTTACAGTCAAACCCATCAGTTTACAAATCTTGGTCCTCAAAATAATAAGCCAAACATACAACAAAATAAGGCGGTATAATACAGAAATAAGGAAACCTTTTACCATTGTGTAATCATATCCTTCAATACCATAGTGTAATCATATCCTTCAAGTATAAGAAGAAGTATATATAGTTTTACCTGGAGTTCTTGGAGAGACTTTTCTTGAGCGACATTGGGTTCGCAATCGGAGAGGAGGTGACAAAGTGGGGAATCGCAATCGGGGTTGTACTTCATGTGGAGGGTAATGGGGCGGCGGGTCTTGGTGCCACCGCCAACGTGGTTGAACTGGAACCCCATGAGGGCCTCGACCAGGGCACTCTTTCCATCCGTCTGGTGGCCCACCACCAACACCGCTGGCACGTCGAACGGTGTCTCAAATTCTTGTGCCAGCCCATGCAACTCATTGTACGCCTCGTACAGCCTTGACTGCCCTTCCATCTCAATGTTCACCGCCACGGGCGACCCTTCTTCTTCAACCCTCTCCATTTCTCTGTTATCTCTTTGGAGACAGCCGAGAAACTGTATCGTGAGGCAGCGATTGAGGGTTCATATCCGCTGCGGTAACTTTCCAACGATTGAGCTTTACCAGCATGGTACCCTGTAAATTACAGTCATCTTAAAAGGTGACTTGCGATGTACCACACGTTTTAAGCATAATATGACATAGTGCAGGTATGGATCATCCGTGAAAAAGTAGAGTTTAAAATAAGTTTAATTCACCAGTAGCGCGGAGATTCGACTACTTTTTCGTTTCACGAGCTTCACGATTTACTTAATGCACTTGGTTAATAGACGATTTAGTGCATCCGATGTTTACTCTCTTATGATAGTACTAAGGACTGAACGTCAAGACTGTCAATAGGCTAAAGTGTCATTAGGAGAGTTCCATTACCAAAAAAAAAGGTATAATTTAAACTAAATTATGATTGTTTTAATGAATATATTTAAAATGAATTTAGATGATATTTTAATATTTAGATAAATTATTAAATTTATTATATAAATAAAAAATGAAAGTTTTTTAATAAAAAATTTAGAAAAAGTCATTTATTGAATTAGTATTTGAATTTGAACATGTCTAAATAAACATTTCAAAAATATTAAAACAAACATTCAAATATAAAAAAAAGCTCGATTTGAATTTTGAAATTTTTGTCTCGAAAATCCAACCGTCCATTTAAACATGTCTATTATAAACAAATTATTATTAGAGATAGAGTAATGATATAACAAATTCGAGCTCATTAAAACAGAATACAAAATAACATTATCAAAAATATTTATACAAATGAGTTTGTCAGTGCTGTACTCGTCTATATAAACACTTTGATAAATCAGAATTAGATTGTTATTTAGAGAAAAAATTATTGTCTAGAATCTCTAATTTTAATATTTTGAATTGATGAAAGATCACATGGTGTGAAGTGTTCCACTCTACAATGGATTGCTTGAAATATTTTAACTATATTTGTGTAGACTGGTGGTAGATTGGTTGGTTGACATAGTAATAGACTTCATCTAACTATCTTAGATACATTAATGAGCTCACAAAATTAGTTATGGAATGATATGAACGGTATGTATATATCTAATTTCAATTAAGTATAAAATTTTAATTATTTCATTAATTTTTTTAAAATAGTTATCTAATAAAAAAAAATTATTTGTTTGGAAGCAATACCAAAGCAATTTTGTTTTATTACATTTTATCATAAAGATGATTGTAATGATGAGTATGTTTGAGAGATATGAATTTATTTATAAATTAAATCAAGTTTTTTATTTATTTATTGTGATGATGATGGTATTGATTGTTAATGATTATTATTTTGTTTAATATTACATGATTTTGTGATTTTAATGTGCATATAGATTTAGTGATATGATAATGTTTAAAAGGTATGAATTTGTATGTAAAATGAACTTGTTTATTTATTGTGATGATGATGATATTTATTGTTAATGGTTATTATTAAATTTTAATATTACAGGATTTTGTGAATTTCATGCACGTATGGATTTTGTGATTTGTTGAAAGATGTTATCATGAAAAAAGAGGATGCATTTTTTGGATTTGTATTAATTTTGTGATGTTGGAATTTAGGATACTTTTAGGTTTGTGTTAATTTTGTGAATGTTGGCATTTCATTTATTAATGTTATGTAGTTTTATGCAAATGTTACTTTTATTATTGATATTTACATGTTGAATATTGGATATATTTTTATTTAAAATATTTATATAGAGTTGAAGTACATGTTAAAAATCTTATATTGTGATGGTTTTTAGGACGTACGGAATGAGGCGAGGTACATAAACAGGTTCAGGATTATAATAAAAGTTTAAGTAAAAAATATAAATAGAGTCAGAGTTAGGAAAAGAACTTGTCCTGTTGTCATTCTGAATTCCTCCTAAACCACACTCTAAAATTTTTATTTTAACTCTTTTGCAGCTTGTGTATATATATAACCCAATGATAAATATATTCTCAATCTCAATTTATCTAAATTAATTTCACTTTTATTATAAGAGGAATTTCTGATTCTACCTTTGACAAAAGATAGAGAAATCAAAATATTAATTTTGATTATCACTTATTGATTACCTATTTAATTAATTAAAATTGTTTTGCTAGAGGTCATTTGAAACCAATGCTTGATCTAAGCCATTAATGTTTTGAGGGAGCCCTCGACTTGATATTTAAAGGAAAACATTGCTTTTCAAAAATAGTATAATTGAATTTTAGTGGAAGAAAATTCAAAAGATCGATATGAAAGAAGTAAGAGAGGGGATAGTTATGACTTGTTAGAAACAACACACTGGCATTGGTACAGTCGATTGCAAATAGTGCATGGTAAAGAGTCTCAAGCCTCTTTTAGTCCCCCGAGAACAAACACACAGAGAGAGAGAGAGAGAGAGAGAGAGAGAGAGAGAGAGAGAGAGAGAGAGAGAGAGAGATGTGGCTTTGTTGGCAAAGGCTGATCAGAAACCTCATGCTGTTTGTATTCCATTCCCATCTTGGTATGTGTTTGAATCTAAAGTTACAGTTTATTTTATATTTTTTGAAAATTTTGAATCAATTTTAAATTTAAATCCAAATTTGAGTCACTGAAATGACCATCAGTTACTCAAATTGAATAAAAACTTCATTTGAATTTGATGATGTAGTCATTTTAGTCTTTCTCTAATTTTTTTTTTTTTTTTAAATTTCCACCTTATTCCAAATTTTTTTTCCATCATGTCCCAAAAAAATTACATAACAATTATTTGACAGTGATTTGAGTTTGTAAATAATATTGCACTGGTTTGAATTTGAGATTAAGTACAAATGGATTTCGTATTTGAGTCTACCACTGAGATAATTTTTTTGGGATTTTTAATGCAAAGATTGTTGAAGGAAATATTGTTACCCAAACACTATCTGCAAGTGATGATGCAAGCAATTATTCATGAGCCCTAGGTTGTATTCGTGAAATCATTGTAGTCGTAATTTTGATTTGCATTGTGAAATTAACAATCTATGCAACAAAAGTTAGAGAGAAAAAGGAAAAGCGATATAGAAAATTTACGTAGTTTAGTAACGCGTGCTACGTTCACAAAAGCGGCCATGTTCTTCACTATATAGAAAACATGGATACAATGTATTTATATTGCACCGCAGTTAAATTTTAACTCTTATCTAATATATTGAAATTTTTTAATATATCCTTATCATACTGCGGGAGATGAAGTTGCTGTTAACTAATATTTGAGTATTGGAACAAAAGTATCTTCTAATATCGTTCTTTAAAAAATACTTTTAATATGACACAAATAATTTTTAAGATTGAAGTTGCGGTTAAATATGAGAAAATAAAACCTTTTACATGACTTACCTAAATGAAAGGTAATTGATTGATTTTCACTTTTTACAGTGACTTACCTAAAATGAAAGATAATTGATTGATTTTGGGAACCAAAATGTACCAATGGGGACAAAGATTTATAATTGTTCTCGTCTCATCTTATCTTGATTGGCCTTATTATCTTGGCTGCATTGTGTGGACTAAATGCAGCAAGGCTCAAATCACTCTGGACTTTCTACATTTTTTTGGTGGCAACATCTTCCCTTTTCACTTTTTTTCCTCTTGTCATTCAATAAAATTGTGCCCTCCTTGTCATCACCAAAGGGACTACATTTACATTAATTGTTATCACCATAGAAAGGATGACAGGGTTCTAATCCTATTTCTCTTAGAACCATTTTGATGTGGAACATAACATATGTACATGTTGAATTCAAGTGCTAGCAACTATTGAGCTAATGTGTGGGATTTTTTTGAAATCCCAATAGAGTAATGAGTATAGAAAATGACTAATATACATGATTGGGTTCAAAATATAACAATTTGAGTTTTTGAGTATGTACATAAATCCTGGAACCAACGGATAATGACTTTGACGACATAGCGGTGCACTGATTAGCATTTTAATCTTACATCTACCCTAATTTTTTTGGGATTTTCTTAAGTTTTGTACTGAGGAAATCAAAAAATGAGCATAACATAATAGCATGGATATCAAGAATATAAAAGAATTGAATAGCTAGAGGTCGTTTGAAACCAATGCTTGTTCTAAGCCATTAATGTTTTGAGGGGGCCCTCAACTTGATATTCAAAGGACAACATTGCTTTTCAAAAATAGTGTAATTGAATTTTAGTGGAAGAAAATTCAAAAGATCGATATGAAAAAAGTAAGAGAGGGATAGTTATGACTTGTTAGAGACAACACACTGGCGTTGGTACAGTCGATTGCAAATAGTGCATGGTAAAGAGTCTCAAGCCTCTTTTAGTCCCCCAAGAACAAACACAAAGAGAGAGAGATGGCTTTGTTGGCAAAGGCTGATCAGAAACCTCATGCTGTTTGTATACCATTCCCAACTCAAGGTCACATAAACCCACTACTCAAACTATCAAAGCTTCTTCATCACAGCAACTTCCACATAACCTTTGTGAACACTGAGAACAACCACAAGCGCTTACTCAAGTCCAGAGGCTCCAACTCCCTCGCCGGCTCGCCGGACTTCTGCTTCGAAACCATCCCAGATGGTCTCCCTCCGATCACCACCATTCCGACCAACACATCCCTTCTTTGTGCGATTCCACCAGAAAGAACTGTTTGGTTCCATTTCGCAACCTTCTTGTCAAACTCAATGATTCTTCTTCACTGTCCAATGTCCCACCTGTGACATGTATTATCAGTGATGGGATCATGTCTTTCACTCTGAAAGTTTCTGAAGAGCTTGGTATTCCTAATGTTCTCTTCTGGACTACCAGTGCATGTGCTTTCATGGGCTACAATCAATGTATCCATCTATTGGCAAGAGGTATCACACCTTTCAAAGGTATGGTTCAATAAGATTGTGAAGGCAATCCTAATATTAGTTACTCAAATTTGAATATGAAGCTCTCAAATGGTTACCAAAAATTTTACTTAAATCTTTGATAAAATTCTCATTCTGGGTATATGTTTGAGTCTAAAGTTACAGTATATTTTATATTTTTTGAGAATTTTGAATCAATTTTAGATTTAAATTCAAATTTGAGTCATTGAGATGGCAAGCAATGACTCAGATTTGCATAAAAACTTCGATTTGAATTTGATGTTGTAGTTACTTAGTTTTTCTCTAATTTTTTTTTTTAAAATTTCCTCCTTGTTCCAGTTTTTTCCCATCATGTCCCAAAAAAATTACATTTGCATTGAACAATGATTTGAGTAGTGATTTGAGTGTGTGAATAATATTACACTGATTTGAGTTTGAGATTAAGTAAAAATAGATTTAGTATTTGAGTCTACCACTCTGGAGATGATTTTTTTGAAATTTTTAATACAAATTTAAGTCTGAGTCTAAGTTTGGATTACTGCTTGAAATTAGGGTTGTAAAGTGAGTCAAGTTATTTGAGTTCAGCAAAGTTAGAAACTTATTTAAAATCGACTTGCAAGATTAACAAATTAAGTTTGAACATATTTTGATATTCGCTCGTTTCGAAATCGGTTCGTTAAGTCAAAAAGAAGTTTAAAAAATTAACAAGTTGAATTTGAATATAATTTAAGATTCATTTATTTTAACGAGCAAACTAACACTTAAGTAATCTATAATTCAGGCTTAACTCATTTACATTTCTATCAAAATGCCTTAATCGTGCTTCCAATTTTTTTAAAAGAAAATGAGGTCCGGTGAGCTAATATATTCTGTATTTTTCAGATGCGAGCTATCTAACAAACGGGTATTTAGACACCAAAGCAGACTGGACTCCAGGTATGAAAAATATGCGTTTGAGGGACATTCCAAGCTTTATTAGAACCAGAGACCCAAATGATATAATGTTAGAATTTCTCAAGGGAGAAATTGAGGGATCTAAAAAGGCTTCAGCCATCATTCTGCACACTTTTGATGCCTTGGAACATCGTGTTGTCTTCTCTCTCATCAATGTTTCCCCCCATTTTCACCATTGGCCCTCTTCGACTGCTTCTTAATCAAATTCCCAACAAAAATTTGACATCTATGGAATGCAGTCTCTGGAAACAGGAGGCAGAGTGCATCCAATGGCTCAATTCCAAAGAACCCAACTCTGTTCTTTATGTAAATTTTGGCAGCATCACGGTTTTGACACAAAATCAAATTGTTGAGCTTGCTTGGGGCTTAGCTGACAGCAAGCAAAACTTCTTCTGGATAATTAGGCCTGATTTGGTGATGGGTGATTCGGATTCCGCCATTCTTCCTCCTGAGTTCATAGATGAAACTCAAGAAAGAGGTTTCATGGCGAGTTGGTGCCGGCAAGAGGAAGTCCTGAGCCACCCATCAGTTGGAGGGTTCTTGACGCACAACGGGTGGAACTCAACGATAGAACGCATCAGTAGTGGAGTGCCAATGCTCTGTTTTCCATTTCTTGCGGACCAGCAGACAAATTGTAGGTATGCTAGCACTGAATGGGGGATTGGAATGGAGATTGATGATAATGTGAAGAGAGATAAAGTAGAGAAGCTTGTGAGAGAGTTGATGGAGGGAGAGAAGGGTGAGGAGATGAAGAACAAAGCCATGGAGTGGAAGACAAAAGCAGAAGAAGCTACTAGTCCTTGGGGTTCATCATATCTGAATTTGCAAAGATTGTTGAAGGAAATATTGTTATCCAAAAACTATCTGCAGTGATGATGCTAACAATTATTCATGAGCCTCAGATTGTATTCATGAAATCATTGTAGTCATAATTTTGATTTGCCTTGTGAAATTAACAATTTATGCAACAAAAGTTAGAGAGAAAGAAGAAAAGTGATATAAAAATTTACGTAATTTAGTAACGCGCCTACATTCACAAAAGCGGCCATGTTCTTCACTATGTAGAAAATATGAATACAATATATTTATATTGTACCGTAGTTAAATTTTAACTCTAATTTGATATATTAAAATTTTTAAATATATCTTCATCGTACTGCGAGAGATGAAGTTGCTGTTAACTAATATTTGAGTATTAGAACAAAAATATCTTCTAATATCGTTCTTTAAAAATACTTTTAATATGACACAAATAATTTTTAAGATTGAAGTTGCGGTTAAATATGAGAAAATAAAATCTTTTACATGACTTACCTAAAATGAAAGGTAATTGATTGATTTTCACTTTTTACGTGACTTACCTAAAATGAAAGATCATTGATTGATTTTGGGAACCAAAATGTAGCAATGGGGACAAAGATTTATTGTTCTCGTCTCATCTTATCTTGATTGGCCTTATTATCTTGGCTGCATTGTGTGGACTAAATGCAGCAAGCCTCAAATCACTCTGGACTTTCTACTTTTTTTGGTGGCAACATCTTCCCTTTTCACCTTTTTTTCCTCTTGTCATTCAATAAAATTGTACCCTCCTTGTCATCACCAAAGGGACTACATTTACATTAATTGTTATCACCATAGAAAGGATGACAGGGTTCTAATCCTATTTCTCTTAGAACCATTTTGATGTGGAACATAACATATGTACATGTTGAATTCAATTGCTAGCAACTATTGAGCTAATGTGTGGGATTTTTTTGAAATCCCAATAGAGTAATGAGTATAGAAAATGACTAATATACATGATTGGGTTCAAAATATAACAATTTGAGTTTTTGAGTATGTATATAAATCTCGGGACCAAAGAATAATGACTCTGACGACATAGCAGTGCAGCGGTTAGCATTTTAATCTTATATCTACCCTAATTTTGTTGGGATTTTCTTAAGCTTTGTACTGAGGAAATCAAAAAATGAGCATAACATAATAGCATGGATATCAAGAATATAAAAGAATTAAATAGCTAGAGGTTTGCTCAAGTGTGCAATAAACTGTTACTTCGGTTGAGTTTCAGAGGGTTTGAGATTGGTCTAGTAATCTAGTCCAAAAGGAAGTGCCATACATAATGAGAATTTTTTTGGCACAGATTGAATAAGTTCCACTTGGTGCTTGAAGGTAGGGCTGTAAACGGATCGGATTTGGACCGAATCAGAGCTGATCCGTTTAAAATGATAATATATATATATATATATATATAAACGGATCGGATCGAATTGTATCATATCCGGTCCGTTTATATTTGGATTAATCAGATTTGGATCGGATCGGGTCATAGATCACTATTTCTAAAACCATATCCGAACTTAGCGGATCAGATCTCGGATTGGATCGGATTGCGATCCACTCTATTGACAGCTCTACTTAAAGGGAAGGTATGTCAAAGTCTTACCCCTTGAACAGTGGCGGATCTATATCCTTGAGATAGGGGGTAAGAATATTAAAATTGAAATTTAAGGGGGCTAGATATGAAAGATTTTGAGGGGGAGGGAGCATTCCTAATTTTTTTAAAAAATATTCTATACAAATTAAGAATAAAAAATCAAATTCAAAAAGTTTTTGTTGGGGGCACAGCCCCAACCCCCTTTGGTGTTAGCCACTGTCCTTGAAAAGGTCTAGGAAAAGTATAAAAGTGCAGGTGCTACTGATTTCATCATTAAGGTACAGTATTTCAGAAGTACCCAAAATTTAAGTAGCGAAAGAAAAAGAAAAGGGCAAATGAGATTGACACCAATACCTCAGTTTGAAAGGGGCTCAATATAAGCAAGGCCTTTTTATCACTATTGGTAAAGGAGTGAGTTGATGAAATCCAAACAAGGACTTGTTTTTGAAAGCCATTTAAAAGCTTACCAAGCTGTATCTAATATTTTCCAACCAAAACAAACTGTGGAATTCATTTTGCATATCACAATTGCATAGATAATTAGATATATGCCTACCGAGGTCGTACCTGAGTGTTGCAAGTACCTACTTTTTACTTAATTGTAATAAGTTTGATTCTTTACGATAATACTACATACATACAAGTAGTAGTTAGACTCCTTCCATATACATGTGTGTGTGCGCGTGATTGAGCTCGCCTTTGAAACATCTTCTGCCCATCATTGCACAAATACAATTACTCTGTCACATTGATTAACTTACAATCTTTCCTCCCACAAACCAAACTTATTCAATGCACATTTTTCAGACACATGAAAAGAAATATTACACAAGAGACTGAAAGGGAAGGAAAAGAAAGCATGCAATCACATTTGTAGTCCACTAGAACCGATTAACTTGGTCAATCCAAAAGTAATAGCCATGGCCATCCACCCTCCAACCAGCACCCTAGCACAGGACTTCACCACTGGAGTCCTCCCCAGCACTGCTCCACCCCCTCCAAACACCACCAGTGCCAAGCTCACTGCAGCAACCACCACACCCAGCCTCACCTTATGGTCTCCTATAAATGCAGCCGCGAGTAATGGCACAATGGCCCCAAAGGAAAATGCAAGGGCTGATGCCATAGCTGCTTGCACTGGATTCGGCAGCTGTTCTTTCTCGTTGTCTTCTTCATTCTCTCCGCTTTCTCTCAATCTCTTCTCTCTCTTCTTTTTAGCTACCTCTATGTCCAGTTGAGAGTATACAGAGACAAACTCCCCTATCGCCATGCTACAAGCCCCGGCGAATAACCCTGCAAATCCGATAAGGATCATGGCTTTCGCATCTTTTTTAACAGCTCCAACACCCATCATCAGTGATGCAATTGAGACCAATCCATCATTGGCTCCCAACACAGCAGCTCGAAGCCATTGTGCCCTTTGGGAGTAGTCAAAGTCTTTCTCTTCATGATCT
The DNA here is from genome assembly GCA_008638375.1 of Nyssa sinensis. NCBI lineage: Eukaryota > Viridiplantae > Streptophyta > Magnoliopsida > Cornales > Nyssaceae > Nyssa > Nyssa sinensis. Next base: position 7,123,006 of record CM018039.1, on the reverse strand, counting down.
TGACACCGGTTTTGCTCAATATCATTGTTAGGAATTGGAATTTGGACATCAATAAGTGCAGCCATAAAGGAATATATAGAACAGTACCAAGGCAAAGAATAACTATAACAAAGCAAGAAAATGAAGAGGATATGACTGCACATGGAAGACACACGCCCCTCAAGAAGGGTATATATAGAGGGGGAATATATATATATATATATTAATTTTTGTTAGTGTTGATAGAGGTGGGCATTGCTCGTTCAAAAGGAGAAGATAGTGTGGAGGGCACAAGCCCTTGATGGTGGCTTTTAATTAATGTAGGATAAACTTAAAAGTGTTTGAAGTCATTGAAGTCCCAAGTTTAAATTGTTATATATGAATTCTAAATTGGTAATTTCTCACCTCTGTCAAATCATTTCACATTGCCTAATTATTTTTCAGAATCATTACGAAAACACACAGAAATTTCTTATAAGTGTTTGAAAAAGAATTAGATGAGCCTTTCTTCTTACCACTTATAAATTCATGTGATAAGGCATATATAAACTTGACCATGTAAATAAGTTTAAAATATTGAATCTCAAGGATGGCATGTTACATGTAGTAGTGAAAGAAGTTATTTAGGGGACGGTCACTTTATATCAATATCTGTGATGTCTTTTTTAAAATTATAAGAAAATTTTTCATCGTAAATATTATAAAAGTCATATTACGTCATATAATGACATAACATGATGTTTTGGTTGTTGCCAATGTAGTTATACTAAAAATTATTCCATGCATTTTAGCTTTCTTTTTTTTATCCAAAAAAAAAAACTTGAGATGGTGGGGTTTGGGGCAAACCCCTACTTATATATTAAGACTGCCTTTCCTAGTTTACATTTTTTTTAGAGGAAGAAGAACATCAGAAAATTTACAGTTTACTTGACCATTGAAGTCAACAAGGGATATGTAGATTTTGATTTTTTTTTTCTCTCTCCTTTCTTCTGCAAAGTGTTGTGTGTGTGTGTGTGTGTTTGGGGGGTAAGATTTTCTTCACATACATAATTTGCAAAAACATATCTTATTTAGATAGCTACAGGCAAAGAAACTTGTGGCCCCATGGAAAATAAGATTTGAGATATATGTGAACAGAGCAACCATTGAACTCAATTAACCTTTTGGCAAAACCATGATTCTAATATTTTTCTATATATGTAAACACTACGTCTTTAGTCTAAATTCTACATAGTGCAACTCTTTTGAAGTCATCTTTAGTCAAGCAAAACTTGTACGAAATAATGGTAGAAAAGGACTCCATGAATCAAATCCAATTCAATGAGGGTGGTGTTAATATAATTATTACGTAATCCCATATCACCTGAAGACTAAAATTTAATATCCTTATAGGATGAGTTTGAATTTTGACTGTAATGATTCGAATTTTACATTGTATAATATTATCTGTTTTGACTAATGATCGATGTTTCTTCTTTTGCCCGTTCTTTAGTATATCAAATTGTCATAATTCTAATGAATAGTAAAAAAATAAAACATGTCATTTAATTTTTATTAAAGCATTTAAAACCAATTTTCTTCTTTTCACCGGTTCTTTTGGGTATCGGATTGCCAAAATTCTAATTAATAGTAAAAGCTAAAAAACTGAGTCATTTGTGACTTATTTGAAAAAGGCTAAAATTATTTTTAAAGAGTACAAATGAACTGGTTTTATATTTTTGACTCTTTGATAAATATTTTTTAGTGATACAGTGTCTCACATTGGTTCTCAAAACTATTTAAAACTTGAGCAAAGTTAGATCACAATAGAGTTAGTTTTTCTAAAACCTAATTAACTTAGTGGTTCGGACCTAATACAAGTAAAGAATTTCCAAATAGCCACTTAATTACAAGGCCTATTTTAGAAAGGATAGAATCAGTTTTATAGAATGCAGATGAATTAGTTTTAAATACTTTAATTATTTGATAAGTATTTTTTTCAGAAAAATTAAAATCTAATCAAAGTAAGACAAGAAGAGGGTTGGTTTTGTTTTTTTAAAAAAATATAGTTAATTAATGAGAATGTTCCTAACCTGATTCGGTTTCAAGAATTGCCAAACAGTCTTTATTAAAACATTTAAAATCGATTTTCTTCTTTTTCCAGTGGAATAATTCTAATTAATACTTAAAGCTAATAAACTTTTTCATTTATTCCCTATTAAAGCATTTAATACCAATCTTCTTCTTTTCCCAATTGCATAATTCTAGTTAATACTAAAAGCTAAAAAGTTGTCATTCCATTCTTATTAAATCCTTTAAAATAAGGTTGTGCTTCATGTAGGTAGCTACAGTTGGATAACATAGTTCGCGTGTTGTGTAAAGACTAAGGTTCTATCCTGAGGAGTGCAGTTACTCATGCTCTACTCAGTTGAAATGAGTTTTATTTTTCACAGTAATACACACATACTAGTAGTAATTAGGTCATCTTCCTCATCAAAAATAAAAAAGTGTGTGCTGCTTATTGAACATGTTTTTTACATGAACCATAGAAGCACTAAGGAAGATGGAGGGGTGAATAGGAGTGCACTTATACACACATCACAAAGATTTTGAGAAGATATATTGTTAATATAAATATAGTGGGAGTGTGCATTCCACACAAAAGTGGAAAGATATATGGACAAGAAAATTGGAGAGAGTGTGCAGTCCACACAAAAGCCACCAGCTCCTTGCTAATAAAAATGAATCTAAAGACAGTTGTTGCTTTCTGTTGAACTCTTTTCCTAACTCTCCACTCAAATCAACAACTATGGTGGAGCTGTGTTTCTTTTCCAATGCCACTAAAGGATATTGAAATCCATTTCTTGGGTAGGTTGGTTGAGAGTCCTTTTTTGATGTTAGTTGTCGTTCGTTTCTATCCGGTCTGAGTCAGCTATTGGTGATACTACAAAACAATGGTAGGTCACTGGTAGGAGTCTAGTGACGAACTTTCTGGCGAATTAAGTCAGTTGGTGATTGATTTAATGAGTAATTGCCAATCAATCAAAATGAATTTTTGAGTGTACCTCGTTTACTTTTTATAGAAGGGGGCTTCTCATTCTAGCAGAATTGAGTGAATGATTACCGGGATTCTTGAATCTTAGAATGGAGTTCTCGATGGAGTTCAAATGAGAGACTAAAACATTCAAGTTTTACGTCATTCTTATCTCACGATGTTGCTAAAGTCAGCCGGCGAAGGATAGTCCTGAGATCAATAGGATCCTAGCTAGTCCTAGGGTCAACTCGTGAGGGATGGTTCTGAATTCAGTCGGCAATATTCACGTACCTCACCCAATTGATCCTGGTCATCATAGAGCATATCAATGTTATTCTGGAACTTCTTCTTTCTTTTTTAGTTTATGGGTCTTTAACTTGGTCTCACTTCCAGTGCAATTCCAATTTTTTTGGCATTTGTTTTCTACCATTATTGTGCCTTTGGAATTGTAAATTTTTATTAATCTGAGATACAGGGGGTTGAAAAGCTCATGCACCATTATAGAGCGAAATTGAGTTTAACACAGAGACTAACTTCTGAATTACCTGATGTTTATTGTGACAAAGATCATAAATTTTATTTTCCATCTTTGCTCTTCTTTTAGTCCTTTTTTTACTAATCATCTCTATCTTCATATGATACAAGGAAAAGAGTAACAGATTAGTTTCTAGTCCTCGGGACTCAATTTCATGTGTAGTTACTGTAGTTCTATCATGTTTTGATTTAGTTAATGTAAGGTTTCTCGAATTCTTTATCCCGCATTAAATAAGTATTACTGTCTTGAGATTTATAAAGCTAAAATGACAGTTCAACTAATAGATTAATCTTTTGGATTAAAAACTTGACTGATAACAAGTATTGGTATCATATTAGACTCAACCCTTTATCCTAGTGAATCAAGAGTGACTCAAATATTCTAGAAATTCAACCTGTGACATAGAAATATATCATAAATTTATAATAAATTTCATGCTGTGTTACTGTGTTTATTCTTATTGCCATTTCAACTCAATAGCACTACTAATAAATGGGTCAATACATACAAAAAAAAAACACAAAATAAAAATCAAAATAAAAATTGGAGAATTAAACTTGAACCAATGCCATATCTCTTAGCAAAGCTTCAACTGCTCTTCTCCCAGACACCAAAGCCCCATCAAATGTTGCACTGGTCTGATGATCACCACAAATGTATAAACCCGGTCCAGCTCTCGGGTTTTTCATCAAATCGGTGGGCGGGCTTTGGTTTGGTTGTGCAAATCCGATCTTGTATGTTCTCAAGTGTCTCCATGACCCTACCATTGAATCCCCAAACCAACACGAAAGCTCTTGAACAACCTGAGCTGTTAAATCCTCATCCGACACATCTTCAAATAACCCGATAAGTGAAACCGATACCAAAACCTTACCGGGTGGACCATAGGATGGAGCCACATTCGTAGCAAAAAACATGTTATTCACAAGGCCTTTACCCGACCCATTAAGGAACAATAACGGGTCCTGAACCTGTTACTTTACTCCGATCCGCGGAAAAGTACAAACAAACTGTACTCCGAACCGGTTTTTTCTTACGATTCCGGTTCGCTCTTCCATTTTCCCTCCAAAAGATTAACTGCTTCCGGTTGTTCAACTGCCAAAATGACTCCGAGTTCACTCCTCAACAGCTCGCCATTCTCTAGCTTCACAGTCGCTGTATTCGACTCGAATTCGATCGATGTGACTCTCGAATTCAACAAGATCGATCCGGATGGTAACTTCGAAGCCAATTGTTCGGGAATGGCCGAAATTCCCTTTGCTGGAAGGGTATTGTCACCTAGAGCGAGACACTTGAAGACGAAATCAAAAAGCCTCGACGTCGTCTCGAGTTCTCTATCGAAGAAAATTCCGCCGAAGAACGGCCGAAAGAACCGATCAACAATCGAATCTGAAAATCCAATCTTCCTCAGCAAATCAATCGTAGAAACCTCATTTCCCGACAAAATTTCATCGTCGGATTTGGTCAAAACCCTAATTCTGGCCAATGCGATGAGTAATTTATCAACTGCTGTTCCAATTGGGTTGGTTAGGCTTTGTAGAGAGTCCCAGAAGTGGCGTAAAGGGTCTGCTACGGTGTGGAAGCGTCCATTGTAGTAAATCTGAGCTCCTGAGTAGAATTTTTGGAGCTCTAGGGCTTCGTAGTCCAGAAGTCTTTGGGCTTCGGGATAAGCCGTGATGAAGATCTGGAAGCCACGGTCTAAGACGAAGCCGTCGACGACATCGGTTCGGACTCGGCCGCCGACGGCGTCGGAAGCTTCTAGGAGGAGGAACGGAACATTCTCGGAGTGAAGCCGGGTGGCGGCGGCTAAACCAGCTAGACCGGCTCCGACGACGATGACTCCGGTTTTCTTGAGCTGCGATGGGGAAGGTTCCGATGGTGGCGAGTCCACGGAGATTTGAGCGGATGCTCGCGGTGGTTTGAATCTGACTCGATGGTGGGTATGGGAAGAGAGGAGGGAGGGGTTTGAGAAGGGAAGAGAGAGAGTGAGAGTCATTTGGATGAAAACGTGAGAGTCATCTCATCCATTTTCAGTCGTCGTCTTTTGGGGTTGGTTTTGCTTCGTTGGACATGGCTTATCCATGTAGGGCAGTGATCATGTACATGAGGGTGTAGGGGCTTATCTTATGTATACATTTGTTAAGCCCTCCATCAAAAGTAAATGTGGAAATCAAAATACAAAAGGTAATTTATTTGAGAATTGAAGGTAATAATTTATTTATTCATTAATAATTCTTTCCTTAATTTAAATTGGATGATTCGGTACTTTTTTTTTTTTTTTTTGTAGATATGAGAGAAAAATATAATTTAGATGTATATGTTCATTGGTTAAGTCTTAAAAAAGAAAAGAACTTTGTCATTTCAGGATAAATTCTCAATCCCAATTTAATACTTCTAATTACAAAACATATATATATATATATATATATATATATATATCCTTTTCAGGTTGGAGATGTGCTTGAATGAAAACTATTCCCATTCAATGAATTAGCAATTATAAAAGCATCATATGGAATTGCAGAATTTGATTTTGAAGCATCACATTATTTGAAAGCATATTCCCATTCAATTAGTGATCTATTGGCTTTTATACTTTATATGTTCCATTCAAAGTGCCTTTCATAGGTTTTGAAAGCATCACCTGTCTGAATGATAAGTTTACATTCCTTGAATTTTCAATCTATCAACCAGAGCATTTTTAGGTCTAAAGACAGACAGTCAAGCCCAAATAAAATAATGAAAAAGCTAATTGCAATATGCCAAAATCTATCAAAGCCACGTCATTAGACATGCAATATACAAGTATAATCAAATTTATTTGGTCCATTCAATTCAAGTTCTATACTATATTGCCTATAAGATGTATTGAGACTGGTAAACAAGGTGGGATTCAAAGCAAATTGGTGTATGGTTCTGAAACAGCAGAGGAAGATTGTGTGATTTTTAACCTTTGGTCCCAATTAAAAATTGAAAGTTGAAACACGTCATGGAGAAAATGGAAGGTTTATCCAGAGAAGGGATGTCTACTCTGGGCAAATTTCAGCAAACACTGGCAATCGCTTTCTTCGAACAGGACCATAGAGAACACTCTGTGTATAAGCATCGAGATCTTCCCTCGATGGAGTTTTGCCAGTTGAAACAGAAGGAGGTAAGGCGACCTCAATTCCATCATCCTGAGGAGACCAATCCGTGCTACTGCAGCCGATGCTGCTGCTACTACTGGTGGTGGTGGTGACTTGATCCGATTTTAAAGCTGACACTCTTTGGGTTGTTGCCACAGCAGATTCAATTGGGGATGCACTGGCCTGTTCAGATTTGATAGGTGAGACTGCTTTGGGAGTTGCCATAACCGCCGGTGGTGGTGGTGGTGGTGGTGGTTCAATTGGGGGTACAGCTGCCATGACCTGATGATGAACAAACCGGCACTTTGAACCGTAAGTGCATGATCCTGAACTAGTGAATGACTTGCACGTCTGAGCCTACATAGAGAATCCACCCATTTTAGTGAAAATTAAAATTGTCTTGCACTTATGTGCCTATACAAAGCCAAAATCACCAACTTTAATAGTTGTCTCTTAAAAGTAATGAAATAATCAGATATATAGTATTCCGATAACTGTTTTTACCTCTGATTTGCTCTTGTTGAGGAATCGAGTTGGACGCAGCTCTTCCTTTCCATGTGCGAACTGTATAAAAAAAAAAGAAAATGTAAATTTTATTTCATCTTTTACTAACTTTATAAGAACGTGATTTTGACACAATAGTTGACATATATAGTTTATATGATATTGATCCTTCATCACAAATTGATTCCAATCGAAAGAGCAAAGTAGTTCCATTAGATATAAGATAGAGACTGGCACTACAATAAAAAACAACTCAAAGCTTTGGAAGGGCTAAGATCAGATAGCTTTGGTCTGTGCATTCGTTAGATTCTGAATCAAATTCGGGCCATGACAACCAGATGGGGAAAGGGTTGGAAACCGGGTACTGTTGTGATGGACTCTGTTAAGCAGGACCATTATGTGCATTTGTAAGTCAGAATGTGTGTAACCAAGCTTGACTTGATCAAACATTTCTTCCTAAAACAAACATTTCTAGAAGTTTAGAACTACTAATCATAAAATTGAATATTATTCGTGATTGAGAATTCAATACTAGGATTGTAAAACGGAGTAAGTTATTCAAATTCGACTTGCGATGAATTCGATTAATAGATTGTTCGAGTTCGGTTTATGATTAGTTCAATTTAAAGATCGTTCGAGATTGACCAGACAAATTAAGAAATTGAACTTGAATATAATTTAAACATTGTTAGTTTTACCGTTCAAATTTAAACAATCTACTAATCGACTTGAATAGTAGTGTGAATCTATCGCTGTTCTACTATCTAGATCGCTGGATCGAAGTAATTTCATACTTTGATGCTGAGATAGAAAAACAGATACCTGGCATTTGGACCCGTAGCGACAACTACCAGAATCCTCCCACGGACGGCAAATCTCCGTCTTGTAAAAGCTATTATTTCCCGACGATGACGATCCGCCGGAATCTGAAGACGATGACGACCTAGCCCTCGCACTGGGCACAGATGCCACTAGAATGCCATCCATCACCAGCACGTCCTCCTCAACCTTCACCGGAGTTTTGAACACGGGCGGTGACCTCGACGGTGGCGTCTGCAGGTTCTCGATCGCCGAAAGTGGAGAGATCGACGCCGAGCCGCGTGATCCGAAGCCACTGCTGCCTCCGCTTGTGTTACTGTTGCTCCTGTGGTACGGGTTGCTGATCATTGAACGGTATTTGGGGGTGTCGCCGGAGGATGCCGACACCGGAGAGCCAGACCGCAAGTACCTGACCAGTGTGGAGTCGAAATTCTCCAAATAACTACTATCAACAGATGCATATGAATCCAACCTTGGACTCTCCGATGGACAATGATAACGGCCTCCACCGACGAAGAACTGGTGGTTATCTTTGTGTGCATTGATTGGCGAGACGTTGCCGTTTAACGCCTCGAGTTTCTGAACTTGCGAACTGCTAATAGCGTAAAGGCCTTCCATGAAGTATTTCTGCAATAGTACACAAATAGATTGAAACTGTTAAATTAATGTCAATTAAATCAAATCTCTATCTAAATTCGACATATATTGGCAATATAAGAAATAAAATCGTACGAATTCAGTAGTCAGTAAGCGTTTCGTGTGAGTAGTTTTTCCCTTTCGAGTTTTGTTGTGGTGTAATTTTAAAGTTTTGAATTCCAGTCTATATTTCAACGTTATACGATCAAAGATAATGCGATCATGCAATTCAAGAAATTGCGTGTAGTGAGAGAAAGAGAGAGAAATCAAAGAGAAAATATATATGAATTCGGAAGAATATATAAATATATACATATATAAAATTTATGCATCTGAATGTGTGTTTTGGATTTGAAATCGGGAAGAACGATCTAAGAAGTTTTAAAAAAAAGAAGAACAAAGCTGTGCAGAAAAAAAATCGAAATTCAATGACCTGAAACAGAGAAATTCAAAAGGTCCTTAAAGACAATTCTTCAGACTATTCAAACGCCGTCTGATCAGATTTAAGTAGAACAAATAACCTAGTATAGGCTAGGAATCGAAGTTGCTGACCTAGAGATTCAAGCTCAAAAATTAAATTAGCAGAAAGAAATTCAAACAATAACAACAACGAAAACAAAAACAATTTACAAACACATTCAAATCTCTAACAATGTCATTTAATTAAATTTGAAATTTGAAATTATCTGAAGAACAGAGATATATTTAGAAAAAGATATGATTCAAATCAAGAGCATATAATATTACCTCGGAAACTGCAAGCTATAAATCTCTCTTAGTCTGATGACCTTTCAATGATCCTCAATGCTGAGAAATGGACAGAGAGAGAGCTCAGAGAAGTTTTGGTTGCTCAGAATACGGAAATTTTCGGTTAACCACCGTCAGCGTGTTTCAATTTCGATCCTCGTGGCCGAACAGAACCGGACTGAACTCGACAAGAGAGCAGTATTTATTCTCTGCTTCTCCTCTTATAGACCACTACTGTGTGGGCTCCACGTGATCTTCATGCTGTCTTATTCATCGCATTCGCCGGGAAGAAAATGAACGTTTCGAAACGAACGACCCATTAGAATGCTTGGTTGCGGGTTGACTTAATGCAATCACGAAAGGCGGTTTAAAAATTAATAATACTATATTTTTTAAATTTAAATCCTAAAGTGGCATAATCAATGTCACATTAATTAAATAATTTAAAAATTATTTATAATACAGTGTCATATTAATATTAAAAATAAATTTGAAAATATAATGATAAGTCTTCGTTTATGATATTCAAATTTGAAAATTTGTTAAAAGAAATAAATAAATAAAAATTGAAGATGACTTTCAAATCCCTATTCCCTCTTCATACACTGTTTATTTTTATAATAACACCAAATTAATAATTAATTATTTTTATACTAGTCTAATAAATATTTGAAATCTTAAATTAATTCATCAAAAAAAAATTGTTCTTATTTTTATTTATTTTTTATATATGGTAAAAAATAAAAAGCATCAATCTATATCCACCATTAAAAATTCTAATTACAATCAAAATTTCAAAATCTCATTAAAATAAAAATAAAATAAAATTTCAACTAAACGTGAATATTTTTAAGAAAAAAAATTCAGCAGATTTAACTGCAAACACCCCAGACAAATCCACAACCAAAAAAAGTGCAACACTACCTTAGAATACATTTTAAGTGTATTAAACAAGACTACTCATATACAAGTCATTGGGCAATCATCAAACATTTATATACAATTTCCTCGTCAAACAATCAATAATTACCAACATAAAAAATCTAAGCTGCAGTTTCACCACAATGACATAAATTCCATATATTGCATTCTACAAGTTGCCACCAAGCAATGACATGAGACCTCCGCCATGAACCCTCCCTTCCGGAATCACAAAGTCAGGTGCTATTTCTTGCACTGCCACTGCCACTGCCACCATCGTGCCTTCCCCCATTGCCTGCTTCCTCTTGTTTCTCGGAACTCAATGGTCTTGAATAAGATGGTGATGACTTCATTGACAAAGGAACCAATACCTGATGGGGGATGAAATGCCTTTTAGATGGCTTCTCTAGTGAATCAATAGATTCTGAGTCAACACTTGCTCCTGAGGAAGAATAATTGTTCTCAAAGCTACTCCCCGCAGTTAAGGTCACGGGCACAAGCCCATGGAAGAGACCGGGTCCAATCATAGCCCTCTTGTTGTTCTCCCGCTCCTGAACCATACTGCTGTGAGCAGCACACAACCCATTCTTTCCCCTTGCAAATTTCTCACACTTTCCCTCTCCCCAATTGCACCGCTTTCCGCCACCATGGGCCTTACAGAAGTCTGTGCTACCTTGGGCACTCTTCCCACAGTTCTCAAACCGGCAACGCTTCCCTCCACCATGCCTGACGCAGCAATCAGTACGGCCACGAGCACTCTTTGTGCATCCTGGAATGCAACACCTCTTTCCACCACCATGGGAAACACAAAAATCTGTGCCTCCATGTACACTCTTTGGGCAGATCCCACCACCATCAAAGAGGCAGCGCTTTCCCCCCCCATGTCCTTTGCATAGCGGTGTGCTGCCTTCAGCACCTTTGGTGCAACCTGCAAATATGCAACGCTTTCCGCCACCATGTGCCTTACAGAACAAAGTGCTCCCTTGAGCACCCTTGGTACAACCTTGGGACTGGCAACGGCGTCCACCCCCATGAGAGATGCATAAGCCGATCTGCCCCTCGGCACTACGGGTGCAGCCTTCAACCTTACATCTCTTCCCCCCACCATGCTTGATGCAAAGTCCTGACTTGCCCCGTGCTGCCTTGGTGCACCCTACTGGATGCCCACACCTTCTCCCGCCACCATGTGCAATGCAGTAATCTGTCCTCCCCTCAGCACTTTTAGTGCATCCCAGATGTTGGCACCTCCTCCCCCCTCCATGAGCCTTACAGTAGGCTGTTCGACTCTCAGCACCTTTGTTACACCCCAGGTTTCTGGCATCTTTGTCCGCCCCCATGGCTTATACATAGACCCGTTGCCCCTCGTGCCCCTTTTGAACACCCCACAAACTTGCATTTCTTAGGATTGCTGGCTCGGTGATCTGATGATACCCCATCAGTTGCAGGCTCTGAGATTGTGCCCACTGAGTAATCTGAGACAGCAGAAGGTTCAGAGCTCAACTGAGAAGGATGATAATGGGACTTGACCACAGCCAGCTGAGAGTTCTTGTGTTGGATGCAAAATTGTGCTACTATCCATTCTTGGAGCCAAAAGGAGTGATGGCATATAGCCACCTGATTTCTTGGCCGAGGTAGAACCCTCATCCAGAACAGGAATCAGAAGTCTATTACCATCAACATTTAATTGGTTAGGATGATGAGGTGTATTCAAATCCCTCTGAGTTGAAACTGAATACTCAAGCACACTTGAAAGTTCCTCACCCCCTCCAGAGAGGCCAAGTTTTAGGATTGAATCACCCTCATATGACAACCCTTGCTGCAATAAGGTGCTCGATCCTTTGTGTTTTTGAACCCCAACAGAGTAAAAGTCATTAGAGAATGTACTTGGTGTTGGGCCCAATCCAAGTACCAACCTGCAACCATCATCAGGAGGGATGGAAGGGATAGGACGGTCTCCATGATTAGTTTGAGTACACCCAAATCCAGCAGTTTTTCTTCCTCCATAACCAAAGCAATCTAAGCGTAAAATGGTATCACCGCAGTTGTTATTTTTCATGAGCTCGCCATCACAAGAGAACATACCATCCTTGTTTAGATCCATTTCTAGATGCTGTGCACTATCTCATTGAGGAAAAAGGTGCACAACTAGCGGAACAAGGTTAACCACATGCTGCCTATAGGGGTAAAAAGGCTACTACTTCGAAGATTCATACATCAAAATTGAAAAAACAATTTCAAGAAATTCAAATAAGCTACCTCCAGGTCCTCCACCACTCACAAAGCCTGATGTGTCTGACCTGTCCATTTTTATTGAATGTGTGCAATCGGAGCACAAAATCTAACTGTTGTTCCTTGCTGAAAATGCCTAAAGTTTCATTCACCTGACAAAAGAAGGAAACTAACACCATAATTCAATGCTTTAATAATCATAAATCAAAATCAAACAAATAAATTGAAGCAGTTCAATTCAAATTGTTCAACTGAAAAAATACAGGTTGCCAGTACAAATATCCTAAAGCAGAATGCATTTACCATCAAGACCTTGATTCACAAATGAAGTTCAGAGAGGCAACAACAAAGGGTGCAGAGGAAGATATGCATTTTTTCTACATTATAACTGAATTAGCAAAGTACCAAATCTGAATGGCTACATGATAAGACAAACAGGTGCAATATGATAAATGAATGTCCAATATTTAATCTGCGCTAGATAACAACTAGGTGGAGATAACACAATGGAAACAAGTTACAACTTATCTATCAATTATGCAGAAATGGCAGATTTGGCATTTAAAAAATTCAGCTTCAAAGGCATGCTAATATCTGTGAAGAATATTGTAGAATATAACTAATTTTTGGAATATATTCAACAATATCATATTGTTAGATGAATGAACAATATCATATCCTAATAATCATATCATACTGATTCATACATGTATGATAAAAGGGCTCAGTGAGTTAAACAAAGTCAATTGTTCATTAGAAACTCTAAGAGGTGCAAACATGATGGAACTAAATCAATCGTTGCAACTAATTAAAAAGAAATTATAAAGTAGAATCCATGAACATTCTGTGTCCAATATTGGTACCTCAGCTGTAATTTAAATGTCCAGGAAATTATATATGCAAACTATCAGAAGACAAGTAAACACAATACGTCAATTATCTTCTTTCTTTTTTTTTTTTATAAGAACAATATGTTAATTATCTTAGAACCCAGAATATAAACTACTTACCTAACTAGATAGCAAAATAAAATAATTTATAATTTCTGCTTCTAAATTCCCCAATTGAATTACCAACAAACCTTTCAAAGAATCTTTCATGTTCAATGAGACAGGTGCAATGAATATTTCATTTCCACAATCCATGCCAAAACTAGAATCACCACAAAGTAACTCTTAAAGTAGGTACACGATAGACACTATTATGGGGCATGTGAGCATACTTTTTTTGTATCTAAATATCAAAGCAGTGCATCAGATTATCGTAACAGATGATATATGTTGGTATCTTGAAATTTGTAAGATATTTTAAATTTTCCAAAAAGGCTTCTTATCTTCCCACATTGCATAGATTGTACTGAGCACATTAAGTGTGGGTCTGCCACCAGGTGTTTTATCTGGCCCTAAACTCATACGGCAGTAGAACATGGCTCAATGGTCAAAGTATCCATTTTTTAAAAAAGCTTTACAAATCTTAGCTTAAAGAACCACTTAGGCATTATCATATATCCAATGTGACAATATCACTTATTAGGAAATTATCTATTTAAAAAATGACAAAAAAAAAACATTTTTAAGTACCCATGGAAACTTCCAATGATTTAAGATGTTCATCTCTTCCTTTTTCAAGCACACTTGCATGTAAGAGTACAATAGTAGATGTGCTAGGCCAGTATCCTGCAATGTCTAATTACTTTAAAGCATCATACCCTCCCACTCATCCAATTAGGTGGATTCAAATCCTAATAAATAAGCCTAAAAAGAAATTATGACCGGTTGTCCCTAAATAAAAGGTCACCACTCCATGAGGTTCGAGAGTATGAGAGCCATCCATTTCATAGGCTTCCCCATTCAATAAAAGCTACCTCATGGGCTTCCCCATTCATACTCTTCAACCTAAACCTAGAATTCAAGATTCAAATAAAGAAACATATATGTAACAACACTAATATGAATAAAACAGATAATTACAAAGCTATTTCATCAGAAAACAGTAGGGAACTAACTTGGATATGACTTAAACAATATTAAAATGAGCTACAGAAGGTAAACAGAACAACAGAGTCTTGCATGTCATTCTTTAATATTCAATGGTTTACACTGCCAATTAACACAGGTGAAACAAATGCTTCCATCCTTAGTATTCAAATATTAAAAGGCATTGTATTGTATTCAATGTCCATGCATATTAGCCATACGACACCTACAATTACAAATAAAGTAATATTTTCCACATCTCTCAACTTCCACTCTCATCTATTCTACTCCATAATCTTCAAAATCAGAGAGAATTAAACCTTCGCTCCCCTTCTCTCCCAATAAACTTTAAAAAGAGAAAAGAAAAAAGATCCTCTACAGTATTAACTATCAGGCAAGCTATTCTTTACCTGACAGCTTCAAACTGAAAAAGGAACTATTGCTTGCACCAAAATAACAGGCAAGTGCAATCTGTTTCTTGATCTTCCTTATTCAACAAAAGATTTAAAAAATAAATCAATCAATTCAATACATTGCTAGGTATCTGGCACTATCCTTTGTTGAATCCAATTAAACTAAAACTAAAGCTTCAGACAAAAAAAAATTCAAAAACCATAAAATAAAATAAGAGTAAAATGAATTTACAACAGAATAATTCAAAACCTATTTCAGCTTATGACCACACTGACATTTTCTCCAGAAGATAGAAATCTGGATTAACCAATTTCAGAAACTGAGTTTCAGTCCCAAATAGATCATGCAGAATCCAAGGGAAATATATGAATAATCCAGAAAAAAAGTAAAAATAAAAAATATACAAGACAAGAAACTCAAGGGTCGAAATTTAGAACCAATAACACTATCAGGTCAGAGATTCCAACAGTTCTGCAACAACTTAAATACACATATTGGTTGCAGCAATAAGGATACTAAGAACACCCAATCAAGTAAGTCAACTAATCTAGGTGTCACATAAAAAAATTCAATAATTAGAAGTATCAAGCTATTAATTGATCTTTCAAAAAATTTTATTTTTATTTTTTGGGTAAGTGATCGTACAATCAAAATATCAGTCTCGTAAACATTCTTTCAAGCTTAAATTTCCCAGTAATCAAACATAAGCTAATCATAAAGTAAGTCAACGACTATTAATAATTATTAGCTTACAGAACATCGAAAAACAAAAACTATTTACTGCAACTCGAAAACCCTAGAATCAGTCAATTCCTATGAACAATATGAAGAAAAAATAACTGGAGGAAACACATGCTAGACATTCATCACAAAATATTGAGAAGCAAAAATCGAAATAAAACAATCACTACACCAGGAAGATCAAAACTAAAACTAAAGAAAAAATTGAGAACAGAAGTACCGTGATGTCGTTCAAAGGAAATTCCGGCAAAATTGGCAGATCTGTGAAGCCATTGATGACATCTTAATCCACCAAGCACAAGTCTAGAGAGAGAGAGAGAGAGAGAGAGCGTGTCTGCGCTTTTAGAGAGAGGAAGAATTGAAGAGCGACTTGAACTGGGAAGTGGAGAGAGATAAAAGAGGAGTTAAAAAACAGTGGTAATTTGATCTGTGGCACACCTTCCTTTTTTTATTTTTATTTATTATTATTATTATTATTTTTACAACAATAGAGAGAAAAATTTATAGGAATCTGAAAGAAAATGACTTCGTCATCTTCGAGCGATAATTATTAATATTTGAGCAACACATGTTTAAAGAGAAATGAATTACCAAAAATACCCTCATCACAATTGTTGTCCTACCAAATTATTTTATCTTAATTTAGTTATAACCTCATTCAAAATTAACTCATAAAATAAATAAATATAATTTAAAATATATTACCCTATAAACAAACTAAACTTAAATCTAATTTAAAATTAGTAAATTTTAGTGAAAAAAAAAATATTCCAAAAACTTTGCTCAATTTTTCTACAGTAATACTAAGGTTATATGAAAAAAAATTATATTTATTTAAATTAATTATAAATATGTGACATATTATGTTTAATGTTTTAATTATAAATATAATCACATGTATTTAAATGAGCATAACAAAACTCCATTTTATTTTATTAATGGACTTTATTTTTCAGGTCTCAACGAAAGACAAAGGGCAATTACGTCTTCTAAATTGTTTGAAATGAATAATCACTTTCAAAAACGACAAAAAGACGAAACTGAGGTAGAGAAATTGGTGGCCGAGGTAGAGTCGTCGTGTCCAAATCATTGAGTATTAATATCTTCTGGGTGTACGTAAGCTGGCAAACCACGGCACTTATTACTTTTGTTGGCTTCGCTCAAAACGCGCGTTCTGGCTTCACTTAACTCAGCCAACATGGTTTGCATTTATTCACACCATTGTTACTTTTTGATGGTAGTAGACATGTATTTTCTATTTTAAATTTTCGAATTTCACATGTTATTATATTTAATTTTTAAATTCATATTATTCATTAAAAGATCTTTTTAAGTCAAAAAAATTTTATTAAAAATTGTCTTTTCACTTAAATACAAAAGATGAATTCTTAATACTTAAAAGTTAAAACTTATCAAATAAAAAATATTTCTTAATATCCGTAATAAAAAATCAACACAAAATTCTCTTCATACCCAAAAGAAAAAAAAGGGTTAATGAAATAAGTAAAAATAAAAACTAAGTATTTGTAAAAGGGATGAATATTTTTTAAAAATATATAGTATATCTAATTTAAATTATTTTTGTTTCTATTTTTAGTTATTAGTGATTTTTATAATATACATTATAGAACAAAATTATTTTCTCAAAATTATTAATTAATAAAGTTAAATAATTTGTTGAATATTAATTATTATAAGATCGATCCTATTAACAATATGGTCAAACCAACTTTGTTTTCATTTTAAACTAAAAAATATAGTAAGAAGAATGTTTAGTTATTTAAAAGAAAATAGTGACATCAATTAATGACATAATCTTTAAAAGTTATTTAGGTTAGTTACGAAAATCAAATTTTTATAACGTAATTGATTTATATATTATACATATATATATATAATATACATGTACTAATCACATTATAAGTATTCAATCTCTGCGATTGATAGTAACTATACTCTTATTCAAATATTTATACATAGTTATAAATTTTAAATAATAATAAAATTATTTAGTGATCAATCTTAATAATTTTAATAATTAAATAATAAATTATATTTATATTTATAATATACTGTTATAAATATAAGTACTCTGTCTGACACCAAATTGTTCAAACAAGGAAACCTCCTAAAAAGCTCAAAACAAAATGCGCCGAGTCTTTTTAAAACATTGGTTTGCCATTTTCTTGGAAAATGAAAAACCTTATACTAATCGACTTGCCGTTACAAACACATATCCGGCTCCAGCTGGAAGGCTGGGATTCAGTCTCCCATCATAGAAAAGTCTATTCCCGTTAGCTGTCTCACACGAGGCTACTTCACTCCCCATTCGCTGCATCCATACGAAGATCCAATTCGTCGAAATCTCGTTGAATGACACCTGGGGCCTCCTCTGATTGGTGGACTCACTAATTTTTGCGATTCCCAAAATCGAAAGCGCTGCTGTAGTTGCGTGTGTGTATATATATATATATGTGTGTATGTATGTGTATATATATATATATACGTATATGTAACTGCCTATGAAAGGCTTGGTAGATCGGCGTTAGCGCCGCGTTTAGAGCCCCTACCACGTTTAATAGCCTACGATGCGACAAAAAAAATGCCGACACTGGTGACACGTGTCCGAAAAAAAGGGAAGCGGAAATAACTAAAATCAATGTGTGACGCCACAACAATGCCACGCGGGCCCAGGCCCAGGATGTACAGAAATATTTCTCTCTTTTTAAATTTAAAATAAATTATATTAATCTCCCTCTAAAATTTTTAATAATTAAATTTATTTTTTTTAAATTATACAAATACTTTCTTTAGTAATTTTTTCTTTCAAAATGCTCATTTTATTTAATTATTTTTACATTTTTTTATCTTTGATTAATTTTATTAATCTTTTTTAAATTTTTTTCATTATTTTATTTTAAAAAATTTAAAATAAATAAATTATTTTTATTTTATATAAAAATAAATTTAAGATTTTTATCAATATTTATTTTTAAAAAAATCCAAATTAACAAAATTAAAAAAAAAAACATAAAATAGATAATTTTGTCATTTTGAAGAAAAAAAATTGACTGAAAAACGTATTGTATATTGTCAGATAAAGCAAGAAAAGTCAATATAATTTCAAAAATTTCAAAAGAAGTCAATGTAATTATAAAAATTTTAGAAAATGTTAATATAATTTACCCTTTTAACATTTTATCTTCATATGGTGATCAAATGTAGTGGAGTCCATGGAGGTTGGGAGTGCTGGTCCTGCTTGATTGGTTGGAATTTACCTTAAAGTCAAAAGTCTCTGTTGAGTTCGTGCGTAAGATTGTAAATGAGTTGAATTAAGTCGAACAATGAATTATTTAAACTTGATTTGTTAAAATAAACAAATTTCAAATTAGTGTTCAATCTCAACTTATTAATTTCTTAAATCGATATCGAACAATTTTTTAATCAAATTGAACTCAAGTAACTTATTACTCATTTGGATGAACGGTGAAAAAGTACGATTTGAAAAAAATACAGTTTAAAAAATTATAATTTGAATTAAGTTATGAGTATTTGGACGAATAGATTTAAAATGAACTTAAATGTGTCAAAATATATATGTGCGTAGCCAAACAATTATAAGAGCAAGCGTGGTTCGTGCCATAATAGCTCCTTGTATGTTTGTGGTTGCGGCCCTAGCCATACTTTTCTATCCTAGTACAGTCACAAGGACAAATTGAGTGGAGGCAAAAGAAACGCGTTTCAACACTGAAAAATAATCACAAAACGTACACTAACGGTTGGAATTAATGACAAAATGTTTGGCCCTCCTGCCTGTTTTTGCTTTGCAATACAGATGAGTTTGAAAAAATAAATAAATAGACTGAGTTAAAAATAAAAAATAATACTAAAATCAATATGATTCCAGGTGTTTAGATTTACTACCGCTCTGATTATAAATTTAAATTACATAAATATATTTCAGTATTCTCTTAATTATTTTCTTAAGTAATCTTACATATATAGATATTATGTATATATGTGTGTATGTGTGTATAGTTTTATATTTGTAATAATATTAATTACTTAGTTTTAATTTTTATTATATTAATAAAAATAATTTTTAGATAAGCACAGATAAGGTTGGATGGGGTTTTGGAGGTACAAGACGAGGGTATAATTAATAGGGCAGGAACAGGAATAGGAAAGGTTATAATTAGGCGGGTGGGGAGAGTGGAGGGGCCCCACCCGAAACCCGCTTTGGGATCATCCTTAATCAGTTGTTAACGAATTTTTTTATATACATGATTAATATTTATTAGTCTAATACACCACATTATCAAATGTTCTCTTACTAACGAACATTTCTTCTAATGACTAGGGAGCCAGAATCAAAGGATTGATAAAAGGGATAATTTGGTCATAATAATATTTTTTCACCCAACCATCCCTCCGCGTTACGTTATTAAATTATAATATTTCCCTTTGGTTGATACCAAAGTTGATGATTATTCAAAAAGTGTTGCAGAAACCTAAGATAGGTTGATTTTTCTAATAATCATGTAAAGAAAAAACCTGATTATAGACTAAATTAATTTTGGTGGGAAAACCCACCTAGGTGGAGTGTGTGCCTGTCATTATCCAGCCCAACTAACACCTTTGATTAATCAGAAAACTAATAAAAATTAACAATATAATGACATTGTTTTAGAAAGAGACCTCTCATTGATGCTGTTCACTTGGTAAAATAACATAAGAAGAAAGTCAAGTTGTTTTTTTGTTTTCAACTAATCTGTTTTTTGTTTTTAATAATGATAATTACCATGGGGTGATGGGATCCAAGTGAGTGCAATAGGTTGGTGGTGGCCTATACTAAGTAGGCTTAGTGCTAGGTTGTGATATAATACATGTTGTTTAAATGATAATTAATGGGTGCTATAGATTCTAAAAGTGGGTAAAAAATTTAATAAGTACGGTATACTATTGTTTCAGTATGTCATTCTAATAATATTTTATCACGTGTGTTATAATTCATTTTTTTAATTGGATCATAACACACATAACAGAATGTCGTTGAAAAAGATATATTGTCACGTGATACCCCAGACCTGTCAGAATGTCATTGAAAAAAATATACTATCACGTGATACCCCAGACCCGTCAAAGAAAATGTCATGGCAAGATGTAATGGAATAGAAATGGCCAATGTTGAAAAAGTTTGTTAGTGTCAACAACAAGAGTTTCAACCCTTTGAAGAGTGTTTATCCTTTTTGTCCAATTTTTTTATTTTATTTTTTATCATCCTTGATGTGTGAAATGGAGAAGTGCCAAAGAAATAAGAAAAAAGATGACAAAAGCCATGTAGCTCAAGTCAATGTTGAAAACTGGCTCATGTGATGCATTGTACTTTCTTGCATTTCTGCTTTGTTTTTGTCTTTCAAAATTATATACAAGTTTATAGATTAGATATATTGTTAAATTAAAACTATTTATCAAACAAAGTTGCCTTTAATAGGTAGAATAAATAATACAAAAGGAAAAAAGGTAGAAGAAAATAGAGTTGAAAGTTGAGGTGACTCAAATAAAGATATTGAAATCTCTAATCATGGAAAATGTTGAAAATTTATCTCCTATTTTCGGTTTGCAATCCCATCCGTAGTAGTTGCCATTTGAAAACTTATCTCCAACTGTAACAGACATTAATGTTCAAGTCAAATTCCCATTAGGTAGACAACAAAAAAGGTTTGGGGATTCGGGTTTTGGATGTAATGTAAAACAAGCATTCTTTGATTTCATAGACTAAAGGAAACATTCAAAGCCTCGTTTTAAGCCAAAGTATTAGCTGAATCCTTAATGATCCCGAATGACATGATACGACTCAAAAAATAGACAATAGTGTAAGTTTTTATAAGGATTTGAGGGCGGAGACTCTAGAAAAAATTTTGACCCATTTTTTGAGATATTTTAGTTATCTAATTTTGTTCATACTAGTATTAATAATTTTTTATTTTATAAGAATAAGGAATTAGTCATTTATTAATCAAATTAGTAGAAGGAGGTAGTAGTCTTTTATTTAGATTAATACTCTTTTAATCTTATAAATATAACATATTAAACCCGTGTTACTGATTCTTTTCACATTTTTGTACTGCGTAGGCCCTTTCTTTTTCTATCATGTAGTTTGGAGAGGTCTTAATACTTCAATTTTAGGCACCATGGCCCTCGAATAAAATAACATTTATAATGAACCAATTAATTTCCTTAGAAGACTCAAGTAGGTTCAGCAATTAAGCCAGAATCGGTACATGTGTGTTTTCTATCCATACGGCCAAACTTTAACTAGAATAATCCCCATAGTCAAGTACAGTAGATAGAGGCAAGCCGGTGCAGGACAATAAGAGAACATGGAAGAGAAGAAAGATTGAGACAAGAAAAGAGAAGAAAGAGAGGGAAAAACAGAGAAGAAAGAGATTAACCAGGGAGAGAAAATCCAATATTCAGTAATCAAAGTCTGCTAAAACCTAAAAAGGGAAAATGACCAAAAATGACATAATCACCCCAAAAAAATACCAAATCAAATCCTAAAATTATTAAAACTACCCAAGAAACAAAATTCTCCCGGATCAAAGACAAATGGCCGGTGTGATCCTTTCGGTTCTCCATCACAATCTCATATTCCACACAATATTAGGATTTCCCTCTTCCCATATCGCTTGTATCAGGAAAAAAGAAAGGTATACTAGGTAAACCTAAGTAGTTTGTTGTGCATGAGAAGATAAAAAATAGTATTAATGTTGAAATGCCTTGAATATTGCTTAATTATGAACCAGTGTTGGTCAAACCCTGTTTTTGAATCAGTTGTTTTTGTTTCAGATTCAGACTTGATCTTCAATCACAAAGTTATCAGCAGCAATCAGGTTCTTAACTCAATGCTCCTCATCTCCACTAACTGTGCTTCCCATGTATCCCACACAATTCAGTTTGCTAAGTAAATGATCTACTCTATAATATATAATGTCTAAACATGAACTTTATTTGCATGGAAAAAGCTGAGAATAAGAGGAAAAGAATTGTCATAACATGAATTTCATTTGCATTTCAAAATTTTGAATTCGAACAATTGGCCAAGCAGAAAAAAAAAAGGGATAAAAATAGTTGGAGAAAATTATTCTACAGGATTTAAGCTCTGGTTTGGGGGAAGGGAAGAATGGCCATGAGGAGTTGGGAACCCCACTTCAAATTCTCAAATTCAAGTAGTGTTTCACATTTCCCACATGAAGTACATGTTTCCCCAAGGCAACTTTTCGGTTCCCAAGCTCATCAACCACACTCAAATCCTTGCAAACATCCACCTTGAACCTTACCAAAGAATTTGCTTGTGCTGTCAAAAATACCTTCTTAAAAGCCAGCAAGTGCTTCCGGGGAGAATTATGTACAGCCGGCAGAGTAGAAAACAAGAGAACGGTATGACTTCCACTACTCTTCCCCATGTTTCTGACTCTCAGATGGAATTTAAAAGTTAGGCCCTTACAAATATGTTCAACAACATCAATGGACTTACACCATGATGAGTGACAAACATGACCCTCTTCCAAGGGGATTGAGACTAGCATAGGTGCTTTAACTAGGTGGTGCTTGAATTGGGAGTAGCTTAGTCCATCCCCAAATTCATATACAGTTTCCCCACTGTAGAACCGATATGTTCGACCAGGGTAGCCGGTGGAAGGGTCTGGTCTCATGTTCATGTTTGTCATGGGGACATTGTCTGCATATGATTGAGGATACCATGTCATGGGTAGTCTTCCACCTGCAATGAGTTTCAAATTTCATGTTTGGATTGTAGAATTATATACCATAACAATAGTTAAGAACTTAATATATTGGAAATTGTTGTTAATCAAAGGGGAACAAAAGAATAAACTTGAGAGGGGGAAGACCAATGCAAGTTAATATATATTATATTTTTGAGTTAGTGGAATTAATTCAAAAGCACAAGGAATTTAGAAGATTTTTTTTTTACTTTGCAATAATAGATGAGAAAGCAGTAGACTTACTTGGATTGTAATACCCAAAGATCACATCTGCCAATGCAGCTCCACCAGCTTCACCCGGGTAACCAACCCATAGGATGCTAGTTATATTATCATTATCTTTTGCAAATTGTATATCCATGCCTCCTCCGGACATTATAACAAGAATAACTGGTCCCTTGGATGCATTTGCAACTTCTGTAATTAAAAGTTGCTGTTGTCCGGGAAGATTAAGGTCAACCCTGTCTAGACTTTCTGCTTCAATAGATAAATCAGCACCCATTACTAGAACGGTAGCATCTGCTGAGGCTGCTATGTTCTTAGCATCATCTATTTGGGCAGTGCTACATGCCACATTGGAGCAGCCAGGCACATAGGTTGTTGAAACTGAGGTCGTGAGGCCTTGCAAAGGAGTTGTATATTTGCATGGAGTGCCTGCAACATATCCAACAAGATTTAGAAAAGCGCTTTTAGAATCAATCTTAATCAATGTTTCTAAAACCCAAATGCTTGACTTGATTGCAAAAATGCAGATAGCAGAATGCTGTCCCGAGGGTATGTCATCACAAAAATAATGTATAAGCCCCCAGTAGGGATAAATATGTGAACAAGAAGCCAAATGAACAGAGGTTGATGCTAGAAAGCACCCAGCAAATTTTGGGAGGGACTGCCAACTTTTCTCAGCTGTGTTCAAATACCTTCATAGTTGCCGATCATAGTTTCTGTGACATTGGCATTGGGTCCAATTACTGCCAAGGTTTTGATTTCAGTAGGAGACAGAGGAAGAGATCCTGCAATGTTCTTGAGCAAAACAATCCCTTGTCTTGCAGGCTTCACGGGCCAGCTCCTGGTTCTCTGGGGTGCACACGTCTTTTGGACCGAGCTTCCCATAGAGTTGCATGCTCGGGTCACCATCAAAGAAGCCAAGTCGCATCAATGTTGCAAAATTGTTTGAGATAGCCCGATCAATAGAAGACTCAGTCACCAGTCCACCTGTCACTGCAGCTTCAGTGTGTTGAGCTAGGAAAGATCCACAGTCAAGATCTAACCCTGTTGAATTAAAACAGCAGCAAGTGTTCATTTAGTCATTTCTTGGCTGAGTTTGTTATTGAAAAAATATGGTCTTGTCAACATACTAGAATTCAACAAGATAGCCCTCACTCCTTATGATTAAAGGTAGTAAATTAGGATCAAATTTAGAATACTGGGTGGCCTGGCAGCAGACAAGAAACCAAATAGCACACATGCATATCCTCAACTGAAACAAAAATGAAATACAAAAAAAAAATGTATACCCAACATTTCTACAGATAAAAAAGCTAACAAATTTGGATTCTGCTATGTGTTCGTTGGACATTAGACATTGAACTGTTGGGTCTATTCTTACATCGGCCGAAGTACATGTATCTTTACTAGTTGTATCAACCTACCAAATCAATTATTTGACTTCCATTTACAAAATTTAATATTTCATTGCCAAAATTTAAGGGGTGAAATGCAATCACCTGCCAATATGGCCTTGGCTGCAGCCTCCTCCGGTGTTTTGGTGTAGTGTTGGGAATTGTAGAACACATCCAATGAATCACAGTCAGAAACTATGTACCTGCAGCACCCAATATTCATGTCAGCAAAACATTGAATGTCAACTTGAATGATGATAATAACTGAAAGGGAAAATATGCAATACCCATTTAATTTCCATTTCCCTCGAATCACTCCAGCTAGGAGGTTTGGATCAGCACAGGTTGGTGTGCCATTAACTTGGTTGTAGGAACACATGATGCTGGCAGCATTCCCATCAAGAACACAGCTTTTGAAAGGGGGTTGAAATGTGTCCTCCATATCTTGCTGTGTCACCTAACTCACCACAACCGAATTACAAAGACATCACTGAAGTTTCTAAAAACATGTTAAAAAAATTAATATGGGAACTTTTTTTTCTTTAATATGAAGTACCACGGCATTGAAATGGTAGCGATCAACCCCTTTCCAATTATCCACATCATATGCAGTGTAATGTTTACAGCAAGCTGCAACCTTGAGCCGATCTTTGTCACCGTCATCCCTTTGTTGCAAACCTTTGACATAAGCTGATCCGTACTTGCTTGCAAGCAATGGGTCTTCTCCGGGAGTTTCCTGGCCTCTTCCCCATCTGGGGTCTCTGAATATGTTGATGTTTGGGGACCAAAACGTCAACCCAGCTAAACCAATATTGTACATTGCTCTGGCTTCTGTTGAGACCACCTGCACACAAAAAAGTTAACCTTCTGAGTTTTTTTTTTTTATCTTCCTCAAAATTGCATTCGTAAAGATGTAGATCAGCTAAAAAATTGTTCATTTATCCCACTACATTTAACTTTATGTACTTTCCTGTCAACCTGTCTGGCACATCATCCAGGACATAAATCTTTTATACAATCAGTAAGGTAGTTTCCATTTAATTAAACATGTACCAGACATGGACATATTACATAAACAATACTATATATAGCATTAGAGAGAAATGAATGAGAAATAGGTAAATGTAATTGACAACGACATTACATACAACAATTCAATATAGCATTAGAGAGAAGTGAATGAGAAATAGTTAAATGTAATTGACAATGAAATGGTCTAAATCATATTTCTTGACAAAATGATTTAGAAGAAGAAGAACCCATTTTCTAAAATTGTTTACAGGATGCTATCATGCTAAAATAGTAATTTTCACTACCAATTTATTACTTTTTTTTAATTTAATTGAAAGCTGTGCCAAATAGCACATTAAGTTCTTCTGCAATCAGTGGCATTCGGTCAGTCTACCCTCTCTCAATTTGCAAGATAAGATAAAATCCTATTGAAATCCTCATGTACTGTAGTTGGGTTTTTCAAAAAGGTATTCATGTCCTGTAAAATTTTTGGAAACTGACATAATTATATTGCACCAGCTTTGCTTCACGAGTCGTAATCAGTTCATCAACATATAATATCTTGACACCAGAAAATCTCAAGCATGTCAAAAGCAAATGAAATAGCTCGTGACATTTTGAAACCCCAAAAGATATGGCTCCACCATGCTTTTCAAAAGCAACCACACAGATACAGCTTATTCCACATCAGAAACATAATGTCAAACTCTTTAAAGTGATTAAATATGCTTTCTCTTTTGTAGCAAGCAAGCATCATCTGCCGGATGACATCTTAGAATGGTATTGCCACTAAACAGGGCAAAGTGGTGCTGTTTGCTAGTAAATTAACGCAACCAGTGATTTTTCTATTGAAGTAAAAGGTTAAGAAAGAAGAAAGTGATGGTGACATTGGACTAAATAATAATAGGCTTGTAATCTTTCCCAATTACCATCAAGGAAGAAAGAGCATCTTCTTGCAACTTATTCAACAATAACTTAACTTTTTTACGAGGACATGCACAATAAGTGCATCAAAATGCCCTATAAATGTTGAGTAATGCTATATAAATACAAATTTTGTATGGGACTTGCTCCAACAAAAAAAGAAGAAGAAATTGTATACAGGATTTTTCATACAGAATGACACATTCTTGGAATCAATGGATCCTATCACTTTAAAATGAACAATTACCAATAAGTCTTGTAAGTGAAAATGTCATTTCCACATCACTCATGCATGGGGATTCTGTATGGAAATTAGTATGCATAGTATTTTCCAAACATATTTAAAAAAAATACATAAATTAATAACCTTATGAACTTCCCGTAAAATTCTAACCTGCTTCCTAACCACCACCACAACAACAACAAAAACAAATCATCAAATCCACTAAACTCCAAACCTAACCCAAAATTAAAGATCCTAATTATCACATACATTTTAATCTGAATCAAAACCAAGAGCTCTAAAACAAGACACATTTTCTATTCTCCTTCAATCACATCCATATCTAGAGAAAATATTACCACAAAATCAAAAATCAATTGTAAAATGAAAACGCATTAATTCAAGCCCAAAACAAACAAGAGAAAGAGCATGCTCTTCTTTTAGTCCAGTCTAAAATTTGCTGCTTTAAATCAAATACCCATTTCTAAAACCCCATTTTTCGATTGGAAGTTGAAACCAACACACAATCATCATCAATCACAAATCAAATGTTCGATGAATAAAAGCATGAAAATGAAGTAAAAGATTAAAAATTAGGCCAATGAAGCCTACCTGTCCAATAGCCTTAAACAGGGAAACATTGAACGAAGCCGCAGTAAGAATAACCTGAGGGAAGCTAGTAGCTCCGGGAACAGCATCAGAAAAATGCGACCCTCCACCGACGAAAGAGACTCCATGTAAAGCCTCAGACCACCACTCATACTTCGGA
Source organism: Nyssa sinensis (assembly GCA_008638375.1). Lineage (NCBI taxonomy): Eukaryota > Viridiplantae > Streptophyta > Magnoliopsida > Cornales > Nyssaceae > Nyssa > Nyssa sinensis. Next base: position 7,095,031 of record CM018039.1, on the reverse strand, counting down.
ATCCCAAGCCTACTCACATTCCCCGCAGTATTCACCAAGAACCCGATCTTCTCCTGCAATGTCAGCCTCTTCACCAAATCATCCACTCTCTCAGCAACCCCCTTCGACGAATCGCAGAACTTCAAATCAGCCAACCCGGGATTGTTCGCAACATCGCAGGCAAAAACAGGTGATGTTTGGGCAAAAACCCGAGCTGAGCTTAAGCAAAAATGGTAAAAGATGGAGTTCAAAATATAAAACCAGAGCAGAGCAGAGACCATTGGAGCTGCTCTGCTTCGAACAGAGGAAGAGACCATCGTTGTGCTCTGTTTCCAACTACGATTTTATGGGTTTGTCTGATTGTCTCTTTATAAAGTTTAGTTCGTTTGCCTACCCCTATTGGCCCCACAGTTCGTTGTGCTGCTTAATTCAGTTAATAATTGGGAAAAATAAAAAAAACAATTCTTTGGTAGTTTAATAATTGAAAAAAAAAATCATCTTATTTGAGCATGATCAAATTTTCTAAAACTTTTTTTATTTAAAAATTTTTTTTACTCTAATTTATCATATATAATACATATTTTATTTTATTTTTAAAATTTTTAATTAAAAAAAAAAAGAAAAAAAGTTAGGTGATACTTATATACTTTATATACAAGTTTAGTTGTAATGAATGCACGTGTCTTCTCCTAACTTATTTCAAAAAAGAAAGATTATTCTTTCATAAAGATAGAATTTAATAGAATGAAAAGTTTGTTATAATAAATCATAGTTAATATATAAATTATATAATACATATTTTATTTTATTTTTAAAATTTTTAATTAAAAAAAAAAGAATAAAAGTTAGGTGATACTTATATACTTTATATACAAGTTTAGTTGTAATGAATGCACGTGTCTGTCTCCTAACTTATTTCAAAAAGAAAGATTAATCTTTCATTAAAGATAGAATTTAATAGAATGAAAAGTTTGTTATAATAAATCATAGTTAATATTTAAAATTTATAGAACTCCGGATGAGCTTTATAAATATACTCAAATTTGAGTGATTTTTGTCCTAAATTTATTTTTTTCATCAATAAATTAATATTCTCTACAATGTTACACATTTTATAACATGTTTTAAATATATTATATTCTATTTAAGAGTCATTTATTCCTATTTTTTATGTTTTAAAATAAAAGTTTAGTTCTAAAATAAAAGTCAACTTTTAAAAATCAACATATAAAAGTATTATGAAGATTTTGAATTATCAATTTTTATTAATTTGATATCTTGTAGTAAGTAATGAAAAGAAGGTTCCATTTGTCAAATTATACCTAAATAGTAAGACATTAATTACATGTCACTTTAAAATGTTGGTTTCCCAAAACAAATTCTTAAAAAATCCAAAAAAGTCTGCTCTCAAGTAAAGACTTTTTCAAAAAATAGTTTATGAAATGACGTAACAAGATGGTATAGGTTATACATCATTTCATAATTTAATGTATAACAAATAAGATATTTTTATACATTTTAAATTTTACTTTTATAAAAAATAAAATTAAAAATTAAAATAGTAGTGTTGCTCTGAAAATAAACTAGAAGATAATGACCATTTTTTTTTTTTGTTTTAAAGATAAAAGGGTAATTTTGTCCTTAAAATATAAATATATATATATATATATATTAATTGTAGAAAAACTACTATAAAAGATATAAAATATAAACACTTAATCAATTTTTCATGCCTAGGCTCCATTTTTGTTTCCAAAAATACTATGTAACAAAGTGTTTCTAGAAAGAATTAAATGAAGGTGAAGTTAAAAAAAAAAAAAACCAAAACAAAAAGATTTCTTGTAATATTATTATAAACAAAACAAATATGTGCACAAAAGTTTCATATAAAATGATGTAATTTATTTTGGTCCAAATACTATAAAACAAAAGAACTATCAATGTACGTACTTGATATGAAAAATGTCACTATTACATGAGAACTATGTATAAAAAATTGATTTATCTATAATTATTTATAAATTTTTTTTCAAGATGCATTTGCTTTGAAAAAAAAAAACTTACCGAAAATAAATTTTAAATTTCTACTGAAACATAATTCTATACAAAAAGTAGGACCTGTGTGAAATTATTTATTGTAAGAAAAATAGTTAACAGTGAGATCCACTATTATTTTTTTTTTGATTTAATTGGTCTTCAATTTCTGTATTAGTGATTTTATTATTAGTTAATCTACGTTAGTTACGTTTTTGTTGTAAGTAACATTTTTTTGCTTTTTTTTATTGTAAAGTAACATATGTATTTCACGTCATTTTTTATATATTTTTAATAACTAATTTACTCATTTTATTTATTATCCTTTTACATTATTAGATTGACTTTTTTTTTTAATTTGTTTTTATACTGATTGATATTATTTTTGGTTAGTTTTTTATTTTTTATTTTTATTTGAACACATTCTTATCTATTTTCAATATAATTGAGTATGAATTTCTTGGGTTTGGTCACCTTTTTGTTTTTGGTTTTTTTTTTCTATTCTCTTCTGCACTGTAAATTTCTTTATCTATTTGAATCTTATCACATTTTTTTTCCTTCTCTTCTTCTTTCTTTTTTACTGTTATCTCAATTTTGGTTTATGTTAAAAAGTGTTTATTAGATCTTCATTTACAATGAGAATCATTTTATGTTCTATTCATAATCAGGTATGTGATTATATATATATATATATATATATTTGATTTTTTTTTCATATTAGTTTTCTATTAATTATACGCATTGTATTCATGATCTTTTCATACAATATCTATATTATTTATATAGTATTTTATTCATTTTCTTTTTGTTTATATAAATTATTCGTTAATCATTATTGAAATTTTGTTTTATATTATACATATTTTGATCTGTTTTTATATTTGTTCGTTAAATATTTTGTAAATTTTTATATGTCAATATTTTGTTTATTGATCTTTCACTTCTTTCTTTAATTGTTCTGTAAAATTTTATATGTTAGTATTTTGTTTATTATAAAAATGCATATGTTTATGTTTTGTTTTATTTTATCTTTTTTTTATTAATGTATAATTTTATAATTTCATACTATATAATTTTATATTTCACATATTTCATCATAAACATACATATGTTTATGCTTTGTTTTACTATAATTTTACTATATAATTTCCCAATTTCATATTGTATAAAAATGATTTCTTTTATCTTTTTTTTTTTCCTTTTCAAATTTCTGATGATATTCAAAAGAGTAATACTATAGTTATCAAATTTATTTACCAAAAATATTTATACAGATGAATTCACTATGTTATATTGGTTCCCTATCACATCCTATCACATTATGATATCAGATTTGTTTACCAAAAATATTTACACGGATGAGTTGACAGTATTATATTATCAGCATAACATTACTCTATTTGAAATTATAAAGCTTTAGAAACCCTAAAATCAGTCCCGAAAATGAAAGGATTAGTAGATTGGATTGTGGTTGCCTTTTTTAGTAACGAAAATCTCTCTTTTGTTCTGTACAGAAGGTCATTTTTCTCTTTTAATCGTTTTTTTTAAGACTATATTGTCCATAAAAATTAATTGAATTTTTGGGTTATAATAGTTAAAGTTGGATTCTATTTTAATTAAAATCTTAACGAAGGACTTATAACTTTTTTTTTGTGACAACCAAAAATACACAAAAAAAAAAATGAAGAAAAATAATATTTATCTTTTTTTAAAAAAACTTCCTTTCCAATCAAAAACCATATTTCATTTGAATCTTCTCCATTTAGTGGGTAAATAAAAGTTTTATTTGTTTTCAAAAACAAGCAATATACATCTTGAAATAAGTTGAATAGTTAATGATATTGAAACGGGATTAAGTCATTTAAACCCATTTTTCCTCCCTCTAATTTCTCTTTTGTTAAGTAACCCATTTTTCTTCTATCCAAAGGCAAGATCTCTACTAGGAGTGTCTATATTAATTTTGACAAAAAATTAATAAATTTAAATTGAGTATAAAAAAATTTAAATTATAAATAAATTAACACATTTAACATAGTTAATAAATAATTCGTATTTAAATTTTAGTCATGTTAATCTATTTAACACGAATCAATATTCATCCCACCTCGAACGTTTACTTAAAGTTTAGAGAATTTTTTTACTTATAAATCTATATATGCAATGGCGGAGCTCCCTGTATAATGAAAATGGTGGTTGCTGGGGGCGTACGTTGGGTTGGCAATTTGTCAGTTCTGGCTGTCATATATGCATGCATGGAAGATGGTGAGGAAGAGTCACTGTGACTGGTCAGATCTGTTTTCAAAGAAGTTATTGGCCGGTGGATGGTGTAGTGTGAACTGTGAAATGTGACCCTTTTTTTTTTTTTTTTTGCCTCTTGGTATTGGTGTGACAGTCCATTATTGTTATGGGAGACCCTCATGAGGCTTGCTATGAAGATGGTGAGGAAGAGTCACTGTGACTGGTCAGATCTGTTTTCAAAGAAGTTATTGGTGGATGGTGTAGTGTGAACTGTGAAATGTGAAATGTGACCTTTTTTTTTTTTTGCCTCTTGGTATTGGTGTGACAGTCCATTATTGTTATGGGAGACCCTCATGAGTCATGAGGTTTGCTAGAGAAAAATGACTGAGTAACTGAATATAGATTAACCCATTTCACCCTGCAACTCTGCCAGCTTTATGTTCATAGGCTCCATTGTCGTGAAAAAGTAGTAATGTTTTGAACTCCATTTTCAAATTTATTTCTCTATTGTATAATTTAAATTTAATCAAAATATAATTACAAATTTTTTTTTTTGTATATATAATATAATTTAAGTTAAAAGTTTAAGATTAAAAAAGTCTAATTCTACACAAATAACCCGTAAATGCTCTAAAACCAAATTCAATAATATTTGTATATATATATACCTAATAATTTTTTTTTTCTTTTGAGTTTTATTCAATATATGAATCTCTTCTATTAGAAGAGTATTAAAATTTTATATTACTATATATATTGAAAACATATATATTTTTATTTATTAGAGTTTAATTTATATTTAAATTACTCAAAACTCATGTTTTATCATTGTTTTTAATCAAATTTCTTATTAATAATTGTTCTTTCTCGAAAAGCAAGATAAAAAATAAAAAAAGTCTCGTTTAGAGCTATTGTTTTAGGTTTCAAATTCTTTTGAGTCGGTCTTACATTTCAACCTTCTTGCAATTAAAGCAAAAAAATAGTTGAAGGTCTAATAAAAATTATTCAAAAGTGATTATGAATAATAAATTTTCTTTTTTGTTCTTTATATAATGAATAGTTTATATACTTATATAAACATATAATATATTACATATTACAAAAAAATTTACATAATATTATATATTAAACTTTTTTATATAATTAAATATATGTAATATAAAATAGAACTCATTAATGAAAGGTCCCTCAAAGTAACTCCTTACAAGTTAAGATTCAAGAGTAAATATTTTAACCCAAAATATCCTGCGTTTTTAAATTATGTGAACCTAGGTCCAAAAGTTATGAAGCGGTATCGTCAATTTATTTTTAATGACAAATTTGCCCCCATTAAGCACATCACAGAGATCGTCTCCACATGTACCACCCCGACTGTTATTTATCACTACATGCATCTTAATCTTTTATTTTCTCAACAAATCTCTCAATCCAAACAAAGTGTAAAAGATGAACTTCAGCAATCTTTAGAGAGCAATAGTGTTCCATAAATGGTTGAAAATATAATAAGAAAAAAAAAAAAAAGGCTTGAAACAAGTTGAGTATTGAGAGGAAAAGAAATGTGAAAACATAAAACTTCAATTTGGATTTCAAAATTTTAATTTTGAACAATTGCCCATATGAAAAAGAATTGAGAAAATGGTTACAACTCTCTCAACTTATTCAGAGTTCAATTTCCATCTTCCTGTGCCTTCCTTCCCTTTTCTTTCTTTCAAAAACCAAAAAAAGAAAAAAGAATGGCAATGAGGAGCTAAGAAATCCCACTTCAAATCCTCACCTTCAAGGAGTATTTCAAGCTTCCCACATGAAGAACATGAGGTCCCAAAGCAACTTTTCTGCTCCCAAATTCATCAACCACACTCAAATCTTTGCAAACATCCACCTTGAACATTACCAAAGCTTCTGTTTGCACTGTCAAAAAGACTTTCTCAAAACCCAACAGGTGCTTCTGAGGTGAATTATGTACAGATGGTGGGGAAGAAAACAAGAAAACTGTATGGCTTCCACTCATTTTCCCCACATTTTTTACTCTCAGATGAATGTTAAAAGCCAGGTTCTGACAACTCTGCTCGACAACATCAATGGACTTGCACCGTTGATGAGAGACAAGCATGACCTTCTTCCAAGGGAATTGAGACTTGCTTAGGTGCTTGAGCTAGATGGTGTTTGAATAGAGAGTAGCTTATTCCATCCCCAAATGTATAAATGGTGTCCCCAGTGTAGAACCGGTAAGTTCTGCCAGGGTAGCCTGTTGAAGGGTCTGCTCTCATGTTCATGTTTGTCATGGGGACCTTGTCTGCATATGACTGTGGATACCATGTCATGGGTAGTCTTCCACCTGCAAGAAAAGGCAATGATGAGTCTCAAATTTTATATACTTTCAGCACAAAAGAAAAAGATTTTTTGATCATTTAGAACTTATTGTAAGTCATGGTGAATCAGAGGGGACAAAATCAATGCAAGTTCATTTTTTGAGTTATAAAAAATTAGCTAAAAGAAAATGGAATTTAGAAAGAACTTTGGATAGAACTCTGTGACACTGAGGGAGATTACAGTAGACTTACTTGGATTGTAGTACCCAAAGATCACATCTGCAATTGCAGCACCACCAGCTTCGCCGGGGTAACCAACCCATAGGATACTAGTTATTTTATCACTATCTTTTGCAAATTGTATATCCATGCCCCCTCCAGACATTATCACAAGAATGACAGGTCCTTTGGATGCATTTGCAACTTGTGTAACTAAAAGTTGCTGCTGTCCTGGAAGATGAATATCGAAGCCTGTCGCGGCTCTCTGCTTCAATAGATTGATCTGCACCCATTACTAGAACTGTAGCATCTGCTGAGGCTGCTATTTTCGTAGCATCATCCTACTTGGGCTGTGCTACATGCTGTATTGGCACAGCCTGGCGCATATGTCGTTGCAACTGAGGCTGTGAGGCCTTGCAAAGGAGTCGTGTATTTGCAAGGAGTGCCTGCAACATATCCAAAATGCTTGAGAAAAGCACTTTGAAAACTTATCTGAATCAATATTTTATAAAACCCCAATGCTTAACTTGCTCATAAACATGCTAATTGTATAGCAGAATGCCCTCTCTGGTGAGGCTCCTTGTATGCCATTGCAAAAATAATGTATAACCAATAGGGATAAATATGTATGAAAAATAGATGAGCACTAACATATAGATAGGGCAAAAGACTCCCGCCACTGTGGATTTAGGGAGGATTACATGTATAAAGCCTTAGCCTCGCAAGTGAAGAGGTTGTTTGGTGACCTCCAGGTCACAATAGAACAACTTTACCAGTTGTGCCAAGGCCCGCCTCAACCAAGTTTATAAGAGACTTAACCCCAATGCTTGACTTGCTTAGAAACACTGCAGATTGTATAAATATGCATAACCAGTAGGGATAAATATGTATGTAAAATAGATAAACACAGACCTAGTTTATAAGAGACTCAAATCAACAAGCCATAAAGAAAAAAAGGTCTAGCCTATTGCTCGAGGCTCTCATCACTGTCGGGTGTGTTTGACGAGGGTTAGATGGATGCAGCCTTACCCCCTGCAAGCGGGGGAGATTGTTTCTGCAATTCAAATACGTGGCTTTCAAGATACAATGGAGCAACCCTACTGTTGCGCCAAACCCATCCTCCAGCAATACAATAAAGAAACCAACCAAATTGACTACTTTTTCAAGTTGTGTTAAAATACCTTCATAGTTACCAATCATGGTCTTTGTGACATTGGCATTGGGTCCAATTACTGCCAAGGTCTTGATGGTAGTTGGGGATAGAGGAAGAGATCCTGCACTGTTCTTGAGCAACACAATCCCTTGCCTCGCAGCTTCACGGGCCAGTTCTTGGTTTTGTGGGGTGCACACATCTTTTGGACCAAGCTTACCATACAGTTGCTTGCTTGGATCACCATCAAAGAATCCAAGTCTCATCAATGTTGCAAAATTGTTAGTGATAGCATTGTCAATGTCCTGATTCTTTCACTAGTCCACCATTCACTGCAGCTTGAGTGTGTTGGCCTAGGAAGGATCCACAGTTGAGATCCAACCCTGTTGAATTAAAAACAGTCAGCAAAAATTTATAAAAGTTTCATTATTTATCAAATTGCTTTTGTTTTTGAAGAAAATGAAATGAGGCCAGACAAAAATCCTATAAAATATAGATATACCCAAATTTATGGTCTGTCAAATTAGAAGGCATATGAATTGCCAGAAAAGGCATAAATAATCTAAGCAAAGATTAGAAGCCACAACAAAATGTTCCTGGCTATTGCAGCACAAGGAGGTTATGCTTGAGCTTTGTCACCAGAACCCAATTCAACACCACATGAATTGCTAAGGCTACCATAGAAATTAGGCTCATTACCCAAACTTTTCATTGGAGATTGGAGAAATTTTTCTATAGGAAAGTTGAAGGGATATGCAAATAATTGATGGATATACTCAGAGATATATGTTTGTTTTGATGGAGGAGCTTTAGTAATGGTGATGCAAAGACAACAAGGTGTTAGAAACAAGGCTGTGACTCCAGCAATGATGGATGATATCTGCAAGTATATTCCAAGCATGTTGAATAATCCAGCACTGACTTCTTGGCCTTGAAACACTTTGCGACCAAACAGTCTGGTGCTGGACATCTCAATATGCTGAAAAGATTTGCAGATATGATGGATCATTACGGGAGTCACAGGCTTGATTCTAACACCATTTGTCTTTGCATCACCAGTGCTAAAGCTCAATCAAGACAAACATATCTCTGAGCTTGCCAGAAAATACTCAGTATGGTTAATTCCCCTTGTAATTTGCCTTGAACTTTCCCATACAGAAATTTCTCCAATTTCAAACTGAAGTTTGGGTCATGAGCATAACATTTCTATGGTATCCTTGGTAATTCATGGGGGGCTCCTTGCTGCTGCGAATAGCAGGGAACATTCCATGTATTTATAAGAATAAGATGAAAGCTTAAAATATTATTGATGCTATATTGTTCTTACAGAGAGAATAAGCCTATTTATAGGCTTTACTGTGAGAAGTTATACATAGAAGGGGGGTGATGAGATCTTAAAAGGAAAGTGGGTAGGTAAGGTCATACAAGAAAAGTGGCTAGGTAAAGAGGTTATACATGAAAAGGGGGTGGTGAGATCATACAAGGAAAGTGAGCAGTAGGTTAGAGGCTATACATGGAAGGTATGAGTGTATGTATGACTAGCAGTTGAGAGTGTCTCCATTTCAATTCAAATGTATAACTTCCATTTCTTGTACAAGTGGGTGCGGTCCACAGGTTAAAATTGTAATATTTTTTAAATGGTGAAAGTAATACCCACTGTATGACTTGAGGCTACACTTTTTTTTTTTTGTCCAAGTTAGAAGGAGACTCTCTTCCGGAAATCCTAAGCCAAGTCCAAGGACGGGAAACTACCCAATACCCCACTCCATCCCTACATGCCTCTATTGGGACTTGAACGCCCGACCTCGTCGCTGAAAATGTTATGATTATAAACATATTATACATTTAACAAAGAATAAGATTGGTGCTTCATTATTTATCAAAACAGCTTTTGATTATGGTCTGTCAATGACAAGAATTGAATAGAAAGTGTACCCACTACCCAAATTTCTTTATATGTAGAAGCTATAAAGCAATTTGGATCAAATCTAATACCCACCAGATTTTTTTTCTTTTTTAGATGTTGGATACTTCAGATATAAAAAGTTGTTAATAAATTTAGTCATGCCAGTGTACCAATACACACTTTACACTTCAATGGGTCCAAAGTCCAAAAACATCACTTTAGTTTAGTTGCATTACCCTAACTACTCCAATAATTGAATAAGCAACTACAGGATCAATGATTTGACCACCACAATCTTATATGGATGGAAATGCAATCACCTGCCAATATAGCCTTTGCTGCAGCCTCCTCTGGTGTTTTGGTGTAGTGTTGGCTCTTGAAGAATACATCCAATGAATCACAATCAGAAACTATGTATCTGCACTTCCCCCAATGTTAATATAACAGTGAATGTTAATAACTTGAATAATATGACAAGTTAAAGAAATACAAATATAGAGATGGAACACGAATACGAAACGACACAAATATGTGGACATGATATTTATAAAAAAAAAATAAAACACATATACATCCAGAATACGTTGAATATATATATATATATATATAATTTTTTATATGACCGTATAATGAAAATATAATATTATTTCTATCAAAATTGGCATAAAATACAAAAATCAAGATAATATTATTAATATATCAAAATAACTACTATATATATATATATATAGAAATAGTAAAAAAAATGCAGAGAAAAATAGGGAAAAATTCAGAAAAAAAAAAATCCAAAAACGTATCTTTAACATATTCCTAATGTGTCCAACATTCAGAAAAATTAGATACTCTTTTTCTACGTGTAAGTATTTGTGTCCGTATCCGTGTCCGTGTCCGACACTAATACGTCAAGTAAAGTAGAGTATTCGTGAAGCATAAAAGATACCCATTTAATTTCCAGTCGCCTCGAATGACTCCTTTCAGGAGGTTGGGATCAGCACAAGTTGGTATGCCATTAACTTGGTTGTAAGAACACATGACACTAGCAACATTCCCATCAAGAACACAGCTCTTGAATGGGGGCTGAAATGTGTCATCCATGTCTTGCTTTGTTACCTAACCACAACAACATGAAGGAAAAACAAACACTTCATTGATATTTCAAAAAACAAAAACAAAGAATTTTAAAAAACATGTTTTGATCTAAAGTACCACAGCATTGAAATGGTAGCGATCAACCCCTTTCCAATTATCCAAATCATAGGCTGTGTAGTGTTTGCAGCAAGCGGCAACCTTGAGCCGGTCTTTGTCGCCGTCATCTCTCTGTTGTAAGCCTCTAACATAAGCTGCAGCATATTTGCTTGAAAGCAATGGGTCTTCTCCTGGAGTTTCCTGCCCTCTTCCCCATCTGGGGTCTCTGAATATGTTCACATTTGGGGACCAAAATGTCAGCCCAGCCAAGCCAACATTGTACATTGCTCTGGCTTCAGTTGAGACCACCTGCATACACAATTCATTAGCTCAAAATTGGTCATTCTTCCATACGACTGTGATTCGAGTCCCCACACACAATATTTAGGATTTCCTCCAAAATTGCAATTTCCTTTCAAAAATGTTTCATAATAAATGTAATTGAGAATGACCCAGTTCAAATTCCATTGCTTGAGAAGAAAAGGAAAGAAAAAGAAGTCCTTTTTCCTAAAATTGTACACTACCTATCATTCTTAGATTGAAACTCAATTTAAGCATTTTACTGTCCTGATCAACCCAATAATTTCTTCTGAAACAGTATTGTTCTCTCTCTCTCTCTCTCTCTCTCTCTCTCTCTCTCTCTCTCTCTAAATTTGCAAGCTGGAATACTCAAAAGTCTTTCATGTAGTTGGGTTCTTCCAGTTCCACCTACTTTTGTTCATTAGTCATAATCAGATCATCAACAGATTCACACCAGAAAATCACTACCATGTCAAAAGCAAAGGAAAAAGCTCATGACAATTTGAAACCCCAAAAAATATACTCCAACTATTTTCCAAAAGGAGAGATACAGATATAATTTAAGTCCTTCAAATCACAAACATTTTCAGGGTAAAGTGGTTATAAAGACTTTCTCTTTTTCTAGCCATCAATGTAGCGTCTGCAGGACGATACTTTAGAATGCACTGCCACCAAACAAGACAATAGTGCCGTTTGAAAGAAAAGATTAAGACTAAAAAGAAAACGTGATTGTGACCCACGTTTAAAATATAATTGCCCTTGTATTGTTTCTTAAGTACCATTTAAGAAGAAACCGCGTCTTACTTCAACACCTTCAACAACACAACTTAATTTCCTCATAATGGTATACATATTAGTTGAATCAAAATACCCAGAAAATCTCTAAACCAGACAGAGAAAATATCAGAAATGAGAAACCTTGTGAACAAATCATCAAATCTAATCCAAAATCTGCAATTAAAGACTCCAATTATCAAAGTAAATTTCAATCTGAATAAAAGCTATGAACTCTGAGATAAGAAGTAAGAACGCATTGTCTGTTTGTCTTCCAATCACAGTCCAAAACTAATTACAAAATGAAAATATAAGTCTAACCCATTAACTCAATCAAAAATTTAATACTTGAAATCAAGTACCCATCGGAAAACCATCATCTGATTAAAAAATGTTAGATGAATATAAATCTAAGCAGAAAATGAAGTAAAAGATTAGAACGAAGCCAATGAAGCCTACCTTTCCAATGGTCTCGAACAGGGAAACATTGAACGAAGCCGCGGTGAGAATGACCTGAGGGAAGCTAGTAGCTCCGGGAACAACGCTGGAAAAATGAGTCCCCGGACCAACGTAAGAGACTCCATGTAAAGCTTCAGACCACCACTCGTACTTTGGAATTCCAAGCCTACTCACGCTCCCTGCAGCATTCACCAAGAACCCAATTTTCTCCTGCAATGTCAGCCTCTTCACCAAATCATCGACTCTCACAGCAACCGCCTTTGACGAATCACAGAAGGTAAAATTAGCCAACGCGGGATTGTTCGCGACATTACAGGCAAAAACAGCTGGTGTCTGGGCAAAAACCCGGGTTGAACTGAAGCAAGAATAGTAAATAACTGAGCTGAAAATATGGAAACCGAGCAAAACAGAGAGCTTTGGTGACGCTCTGTTTTGAACAGAGGATGAGGCCATTGTGGTTGTGACCTCTAAAAATAATACACTATTAAGATGGGATTGTGTTTAGTAACGTTTCGTTTATTTTTATAGATATATAGCGAGACAAAGAGAGAGAGATTTAAACACACGTTGTTTTGTAGCAGCCCGTGATGGATAAATGCAAGGGACACTGAGAGGCCATTAATTCTGCGTTTGTTTATACTTTCCACAGAGAATCTCTCTCTCTCTCTCTCTCTCTCTCTCTCTCTCTCATACGAGTCCGTGAAAGATTTTCCCTTTTCTTTTCCCGAGTTTCTATTTAAACTTTTTGTTTGGAAGTTCTATTTCAGTCTGTCTATACATATAGAAATATATATATATATATATAGAGAGAGAGAGAGAGAGAGAGAGTTGTTTACAGTGTTGTATGACCATCAGTGTATCACTGTAACTCGGATGAAATAGAAAGGCGGCTGATATATTTCGCTTCATACAAGCCAAGCCAAGCCAAGCCGGTGGATGAAGAAAATTAGGTTAAAGAGCTTAAAGGCATGAGAATTAAGATGAAACTATGTATATATTTTCTACCTCCAATCCAAAATAAGTAATTGTTTGATCACATGCTTGTTTAATTCACTTAAATTTACCATAACTGTTATTTATTTATTTATTAGTAGTTTTTAATTACTATGAAATCTGCTTAAATTTAGCTCAATCGATGAGAAAAAAATAGTCTTATCGATTTTAGAAAAATTATTCTAAGTGTGTATACATGTAGCTTGATGTATTTCTATTCTTGAAGCATCATCAAATGTTCTAATCTATTGCCATTTTATTACATGACATAAATTTATCACTAATTTTGTTTCAATGTCTTACATATGCAATATGCCAAAATGCACCCTCTATTATCAGTTGCAAAACAAAACATATGTATATATATATATATATATATATCAGTAATGCTATAATTCCTAAATTTTTATTCTAAATAATTTGATTTTGATGTGTCATTCGTATTGTTGTATCGCATCAATTACATGATTTTAAAATATTATCAATAATACAGTGAGGGTCTCACATCATTTGGAATATATATTTGGCACGTATAGTATTACATATATGGTTATAAAGATATTTTTAATTTGAGATAAAAATAAGTTATCAATTACCAATACTAATCAAAGGATTAGGGTTTGGGTATTAAAAACTCTTTACAAATTAAGATTTTTTAGGGCTTAAAAATATATTATTGTTGCAATTAATATCACCATTAATTAATGATGAAATCAATAAAAACTTTCAGTTTCTTTGGGATGCATTATTTTTTAAGTTTTATTTGCTCAAGAGTCAAAAAGAGAAATTCCAAACTTTCACTCACATTTATAGAGTTCAAATCTTTTTACTTTTTAATTAATTGATTTGAGAAAAAACATGATTTAAAGGGTTTTTTTTTTTTACATCAACTTTAACAGAAATATAGCAAAAAAAAAAGGTATGACTTAGGGTTTATAATTTTTTTTTTTTTTTTTGGGTATAAAGACGACTTAGGATTTAGGCATGCGTATTTAAAGTACAATAATGATGCATTAGATTTTTAATTGACGGTCGAGAAAGAAAATGGATAAATGAGGCATTTAAATTTGTGTAATATAATTGTAAGTTCAAACTCGTATGAGATATGCTATTTTAACATGTCTTTATTTTCACGGTCAATCCTTGTAGTTTAATTGCAATCAAAATGTTTTAAAAAAGAAATAAATAAAAAAGTGACTAAAACTTTATAATATGCAATATTTATCCGCTACATTCGCTAAAATTACCAAATTATTGTGAAATATGACTTTGTTTAAAAAAATAGGTAAGAACAAAAATATATTGATGAAACCGAAACTCGCTCCGATTTTTTAGCTCAACGTAATTGTAAAAAATAATTTTCAAAAAAATGACCTCTTGAGAAAAAGTAATTAAGATAAATAAGAACTTAATTATGATCATCTCATGATTAAAACATCCAATCTCATTTGTACTTGAATTTACAGATACATTTCCCTTTGAATTTTCTAGATCACAAAATTCTAATTTCTTTTTTATGACAAGTTAAAGGTTCTAACTTGAGTAAATTTGTAATGTACTCAACCACTTTAAGTTTTAAGTCATGTATGCCACCTAATTGGGACTCGTACCCAAAACTTTAGGGTATTACAGTACTAAAACTTATTTTTCTAAGTAAGTTATGGGCTACAAAATTCTAAATTCATAAAGAAGCATGAAAGTTTTTGCCAATTTTTCTCAAATTAGAAAAAAAAAAAAGGGTGTCTTGTATTAGATGTAATTTTCCTTTATAAATCATAACCAATATCATTTAAAGATTAAAAGTTTTTCCGATACTTAGGGTCTAACTTTTACTTAAGGATTCTGAGGGTCTAAATTTTTTTTTTCGTATTTTTTGAAATTACACTAATCTTCATTTTGTTATACTGACAATATATAGATTTTATATCTATAGAAAATCCGTCAACAATAATGTTAGAATTTCTACCGTTTGTATGACTAATATACCTTTATATATTATACTGACCTCTCTCCTATTTTTTCAGAGATCATAGAAAAGTTTTTATAATTATTAGATATTACATGAGAGTCAGTAACGCCCATCCCCTAATAATTTTGATAAAAAAAAAGGGTTAGTATAATATCAGATATTATAGAAAGACTTGTGTAATTATTAGATATTATAAAAAAAGTTAGTATAATTTTTTCAAAACTTAACATTTAAATTGGGTAAAGTGCACTAGTCTTTCATGAGATTTCTGACAATTATAAAAACACCTTTTGAGATTTCTGAAATTATACTGACCTTTTTATTTTTTACTGACAAACTACACGTATCTTCCTCTCCTATCCTATTTTTTTTTTTTCAAAATGACAAAAAATGCCCCTTTCATGTTATTATTATTTCTTCATTTTTTTTTTTTTAAATTTGACCAATTTTTTTATTTGTTTTTAAAGAGATTTTTTTATTTTATATAAAATAAATTTAAGATAAATAACTTATATTATTTTAGCCAAAATAAAATTTAATTAATATTTATTTGAAAATGAAAAAACAATTAGAAAAAATTAATCAAAATTGACAAAATGCAAAAAAATAAAATAAAATGGTCACTTTTATTATTTTATAAAAAAAATTAGGCTGGAGAGAGAAGTATGTGTAGGTTGCTAGTAAAAATAAGAAAAATCGGTATAATTTAAAAAAGAAATATTTGTAATTATTGAAAATTTTTGAGAATAATCAATATAATTTATTCATATAAATTTGAGAAGTATAACATTAAAAAAAATGCTATTGTGAATTACAAAATTTAAAAAATTTAAAATTTAATTAATATATACAAGAATAACATGTAAATTATATGAATTAATCAGATCATGAATTTTCATTTTCTCCCACAACTGTCCGCAGCACTCCTCTAATATTAATTAGAAGTAAAACAGTAAAAGGCTAAAGCTGAAGCAAGCGAGTCAACGCCGACTGAAGTAAGAGAAATACGAGGAGATTGTGGGTGGAACTTGTCGGGCGCCTGTGATTGGTCGGTGGATCATAGAGCTGTAAACCTCCTAGCCTTAAAAATCCAATATGTAGACCCAAAACAATGCATGGGCGGCCACGCTCGTAACTATAGGCTGGCGTTTGTTGTAAGGCGGGACCCAGAACCAGAAGATAGTCACGGAGAGAGAAAGGAAAAGCGTGCTGGGTGGGCCGTGCAGTAAAAAGAGCAGGTAAGTCATCAAAATAGTGACAGCCCATATTGGTGGGACATACGGCGCATGAGGTTGTGATATCTTGATTGGTGCAGCAAATGTTTGTTTCCCACTTGATGATACACTAATCACCCACATTCATTCTTTCTCTTACCTTATACCTGTCCTGTTACATGTTTTATCATACAAATTTGAGAAAATCTAGTGTCATTCATGGATGATTAAAATTGTTTCGTGGTGATTGGTGATTGTAATTAATTCATATATGTAACAGTGACAGTGATGCTTGATTTAGACCCACTAACCAAGTGACATTATATTGAAAATTTTCAATAATTTTAACAAATCACGTGTTCAAGTCTCGCTTCTCTCATCAGGGGGCTATGACTATGAGCATTATTTTCACTCTATAATAGGTTGAACTGCTATTTTGTCTGTCCATGATTCATATTTGAGAATGTCTTGTTATTGTTACGTTTGATTGATTTGTCTATTTCAGATTGTGTGTTTTTCTGTAACTATGTAATATTAAATTGATTGCAAGACCCATCGCTTCTAAGAAAAATAATAATAATAAGGTAGAAATTTGAAAAATAAAGAATTGTTTATCATTGTACCATATTGACATTATTGTTTTTGGTTTCTAAAATTGACTTATCAATTCTTATGTAAAATGTTTTTTTGTATACTATTATTGGGAGAGTAGAAAAGTTATTATAAAGAACATATAAGCTTGTACTTGAGAGAATTTAACGGTTTAAGATTTTTGGACTTTTACAATAACTTTCTTGCAATTAATTTTATATCACCGTACACTCGTGTTGTTCCTAATATAACAAGTTTAGGGGAAAAAAATAAATGAAATGTAGTGGGAAAAGGAGAAGCGATTAAAATTTAATACAGATTTAAAGCAGGAATTGAAGTGAATATTCCCCTTTGCCCAGTATTATTCTGATTATTTAAATTATATAAATATTTTTATCAATATAATATTAGTATTTGTAATAATATTAAATGATTAATTTTAATTTTAAAATTTTAATGAAATTAATTTTTAGACGATGGCAAGATTTGGAAGACAATGATAGGTGATATAACTAAGGACAGGATAGGAATGAGAGAAGGCTCCATTTGGAAGGGACGGGAACGGGGGAGGGACACTCTTTGGAATGCAAATATTTGGGATAAAATTTTTAAAAGCGTTAAACTATCTAAGTAGTACAAGTATTTGCTTTTCACATATTTGGCGTGATCGAGTTCGATTTTCCCTCTCCGCATCGTTGCATCTGAAAAAAGAAAAAAAAAGGTATCTCTTGGTCTTGGGGTTGCAAATTGAAGCAAGAGAGGAAAATGATCCATGCATGTAACTTCCATTTTACCCAATTTGACCATTTCATAAACATTTGGTAGCTTAAGTAGCTTTTCAATGCAAACATTGACATATGAGTAACACATTACTACAAAAATAAATATTAAAAATGTGAGAAAATCTAAGCCTTTCATTGAAAGTTGTGCTCTTTTTTTTTTTTCTTTCTTTGGAACTTATTGTCAATTGTTAGACATATTTTGTCTTTCACTAGGCAAAGATCACTAGTTGATCACCCGAAACTTGCAAGTACTTTTTAACCATTGCATGTGCACTTCCCACCACATGATTCCATAGTGTATTATTTCTAGGTCCGTGCTCTAGCAAATTGTTCTTTGTATGGAAGCCATTTTCCTTTTTATGTTACTTTAACTTCTTCCTTCTCTTTATCCTAAAGTTCAAAACATTACCAAACTTTCTCAAATGATGCTTCACTAAGTACATAATTGCATTCAAATGGGAAATAGTATTAGCACTTCATATTTAGTTATTGGGGCTTCATTTTACTATTTTTAGTTAAACAATGTTCTTGCATAAAAGTGGATCCAATAACTTTTGTTTGAATGTAAGGACAATTTTATAAATTTTTACAAGTAGAGTCCTTTTGACAAAATATGGAGTTGTAATATCATCATCTCTCTCTCTCTCTCTCTCTCTCTCTCTCTCTCTCTATATATATATATATATATATACACACACACACACACACACACACAAAATATGAGTGTATCTTGACCCAAAACGTCCTTCTGAGTTTGTGGTCTCACACTGGACGCATAAATTATCTTGCATGGACACCTTAAAATTAAGTGTATTTATTCATTTTGTTAATAAACATTTGAAAAATTCCTAAGTCAATGTGTCAAATGATCTTTTTCATAAAATAAAATAAAAATGATACATTTTTTTCTGTACTAATGTTCATAAAATAAAAAGGATAAATTGTATTGAGTATTTTATAATTTCTGACAATACTCCTCTAATTTGACTTAATTTCCTCTTCTGTCACATATCATGATGTCATTAACGATGATACTAATTTTATAAAATTTCTTTTATTTGTTAATAAGAGTAATGAAAATAAAGATCCAACTTCATAGGTAAGATGCTCTCCCTTGTTTTTTCTCATTTCTCAAAAAAAAAAAAAAAGAAGCAATTTTATAAAATTATTGGATTACTTCTACCAGAGCATTTCAAAGTTTATTTGAAAAAAATAAAGACTTTATAAATTTTCTACCTAAAACAAATAAAAACTTAAGGCAACACCTATAATCCATAGAGCAAATACAAATCACCCCAAATAAACCCTAATAATGTCACATAATAAAATTACCCTAGAAAACCCTAATAATGTCACATAAAGAGGTTGCTAGAAGAAATTTACATGAAGAGAAACGTTTCGAGTTTGAGTCTCTTCTCTTTGTTGATCGTTAACAGTTAAAAATTAAAGAGTGGGTCTGACTGTTACAAAAAAGAAGACTTAATTTAATGTGCGTAAATTGACTTAAGATACTCCTTAACCGATCTATTTAAAAAACACATAATAAATAATAAAATGAAAGTTAAGCACCCTTACACACACACAACAAACACATATATACACATATGTTATTGAAGTTTAATGCCTCATGGTGCTGCTTCTTTATGGATAGTAAGTCTTAATCAATCCAAACTATTTAAAGAAATGAAAGATAATGTGTGATCCTTTTCTTGCTGCTGCTTCATGAGTCCTGACAAAGAGGGTTTTTCTTTTTCAATACTAAAATATACACACAAACAATATTATTTGAAGTGATTAGCAGGCCTGTCAAGCACAACTTGGGAACTAATACTCATATAAAGACACACTCAATATATTTATATTAGAATATAAATATACGTGACACGTGGCATCATCTCCATCTCCTGATTTGTCGGATTCCACTCATCATTTAGCATTGGATAGAATTAGATTCAATCCATATAGTAAGAATAAGTTTGGAATCATTCCAGGATGTTGTGAAAGTGCTTTTCGAAACAAGTCATTCCAAAGTCATCATCAAACACCTTATTTACGGAGTTTTAAATAATATTTTGAGATTTTATAAAGCGAGTGTGATATTTTTATCTAATAAATTAATTTTTTAGATTAAAAAATTAGATCATAATTGTTAAAAAAACTTTAGCTTAATAGGTAGAGATACTGCATTTACTTAGACACTCAAATGTCTATTTGTTACAAAATTTTACATTAAATAGATATTGACGTGATCTGTGACTTATAAGTGAGTACGGTATCTTCACAAAATAGATTAGTCTTTTAGGTTGGAGACCCAGCCTCTTACTATCATTACAAATCTTGTCCTTTATTTGGTGTCACAACAAATATTCATACCAAAGGGTGTCTACACCGGTAGCATGTCCACCCGCCTATAAAGTGATCGAGGGGAGAGGGGGAAGATGATCTTTTGTCACGTCGGATAGGCACTTGAATCTGCGTCTTTTATCAGATTTTGTTTGGAAGGATTAGATTTACATGTAATTTTATTGTCTTTTACAAATTTTGAAGGATAATTATTTTTCTCAAAAATTAGGGGTACAATTTACATATAAAGTTTTTTATTTTGTGTGCAAAATTCGGGAACTGCATATAAACGTATCCATCCTTCCACCTAACAGACTAGTTTTTTTAAATTAGTTACTCTGTATGTGACACTCCAAGACACACATCCATTGAAATATACATCACAAAACAGCTGGCAAGAAATTAAAATGTTTTACAAAAACATATAAATTAATTTGCTGAAATGAGAGTGATGTGGATGATTCCATATGAGAATAATAAGGTACTGTTTGGATAATGAGACATGCCGTTCAATCGTAGTGGTGAACAGCACACAGCCCCATGTCCCCATCTAACAAGTGCGTGCCGGCAATGGCGTGGTCCATTTTTTTTATAAAATTAAATTAGTCCATGGACCATCAAAGATAAGTGATGCAAACCCATCAAAATTTCTGCATTTTCCTTTTTATTATTTTTGTTTCCTATGTTTTCAAAAAAATAAAAAAATATGTGCTTTTGTGTCCTTTTATCTAATGAAATTTTGTTTTTGAAAACACAAAATATTATTTTTAATAGCTTTTAGAAAATTTTCAAAAACAGTTTTTGGAAAATGTCCAACCAAATGCATTTTCTTCGGTGTTTTAATTTTGATAATTTTTAAAAACATAATTGTTCTTTGTTTTCAACTTTTTTTAAATTTTTTTTTTAAATTTATGTTTTGAAATTTCCAATTTGGTAGTAAATAGACTACTCATTGTTCTCTTGATCCCACCATCTCCATAGTTTATATATGGCACACAGAAGCATCTAAATCATGTAGTGACTTTTGTTGCGACACTTTTGTCATGCACAAGTACGTATACAGTTGATAAGAAGTTTAGAGGAATCCATTAATGAGTAATACAATTACTCACATGAGTGTGGGGTCCACTCCCATCACATTCACATGTGTCCCACATTTATGTGAATAGTTGTGTTAGTTGTGTTGAATTTTAATTGTACCAAAAACACTATTTTCCATTAATAGAACAGTAATGCATGAGATTCTTACTCGCAAAGAGTAACTCAAGCGATAAGAGATAAGGTGATAAGTGTTTGACTTTACGAAATTTCTAATTTGAAATTTATTGGGTGTGTATTTCTTTAGAGGACAACCGGCCTTAAATTTATTCGATTTGCGTGAATAGTCAGCTTTGTGTGGGTTCAAGAGAATTTATTTTTATATGGTTAAATAGAAGGTGATCGGAGGTTATTACCTGCTACAAAAAAAAAAAAAACATGCATGAGAGAAACTCTAGTGTATGTGTCATTTGATGTGTGTCACGACCCGAAACCCACCCTATGCGGATCTCGTGTCGCGGGGCCGACCCGAAAGTCGTCCCTACTTTTTCCATTCCTGTATCATAGTACTAATATGCAAAGTACTAAAATCTTAAAACAATAACAGCGGAAGTCTTAGCAATGACACTGATCAGCGGAAGTCTTTTCAGTAACAGTAATTCAGCGGAAGTCTTTACAATACACAATGTCAGCAAAAGTCTTATCAATACATAATATGGCTCTACAGTAAACAAAATAAGAACCAAACGTAACCAGCACCCGTGGGTGGTGAATACATGGGAGAACTAAAACATAGACTGGTACAGTTCCTCAAAATGTCCTCCTACGCTCGTAAACTCCTACTGGGGTCTTGCAGCGTCATCACCTGAAATGGGGGTAAGTAGGATGGAATGAGCTACGAGAGCTCAGCAAGTAAAAACAGATCTCTGACACTAGTATCGGTGAAATATGAATCCATGAATAAAATTATGATAGCCAATCATAAGAAAAGAGATGCTGTGATGGCCAATGAGAACAGTTGCCGTGAAGGCCAATGAATAATAAGTCACAATGTTCAATTAAGAGTAATGGAAATAACATCAACTTGAATCTCTCAATGACAATATAATACAACAAGAATTACTGCCACAATAAACCGATCACAATCAATTCAATGAAGAGTGTCCTCTCAGTTTAAGATAAGTCATAAGGAATAGTGTCATTCAATAACGTAATCATATCAATTCTTAAGAGATGCATTTACTCTGTTCTCAGGTAGAATGCCAATGCAAATGTAATGAAATGCCAATGGAAATGCAATGAAAATGCCAATGATCATGCTAGTCAATTGCCGGTGGAAAGCCTTCGAGGAATTCATTCCTGCCACCTGTCCATTCATGTACTTGACCCTTAAGTCTCCAGTCAATCAGAAAGCATCAGATGGATGTTGTGACTGAGCACAAATCCCGTATTCATAACATATCATGATTATTCATAATTCCATAGAAGTATAAAATGGAATATCATATATTCAATAAAGACATAGCAGTAGGCCTTTCAGGCATGGTTCAACATGATAACAATGACATAGCAGTCAATCAATGTCCACAAAATAGAACAATATCACATTGTGGATAGCAATAACGTGAGGTACTTTCAAGAGTACAAGCTTGGCAGTAAAGAGAATAAACGTGGCCTGGAAACACCATATGGAAGAGAAGGTGAATTTACTTACCTCTAGATGTGCGTTCTTTTTCAGTATTCCGTGAGTTTGCCTTTCCATGTCGAGTCTCCTATATAGTAGTAGATACGTCTTAGAATTAATGTTATTCAACAAATTTTATGCCTTGCTATCATAAGTATCTCTAACACTAATTTAGACCTTATCATTGAGTCTGGAATGCTGAAGAAAGTCGGTTTAGGCTTTCGTAGAATTCCATTTGGACTTTTGTACTAAAAAGGGCAAAATGGTCATTTTTCACTTTTACGGTTATTTCTATTTTTGGGACCCCTTCTCGTGAAACGGACCTCACCATTGGACTCAGAACGTCCGAGATAATAAATTTTGACTATTCATTTGCATCGTTTGGACTTCGTTTGACCTATATTTGAAATAGGGGCATTTTTGTAAAACTTAATATTTTATTAATTTTTTTGTTTGGGCCACAGTGACATTTCCTAAAACATTTGGGGCCGGTTTACAATTTCCCAAAGCTGCAGTTTGAACCAGTTGGTTCACAACCAGAAACCCTAAACCGGTCTCCCTCTTCACTGAACCAAACGGTTCAGTTCATTTCAAAGAACCGGATTCCAATAACCACTGTTTACCTTATCCACGGTTTGGATAACCCCAAACCTAATTTTCACATTTCTTATCACTGTAACCAAATAGCCCAATATCATTTGAATTTAATACAAAAACGACACAGTATTACTTACCCACTTCATTTTCGGTGGGGTCTCGATCTGATCCGAACCCAAACCCCGTTCCGTCTTGACCCGAGACAACAGTGTTGTCTCCCTCGTTTTTCCAGTGAAGCACCGGTAGGTTTCCGTCGCCTTTTCCGGCGACGGCAAACATTCCCGATCAGTTTCTTTCCCCATTTTCAATGCCAGTTTCTTCCGAATTCCATGGGGACTTCATATCTAAATTTATTGTTTGATTTAAACTACCATAGCCCTTCGAATAGAAGGATTTACAGTTCCGTCCGGTTTTCCGGCCAAGTTCCATTTTTTTTTATTTCATGACTTTTTGAGTACTGTTTTGGCCCTAATTAATTTCAAATGGTTTTCTGCACGTCATAGGGTCATACACGGATCATTTAAACAAAATTTAATACATGAAATGTTAAGGTTCCGATTATTCTCTGCAATCTGCAACTCTGAATTTCTCATTCATTTCAGCACCTTTTTCTATCATTCTTTTTGCATTTAAAAGCTTAACTCATGCTTATCAAGACCCTAGCTTTAAACCAAACTATCATGCTTTAAAGCATAAAAACAGAACTCAAATCACTAACCTAGGTTTTCGGTTTTTGCTCACTGTGACCCTCCAAACCCTTCTGTTTCTGCTCCCGAGTTCTTTGACAATGTTCCTCTCAGTCTCAGTTTCCTTTTTGTCTCTTAACTCACGCCCGTATACACTTATATCATATATAGAGACGTTCCACCGCCCTTGTCACTTCCCACCTTTCTCTCTCGGTTACTCCCCCTTCTATGGCCCCTTTTCTTGACCTAGGGTTCTGATATTCTCTCTGCCAAATGCAATCTTGCATTTATGGCTTGGGAGACTTGTGTGTGTATATATATATATTATATTACATACACCACACACACACACACACACTTCACCCAACCGACACACACATTTGGTATACAACCATACACACGGTCACACAGTGACACACACTGTTACTCACTTTTCCTTTCCCTTTTCCCTTTTCATTTTCCTTTACATTTCAACACATATATATAATATATATTACAATACATGTATTTATACACACACATATATACTTAATATAAATATTTATACGTACATACTTATATACATCAATCTTATACGTCCATATATATCCATTAATACACATATATGTGTATTTTTAAAGGCATTTACATATATTTATTTTGTTCAAGCTACGCATGCATGCAACATTCATGTGCATGGAAATACGTGTAGGCATGCATTACGATACCGTGTCCTAAGGTACTCGGGTATTGCCCGACTCTGGCTACACTAAGCAAACCATTTACATACTTCAGTCGTTTGGTCCCATGAAATACCCTAACCTAGAGCTTAAAACTGCTCACATTATACTATTCAGTCGATTTATCTCAGTACACGTGTCGTATCCCGGGTCGGGATATCACAATGTGTCACTTTTAAAATTTGGTTATGATGTAAAAGTTGTTATTCCAACAGTGATGAATCCAAGGAGGGACAAGTGGAGGCCGTGATCCCCTAAAAATTTTGATATTATATTTTTTACCATTAATTGTGTTAAAATATTTTAATAAAATTGGACTTGGACCTTCCTAATTTTTTTATTCACATAAACTCTCATAAATTTTAATACTTTCAATTTGGTCCCCTCCCTAACTGAAATTTTTGAATCTGTCACTACCAATATGTGCTATTTGGTTTGCCAAAAAATATTAATGTCATTTTTAATGCCACATTTGACATCAATAGTAATTAGTGTTATTTTATGTCATTCATGAAATACAATTTACATATGCCAAATGAAAGTGAGGTCCATGTCACTTTATCAATTAAATGTCAAAAGAAGATGCCACACTAATTTATCAAGAAAAAATTGTTGTTGTGTTAAAAAGTGACATTTTAGTATTAGAGAATATATGTCAAAATTTAGTATTTTTGTACTATAATAATGTTAAAATATAAATTTGACATAATTAAAATGATATTTAACATTGAAGATGCTATGAGGTCCTTTATTTACATGATTCAAATTCTTGACTTTTCAGATTCATTATAATTAAATAATTTTATCATTATATCAAGACTTACATACATATTAAAATAATGCATGAAGTCAAATTTCAAAACTATGCCTAATCTTTTCATTAAAGTAATTTTCATAACGATCTGTACACTTTATACCATGATTTTAAAATGTTGTTTTATTATGTTTTTAAAAATGAAATTGAAGAAAATTTGCCTACTACATTGAGCATTCTATAACATTTATCAAAAGATATTTAAGGTGAATTTTAATCCCATTTCAATTGGATTTCCTTGGAATTTGTGTGTTTCCAATCTTGGATTAAGTTTAATAAATAGAATTTGGTAAAATCATATCTTTCAACTTTTCAATTTTGATGAGCCATCTAATAACATATTGTTGTGAATTAACGATTTATGTAGTTTTGGTGTAAATAATTAAAGGGGTAGAAAAAGAAATGACCCAGAAAATTTATGCAAATCAGCAATATGCCTATGTCTACATGAGCAGCTAAGTTCTTCACCATTTAAAGAATAAAGTTACATCATATCAATACTGACTCGCAATTGATACCTTAACCTAAATTCCGTGCATCGAAACTTTTCCAACATACGCTTACGAGAACATGAGATGCTATCGCTAACAAACATTTATCTTAAGAAATTTTATATCAATAGGTGTCACCTGGTGTGATATCAAGATCTCCTTTGTCCAATCCAATAACATGGTTTATGAGAGGCCTTTTAGAAATTTTATATCACCCTTAAATGTGAGAGATACTTTTCAATGGGTCTATTACATTACGTGTAACGTGTTCTTTCAATGACACTTTACTTTATGTATTATATTCGACTAAAAAAATTAAGTC
This sequence comes from Nyssa sinensis, assembly GCA_008638375.1. Classification (NCBI taxonomy): domain Eukaryota; kingdom Viridiplantae; phylum Streptophyta; class Magnoliopsida; order Cornales; family Nyssaceae; genus Nyssa; species Nyssa sinensis. The sequence goes on along the minus strand of CM018039.1, from coordinate 7,068,235 downwards.
ATATCACATATGATAGAATATCATTTTAAAAGAGTACATTACCACGTTACTGTAACAAGCCATCCAAAAATTTTCCTAGAAGTGGGGCTTGATTAAAATATGTAGCAATAATATTTCCAATTGAAAAGTCATAGCCATAGTGAATTAGGGGACAAAGCTATGATGGAGACCTTGTTGTGGACACAAGAAGAAGAAGAAAAGTGAAGGCATTCATCACAGCTGTTTGCTTATTCATTGCGAGCTGTTGCCCCCAAACAACCCAAGGGCATATTTTCCAAAGAGTTTCTCTGATTTGTTTGCAAAGCTTATTGCACTTTTTTTTCCAAACTAAGTAATTAGAGAAATTATTCAATAGTCGTAATCTTAATGTGGTTATCTATCTAACTCTTTTGAATTTTTCTAATTCAACTTGAACTTCTTTCCTAGCTAAACTAACCCAAGCCATAATACATCACATTTTCCAAGCATGATCATTTTAATATGAAAGTCCAAATTAGTAGTCATTAATGAGATAAAACTAGGAGATTGACAAAGTCACCCCTTCCCTAACCCTGCAAAATAAATAAATAGAAAAAGAAAAAAAAGAATATTTAGATTCAAATTGGGTTGGAGGCTCTCTTTTTTTTTTATATTTTGTGACGAAGAGAAATATTTATCATAATTTATCATATATATAAAGTACATGACTATCATAAGTTGAAATTCTATAACGATTACTCTTATATAAGCAGTTACAATTAAGGAGCTTACCCCTCAAGGTCAGATGTTTTTTTTTTTTTTGGCTAATCTATACGGGGCATTGTCACGACTTTAATCAGGTTTCTTGTTAGTGGACGGTGGGATTGGTCCTCCGAATTAGTCAACCCGAAAATTCAAATACTGATATATCAATATATATATATTGATGCTGCACTTTTTGACTCGCAACACGTAAGGGCTCCGTGACCTGTAGAACACTCAGAAAGATGATCAGAGGACCACCGGATTGGCTCCGGCGGTAGCCGCTCCGATGCTTAAGTGAGTAAGGGAATTGAAAGACTGTATTGAAAGTCAAAGAATGAGCATGAAAAAAATAGCGTACCTCTAGGGTTTAATATATAGGCCGAAGCTTTCCTAAGTTGATTAGGATTCGACGCCATGAATATAGGGATATGATCATCGGAGATTGCAGTTACCTTGTGGGCATTAAGTCGTGGATGGAGATAATCATAAATGGTAGTTTCCGTATTGGAGACTACTTCCTTATCCTCTGCCCGGAATCCGCTAAGGCGGAGATAATCATAAATGGTAGTTTCCGTGCTGGAGACTGTTACCCTATTCTCTGCTCGGAATCCGCTGAGGCGGTGACGAGATCTGAAGCTCTGGTCTGGACCCTGTGATCAGTTCTGGATATATTTGTTTGGTCACTTCCGACCTTATATGATGATCTGGATGTCATAGGCTGAACGAGAATCATGCTAGCTGAACATAAATCGGACTGTGGTCATACGTGTCAAGTGTTGATTGGCCTGTCTTTTTATGGTATATCAGTTACTCCCCCCCCAAGTCCTAGTTTGATGTAAGTAACTAGGGCTAAGAGAGTTATGTGTCTCGCTTTTTCACCTTCCAAGACAATCGTTGGGGCGCCATTTATTGTGTAGTCGGCGATTAAGTCTTTTCAAGGTCACAATCATACTGGGCGGACAGTTGGTTTTCTCGAGATCATCATTGTTCTGAACCGTCATGGCGTTTGGGCTTGGTGGGTCCCTTCTGATATCGTGTTTATAAATACGGGATGAGATTTTTGAAATGACCTTTCCCTCGACATTTTTACTGTGCTAGAAGATTTCATCCGCCATTGTTGGTTCGTGCAATCTTGAAGAATACAGATCCCCTAAGTGAAAACAGGTTCGACTGATTTTTCCCCCTCTCTTGCTTCTTTCTTCTTGAGTTTGAGAATAATGTCTGTTCCTTCGGAATCTCGAATTGTGAATGAGGGAGTAGGAGACCATTCTGAGGCGGCTGGTCCGTCTGTTGTAGGAGATGTAGGTAACCCTGCTTTTGAAATTATTGAGGAGAGGCCTGTTGATCCTCCCCCTAGTCCAGGGGTTAGAATAGTCGATGCTTTCGAAGAGCCCCGAGACAGGGCCGGGGAGACCTCTGGTAGGTCTTCTCATAGAGAAGAGGGTGAGAGTGCCGTCACTCAAAGCCTCTTGGATGAATGGAGGGTGAAATTTGAATTTCCCCCCAATGTGACTTGCAGAGTTCCAGGACCCATGGACCGTCCCCAAGATGTTAAAGCCGGGGAGATTTGCGTTTTCCTTGCCTGGTTTGAAATGGGCTTAAGGCTTCCATTGCCGGATTTAGTCAGGCAATTCTTTTGCTGGTTCAAGCTCTGCCCTGCCGACCTGAATCTCAATAGCTGGCGGCATCTTCTGGGATTTATGGTGCTGGGGCATCTGAACAAAGTGGAGGTGTCTCTGGACTTGATCCGTAGCAATATGGATCTGAAGTTCAAGCAGGCAGAAGGCCTGTATTATATGTCCTTCGAGAAGGGGTTCCGACCCCTGTCTTCCGTTCCTACTTCCAACAAGACGTGGAAGAATTGGTACTTCTTCGTTGGAGGAGGATGGGAGCATACGGACTTTCAGGCCGGAGAGATCTCGTCGTTTCCTTGTGTTACGGGCCATAGGGGTGAGACTTATTCTCTTGGGTTTACTTTAGCTTTGCTTATATCCTCAGAACTGACAAACTTGGTATTTTTCATTTCGTTTGTGCAGTCAAGAGTGCTCGGAAGAGGCCCAAGTTTACTAAGGCTCTGCAAGATCAGTACCGGGTTTTGCTTTCAACTTCTAACCGGGCTCATACTGTTATCGTCACTCCGGACCAAGTGATGGCCACCCGTAGCGCAGAGTTGAAGAGGAGGCTAGCCTCGAGGTGGGAAGTGCCGAAGCCTCAAGTGGTGGGGGAGTCTTCCTCCCCAGCTGAGCCTGATGCTCCTTTAGAAGTGAAGAGAATGAGATTGATCTCTGGTTCCCCTGAGCCCTCCCCTGCCGAGGCTGAGGAAGCCGAGCCTGCCATTCCTGTATCGGCTGTTCCTCCTGGTCCGAGCAAGAGGTCTAGGAAGGGGAAAGCTCCTGCCGCTCCTTCTGAGCCATTTGTTGAGCCGGATTATCAAATTGCCAAGAAGGCATTTGATCGAATATGGGCTCAGGGCCCACATCGGTACAGAGGGGATGATCCCTCCAAACTGATGACTGAGATGATGACTCTCCAGATGAAGGTAACTTCTGAAGCCTTTCCTTGGCCTTTTGTTTGCTCATTTGTTTCGCTCTAATTTATCTGTCTTGCTTTATACAGAGCATGCATAGTTTAGCTGCTCTGATGGTGACCCCCATGGGCCTTGAGGAGGCCGAGAAGCTAAGGACAGAGGTGGACGAGATGAGACTGGAGCTCGGAACAGCCCGTTCCAAAATTCAATCTGCTGAAGAGAGTCTGGAGAGAGCTACCACCAGCCTTAAGGTGGCGGAGTCTGAGAGGGATATATTTGCTCGGACGGTTGAGAGGCTTGAGGCGGAGCTGGTTGGTCTCCGTAGTTCTATTGACCAGAGGGTTCAGGAGGCAGTTGGTCAAGCCAAAGCTGAGGCTGAGATGGAATTAAAAGAGGAAGTTGATCAGATGGGTGATGACCTGATCCTGCTCGGCTTTGAGAATTTCCGAACTAGATTCCAACTTCAGTTCCCGGATTTTGACGTGTCATCAATCGTTCCTCCTGAACCCACCTCATCTCGTCCTGATCCGGATAAGACTGCTGGGGCTCGTGCCCTTAATTTGGAAGAGGATGCAGGCCCCTCTGGGAAATCCTGAGGCTTTTATAGGCTTTTGCCCCCCCTTTTTTTTTTTGATGTAGTGAATACATTTTCCCTTCTGATCAATAAGATTGACTTTTCTTCAGATTCTGCTTGTATTTTTCCTTCTTGTGAATTTTGTTGCAAGTGCGGCTGCTCTGAACCCTTTGTATGCTAGATCAAATAGTTGCTTTCTTAATCTTCAATACTTGTCATGGAATAGTGAATATAGATCTGCCTTAAAAATAAGAAGAGAAAGTAGATATAGCCAGATGGATAGAGCCTGACAGAGCGGGAGTGGGTCCCTGTAGAGTTCTGAGATAGACTGCTCTGAATTAAGAGTCGGTGAGGTTAACCGAGCAGCTTGTGCTCGTTATTATGATGCTCGGTATGCTGAGTACTCGGGATTGGGATATATCCGATCTGCTTGGTCTTTGTTACGTGTCTTGACCTGTTATGAAATAGTTAAGACCAGTAGGTCTGAATGGGGGTCTATTTACTTTAGACTTTGTTCCCCTCTTTATTAATTTGGGAGCTTTAGTACTGGACTGCGGTCTATGTCTTGAGAATTCTGCACTCTGTCTCTTGGTATATTGAAGAGGCTTATTTAATGCACCGCTTAGTCATTTGACCGTCGTTTGGGTTTTCAAGGCCACTCTCTTTTTCACCGTTGCGACGGTTCAGTTGGGTGGCTTTTTGGATTCCAAGGGTCTATATATATGGAAACGGGGCATACGGTTGTGCTCAACCCTTTTGCTCCCCGATTTGTTCGTGAGAGAAACCTCATATGCTGCCGGAATTTCTCCCATTCGTCCGGAGATGATGGAAGATTCCTTGCCTGAGTTAGGAATAATGAGCCTGTGGCCGAGAATTAACCTCCCCCTTTTTTCAGTCTCCAAGGAAGGATTGAAGGAGGTCCAAGTCTTCTTGTTTCCTCTGGCATCCGGTCGAGATTTCTCCGATTGGTGGTGGCCCCTCCCTGATTCAACCGAGGCCTGGGGTGTTGGTGATGAAGACGAAGGTGAGTTGCCTTCCCTTCCTCACGCTCTGTTAGAGACCCTTGCACTAAGTGGCTGGGGTGAAACAGACGGTGTGAAGAAGAAGATTGAAGGTAGACTACCTTCCCCCCATGTGTCTTGGCAGAGACCCTTGCTTTACTCCTCTGAGGAGTCATGCCGATTACAAAGGTGGAGAATGAATAGTCTCCTGAGGCTCAGAGCCCTCATCATCCGTTGGTCATGGGACCAGTGATAGTGATGATGAAATGGCCTGGGCACTACTTGATGCAGATTGGGGTTCAGGGTTCCTTCCTTTCAAATGGAGCCGATGAAGGCGGTTTTGAAGGTTTTGGATCTTGTGCCCCTTTATCATCCCGGGAGAAGGGCCATTATGTTGCCAAGCGTAGCTTCTGTAATAGCTTCTGTAATAGCTTCTGTAATAGCTTCTGTAGTAGCTTCTGTAGTAGCTTCTTGGTACTGATGTAAATCTTTTTGAGTTATTAATAAAGTTGAATTTTTTCTTCTCTGAGCTGATACTTTCTGTGAATGTGCTCTTTTGAAACTTAAGCATCTTCTAATATGTTGCCGATTGTTCTGAAAACAAATCAAAAACTTTGAAAAATGCCAGAATCGAAGTACTTCACCTTTGGTTGAAACCATGGTGCTGATTTATTTGACAGATAAGTCAAATAATGTAAGTGTCAGATCCGAGGTATTCCGTTCTAGTAAACTTTAGTTGACAGGTGCTCGGAATTTCTGCCTTCGGATAGACTGGATTACAGAACCCGCTAGTTGGGGATGGTCCAGGCTCTGAGGGCCTGTGCATTAATAGATGGACCAAGTCATAAGACTTGTGCATTAATAGATGGACCAGGCTCTGGAGGCCTGTGCATTAATAGATGGACCAAGTCATAAGACTTGTGCATTAATAGATGGACCAGGCTCTGGAGGCCTGTGCATTAATAGATGGACCAAGTCATAAGACTTGTGCATTAATAGATGGACCAGGCTCTGGAGGCCTGTGCATTAATAGATGGACCAAGTCATAAGACTTGTGCATTAATAGATGGACCAGGCTCTGGAGGCCCGTGCATTAATAGATGGACCAAGTCATAAGACTTGTGCATTAATAGATGGACCAGGCTCTGGAGGCCCGTGCATTAATAGATGGACCAAGTCATAAGACTTGTGCATTAATAGATGGACCAAGTCATAAGACTTGTGCATTAATAGATGGACCAAGTCATAAGACTTGTGCATTAATAGATGAATAGTCTTAAGGAAGTATATAAAAAAAGAAAATTTTTTATTGATAATACTTCCGCAAGTGTTCTACGTTCCATGGCCTAGGAACAGGTTTCCCAGTCGTGTCTTCAAGCCAGTAAGTGGTAGGTCGAACGACCTTCGTCACTTTGTAGGGGCCCTCCCAATTTGGTGACAATTTTCCCATGGTGGGATCCTTGGTGTTCTGAAAGACTCTTCTTAAGACGAAGTCTCCAACTTGGAAGCTGACTGTCTTGAGTCCTATCCTGGATTTATTGACCATTCTTTGTTGGTAGGCTTCCATCCTGATGCTGGCTTGATCCCTTCTCTCCTCGAGCAAATCCAAGTTCTCCATCAGCTGCTGATCATTGGATTCTTGCTCAAAGGCCTCAGTCCTCAGGGTTGGCATACCGATTTCAACCGGAATTACTGCTTCTGTCCCATAGGCTAATGAGAAGGGTGTTTCAGAGGTGGGAGTTCTTCTGGTTGTACGGTAGGCCCAAAGGACTCCTGGGAGCTCTTCTGCCCACTTCCCTTTGGCTTGTTCCAGCCTTTTCTTTAACCCATCAAGGATTGTTCGGTTGGTGACCTCTGCCTGCCCATTTGCTTGTGGATGGCCTGGAGAGGCAAAGTGCTGCCTGATGTTGAGATTTTCGCAGAATGCCTTGAAGCCTTTACCAGTAAATTGTGTCCCATTATCCGAGATAATTACACGTGGTATGCCAAACCTGCAGACAATATTCTTCCAGGTGAAGCTTTCGACTTCCTTTTCTGTAATATGCGTTAAAGGCTCGGCTTCGGCCCATTTAGAGAAGTAGTCGATAGCCACCAGGAGGTACTTCCTGTTTGGAGATGCTCGTGGTAACGGGCCCACAATGTCCATTCCCCATTGAGCAAAGGGCCAGGGGCTAGGAATCGGGATGAGCTCGTGCTGAGGCTGGTGTTGGTACGAGGCGAATCTCTGACATTTGTCACACTTCCGAACATACTCTTTAGCCTGTTTCAGCATGCCGGGCCAGTAGTAGCCCTGTGATAGAGCTCGGTGGGCTATAGTTCTGCCCCCATTGTGATTCCCGCAAATTCCCTCGTGAATTTCAGCCAAAACGTATTGTGACTCGTCTGGAGCCAAACATTTTAACAAAGGTTGAGAATATGACCTCCTGTAAAGTTTGTTGTTCAAGATCAGGTACCGAGCCGCTCTGATTCGGATTCTCCTGGCTTTGTTTTTATCCTCTCGGAGGAGCCCGGATCTTAGATACTGGAGGATTGGGGTCATCCAGCTCTGGGGCTGTTCGTCAACTTGAGCAACTGATGCTCCCTCAATGCTGGATCCTGGCTGAAAAGAGATTTTAACGGTGGAGTCTGTTTCAGACTTGAGGCGGGAGGCCATGTTAGCCAGAGCATCTGCTCTGCAGTTCTGACTTCTCTCAATCTTCTGGATAGTGAAAGTCTGGAAAGAATGCTTTAAATGGTTCACCAGTTCGGAGTATCGAAGCATCCTGTCATCCTTAATGGCAAACTCTCCCAAAACTTGGCTTACTACCAGTTGGGAGTCAGAGAAGACATCGAGGTTCTGAGCCTCACATTCCAGGGCAAGCTTCATCCCTAAGATTAGGGCCTCATATTCAGCTTCATTATTAGAAGCTTTAAATCCCAGGCTGACTGCTTTTTCCGACGTAAGACCATCAGGGGACTGTAGCACCAGTCCTACCCCTGATCCTTGATCGGTTGACGATCCATCAATATATAGCAGCCAGGTTCCTGTAGTTTCGGCGATTTGTGCTTTGTTCTGCAGTGCCGGGGTGAACTCGGCTACAAAATCGGCTAAGGCCTGCCCTTTGATGGAGTTTCGGGGTACATATGCTATGTCAAACTCCCCTAGCTCCACAGACCACTTGACCAATCTTCCCGATACCTCGGGTTTCCTCAGTATTGACTTTAGAGGATAAGCAGTTGGAATCTCAATTGGATGGGCCTGGAAGTAAGGTCGGAGCTTTCGGGCTGATACGACCAAGGCATAGGCCAGCTTCTCTACTTCTGGGTATCTTTTTTCCGTGTCGAGTAGTGCCCTACTGACGTAGAATATAGGCCTCTGTACTCCTTTGTCCTGTCTGATTAGTGCGGAACTGACCGCGTTCTCAGAGACTGCTAGGTACAGGAGCAGCTTTTCTCCTTGTACGGGTTTTGACAGGAGCTCTGGAGAGGCTAAATACTCCTTTAGTTCTTGGAAGGAATGCTCGCATTCTTCTGTCCATTGCAAAGCCTTGCCGCCCTTTAGAGCTTTGAAGAAAGGTAGGCAGCGATCGGTGGACTTGGATATAAATCTGCTCAATGCGGCGACTCTGCCGTTCAGTGCCTGAATCTCCTTTCTGGTTTTTGGCGACTTCAGTCCAATCAGGGCTTGGATCTGAGTGGGATCTGCTTCGATACCTCTTTGAGAGACGATGTACCCCAAGAATTTTCCCTTCGTAACTCCGAAGGTACATTTCGAGGGGTTGAGCTTCATCTTGTGCTGTCTGAGGATATCGAAGGTCTGGGCTAAATGCTGGAGGTGGCTGCCTTTCTGGAGGCTCTTTACCAGCATGTCGTCGATGTATACCTCCATGGTGCTGCCAAGCAGTGGGCTGAACATCTTGTTCACCAACCGTTGGTAAGTGGCTCCAGCATTCTTTAAACCGAAAGGCATTACTCTGTAGCAATAGAGTCCTCTTTCGGTTATGAAGGCGGTCTTTTCCTGATCTGGAGGGTACATCTGGATCTGGTTGTATCCAGAGTAGGCGTCCATGAAACTCATAAGCTCATGCCCTGCAGTGGCGTCAACCAGTTGATCTATTCTTGGTAGTGGGAAGCTGTCCTTGGGACATGCTTTGTTAAGGTCTGTATAGTCGACACAGACTCTCCACTTACCGTTCTTCTTCTTGACGAGCACAGTGTTGGCTAACCACTCGGGATAAAAAACTTCCCGTATCATCCTGGCGTCCAGCAACCTCTGGACTTCTTCGTTTATAACCCGATGCCGTTCGGGAGCGATCGGTCTTCTCTTCTGTCTGACCGGGGGGTGGTCTGGATCTACCATTAGTTTGTGAGTTATCAGATTAGGATCTATTCCCTCCATGTCCCTAGTCTCCCAAGCAAAGATAGAGAGGTTGTTCTTCAGAAACCTGACTATCTTTTCCCGCTCGGCGGGGGCAAGGTCTGGACCGATATACAAATAACGCCCCTCTGCTCCTGAACTGACCAGTATCTTGATGGGCTCGCCAACAGGCTTGGCTTGACTATCACGCCCCCTTGGGCTCAGGGGTTCTTCAACGCCGGATGGGCAATCTTCCACCTCGGGAGTGTGAGTGAAAACCGGATCTGCACGGTCCCGAGTGTACTGTAATTGCTATTTTGGGGCTGTCTCCTTGAGGGCAATAGCGTGACATTCTCGTGAGGTTGGCTGACATCCTCGGACCGAGTGCACGCTTTGATTGTGGACGTACTTCAGACACTGATGAAAGGTTGAAGTGACCGCCCCTATCTGGTGTAACCAGGGTCTCCCAATGATGACGTTGTATGGAGACTTCATGTTCAACACCATGTACTCTGAGATGGTGGTCTTCTGCCCTTCACCTTCCCCAATAGTGGTAGGAAGGTCAACTCTCCCCAGGGGGGTGCTAAGGCTGCCATCAAAAGCTGCCATTACGGCAGTGGTGGGCTTGACGCTGTCCTGGTCTATGCCCATCCGCTTAAGCGGTTCGTAGAATAGGATATTGACTGAGCTGCCAGTGTCGACTAGGACTCTTCTAGTTTCGAAATTGGCGATTCTGAGGGTGATAACAAGGGCATCACTGTGAGGGCAGTGTACCCCTGCTAGATCTTGCTCGGTGAACTGGATCTCTGGCCCTGTCTTGAGCCTCTTTTCGACGTTGGAGACCTGCAAGATGTTTGGGGCGGTTCTGGCCTCCCGAGCATACCTTTTTCTCGCCCTGTTGGACATTCCTGTAACAGGGGAGTCAGCATGGAGGACGTAGATAACATGGTTGTTCTGCCTCTGAGGCTCGTTTCGTCCTTCCCGCTGCTCTTGCCTCTGTTCGGGCCTCTGATCTGGCCGCTGCTGAGGCTTGTCTTCTTGGGGGTTCGGCCTTCCGTCTTGTTTGACGAACTCCCGAAGACGTCCCTTCTTTATGAGCTGTTCTATCTCATATCGGAGGGTCCTGCAAGTGTTAGTAGTATGCCCATGATCTTTATGGAAATTGCAATACTTACTTTGGTCCCGCAGGCTGGGATCTCCTTTGATCGGCTCTGGCCACCTCAGGTTCTCCCGATCTCGGATCTGCCGGAGTACCTGGTTCAGAGTGGTGTTCAAAGGCGTGAAGTTGGTGAACTCCCTTGGTGCGGAGTTGTACACAGCTCTGGGAGCTGTTTTCTTATCTGGGCTTCTGACCCTCTTTTTGTTGGAGTCTCTTCTGTGATCCTCCTTCTTATGGTCCTCCCGCTTCGGATTATCCCTTTGGGTCTGATCCTTGCCCTTCTGGGCTGATCGGTTGGCTTCTTCAAGGTTGATGTATTTCTTGGCCCGATCCATCAATGCTGCCATATCAGCCGGGGGGCTTTTTGTCAAGGAGTCTCTGAAGCCACCTTGGGCAAGCCCGGCAGTAAGGGCCGCAACAAGGAATTTCGGGCTGCAATCCGTGATCTCAGTGAGCTCAGTGTTGAAGCGGGCGATGTAGGCCCGAAGGGATTCCTCCCTAGTCTGCCTAACGTTCAGCAGGAATTCTGGTCCCCTTCTGAGCCTCCTGCTGGTCATAAACCTATCCAAGAACTGTCTACCGAGCTCGTAAAAGCTGGCAATGGAGTTCGGAGGGAGGTTGTGGAACCACTTCAGAGCCGTTCCCTTCAAGCTGGTAATGAACGTTCGGCACATGAAAGCATCTGAGGCTCCGTGAAGGGCCATCGTATGCTGGTAATGAGATAGGTGATCTCCTGGATCTCCAGATCCGTCGTAGAGAGTGAATTTGGGCACTACGAACTTTCTAGGCCTCTCTTCAGACATGATGGCGTGGGTAAACGGAGTGGCTAGTCTTCCGAGCAGCCTGGCCAGTTCGTCCTGCTCTGGAGGGTTCTGAGGTCCTCTTAAACCGATTGTCCGGTCCATAGACTCGGCAATCTCCTCTTCCCTTCGCGGGTCTCTGAGTCTGACATCTTGTGAACCCTGCCTGACAGCCTCGGCTTCAGGGTAATAGGGTGGAGTGCGCCCTTCGGATGGAGGAGGAACCCGAACCGGTGGGGCTGGCGCTGCATGATAAGGTTCCTGTGGTGCCGGGGGTGCTCCCGAAACCCTAGGAGTTGGGGCTCGGGTAGTACTCCGGTAATGTACGTCGGGGACAAAAGCGGATGTTCCCCAGCCAGGGACTGTTGATGGCTGTGGATCTCGGCCAGCGTGAGCAACGCCTGAGGGGTGCCCAGGCTGGTTAGCGGGGGTCTGCCCGCGAATTTCTTCATTCCCCGTGGCAACCGGGGGTTGTGTTCCTGCAACGAAGTTGACCGGCGGGCTAGGAGAAGCCGCCGCTTGGTTCTGCGTGAGCGTTGCTAGCGTCCTGGTAATGGCTAGCAGCTGCTCCTGCACCAGTTCATTGTGTCGTTTTATTGCTTCGATCTCTTGTCGCATAGGGTTGGCCGCTGGTCCTCTTGTGCGTGGAGCAGACGGCTGACGCTGAGCGTTTTGCGAACTCTGAGTATTCTGTCGGGGTCGGAGATTTGGTGCCATGGTTTTCCGGTAGGGAAAAAGATGAGTTTATGAATAAAGCACGTAGAGATTAGTCGTTCCCACAGACGGCGCCAAACTGATGCTGCACTTTTTGACTCGCAACACGTAAGGGCTCCGTGACCTGTAGAACACTCAGAAAGATGATCAGAGGACCACCGGATTGGCTCCGGCGGTAGCCGCTCCGATGCTTAAGTGAGTAAGGGAATTGAAAGACTGTATTGAAAGTCAAAGAATGAGTATGAAAAAAATAGCGTACCTCTAGGGTTTAATATATAGGCCGAAGCTTTCCTAAGTTGATTAGGATTCGACGCCATGAATATAGGGATATGATCATCGGAGATTGCAGTTACCTTGTGGGCATTAAGTCGTGGATGGAGATAATCATAAATGGTAGTTTCCGTATTGGAGACTACTTCCTTATCCTCTGCCCGGAATCCGCTAAGGCGGAGATAATCATAAATGGTAGTTTCCGTGCTGGAGACTGTTACCCTATTCTCTGCTCGGAATCCGCTGAGGCGGTGACGAGATCTGAAGCTCTGGTCTGGACCCTGTGATCAGTTCTGGATATATTTGTTTGGTCACTTCCGACCTTATATGATGATCTGGATGTCATAGGCTGAACGAGAATCATGCTAGCTGAACATAAATCGGACTGTGGTCATACGTGTCAAGTGTTGATTGGCCTGTCTTTTTATGGTATATCATATATATATATAAGCAGTTACAACATAAGAGACGAAACAAATCAAAATACTCAAAATGAAAAAAAAGGGTAAAAAAATAAACTCACATATCATTGTCCATTTTTCAGGTTGCATCAAGTACTCAAGATTTTCGATGAATTCATGACAACTACCTAACAAAGATACGATAAAGTAGTTTAATTATCAAGATTATATAGAACTCATGTGGGATTTACTATAGTTCTCAGATCAGGATAATAGTTGCATCAAACAGCTATTGTGTCCTGCAAATCTTTTCTAAGTTCCTCCCCCAAGTTAGAAAAAAATGAAAATATGGCATCACTATGAGTCAACCTTGATTTGTCCTTTCGATAGTAGCTCAAAAAAAAGGACAATGAAAAAATTGATACATTTAGATAAATGTCAATGAAAATCCTAAAGATGTTGGGGAAGCTATGGCAAGTGGGGTGAGTTGGCCGAACTACCCTACATGCAAACAAGATGAAACACTACTGTTTTGTGCACTGAGTTATTTAATAGTAATTGATTGTGTCCCACTAAGTTGAGTGTTTGGCGGCAATGATGAAAATTTCGTTTCGTAGTACTTTTTTAATTACTTAAAAAATAAAAACATTTTGAAAATAAAGTATAAATTATGAAAAATATTAAAATATATAAAAAATACTTGAAAATATAAAATAAAATATATAAATATGAGAAGATAAATATTATAATTAATTAAAAGGAACATGTCTATCTACACAAGAAGATATTAAGGTGAAATCAATATATATATATAAATTAGTTATTAATACCAACTAACTCTTTAATTCTTAAAACTAGTATAAAAGATTTAGAGTTAATTTTTTTTATGTAATATGAAATTCTTATATATTTGCTATAAAATATGTAAAATTATTATAAATCATAAAATCATAAATATATTGTGTAGTATCTACGAATTAGACAATTTGACATAAGTTACATGTAATATAATAAGTAAAACATAGAAGTAATTTAAACCTATTATAATTAGTAAATAAGTATTAAAATAATTTATTCATTTACATTTTATTTCCATTATTTTTACTTTTCATTGTCTATTATTTTTGGAGAAAAATAAAAATATCTTCTTATAATTTTGGGTCTTAATATTTCAATTTACTCTATTTAAAAAAAATAGATATTATCTTTTACCAACTTTTAGAAGTATTGCTGATACGAAAAAAAATATTTTCATTGTTTCAATATGTTTTCGCTGATTTCGATATGTTTTCACCGAAACAATTTTATTTTAATGAAAACATATCGATATTTGTTAGTGTTTTGTTTTGATTTACTAAAAAAACTGAAACGTTTCAGCATTTTCAATAGAAAAATAAAATAAGATTTTATCATTGTTTGACGGAACGAGCATAGGGGCAAAACTGTAGGAGCAGCTTGCGATTTTGAAACGAAACGATTTGCTGCTTTGAAAAACTCCGTGTATGAAATTATTTGCTGCTTTGAAAAACTTCGTGTGCAGCCCGCGACTTTGGCCAATGAAAGTGGGCCAAACAGGGTCTAAGTACTCTTAAAATGGAATGACTTGCAAACTGGACAAGAGTGTATTTGCAGGGATAATAATCAGAATAACTATAATAATGGGTACTGAACTTTGTCTAAATATAATTCCAAATTCCAACCTATTTCAGTATGATGATGTTCTTTGAAGGGTTGTTTTTGTATGACTGTATGAGAAGCAATTTGGATGTTCCATCGCCAAAAAAGGCACATGAAAACATTCACATGGGCTACTTTGCTTAAACTGTTTCCCATTCATTATTTATATGCACCCATGATACCTGTGAGAAATCATTGCATATAGATATATGTGTTTTGGGTGGTTGGCTAGTCATCCTCATCCTTCCATATAGATATTTTTATATATATTCTTAACTTTACAGTAACTCCATCATGCTATGCATTCAGTCATTCACGGATGTCCAACCAAGAGGGTCTATATATGTGTGTGTGGACCATTTGAATCCATAAATTGAACTCTCAGAGCTATGTTGAGTTGGCCCATAATGCTGGCCCTAACTTTTTCATGCAACCTTTGAGAAAGCTAGTGGTTTTTGGTTACAGTTTTTGCAATTATTTGAGAGAATTTTGCAGTTGAAGTGTTCAGCCTTTTGTCGAAGGAAGTGGGCACAAATATAATTGGTATGGTACTGACTTGGCATGAAAGCAATCTGTCAACTGTAAGAGTCCCATTTGCTATTGCTTGTGGCCTTTAACTTCATATGGGGCCTACTTTTATGAATAGATTGGAGAGCTACTTAATCATCCATCCCTTCATGTTTTGTGTGTGAGTGTGTGTATATATACACACATATATATAGATATGTGTATGTATAAATCCCAAGGAATTGGCTTAGTGATAAAGTCACTCGAGTGGTAGTACTTCATCAAGCATCAAGGATGGAGTTCGATTCCTACTAGAGTGTTACAAACTTTTTGGGACTTATGTCTGTAGGTCCATGTCCAAGATTAGTCATCCCGTTTGAGAGAGGTGCTTGACATAAGTTTCGAAATTAGTCTATACAATTGTGTCGAACACTCGATCATTAATTTTTTTTTATTTTTTATATGTATGTATGTATGTATAGATGTTACTAAGAGACGAGGATTATAATCATAAGCTTTGAATAGGCACAAAGAACTCTGAGGATGCTTCAATATTCACTTGGCATCTATCAGAAGGTCTTCTAAACCTTTTTGCCTAATGTTTGTCTGGGAATTAAAATGAGGTATAAAAGTTGACAGGATATATAATAGAGAGCAAAAATCCTGATTCATGGGGAATCCCCTAATGGGTCTGCTTCCATTGTCCACACACACACACACACACACACACATATATATATAGAACAAATTTTCATAGGTTTTTTATGAGTGTGAAACAAATCTGATATTGGATCGGAGATGGCACTGAATATGTCAGTGTCAAATCCTAATGATGAGCATATATAATCTCACTAATTAAAGGTCATTGTCTAGCCAATTCCTAACACCAGAAGACTGTCCAAATGATGTGAATAATGTTATCAAATGGCTTCTTATGTATCTTTTATCATTTTAGCATTGCTCTTATTTTATGAAAAATGAAAATAATAAATTTTTTCATCCTATTTTTTCATTCTAAACACAAGGTGGTAGGATCCACTATAATAAATTCATACAAAGTTCATTACCTTATGTTTAAGAATAAGAAAATTCATTATATTTGGCATTGCTCTTATTGTGTGAAAAATGCTAAATATAGCGATTTTTTCACTCAATTTTTTCATTTTTAGTTATAAGATGGTAGTATTCACCGTAATAAACCTAGGGTAAATTACATTAACCTTCTCCTGAAGTTCCTAAAATGACACTGACCTCCCTTCCAAACTTATTTTTTATAAAATGACAAAAATACCTATTTTAGTTATTTTTGTTTGTATTTTTTCAATTTTGACCAATTTTTTTCTATTTTTTTAAGTTCAAATAAATATTAATTAAAATCTTCTTTGTCTAAAAAAATTATAATTTATTTATTTTATTTTTATTTTTTTATATAAAATGAAAAAAAATCTTTTAAAAAAAGTTAGAAAATGGTCAAAATTTAAAAAATCCAAAAAAATTAAATGAAATGGACATTTTTGTCATTTTGAAAAAATAAAGATAAAGTTAGAGGGGAAGTTATTGTAATTTGTAAGTAAAAGTATGAGATGTCAGTGTCATTTCAGAAATCTCAAGAAAAATATTTTTAATTATCAAAAATTTCAAGAAAGGTCAGTGTAATTTACCTATAAATTTATGTGGGTCTTATTATCTTATGTCTAAAAGTGAGAAAAAATCATTATGTTTAGCATTGCTCTTATTCTATGAAAAATGCCAAACATAATAAATTTTTTCACTCTTAGACATAAGGTAGTAGGACCTATTATAACAAATTCTTGTGGATCTCGTTATCTTATGTCTAAGTGTAAAAAAAATGGTTATGTTTAACATTGGTCTTATTCTATGGAACATGTTAAATATACCAATTTTTTCACTCATAAACATAAAGTGGTGGGACCTACTATAATAAATACACGTTGGCCACATTAACTTATGTCTAACAATAAAAAAAATTATCATATTTAGCAGTTGCTCTTATTCTATAAAAAATACTAAACATAATGGACTTTCTCACTACTAAACCTAAGATGGTGGGACCGATTATAATAAATTAATGTGGGGCTCATTACCTTGTATTTAAGAATGAGAATTGGAACGGTAAAATTCGTTATATTTAGCGTTGTTTTTATTCTATGGAAGAATTACACTTAACATAAATTTAAAAGCACAAATTATAAATGGGTTGAATAGTTTCGGCCAATTACACTGAATAGGGAAAAATGGAATTGCATTTAGACTAATGAATACTAGGAGAATTGCACTGTGTGTCACCTAACAGTTCACAATGTAACACATAATGAACGACTAATAACACATAATTATATATAACAATAATGCTAGGCTTACTTAAAAACTCTACCAAAAATGTTTACTTTCATGAGTTAGCAGTCTTGTATTGGCTAAATATCACATCATGATATGACATCATGTGAAATCCAACTAATACAACATTGTCAACTCATGAAAGTAAATAATTTTAGTAAAATATAAAGATAAGACTAACATTACACTATGTATAATCAACAGTTTACTAAGGGTCACATAGTGAACGCATATAATCAGCAGTTTACTAAGTGTCACATAGTGAACTGCTGGCCGTAAATAGTAAAATAATTTTCAGTATAAATGTAATTTAATTTTTCCTGAGTTCCACAGGTTTCTAAAAGCCTTTGTACTGCCGATGGTGGTCCAAGGGCCACAACAGGCCTCAGGCCCATCTATTAATTTTTATACATAGGCCGAGCGGATCCAAATACTCTAATTGGCCATCATCCGAACATCTTGTAATTGGCCATCTGCATAGACTAGCCTGCTCCTTAGCATTGGCCCAATGGCCCATGGTAGGATAATGCCTCTTTCGATTGAATCACAGCATTATCTCTTTCCAACCACATATGATTAATTTGGCCGTACTATGCCAACACCATCAATTGAAAATTAGGAGCTGTGATTTGTTCAATTTAAGGATGTTTTCTTAACTAGTGGGTTCAACTTCTATCAAAGTGTACATGATTCTATGTAATTTGTTAATTTTAAGGATATTTTCACATTAAAAGTATAGTTCGAGTTTATGATTATAAATGAATTGACCCAATTTGCGCAGAGCACTAGGTTGTTCAAATTCGACGAACTAAAATAAATCGATTTTCAAATTATGTTTCAAATTTGACTTGTTAATTATTCAAATTGATATCGAACGAATCTAATCGAACCAATCACGAGCTGAACTCGAATAGTTTGATTTTTTATATAGTATTAGATTACATTTGGATTAACAAGCCAATCTTAATAAATTAACAACCCTCAAAATATGTTTAAACTTGACTTATTTATTTTGTAAGTCGATATCGAACAAGTCTTTAACTAGGTCAATCACGAACTGAATTCGAATAGTTCGACATGTTTTATTGCCCAAAAAAAATTAAAATATATATATATATAATTAAATAATATTACATTACTTTTTACCAGCTTAATCAATTAAAAACTAATGATCATCTTATTAAAATAAGTTTATTTTAACTTAAAAGTGTGAATCTCAATGCATAAATTGACTCTAATTAAATTTATTCAAATAATAAATTTAAATTAAATATTTAATTTTTCACGCAATCAACCAAGATAAACGGGGCTGTATCCATATGTAACAATTAGATACAGTACGATGATAATATAATGTTATCTCAACCAAGCAAGATGTAACTTTATCCTGTTCCTATTGTACTGTTTTGAAACAGAAATCAATCATTGAAAAATAGGATTTCAAAACCAAAAACCTGTTACTCTCTAAAGTCTCAACATTTGGGTAAATCATGGGGAGGCAGGACAATTCTTGATCCAGGAGTAGCACCATTTTTCACTAGGAACACTGTACTCATTCCCCATGTTTGATGGCGCTCTAAATGGCAATGCATCAGCCATACACCTGCATGCATAAACAACAATAACAACAATCATTTATGAAATAGTATTTTGAAAACCTATTTAAACGACATCTAAAATTTTAAAAATCTTAATTACGAATATTATCCAAACGTGTCTTTAAATGTGATTGGTTTGGTTTAAGGATTTTTTTTTTCCTCCAGATGTTGGAATATTATGAGACATTCTTTGGGAAGATTTAGTTTAGATTAAATTATAAACATCAATTTTTGGGGTTTTTTTTTGTTTTTTAAATGTGGGGACCTAAAGCAAATGCTTTATCCATAGTGGGGTTTGGACCTTAATAACTTATTGGAAAATACTAAAAATTGTCAGTTTATATGTCTAATTGTATTCCTAGTTTTTTCTTTAAAAGAAAAATTATATTTCTAGTATGATGTGTCACAATGTGATGCAATTGAGCCCACATAATGTGATTTTCAAGAACACCATATATAATAGGATAAAATAAAATAAAAATGTTTATTTGTCTCATAATGTGAAATGCATGAGACAAATAAATATTTTCATTTCATTTTCAAATGAAAAGAATCTAAATACCATATATGGACACATTACATTAAGATACAATTGGGAATACAAATTGAAAATCTCTGGCATCATTCTAACTTATTATATGAAAGATTAGTGAAGATATTAAATAAACTCACCTGGGTTATCAGCCCTAAATCTGAGGGCTACCCATCCATTTGTAGGAACTCCAACAGTAGTTTCTTCAGGAGGATCAACAAGATTATACTTTAAGGGGTCCTGCTTCGGGTTAAAGTTCCCAAAACCCCAGCCAACAACATAGAAGCTAAACCCATGTAAATGCATGGGATGGTTATCCCCTACAAGCACATTAGTCCCCTGCAATATCAGCTCAACACTAGCATTATACTCCAAAACCATAGCCTTAGTGCCAAAAGCTGGTGTAAGCAGATTTTCTGGCAAATTCTCACCAGTATAATTAAATTTTCTAGGTGGTTTTCTGGGAAAATTCATATAAAAAACACCATGAATGCCATAGTAGTAAGCTTGGAGGATATCAATAGATGGGGACACAAAGCTAATGTTGTTTATGCTAGCTGAAAACCTTTTAGCAAAAGGACCTTTGCATGGTTTTTCAGTACTGCAGTTAAGTAGATTGACTGATATAGTGAAATACAAATGTTTATCTATAGTTAATGGGACATTGGCTGGGTGATCTTTGCTTGCTAGGCTTCTTAGCTGTTTTGTGAAGTCTGTTGATGCTTCTGTGGCATTGTATGGAGGGAGAGGTGGGAAATGGGGAGATGATGGAAGGTGATAGGAGCCATTAATGTATTGCAGTATAGCTGTTGTAGTTGTGTTATCGAAACCGGCACCTATGGCGCTTGAATATGATCTAGGCAGCCATGTAGTAGAGATTGGGAGGTTGATTTGCTTCTAGCAGGACATCCATCGATTGGCCTGGAGTGATCATTATGTAGTCTGATTTGAATGGCTTTGTATAGCATCCATCTGTTCCTACTAATGTAAGTTTGTGATGTGAAATGGCAAAGAAGAGGTTTTCATCCATGACTAAATTGACTATCCGAAGAAGATATGTTTTTCCATAGTTCACTGGCGTTTTGAATGTTCCTTCAAAAGGCAAAATTGAAAGAGAGAGTCATGAAACTTGTAATGAAAATGATCATCTACAGACAAATTATGTGTGTGTACCTTGTTTAGAGCATGGATAGAGGTCACCGGGCTGCCCATTGATGGTATAGGCATCTGAGAGTATGGGTTCTCCTCCTGTTATATTTGCATTTCTTGGTATTTCCATTACAACTTTCTTCCACCACTCTCCTATATAAAATGAGCATTAGCCACATACAAAATGGTGAGAGGATACCAAGTATATATTTTTTTCTATATTACTATATATAACCCTATAATGTAAGGTTATATATATTTAATTCTCTCTAGACATTCATCTAGCCGTTTTTTGAGCTAGCCCTTTTAATTGTACTACCTTAATTTTTTTAACAAAAAAAGAAGATAATTATATTGATCTGCCCATCACATCTAACAATTACATGCAATTTACACATGATATCTCATATTAGAAAACATAAATTTATTGTTTTACCCTTGAAGATAATTACACTAATATTTTTCTGTGATATCAGATAATTACAAAAAAATTTTCTATAATTTCTAAAAATATAGGAAAGTCACTGTACTATAAAAGATATTTTAGTCATTTTAAAAAAAAATTGATTAAAACTTAACACCATCAGTGATGAATTTTGTAAGTATAACTTAGAGAGGTCAATATAATTTTAGAGAACACATAGAGGATATCCCAATAATTATCAAGGTAACTCTAGGGATGTCAATGTAATTATTATTTAAAAAAATTAATGGTAAATTATACTGACATCTCCTGAGATTTATGATAATTACATTTACCTCCTATGAGATTTTTTAAATTATATTGACTTCCACTACTTTACTAGACAAATTACAAATACCTCTCTCCAGTCCAATTTTTTTTTTTTCAAAATGACAAAACTACTTTTTCATGTTTTTTTTTCATTTATTCAATTTTGATTAATTTGCTTGATTTATTTTTATTTTCAGATAAATATTGATTAAAATTTTAAATTTATTTTTATATAAAAAAGTTAAAAAAATTGATCAAAATGAAAAAAGTAAGAAAAAAATATGAAAATAACAGTTTTATCATTTAACAAAAAAATTAACCGAAATGAGTATTTATAATTTGTCAGTAAAAATATAAAAGAATTATTATATTATGATTCATCATATTAAAAATACAATTGAAATATAAATTAAAGATACATGTCATTTTCCTTTTTACAACCAAATAAAAGAGAAGTACCTAGTATGATTGGAACCTCTGCATGAGGTGTGGAAAAAGGATAATGAGCTCCATGCCTAGGATAAACAATGATCATTCCATGAACTGTTGCTCTTGCCCAACCACTGTGTGCATGCCACCAAATTGTTCCTTCTTCCTTTGTCAACTTTATCCTGTAAGTGTACTTCTTCCCCGGCTGAATTGGGCATTGGGTGATATATTCAGGTCCATCTGCCCATGGATTCCTTGGTTGTCTTACTCCATGCCTGAAAATTTCTCCACCCCATTATCACTCATGACCACTTACATAAATATTTAAATGTATACATATATATATATATATGTGTGTGTGTATATGTGTGTATGTGTGTATAGAAACATTTTGAAAAAAATACTAAATTATTCCTAAAATAAACTTTTCAATCTAAAAAGTCTATGATATATTTTTTCTATCTAAAAGATCTAAAAAAAAAACTTTAATATAAAAAGTTCAATTATTAACTTTCATTTTAATTTCGTTAAAAAATATTATTGATTAGACTAAAATAGTCTTCAAGATACATTTTAAAAGAAAAAAATACAAAAAACTATATATAAAATAACTTATTCAATCCAAAAAAATCATAACATTTTATAAAGGAAAGTTTTCTTTTTTAGGCCATTTAAATAAATAAAAAATGCTATGTTTTTTTTTTTTGAAGAATTTATTTTATCAACTATTAATTTAGTATTTTTAAAAATGTATCTTAAAGCCTATTTTAGTCTAATCAGTAATATTTTTTAACGGTGTTAAAATAAAAGTTTATAGTTATACTTTTTTTAGTAAAATTTTATTCTTTGGTTATTTTAAATATAAAAAATTTATCAAGGATATTTTAGATACAAAAAAATTATTAGGATTATAAAATTTATCAGGTTCATCTGCCCCTGGATTCCTTGGTTGTCTTACTCCATGCCTGAAAAGTCCTCCAACCCATTATCACTCATGAGCACTTACATAAATATATATATGTACATGTGTGTGTATATTTATATATATATATATATAAATATATGTGTAGAAACATTTTTTAAAATAAATTAAAGAGCACATACCAGTGAAGGGTGATATTATATTTGGCATTGTTATAGACCTTGATAAGCACTTTATCTCCTCTCTGAACTTTTAATGTTGGTCCTGGGAATTTCCCATTTATTGTTAAAATATTCTTGGTGCTACATAGTCGCGTGTATGGGGATGACTTTACCTGCAATAATATCCATGAGAGAGAGAGAGAGAGAGAGAGAGAGAGAGACACAGAGGGAGGCACATACCACAAAAGTGTGATGGTGAATCTTGCCATATGCATTGTCAATGAGAACAAGATGGAAAACAAAAAACCCTAGCACCTTCACAATAGAGCCAAAGCTCCTCAGACCCATGTCTGTTTGCTGAAGGAGAATTCACTTCCTCTTCTTTATCTTAATGGATTCATATCTTCATATCGAACTTAATAAATCTCTATCAAAAAAGAAAAAGTAATAATATTATACTTTTCAAATTTGTATATCAAATAATACGACGACAAAATCATATTAATGAAAAATGTTACTGTTTCTCAAATTTTAAAATGTAGCATTATTTCACATTAATTATATGATATAAAATATTATATCTTTCACTTTTTTTACAAAGATAGGGTCATTGGTGGGCCTTAAGATGGTCCCATCAGTAGTGAATCACACTTTCTTGAGAAAGGTGAAATAAAGACGGGATATCCAATTCAATACTGAGTTCGCTTACTTAATAAACTCATTTGACTAGGGACTCAATGGCCATTGACCTTTCGATGGACTCGCATTCATGTTGAATGGGACCTACTAATAAGGTCCATGATGATGAGTTCTTTTTTACGTGAGTGTATGGATACAATATTGATACAAACATAGGAATCATGAATCATTATTTATTGTGGACAATAAAAACATATGTATCTTTTTTGAAAGTATAGAAATGATATATACAATATTTTATTTTATTTAGTGGAGGACATCATCATTCATTAAGGCATAGAATAGGATGAGGTATTATTCAAGTAATGCAAGTATCTAATTCTTACGTAATTGACATGAATACGATTCAATATAAAATTCTTGGTTCTTTATTGAGATTTTTTCTAAGCCTTAGTTGTAAAGCTTTGAAAACTCCCACTGCATCCAATCGATTGCCACTTGGAAAGATGAAGTAACTTGCAAAAATTTTAGAAGTAATTATTCAGTGACACTGTCACACTACATTATTATCAGATATGGCGTGACTCTCTTTTACAAATTCAACTTTATACTTAAATTTATTAAAAGTTATTTATTATTAATTTTGAAAAAGGCCGTAACACTACTTCGAATAGTGACGTAGAATAACAGTTTGATATATGGTTTGGTGTTCATATTTGATGTATATTTTCAGAAAAATATGAGAGAGAGCTGTGTGTCTGTTACTTTTATGAGAGGGTTTTGGGACTACCTTCTATCTTCATCTTTTAATTTGTGGATCTTGATAGCTAAACCACCTAAATCTTGTTTCTTTTGTGATTGCTGCTTTGTTTTTCACATTTTTCTATTCTAAAAATTTGCTTAATTTCATAACATAATTAAATAAAAAAAATTAATACTTCATAATTCTATTAATTAATAAATTTTTCTTCTACTCACAATTATGTCTACTATACTTTATTTAATTTAATGATTAGACTCCACCAAATCATGAGATCCTCATAAAAAAAAATTATGTAAAAAAAATTGTGTGATATAGTGACTTTTAACTATAAGGTACATTTGAAGGGTATAAAAGTTTTCAAAAACTTAATAAATCAAGTGACTAGTTGTAAATCATTTCTATCATAATCTTTTGCTTCAAATGGAATCTATCTAGCAACCCTTTTAGATTAAAAAAATTAATATTTAATGTATTAAAATTAAACTACCTAAATTAAATTTTAAGTGGAAAAGATACATCTCAATTAATGTAGTAGATTTACATTATGGTTCATCATTAAATGATGTTGTGCCAGCTAACATAATATTGTCACGTTATTTAAAATATATATTTTTAATTATACTTATAAAAAAATTAATAATTTTTTTAAAAACAGTGTAAAATTATTGTTTTTAATGTTTAATCTTTTTGAAAACCTACAATTTTTTTAAGAACTTACCAAATCAAGTTGACATACTTGTATTTGACATTTTACATGAGATCTATATAGTAGTGAATTTTAACTTTTAGCCCCTTGGAACCACAGTTTCAATTGCAACTACTGCGTCCAAATTAATCACTTGTAGGAGTACAACTTGATTCCAAAGTTGTTAGGTATTTATGCTACTAGGCACCAACTTCTAATAATGCTCGTCAACACATTGGCAAATAATGTCAGAAATTCTCCCTACTTGAGTGACATGTTGTGTCTTTTCTTATTATAAAAATTATGGTTTTAAATTTCTCTTGCAATATTGGGATATTTGTCATGAATTCATCTAAGTTTTTTATGATATGATGCAATTTGAAAAATCAACAATGTTCAAGCCCAGGTATGCGGGAGTTTTTTTTTTTTGTCTATTTTTATTTTTGGGTATTTTTGACCTAGATCGTTTTGAGTATTTTTTATCTAGTTTATGTTGTAACTCGTGTATATTAATGTGCTAATTTTTTTAGGATTCTTACTTATGAGAGAATAGTCGATTTTGAGTGAGTCGTTATTGGGTGTAAAAAAGATTTTAAATTTGTGAGTATTTTACTCTTGTGAGAGATGTGGAATCAAGAAAATTATTAAACCGGGGGCTAGAAAATTTTTAGAGAAAATTTAAGTAAGAATTTTGGGGGGCGAACTAAAATTTTGAGTGAGAAACAAGAAAAATAATAAATAAAGATTAAGTTAGGCCAATATTTTAAAATAAACTAATTTTAAAAGAGCCAAAATTATGTGAGGATTCCCATCTCTCTCTCTCTCTCTCTCACACACACACACACACACACACACAACTTAATTGTACAATTTGTTGGCAAAAGTAACAAATTTGTTAACCAAAGCAGCCTCTCTCTTCTTCTTTTTTTATGTGGGTAAATTACATTACCCTTTTATGAAATTTATGATAATTACACTAAGTTTTTTTGAAATTATATTGACCTCCTTTGCTACTTGACAATATATAAATACTCTTTTCAAGTCAATTTTTTCTTGAAAAAACAAAACTATCCCTTTTAAGTTTTTTTTTTCAAATTTTGACAATTTTTTTTCAATTTCCAAATAAAAATTGATAAAAACCTTTAATTTATTTTTATATAAAATAAAAATAAGTTATTTATTTTTAAATAAAATTAAAAAATCTTTAAAAAAAGTTTAAAAAAAATTAGTCAAAATTAAAAAAATATATAAAAATAAATAAAATAGACAGTTTCATTATTTTGAATAAAAAACTTACTAAAAGAAAATATCTGAATATTTTCAAGTAAAATAAAAATATTAATATAATTTTAAAATAAGTTAGATTAATTATAAAAAATTTAATAAAAAATCACTGTACTAATGTAATTTACCTGTTTTTTTTTTTAATTTTTTTTTGAGTAAAACAAAGAGACCAATTGAAAGGAAGTACAGTGCTACTGCTACACCGTGGAGAAGTTTAAGATCACGTGACCACGGATTATCCATGGGAGGTAGACGATAGGACTGTTTTGGAATTTGGATTGGTTACTTTTTTTTAACGCCGAAATCTCATTTTTACTTTCCTAAATTGGGGGCTGGGGTGGGGACACGGCGTGCCCGCGACTTTGACCCGGTTAATATAAAACAACACCCCCAAAGAAAACGAAATTACATTTGCATTCCTAAAAGTTTCCGAATTGTATGTATCCGTGTGCATGTATATATAATTATATAACGATGTATATATATGTGTATTAGTTGACGCATAAATAGACATATATGTGTACGTCTGTATATCTATTTGTGTATATATGTTGATAGTGGTGCACCTCCTTGTTCAATTTAGCATCGATGGTGGTCGAATTTTCTTAGAAAGAAAAAGGAAGATGAGAAGAAGAAGAAGGATGATAGTTACAAATGTGTTTGGTGAGGTTTGACTAGAGTGAAATTAAATAGAAAATATGTTTATTCACTTTAATTTTAGTGAGAAATACAATTTGGATACAATATAAAAGCATGTATAATGATTAATGAAAACTCATAAGTAATGTTTGATATGTAAAAATAAAATCAAGATAAAAGAGTAATAATAATAAATATACAAACAAGATGGTGAAATATATCATAATAAATGTATGTGTGACTTCTTACTTGTGTTTAGTAATAAGAAAATATATTAAAATAATTTGTTATATATAGTATTTTTTTAAAAAAAAAAATTTAAATAACTTTTTATTCAATCAAATGAAAAAACTTTATGAGGTCAACAGCGTGAGCATATAATCGAGATTATCTAGTGAGATAGGCATTTTACATTATTATCAGACGTAGTATAATTGTTTCTCATAAATTTAATTTATTTCATGACAGATGATTGAAAGAGACAAAAGAAGATTTAGGAGCAGTGATATTACTTCTTTTTCGTTTAAATATTTACGATCAAGAGAAAAGAAAAGATAATAAGAGAGTGATTAAGATGATTTCTCTAATCCCTCCAAATACAGAGAGATTTGAAGTAAAAAAAAAAAATTATTTAATTAATTTTTTTAAACACTAAAAATACTCTTAAACGAATGATTTAAAATTAGACCAATGTCAAATAAAAAAAATAATATTATCAAATAACAATATTTATTTTATTTTATTTTCTATTACTCATTCAAACCAAAGATAATCATTTTTTTATTAGACGAAAATAAATACTTTTTTATTTTTATTATGTCTTTATTTTTACTTCAAAATTTTCAAATAAATTATAAAATTATGAGAATTATTTACTGTTAATTTCAAAAATTTTAAAACTTTGTGAAAACATTGTCAAACCACCTCAATCAGTGACATGCAATGACGGAATTTTGAATAATATTGTGGGAGGTTATCTAATTAAGAACAAGTGAGGCCTAAATGCACAATTCTCAAACTTCCAAGGGTCGAAGTCGAAGTTAGCCTAAAATTGGTTACTTCATTTCGACATTGCCAGTAGGAGACTTGGGCGACCGAGAAACTTTGACCAAGCCCCCAACCCAGCAAGGCTGCAACGACTACAAACCCCATCTCTACAATCCCCAGGAACCGTTGAATTAAAAATCTCTCTCTCTGTATCTCTTCCCGTCTCTCTACCCGTCGGCATTCTGACCTCCACCAAACAGAGAGAACAATATTTTCCCGGGAAAGGGAAAAAAGAACACCGAAGATTCCCCTTCCAGTATTTTCCGTTCCGTCATAAGTCAACCGATGAGCTCTGACTTCCGCTCTGATCAGTGTTTCCATGTGAATCGATGAATTTGGTGTTTAGGAGTCAGGGTTTCTTTTCTTCGTGAAGTGTTTCAGTGGGAACGACTCTTTGTGTGAGTGGAGAGTTGATGAGGAATCTAGGTTTTTAGCTACGGTAGTGATGGATCGTCAGGTCTCGGTGATCTCGGCTTCGGCTGTTCTCTGGTTAATTCTGGTGTTTTATCGGTTACCGTGGGTATTGGGTAATGCCGAAGGTGTGTACTGATTCTATTAGCCTATTTGTTGTGAGATTCTGTTGGTGTTGACCATTTCTTATATCTCAATTTGGATAAACTGCATATTGAATTGTGTTTTTTTTTTTGTGGATATTGACTGTTGCATAATCAAATTCAGTAATCAATGCTTTTAGATTTCATTAGTTTCTGACTATAACTTTGGTTTGTGGAGTTTGAAGGAGCTATGGATGATTATGTATAAGAGTTTGCTGATGCACTTCTATAGGTTTTTTCTAGCTTATTTTAATGGCATAAAAAGAAAATTGGGAATTACAATTTAGCATGTGTTTGGATGTCTCATGGAACTGAATTTGCCCATTTACATTTTACCCAGCAGTTCAATGTAAAAATCTCTCATCTTGAATAGAGCCATTTGTTAAGATGGCAGCCATCTAAGGAATGATGTTGAAAATTTTGAATTTTTCCATTTCAAGGAATCCTAACAGTGTTGTTATTATTATTAATTTTTTTTTTTTAATCAATAAAGGTAATAGTATTATAAAAATGGTGCCCGAGGGGGTGAAAACAAAGGGGAGCGGCAAAATTAAAGCCTAACATCCCCCAACAAATCTACAAAAGATTCTAAGTACATGGGATTGTCCTCTTTCATCCAAAAGTATTGAAGACGCAAAAAGGAGTCTTTAAAACAAAAAATGGACTGCTCATGCCCCCTCAAAGATTATACAGTTTCTTTCTCACCATAATCTTCATACAAGGCAAAGGGGAGCCATCCTCCTAGTAGACCTCACTTTCCTACTGACCCTGCTACATTGTCAACTTAATAACAACTCCCAAATAGAGGCTGGCATAGCCTAATGGCAGCCAAACAAGGAGAAGAGCAAACACCAAGCATCCATAGCAAACCTGCAATGAATAAAGAGGTGGTTAATCGACTCCTCCTCACACTTGCACATACATGATACAACACCAATTAGCCAACTCAAAACCCCTGCGCTGAAGATAATCCCTTGTCATACAAGCACCCCAAGCCTCCACCCATGCAAAAAAAAAGCTACCTTAGAAGGCATTTTGGACTTACAATAAATTTCCTCTGGAAGAATTCATCTTTTCACCCTCCATAACTCAATAAAAGGATTGAACAGTAAATCTTTTGTGCTTATTCACTATCCAAACCAAAGCATCCTCCCTCCCAACCAAGAAATATGCTGAAATTTTCCTATATTCTCTTACGGCCCCATTTTAGGTGACAAATGTTTACTTCTAATGCTATAGAAACTAGCAAGGTGCAATGGGGCCATTCAAATTCGAGCAGGCATTAAGGCACCCTAGGGGTTTGTATTCTTCATGTTTTTTTCCTTATGTTTAAAACAGTGTTCTTAATGTGTGATTATCTAGTTATTTATTTATTTATTGTTGTTATTTTTTCAAGTCATCTTATATGTGTGCCAAGTTTCTAACTATGCTTTTTTAAATTTTTGATGGACCATTCCCTCCCCTCCCCCAAGTTTCTGAGTTTTTCTCAATAACTATGCAAATTCCTACTGCCAGTATTTGAATTTTTTAGAAACCATGATTTTTACCAAGCAGCATCTCTGCCTGTTGTGCATTTTGGCAGCAGGAAATGATAAAAAGGTCTTTTATTCTGCATGGGCTACGCTGTTTTACAACTTACCTCCTCATCGTTACCTATTAATTGATGTTTCTAATTGCTATCAACCTGCATCTGATGATTGCTTTATGTGTGTAAGACAGGCGATGCCTTGAATGCACTGAAGACCAATTTAGCTGATCCTAACAATGTTCTGCAAAGTTGGGATCCTACACTGGTCAATCCCTGCACATGGTTTCACGTTACATGCAACGGTGATAATAGTGTTACGAGAGTGTAAGTTGCTTGCTTTTGTGACTGAAATGTACATGCTAGTGATGTAACACTTGCTACATGGAGTTGGTGTTGCTTTTATATTTTCATTGTATAGTGGTATGGTAACATATATGTTTCCATTTGTGTACGTAGTGATCTTGGAAATGCAAATTTAACTGGTCAACTGGTTCCGCAGCTTGGTCAGCTTCTGAATTTGCAGTACTTGTAAGTCATAGTTTTGCTTGTTGAAGTGTTTCACTGAATCCATTTGTTGTTCTTAGTGGATTGCTCTTGTGGTCTTCTTCTTCTCCTGTTACAGTTTATCTCCCATTACCTCCAATTGCAGAGATTTCTCTTACTGTGCTTTTATTTGCAGAGATTCCTCTTACTGTGCTTTTATTTCTGTGGTGCACGAGCTCCTTTTTCTTTCTTTTTTTTCTTCACATTATTACATTGACTTGCCTTATGGATGTGGAATCATCTGTAATAATTCAAACAGTTATAATTTAGGAAAGTAGCAGTGAACCCGTGCAATGCATGGGATAAAAGAAGATTATTTGTTTTATAAAATAGAATCTTTTGTGTACTATTACAAAAGAAAAAAAAAATTACGTTTCAAGTTAGGTTTGAAATTACTTAGAAGGGGGAATGAATATGGTTATATTGGGTTGAAAATTGGAAACCCAATCCAATCATTTTTAAATCACATCAATCCAAACCTAGCTTATCTAGCTTACATACTTTTTTAATGAATTTTATTCTTTTCGAAATTAATATAAATAGTAGACCTTTCACTTCAAAAATTTACGTAAGATAAATGAAGATAAAATATATTTTTTGATCAATAAATGTGTATTATATTAACATGGAGCCCGAGGGGGGCGAACCCATTTACAAATAAAGATAAGAAAATGAATTATGTTAGAATAAAGAAAAACCCCTATTAGTTATTCACAACAATAAAATTAATGGATTTATAAGATTGTATTGAAAAAGAATAAGAGTGATAATAAAAGGGAGGAGCTTGGAAATTGGAACGGAGTGTGGT
This sequence comes from Nyssa sinensis, assembly GCA_008638375.1. Classification (NCBI taxonomy): domain Eukaryota; kingdom Viridiplantae; phylum Streptophyta; class Magnoliopsida; order Cornales; family Nyssaceae; genus Nyssa; species Nyssa sinensis. The sequence goes on along the minus strand of CM018039.1, from coordinate 7,037,174 downwards.
TTATATCATTGGGATAGAAAAGAAATAATTAAGATGGTTGAAAAAAATATGGTGGTTGTAATTTATATTATGACTGTACTAAATAATAGATGAATTCACCACTTTTGAAATTTGATTAGATGAAAAATTAAAGGATAATATGAAAAACTAGGTCTGAAATAGCTACCCAAAATACTAATTTTCGGTAATTAGCTACCCAAAAATACTAATAAAGGAATGAATTAATTTCATAACTACTATCATGTCTAAACAGATTATAAAATTTTTGTACAACCTTATTCGAAGAGTCTTTAAATCACTATTATAGAAAATAATTATTAAAAAAAAGGAAAATAGAAAAAGCATAATTATAAAATGTGAACTTCTACCATTACCCATTTTTATAAAAAAACAATGCAACTGATAATAAAATAAAAGATAAAAGATAAAATAAGGAAAATCATTTGATTACGATTCTTGACATTGTGCTTGATTCAAACTCATTTCATCTGTCAAGCAGCTTGTATGATTAACAATTAAGATCCTACCCGTTTGAAATTACACCAATAAATGGAGTCAATATAATTTTTTCAAATAGAAAAGAGGTAAGGACATTTTGGAAAAAACAAATCAAAATGAGATGACAAAGATAGGAATTTAATCAAACTATTTTATTTTATTTTTTGCAAATAGGATTCATTTTATGAAATTTGATGAAATGGGAAATTTTATTTAGTTAAGAAAGAATTTAGGAACTTTTATTTATTTCCAATTAAGAAATGAACATGTTTAAAATGACGCATCTATTTGAAGTGTGGGCCTATTTTTGTTTCATTTGAGCCAAAGAAATAATAATTTGGTAAAAAAACACATCTAATGTGACATACTAATGATATTTGACACTGTAAAAAGTTGCCATGACAATGGTTTGTTGACTTACTGGAATTCCTTTTGTATACAATTTGACATTTCATAAATAAAGTTCTCAAATAGTGAAACTTCTTGTTCTTTTATATCATGTACAATATCATTTTTCACATATATTATAGGCAATGAATTTAATATAGTTCATGTTTGCCTAAAAAATATATAATGACATCCTTACTTACTGTGAGTTAGAAAAAATTTAACCATGCAGATTATAAAAAATTGTCAAAATTGAGACTCCCAATTTAAAAAACACTTGATTCATTTTTTGGTATCTCAAAATATAAGTCCACTTTGGAAAGTCGGTGCATGAATTACTGTGAAATTTTCAAATTATCTCTTTTTACCAATTTGATGTGTTGTAATTTTTTTTTTTTTGATAAGTAAGAGATGTATATTATATAATTGAGCCCAAGAAAGGCTACAAGGGCAAAAACCCCAAAAGATTACATATGGCTAAGAGAACCCAAAAAATCTACAAAAGAAGAGACATTTACAGGATAAGCCTCTTTGGCCCAAAAAAAAAAATAAGCGCAAAAAAGCATCTTTGAGGAAAGGAAGAGAGAGTTCCCGGTCTTCGAAAACCCTATTGTTCCTTTCATTCCATATACACCACATGAGGCAAATTGGGGCCAGTCTCCAAATCCTCTTGATCTCTAAAAGCAGACTGCATCCTTCCCAAGCCAGTAAGAGGTCTTTGACTGAGCCTGGCATAACCCAGGGAAAACCAAACAACTCTATAATAAGGTTCCAGCAACTCCAGGGAACATGGCAATGGATGAGGACGTGATCTACCCTCTCCTCATTATTCTTGCATAAATAGCAACGACTCGCCAGAAGAAAGCCCCTTTTCTTCAAGTTCTCCATAGTTAAGATGGCCTTCCAAGAGGCTTCCCAAGCAAAGAAGGAAGCTTTTGGAGGTGCCTTAGAGTGCCAAGTGATCTTCCAAGGGAAAAGAGGAAAATCCGAATTAACCATGCTCTTGTAGAACGACCTGACTGAGAAAGACTTCTTGTCCGGCCTCCAAATTCTCCTATCCTCCCTGTTCTCCATGGCCCGAAGAGTGTTGAGGAGATAAAGGAGAGAGCCTGCCTCTTCAAGCTCCCAATCAAAGAGATCTCTTCTGAACCGGGGGTTCCAAATAAGCTCATTCCCTACTCTCTCCATGCACTCACTCACCCAGGCCTCCTTGTTGTAAGCTAAACTGTAAAGCGATGGGAATTGCACCTTCAAAGACTCGACCCCAGCCCAGGCATCATCCCAGAACTTCACCCTCTCACCATTCCCAACATCAAAGGTACATCTTTCCTTGAAAATCCTCCAATGACCTCTAATGCTGCCCCAAAGACCACATCCCCTCGGGCCACTAACATTGCCCGAGCACCAACCCCCAACATTACACCCAAACTTGGAAACAATGATTTCTTTCCAAAGCTCCCCATCACATTCTCCAAATTTCCATAACCATTTCCCCAGAAGAGCTGTGTTAAAAAGGCTCAAATCCTTCACCCCTAGCCCACCCACGGACACTGGCTTCTTAATCTTGTCCCAAGCAACCAAGTGAATCTTCCTACACTCGCTATTGTGGCCCCATAAGAAATCCCTTTGGATCTTTTCCAATCTGTTGCTGATTGTCTTAGGCATAGAGAAGAGGGACATGAAGTAGGTAGGGAGATTTGACAAAGTGCTCTTAAGGAGAGTGAGCCTACCTCCTTTAGAGAGAAGTTGGCCTTTCCATCCTGACAGCTTACTAAAGAACCTGTCAACCACAGGATCCCAAACCCCAATAGATCTCGAGGGAGCACCCAACGGGAGCCCCAAGTAAACCAAAGGGAGACAATCCACTCTACAGCCCAGAGTGCTTGCTAAAATGTCCATCTCCTGGATCGGCTCTACCGGGGTGATGCTGCTTTTGGCGAGATTGATCCGCAACCCTGACACAGCTTCAAAACACACAAGGATACATCTGATAAAACGTAGTTAGCGTACTGAAGGGTCACAAAAGATGATGGTATCGTCAGCGAACAACAAATGGGAAATAACGACCCCTTCAGGCCCTCTGCCCCCCACATGAAAGCCTTTGATGAGGCCCACATCCACGGCTCGGCTCATGAAATAACTCAGAGCTTCCATAGCAATCACAAAGAGGAAAGGAGAAAGAGGATCCCCCTGCCTCAATCCTCGGGAGGAGCTGAAAAAACCTGCCGGAGAGCCATTAACAAGGACAGAGAAAGAGACTGTGGAAATACACGCCTGAATCCACTTGCGCCACTTACCCCCAAAGCCCATCTTGGCCATCATTCTCTGCAAGAAATCCCAATTAACGTGGTCGAAAGCCTTCTCCATATCAAGTTTGCACACGAGCCCATTCCTTTTTTGTTTCATCCTAGAATCAATACACTCGTTAGCTATGAGAGCCGCGTCCATAATTTGGCGGCCTTCCACAAAAGCATTTTGACTTGGAGATATAATGCTACCCATGATCTTCTTCATTCTAGAGGAAAGAACCTTTGCAATCAATTTGTATACATTGCTTACTAGGCTTATCGGGCGAAAATCCTTTATACAATTGGCACCGTCCTTCTTAGGGATAAGGGCAATGAAAGAAGCATTGAGACTTTGCTCAAAGCCCCCCTCCCTATGAAAACTCCGAAAAACCGCCATCACGTCCAATTTCAACACATCCCAGCATTTCTGAAAGAAAGCCATAGTGAACCCATCGGGGCCTGGGGCTTTATCCCCATTGCACGCCACTAAAGCGTTCTCCACTTCCTCCTCCGAGAAGGGGGACTCCAAATTGGAAGCTTCCTCCCCGTTCAGGCTTTTCAAAAGCAAATCATCCACTCCGGGTCTCCATCTACTCGGCTCTGTGTAAAGGTTAGAGAAGAAATCAACAATGCCCCTTCTGATAGGCTCCTCCTCATGAAGAATTTGATCATTAATAGCAATGGATGAGATTTTATTCTTCCTGAAGTGGACAGAAGCCATTCTGTGAAAGAATTTAGTGTTACGGTCGCTTTCCTTGAGCCAAATGGCACGGGATTTCTGTCTCCAAGAGATCTCCTCCATCTTGAGAAGTTGCCCAATTTGGCCCTTCAGGCCATCTCTCTCGCACCTTCTTTCAACGGTGAGGGGGGTCCGCTGATCTTCCGCATCCAACTCCGACAGACTATGCAACAAGGACTTCTTCCTAACTTGGAGAGAGCCGAATACTTCACAATTCCACTTTTTAAGGTCATCCTTGAGGAGTTTCAGCTTTCTAGCAATGCAAAAACTTGGGGTCCCCGTCACTAAATAAGAATCCCACCAGTGTCTCACCAAGTCCACAAAGCCTTCGTGTTCAAGCCACATGTTCTCAAATCTAAAGGGGCTTCTTCCAGCACTAAAACCCCCACAGTAAAGCATGATCGGGTGATGGTCGGAACAAGGCCGTGGTAAGCACTTTTGGGAGATGCCCGGGAAGTCATCTTCCCAATTGTGCGCCACCAGAAATCTATCCAACCTGGACATAGCAGATTGGTGACCACCACGAGACCAAGTGAAACGCCCTCCCTCCAAGTGCAGGTCCATCAAGCTTTGAGAGTTTATGAACTCATTAAAGTCTCTCATAGCCGAGGTAAAACTTCCTCTTCCCAACCTCTCAGTCGGACTCCTCACAACATTAAAATCCCCCCCAATACACCAAGGGATATGCCAAGAAGAAAGAGCCAACTGAAGTTTACCCCAAAACAGCCTCCTACCACCATCAGTTAAAGGACTGTAGACGCCACAAAAACCCCACATTAGAGAGGATGAAACTAGCTTGAACTTACACCACACAGAGAACACACCAACTTTATGCTCCTCACACTGGACCACTCGGGAGTCCCAAGCCACTAGAATCCCTCCAGCAGCTCCCTGGGCATTTAGAGCAGCCCATTGAACCCATCTAGAGCTCCAAATGGAGCGGACATCCCTCCGCAGCATACTTTCCATCTTAGTCTCCTGAATACAAATGACATCTGGCCTCCATTCTTGAATCAATCCTTTAACAACTACTCGCTTATCTGGATCATTTAACCCTCTCACATTCCAAGTTAAAATTTTTAAATTCATGGAATAGAAATTGTTAAAGTCTCTCCCTGCCTTCCACTAAGGCCACCATTGATTTACTGCCATCATAATTAACCGAGCATGATAGTTCTTTGATAACCCGTTGCAGTCTTTTTGCTGATTTTTCCTTACTGTCCTTCTCCACTGGACAAGGTTTAGACAGAGAATTCCGCAGAATTATTTCCTTGAAGAGGTCCATCAGGCGGTCCTCGAAACCTGCACAGGGAACTCCCAACAACTTGCTCACCTTCCCCATTTTTCGGATCACCCAACCCTCTGTTGCATTCTGCTGAGTACAGAGTAACTCATCTGAGCAGGCTTCCTGTTCCTGAATAACACTGTGGGTACAATCTTCCGGGAGGACCATAGCTAGCGGATTGAAGTCCTCCAATTGCTCAGCAGTGTTTTCCTGACTTAGCACCATAGCTTCATCCCTCTGATCGAAAGAGGCTAGCTGCAATTCCTGGGCTGCAATTGCATCCACTTCTGCGGCCAAAGAACATTCACCAAACCAATGGCTATGCCTGACTTCTTTGTAATGGCTGTTTTCCAGGTGTTAAAGGAATTCCCGTTCATCAATCATGCTGCTATTGTCTGAAGCAGACCCCTCATAGATGTTTTCATCAGTCACAGCCGCTGCCTGCTTCCCTTTTCCTCCATTTCTCACTTTCTTCCCAGAAGCAGGGCCTCCACGATCTTCCTTCGTAGCCGCAGCAGTGGTCTCTGCTGCTTTACTATGAGCTATATAACGGTTAAAGGAGCCAGCAGCATTGGCGATGCGCCCCGACCTGGGCTGAGCCACAGCAACTTGATCCTGGGTCGGCCCAGTCCCCCCTTGAAGTCTTTTGTTCTTTTGGGCCCGTGTCTCTTTATCCAAATCAATATTGGAAGCCCCATTCATATAACGGTGGTCCCGTCTTCTACTCTTGATGTTTTTGTTTTGATAATGGCCCCGTCCAGTCGGCCCAATCGGCCCAACACGGAGCGCAGAAGGATCCACGAAGCCCTCATAGCCCCACCGTCTCCTCTGTTCTGGAGACTTCTTCCTAGTGCCCCCCAACCAGTCGTTCTTCTTTGAAGGTTTGAAATTTGAATTGGATAGGCGCTAACGTTGCAGGTCGAGAGCCACCCGATGATCTCCACGTGTCCCTGTCCTGACAGGCAAATTTTTGGATCTCAACCGCACCCTAGGCGCGTGAAGACCCTCCTCTTCCTCGTCGCCTCCGTCGCTTCCTCCCTCCTCTGCAACTTCCGGCCATCGCGTATCATGCTCAGAGCTTGCCGGACCAGCATCCGACCATATCGGAATGGAGAACGACCATTTTTCACACCTGATTTTGAACGACGCAGGAACACTCTCCTTCCGACCTCGAACCAAAATTCTGGCCCACCTCAAGTGACGGCGCTTAGCCGTATCATCGTCCGTCTTTATAAAATGGCCACACCGATTCCCCAGAGATCGGAAAAGTTCTGAGCTCCACAAGAATGCTGGAAGGCCCATTACCCGGATCCAGAACAATCCATCGTCACCCATCTCCGAACAACAGCCCGTTGGAGACCAAGGTTTTAGAGTCAGTGGCAGACCTTCAAATATCCATGACCGGCGTTGAAGGATTCTTCTAGCCTCTGTTTCCGATGGCAGTTCAAACAGGACCACGCTCCATTCAGATCTAATACATTCAAGCCAGCTTGTATCCCCCAATTTCTTAGGGCCCATCTCTGAACGTTCATTTTGTCTGGGACTGGAGTGTTCATGTCGCCGAACCGTCCGATCAGGCAACGACGAAGGTATTGAAGTCGGCTACCGCATGATTCCAAATGGATCTCGAAATCTACTTGAGCGCCTACTGGTTTCGAAACCACCGCAAGAGGCTCCGAGGGCCAATCACCAATGCGACAAACATCCAGATAGGAACCCTGATGTAGCTTCGGAATTCTTGCCTTGGTTAGGCCTAGCTTCCGGAAGGCCTGAGCATAGATTAGCCAGCCCCCTACCGTAACGTCTTCCGGCAGTATTAAGAAGCGAATCCCTCGCGACGATCTTCCTTCCATTCGCATAAAATTTCCTCTGTGATTTGCCCCTTTCCACAGATATAAGCTTCGGTTTTTCCCATGCACTCCCATAGGAAACACCAATCTTCTTTTTCCTGTCGAGAGAGCTTCCAAAATGTTGGAGATCCATTCCAGCTCCCATCTGAGTACCCATAGCCTCCTAACAACACCTGAGTAATAACTAATGTGAAAGGAGGTTAGTTTTATAAAATTATAATTTCCATTCAAGTGTGAAAGTATTAAATGTAAGTCCCTTTACCTAGAGGTGTCAATTCTTGTTAACTTGTTGTGTTTGGGTCGTGTCAAGATATATCCATATATATATATATATATATAAATGTGTCAACCTATGCTAACTCAACACGATTAACTAATTGTTTCAAGTTTTAGAACCCAAACGCGACCCATTTATTAAACATGTTATACCTGTCGACCCGATTAACCAATTTAATTTTAATCTTTTAAATGAAAGAGTTAGATGTTATAATGCGTGGTCTAACTAAAGAATGGTCTTAAATAGAGTAGAATGACAAGATTTGTTGAGTTGAGTTTTACATTAAAAATTATTTGTCTTTTTGTAAGTACAGAATAATCTCCGAATTTGGTAAATATGGCACAAGATAAAGTAGAAATCTCTTTTATAAGTAAAAAAGTCCCCTAAATTTTCGTAAACTTTCGATGTAAAATGAATTATTTAAACTCATGGTCTTTTTTATATTACACGTATTAAATCATGTTAAACGGGTTGACACGATCATAACCTGAATAGGACCTGCTTATTAATTGTGTTAAACTTGTTAATTGGTTTATGACATAAACTCATTTATGTTCAACCCAAATTTGTTAATTCCATGTTGTGTTCGTGCCGTGTTGACGTGTCATGTCAAAAATTGACAACCTTACCCTTACCCAAACGAGACTATTAAAATGGGGCGAAGAGAGTAGTATAATAAATTTAAGCATTATATTAGTTAAATGTGAAAAAATATGGCAAATTTCAAAGGTACCTATTTTTTTTTTTCCTTTTTGAGAAATAGGTATGCACATAAGGTTATGGTAGATAATATATATATATATATATGTATGTATGCATGTATAGCATACATATTTGGTTAGGAAAATGCAAGGTAATTTGAATAAGAATCCACAAGATATACCTGAGTTAGGAGTGTGATAAATGAGGAGAGTTTGAATTTCAAATGTGATAGATATTTGGAAATTTGACTAAATTAGATTTTTTTTTTTTTTGGATAAGTGACCAAATTAGATATTTAATTTGGTTAGGAAAGCTTTTTAAGCAAGTTGACTCTTTTTAATTATTAGATAACAAATTTCAAAATTAACCAACGATCTTATGACACATGTTTTTGTATTTTAAATTTCAAAAATTCAAGAAATAGGATTAGGTTTTTGGAGCTTTCAGACCTAACAATATTTTGCAATAATATATTGTATATATTTGCCTAAGTGGTGGCTTGTAGGAGTATGTGGTTTGATATTTAGTTCAGTCACACTCAATTCACATTTGTTCCACAGAATTTAATCTCATTCTATATTTTACCTTGTCCCTTCTAAACATACCCTTTAACTCCCAAAAACTATTGCATAGGGTATTTATTCAAAATTCGGGGTTTATAAACGGAAGGTGTTTTGGCTCACATATTTCTTCCATCCCTAAGCTTTATAACAATTCTAAGTGTGTCTGAGGAAGTTTGGATATCGTATGGTTTGTGGCTGTTGAAAGGAATTGGAAAGGGTAGGATAATATTTTTAAAGCATATTAGTCTTCAAGACTTTTCCAGGTTTATTTTGAATTGCGATGCATGTGATAGCTGATTGCCTAAGATTGTTGAATTTAAGGACAATACGAGATGTCCTCTTTCATATGCCAGTGCAAGATTGGGAGATTGAGGAGGTTATGACTTTTTATGGCACCCTTTATGATCAAGCTTTGGTGAAGGGAGTCGGCTTTTACATGGGTTTTGAAATGAAGGTGATTTTTTTTTTTTGGGGGGCCGGGGGGTGTTGTCAGGCCTAGGTCAAATTTTATCAAAAGGGAGCTTCAAGGTGATGGTTCATGAAGAGTTTCCATGGAAGGTTATATGGCACATGAAAGGTCCACCAACAGTTGCTTTCTTTGCTTAGGCAGCAATTTTTGAGTGGATCCTGACTATAGATAACTGGTAGAAAAGAATCAAATTATAGTGAATTGCTGTTGTATGGCAAAAGAGACGAAGAGATATTTAAGCATCTCTTACTCCAATGTGTGGTGGTGAGAGATTTTTGAGCTCTTTCGTTTTCTGTAGTTGGGTTTTTTTGGTGAAGCCTAGGATGGTAGGTGATGTGCTTCCTAGTTAGAGAGCTTTTAGGATGGTAGGAGATCTCGGGTTACTTGGGAAGAAGTTCCTTTGTCTTTAGTGGTATTCATGGCAAGAAAGGAATCAAAGATCTTTTGAAAGGGTGAAACCGTGAAAGTGTCTATTGGAAGTGCCTATTTTGGCTCTCAGGCATAGTCTTTTGAGTTTCCTCCCTTTTTGAAACACAGGAAATTCATATTTGTTAATAACAGTTATTTTTTGGGGGGTAGATTTTTAAGTGATATGAGATTATTGGGAGTACAGTCAGTGTATTTTTTTTAACATCCCATGAACATAGTTGGGGCTCTTGAATGATATGTATTTTATTTTTCAAGTTATAGTTCATGTTTTTTTAAATTTGAACCAAATACCTCTTATGTTAAGAAAATAACAATTTGGATGACTAAAATTAACTTCTGTGATATTGCAGATATCCATTTATTGATAAAATAAAATAAAAAATATTGCAGATCCCCATTTCTTCCTTTAGATGAGCATATTGGTATCTTTTGCATCTTAGTTTCTGGATCCATTATTGCAACATTATCAATATGTTGGGGACTGTAGTTTTCATTTCTATGTTGTCTATGTGGACAAATTATCATTTATATTATATGAGCATTTTGAAACTTGGTTTTTCCTGCGGACATGTAAATACATGATAAAGGACAATATTGTATGTTCCTCGTCTTTTTTCTTGTTATATATGATTAGATAACTAAAGTGGCAGTTTGTTCAAATCAGTCTGTTGCTATGTTACCTGTCAGCGTTTACAACTTCAGTATATGAGGGGCATTGGGTGTTCTCGTGCTTCCTATGTATTTGCCATGACTTGCTGCAATAGCTACTTTAATGTGATCATGTTCATGTGCATTTTAAGTGAGTGTACCTCCAGGAATAAACCTCTAGAAAAAGTCACAATTTTGTAGCACTTTCTTTGTTAGTTTTTCTTTAGAAATGGTGGTTCATGGTTGGTGATTGCTGTAGCCCTCTCCTATTATCATAGATTTCATGTAGCTATTGTTTTGCAAATTTCCCCTCTTTGTTTGAGACCCTAATTTGGGATGTTTTTGCAGAATTTCAGTATACCTTCATTTTTTATCGATAAAAAAAAAAATAGTAGACCACCATATCCTTGGCTTGGAGTTTCTATCTACATCTGCATGTTGTATATGTTGTAGAAGCAGAGGTTATTGATTGTAGATATTATTTGCAGTCTACTTCTTTAGCTTGTCTCTTTGGTCTACAGATTTCTAATAACATGTTTCTGTGACAGGGAACTTTATAGTAATAACATAACTGGAAGAATTCCTATTGAGCTTGGGAATTTGACAAATTTGGTGAGCTTGGATCTTTACCTGAACACTTTATATGGTCCCATCCCAGACACATTGGGCAAGCTTTCGAAACTACGTTTCTTGTATGAATTACACATCTCTCAGCCTTTAACTTTTTATTATTATATTTATTTAACTTCTGCTTCATAATTTTTTTTTTTTCAGTTTCTAATTATGTGCTGACATATGCTTTGTGGATATAGATACTTGTTTCTGGACCAATAATATACATACATATATATATATATATATGTATAGAATAGAATTGTTTCATTTTTTCTTTGATTTATTTAAGAATATAAAGTCAAAATTTCTATGCCACTTTATATTTCATTCCAAAAATGAATTTAAATAAATTATTGAAGCTAGTGTGATTGAAATGAGTTGCTAATATTGAACTGAAATATTGATTTTTCCATTTTAGTCAATATGTCAAGGTGAAAATATGGTTGGACTTTCAAAGCAAGATGCCTTGGTGACACTATATTAATTGTTGCTATTTCTTAGCAAATTCTTCATCTAGAAAAATTACCATTACATATATTTAGATCATTAGATGTAAATAGATAACTTCATCTCTTTAATCGTGCTATGCTACCATTGCATTCTCTTCGTATCCAAACTGAAACTGAAGCAAATTGTTTAGTGTCTTAGTTTCACTTGCAGTGTCAATGCATTGCAGACTGTATTTAGTTTTCATGAGTACTATATCCCACATAGATATTATTAGGAAAATATGATTGCAACCTGACATTTGATGGGACTGCCTAAGCATTTTATTCATACTCAATGAATTGCTGTGAGATTAAACAATTCTGTACTTTTTTGCATTAGATGATCTGAGCTGTTCAAATATGTCTTGAAAAAAATCAACCCTTCAAGTAGTCTAACCTCATGTGAGTGCATTATCTTTGGATTGCACATTCTATTGTTTATGGGCCACCTAACTGGAGGTGCAGCAGTTGAATGCTAGCATGCAATGATGTGCAACTTAGGTATTACATCCTCAACATGGCCTGCAATGTTTGGCCAAACTCTTCTCCACGAATGGGCTGAACGCATGCATGTGTCATAACGTCAAGTGTAAGATCTCCTCCAATGTTAACAACCTACTACACCAAAAGTTATGCTTACAGCTGTTGGAGACGGTGTAACTTAGGTACTTATATTAAAACATTAAACTGTGCCACACATTCAGAGTGCTTGAAGACTGATGCAACTAAACATGACATCTAAGATAGCCACAAAGTTGCCCATGGCTTTATTTTCTGAGTCTCACCTAATTGCTGACACTAAAAGCCTAATACAGTCGATATGTTGTCCAAATAAGCAATATGTACTCGGGTAACATTTCTGCATTTGTTATATTCAAAAATTGGCTGTATACTAGGTTGGCATGGTTGTCAATGGAACGAGTTTGATAACTTGTATATTCTAGTTAATTGCATAAACTGCAACCATGGGGTGCATTGCTCAACCTACCTGACAGAAAAAGGAAAAAAAAAGTTAAATAGTTTGTGGAACTTCCTTGTTGGCTTGCCAATCAAACTTTCATCCTTTCCAAAATCAGGACTAGCCATGCTGCTCATGCTCTGCGGGCCTCCACTTTTCCAGTTGTATCATAAATTTATCCAATAACTTATGACAGTTAAACCTCTATGCTTTGAAACTTCTGTATTACATAAAAAAAAGCTTTGGAACTTCTACCTTGCGTAATGGGAGGACAAAAAGCTTCTTTACCAAATCTTCCTTTAGAACTATGCTATTTTGTTTACCAATTAGATTCCCGCGTTCTACTTCAAACTCAATATTAGGATCCATGAGAATATTTACTCATCTGGTACCTAATACTTTTGGTTTTTGCCAAGGAGATCAACTATTTTAGACATATAATACCACCATAAGATCTAACCACTTCTATTTTGATTAAAACCATAATTGTTGAAAACTCTTCCATCTGCAAATACATTCTAATGGCTAATACCATTATTTTCACTTCCTAAAATGAAAATGTCATTACATGTATCATTGAGTTGAGTTGAGTTGAGTATTGCATATACACCATGACTATGAAAAGCTGCTTGCCTATCCACAAAGCAGAGGATGTGTTATTCAAACTCTTTTATTTTTTTAACAAGCCATTCAAACTTTTCATGAAAACTAGGACATTTCGCAGATCGGGAGTAGGACATTCGAGATAGTCAAGCTAGGGATCTTGAGAGGAGTAAACTTAGATATAATCAAGCGGGGGAAGAATTTGGTTTGGCACTTGCGAGTGTTGAAGATAGAGATGGAGTGGCTGTGTAAAGCCCAAGGGAAGGTTGGCATTGCAGTGCAAAGGGTCGGTTTTCTCAAATCCACTCACGGTCGTAATCGCTAGTTGAGCTTTTGTAGATGGTGGAACGATGAAGGCGAGTACGTAAAGGTAGAGGAATTGTTTGGAGCCGAGAGCGAACCTCCTGAGGTTGATCATGGAGGAGGATGGATTATGGTGGCTTTAGCCCTTTGAACGATGGGGTTGTCATAGCCAATTGGGAAATACAGAGAGGAGATCTTTCAAAGACGTTTTAGTGATCTGTGGATAGATGAACACAAGCCTTAAGGTGTTCAAAGGGGCCAACTGGGACTAGGAGGAGGTGGTCGTTGATCCAACTTCATGCAATAGTCGTCTGGAACTATTTGGAAGATTTTTGGCTGGTGATGGACGCTCTTGCACCAACAAGATCTTCAACTCAAAGTTGGGTGGATAGGATTTTGGGGAGTGATTACGGGGGTAAGAGTGGTTGATACGAGTCCTATTTTTGTTCGAGTTCCATCAAGAGAGGAAGCTTCAAGAATCTTGAGCAAACATAAATGAATGATGGAGGGCGAGCTTATTTTCCTTGATCGATGGGTGGTTGTCGGATGTTGTCTTCATTCAAGGGAGAATCCGAGGGAGATTTGGGTGCACTTCACGGGGCTTCTAGCCTTTTCGTGGTGCATGGAAGTTTTTCGGAGACTTGGGAACTGTTTCGAGGATTTTTTGCATGTTGATGAGAATACAGTGAACAAAACCCATCTTTGATGGGCAAGGGTGCTTGTAAGGGTGTTGGTGGGATCAATGCGGGCTTCCGTGAAGGTGTGGGTGAGCTCTTGGAGGTTTGGCATTCTCGTTTGGATAGAAGAGGACCCTTTGTTCTCAGTTGAGGGTTAGAAATTGGTTGGGGATGGTGGTGATGCAGAAGGTGGGCGTGGGCCGCGGGGAGATGGGTGATGCAACATCATGCGTGCAATAGAGGTGTATGTGGCCATCACATAGGTGCAACTTTATTGGATAACATTAACCCTTCAAATTTCTAAGGAGGGGAAGCTATGGAGTTGATGTGTGGTTGTCTGGATCATTTGCATTCCTCATGGGCTACAAGGTGTACAACCCAACCATTTTTTTTCAGAGAAGTGGGTATATAGCTAATAGTCCATGAGGAATGCAGGGTGGGAGGTCAAATGGTACAAGGAACTAGGCTGGATGAAGCCCAAACAGTATGTGAGATGGACCAGAGATGTAAATGGAAATAAGCGTAACAGTAATTTGAGGGACTTAATTCATCTCAAGCCTCTTCTAATACCTATTAATATATAAAGCACGAACACTCTAGTTTGGCTTATGTGTTCGTGTCGAACATCGACACTTTCGGACACTTCCCGAACACGTGTCAAACATGTGAAAAAAGAGTGTCCATTTTGGCTACGTTCCGGACATATTATGGGCACCTTTTTTTTTTTCTTTCTTTCTTGTGGATTTTGTTTTTTTTTTTTTCTCATCTTATATATATATATATATATATATATGTTTATGTAATAGTTAATAAATTTATTTTGGAACTTAAATCATTTAGATGATTGAATGAAGAAGTTTTTTAATTTTTATTTAATAATTTTATTATTTTAATATCTTAATAATATTTTTGTGATTTGTGTGTTTTATGCCAATGTTAATTGAAAGAATGTTAGATTTTTATTATATGATCATATAAAAAATATTAATATATATTCAACGTGTCCGTGTCCTATTTTTTTTAGAAGTAACGCGTCTATGTGTGCATGTCGTATCCGTGCTTCTCTATTAATGAGGTCTTTAAAAGAGTTGTGGATCGGACCAATTCCAAACTTGAGCAAGTGAATATATTGAATGGAGGCTTTGAGAAGACTGGGTCGGTGTGCATTGCGGATCCTAATAAGGAGATTAGATTTAATAGAGAGAAAGTAGGGGCATTTGGGGGAGGGGATAATGTCTCAGATGGCATTGGTCGTCAATCGAAGGGGAATGAGAAATTGAATAAAGGAGATGATGAGGCGAAGGGCCAATCGGCTGGAAAGGAAGGGGGATGCAGCAAAGAAGCAGAGGAGAGCCTAGCTGGCTGAATTGGCAGCATTGGGACTTAGCTTTGAGAATGCTCAGGAGGAAAGCTCAGAGGACGAAGAGGCAGACTCTAGTAGCTAAACAAGTCCAATCTACACACGTAGACCCCACAAACTTCTAACTAGACATCTCCTCTACCTTTGTCTCTTGAAGACAAACCACAAACAACCTCCAATCCTTTAGCAAGCCCTTCACCACGACCCTTTTATCGTGGTCATTCAATGAGAACAGTTTGCAAATCATGGAGCACCAATGAGCCCCCCCCCCCCCCCAAGGGCAGGCCTGTCCGCTACTCGTCTTCACCTTCATAATTGACAGAACACTGTAAGTTCCTCAGCTCCCTTTTTAATTCTTCTAGTTGATTCCCCCTCTACTCTTTTCCCACATAACCTCCCTTGTATAGTCTTCCTCTCAATTTTTCTGAAAAAGATCCATCAGGTCCTCATAGCCACTGCAGGATACTCCCAAATATTTTCTTATACCCTTTATGTTTCTCAGAACCCGTTCCGACACCTGAACCATCTTACACTTCTGTCTGCCCCATGACTGTCCATCCTGAGACTCTCTGCACCTACTGGACCCTGCTCTGCCCCTGACATTTGTCCTTTAGCCAGTGAAGAACACATGATAAGATTCCCAGCTTCAGCATCCTCGCACATTGTACTCACCAGAAGA
Organism: Nyssa sinensis; assembly: GCA_008638375.1. Lineage (NCBI taxonomy): Eukaryota > Viridiplantae > Streptophyta > Magnoliopsida > Cornales > Nyssaceae > Nyssa > Nyssa sinensis. The sequence continues at coordinate 7,021,356 of CM018039.1, read as the reverse complement.
TCTCTACACTGACCTCTGTCTGCTCCTGCCTCCTTGAATGCATGCCTCAATGTCCTCCATAATCACCATGGCTAACAGTGGAAAGGTTAAAGACTCTGTATCGTCGTTAGAGAACACCCCCTCATTGAACGACCCTCCTTGCTACTATAATCTGCCCATTTTCTGCATAATTTGTTGCGGGGTTTTAGAGTGGAGGATGGAGGTGGGGGCAATTGTGGAGGTTTCTTATTTATTATTTGCAGATGATACAGTGATTTTTTTTGTGATGTGAAGGTGCATTGGGCTCAGCTGCATCTTCTTTGATGCATTTTGCGGTGTCTTGAGGCAGTTTCGGGACTAAAGGTTAATTTGGGTAAGAGTGAGATTAATCCAGTTGGGGAAGTGGGGGAGGCTGAGGAGTTCGCTTGCATGTTGGGGTGCAAGATTGATTTGCTTCCCTCTTCATATTTGGAATTGCCCTCTAGGATTCCTACAAAATCAACTGCAATTTGGGATTCTGTGGTGGAAAGATTTCAAAGGCGCCTAGCAGGGTGGAAGAGGACATACCTTTCAAATGGTGGTAGGGTCACACTTATCAAAAACACCTTAGCCAACTTCTCACTTCATGTCTCTGTTTTTCAATTCTAGCTTAAGTAGAGAGGAGGTTAGAGAACCTCCAGAGAGACTTCCTTTGGGTGGTTTGAATGAAAAATGGAAAATGCATCTAATCAAGTCGGAGAAAGTGAAGCTTCTTATTTACATGGCTGAGCTGCGTTTTGAAAATCTTAGAATCATCAACAAAGCCTTGTTGGGAAAATGGCTTCGAGATTTGGGGTGGAGGATGAAGCTCTTTGGAAGGAGATTGTGTCTACTAAATATGGGAGAGAGGATGGAGGTTAGGCTTCTAAGGAGGTGGTGAAGGCTGGTGGGTGTGGTGTGTGGGAGCCTATTAGGAGGGGAATGGCTGATTTTATGCAATTTATTTGCTTTGTGGTAGGGGAGGGGACTTGGGTGAAGTTTTGGGACCATGCTTGGTGTAGTGATAGACCCTTGAAGGAGAGATATCCTCATTTGTATAGTTTGGCCCTTTTTAAAGAAGCCAATGCTGCTGATTGATAGGAGGAGAGACAATGTGGAGTCCTCTTTTTAGGAGAAACTTCCAAGATTGAGAGTTAGAGGAGGTGACGAGTTTATTGGGGGCTCTGCAGAAGTTTTGGGTTGTGGAGCATACTCAGGAATCTTGTGTTTGGACTCTTACAGTCAAATAGAGTTCTCGATTCAATCTTTTTATGGAGGATTGGTGGGAAGGACAAAAGTTCAATTCCCATGGAAACTAATTTGGTGTTCTAGAGCTCTGTACAAGTTGGTTTTTATTTTTATTTTAATTTTTTATGCTTGGACGGCAACTTGGGAATCCATTTTCACAATGGACAATCTTCAAAGGGGAGGATTCCTCTTGGCTAATAGGTGTTGCATGTGCAAGATTGAAGTGGAGTTGGTTGATCACCTTTTAGTTCATTGTGTGGGTAGCTAGAGACACTTGGAGCTTCTTGTTTTCAATTTTTGGATATTTTGGGTGATGGCGTTCTCCTTAGTTGGAGAGGATGAAGAATAAGAAAGGATGTTTGTTTTGTATGAAATCTAACTCCCATTCGCTTGATGTGGTTCATTTGGAGGGAGCGGAATAGAAGGCTTTTTGATGGAGTGGATCAACCCCATTTCTCTTTTAAAGATATTTTTTTGTGCTTGTTATATTTTTGGATCATTGAGGCCCCTATGATGTTTGTAGTTCCTCTTGTTGATTTTGTGAGGTCTTTAAGGCTTTAATTTGTAGCCTTCCCTTTTGTATACAGGTTTGCCCCTCTTGGGCATTTTGAATATAATATACTTATTTTCTTACCAAAAAAAATATGTTCAAACTTTCATCCGGTGTGGGTGCTGTCCTATTGATATGCATTTTGGAAGGGAAATGTCATATCAAGAATCCGAGATGTACTGAAGGGATGATTAGAAAGAGAGAATCAAGAAATTGATATGGAATGATTATGCCACACGGAGATGAGATTTTTGGAAAAGATGAAGACTAGTGAACTGGTGGAGAGAGCAACACATACATAGATCATCAGGAGGTTGTTGATGGATTTTAAGCGGTTCCAAAAAGTAACAAATGACCTACTATCATGTCTGTAGTATTGTGGCAAATTTAGACAGAGTATTAGGATTCTGGATGTTAGCCCATGTTAAAATAATATGACAAGAAACATAATTTTTTTCACAGAAGGATCATAATTAACAACACCAGTATGATGAGAAAATGCACATATTTGAACACCTAGCAGGCTTAGTATGTTCAGTTGAAGGAAAAACAACTTAATTTACCAGGAAAAAAGGAAAAAATATTTAGTACGCCTAAAAAATTGGAGAGATCGTCCAATTGTTGAGAAAGATGCAGGCAAAAAAGACCTTAGTTTAACACTAAGTTTGTATTTGATTTGATTTTTATATGCTGTTGAGAGTCCATGCTACAACTTGGACAAAGGATGATTCCAAAAAGAAAAAAATTAATAATGGACACGGAAATGAAAGACTAGCCAAAAGAGCAATTCGTTATTGATATGCTTATACTAAGAAATCACGTGACTCCAATTGTGCATTACTTGAGTATGCAAATACTTGCAAATTTTGTAACACAACAAAAGTAGAAGAAAATTGGACAAAAAAACTCCAATTATCTGTCAAGAAGCTTGTTAGAGAATTATCTATTTAAATAATAAACAATGTTGAATCTCAAAAGTAACCAAACAAACACACCTTTGAAGTCTTATGATGCTAGGTTGGTGGACAGCACATTAATTTTATAAAATAGTACTTGCAATATTGTGTATTGCAAACTAAAAGAACTACTCACAAGATGTAAGAAATTCTGAACTGCTTAACAATTTGTTGTGAAATAACGATCTATGCAACTATGGTAACAACGTTAGAAAAGGAGAGAGAAAATTGACACAGAGTTTATGTGGTTCGGCAATATACCTACGTCTACGGGGAGCGGCTATGTTTTTCACTATTCAGAAAATAGAGTTACAATGATGTCTCTAATACAATTGATGTCTAGTTTGTTATTTAACTTGGTTAGAAAGGTCAAAATCAGTATTAGGTTGCTTGTTACAATGATGTGATGAGATCCCATGATTAATTTGATTAACAAAGCTCCAGACATAAACAGTGAGACTTAAAAATGACCATGACAACCCACTAGGGCTCCAATACCATGTAAGGTATTATACAGAAATTAAAATTGCATTATTCTTATACAGTTATACCCATGAAGGCAAAACCAATATAGATGGGAAGAGATATATACCCCTTTTTCCTTACTTGGGCTAGGCAAGATGGGAGAAAAATGAATAGTATACTAAAAATTTCCATAATATGCATCCTTTTGTGGTAATTATGAAATAAAATTGTAGAAACACTACAGGCATGCTAATTTGGATTTAATATATTGTGTAATTTTCTTTTCTTCCAAGCAAGATCAGGAAGTTGTTTTTACTGATCCAAAAAAATAAAAAAATCAAGCATTTGGACAAAAAATAGAAGGAAAAAAAAGTCAGATGCACTATTCCGCTGTTTTGGATGGTGTCAGTTACCCTAGATTCAACTGTATAGATAATGACAAATTGTTTCACACCAGACACACTGGCACTGCACAGGGGCTCTGTTTAATGTTATTTCTGTTTGTCATGTTTGTATACTAGTTTATTTGTAAATTAATTGTGTCCTTTGGAATTTTATTGATGAGTAACTCTTATGAACCGTTTGGATCATAATGGTGTCTGTTCTATGTACTGCCTTTGAAAGGATAGGCGGCTCAACAATAACAGTTTGACGGGAAATATTCCTATGTTGTTAACTACTGTTACTTCACTTCAAGTTCTGTGAGTACCAAGTTGATGTCTTTTTTTAACTAAATTTTCGCTAGAATAATTGTATTGATAGAATATGACATTATAAGTTGTTGCCATTTGGAATGCAGTGATCTATCACACAACCGATTAACAGGAATAATTCCGGTCAATGGCTCCTTTTCACTTTTTACTCCCATCAGGTTTGGTGCAGTTGGTATCTTTTTCCATGTTAGTGGACTTGGGCGACCCCTCAGGATCTTGTGCTAACTGCCATGTTCCCATTTTTCAGTTTTAGTGGCAATCAATTGCAAGCTCCTCCGCCTTCTACGATACCTCCGCTTTCTCCAACACCGCCAGCTTCTCCTTCTGGTTTGTTAGATTTACTTTTATGATCGTTTATAATCCTAAGTTGTAGCTGATATTGGGTTCTGTTGTGCTTCTCCTGCACCTCCTATTCCTCTATTTTTCAATTAGAATTTCTTTTGCATGATGCTTGATACAGCCTTTGTTACTGATGACTTGGCTGACTTTTCAATTCATCTATCTTCTTAAAATATATATATTTTTGAATTTAAGAAATTTCAAAAATAGTCAATATTTTTTAAAGCAGCTATAAGAAAATAGATGGCATTTGCATTCGATTTCTCAGTCAGCAGTAGGGTGGGATTTCCATATTCGTCACCTATCTATGATGCACAAGCAGTAACATTGTATTTTTTTCTATGAATACCTCCATGATCCTTTTTTTTCTTTTCAAATTATTGGTCAAGTATTTTATCAGTTTTTCAAGCTTGATATGGGTTGGACTTAATTTTAGTTTCATCTCTATTTAGATCAGGGACTGGTGAGTTGTTACTACAATTAGAACCTACAAGAAACTTTTCCATGGTAATGGGAATGCACAAAAAGAATTAACTTAATTGTGTTTTTAATTGTCAAATGCCCTTGCAGTAGGCAACAGTGCCACTGGAGCCATTGCTGGAGGAGTTGCTGCTAGTGCTGCTCTGCTGTTTGCTGCCCCTGCAATTGCACTTGCTTGGTGGCGACGGAGGAAACCACAGGATCATTTCTTCGATGTACCTGGTTAGTGGGTCTAAGTGGAAAATTGCTTAAATTGATCTTTATGCTGTCTTACATAATGCATTTTCACCCATGTACTTCAATTTTCAGCTGAAGAGGACCCAGAAGTTCATCTAGGACAGCTCAAGAGGTTTTCTTTGCGTGAACTACAAGGTTGCAACAGATACTTTTAGCAACAAAAATATTCTGGGCCGAGGTGGGTTTGGTAAAGTTTACAAAGGACGCTTGGCTGATGGCACTCTAGTGGCTGTAAAAAGACTAAAAGAGGAGCGTACTCAAGGTGGGGAGTTGCAGTTTCAAACAGAAGTAGAAATGATCAGCATGGCTGTTCATCGAAATCTACTTCGTTTACGTGGCTTTTGCATGACACCAACAGAACGGTTGCTTGTCTATCCCTTTATGGCTAATGGAAGTGTTGCATCATGTTTAAGAGGTATTACCTTTTGGCTTCTTCATATGCCTCATTCTTGTACTTCTTTTTTCTCCAAAAAAAATTAATTATGCCTCATTCTTATACTTTGTTATATAATGATAATGATAATAATAATAATATTCAGTTGACCTTATGCAAGTTGCTTTATTTGCATTCCAGTTGCCAGTATCACAGGTCAGAAACATTATAACCCGGACAGTCATCTAGATATATATGAAATTTTGTCTAGGAATATGTCAAAGTTGGCTACTATTCTTTTTTTATGTTTTTTGATACACACACCCCCATGTCCATTATGGGATTTGAACCTTGCACCTCTCTCTTTGGGAGTAATTGGAGATATCACTCAAGCTAAGAGCTAGTGGTTGAAAGTTGGCTACTATTCTGAGTTTGAAAACTGTAATTGGCCCAAAGTTTTAAAATTTTTGAAGATCAAAATTAAGAACCCTGTCCCCAACTGTGCTTATTATCTACAATGGTGTTCTCATGATAAATTAATGCATTATTGTAGATAGACCTGCTACGCAGCCCCCACTTGATTGGCCAATAAGAAGGCGGATTGCACTGGGTGCTGCAAGGGGCCTTGCGTATTTGCACGATCATTGTGACCCTAAGATAATTCACCGTGATGTAAAAGCTGCAAACATATTGTTGGATGAGGAGTTTGAAGCAGTTGTTGGAGACTTTGGATTGGCTAAACTCATGGACTACAAGGATACTCATGTTACCACTGCTGTACGAGGCACAATTGGGCATATAGCCCCTGAGTACCTCTCCACTGGAAAGTCTTCAGAGAAAACTGATGTTTTTGGGTATGGGGTTATGCTTCTTGAGCTCATCACTGGACAGAGGGCTTTTGATCTTGCTCGGCTTGCCAATGATGATGATGTCATGTTGCTTGATTGGGTGAGCATTTATCATTTTCTCATGATTTTATTGTATATTGCTATAATTTTACTTGATTTTGGCATTTTTATATAATTTTTGTGTTCATTGTGAATTAATCTAGTATAGAAATTTTTTATGGTTGTGTATTTGGTGCTTTCAATTGATTGACTAGGGGGATGCAGAAAGAACATGAAAATGAAATCATTCCATTTTGTTGTTTCTGTGGATCAAAATGAGTCAATAAATCCTCATAATGGCAGTGAAATGTTTCCCCTAACACATTTTCTATGTGAAGTCATTTACAATTGTAATGGAAGAATTCATTTATATTAATCAGCATCATCATTTACTGATTGTGGTGATGTCATGACTTTAAGTGGCAAAATGTGAATTAAGAATGAATCATTTTCTTATTACTTACCAAAAAAAAAAGGAATGAATCATTTTCTTATTATATGTTTTTGTGTTCTTCATATGGACTCTTATGATCCAATACCTCATTAGTATCTCTGAAAATTACAGGTAAAAGGACTACTGAAAGAAAAGAAGTTGGAAACTCTGGTTGATGCGGATCTGCAAGGTAATTATAATGATGAAGAGGTGGAGCAGCTAATTCAGGTTGCTCTGCTTTGCACACTGGGGACCCCGATGGAACGTCCTAAGATGTCGGAAGTTGTCAGAATGCTCGAAGGTGATGGATTGGCTGAGAGGTGGGAAGAGTGGCAGAAGGTGGAGGTGTCTCGTCAAGAGTTTAACCACATTCACCACCCAGATAATGATTGGATCATTGCCGACTCCACTTACAACCTCCCTCCAGATGAATTGTCTGGTCCCAGATGATCATTCAATGGTTCTGTTGTCAACATATACACTTAGAAATCTCTTGGAGGCACTCTTTGTAATTTGGAAGTGATATCAAGCATCTCTGTGCATATCATTTTCTTTCATTTTCATGTATTTTTTCCCAAGTCCAGTTTATATCACATGTCGGATTTTTTATGATTCTGTAATGTCTATAGGCTGCCACGGAGCATTGAATTTTCAGGTGCACGAAAACACTGGCTGGAAGGGCCATGGAAACACCGGTGTATGTTATTTTTATGTATCCTAATAGTAAAAGATTTGGACACTAATAAATACAATTTTTTTTTTTTCATGTATCCAAATAGTAAAAGATTTTCACACTAATAAATACATTTCTTACCTGAAATGTCGGATGCCTTGCAAGGCATTTACAAGCTTTTTGTTGTTACTGTTATTATTGTTGTGTTCGTTGCTGTTGCTTTTATATTTGGAGAGATAAAAGCACGTGATTTCAACTTTAGCAAAGGAGGTGCTGAAGAGAGAAACCCCAGGGGCAGTACCACAACGGCTGGAAGGACAAGTCTCAGGTTTTTGGCATACCAAGTCCAAGCGTATGGCAGTCAGGTTCGAATCCTACACACCAGCGTGCAAGTCTCTGTTTTAACTGGTGTTTATGTTGTGAGTTTGGTGCACACATTTGGAGTTTACCGCTTGTGTTCTACTCCAATTAAACAACAGGTAGGTATCGATTCTGAAGTCACGAAATACAGACAAAAGGGATTTATTCTCGTCCTCCTAAAAAAAGGTGCTGAAGAGAGTCCTTCCTGGAAAGAGAAATATATACTGGAAGCATATAATGCTGAAAAGCATTTTTCCCATAGGCACATTGACGCAGGACCAGGGAGAGAGAGTCCTTCCTGTTCTCATCATGTATGTTTCATTTTTTTTTAATTTCTGCTGCATCTATATATTTAAATCTTAAATAAAATGGAACAGAGTTCGTAGTCTAACCCAATTTTGAGGTTCTCATTTTGTGAAATATCACCATTGTATAATACAAGATAAGCTTATATAATGTCAAGTGAAGCTTTAGATGTAAATTCGGAAGAGAAAATGGAGACAGTAACACAAATATCTCACACTAACCACTATGTGAACACTTCTTGATTGCTTCTATATAAAAAGCATCCACACTCTGAGCATTCTCTAATAGGACTGGATCATTAAGTGACAGTGCACCCTTCTAATGACACTCTATCATGTGTGCTATGACCCACTGAAAAAGGTGGACCATAACACACATGGCATGACATCACTGAAAGGGCACACATACCAGTCCCATTCAAGAATTTTCCCCATACACTGTTGCCTTTGCAGCTGACTCGAGCCTTACTGAACCAAATGGATTTTCAGCAGCACTGACATGTTGAACAATTAGTTCCCATCCAAGATGCCACTGAAATTTTTCAAAATTTCAGGCAAGGTATGAATTAGGTTAATTCCAACTAATAATGATGCATTAGTTATTGAAATTGAAAATGAGGTACCATGGGTGCCAATTTTCTGGGTATCAAGTGTTGCATGTGGGTTTTTATGCTTTACCAAAGCTATAGATTACACATCAGGATCAGGTATCATATGTCATGATGGGTTAACATAAAACTACAAATGCAAGCAATACCTGAAAAATCAATTGTCGCTATAATTAAGTGCAAGTTTTATGGTAAAAACATATAAAGCAAGCAACACCAGAAAAGCCATTTTACTATGATGGAAGAAAAAGCATGGTGAAGACATGCTTAAACATCATTTTCATTTACACAATTCCGGACGCAGCTCATTTGTAGAGTAATACCAGAAAATGATGAGCAGATGGATCATTTCCTGTATCTGTTGAACTAAGAATCTGCCATAGTGGATGTAAATAGATCATAGACCATCCTTCCAAATAAATTCATATCAATCACTACGTCCAGTTTGCTGTAAAGACTTCTGGAGACATCATCGTAAAAACTCGATGGTAATTATATCAACTGCCCTTCCAACACTGACAACCTTCTCGCATGATCTAGTTCTAGATATCAAGGATCTGACAGCTGATGAGTTCGGCAGAACCAGCCCTCCTAGTGGCAATGACCTTCCAAACATTTGTTTCATATCCTGCCACTGATTCGGAAAGTTCATGGGAGGAGTCATCTAAAGGAGTTGAAGTACATGAGACAGAAGCTAAATGATTTTGTCCATCAGCCTGCATGACTGTAATGTTATTATTGGCATCTTTAGCGATTACATGAAGCTTCCCAAGAAAACCAGCAAGTAGATACGGAGACTCTGAATTAGTGAAGTCACAAATGGGGACTTCTCCTGCAACTACTTTCCAAGCATCAGTCTTCGTAATCATACACCTTGATCTTAGCACTATCCTGAGAACTGGAAGGATCAAATGCATACATGTTGCCGTTAACAATGACACTCAATTTGGTTCCCCCCTGCCTTGCAGGCCAGCCCTCACCCATGCCAACTGGCATGTCAACCCACGAATTTGTTTCAGGATCATACATCTCCCCTCCAACATCCACAAAAAATTGCCAGTAATATAAACTCTGAGGCACATATAATTTTCCCCTATATGACGTCATTCCAGTTGCAATAGGCTTAAGCAGATCACGAAGAAGAGCAGTTGGAAGCACCCTGAGCTTTCGAAAATGGCATGCTTGGGATTTGGGACCATAAACCAGTATGAGGATCGAATACTTCAGCAGATTGAAGGGTTAGTCAATCCACCATCATCCTTGTTAACCCCTCCCACAACATAAAGCTTGTTGTTTAAGACACCTGTCTTACAACAGGCTCTATCTATGGTCATGGGACTCACTTCACTCCACGCATTTAGAATCGGATCATACCGCCTCACACAGCTCATGGCTGATGCTTTAGAGAATCCACCTGGCACATAGAGGCAGCCATCAACAGCCCCAATACCACAACCACAAAATGGCATTCGATCTAATGTATCCTTCCAACCAAGCCAGCCCCTCACGGCATCAGCAATTTTGATACTTGATCCTACCATATTCCACATCCAAATTCCAGCTAAGCCCCTTTTAGATCCATCTTCATCTTCTGCGGTAATATATGGCATTGGTGGCAACCTTTGCCATTTCATCCACAGTGGATCCAAAGCATACCACATAAGCTTATCATCGTCAACCTTGGTCAAAATGTAGAGCCACTCTTCTGTCCTTCCGAGATTCTTTTCTTATCTTATAAAGTTCATGACTCAATATGGCAGCTTTCCAGCTCCGTGACACTAGTTTTGTATCTAGGTAGCAAATTCTAGGGAGTCGGGCAAGAATCTGGATTGATAACTCATCAGGAAGGCTGGGAATTAGTCTTTGGTTCTCCTCGCAATTGCTTAATGACATTCTTTCCCTCCTGCAGGTTTCACTTTGTGCAACCTCATGGAACTTGCTTGTTGTGGCCCTGGAACTATTTTGGCTCAATATAGCCCCCATCAAATTCCTTTTTTTCCCAAACTGTTTCCAATCCAAATGAAAACCAATAGCATCCGGCCTTTAAAGTCAATTTCTTTTCTGTAGGTTCATGTGTTGTAAGACCATCTCAGTAACATTTCAAATCACCAACAACTAAGCCAAGTTCACAACAACAAAGGAAAGGAAGTGAGAAAGGAAAGGTCATGGATACTAATCCCACAGTTGAATTGAATTACAAGACTAAGACGAATTAAACTCACTTATATTTTCTTCAATCAGTTAGCTGCCATGTTTCCCCCCTTCAAGCCTAGAAGAATCCTTCCATTAGAATGATATGGTTATAGATGTAAGCCTTTAGTCAATATATATCACCATTCATATGGTATGCTGCACACAAAATATTCAACCAAAAGAAAAGAAGAAAAAAAAAAATCCCATTACAGCTTTTAAACCCAAAAGGAGAAAGAAAATAGTAAATAAGAACCCAACAAGAACTGCATTTAAATTTATCAATTAAATAAAAATGAATTCATGTTAAACACAACTATAAAATAAAAAGTTCAGATGACAGAGAACTATTAGAATTAAAAAATAAATAAAAAATCATAAGAGTAGATTTCTAATGAACACAACAGATAGTAAACAATTTAGTTGATGCTCTGTTTAATACATCAGGAAAAATTTTCCGATGGAAATATTTTTTTTTTATTTTCCATACAAACAGAGACCTTAGCAAATAATAATCATAGAAGAGGCCTAAGAAATTCAAATACTTCGCTCGAAAAATTAAACAGAGGGACGTTAATTTATAAATACATTCAAAATCACACAAATTCCAAGAAAGTGAAGAAAATCATCAAAGCACCAACAATCGGATACGTAGAATGAACATGTGTGTGCATATAATATGTTTGTGTATATATGCAAGAAAGGAGAATTTGAATTCCAAGTAGAAGAATTACTACCTCTGTAAGATGGAGAAATGAAAAAGGGGGATAGAAATTAGGGTTCTGAGGCAAACAGGTTTGTGATTCGTTCCCGCAGTGACCATTTTTGGAATTTGGATATGGGGATCTCTCAGCAATCAGTTTCACTACACCCACCCTTTCCTCTTCCAGTCTTTTGTGATCTCTGCTTTGTTCTTGAACTGCTTTGCAATCCAAAAGAAAGAGAAAAAAAAAAGGACTTCTGTGACATTCTGTGGACCCGTTTGAAAGCTCCAAACACGGGAGATTTGCTCTCAAAAAATATTGTTATTGAAAATAAATAACATAATCAATTTCTTTATTATTTAAGTGTTTAGTAATAATTCTGTAAAAAAAAATATAATTTTTATAATGTAAACTTTTTCTCTCATCTTTTATATAACATCTACATTAATTTTTTTTATAATTAATATTTAATAAATTAATAATTAATAAAATTTTAAGAAACGAACTTAGTTCTTGATAAATAATTAATAATTAATATTTTTTTCAAATTTTTTTATAATGCTAATTATTAAAGAAATAAAATATTTATACATGTACTTATATATATATATATTTCATTTAAGATATATTTTGATAATTATATTTGTATATTCTATTTCAATTATAATTAAATTCATTATAAGTGGAAAAAATTATGTAATGAGTAAGTGTATATGTATAACTTCTTTAGTTTAAAAAAAAATTATTATGAAATTTTATGTCCTAAGTTAAATATTATATGTATTTTTTTAATAAAATATTTTTAATGTTATAAAAAAATGGAATATGAAATCTTTTTTGGAGTCCAAATTTTCATACCTGAATGAAATAATATTTTATTAATAAAAATATAATAAAATTTATAATTAATACATTTTTTATTTCACAAGCTTCTTAATTATAAAAGAGTTGACTGTATTAGATAATGTGTGATTTAATTAAGATGGAATCAAGTGCATTTTTTTATGAATTGGGAATTGGATTGAATCAAGGGTATTTTTTATTTTTTTTTTCGTATTCTGAAATTTTTTTTTTTTTTTATAAATCGGATATTCTGAGCCAATTTACGCACATTAGACTAAGTTTCTTTCTTCGTGGGGTGTTTTTTTTTTTTTTTTTTTTTTATGAATTGGGAATTGGATTGAATCAGGGGTGTTTTTTTTTTTTTTGGTCTTCTGGACTTTTTTTTTTTTTTTTTATGAATCGGGTATTTTAAACCAGTTTACGTAGATCAGACTAAGTCTCCTTCTTCGTGAGAGTCAGATTCATCTTTTAAGCTCTAACTGTCAACGATCGACACAGAACACTAGACTAAGCTTCCTTCTTCGTGGGGTGTTTTTTTTTTTTTTTTTTTTTTTTATGAATTGGGAATTGGATCGAATCAAGGGTGTTTTTTTTTTTGTTTGGTATTCTGGACCTTTTTTTTTTTATGAATCGGGTATCTCGAGCTAGTTTACGTACACTAGATTAAGTCTCATTCTCTGTGAGAGTCAAACTCATCCTTTAAGTTCTAACTGTCAACGATCGACACAGAACAGACGCTTGAATTTTATCCTTAACGTCTTTATTACTCAATCACACCTTCGAATGTTAAGAAAATTAATAATTCGGATCAAATTTATCTAGAACTTCTTAACTCAAATCCGAATTTATATTCAAAGATAGAGAGATGTTTTAAAACTATTTAGGTAATAATTAATTTAAAAAGTCTATCAAATTTAAAGAATCTTAAAAATATTTGAATACCAATAAGTCTTTGTCTCATCATGCATTTAAATAAAAAAGTGGTACATTAATTCATATAACAACTTTAAGAGATATTAAACAAATTATAAATAAGAGACAATTCTTAAAATAAAGAGAAAGATTTATGTATATTATATCGGAGAAGACTTGTAAAAATACTAATAAAATAAAAATATTTGTATAACAATTATGAAATAAAAATTAATATCAAAATCATGTATAAATATTTTTTATTAGCACCATTAGGAGTTGTATAAAATGAGGGATGTAAAACCCATATTAAAAAAAATCAAATGTTATAATTAATTTTCTTTTAATTATTAAAAAATATAATAATTATTAAATTTTTCATAATCAAAATTAATTTTATCAAATGCCTCCCAGTATGTGTTTTGCAGTCTCCTAATCCAATAAAATTCATCGTTGGTTTCAAAAAAAGAAACTTTATTTACTTTCCAAAATCAATTACGTACCCAACAAGTTAAAGCTATTGTGTATATATATATAATTATGGAATTCAGATTCAACTCAATCGGATTTGGAAACAGAGAAATCTTCTTTCATATATCATCGTTTTGATCTATTTTCGTCTTTCAGAGTTCTCATAATCTCCTACTGATTTTGATGAAGAAGAAGAAACAATGAAAACGAAAAAACCAGTTGTTGTTCGAGAAGTTTGGGGAGATAACTTGGTTGCAGAGTTTATTCTAATCCAGAGAGCTGCAATCCACTACACATATGCTTCCATGGACACTGAATTTCCAGGCACAATCTTCCAACGTCTCAATATTCAAATAGATAATTATGGTCTCATGAAGGCCAATGTCGACTCTCTCAATCTCATTCAAGTCGGCCTCACTCTGTCTGATTCTGAAGGAAATCTTCCTGACTTTGGATCTGATTTCTGCTACATATGGGAATTCAATTTTAGGGATTTTGACATTGAAACTGATTTTCACAATCAATATTCTATTGAACTGTTGAAGAAACAAGGAATTGATTTCATGAAGAACAAGGAAAAGGGTATTCGTTCTGGAGATTTTGCAAGGCTGCTTTTGGTTTCAAGACTTGTCTGTAAATTGCCGTCTCTTACCTGGGTTACCTTTCATGGGGCATACGATTTCGGGTTTCTGATAAAGATTTTGGTGCGGAAGATGTTGCCGCGTGATCTTTGGTTGTTTATGCGGCTGGTGAAGTACTATTTTGGGACGGAATTTTACGACGTGAAGTATATGATTAGGCATTGTGATGGACTGTATGGCGGTTTGGAGAGGGTGTCCAAGAGTCTGAATGTTGATCGTGTTGCCGGAAAGAGCCACCAGGCAGGCTCTGATAGCTTGCTTACAATGCAGACATTTATGAAGTTGAAGGATGGCTATTTTAGCAGAGAACAACTGAACGGGTTCAAGGGTGTGTTGTATGGCTTGGAAGAGAAAACTAGTTAATTGCATTTTGAAAGTTCATGCACTGTGCTTGTTCATATGACTCTCATTGGGAATTAAGTTTACTTCTGATTATTCTTAATGAAAATCTTTTTATTTGTTGGCAATCAATTTTGGTGTTTCGGTATTTCAATTAAATTTAAAAGTAGTTTTGTGATTCTTAGCCAAAAAAGAGAGCTCCCGGTGATGAGCGTGTTGGCTTAAAGGTCTCCTGTAAATCCGGAGGTCCCGAGTTTAATCTATCATGCTTTCCTGGCCAAGTGAAAAGAGTGTTCATTTTTTTCCCATCTCATATGCTTTGTAGTTTTGACAGAGAATATGCTCTGTTTTTACTTGTACAGAAACCATCTTTGTGTTCCTTAGTGTGCAATTGAGGTAAACTACAAACTGCAAGCCAATTCTATAAGCTTTGATTATGATATCGACAACTTATGTTTTGTAAAACATGAAACACAACAAATGAAATTAACCTGAAGGAACAAGTTTCAGCTTCAGACTATGAAAAGTTCTAACATTTTCACTTTTCAGTGTTTGGAATTTCAGAGCAAATGTGAAGCTGGTTGCTTCAAGTTGAAAAGGGCCAATTTTGAGGGTTTTTTGCCACCAATTTTTCAACTCTTAGACCTTCAATTTATATTGTAAAACACTGAAGATACAGTAGGCATCTGGAATTTGTATTTTCTATCACATTCCTGCCAACTAAGATGTCATAAATTGAATAAGAAATTTTCAGATGGGAACACTTTAGGAATTATTATCGCAAGGTCGCAAGTTGGAGTCCCCTCCATAAGTAATGTGCATGGCTATGGCCTATGGGGTGTTTGCAAATATCCGGACTTTGCCTTGTAACTATGCGATTAAATTTTGGAGAAATTCGTAAAAAAAATTCACGAACTCTAAAGAAACACCGGAAGAGTTATCAAAAACGCACTTTCCAAATTTATTTTTAGTTTTATTTATTCTTGGTACTTTTTTTTAACAATAATACATGAATTTTGCTACAAGTTTATAATTTTTAGTATTTTAGATTGATTTTATCAATATTTTATTTTTAAAAATTATAAATTAATTTTATATTACTAATCACCTTTCCATCATATACTTTTGAAGCATGTCTTACGCCTTTGTTTTCCTTCTTATTTCTCATTTCTACTTCTCTTTTTGCCAACCAATGTAGGCTTTTCTTTGATTTCTTTTTACTTTTTGGCGAGCTTCGGTTGATGGAACCTAAGCCCAACCCATGAATCAAAAGATGATTCCCAAGCCCAATCCAACCCAACGTTAAACTCCAAGGGCCAAATCCAAGCTAAGTAAAAGTGTAAAACAGATCCAACTGAGAATTGGATTAATTTCTTTGGTGACTTCACCCTAAACTTGGCTAAAATTAAGGAGTAAAAAGTCTAGTAATAAAATAGTATAAAATATTCTATAATCGTGTATAGTAAAATTTTAGATTGATTATGTAGCAATTTTGTAAAAACTTTCTCTAATTTGAGAAGAAAAAAAAACTATCAAAATGTGAATTTTTTTTTACATGTAAGATTTGAACCAATTTTGTAAGAAAATTTCCTCCAATTTGAAGAAAAAAAATTCTCCTTAAATTTTTTTTATGCCCCTCACCCCAATTGTTCTTTTCTGGTTTTTCCCTTCATTGGGGAGAATCCAGACCATAGTTATCAAAATCAGACCATACGATGAACCTGTGAAGAGGCCGGTTCAAGGTTCACTGGTTCAACCGATTTTATAATTAATATATTAATAAATATATTTAAAATTAAGAAAATAACAAGAAAAAAAATTATTTTTTTATCTAGTGATAAATAAAAATATATATGCATAATCATTGAAATTATCTTAATGTATAAGTTTAATATATTTGTATATATAATAAACATGCATGCAACAATATCTTATTTTATACTAAATTTCATCATTTAATCATCAAATATAAAAGTTTTGTGAGAAGAAAAAGCTATAGATAATAAAAAGACAAAATGTGATTTAACCGTTTTTTTTTTTATAAAATCGGTCGATTCACTTGATTTTAAAAAAAATCGGCCGGTTCAACAGGTTTTTTTCGATTCTTTAGCAAAACTGGTATTTTAATCAAACCAGACCGGTTTAAAACTCGATTCAACTGGTTGAACCGGCTGGTTTGATCCAGCCGATTCGATCCGGTTCTGATAACTATGATCCAGACCATTGATATGAATAACAACTACTATTCTTCTGGTTATATTTAAAAAAAGATTTAAAAAGGTCAAGATATGAGATATGTTTTAACATGTTATTACAACATGCAATTTTGCATCATCTGTTATATGTTGGGTAGTATAGATCCTGATTAATACTGGACACTAGTTTCTTGTCCGCGGATCCAACTTTATGATAAGTTGGCCGGAGGATTGCAGTGCAAATTTTTCTGAAGATATTTTTGGTATTTCACATTATTTTTTCGTTGTCCTAATACTATGTATTTATAGTTGATGAACCGCATCTTTTTGTAACCGGTAACACTTTCAAATCATAGTGAAATCGCAGTATCCGTGGACGTAATCATATTTTGTGGTGAACTACGGCAATTTTTATGTTTTTATATGTGCGTATAATTAAATTAATTTTTTTATTTACTTTCATATCTCACGTATATTGATTAGATTATATTTCTAACATTATATTACAGGCGTGACAACACTTTTAAGAGTAGCAAAAGAGCTGCTCTGACTGAAATTTTTTGATACCACCCAACCACTAAATTTGTTTTCAAATTAAGGGGGGCACTGTCACAAGGAAGAGTTTATATAAATGGTTTTTTTATCTACTCAGCTCCAACAGTTGAGACTTTTGAGAGTATTGGGACACATCTTTTAACTTATTCATGAATTCATTAAAAGATAGAAATGGGGCAGTTTAGGCCAGGTCCAAATCATGGGGTCCAAATATTTTGAAACCTGGTCCTAATGTCAAAATGTTTTTTAAAACACTTTAAGGCTCCGTTTAATTAGATGAAGAGCAGTAGAAAGTGAAAGAGGAGAGGAAAAATAATAATTTTTTAGGAATTTGGTTAGTAAGGGATAGAAAATTTGTTGTTAGTTATATTTAAGAATGTAAATAAATCGAATTGAACAGAGTTACGTACTGAGTTGTTCAAGATTGATTCGTTAAAATAAACGAACTTCAAATTAAATTCAAGTTCAGCTTGTTAATTTTTCGAATAATCGAGTCGATCGCGAGCCAAATTCAAGTAGTTTTATTTTTTTATATATAGTATTAGATCATTTTTAGATTATAGAGTTGAGTTCGAGAATAGCTTAATAAATTAACAAATTTCAAAATATATTCAAACTTGACTTGTTTATTTCGTAAACCGATTCGAACGAGTTTTTAACTGAACCAATCACTAACCGAGTTTAAATAACTTATTTCATTTTACAATCCTAGTTATACTAATTGCATAATGCTCCTAAAAAATTAATTTCCCGTTCCTCACAAAAATCATAAGAAAAATTACTTTGACATGGTAAGTCCCAGTCCATGTCCACATGTTCAGGCCATATGTATACATAAATATTAACTGGTGGTAGATGCCAAGAGATCAACTTGCTGTACTTTGACATGGTATGTCCCTGTCCATGTCCATATGTTCAGGCCATATGTATACATAAATATTAACTGGTGGTAGATGCCAAAAGTTCAACTTGCTGAGGTATTAAAGTTTAATCACCAAAATGACTAAGCGCGTTTTCTAATAACTTTTGCAAATACAAATGTAAAGTCAAATTACAAAAGTTATCAAAGTTAAGACATAAGATTAGGAATGATAATTTGTTCTATCCCTGTTTATAATAAGACGGGTATGGAATGTTCATAAACAGGATCGGAATAGAATTAGGATAGAATTTTTAAAATCCCGGCGGATTCGAGACGGATTCAGGAGCTGATCATCCCATCCCGACCCCGACCTCGTTCCGTTTATATATTAATTCTTTTATCCTTATATATACTATATTTACAAATAAAAATTAGTTTTAAAATTTTTCATATCATACTAATATTAATTTTTATTGTCTTGGTTTTTTTGTCAATAAAATTTTAATTTATCTATCAAAATAAAGGTTTTACTTACTTAAGAAAAAAAAATCGGGGTTCTGGGAGAGGTGGAGTCAGAGAATGTAAATGGGGTTAGAATTGGAATCAAGGTGAACCTCTACACGGGACGAGAAGGGGTCAGAAACAGAGAATATAAACAGAGTTAGGGTTGGGGAAGGGGCACTTCGCCCTGAATCCATCCCGTTGCCATTCTTACATAAAACATTGACCTCAAGACATATCATATCAATTCCATTTGTGTATAAAGTTAAGAGATACTCTCGAGGCGAGATTTTCTTATATGTATCTTGTCTATTGACTTGATTTTATAAACTCCATCAATTGTATTTTATCGTACAAATAGAATATTACTTTTATATTTTTTTATAAGTCAGACTTTTTTTTGTTCAAATAATATAATATTATAAATCATGTGCATAAACCCGATATGTAAGTACTTCTCGAGACGAGACCAGCCCCGAACTCTACATGTGATGGGTTTATCTTCCCACCCTACCAAACTGGACTCAAATTTATTCCCAGAGTACATTATATAAATGCATTGCTTCTTATCTTTATCCAATCCCAACTGTTCATCAAATGATAAGTAATGGGTTCTCACTCACACATACTTTTCATAGTTATAAAGATGGGTAGCTCCACCCAAAAAAAAAGTTACCCTCGACCCTTCATCTACCGTTTTAAAGAACCTTTCAAGATCAACACTGAGATGTTTGATTGAAGCAAGTGTTTTTTTTTTATGCCATGGGTCTCCAGAGTTTCACTCACTCGATTAATCCCATGGGTACGACATGGAGTTTTGCTCGAACTAATCTCACGAGTATGATAGTTCTTTGTTCTAACCACACCAGGTAATTATTGAGCTAGAAGGATCCTGGTAGGGCTGTCAATGAATTGAATCTTGATCCTAATCTAATTCATTTATATAATTTTAGTATGTAGAGTTTGATCTGATCCAAACCAATCTGATTCGATAATTTCTTTAGTTAAATAGATTAGATATGAATTAAGCAAATTCAACCGTTAATGATCTCATCCAATTAAATATAACAAATATGTTGATTTTTATATATTATAAGGTGAAATATATATTTTTAAATTTTTTATAATATGTTAAATATTAAATTATATAAGATTTTCATAAATTGAATTGAGTTGAGTTTATATATTCTAAATTTTAAATATTATAACATAATATTAATTTAGATTATAATTTAATATTTTATAAACATAATATATTCTAGTATTATCCGATCCGATAGTTAACAAATTCGTATATAAATTAATAATTTATAGATTTGTCAGAAAATTTGATTTGATTCAATTTAATTCAATAATTCTTTTAACAAATAAGATTCAAATCATCCTTCATCCAATCTGCTTACAAGTCTATCTTGGATTAGCCCTCAAAAAAATACACATTCGGTAAGATTTGACCTAGCCAAGTGCTTTGAAAATATCTCTCGACCTGCTGCCACTCAAGCTACCGCTCCGAGTTTGATTGAAGAAAGTTGTTAATAGTCATCGCTTGATGTGATGAATAAGTTGGGATCACAAGGTTGATGCAACACTTAAAAGGGTAGGTTTGTGCAACAGTGGATCAAATGTTGTAATGAGACTGAAAGTATATGCCCTATGCAGCAGAGAAAGTTGGGACTTTAAGTGGTCCCTAAGGTTAGAAGGATGGAATGGAATTTAAGGGTGAGGCAGAGTTTCACATGGCAGTGCCATGGTTTGGTAAGTAGTAGTAGTTAAACAGTTGTCATGGATTTATCATTACGGCAGGACTAGAGTAGGCCCCTTCTACATCTGACCACTTTGTTTTCTTGTCTTGTGCACAACTTAATGACATTGGTGATGAGGACCCCATTTTATTTATGATGAACAGTAAAGTCTACTTTGTTCTTTTTTATTATTATTTTTTATAACAGAAGGGAATTACTTGTTCCGTGTGAGAAGTACGAGTATAAATTGTTTTAGTCTTTGAAAATATTTTTCTATAATTGCCAAGTTATTCATGTGGATTGTCATTGTGTTAGCTTTGGCATTCTTCATAGCAATGAGAAAATAACACGTTCGAGTCTCTTTGTTAAGTGGAATGGACAGTTTTTGACTGAAATTATATAAAAAATTCTAATGTTTGACTCACGTATGAGGATGCTCATACAACATTGATAGGAATGCCACTCTCTCCTTGTAAGTTTTTTTTTCCAACCAAAAAAAAATAGAGACAAGCCAACCTCCATTATGTGTGTGTGTGTGTGAGAGAGTCCAATCCATCATAAACAATTTTTTTTTCTTTTTCTTACCCCCTTTAATTTTGATACAATTGTTAGATTCAAAATTAGATCCCAAATTAGAACTATAAAAAGACATTAGTAGGAGGTGTAGAACCGGCTCTGTGAAAGAAATATTACTTGTCATTAACTCATTTATTGTACTGCAATTTAACTGTATACCTCTATCTCTTTTTGACCATTCTTTGCTGTTCAACTTCACCTTTTCACCTTATTCCAATACATTTAGACAAGTAATTTAGTTATTTACTAGTGTTTCCCAAACCTCTAATGAAATCAAGACCAAAAATATATACCCTTGTATTACCAGAATTAAATTAATTGAAATTTAAGGCTATTCTATAATAATATAATCAATCCTCAGTTAATTTAGGCCTTGTTTTTTGGAAAAATTATGCATACAATTTGAAAATTTATAAAAATACATATTGGTTTTCAAATTATGCAAAAATTATACATCCGTACCAAGTCAAGGGCCCGTATTTAATTACCCTCTTTCCCTACTCAAGCATATATGTATATCTTTAACATGGTATTAAATTTCTAATTTCGAGAAGCCTCGATTTCAAGTCAACTCTTTTCGTTTGTGTTTGTTACGCTTGCACTATGTTTTGCTAGTGTGTTGGTTTGTCTCCATTTACTTTCTACCCTTCATATGTAAGATGTAATTGCACCTGAAGTAAGTGTTAATTTGATATACAATACTATTTTTAAACTTTTAAAACAACTGGTGATTTGTATTAAGTGTTCACATTTTGAGTTTCCAGTAAAATTACAGTGGTTATCCTATCCAAGATACTTATTAATTTTCTATTGAGCTGAACAAAAAGCTATTAACCATTTGTATTTTTGCAAGGAAAAAAAAACATTAATTAGTTAAGTTAACATGTATCCTAATTAGGGAAATAATTGAAAATTAAAGAAGGGTGTTCTAGTCTTTTCTGCATGATTTCCTAAAATTAATCAGTTTATTTTTGCACTTTGCACCGAGTAAATTTTGTGTACTCTTGAAATATCATATTGTCAACGTTATGTTACGTAATCACATGTAATCATTGATCTCATTGCCACTGCCAAGGTGTAATCAGAGTATTTAATATTTTTTTCTTAGCATCTGGTAATTGACAATGACAAGGTATTGGCCTCGCCCAAACGTGGATATACAAGACTGTTGATTCTGCCACTGCCAGCCATGCTATCGTTAGATAAGTCATAAAGATTGCATTGCTCCACTCCCACTTTACCCTTTCAAACCATCTTCAAAAGCCTTTCTCTCTCTATATATATATGTATGGATATATATAGCTAGCATATATAGCCATGGATCACATGAATAAAAGAAAGAAGATGAGAGGTTTCATGTGCCAGTCGCCAGCAGCCACTGCAGTGTGCATGGCGGGTGATCACCGGTCAGTCATAGTGCCACGAAGGTCGGACAGAACACTGGTGGATCATGCAAGGTTGATCAACAATGCCAAGTACAGTCGACTCATGGAGTCTCCCAAATTTGCTGCCACTATTGCTAGTAAGAGATCAACAACTTGTACAAATACGAGGCCATCCTTCAAAACTAATCAAGATGATCAGAAGACAACCCAAAAACCACCTTCCATAACTTCATCAGACAATGTCTTTCAGGTGATCTTTCTACCTTTTTTCTTTTTCTTTTTGTTTCTCTTGGGTTCTATGTCCACTGCATTTTACTATAGTACTAGCCGGTGTTTTTTTTTAATGAAATGAGGCCATCCCATTTTACTATGAACTTTTTTCGACACTAACACCCACTTACCCAGCCAGTAAAAACTAAAAAAAGTGAAAAAAATAAAATAAAATTACCAGTTGTGACAATTGGAATATAATAGCTTTGTGGTAGTTAGGCACCATCCTTTGTAATCTTCCAATTTTTGGTTCATTGTAAAACTGTGCCAAATCATGTTGGAGCTCATTGGACTTGTCCCTTCTACAACCAGGAAAACATTTGCAAATGCAACCAAACACCCCTACTAGTAACCAAACAAAATGGGTACACTTCAAGAAATTTTTTTTTTGGCAATGGTGGGACCTCACGGGTGGCTTGCGCCTCAACCAATAAACCCATCGATCTTCCACTAGTTTGTATACATTCTGAAGGTTGCATGTGAGGTGACTTCGAAATACTTCCTAAGAATCGACCCAGAGACTTGAAGTCCTTTCAAGACTCGAGTCTTCTTATTTTGCGAACTCGACTTTTTCCTCGGGATTATATTTCAAGGAATTTCATCTCATACATAAATTTTATTTTGTAATTTAAATTATTTTTTCATTAATTACTACATATTTCTGTCTACAACCCTTATAATTAGAAGAAAAAATTTACACACTACAATTTGAGATGTGTCTGTATATATGTGATGGATCTATGATTTTCAGGTGGTGGTTATGAGAGTTTCTCTTCATTGTCAAGGTTGTGCTGGTAAATTGAAGAAACATTTATCTAAAATGGAAGGTACTCTGTTTTCAGATTGTGAGCAATCTAATTGCATTATTATTTTGTTTGATATTGATAATTTTCAACCATTATTTCTCTTATTTGTATAATTTTCTCCAAATATTTCTCTCATCCAAGTCCAAATATGTTTAAACATATATAAGAAATATTGGCCCAATTTCATTTTAAAAATTTCAACAAAAAATAAATTTAGAAAATGAAAAGGATTATTCCATTTCCTTTTCAAGTTCTGTGTTTGCTTATTTTCTAGAAATTTGATTAGAAATAAATTGAAAATAAACAAGACACTAAATTTTTAGTAATTATTGGATTTTTAAAAAATAAATTATTGAATCTTTTTTAAAAAAACTCATTATTATTCCTACAAATATAAAAAAAAGTAACTACTTATAAAAAAATATTCATCCTAATTAACTACTTATAAAAAAAATTCTTCATTTTACTTTTTGCTACTTTTTTTTTTGTAGTATTATTTTCTCGCTAACCAAACATAACCTTAGAAAATCTTAAAACCATTTAATTCTTTATTAATTGGTTCTTCCTCATTTTACATTTGAATTGAAAAGGGATTATAATAGGAAAAATTGTTCAATGGTTTGATCTCAATGTCCCAACAGTCAAATGATAAGTTAAATGTGCATGTATAAATATTATTACTGACTTGACCCTTAATCTAAATCATGAAACTATGATCCTAAAAAATCACCAAATAATTACTCTTATAATCCTGCACACGAAGTTAATTAAAGTAATAAATATCTATAGCAAAAGAAAAAGATCATACATGCCTCTTTCTAAGGTGGTAAAAAAATAAATAAGTAAATTATACTCACTCCTCTTAAAAGTTTTGACAATTACATTTTTTTTTTTAAATTTCTAAACTTATATTAATTTCTCATATTCATTTTTAATCAATTTTTTTAAAATGACATAACTATCATTTTATATATATATATATATATATATTCAATTGTGACCAATTTTTAAATTTTTAAATAAATATTCATTAAATTTTTAAATTTATTTTTATATAAAATTAAAAAAAAAGTTAAAAAAAATTGGTCAACATTGAAAAAATATATTAAAAATACATGAAAATAACATTTTTATCATTTTAAAAAAAATTAACTGATATAAGTATTTATAGTTTTTCAATAAAAAAAATCAGTATATAAAAAATCTTACCAGAAAAAAGTATAATTTATCGATAAAAAAGATAAAAATAAAAATCACCTTCCAGTAATTAAACTGATAAAATTACATTTGACTTGATGATATCAGGGGTGACATCATTCAGTATAGATTTGGAGACAAAGAGGGTGACTGTGATGGGACACGTGTCGCCATCAGGAGTGCTGGAGAGCATATCAAAGGTGAAAAGAGCAGAGCTCTGGCCTAGTTAAAATGGGGGAAGGAGAAGGACTTTAATTTAATAGGGTAGGAGAGGTCACATGGTGACAGAAAGAGAAACCTGCAACTCCAAGCTGTGTTCTGTAATTTTACCCTTCAGTGTAGGTAAAAACTGTTCAATTTGGTGGGTCCCAAGAAAACAGTGATCATGTGGGTGAGAACAGTTTTGATGGTGATGGGTGGACTATTCATCAAAACATGGGACCCATTTATTTACTATTTCTCCCCTTGTATTAAACATTCCTCTTCATAGCATCACTCCCTTGAGTACTTTTTTTTTTTTTTTACATATTTTTTTGGTACTCTTTTTAATTGGATATGCTTGTCTAATTAAAAAAAATTAAGTGATGGTAATTTGTAAGAAATTAGTATAAAAATAAAAAAATAACTCTTGTTTAAATTTCATTAATCATTATTTAGTGTTGATCTTGAAAAAATAGGTTAAAGATAGATTTAACATCTGACATTATTTTTATTTAGCAAAGGTTATTAACCTGAGTTGAACCGAAGAATGCAGTCTCTTAGGAGGTCTAAAGTAGTGGCAAACTTAATTTTTAACATCGTTTATTAATTTTTATTTTTTTTTAATAAAAAATATATTATACAATTATTATTTTATAAATTTACTAGATTTTAAAAAATTTAACAATCGAATAAATTACAACAATTACAAAGATAAAATCTAATTCACACCTCGGAAAAAGAAATAAACTACATATCACCCGAAATAAACTATATTAAACCACACATCACCCGAAATAAACTATATATCTCCTTCGTAGAAGAATGAGAATAAAACTCATTACCGAAATCACGAGTTACTAACCAAACTAATTCCAATTAACTTTTGACATCATTTATAGACATGAAGTAATTATTTCAAACTTAAACTCGGTGTTTTTATGTTTAATCGTTTAAACATTTTACCATTACATCAAATAATAACCTTTAGTTAAACTAATGCTTCTTCTAATTGATCACAAACAAAAGAAAAGGAGGAAGAAAAATTGGAACCACAGCAAATTCCAACTTTGAATTAGAGAAAAGGTTTAAGATGAAAAAGAAATATTTAAAAATCGAACTTAGGCTTTTTATATGAAAAGTGATATTTTAGCTGATTAGATTAGAACCATGTTCTCATTTTATTGAGAGATAAATACATTTCTTAATTTGGGCTGATAGGAAATGTTAAAGATCTGATCCTTTCCTGTTCTGGCAATGAAAAACAACATTATCTTTTCTTGATTCCATTTTTTATTTCATTTGTTTTTAAATTGCATATTTTATGTGCAACTGCTCAATGTTTTCTCCCACCAATAGAAATATAGAATTATATAAAATAGGCTTAGGTCAACCTAGCCCAATCCAATTCGACCGAGTTTCACTACTCGAAGGCCTTTTTACCACCATCGATCGAATTTTGATGCGAATTTGATATTTTTTTTAAGTTAAATGAATCAAATATGAATTAAGCAAATTCGATCAATTTGTGATTCGATTTGATTAAATATAACATATATATATTAATTATATATATTATAAATTATAATATGTATTTTTAAAATTTTATAATATGTTAAATATTCAAGTATATACAAGCCTTTCTTAAGTTGAATTGAGTTGAGTTTATATATTTTAAATTTTATATATTATAACATAATATTATATATATTATAATATAATATTTTATATTTTATATATATATATATATATAATATTAGTATTATGGGTAAATTGCACTAACCTTCTTTAATGTTTCTGACAATTATGTTGATGTCTCCTGAGATTTTTAAAATTACACTGATCTCTTTTAATTTTTGTGACAAACTAAATTACTCTATTCCAATCAATTTTTTTTTCAAAATGATAAAATTGTCATTTCATGATTTTTTTTATTTGTATTTTTTCAATTTTGACCAATTTTTTCTAACTTTTTTAAAGATTTTTTTTTATACCATATTTTGTATTTGTATTTATGAAAACTATCATAAATATGGGTTTTACCATTTAGTCAAAGTTTAAAGATAATTAAGTGACCTTTAGGGACATTTTTTGTTTTATAATTTGCATTTATAATTTTTAAAAAAACTATCATAAAATACGTGTTTCACTATTTAGTCCAATTTTTAAGATAATTAAGTGAACTTTAGGGACAATTTTTTGTACCATATTTTTACATTTGTATTTATAAAAGCTATCATTAAAAATGTGCTTCACTATTTGCTCAAATTTTTAAAATTATTTTATATTAATTTTGTTACTTCAAATGTATAAAAACTCTCAATAACGTTCGATTTATGATCCAACATACTCATATAATAAGTATACATAAACAGTTATATCTCATAGATGAGCACATAACAAGAAAATGTCTCCTAAAATATTCCAATTCTAATTGTGAATCACAATATTCTAAAATTTAGAAAAATAGGCGAAAAAAAATTAATTTAAAAAAATAATGTCACGCCTTTGAAAATTGATGCATGACTCCAATTTGCTCCTTTCATGTAGATAAGGTTCATAGGAATCTAATACCAATAATTGTTTGCACATCTCAATAGGCTAATGATCATATGAAGCTTAAAGAGTTTAGGAATATATATATATATATATATGTATATATATTGATATGGTGGTGGAGGCACAATGCAGGGAGGTTAGTCTGTTGACCTCAAAGGATAAGTCTTTAACGATGGAATCCAATCAATTATTATTGGTCACTACTTGTCCCCAAACAGATGCCAATGAGAATGTGTCATAACATCACATCATTATTTAATTTTAATTATAATATATATATATATATATTTACATTAAATACGTGTGACAGATTGTAATCACAACAAGAATCAGGTTAAGAAAATTAAGTATTGTTCATTATTATTATTATTATATCCAAATACTCAGCTACGTGTCATAATTATAATTTGTCATGTATATAATTACATAAATATAATATGACTAGTTAATTTTAATTAAAAATAAAAAATATATATATACATTATATACGTGACTAATTATAATTAAAACACATATACAAATAAGATAAGGTTTCTTAAACCTCATTTGGAACAAATACTATCCTATTATTATTGAAAACTTTTTAGTTATTAGTATAATTATACAATAGGCAATTGCTGATATGGCTTTGCACCAATACTAGACTAAGTATGATGTATGGTACACACACACACATATATATATATATATATTATATAAGATTAGATATAATTATAAATTATGTCAAGTTAAAATATATTGAAAGAAATAAATAAGTAAATCCTACTATAATAAGATGACAAGTTGACACCTCTTATCTCAATAGGATTTTGTTTACATGGCAATCATTGAGGAGTTTTAAATAACATAAAGTAAGAGGGTAGCCATTCCTCTACCTATAACTTTTATTTTTAAATTATTATATCCTTGCTTTGGTTTTTTTTAAATAATCTAACATGCTAGTAAAGATCAGTTAAGAATGACAACGGAATTAATCTAAAATTTTTTCTCTTTTAAAATACCCATTCAAATTATGTTATTATTCAATTGAGTTTAGCTATAAAAAGAGGGGGAGAAGAAAATATTAGTTGAGTTCAATACACATAATGTGTAATGTCTATGTTCCCTTTTACAACAATAATATCTTTATTTTTGCTGATAAAAAAAAGAGTTCGTTAAACCTGATGAATGATAAAGGTCGGTTCAAGGTAGTTTAGGACCTAAAGTGACAATTCTAAATGTGATTTTTTTTTTTTTTTCACTTTTGAAGATGTAAGAATAAATTTTTAATAAAAAATGTGGCTTAAATATATATATATATATATCTTGAATAAAACACTAATGATAGAGTCTTGGGTAATCTAAAGCACTCTAGTAATGAGATTTATAAAAAATATAAATTAGAAAATACAAAATACAAAATAAGCATTTACGTTTTGTTTAGACATATAACTACATAATTGAACTTTTTTTCCAGAGGATTTATGGCCCTTTTGTGTAAAATTATACTTTAATTGTCATGAAACCTCTAGTTTCAATTTTATTATATACACAAAGAGTTTGATTTAATTGTTATTAATCTTAAATTTATAGTTAGGATAATACTATAGAGACAAAAAATCTGAAATTGATGCCTAATGGATGAATGAAGTATATATGAACCACACAAACTTGGTGTATGTATGTTAATTATATTTATCTGTATCTATCCCTCTCCTGTATTGATTCACCTAGATTCATAGTTTTGCTGCCCAGCCACAGCCCACAAACTCCTAAGATTCCCAAAAATTGGACTCAAGATGATGGACTTGGGCAGGTTTGGGCCCACAATACATATGAAAGGGACAACAGCAACTCAATACATGCAATTTTTTTTTTTCAATTTAATGGAGTCAATTTATTGTATTTGTAGGAGAAATTTAGTACTTAATTTGAAACTAGGTGAATTAAATTGGAATTAACATACGCAATGAAATTCATATTTTTTCAGCTAAAATTAGCTTATTTCAATAAGTTACTTTTTGATACTTAATTAAGTTAGTGAAAAATAATGAATATTACTCAATCAACTTTCTTCTTTCTTTTCATTTTATCATTTCATCCTTTCTTCTAATCATATTTGTCATTTCCTATTTCATAATCAATTTTCAATCATTTTTACAAAATAATCAAATACTTGTCTTCATTAACTACTTAATCTCAACAGCTATTTAATCCCAACCAAGGGCAGAAGTCTTAGTAGACTTGCCCGGATTATAGCCCACCTTAGATTTTAGAAAGAAAAAAAGTTATACATGTAAAATTTTTGACTTTTTTTAAGTTAGTCTACTCTAAAACTTGTTCAGTCTAATCTTATCCATTGGGTTATGTTTGTTTGCTAGTTTGGGAAGAAAATTAAATAAATTAGTCTCTATGATCTTATGAAGTCGATGTTTGGTAAAAAGAAAAAAAGAGGGACTCACTAATAATATCAAGAGTAAATAATAACTCATAATATAGATAAAATAATGGAAGGAGAGAAGTGAGATTTTTAACCCTATCACTATTAATAAAAATGATAGTTAATCCAGCTTTATCCAATCCGTGAAACAAACATGTAAATCTCATCATTTTTTTTCATTTCTTACACTAAAATTTTGATCCGGTCCAATAATTTTTTTACTCAAATTGTTTAGAATCCTATCAATTTTTTTTTTTTACTCTAAGATTTTTTAGCCCTCTTTAAACTTTTTTCTTGGTTCCGCCCTTGATCCCAGCAATAGTTTATCTTCAACAACACTAGTAAACTACCCAACCAAAGAGATACTTAAGATCTTAAATGATTTATTTATTATCTAGTTTTTAGCACTAGTTAGAAATATTATCTCGTAAGTATGAACATAAAAAGATAGGTAAGTCTATGATTAAACTCACGTAAAAGACTTAAAACTATAAATTTTATCACGAGAAGAGACACTAGATGTTATTGCAATCCTTTCGATGATAACAAACTTATTACCACATCATTGTTGACAGCCTGCCTGACTTGTTCTTGGATTATGTAAAAATAAAATTATAAAAATTAATATATATATATATATATCTCAAAAAAGTGGTATATAAACAACTGGAATGGTTTAAAACAAATTTTTGTATTTAAGGATAGTTGTCCCCAACATCTTTCCAAAGACCTTGCACATCTGGAGTCCCATTAACCGGACATGCTAACAATTTGGACTCTTAGACAAAAACCTCATGACAAAAGAAACTTAACACTACAATCACATTGTTCTTAATCTTCATACATTGGTGTCACCGAAAATAAAAATTTGGTGCTACATTATTTAATTTAATTTTTTGTGGATACTTGTTGAGACGAAATAATACGGGGAATAAAAATTCTAATCATATAAAAAAGAACTAGTACTACTTTCACGAGGGCACAAGAAATACAAGGCTCTCCCACTTAAAAAAAAAATTGTGAGTAGTCAAAGATAAATAATTTTATTTGTATTTTATAAAAATTAATTTTTAAAACTCGAATTCATTGTTTAGACCAATCAGACATTGATACTTCTTAATAATAAAACCATTGAACTAAAAGTCGAATTCAATTAATCTATTAAATTGGTTTAGTTGAATGATTTGGTTCCAAATTTCTTGTGTTCACATGGTATGATTAATGTGAAATTGACCCATCTTTAATAATGTAACAAAAGTCACCATTGTTATGCCCAAAACATGTAAGCGAATATCTCTATTGATCATTAGAAATCTATTTTCGATAAAAGTTCAATAATTAATAAAGTATATCTAAGAATTTTATGATTATAAAAATCAAATTCTACATTTCTCGTGTCTAAATTTAGTATACAAAATTATTGAATTTTTTTTATATTATTTTACAATTAAACTTTTTTTCTACAAAAGTAATTTTTTTTTATATTTACATGATTGAAACATTCTTTTCATTTAGACTGAACTATCATGTAACAGTATATCCTTTCAATATCCCTCTCTCTCTCTCTCTCTTTTTCTCTCTCCCTCTTGTCTGTTTTTGTATTACAAATTCTAAGAAAACAAAGAAGTTATAGTCTTTGAGTCTTCCTTTCTATTTCAGGTTCTTATATATCACATCAAAAAAGAATTAGGTAGAAAAATTCAACAGAGACAGATTCAACGAACATGGACACAATCTGGGTACCTCCTGCTTCCCCTGATCTAAAATCTCCATTAAGTTTATTGTTGTTTGGGTTTCTGTTGTTCTGTATTTTAATTTTTTTTTATCCCTGGGGTTTTCACACAGATTCTAAACTGCTGTTGATTGAAGTAATGATTTTGGTGGAGTGATGGAATGAATCACTCTGCATAGTTTGTATATAAAAGCTTCAAGAGAACAAGACAAGTTGGAGGATGAAAAAGGTGAGACTTGAGAGAATCACACCAATATTATTCTTCAGTGTTTATTCTTTTAGGACCATGTCTTACACATGCAGACTGAAAAAACTCCTTGAAAAGTACATCAATTTTCACTTTCACTTTCTGTGTTTGTTTTCATATATTTTTCTTTTCTTTTTTTGGTTTCATAGGTTGTTCATTCCATTATACACACACACACATACATACTGTTTATCCAAAAGTAAATAAGTAGTTGATTCATTTCATTTCCAGTAATTTCAAGTTGCTTATTACGATTAAAAGAATAAAAAAGACACTTATAAGTTTATTGGGAAAAAAGGCATAGAGACCCATCTTTTCATTGTTCTTTTCTAGGGAATCAATTAGCAGTATCTGTATTCTGCAATATATATCTTCTTCTTTTTTTCACTCTTCAAGTTTCAATCTGAATTTCGAGAACATGACGTTTATTTAACTGTTTACAAATTTTCCTGATTCATTGTTTACCTTTTATATCTTTGGTACATAGATTAAATTCATTGCTTATTTTGAACAGATGATCTTTCCATTGATTAGAAGCTCATTAAACATTGAATATATTTATAATTGTTTACGCAATTGGATGTGGACTCTTCCCTCCCCCCCTCTTTTTTTTTTTTGCAATTGGGGAGTCATGATGTACATGATGTTGAATTAACTTAATACATTCTTATCCTTAAGATACCAAAGTATAAAATAAATTGTAGTTTATGATGATATTATATTTTGAGCATCGATCTCTATATACGCAAACTGCTACAACTGTCTGTAAATTCACTATAACCTCTTGTTTAATATATATATATATATATATGTGTGTGTGTGTGTGTGAGAGAGAGAGAAAGAGAATGTTTTTGAATATTCAAGTGATAGTTTTCATACAAAATATTATATATTGTTCATTGCTGTACATATGTTAAAAGTTGGAATGGGCAACTCTAGTTGAAATTTTAGACCTGCCAGAATTTGAAGACAGGAGATGTTTTGAATCTTTCAAATTTATGGGTTTATTTGTATGATTTTCTCACCAGATTACTGATTGAATAGAGTTTCAAAGAGGACTTTGCCGAATTTTTTCCATTAAATATGCCACTTTTCCTTAATTTTTCATCAGTTTGTGTCAGCCCTTTAAAGTCCAAATTGTCCAACTAAACACAGCAATTAGGCTAACTGTTAAAGCCTACATTTCTACCTCTAAATTAAACAACAAAAGAATCTATTGGTGGAGAGGTTAGAAACAAGGGAAGCAGAAAGCTCACTTTGTGCATAGCACAAATATGGATTATTTTGATGTGATGATTTTGCATTGGGAAAAAAATGATCACTGTACTTCCAATGACTGAGTGCAGGGAACAGAATTCGTAAATCAGGCTACGTGAAAATGCTTGAAGGGGCTCCAGGTTTACAATCTGGGCACCTGCCCAAAGGATCCCGTGAGGATTCTTCCTAGGGTTGGATCTCATTCATCTTAATGGCATTTCAGTAGACTGAATGTTCAAAGCTACTATCCCTACTTTTTCCACTTCGCATATGGGCTTTATATTCTCTAGGGCGTCAACCATAAGTTTGATTACATTGCGTTCAGTTCGAGTTCAGCGATGAAAAGTTTGATAAACAATAGCACGAGCTATTGTTCTTTTACCTTCTTTCATCCAATTAATGGGGTCGGTTCCTAGGTTATAAAAAAAAATCCAGTTTTAGAACCCTTACTATTATTAAGAATAGAGATCGTGATATCAATTGAAGAAATCTTAACTAGAATAATGGATAAAGACTTCTGACTAAGGTTACCAATTAAATCTCCAAAGTCACACTACCCTATAACATATTTTATGCCCCTTGACAATACAAAGTGTTATTTATATAGAACTTATATCCTACTCCACCCTTAATTGTTTTGGGCAATCTGTATTTGGTATGTAAAGCATCTAGATTCATTACTTTGTATCTAATGATGTGGCTAGCTTCATTTTCATATGGTTGACTTTAAATTCTTATCAGAATCTATATAAGCAAGAGCTTCTCCATTCCTTCTCATATCCTCATACTATTGAGATTTTCATACGTAGTCTTCTCTGGTAATTAAACGCTCTCTAGGGCGTCAACCATAAGTTTGATTACATTGCGTTCAGTTCGAGTTCAGCGATGAAAAGTTTGATAAACAATAGCACGAACTCTTGTTCTTTTACCTTCTTTCATCAAATTAATGGGGTCGGTTCCTGGGTTATAAAAAAATCCAATTTTAGAACCCTTACTATTATTAAGAATAGAGATCGTGATATCAATTGAAGAAATCTTAACTAGAATAATGGATAAAGGCTTCTGACTAAGGTTACCAAATCTCCAAAGTCAACACTACCCCATAACATATTTTATGCCCCTTGACAATACGAAGTGTTATTTATATAGAACTTATATCCTATTCCACCCTTAATTGTTTTGGGCAATCTGTATTTGGTATGTAAAGCATCTAGATTCATTACTTTGTATCTAATGATGTGGCTAGCTTCATTTTCATATGGTTGACTTTAAATTCTGATCAGAATCTATATAAGCAAGAGCTTCTCCATTCCTTCTCATATCCTCATACTATTGAGATTTTCATACGTAGTCTTCTCCGGTAATTAAACGCATCTTCTGAACTCAGCAACATCTTTTAGAGCAGTTATACTTTGTTTTGATTCTACAGATATTATGCCTTCTAGCTCTATATGATTCTGTTTAGGAATAGAATAAGTGATGGCCCATTAATCAAATGGTCACACAGATTCTTGAGCACTTTGACATATAGATTGCTACTGCAATATGAATGCATATGTATACGTATACATATTTGATCATTTTTTCTTAAAATTTTTGTTGTAAAGGTGATCAAGACTCTGCAGCCACAATGAGCCACCGAGTTACCGATGAGCTTGGAGAAAAGGAGATGGACATCACAACTATCTCTTCATCATTTCACCACTCCGAGAACTTGCCATATGTTCACAAGGTGGGAGTGCCTCCTAAGAAAGACCTGCTGAAGGAATTCACGACTACTCTGAAGGAAACTTTCCTGCCGGATGATCCCTTGCGCCCTTTCAAGGACCAACCAAGATCAAAGAAATTAGTCATAGGCCTTCAAACTATTTTCCCCATTCTTGAATGGGGAAGAAACTACAATCTTTCCAAGTTCAAAGGCGATCTCGTTGCTGGACTTACCATTGCAAGTCTCTGTATTCCGCAGGTTGAAATCTTACATGACACGAATTTAAATTCCTTATCCAATTCTAAAGAATTCTGATAGTTCTTGACTTTGCAATACAGGATATTGGATATGCAAGTCTTGCAAATCTGCCTTCCCATTATGGGCTGTGTAGGTTCTCTTGTTTCTTAACAATAACCTGAATTTCTTAATTATCACCAACCTGACTGAATGATTTATTTTCTTATGCTGCAGATAGTAGCTTTGTTCCACCTCTAGTTTATGCCGTCATGGGTAGCTCAAGAGATATTGCCATAGGACCAGTGGCCGTAGTGTCTCTCTTGCTTGGAACTCTGCTGCGGAATGAGATTGATCCCACTAATAACATTGATGATTATCTGCGTCTTGCATTCACAGCTACATTCTTTGCTGGAATTACTCAATTCACACTAGGCTTTTTCAGGTATTCCGATTCCTTATCATCTAGCATATGCATGTAATTTGTCTAGTGAATCTCTATTAACATGGTTCTTCTAACTCCTTTTTATGCATTATGATAAATTTTTTTGGGCATTCATATTACAATAAATGGTTGCTTAATTTAGCTTTGTTTTCAGATTGGGTTTCTTGATTGAATTCCTATCTCATGCTGCCATTGTTGGGTTTATGGCTGGAGCTGCCATTACCATTGCCCTTCAACAGCTTAAAGGCTTGCTTGGCATAAAGAACTTCACAAAGAAGACTGATATTGTCTCTGTCATGCGCTCAGTATGGAGTACAGTACATCATGGGGTAAGATTAACTTGTATTCCTCATCTTCTTCCTTTTGATTCTGTGGAACGATGCAGTCTCATTTGTTGTTGTTGTTTTCAATCTTTTTCTTTGGCACAACAATAAGATCAAAGCATTCACCTTGATTAACTCAGAAAAGTTTATATTTTCTCCTTGTATATCACAGTGGAACTGGCAGACTATGTTCATAGGAATATCGTTCTTGGCGTTCCTTCTATTCGCAAAGTACATCGTAAGTGTATCTATTGATTCCCTTTCTTCCTAAATTTTCCTTACATTTTCCTGTGATAAGTATTATTTCTTTTTCTTTTTTTGGATATATTTTTGGAGCAGGGAAAAAAGAACAAGAAATTGTTTTGGGTGACTGCAATTGCACCATTGATTTCTGTTATCATTTCAACCTTTTTTGTGTATATAACCCATGCTGAAAATCAAGGTGTTCAAATTGTAAGTGCTTGATAAAGATTTTCTTTTACAATTGTTTCTTTCAATTTTGTAAAACATGTCAATATTGTAAGCTAACAGTCTAAATAATCTTTTAAGGTACAACATATTCAAAAAGGCATCAATCCCTCATCATTGGATCAAATTTATTTCTCTGGTAGATACCTAGTAAAAGGTTTTAAGATAGGTGTTGTGGCGGGTATGATAGCACTGACGGTAAGCAAATTTCACATACCATCCCTCAACTTATCCCTGAGAATTTTAAATCTGGTTTTTCAGAGTATCTAATGAGAAATTGATCGGATTTCTAGGAAGCAGTGGCAATTGGAAGAACATTTGCAGCAATGAAGGACTATCAGCTGGATGGAAACAAAGAAATGGTTGCATTAGGGACAATGAATATCGTTGGCTCGATGACATCTTGTTATATTGCTACAGGTGGGGTGGGAGAAGAAGTCCATATGCCATCAAATGTTTTTCTCTTTATGCTGATTATAGAAAGATTTGAATTTCTTGCAGGATCCTTCTCTCGTTCAGCGGTGAATTTCATGGCCGGCTGCAATACGGCCGTCTCCAACATCGTGATGTCCTGTGTTGTATTACTAACATTGGAATTGATCACACCACTATTTAAGTACACCCCAAATGCAATTCTTGCTTCTATCATTATATCTGCGGTGATAGGACTAGTAGACATTGATGCAATGATTCTTATATGGAAGATCGATAAATTTGATTTCATTGCGTGCATGGGAGCCTTCTTTGGTGTGGTTTTTGCTTCTGTTGAGATAGGCCTCTTAATTGCTGTAAGGAAAACTGTCTTTCCTCCATTGTTTAAGTTTTGGTTTTCCCATCCGAATATATAAATTTAGTTAACAATAATTGATATGATAGGTCTCAATATCTTTTGCCAAAATCCTCTTCCAAGTGACAAGGCCACGGACTGCAATACTGGGAAAGCTCCCGAGGACTACAGTTTACAGGAACATACAGCAATATCCGGATGCAACAAAGGTTCCTGGTGTTCTAATTGTGAGAGTTGATTCTGCAATCTACTTTTCCAACTCCAACTATATCAAAGAGAGGTATGCTGCAATTTGACCTGCTCTCGATCTTGAGACATTAGAATTGTCTTGGAACTTCTAAAAAAATTTCAACTTCAGTACTTTTTAGACTCGAACCAGTGGAGACATTGCTTTTGAACTTTCGGTGTTGGTGAGAACTTTGAAATCCAATATCAATGAGATATAAGACGTATTGCAGAATACACACACACACACAGAGTTTGGGTTACTAGAACTTTTTTTTTTTTTTGGTTCTCTTATCATTTCATTTTCATGCTTCACACTGGAGGCTTCAAAAGAGTCTTTAATAGAACCACAAAGAATTACTCTCACTTTCTTTATCATGTAGCACAAAAGTTGCTGTTAATTCAATTTTAGAACCAGATTGACACCAAAATCGAATTTTTTGCAGGATTTTGAGATGGCTAACCGATGAGGAAGAACTATTGAAAGAAAATAAACAACCCAGA
Organism: Nyssa sinensis; assembly: GCA_008638375.1. Taxonomy (NCBI): domain Eukaryota; kingdom Viridiplantae; phylum Streptophyta; class Magnoliopsida; order Cornales; family Nyssaceae; genus Nyssa; species Nyssa sinensis. The sequence continues at coordinate 6,983,437 of CM018039.1, read as the reverse complement.
ATTCAATATTTGATAGTTGAAATGTCACGTAAGCCATTACTAATGTCATCCTTATCCTATTTTTCCATCTCCAAACTCACTACAAGAATTTATAATGATTTCATTCTTGCAGCTGTTACTGATATAGACACTAGTGGCATCCATGCCTTAGAAGAATTATACAAGAGTCTCCAGAAAAGAGATGTTCAGGTAATTAGTCGCACAGACCATCCTATATTTGTATCTTGTAAATGAAACTTTGTTTAAAAATAACTTCTTTTTTATGATGAAGGTAACAAGATTCGCTATGTCTATCCAAAATATGAATGACATATATATGTGTGTGTGTGTGTGTGTGTGTTTGCTGTCATGGGAATTCTATTGAGCATATATTACCTAAAAGTCTAAACGAACATAATTTTAGTGAAGTCTTAGTAACAAGAATCGCTACGTCATTAGAAAATATGAATGAAATATATATATATATATATATATATGAATATGAATTATGCATGCTGTCACACAGGCCATCCTATTTTTGAATCTTGTTTATGATACTCTATTTAAAAATAAATTAATTTTTTTGAAGGTCCAGTAACAAGATCCTCTATGTCTACACAAAATATGAATGACATATATATATATATATATGTATGTATGTATGTATGTATGTATATGCTATATATCATGGGAATTCTATTGAGCATATATTATCTAAAACTTTAAACAAAAGTTCTAGTAACAAGATTCGCTATGTCTACAGAAAATATGAATGATATATATATATATATATATATATGTTGTCGTGTGCTTTATATTGAGCATATATTACCTTAGTCCTTGTTGTTGTCCTTGAACAGCTTGTTCTAGCAAATCCTGGGCAAGTTGTGATGGACAAGCTCCATGCATCTAAGTTTGCAACGTTGATCGGGGAGGACAAGATCTTCCTCACAGTAGGAGATGCCATTCTGACGTGTGCTCCAAAGATGGAAGAAACCTGAAAATGATCTTTGATTCGTCAAGAAACCTAAAGAGTGCCCTTTCTGGATGAAAGAATCATGAACAACTAGTTATTTAAGGTGGGGTTGCAGAGGCTCCAGAGAGAAGATTGGAATTGAGTTGCAATTAACTGTAAAGAATGGGATGTTGAAAATGAAGATTAGTGGGGGAGCTGTCAACATATATAGTGGGTGATGGGGGGTGGATGTAAAGTGTTTCTTCTTTCTTATGGAGGACCTTTACATTTGATTGTGATACCCCCCTCTTCTATTTTTATCATTTCTATTTTCACCTTTTGGAATGCATCAGTTTTTTCCCTTTCTTTTGTGAAAAAAAGAAATAATAGTTTCTTTCTTATTTATTCTCAAGTCAACAAAGTTTCATTTTAATTATTTAAAGTAGATTACATTAATTTTGTCTCATCATTCGACTTTATTTATGATCATTTATTTAATTAAATCATATTTTATCATATCTATCAAACTTAATTTTGGTTTCTTTCACTCTCTAACAAGACCAATACCGTCAATGTAAATTACGTCACTCTTCATTATTGGTGTAGTTATTAGTCTTTGTTTTATATAGGCCTAACACCTTAATTAGTTTTCTCTTATTTTATTTCTTATTAGTGCTATTTCTGTATTTCATGAATGTGCTAATTTTTAATTTTAATTTTTTGTCTTACTGCATATCAATCCCAGTATCCTCATTTTAATCATTTCTTAACCATTTACGTGAATTTACCAAAATTTGGATCAAATATATCTCACATTTCTTATTAAATTCTCACACAACGAACCCTTTATTGTATTGATAATTCTTTCTTAAAACTTTGTCCCAAATTTTAAATTTCAAATAATATGATTGCAAAGTTAAATATAATATTGAATCATATAAGTGATTTGAAATTCAAAATTTAAAGACATTTAAAAGGTCTAACATTATTCTTCAAACATTTATTCCATGTAGTTGTTGTGAATCGAATATTTGTGAGTGTCACAAAGGACAATGGTGAAATAATATTGTGACAGTCAAATAAAATAATCTCTCTTTTGCAATCACATATGATGAACAATTAGACTAGGAGTCCGTTAAGAAAAGTTTCAGAGACTCAAAAATTGATTATTGGAGATTGATTATGGCATAATCGGCTAATTATTTAAATGCTTGATAAAACTGTAAAAAAATAAATTTGTACAACTTTTTTAATTTTTCATCTTTTTTTTAATATAAATTGGGTAATGTGCAAGTCGTAAGCATAGGAATAACGCTTGTAAGTTTTTGTAACTTTTGCATTATCTCATTTTACAACCGTGATTTGGTGGGCTCAATGCAAAATATATATATATATATATATGTATATATGTATATATATTGATAATTGCAACTAAATACTTACAAATCGAGAAAGCTACTTATTAAGACGGTTATTTTACATTGTTATTCGACGTGGAGTGACAAGTTTTCAACTTTTTGTAATTTTCGATAAAAGACTTTTTCATAAAAGTAAAAAATTGTTAAATTTTGTGAAGAATGTGACAATAAATTCTCCTAAAAAAATCACATTTTCGTGGAAATTATCAAGATGTAAAATGTTTTGAGTTAATAGTAAAAACAGCCTGCAAAGTCCTACTCAGTTAGCAAATTAATTTAATTCCATTTAAAGAATATTAAAAAATAAATTTTAAATCATGATAAAAAAAAATAATTAAGAAATCTAATAAAAAGAAAGTCTGTTGGAAAAAAAAAAGTTGAATATACTTATTTACTTTTGACAAACAATAATAACTGATCACTTTTACATAAATAAATTATTTAAAAAATAACAATTTTATTAGTCCAAAATTCAAATCATTGATCCCGAGTCAATAAATAAGTGTCAGTAATACTTGGTGTTAGTTTGACGGGGTGACTGAGAGATTAAAAAAACAAAACAGGTTGGCCGGTGATTTTTTAAACGACCTCTCGCGAGTAAGGAAATTATATTTATAATTCATTTTCTTCCTCAAACTGGACTTTGGAAGGGACCCAAATGATAATTAACTGTGAGAAATCAAATTCTGGTTCTGTTTCTGTTCAGCTATAGATGGTTTTGAATGCTGAGTTCATGTGCCCTCATCCAAACTATTACATGCATTCTGAGATGATGCATTTCTAATAAAACTTCTAAACAAATGCATGTTTGCATGCAAACATAAAAAAAGCATAGATATATAAAAGCAATATAACTAATATACTGACATTATCATCCAAGTCTCAAAACAAATTTAGGGAAACAAATCACCCACATAATTAATTTCATCTATCAAAAACCCTAATATGTAGATGGGCTCCAATAGCAAATTTAGAAACAAACATCACTTAACAGTCTCTCCTGTCCTCTCCCCTCATCTAAAAATGGAACCATAGCCTCTCAAAAGAAGGAGAACGATGCAGCAGCTACCAGATTAAGAACAAGCAACCCAGTAGAAATGGCAAAAGCAGAACCCGAGTTCCCGGGAGTCGGAGGCCCACCAGGAACTAAACTTGGAGAGGGGGCACCCAACGGAGAAATGGCTGGAACATCATATTGATAACAGATGATTGTATAAGAACAGGCAAATTTCACAAGAATTTCATCAAAAAACCTAATAATCACATGCATGGATAACCAGTCTACAATCATCATCAAATAAAATGTACACCAGTTTTCACTCATCTTCCTAGTAGTGATATGCTAGAGGCTTTGGTAGCTGTTTGTTACCAAAATTTTCAGTTACAAAGCTTTGTTACCTCATCAAGGCTCTTACCAATTTTGAAAATAAAAAAGGAAAATTGAACAAGACATGGGTAACATATCTCTTCATTCCCAACTAAATGAGGGGAGGGGGAGGGGAGGTTCTGCTTGTTATTAAACAAGATTCAGCTCATCGAGCAAAATACACCAGCAAGCATAAAACACACCAGTTTTCACTCTCATCTTCCTAGCAGTGATATGCTAGAGGCTTACGAGGCTGTTTGTTGCCAAATTTTCAGTAACAAGTTTTGTTACCTCATCGAGGCTCTTACAAATTTTGAAAAGAAAAAGGGAAAATTGAAAAACACGTGAATCCGCCTGCTTGTTCTCCATGAAATTAAACAATAATCCACTCCTATTTGGGAAATAGATGGAACATCAAATTGATAACAGATAATTGTATAAGAACAGTCAAGTTTCACACGAATCTCATCAAACAGCCTAATAATGACATGCTCATTCCCTCGACAGGTTTGAGAGCGTAGTGGGAGGAAGAGAAAGTTTGCAGGTGAAAAAAGGCGATACATGGTCTCAAGCAATCTCCTCAGGCTTGGTTCGAATTACCTGTCTACAACCACCAAAGTAAAACATACACCAGTTTTTCACTCTCATCTTCCTAGTACTGATCTGCTAGAGGCTTAGGTGGCTGTTTGTTACCTCATTAGGGCTCTCACCAATTTTTGAAAATAAAAATGAAAAATTGAACAGCACATGGGTAGAATCACTCTTCATTCCTCTGATTAAGTGAGGGGTCTGCTTGTTTTCCATGACATTAAACAAGATTCAGCTCCTATTTGAGCTTAGTTCAAGTATGGTCAAGAGAGATTACAATCTGACCATGGCAGAATAAATAAATATCACAAGTCAATGAAGGGTCCATCATTTAAGATGGCCATTAAAATTTAACTGACATTGGGCCACAATTTTCTCCAAAATCAAAATGATCATATGCTCTGATGATGCCTGTGCTCTAGAGATTACGTGGTCCATATTTAATTAGAGCTCAATTAAAACACAAGAGAGGACACAAACCAAGTCAAACCCTGATGATGTGTATCAAATTAAATCCCCCCTCAAAAAGAAAAGGATTCGGGAAAGGAAAAAATAAAAGTAATGGAAAGCATTTGACATGAAAACGGATAGGTAAAACAGAAATCTTTTTAAATTAAAATCCAACCATTTTCGAAGGGATTTCAAAATGGGATTTAAACCCATCAAAATCCAATTCCATTTCGAAATGCCCACATTTTAAAAATACAAAAGTTTTATCTTTCATGAAATCCTTTCCCATCAAATCCCTCCATTCCAAACAGTGCTAATAAGCACTGTAGTATACCAGTAAAACATCAGCATCAATAAGATTGAATAGTAGCTATAAACGAACAATTAACTTATAAACACAAGCAAATTAAAAAGGAGGCGGGAGAAAAAAAAGAAGAGCAAAAAGTACTATGCATTTCACATTGATAGTTTGAGTAGGTAAAATAGAATAACAAATACAAATTATTTAATGACACACACTCAAGAGTCAGATTACTAATATTCATCTTTTTTTTAAACAATTTAAACATTCTGCTCAAGGTCAGCATCAGAGTAGCCAATGAAGAATCAACAGATCCAACCAACATTAAAAAAATTGCACCCAAAAAAAAAAAAAAAATATCAAATGCAAATGCAAATGCAAATGCAAATGCAAAGAAAAAATAACAGTATATAATAGGTCAAAGATTAGATCTATACATACCAGGAGCAGGGCCAGCAAGATTCACTGCCAAAACAAAAAAAAAAAATTGTAAAATTGTAAAATTCCAAACTCGGATCACAAGTGAATTCATAAATACATGAGATATTAATTAGTAAATTTAAGGAAATAGAGAAGTTTTAACACAAATTTTCTCGAGAAATCATTTTACTGGGAAGAAATAAGGGCAAGGGGGGAGGAAGAAAAAAACACATTTCCCAGGAAAATGGGTACAGCGAGATTATAGAAACCAAGACCGATAACACATTTCTCAAAAAAATTCTAGGGATAGCATTTTCTCGGCAAACAAACAAATGCAAGTGCTTAAGAAGAACCCTAAAGAGAAAAATGTTCTCGCGTAAAAAACAAATAAAAATGACAGAATTAAAAAAAAAACACACACACACACACACACAAACAAACATACAAAGATAATGAGATGGAAGAAAATCCAATTTTTTTGGGGGGAAATCAGAGAAAGTGAGAGAAGAAAAGCCTAAAGAAAGGAACGTTATAAAAGGACTCACATCCACAGTTACTCAAAGAAGGAGCAGAGACATGGCAAGCAGAGGGAAGAGTCACTGCCTTGGTGATGTTCAGGGTCACACCCGACTGTGCACTGATTTTGAATGCCTCACAGAGACACTCAGCGTCGGCCTTCAACACCTTCTTCAAGCCAGAGCAACACGTACCCTCCGGCTTGGTCGTGTTGCTATTGGCGGAAACGAAAGAGAGACAGCCGCTCAACTCGACGATCAAGCTCGAACAGTCGACGGATGGAGATGGCGCGTGGTGTGGGGTCGCAGAGTCGACATTTCTGACTGCCCAGATGGCAAGAATGGAGAAAAGAATGGTGACCATCTTCATCGCCATTGTTGGAGGAGGAAGATAGCAGAGATGTCACTTGGTGGGAATGCTTCTGTTGTTGATGGGAGAATTGCGGTAGATTTTGGGTTTGCGGGGAGTGAGAAAATTGCTACGGTGGGAAAGCCTTTATTAATCGCGGAGATGCGGAGGCGGCGTAATTACTCCGACGTTTACTGCACGTCATGATGAGGTGTAGTGTGATTACTCTCATATATTTAAAATTCTTCTCAATTATATATATATATATATAAAAGTATTTATTAAAAATTTCAAAAAATTGAAAAAAATATTCTCACTATGTGTAATATAAGTGTAAGTATTTAAATAAATGTATTTGAAATAAATTTAAATAATATATAATGTTTGGATGAATTGTTAAAAGTGTTGATGTGTTATATAAATAAAAAAAAGATGTTTCTGAAATAAGAGTCTGAAAAAAAAATTTATTGTCATTTTTTTTAAACAGATATTTAGACTTAAAAATGTTCAAACGCATATTTTAAAAACTTCGAAAGACATTTTCTAATATCAAAAAAAATCTAATTTAGACTCCGAAATATCCACCCATCCAAAATACAGTGACTTCGCGTTATTATTTGATGATTTGTCTTATAAATTTTAAAAATTTTAATATCATAATGAGATAATATCTCACCCATGCTATGTTATTTGAAAGTTTGAATTTATATAAATTAAAGTATTTTAATCATTAAATAATTTCAAAAATTAAAAATAAAGTTATTAGAATAAATAAATATCCAAACTCCTAAACTAATTAAAATATTTATTTTTATATAAGTTCGAACTTACACTAATATTGTATATGTAAATTTAAAAAATTTAGTATTAATAATTTTAAAATAAATAGTTAAAAAATAATAATATTATACTTTTAAAATATTTATTTCAAATAGCTTAATTCATCAAAAAAATTTGGTGAATTATATTCTCTCTCACACTACACAGTGAGAGTGAAACTGTAAATAAAGTTCCGGTAGCAAAAAGAGTGGTGGCGTCGATGTATTGCCAATGGTACCAAGATATCAGTCCCACACCTTTGTGCTCCAATAATGTGAGCTACTGACAACGTGTGGCAACCTATGTTTTGTTCTTTTGTGGGACAATGACCGAGGACCTCAACTGCCAATATACATGTATGTAAGTATGTCTATATATATATTATATATATATATATGTGTGTATGAAATAAAAAGTTGTTGAAAAACAGTGATTTAATGGCATTGTCTGGTTATTTTTAGAGGAAAATGTAGGATTCAAAAGTTCAAATACAATGGGGGATATAAAAATTTTAGTTAATGAGGTTTAAAAATTTAAAGAATTTATATAAATATATAATAAAAAATGGAGTCAAGTTTTATTTTGTTAAAAAAATTGTAACAAAATTAGTTGTAAAAAAATACAATATTCAAATTTTTGAAAAAGCCAAATAACAGGTATTAAAATTTAAGAGAATTCATATAAATGCATAAAAAAAAATTGAGACGCTAAGTTTTATTTTGTTAAAAAAAATTAACAAAATTAAAGGTAAAAAATATAATATTCAAAATTTATTTTATCTGCAAATCTCTCTACTTTTGAATAGATTACAGAAACAATCTTAATCACTTAAATTTTCTCTTAGAATCTTCTCTTTTATCTTCGTCGTAAATAACCAAACCAAAGAAAGTTGTATCACTTGTACGAATTTTTTATTTTTATTTTCTCTCTAAATCATCCCATTCAAACAAATTGCAAATTCAATTGCATTAGCCAAAAAACAATTATTGCTTTGTTAAATGTAAATTCAAATCAGGCAATTCGATCTATCTGAGATGAATAGATTCGTCTCTTTCATATATATGACTTCAATTTGAGTTATTGCACACACATAATATTTGATTTTTTCCTCTCAATCACATTATGCATGTATCAAAATAAAATGTGAATTCAAATCTTATTGTAAAATAAATAAATAAAACAATCTCAAAGAGTTGGCCGAGTGAAGCAAAAGTCGCTTATGGGAGACTTATTCTCGAGCTCGTAGATTCAACTTTCACTGTCTCTATTCTTGAAACCAGCTACCAACCTGCGCATGTAGTCTTCATTCTTGGAGCCAGCCACCAACCCAAACTAATAGTCCGGATGTTACCTATTCTTGAAACCAGTTATCAACCTGCGCACATAGTTTCTATTCATGGAGCCAGCCACTAACCTAGACTAATAGTTCGGATGTTATATGATCATGCGAGATGATGATCGTATACATAAAAAAAAATGAGATTAGTTAGCCACCAGCCCGAACACGTGGATTCGACTCTCATCGTCTTCATTCTTAGAGCCAGCCACCAGCTCAAACTAATAGTCCGGATATTATACGATCCTGCGAAACTAACTACTTAAATAACTCATTTAATTGAAAATAAATAAATAAATAAATCAAACCTTTTTACATTACTTGATTTTATATTAGTTTGCACCAGCTCACACTACATGATGATCATAGATAAAATGGTAGACATGTCTTTGTCAACACCACCAGCATTTAATTCAATAATATATGGTTTTTTGTTATGATCACTTTAAAGAAAGCTGATACTAAGTTTGGAAATTGGGCTGCATAAATAGAAATATGAATGTGTGAAAAGTTTGGTAAAGTGGGGGTGAGTCCAAATTCAAAGGAGAATTTATTGTATTTGCCAGCCAATTGAGCCAAATGTGACATTGGCTAGTGGGAATAGGGGCATTCCAAGAACATGTGCTGTGATTTGCGAGTCTAATGAAATAGAAATTAAAGTCAGTACGAACCTTCCTTTTTGTTAGGTGCTGTGCTGCATAAAGAAATACGTGTCTTTAATTGAAAAATGTAAAATTATTATTTGAATTAAGTAATTATATAAAAATATTATTTAAGTTAAAAAAATTTAATATTTAAATGAGTTATTAAAAAGTGTTTAATAATTATTAAATAAAATATTTATAATAAACTTGACTCAATTAATAAAAATAAAATTAAACTTAATAACTTAATTCAAATTTCACTTAATAAAAAAATTATAATCATAAAATAAAATTCTAAATTCTATCTAAACAACTTTCGTTCAATTAAATACGATTGAGAAGATCGAAATCCATCAACTATATTTGAAAAACTAATTCAAAAATTACAAAAATCTCGTTGGTCTAATGCTGTAATACGATATTTGTAGAGTATGAAAAAAATTATTTATCATTTATTTTTTTCAAATCCAATTCGTGTGTGTGTGTGGTGGGGGGGAGACTATCTCCGCTCTTTTAGGTACTTATGCATTCCAAAAAGTACATTATTTGAGCAGTTAAGAGCAACTTCAAAAGAAGTAGTCATTTTGAGGTGTCAAAAACTATATTTGTAACTTTAAATAGTATTATAACACCTCTGAATTATAAATCTGCTCTAATGACAGGTATTAAAATGGGGTGCTATTTTATTATTTTAATATTTTTTATTAAAAAATATAATTAAACTTAACAATTATATTTTAACGGGTATAGTTTTCATAATAGTTTAATTTAAATTTATTTAAAAATTAATTTAATTTAAAAAATTAATTTAAATTCTAACAATTAACTAAATTAAAAAATTGTTTAATTATAAAAATTAGTTAAATAATTAAAATCATCCCAAATTTATAGAATAATTTTCAAAGTGATTTTCTAGGCTTTGGTAAGTTTTTTCTTCACAAATTTATAAAATTTTTTGTTGAAATAGAATCGTTGGAACAGTAAAAATGAAAATAATTCTAACCGTCAAATGACACATCTCCCTTTTCTCTCTCTAAAATTTATAAAAATGATATCCCAAAACATTGGGTATCATTTTGCAACCGTACATACCACTCCTATTAGAGTAGAAAATTTTAAATTTTAGGTGACATTTTGATAGTTATAGATTTGGCACCCCTTTAAAGTTGCTTTAATATTTTATATTTATAGTATACTTGTATAAATAGGGAGTGGGAATATTATGGCTCATAATTATATAATCAATGACACGTGCATTTCATAAAACAATTATATTAAAATAATATATTTAAGTAATAGTAAATTTGACCGACAAATGTGGTGGAATTGGTGAAGTGCACGTGGACTTGTTCGATTAGCATATCCAGCTAGCAATCTCGGATTTGGTGAACTCGTAGAAGAGATGTGTCATGATTTTTTACCAAGGAATCGGCACTCCTCCGTGGTTTAGCTAGGATGAAGACAAGTTGGTTAATTAACCTCCTTTATGACACATGTCATAATCGGATTTGTCAAGTGATTTCCTACGACAAACAAAATTATGTTGACTAAAAACTTAAATTATTTTTATATAAAATAAAAATAAATTATTTATCTTAATTCTATATTTATATAAAATAAAAATAATTTTAAAAAAAGTTAGAAAAAAATGATTAAAAAAATATGAAATAGGACAATTTTGTTATTTTGACCAAAAAAAAAAAAAAAGACTAAATAAGACATTTATAATTTGTCAGTAAAAATATGAAAAGTTATATCCTGTTTAATTAGATGAAAAGTGATTAAAACAAAAAATAAGACTTTTTTTTAATAAGAAGATGAATTGTGATTTTAAAAAAAGTTTACATATTTGTGACATGTAAGGTGTATAAATACTATAAATTTTAAAATTTATGAATATGGATAATTTAGACAAGGGTATAAAAATATTATAAATTTTAAAATTTATGAATATGAGTAATTTAGATAATTTAAAAAAATTATTTTCACTTGATGATTTTTAAATAAGAAAATTTAAATTTCTTGTAATTTTCTTTAATTCTTCTTTCACAATCAAACAGATGTAAGAATTTTTTTTTTACTTTTCTTTCTTTTACTTACTTTTTTGGATTTTCATTTTCTACCATTTCTTTTTTCCTAAACAAACAGAGCTTTATTGTAATTTGACCAAGTTTTAAAAGACCACTGCTTGGATAGGGCTTAGTCTGTCTCGTTCAATAATTTTCCAGTGATGGGCATCTAACTAGAGGTGAAAGCACGGTCCACGTGGTTGGAGATGCGGATGGAACTCATAATTCCATTGGTCCGAAATCTATCCATGCTACATCTGAGATTTCTGCTGCAGATTTCACTTATCCTACATGGCTAACTCCTCACAGTTCTTCTTTTTTGGTCCACTCTCTTTTTCTCTCCTCGTACCCCACGTTAGGTTATAATTAACAAGCTAAGTAAAGCTTTCAAAAGGGAGGCTCAGGCATCGTCTATTTGTATACCCATCATCAATATATATCTACTATATAGAGAGAGAAAGGTAAGAGAGAGATGGCTGCAACATCTGCTGCCATGCTAAATGGGTTGGGCTCTCCCTTCTTGTCAGGTGGGAAGAAGAGTCAGGCATTGTTGCCCACACCAACTGGAGCTAGAGTTGGCGGTGGCGCTGCTGCCCCTAGGAGGTTTTTGTGGCAGCTGCTGCTCCTAAAAAGTCTTGGATCCCTGCTGTTAAAGGTGGTGGCAACTTCATTGATCCCGAGTGGCTTGATGGCTCGTAAGTCTCTCTCTCTACACATACATACATAGCATATATATATTCTTCATATAATCTTTCTCTTTCTCTCTCTCCAGTGATTTTTCTTGCGTGTTTGATGAAATACAGGCTCCCAGGGGACTACGGGTTTGACCCACTTGGTCTCGGCAAGGACCCAGCATTTCTCAAGTGGTACAGAGAAGCTGAGATAATCCACGGCCGATGGGCAATGACCGCCGTTGTCGGTATCTTCAGTCGGCCAGGCCTGGAGTGGCATCCCATGGTTTGAAGCAGGTGCCGACCCAGGCGCCATTGCACCCTTCTCCTTTGGCTCTCTTCTCGGCACCCAACTCCTCCTCATGGGATGGGTTGAGAGCAAGAGATGGGTTGATTTCTTCAACCCTGAATCGCAGTCTGTAGAATGGGCAACACCATGGTCTAAAACTGCCGAAAACTTCGCTAACGCCACCGGCGATCAAGGCTACCCTGGCGGCAAATTTTTTGACCCGTTGTCCCTTGCCGGCACTATCAAGGACGGCGTTTACATCCCGGACACTGAGAAGCTTGAAAGACTGAAGTTGGCTGAGATTAAGCATGCCAGACTTGCTATGTTGGCAATGCTAATTTTCTACTTTGAGGCAGGGCAAGGGAAGACACCCCTAGGAGCTCTTGGGTTGTAAACTGGTCTGGTTTGAGACATTTTCAGTATGAATGTAAAAAGTAACGGGATTAGAAAGAACTCAAAAGAGCTGAATTTATCTGTGCAAGATTTGAGTTTCCCTGGGAAAATTCAAATTCTTTCTACAATAATTCTCTTTGTAAGATTATGTATCTATCTTACTGGCTGAAAGTGATCCCACTTTCTCAAGAATTTATTGGTATCCTCAGAAAAAAGAATCAGTGGAATAAAAGAAACAAACCTCATAGGAGACTCCCTTGAAGGCTTGATCCCGAAGGGAGTATCCTTTGGTGGTTCCTGTATGCTCTGGCTCCTCAACACATGTAGGATTAAGTCTTGGACTCTTGTAAGAGCGGGAATTTGGACTCTGGGTACGATTCACCCAGCTACTTGAGTCTCATCCTACCAACGTATTGTGCTGACCGGGAGGCTAGTCCCCAGACTCGAACTTGGGACCTCAGGGATGACTCCCTAAAGCCATTTCCAACTGAGCTATCCCTTGGAGTTGAAAAAAGATTAAGTGGAAATAGAATAGCAAGGTGAAGGATAACAAAGTAACAACTGTGGTTTGCTTATCTAGACAATGAAAGAATCCTGGTCTAGTTCCTGTCCAAATGGTTGTAACTAAGACAGGCAAATGCTGATTTGGGGATGCCTCAGGTCTAAATTACTAAAACTAGATCCGCAAGACTTCAAATTCACCTGTAGAAATGTTAGGGAAAAGAAAAGGGTGGCACCTAAAAAGTTGCATAGGGCACATTCCCTTCACACCAACGATTATGTCTATGTTAAGATATCTATATAATGTCAAAATATAATGAGATGAACAAGAGAAATTGTGGGGTGTTCAATCTTGAATCTATGGTCATTCACCACAACAGCAGCTTTCATAAATTATGTAGAATATCTTATAAACACCAACACAGCAGGAAGACTCTAAGAACCATTTGATTCATAAAGAAATGTAGAATTCATTAGATACCTCCTTAAATAAATAGAACTCATTAGTTCGAACAGCATCAAATTAAATAAAGGCGGCCAGAGGGTTTCCTTGAAGAAAAGAAAAAGAAAAAGATTGAAGGCAAAACAATGAGCAAAAACAACTGCAAAATTTCAAAAGTTGCACATCATCATTCACTACCCATAGCCATCAAAAACTCGCCCTCACATACCACCGTCACCACCAACGTAGGCCTTCCCTTCCATTTTTGCTATTCCAAAGCGTTTCTGCAGCTTGACTGAGTGTCATTCTCATTACTAAGGTGTCCCCTGCAATCACTGGTTTCCGGAATCTGACTTTGTCAACTCCAGCAAAGAAGAAATTGTCACGAGAGCCACCCACTTCTGGCTGCAGCATCACTATGCCACCAACCTGTGCCATTGCCTGGATCCAAAAGCCATCCACAGATATCACTACTTCTACAGAATCAAACAGTGGACCCAAAAGTTAATGCTAGCAGACTTGTACAATGACAATCTAAAATGAGGATTAGGAACCCGTTTTTCAGGAATATTTCATGAAATATCTAATAGAGAGAGAATAAATTATCCATTAGAACCAAGCAATTTCACTCAACTAATCAGTAAATATAATATACCAAAGTTCAGCAGTTGAGACGGCCCTAGACTTCCATGGAAGGATGTCATGGGAGGTCAAGGTGCCATCAAAAGTTTCCTTCCTCCTATGGACTGGGACTTTGGAAGCTATTTTGACATAGATAATCTGGGGCGGGAGAGAATGATTTCCACCTAGAGTTGTAGGTGCAAGAAAGCTGAATAGGACTATCAGCATCCCCTCCTCCATTAGTTAGAGACCAGGGGATAAGCGGTGCATGTTGTTCTCCCTCTTTTGTGTCTATTGGGTTATGTCTTGTTTTGGGTTGGAGGGTATGACTCAAGGAAGGGTCATCCCACTTGGCAAGTAATTCCTAGGTAGTGTGTATAGAGGATAAGGAAAAGGTGTACCTTTAAGGACGTGGAGTTGCCTGTTTATAAGCTTAAGAATATGAATTTAGAAACTCTTCTTTTTTGGTTATCTGGTAGTTGTCCGGATTCATTACATGCCTTTGTAGAGATTTGTATTGAAATGAAGGCACTGCAGTGCAGTGTACATGGTTTGTGCCCCTTTGACACTTCTGTTTATAATAAATATCTGCTCATCCCAAATACAAACAGACTTGCACCTTTCGCCAAAGAAGAAGGGAGAGGGAAGGGTGTCTGGTATCTTCTAACTTACAGATTTTTTTTATAGGTATCTTCTAAGTTGCAGATGCATTCCCTTCATCAAATTACTGGTAGGAATCTTTTTAACTTCTTTTAGAAAACCTGTATGATTTCTTTGTAAGTGAAAACTAGAATTGGTGGTCAAGGGTCAATCTCACCATACCAACTACAAGACATTTTGATCCATATCTAATTTGGTTATATTTTGAGATTATTATGATCAAAATACAAGGCACTGATCAAAGAGTGGCCAAGGAATTCAACTCTTTGGAATCATCAGTACTTCTGTTTTCCCCTTTTTTCTCTGATACAAGTTGTTGATTTCATTATTTTATGCCATTCACTTGTTTTAGAAGTTGATTTCAATACGTTAAATTACCTTATTGGTCAGGCTTATAATAAAAGGAGTCTTATATTGGTTAGGTTCATATAATAGGCTTATAATAAAAGGAGTTTTACTTGGCCAGGAAGTTTTACTCATTTTACAACTAGGGCCTTGTATTTTTCTCATTCATAATAAGTTATTATTATAAAAATTTGGAACTAGAGATGATAGACTTGGATGCCTATGGAGAATCTAAAGTCAGAGAATAATCTTTCTTCAAGTAGTATAAAATTTACTTTCATCTTCACCATTTAAGTTTCTCTTGTCAGCTATTCCTTCAATCAACTTACACAATATTTCACAAAAAGAAAATCATTTTAAAAACACTATACTGATTTTTTTCCACAATAAGGGCAAAACATTTTAAAACAAAATTTTCAACTCCACCGTTTAATCATGTTCACAACAAATAAAATAATAATAAAAATAATATAATAGAGAATCCAGTCTTCCATATTCTGTTATGGTAATGGAATAATTTTGTTTTTTGATAAGTAGTAATGGGATAATTTTTTTAAGTATTGAGATATCAGATATTTCAAGGTACAGCCTGATACTTCTGGCCAATGTGCCTGATATCTTAAGCATAACAATACGCATCAGCATTCGGCCAAAACGTCTTGGTATCTCCTGATATCTTAAGCTTAAAAATAAACTTGATAATCTTCCCTGCAGCACAAATTCCCCAAGAAATTAAGCAGTTGTCTTCGGGCAGTTATGATCCCACTTATACAACTTCATCATTTGTCAAAAAGAATCAAACTCTATGATAATATCTTTGATCTTTTTCTTCCCTCAGATTTCTAACCACTTGAACTTCTATAATAACAAGATTCACAATTACATCTGAAACATAGGATTTTGATTATGCTACTTCCTCAAATTCTAATTATGAGCTTAAACTCAAAAGCTTTTTCATCAGATTTTACTCAATTCCACCTATTACAACTCCCAAGGACCAAAAGGTGACGTAGCAGAATTCCTACTGAGATTGCTTAAATCCATGGCCCTTCATACTCGACCTCATTTAAAGCACAGACTGAGAGAAGCTACCAAGAATCAGAAGACTGGACCACCTAACCAGAAACTAAAACCTAGATTGTATATACATAACCAGCAAACGTCAGCATTCCTTTCTGCCATCCCAGACCCCAACTTCTGTAGATTCTATGCTAATAGAATCAAAGAGAACTATTTTGAATATTGCATGTACACGGCGGCGTACCAACAGCTAGTCAAAATTTTAAAAATTGTATTTTTTTTTATCCCTCTTTTCTATAATTTTTTAAAAAAAAAAAAATAGGAGTTGACCCCCCAATATTTTTCTTATTTCTATATAGAATCCCCTTAAACTACCCTCCCCCCCCCCCCCTCTTACTATATGGTCTAGATCTGCCACTGCATGTTTATAGGGTGTAGGTGACGACTAAGACAAAAAACGAAGGATAAGGGGATACAGAGTAAAAAAAAAATTTTACCCCATCAGTGGTTAAGATTGGGAAGAACTACCCCCTGGGTGAAGCGTATAACAAGAAAACATAGATGAATACTGCGGGCATGCGTGAGAGAGAGAGAGAGAGAGAGAGAGAGAGAGAGAGATGGTACAACAATGTCTAGTAAGCCCAACCCGCTCTTCATCTCTGAATGCTGAGCTTAAACTCTCACTCAGTGAACAGGTTAGTTTTCTGAAGCTTAGCCTTGGTATAAAGAACTCTCACACACATGTAATGAAAGAGCAGTTAACAGAATGTAATAAAAAAAAAAACCAATATAAAATGCAATGCCGATAATAAAGCAGGTATCATATTTGAGTATAATTCACCAAAACATAATAATAATTGTAGTAAAACGGGTAAAACATCTATCTGAATGTTTCTAGAAGATTAAAACAATAAATATTAAAATGTGCAACACTTTATTTTCTTACTGGACAGCTGATACTCCTAGCTCTACTTTTGAACTGCAACCAGTATAGCTTTCTGCAAACATGGCTAAAACGTAATCATTCCACGCTCAACATATGTTGTGATTAAAGAATTGACCACCCATTATTGATTTAACACAAAAGAAACACCCTTACATCTTTTATGCAGATAATTTATAATTTTTCATTTATATAAGTTGTATATATAAGAAATGAACCTAGTAGTGCTGTTCATTTTTCATTCTCCTCACTATTTATGAACTTCTTTGTTCGTCATCTATCCTCCTCAGCATTAAAATCATGAATATAATTTGATAGTTTAGCACAAAATAAGCAAAAGAATGTCAATAAAATAAAATAAAAAACTTCTCAATCCCACAAACTAATCTCATTAGGCAAGGTATTTTTTTTTTGTAAGACCAACAACCTTAGAATGATAGTGACGTATGAGTTGACACAGGAAACTTGCGCCTCAATATTATTTGGTGATCTAAAATTATTTCCTAAACCATTAAATTTCAATGAGAATTTGATTTTCCATTTTACTTATTCAACAGCCTTGGGCTGCACATTGAATATTTTATTTTATTATATTTGAAGCAGGACAATAACAATAGGCAGCACAGCCATGACATCACATAAAGCAAACCAAACTATCTGTGGAAAATGATTTGCCAACAAAAATTAAAAAGGAAGTTTCAATGCATAGCCAGGCAATTTCGACTCCTGGGAGGAAATACATGTCTATAATAAAGAATGGATTCAAAAAGTTGATGTAATCAAGATTCTTTGACCTGGTAAAACACTATCAATCCCTACGAGAGGTGAAGAAATTGTTTAAAGAAAAATTGACATTTTCAGGTTATTGGCCATCTTGTGACTGGCCCAATGAAATTCAGGCCAACAATCCACCGGGAAAAAGCTTGAGTACAAAGGTATGAAATACTTGAGTTGGGAATAAGGCTTTGTTGAGTTGAGTTGAGAAGTGGCAAAAAGAAAAGTTTAGATGTTCTGGAGTTCTGGTGTTCAAATAATTATGAAATACAACACACGCGTATTGCAAAGGGGAATGTACTAGATTATCATTTAAATCTTGAATGTGAAAACCATGTCAAATTTTGAATTTTGAAGAGATTTTGACTATATGATAGTCCCCTATGTCTCCTCAAGCCATTTAGTTAAAGTTCGAGAAAGCCCTAAAAGCCAGCAGGAAATTTTTTCAATGCCACAATAAGTCATTTTCTCTAATTTAGAGATGCAAAGGATTCAAAACTTTAAAATGGATTAAAAGTTTAGGGTAGTGTCTGTAACACAAATTTTAATCAGTTGGCAATGATAACGCAACATCCCAAGACTTACTATGTCATTGATCATTCAAGATAATTTTGAAAATTAGCATATAGGCCAACAAAAACTCCCAACCAAAGGTTTACTTGAAGACAATATGCTCATCCCCACGACGAAAATTCCTGGAGGGGTCTTTCATGTACATACTTACAGAAAGCATGAACAATCACAAAGTTCAATCAATTGTCACTGGGAACAAACCAAGAGCTTCAAGAAGATAACTAACAAGCTGAAGAATCATTACGTAAATTTGAAGACAACCACGATTCAATTGTTAATCCAGTTTCAGAACAAGCTAATTGGAAGAATGACCAAAATTTAAAAATGCACCATGCAACTCACAAGCTAAAACCAGATATTATACTTGTAAAGTTTACTTGTTGGACAATATATGAACCAAAAAGTAAGTTAAAGCACAATTACCTCAACCATGAGAACACCGGGCATAATAGGCCTCTCCGGAAAATGCCCGGGAAAGAAGTTATCATTTATAGTTACATTCTTAATAGCTACAGCTGAAACTCCAGGATTGTATTCAATCACTCTATCTACTAGAAGAAATGGAAAGCTGTAAAAGGCCACAATAAATAAATAAATATACAGATAACTAATTGAATTATTGAAGGTCGCATTGTAACTAGAAAATCCGCAACATGGGATTTTCAAATTCTATTCTTTAAAAAGAAGAATATAACAGACTGTCTTGAATTCATAGATTCGTAGAAGAAATCACTCACCGGTGAGGTAAAATCTCGCGAATCTGATTAATATCCATCACAGTCGGATATGCTAAATACCCTGCAACAGTGAATTCAAAGATAAGATAGAAAATGATTTGGAGAGAAAGAGACCCAAAAAACAAAAAAAATTGAGGAAGCAAATTCGTACTCTTTTCAATGGGAACCTCTTCCGTGTCACTCTCTTTCCGATCCAAAGAACAATTGGTAATAAAAGAAGTTCGGTTCTTCTTCGATGGGCCCAACACCAGCTGAGATCTGGAGATAGTAGTAGAGTTTCGAAACAACGAGGTCGTTGAGCGATGCAAAGGCAGAGAGACATTGTCGAGGGGGCTTCGGTGAGGGAGGGACGAGTGAGGGCACAAAAGAGAATGAAAAAGAGCTGTGGACGCCATTGATGAACAGAAAGAGAGTGAAGGAGTGAAGACGAGAGAAAAAACACGATGGAATTGGGATTGGGTGTGAAATTTATGGATATGGGGTGGGTGGCATGAGAGAGAAGGGGCGAGAGAAACGAGGTGTGGGAAATAGTAGGTGAAGGTTTGCTGCTGAAAATTGAAAAGAGGGGGCGGAGATTTCGACGTTGCTACGAGATGAGAGACGGAAGAAGAGACGCACGCACCCCTCATGTACAATAGAGCACCTTAAAGCTCCCTTTGGCCAGCGTCCCGGTCGCTCAAAAAAAAAAAAAGTAATGCCACGTATACCATATTTTCTGTCCCCTTTGATCATGGAAAAAAGTTGAATGATTGATAGGTACGATATTATTTTTTAATTATAATTTAAATTTTTTTTGTAAAATTCGTATGAAAGCTAATATGAAATTTAAATTATAATAAAAATAGTATTATATTATCATATCATACCACTATTTTTCTGATCCCCACCTCTCTACTTGGACGGGACTTATATGATGAAAGTAGATGAGACTTATATATGGATCTGTATATTCGGTCTCCGTGTGTAAGAGGATGCTATTTGAGCTTGAGTCGACTTTCAATTCAAATAATTTAATTTGAGTTTAATTTAATTTAAAATTTATTATTATTAAATTTAACTCGAATTCAAACTAAAAATTTTAATATTTTTTTTCTTTTAAAAAAAATAAAAATTGTTAAAATAATTCATTTAACATAACTTAATTATTTTTAAAAAATATTAATGATCATCGAGTTTTTAAAATTATAAAAATATAAATAATAATACTTATAAGAAATTTATACTAATCTAATAGTACATAATTAAAATATAAAAAAATATTAAATTTGGACTAGATTTCTAAAGTCTCACTCCAAACTCAATCATAATTTTGATTGGGCTTTAGTTCTTTTATCCAATTCATCCTAAAGCGTAAAAAATGAAACCTAAGTCCTAAAAATTCGGATTGACCTACCTAAAGATGGTAATTTGCTCCTCTCTGTCGAGACCCACCCATCCCCTCCCTTAATGGGGCAGGTGCGGGTATGGAATGCTCATAAACGAGATTGAGACGAGATCCGAGTATGACTTTTAAAACTCCATTGAGTTCAAGGAATGGTCACCCCAACCCTGCCTCTGCCAGTCGCCTCATTTATATATTAATTTTTTTTACTTATCCTGATGTACACTATATTTATCAATAAACAACATTATATAAAATTAATTTTAAAATTTTTCATTATCACACTCATATATATTTTTTTCTTGTATCAGTTATTTTGACAAAAAAATTAATTTTCTTATCAAAATAAAAATTTTAATTTACTTAAAATATATATATATCAGGATTCGGGACAGGGACAGGGCGAAGTCGAATAATATAAACGAAGTCAAGATTGAAGTAAATCTCTAAACTGGGACGAGGGTAGGGAATATAAACAGGATCGAGGTTGGGGAAGGGTTACCCCAGTCCTATTGCCATTCTTAGGCCCGCCTAAGTTGCATTCCTAATTTTAGCTTATCATTTTTTTAAGATCAACTCTAACACTATTCTTTATTTTAACTAGATGTGTTTCAAAATTTGAATTTTTAATTCAAAATATTCTCACAATCAAATCTTAACGTTTATTTTTTAATAGTCAAATTCCAACAATCAATTTTTAACAGCCAATTTATGACAGTATTTTTTATCAATCATATTTTTTAAAATATATATATATATATATAAAAATAAATTAAGAATAATCATAAATATAATTAATACAATCTTAAAATATTTAAACTATGACATCACCATATGGTTAATATAATTAATTAATTATTATTCTGTTATCTTTTTAGTTAATATAATATAATAATTTAAGAAAATATTTTAAACCATTAATATACATACATTAGGTTAACTACTAATACAATAAGAAATAGTTAGTTATGTTAGCTAGTCATTAATAATTAAGAAGATAGTTAATTATTCCAAAAGCATTCATGGTTCAAAGCCCTTAGACTTTTACAAGACTTTAGGTAGCGTTAAGTTTATCTTTTTAATATTAAATAATTCATTTATCTTTTTATAAGTTTTCCTTCCTACCTAGATACCTAATGAAGAAAAAGAACAAAACGATAATACAATGCTTATAAAAAAAAATAGTAATAATGTTATCAATATACATAGCTACCCTCAAGAGATTTTTTATATTAATATAGATATAGATGGATACAATCTTACATTTTCAAGGTAATATTTATTTTTGGATGAAAAATTATATTTACATTGTCTTAGATTTTTGTATTAAAACTTATCTCTCAAATTTCATGACAAAAAATTATTAATAGAAAATTAAATAATTATTTAAAATATAATCAATAATTTAATGACACATCATTTAAAATGTGAATTTTTTCAAATTAAGCATTATTGATTTACATTCCCCTTTTAGTCATAGAGAATGTACTTTTAAATTAAATTTACTCAATTGTCTTCATATTCAAATAAAAATCCTTAAACTTACTTTCAACTAAGAGCATTTTTGTAATTTTATTTAGGGGAATAACTAAAAAGAAAGTACCAATATCATTTTCCAAGGTTTATCTAAAAACTTAAATTCCTAAAAATATATTATTGCAATTATAAAAAGAATTAGAAAAATCATTATTTTTACCATAATAAAAAAATTTAATAGTTATTTTTCCTTTTGCCTTGGATTCTTCCCAAAATACCCACCCCAAAATGCAAACTAAACTTACTTTTGTAAATTCCATCTCTCACTAGAGATAGCAACCTTGACATTTATTTACCTTTTATTCTCAATCATGAACACCTATCTTTTGTGCGCCAATGTTGTGATGATATAATACTATTTCTGTCATAACATTTTATCAAAAAAAATTATCTACTAATGTTGTTATTCTGATGTTAGTGAATTCAAGTTTTTTAGTACTATCAAGTGAGTCTAAAAAACTTAATTTATTAGTACTAAAATACTTAATTAACTAATACCAAAAGAATATAAACGGAGTCGGGGTCAAGGTCGGAGTAAATTTCTAAACGGAGTGGGATGGAGAATATAAATGGGGTCGGGGTTGGGGAAGAGCCACCTCGCCCTGTTGCCATTCCTAGGCCCGCCTAAGTTGCACCTCTAATTTTAGCTTGCCATTTGTTTAAGATCAACTCTAACACTACTCTTTACTTTAACTATATCTATTTTTAAACTTGAATTTTTAATTCAAAATATTTTAACAATCAAATCTTAACGATTGTTTTTTAATAGTCAAATTCCAACAATCAATTTTTAACAGTCAATTTATGACAGTATTTTTTATCAATCATATTTTAAAAAATATATATAGTAAAAACAAATTAAGAATAATCATAAATATAATTAATACAATCTTAAAATATTTAAACTATGACATCACCATATAAGTTATTTTTCCTTTTGCCTTGAATTCTTCCCAAAATATCCCACCCCAAAATGCAAACTAAACTTACTTTTGTAAATTCCATCTCTCACTAGAGTTAGCAACCTTGACATTTATTTACCTTTTATTCTCAATCATGAACACCTATCCTTTTGTGCGCCAATGTTGTGATGATATAATACTATTTTTGTCATAACATTTTATCAAAAAAAATTATTTATTGATGTTGTTATTCAGATGTTAGTGAATTCAGTTTCTTAGTACTATTAAATGAGTCCAAAAAACTTAATTTACTAGTACTAAAAGACTTAATTAACTAACACCAAGAGACTTAGTGCCCGTTTGGACATTGCTTAACTTAACGAAAAATTGATTCTAAGTTAATTGATTAACAGAGAATTGATTAATATAAAGTTAGCTTGATGTTTGGATGAATACATGTTAAAATTGATTATGATGACAAAAGTGATTAATTAAATGTTTGGTAAAAAAATTCATAAGTAATTCTTAACTACGAAATGTCTTATTTATCATTTAATTATATTAAAAATAATTTTTGTGTGATTAGCTACATGTGTTTTAACTAAAATATAAAAGCAAATATTAAAGAATTAATAAATTATATAACTAATTTAATATAAAATAATGTTAAATATAAATTAAGTAATTTATAATATTTTATAAATGATATAATTAAAAGAACTTATTTTTATTGTATTCTATTTATATAATTAAAAATATTAAAATATAGATATTAAGTATAAATATAGAATATATAACTATATATATTATAATTACATAATAAATATATTTAATTGCTTATATTCATATAATATAAACAACTAAATTTTTTTATGTATCATGCATCAAGTAATAAAATGAAATAATTTTATAAATGGTTATTATTTAGGATTCTAATTGCAAACATATGTAATTATAATATTCATCCATTTAAGAAGACTTATATAATACAAGAATTATAATATGACTTAAAGTATCTTTCGTGTGCATGATATATATTTGTAATGATTTTAAATTACAAGTTTAGTTTAATTTAAATTAGATTCGGTATAGAAATGGAGGTCTTGGAAGCTATATATTTTTTAACTTAACCCAATTTTCTGTTTTAACAAAAAAGTTTCGGCTTGCAATCAATCAGTTTAAATTCATTTAAACAATCCAATAATTCAACTTAATCTAAAATCACGTTGGCTATACTGTGAATCTGAACTTTAAACGGGAGGCCAAACATCCCTTTAATCAATTAGTACTCGCATATATTAAAAGACTTAATTGATTAGCATTCTAATAACTATATCAGTAAATAAGAAAATTTGATAATAACGGTAACATTACTCATGAAAATAATCTATTCAAAAAGATATAAAAAATTGAAATTAATTAGAGATAAGGTGATGAGAGAGTAAACTCGAGTTTATATATGATAAGAGTACTCAAAAATCTAGAAATTAAAGATAAAGTTATTGAAATGAATAAAAGTTTAATCCTAAGATTATCCATTTGTCTCATAACTTTGTGGTGTAGCTAGCTTAACTGATGTGATGATTAATTTTTTTTTTTTTATTTTTGTTTCGTTAAATTATCGTTCTTTTTTTTTAAAATTATTATTGCAACATTGAAACAAGAAAAAAATTTAGTTAATCTAAACCATGTATTTAGAATAATTTAAATGTTGAGATAAATGATAATTATTAAAACAAAAGTCATATTTAAAAAAAAAAATTGACTATCAAATTTTAAGAATATGAGTAATCAAGTATTGTTTTGAAATTAAGTTACTAAAATATAATTATAACAATTCCAATAACTCAATGGTTAGAATTGTTCTAATATGTACTCTATTGAGACTAATATGTGGTATAAGAGAAATACTAATGTCAGCCGTTAGTAATAATTACTCGTGATTTGATTAATACATGTATTATATGTACATGTGTGATTACACGTAATATTAATGTATCTAATATACATATCAATTAAATTACGAATTTTTTCATTTGCGATTGACTATAGTATTCTATGTAAACAATGAGGTTAAGAAGATTACTGAATATGAATTTTGCTAAAGTGAATTACGTATATCAAATATTTAGGACATCGTTATTCCGTAAAACACATACACCTACGAGTATATTACACAAACTAATGAACATTCGACCTCCGAAACTTACAAAAGCAGCGCTCATCGGCTGCAGGGATTATTTTGGAGATTGTAGATCAGAATATTCAATCCAATTCTGATTCACCCGACCCGACCTGACCTGATTTACCGCCTATTTATTTTGGAAGTGCCCTCCTTTCACGCTTGACAGCACATAGGAGACGACACCCAACTCTCCCAGCACTAAGATGGACTTCCGCCTGAACCACATCTCCGGCGGCTCCCCCTCCTCCTCCGACCCAGATCCTAACTCCCACCAACACAACGGTGGTCACCACCACGACAACGACCCCGTCCACTCCTGGTGGGAGTCCATATCCAAAGCCCGCTTGCGCATCCAGCTTCTCTTCCTCTCTACTGCCTCCTTCCTCCACCTCATCACCACAATTATCTTCCCTAGCCGACTCTGACCACCCTGCCCGCTCCCTCCTCTCCTCCCCCTGCCGCGTACAACACCCTTTCCGCCTCACTGTCCTCCTCACTCTCCGGCTCCGGCGACGACCCCCTCTGCCAGTGGCTCTACGACACTTACCAGTCCTCCGACCCCGACCTCCGCCTAGTCGTACTCTCTTTCATCCCCCTCCTATCTGGCATTTACCTCTCTCGTATTCACTCCTCTGACTCACACGCGACTCCCTCCCTCGCCGGCTTCGAAGCTGTTCTGCTCTCTCTCTACTCCTCCGAGACCAAATCTCGCGCCGGCAAACCCGTTCTCATATCAATTCCCGATCTTTCTCAACCCTCTCTCTATCATACCCCTCGAAACAAGCTAAGCCCCAATCCCACCAACCAATCACGTCCATCGATCGGTGTCCTTTCCGCCCCGCTCGAGCCCCAAATCGCTGTGAAATCGACGAAACGTGCCTGCATTGTTGGCGTCGCCCTCGATTGTTACTATAAACAGATCTCTCGGATGCCGAGTTGGTCCAAACTCGACTTCTGTCGCTTTTCTGCAGATTGGGCTGGACAGGATTGCCCCTGCAAGACCGAATTCGACAAAAACGAAGAAAAAATCGAAAACAATGGCTTTTCCGATGGTATTAGGGTTCATGAAATTGAGGGTGTTGTGGAAGAAATGGGCAATTTGGGAATAAATGAAAATGCTGCGAATTCGGTTCCAAAAGGGTCGAGAATTCCGCTTCCTTGGGAGCTTTTGCAGCCGGTATTGAGAATTCTTGGTCATTGCCTGTTGGCTCCTCTCAATTCGGAGGATGTTAAAGATGCAGCCTCAGTGGCAGCGCGGTGTTTGTATGCTAGGGCTTCTCATGATTTGGTTCCGCAGGCAATCTTGGCAACGCGAAGTTTAATTCAGCTTGATAAGAGAGCCCGCGAGGCTGCAAAGGTTGCAGCGGCCAATGCGGCTTCAAATGCCAACACACCCAGTCAAGCTAAGAAACCAGAGATCCTTTTAGTTTCGAAATGAAGGCAGAGTATGTAAGATTTCAACTTGTTTTTGTTTTTCTCTTTTGTTGGTTGAGTTGTATGTGCTTTCATGTAGGTTAGAGTTATACTTGCACAAGTCAGTGTGTGTATTTATACTTAACAGATTAAATTGGTAGAGGTCTTTCCAAGATAAGAAGTTGTATGTGCATATGTTTTATATGTATTCTGTCCTTCTTGTGCTGTGTTTTATATGTATCTTTACTTGGGCATGCTTTCAAGGTGTTGGATTTCTCACAGATACATATCTTGTCTGTTTTGAATTGTTGTTGTTTTCTCAAAAATTGTGGTGAGTGTTCTGAGTGAACTTAATTCTGCAAATCGATGGATGCTGTCAATTTATTTTTTTTATGCAGGATCTACAGCAATTGATGGTTTTTATTATTGCCATCTTTTTTTGGATTTTCATTTGAAAATTCACAAACTTATGTATTTTTATTCTTTAATAGTCATTAGGTTATACATGAATTCATGCACAAGCACACACACACACGTGTGCAGACACAATGTGGTGCATGTGAAAATTGAGATATTGATCAGTTGATTCACATTTGAAATGATTATTCAGCGAATTACAAAATGAGGTTTAATATGAAGTCTGTGGAGAAGTGGTTGTGAGGTCTCCAAGGGATAAAAATGTTATGAATGATTGGAGATATATTCAATTCGCCTTGCTTGGTTGACCACCTTATTTTATGAGCTGGATTGTTCTTAATTTTAAACGCTTCATCCTGTGCAGGATAAATAGGGAGTTTAGATCAACTTTTTTTTTTTCATTGCCATTATTACGTCTTCCAATTTGGTCTTTTTTTCTTTTTCCTTTTTTTTTCCTTTCTTTTGTGCACGCGCGCGCGCGCGTGTGTGTGTGTTTTGGGGTGGGGTGGGGGACTAGCTGTAAACATTAGAGTGAATATACTGTAAGTCTTGAATATTAATTTTTGACTAATGGCCTTAAAGTTAAAGATGACTTTTGGAAAGGAGAGGATATGTAGTTTTTGCATTAACTATTTCATGCCTTTGTTGGTGTTAGCTGGCTGATGGTGACTATAAATGTGGAAGCAGCCCTGATTAACACAACTTCAATGTGCTTTAGTGCATTCATAACTTTTTAGTCCGAGGGCTCTTAATGTGCTTTGGAACTTCTAACAGAAATGATAAAGAGATGGGAGTCAAAGCAGAGTTACCTTTGTTTTCTTTCCTACTCGCTTTGTAGAGCATGAATGAAGGCTTTGAATTTAGTGTGCTAACTTACAGTGCAATCCACGTATGTGGACTCCCCCTTGGGCTGGAGGAATCATATGCACATGCATGCAACTCAGCTATGTGCAAGATTGCTACAGGTTCATTGGGGTACTTTGCTGTTTTGCGTAACCACTAGCACCTGCATGTGATTCTTCTGAGTTCTTTAAAGCTCTCTCTGAATTGATCCAGGCAATCATTGTAATTAGATATTGGATAATAGTGACTCCTTGAGTAGGTGAAATTTGTCTCATAAGATGCCTTAGGAGTGTGATCTTTAAGGGTCCTTGGTAGTACCCAAAAAAAGAAGAAGGCTTTCTTGGACTCTATGATTAATCATGTAATTGGATGGTTGATAATTTACTTGATAGTGAGGATGTTAGATTTATTGTGCTGCTTTGGAGAGAGATAATTGCCAATAAGTGGGTTAGAAGTGATCAAACAGTCGAGTGTGCAAGATTTGTAATGTCCATTCGGGTACCTGAATTAATGGATGCCAGATTCCTGTAGGTTGACTAGTTCAAGCATACTAGTGGTTTTAGCTCAAAAGCACTAGTGGTGGTAGCATGGTAGCACCATCCTCTGGTGTAAATTTGTATTGAGAATGAATTTGTTCTCTCTTTTATCTTGTATTGTTTAATGGGATAAGCTAGTTATTGGCTTCATTTTATCCTGGACTATGTGCTGGTAACCCGAGGCAAACTTTTGGGGGAGAGGAAGTGGCCCCTGGGGGTGGCGGGAAGACGAGGAGATTGTTTTTGAATAATGTTTTTTAGGAAAGAATCGTTTAACATACCTTAAATGTTTGCAGTTTCTTAATGCATGTCGCTGATGAAGACCAAATGTGTGATTTTCTCAAATCTGCATCAGTAGCTCATTTTCATCATTAAGCTCTGAGTTTTTGAACCTACAAATGAATTGGGTAAATTTTTATAAACCTTTTTCTTTGGTGCTGTGATATTATGTATTGCAGATGGTGTATCAGAAACATGAAATTACTTAAACCATTCCCTATGTGATTTGTTTTTTCAGAGGTTTGTCTTTCCTTGCTCTGTCAAAGAATTTCACTTGCATTTCACTCATCCACTTGTATAAATACGAGTGACCTAGGTACTTCTGTGAGCCTGTGACCATACTTTGTCTTACAGGCAGTGGAGCTGCTAAGTGTTACAAAGTTTGTTGTCATCGATGATGTTGTGATTAGCAAAATGAGCTGCCTTTCTTGAAATCCGTCTACAATTTGATGGACGAGAAGCTCATCTAAAGAAATTTCTGAAATTTCTTTCCATTGTCTTGGCAGCTCTTGCTTTTCATCCTATGGTTATTGTAATGTATTTACAGATTTTTACTCACTCATCTCAGGCATACACCCTGTGTGAACTATTATGTTCTGTGATGCTTTGAGAAACATTTTCTTGAAAGTTTTTCCCTGAATAGTTGTGAATTTGGATGTCTCCAAAAGCCCATTTGGCCGTTAGAAGTTCTTTTCAGTTGGGTCTTTGGCCTTTTTATTTTTTTCAAATTATTTTTTATTCCATTTTTTAGTTCGTGCAAATGAGTTGGAGTTACTTTCTTAAACTTCCTCAAAGGCACAAAAGTGCTTTGGGAGATCAAATTCAAAATAAAAGGTGTTTTGAAAGTTTGGTCAAAGAACGTTTTTGGCATAGGTTTTTGAATCAATGCAAAAATTATCCCACATAGGCCCTTATTTCTTGTTTGGATTTTTACTGAGGAGAGAAGATAGATGTTTTGGAGAGATTTTCAGAGAAAGATAAGAGGAATAAAATCATAAAGCTCACTTTTCCATTCTATTCAAAAATAGAAAAAAAAAATTATTTAATGATTTCTTTTTAAATGAAAAATATAATCTTAAACAGTATTGTCAAATTGTCCAGACAACTCCAAGTGATGGACAACATATTCTTTCGGTAACTAAAAAACATAGTACTACGAAAGTAATTTTACTATTGTTTTACTTCATAATTTTATACAATCCGATATTTTTGTAATAAATTAAATAAATAAAGAAAACATTCTCCATTTATACATAAAAAATAAGAAAAATAAAACACACACACACACACACACATACAAAAGCAATTATGTATTACTAATGTTATTTTGCGCAAACAACCACTGAATTCAATTTCAATTTTAGAAACGTTGTTAGATGTGCAAATAAATCAAATAAAATGAACAATGTAATAGAAAACACTTGAATGCAATTTAATCCATTCAAATAATAGAATCTAATGAATTTAAAAGATAATATTGAATTAACATGAAAAAATTCAAAGTAATAATTATTAAATGTTTCATAAATGTAATTTGTTTTACTTTAATAACATGAGATAAATAGTTGGAGATCAAATAACATTAACATAATTTTTTAAGGAGGTTGATTTATCTATTGCAGTAAATAGAATAAAATATTACTTTATTATAAGAGCTTTAAACATAAATTGTCAATGTTTGAGATATTTTCAGTCTCTCTATTAATTTCGCCTCGTTTAGTCACGAATTCAAAGATATATTCAACTCCTAATAAAATAAAAACAAAAGAAATATAGTAAAGTGAAAACTTAATTATTTATTAAAATATAAAATTTAACTAATAATAAATGTTTACTACACAGGCGA
This sequence comes from Nyssa sinensis, assembly GCA_008638375.1. Classification (NCBI taxonomy): domain Eukaryota; kingdom Viridiplantae; phylum Streptophyta; class Magnoliopsida; order Cornales; family Nyssaceae; genus Nyssa; species Nyssa sinensis. Next base: position 6,952,921 of record CM018039.1, on the reverse strand, counting down.
CCAACCAATTATTTGAGTTCAAGTGGGTATCGCCTATGCTATTTTCCTGTATTAGGACACATAAGCGACTATTCAAGCGACTACGATATTAAATGCATGTGTTAAAAACTAGAGTTAATATAATAAAATGGATATAATTATCAACGGTTAATATTCACTTTCTTCTCTTTCTTCTTCTATTTTCTCGCGAATAAGGTAAAAATGATCATTTTCTCCCTTCTTTTCCTTTATTTTCTATTCCAAGTTATCTTTTCCTCTCTTTTCTCTCCAACATTTCTAAACATAGTGCTAAAGTACTATATTGGTACTTTAATTATCATTTTACAACGACTTTTGTTGTTAAAGAACTGCTTCCAATAAGAATAATTTGCAAAAAAGATAGACTTACCATGAAAATAACCTGCAAAAAAAAAATAGATAAATTTTAAATACATCGGTGGAGTGCCGGTCTAAGACTCTTCGCCGATCAAGTCACCGACTATCAAATTAGAGTAAATAATATTTGTGCATGAATATAAATTCTTCTCACTTTTGCATTTATTCTCAATAGTTAGTTAAGATTGAAATTACACATGTCGCATCTAGAATGATAGGATATATTTTTACCTCCTCAATTTTGGTGCCCTTACAAAATATTGGATGCTTACAAAACTAATATCATGCCAAGACTATACGTTTGTGTGTGTGTGTGTGTGTGTGTATCAAAGAGGTTGTAGCATTTAGGGTGGATAAGCCGGCTCAGCCTACTGTCTGTATGTGGTAGGGCATCTAGCAGTTTAGCTCATCTAAGCACTTTTTAATAATGATAATGGGGGTTGTTATTGTTCACACTCCTTATATTACTAAAACATTTCGCATTTATAAAATGAGATTACTAGCTTATAAACTTAAAAATCTTTAAATAATTTTGTAATTTCAATTTTTTTTCGTTAATCCTTATGATCAAAGGTGATACTTATATTTTGGATGTGGATATATATATATATATATATATATATGTAGTGTGTGTCTTCAAGCTACATATAATGCCGAAGGTATATTTGGGATTAAATTGGTTACTTCTAAAACTCTTGCTCCTAACGTTCATATATATATATATATATATATATATATATATATATATATGTCTTCAAGCTACATATAATGCCGAAGGTATATTTGGGATTAAATTGGCTGCTTCTAAAACTCTTGCTCCTAACGTTCAAGAATGTTTTTACTTGAGTCTCTCTTGTATCAAACTTAAATAGTTGGTCTGACAATCATGAAGAAGGAGACTTAGTTTAGTACGCGTAAGTTGACGTAAGATACATTCTTATCGATTCATAAAAAAATAAAAAAAGAGAATGTTTTCTAAGTTTTTCTTCTTCTGTTTTTTTTTTTTTCGATGAATCATAGTGATGTTTACAATTGAAGTGGAATTCTGCAAAGCTAGTGTAACAACTAACAAGCCAAGAAAAAGAGATCTACCACAGAAATTCACTTGGCTTTAATCTTAGAAGAAACACACTAGTAAGGCCGCCTCTATATAATAGGAAGCTCAAAACGCCAAAATAACAATTTTAAATAAATAATTTTTTAAATATTAGTGCAATTTTTTATTTTGTTTTTCATATATATTATATTTATTTTTGTAATATAAAATTTAATTAGTTTTCGACAAGAAAGAGTTATATATTAAATAAAATTTTAATAATAGAGTTTTTACATATTTTTTTTATCTAAATAAATTGAAATAAAAGATTAGATTACAATACAGATAAAACTCTATTAATTGAATTAAATTTTGGAATTTTTTTTAAGCTTAGACTTTTGATTTGATTATATTACAAATATACAAAATTTGGAGATTTTTTTATAAAATTAGACTTTTATTAACTTTAGACTTCTAACTTGATTATATTATAAATACATAAAATTTAGAGTCTTTTTTTGAGTAAGGCCTTGAAGCGACTGTTTTGTTGACTTCATGGTGGAGTCCTGTCCTGTACATTGATATAACAGAGCACGAGGCATGAGAACGAGAAAAAGAGTGTTAATCCTAATAGAAGAAGCTAGGTGAGTGAGTAAAAATATTGCACCGAATAAACGAGAGAGACTTGATGCTAACACCCTCACGTAACAAGAGTTCTCATAGTATATTAAATCACTTGTTACTCGTAAAAGTAAAGTTATTAGAGAAAGAATCAACAATATTTTAAGACTGGATCCCACCCTTAGCTTGGCTGCTTGTGCCATTTCTTGAAATTGCAGTATCAAATCTAGCCAGATCTAGCGTAGGGTGATCCGAACTAGTCTGACAATAATTTGAAATCATTCTTCACATTAATTTCATTGATCTTGATGATGAATATGCTCATGTGCAATACAATCTGCCCACATAATTGATGGATTAACAAAGTTGTTGTAAAAAATTTAGTAACTTTTGGAGTTACTTAATATAATCTTGATCCAACCTAGCTAAACCATCCATCACTTTCTGACATTAGTTTTTTTTTAGTAAGCTGTGTATTCAAACAAATTAATCTTGGCCATTCATAACACTTCTGATGGTCCAAACTTCTCGAAAACAGCTTCATTTCACTAACATTTTTATTCCACAGGTCTATTCTAGCTGTAACATCTACAGGAAAACAATGCTAGCTAACAGCAGCTTTCTTAGGATTCTCAGCAGAAATTCCAACAGAAAAGAGTCACAATTTTCTTGTTTTCCTCTTCAACAATGAAAACTAAACATGCATCAATAGCCTGTAATGGAATGGGATCTGATTAGAATATCAATGATTCCGCTGCCCCTAACAAATACATTTCTATTTCTATAACAAAGCCTTCCCAGATCATTTCACACTGATTTGCATCATGGGTTCTCTTCAATTCTTCAAAAATCTTCTTCTCATCACTCTTCTTTTGTTGTTCAACCGAGCTATCGCGCAGATTGATCCGTCAGAACGCTTGTGTATAGAAGAGAGGGATGCCCTTTCGGCTCTCAGAGATGGATTTAACAACTCTTTCCTCAATGTTAAGTGGGCTAACATCTTGTGCTATTTGAATCATCCTCCAGAGTTGTATGGCATACAACGTTCCAATGACCGGATCACTGGAATTGTTTTGGAAAATTTGGGACTCACCGGAAAAGTTGAGGCCAATGCATTTGTCAACCTCACCATGCTTGCCATCCTTAGCTTCAAGAACAATTCAATATCAGGCGAAGTAATGGACTTCTCACTCAATCAGAAGATGATTCAAATTGATTTGTCAAGCAACAAATTTGATGGACAGATCTCAGATTCTCTTCTGACTCTCAATTTCTTGGAGTCATTGCAGCTTCAACACAACATGTTAACTGGTTCAATCCCGGAGTTCAATCAGTCTACTTTGAGACAATTCAATGTATCAAACAACCAGCTCTCTGGGCCAATTCCAAACACTGCTGACTCTTCAATCTTTCAGCTTCTCTTCATTTTCTGGTAATCCCGGACTGTGCAATCCACCATCTCCCACTGCCTGCAACAATATTTCTGGCAAGAATGATTCAGAGAAATCAGTTAATGGAGATGATCACCTCCGATTCATCACTTCAACAGAGTCATTTTCATTGCAATTGATCTTATTGGTTTGGTTGTCATTGTGTTACTTTTGGTTCTTTACTGCAAAAAGTCCAGGAAGCTTAAGGAAGAGCAGGAGAAAAATAATGCTTCACAAGAAGAGGTAGACTACAACAGTAACGATACCAGCAAGCTTATAGAGGCAAAGGAAAAGAGAGTAATTGAAGCAAATCAAGAGAAAGGAAAGCTCACTTTCATGGATGTCCAACATGGTTTTGAACTGGGGGATCTGCTAAAGCTTCAGCTGAAGGTTTGGGTAAAGGGAATTTTGGGAACTGTTATAAGGCCATGATGGATGATGGACCAGCAGTTGTGGTAAAGCGGCTAAGGGATTTAAAACCCTTAACCAGTGATGAATTTGCAAGTCAATTGCAAGCTATTGCTGATCAGAAGCACCCAAACTTGTTACCTCTTATTGCTTACTACTATTCCAGAGATGAGAAGTTGTTAGTTCACAAATTTGCATCAAATGGAAACGTATATAACCGTCTTCACGGTAAGTATTCACTTCCCCCTCCTCCTTTTTTCCTCAATTGTCCACCATTTGATTGCTAAGAAAAAAGAGTAAAAGATGAGACATTTCAAATTGAACTATTGCTTAAGATTTTTATGATATACATGGTTATGGGACTTATGGCCTTGTGGGTATGGTTCCAAATATTATTTTCTTCTCCTCTATATTCTTGGCAACCAAACATTACTAGTACACAAAAAGATGAGACTTTTCAAATTAAACTATTGAGTACTGCTTAGGTTGTTATGAACGATATAGATGGTTATTGGACTTGTGTCTTTGTGGGTATGGTTCCAAATATTAATTTCTTTTCCTCTATATTCTTAGCAACCAAACATTACTAGTACACAAAAAGATGAGACTTTTGAAATTAAATTATTGCAGTATGCTTAGGATTGTTATGAATGATATAGATGGTTATGGGACTTATGTCCTTGTGGGTATGGTTCCAAATATTGTTTTCTTTTCCTCTATATTCTTAGCAACCAAACATTACTAGTACACAAAAAGATGAGACTTTTGAAATTAAACTATTGCAGTATTGCTTAGGATTGTTATGAATGATATACATGGCTATGGGATTTATGGCCTTGTGGGTATATATAGTTCCAAAAATTATTTTCTTTTCCTCTATATTCTTGGCAACCAAACATTACTAGTACACTTTTTTTTTTTTCTCTTAACTCAAGAGTGAAGCTTTATATGAATGGGTTATATATATATATATATATATATATATATATATATATATATATATAGAAGGAAGGGGGACAAAGAATCGGATCCAATTCCGGTGGAGCTCAAGATTATCAGTGGCACGCGGCGTAGCTCGAGCTTTGGAGCATCTGCACCTCAACACCACGTCACAAACCCTAGTTCCTCATGGCAACCTGAAATCATCAAACGTTCTTCTTGACGAGAATGAAATGCCACTGGTTTCCGATTATGGCCTCACTTCACTCATAGCGCTTCCCATTTTAGCTCAACGCATGGTTTCATACAAATCACCTGAATACCTAGGCTACAAGAAAGTCTCGAAGAAGTCAGATGTGTGGAGTTATGGCGGCTTTCTTCTTGAACTCTTGACCGGAAAAGTTTCAGCTCACTCGGCTCATGAGGGTCTGAGCAGCGTTGATCTTTGCAATTGGGTTCACCGGGCGGTTAGAGAAGAATGGACAGCTGAGATTTTCGACCTTGAAATAGCGGCACAGAGAAGCGCCAACCATGGGATGCTGAGGCTGCTGAACCTTGCTGTAAGATGCTGCGATAAGTCGCCGGAAAAAGCGGCCGGAGATGACTGAGATTGTGAGAGAGCTTGAAAATGTAAAGATTATCGAGTCATCAGAAGATGAAGATGACTTGTCTCTTGATCGATCTTTTACCGATGATTCTGTGACGCCGACTCCATCAGTGATCAGTGGAGAAGAGAGATGATTTTGGCTTGTATGATTGAGAATTACAATTGTTTGTCATCGTGAGAAAAATAAAATCTTGAACTGCATGTGTAGATGCCGGCCATGGCTATGGCCGCGGCCAAATTTGGTTTGGGAGTGACTGCATGAGACAATAATCCTTGTTAAATGTTGTGATTATCGATAATAATTTAGATTATTGTCTGTTGTAACCAAGTATATATCGGTTTGTAAATTCTCTTTTCTTTAATAGTTTACATAACACTTAGTTTTGTTTTGATTTTTCTTTTGTGGTTGGATAATATTTTGTTTTAAATTAGGTAAGAGGAAATTCTTTTAATTGTCTTTATTATAATTTGTCATGTATGTACATTATACTTTTATTATTTTATTTTATTTTTAAAATTAATTATATTGCTTTTTTTTTTTTTTAAGATTTTTAATAATTCAAAAAAGTTTTCTAAGATTTTTAAAATTTTATTATATTCCTCTACTTTTCTTGACAAATTATATATACCTCCACTCTTATTCAATTTTTTTTAAAATAACAAAAATACTCATTTCATTTTTTTTTTCTTTACATTTTGACCAAATTTTTCTAATTTTTTTAAAGAATTCTTTCATTTTATATAAAATTAAATTTAAAGTAAATAACTTATATTTGTATTTTTAATCAATAATATTTTAATCAATATTTATTTAAAAATAAAAAAGTTAAAAAAAACTAGTCAAAATTAAAACAAAATGTGAAAAAAATGAGGTAATTTTTGTCATTTTAAAGAAAAAAAATGAACTATAAGAGATGAATGTGTAGTTTGTTAGTACAAATAAGAAAGGAAAGTATAATTTCAAAAATTTCAAAAGAGTATTTTGTAATTGTTAGAAATTTCTGAAAAGATTAGTATATTTTACTCTTAATTTTATTTTTTTTAGTTAAAACTCAATAGTTAAATGATACTAATGTAATTATATATATAACCGATTAAAATTGTGACACTACTTATATAAAAGAAAGTTCTTCCTATATGGTGTGAAGCCTAAGCAATGTCTTTTTTCTTTTTTTGTTAAACGATAATTTCATTTTCTCTTTCTTTATTCATAGTACATTTATTTACAAAAATTAAATAAAAAATTACATGGACACTCCTCATATAATACTCTTTCTTGATTATCTCTATAGTTTAAAAGTCGACAATAGCTTTTTTCATGTGTCAAAAATGTAGTGTATGTTAACTTAATTTGATTTCAAGAGGAGAATGCTACGTTTATTTACATTTTTAAAAATAAATTTTTAATTTCAAAACATAAAATAAGCGTTTGGACAAATTATTCATTTTAAGTTTTTTTTAATTTTCATAATTTTTGAAAAATTAATTATAAAATCTTTAGAAATATTTTTCAAAAAATTATAAAAGTCTTTGTGGACTTTAAAACTATAAAGGTCAAGTGATAATGACTAAAATTATAAAGGATATTTACGTGATTTATCTATATGTGATCTGCTATAAGTTTAAACTTACACGAAACATAATGTTTTAATTATTAGATAATTTAAGATGTAACGATAAAGCGACTGAGATCATTTAAAATTAAATTTCTAAATCATTTAGTGATTAAAATACCGTGCTTTATTGCTTTAACCGTGCATTTATTAACAATGACATGTATTCTTATCTCTATCCAAAAATAAAAGTACTAAGAAAAGAAAAAAAATTTAATTTCCCCATATTAAAATTTTTACAAGTTATTGGTCACACTTGCTACTTGGATAGTGATTCAGATATAATTTTTTCAAAAATAATTTTAAAAATTTTGTAATTAATGTTTTAAAAATTGTGAAAATGTATTTAGATATGATAATCTAAATTATAAAAAATTAAAATTAATTACAAACTAAACGCGTATTTCGTGTTTTGAAATTAAAAATCTGTGTTTGAAAACTTAAACAAACATAGCCTATTTTGAAATTTGTACATCTAATTATATATGATTTAAGTAATGCACCTATAGATCATCATCAAATTCATGGGATGACAAGTTTGTTATAAAAAATACTCAAAATTTTATTTTATTTTATTTTTATTTTTATTTTAGTTTTTCAAGTTCCAGTCACAAATAAAAATAAATTAAAATGGAGGCTAGAAAGGTTGGACTTGGACCCCTCTATAAAGTCCCTTAGACGCTTGTAAGCAATTTGCGCAAGTGTAAGGGAGAAGGCCAAATTTGGCCAAGCCATCAGCACATAGGGCTAGGGATCTTTAATAGAACAAATTCGGAAAAGAAAATAAATGGGAAAATGCTTGGCATATTGGATTGATTTATTCGATGATGTGTCAATGATAATTTTTTAATTAATAAATATATTTTATTTTTCTCTTTAAATTTTAAAGAATTTTTATAATGAATTATGTGATCTGATAAATTAATTCGGTGTATCTAATATTATTTAAATAAATGAGGTGGGACGAAAATAAGAAAAGATGCTACAACCCGTCATGAGTTTGGGGTAGGGAATGAGGAAAAGTGTCCGGCCTCGTCTCGTCCCGACTTTATATTTAAATTATATAAATATTATCATAATTCATTAAATACTCTTATGTATAAATATGAATGTGTGTGTGTGTGTATATATATATATATATATTTGTAATTTTAATAATATTAGTAAATGTGTTTAATTTTTAAAAATTAATTTTTAGATTGGATAGGGCCAAGGGAGTGAAGACGGGACGATGGAACGAAAATGAGAGAGATTACTTTTAAACGGAGCGGGCCACTCTGGCCCAATGGTTGGCCATTCTAACAGTATATTTGGAGTTGGGGGCCCAACAATTTGGGATGGGGGCTTCTTTTTTGGGTCCGTGGAGTTTTTTGATTTTTTCCAAAGACATTCTACTGTTTTGGCATCCACGTCGCAAGCCATTGTTCGAAAACAGAGACATTGAGTCGAGAGAGATGTTTGCTGCTACTTCGATCAGAGCCAGAGGTATCGGTCGCGGGTTTCTCTACTTCTATAACCAAGCTCATCTCAACACTAGGTATTATTTTTCTTTTTTCTTGCGTTTTCTGGTGAATTCAACTGTTACATTTCGCCACCATTTTAAGGCTTCACTTAGTTCTCTACTTGTCCATTAATCATTCGTTTGGTTGCTGAGAAAACGTTGGAAAATTGAAGAATTCTGGAACCTAGGTTCATCTATTTCCTTGTTATTTTGGGCTTCATTTAAGCATAATTCAATTTTTGGTCTTGCAATTTATAATTCTTTTAAATAATTGTTTCATGATCTTCCTGAAATTTAGATTGGACCTATCAAAAAAAAAAAAAAAAAAAAAGGAAGAAAAGAAATCTTGTTTAGATTGGACCAACAAGCACAAGCTTGGTTGGTATCTCCTCCACCTCCTTAAATGGGAGGTTGAGGGCAATTTACCTATCAAAAAATATATATCTCTGTTTAGATTGAGGGGTTTTTTTTTTTCCCGGGGGGGGGGAGGGGGGGAGAATGGAAAGGAAGGGATGCCTATCACTCGTTTGCATTGAGTTTGAGGAAAGGGAAGGGATAGAAAAGGAAGGATGGTTTAACCCCTCAAGGCCCATTTTTTGACCCTCAAGCGGTAGGAGGAAATGGAGGAGAAGGAAGGGGATTCCTGATTTAGTGATTACCCATTTTGCCTCTTTTTATTACAAGTTTTCTCTCACCTTTCCCAATAACATGAGATGCCTGTTTCTTTTTCCTTCATTATTATCCAGATAAAAGGATGGCTAACTCTACCCCCCCACCCCCACCCCCACTGCCAACTAGTGTAATCCTTTCCTTTCCCCTAGTTAATTTTCCAAGTGAACTGGTAGGGTTCTGAGTTTGGGAATGTGAACACAATTGAACCATCAATATGCCACATAGCTCCATTTCAGTGATTCCTCTCCAGTATGGTCTTTTTTTTTTAATTTTTTCATTGAACTGGGATGTGCCATCTCATGGCTCTCTTTGGTTGATCTAGTGTCCGAAACAATCAGCTTGATTAGATGGATTTCATTCATTTAATTTGCGTTCTTATACATTCTCTATATCCTTTTTTGAACCATGCTAATAAATTTATAGAATTTAATTAAAATCAAATGACTGACATTGTCAAATAAATATTTGGTATGATTAATCTACAAAGTGGGACCCATAAGATGGTTTGTTGTGACTTGTGATTCTTTTTATGCTACTATGGCAAGATGTTATTGTCTATTTAATTATATATTTGAAGCGATTCACTAGAGGGAGCCATGGCAATCAAGATATTTATCATGAAAAATAAAATCCTTAAAGTGAAGAAAGTTGTATGCACTATGCACCATATCTTGTAGCCATTATGATCCAATGCTCTAATCTAAGCCACATGCATATATGCTGTACTCATATTCGAGCATGGATATAAATGTTTGTGGAACTATGATCTCCTTGTTCTTTAGTATCATATTTGTCCAACTACTTAGAATTATAGAGGTCCTTTGTGATGGTTCTCTAGCTCAATGTTGTATGAGGGATAACTACATTTACTGCTGAGATTACTTTGAAGCCCGTAATAATTCATTTGTCAAACCAAATTTACCATGAATTAGTTTTAAAAGTATATCATTCTATTCATTCTAGTGGAGGTGATATTCTTTAGAACCAATAAATTTGAATTGGAGAAAGTGAACAGGATTGGAGCATTTAGACTTATAATGATATCAGGCACAAATGCTGAATCAAGCATGGTTTTTTTTTTTTTTGGTAGAATCACTAACTATTAATTTTGGGGTGAAATATATCTTATTGTATTTATATTTAACTTTTTGCCATGCTTTCTCTTCTAGATGATGATGCTGTAACAATTTGAATAGAATTAGAAATACTGATGGACTGTGCAGCTTGTTAGGCTTTTGTTAGGTCTAATTGGTTTTGATCATGTTCTAGAATGTGATTGCTTTAAACTTCTTTTTAAAAACTTTTATGCACCCTTCAACGACTATAGTTTTAAGGATTAGGTTTTTGGATTTCAAGTAACATGAAGGGGATTCCTTTTAATTTAAGTCCCTACTAAGTTAATTGCATCCCTTTACATTTGCCCTTATTTTATCTTTACTCTAATTGTGCCGTGCTTAGTGTCTTGAGTTGAGATAGTGATGAGAGATATGATAGTGTGTGGTTTAATTGAGAAGTGACTTTAGATAAGGTAGAACAACGAAACAAGATTCTTGTAACTGATCTCAACTATTTGGGACTTGGGATAAGGCTTAGTTGAGTTGAGTATATTGTCATGTTGAAATTTACCTATCAAAAAAAAAATAAAAATTGTCATGTTGAAATGGGGGGCTTGCAACTAATGCCTTAACTTCTATTGTGTATAGGTGGGTTTGATTGTGGACATTGTGGAGACATTTTTTCGTCCTTTTTTTCTTTTGACGAAGTCAGAAGTGAAATAAACTTATCACAATTAATAAATTAATAAACTTATCAAGAGAAAAAGGAAAAAGTCAGAAGTGAAATAAGAGCTAAATGAAAAATATTGAGTACGAGGTTGACAAAATATGCAGTAGTACCATGTATCTGTTTGAAATAAAATTTGGTGAGTTATTTGTTGATGAATTTGTGTCTTGCGTTTGTATTTTTTTTATTGCATTCCAAGTCACTGATGTAGGGTTTCCTTTTATTCTTTATACTTCAGGATGTTTTAGGAGAGGGTTTCTGTTTCAGGGTTCAAAAATTTCCTGTTTATTGTCAAGCTTTGTAAAATAAAAATGAAAAAAAAAACGAAGGAAACAAAAACCTTTTAGTTAGTCAAGTATAAAAGTTTTTGGGATTTCAAATGAATTCCATCTCACTTTCCATGAATTTTTTATTGAATTAGTTCAGAAAATGCCTTCAGTTAATACTCTCTATCTGTGAAGAAATCACTTATCAAACAAATAAAGATTGAATATTTGAATGTATGCTTATGTTATCATTTCTGTTAAAATGAAAATGATAATGCACTATTAACTTCTCTGGAAGTTTTCTTATTTTCACTTGTAGCAGTTATTTACAAGAAATCATGTCCATAAGTAGGTAATTTTATTCTGGGGGAAGCTTATTGAGTTCGGTAGCAAGTAGCATATTTTTATTTTTTATTTTTTATTTTTATGTTGAAGGCCTCTGGTGATGTACAATGTCTGTGTTTATGCAGGGATTCTCTAGTCTGGTATTATTGTCTAGTTCAAAATGTTTCAAATCACTCATTATTGCGTAAAGCCACTTCCTTTACACTGTTTTCTTACATACATCACGTGCACAAACCAGAGAAGCTACAAGGCTGACGGGCCTCTTCTTGAAGGGCCATGTAAATCGTCTCCATTAAATTCTTTAATGGTGCAGAGACCAGATATGTTTGAGCCTCACAATGTTCTTTTGAAATTGCTGCATACCAGATACATGAGCAATGCATCAATTGAGCTGAAGACGGAGAATGATGTTGTTAGGTTTAGTATTGGTAAGCAGCTTGATAAGAATGGATCTCCTACAAGAGGGAAGAAGGGGGTCAAACGGGTGAAAATGTCTAAAAAGGCCAAACTGAATGAGCTCAGGTTCTATCGTTTGAAGGCGAAGAAAAAGATGAGATCTCCAAATCCAGAAGTTAGGATTAGATACAAACTTGAAAAGGTTGGAAACCTTGTCAGAGTTTTTCTTTGGTTTAAGATTTCATTTTCTTCTCTTGAATTTTTATTTTTGGACATGCTAGCTCTAATGTATATTTTATGTTTGTATCTTTTTCTATATCTATATCTATATATATAAATATAGGAGCAAATTCTGAATGCAGTTTTGTTGTCTCGACCACATGAATGTTGGTAACTACAATATAAATTTTTTTGATTTTTTTTCTTCAGAAGAGTAATGCTACACTGCTCAAGACTTAAGCCCAAAAAGTGTTGTCCAAATAATGTGGTAGCACTTGAGGGGCCGGCCATCACAGCAGATGAGTGATGGACAGCCAAATAGAGGCTGCCACACCATCTGTGCAACACTTTTTGGGCCCAAATCCCAGCAATGTAGCATTACTCTTTTCAGATTTTTCATTCTTTCCACTTATCAAAAAATGAATTTTCATTCTTTCCATTATGTTCTGGTCTATGTTGGATCTTGTGACTAAGGTTTGGTTGTGACAAGTAACTCTTGTAGTATGTGTACTGGGTAAACTGCATGAACAGAAGCTTTTGCTTTGTCTTGTCCTTTTTTATTTTAATTTTGTTATTCATTCTTCTTCCATTCTAGAAACTGGACAAGTAGGTTGTTCATTTTGTCTTAAAGCTGTTACTACTTGTCATCAGTTTTCTCTTTTGGGAACAGTACAGCCATTTCCATAATGTTAGCATCCTCAAATATATGAACACAATATGGACCTTCTCGTTGACCTGCACTCCCTGATTAAACAGAAAGTCTGATTGTATCATACTGGAAAGATATTGTTGTTTTATTTGAAATGGCCTGAAGTTATGGAATTTTAGTGTTTCAATGGGTTATTTAAACTTGACGACTACTTCTTTCATTGATTTTTTTTTATCAAGTTCTTTTATTGCAATTTTTTTATGATAATTTTCCCTTTTTTCCACTTATCTTTAAGGCTAAACGAAAGGAAGCATGGTTGATTGAGAAACTGAGAAAATTTGAGGTACCTAAAGCCCCAGCTGAAATATATGATCCAGAAATTCTAACTGAGGAAGAGAAGTTTTATCTCAAGCGAACTGGTGAGAAAAAGAAGAATTATGTTCCAGTTGGGAGGCGAGGAGTGTTTGGAGGTGTTGTTCTTAATATGCATCTTCATTGGAAGAATCATGAGACTGTTAAGGTTATTTGCAAACCTTGCAAGCCTGGACAGGTTCACGAATATGCTGAAGAGCTTGCACGGCTGAGCAAAGGCATTGTGATTGACATAAAACCCAACAATACTATAATATTCTATCGCGGAAAGAATTATGTACGGCCAGAAGTTATGTCACCTCTGGACACCCTATCTAAAGCCAAGGTAATTTATTTTCTTTGTTTCATCATATCGTGAAGCTATTTGTTTATGCATTATGTGGAAAGGAAATGGGAAATCTTTTGGGTTTTTCTTCTGATTATAATTATATGATAGGTGAGTTTGAAATCGTCAAAATTTTAACTACATAAAAAACAATAAATGATGTGTTGATCTTAAATGCTAAATTGGTTACAAGATAAAATGTTAGCTTGGAAACTTAAGGGTCTGAGGAATTTTTTTTTTCTAAGGTCCTTTCATTCTTTTCTTCTGCTCCTTCCCCACATCCTTCCCATTAGTTCTTTGATTACTTCCTCGCTCATGCTTTCTCAATTACTCACTTGCAAACATCTTTCATAAGATGTGAAGTTTTATCAGAAATTCAGAATCATTTGAGGCTGGTTGTGATGCAGTTCCACATTATCCCAAACCTTATATTTCATTGGATTCAAAAAGTTTTTTTTTTCACTATTCAATTCATCTTAGCCATATTAGACCCAAATGGTTTATTGATGCATCTTATGTTTCCTTGAAATTGTTTGGGATGCTTTTTTTTCCACTTCCAATTTGCAGGCCTTGGAAAAATATAGGTTTGAGCAGTCCCTAGAGCATACGAGTCAGTTCATTGAGAAATTGGAGAAAGAGCTGGAAGAGTATCATAAGCACCTTGCACGGTACAGGAAACTGAAGGAGAATGCACCACACGATTCAGTGGTTAATACTTGATGGTATCCCTGTATATACATCATATTTTGGAAAGAAAACTGATTATTTGTGGATACTAAGGTAATGTTTGGTTTGAATTTTTCAAATTGGTTTTGATTATTACATAAATGATTATTATATTTTTTGATAGGGACATAAATGATTAAGATTTAAATAATTTGATAAAAGATCATGATTTGTTATTACATATCAATGAAGTAGTCTCCTTTTACATTTCAAATTCTTATCTTTAAGTATGAATTCGTTAAAAAAAAAAAAATTCAGTCCGAGACTTGGTCATGATTTAATTGTTTTTTTATAGGAATCAATTATTTTATAATCATTTTTATTTGGTTAAGCAAACAAAATTTTTGAAACCAAAAATTAATTTAATCACTTTTACTTATTAAATCAGGTAGAATAATCTAAATCAAACATAGCCTAATAATTGCTACTTAATATCCTTTCTTTTTTTCAAATTCTTTTTTGTTTATGTTTTTTTCTTTTTCAGGTTTCCATTTAGTAGAGGATGCATCTATGAACACTGTGTTGGTAATTTCACTGCATGCCTTTTTTCTTACTTTTCATTGCTGTCGTATTAAAGTTAAAATCTTTATTTGCTAGCCACATTATCAATACAATCATTCTGACATTTTTTTCCTACTGCGATAAGAGGCACTAACCAATTTTAACCAATGGTGATTCTCATTTGCTTGACAAAGAATAAACGAAAATGCAATGTTAAACTGGAGAAGGTAGTCATATAATTTGTTATATAAACCAGAGAAGTATGCAATGTTAATTTGAAATGGGATCTGTTAAAAATGAAGGTTGAATGTCAGGCTTCATGTTCTTTAAATGGCTGGAACTTGTGAATTCACTTTTGCACCTTGGCCATTGCATAATGGAGAAATTTTCTGGTGGGATTATGTCTATGTTTTATGTTTAACTAAGTCATGCAAAGGAAACAATCCTTATATGATCACTATCATTTCTTGAAATCAATTAAATTTAGATCATGAATTGAAAAAAAATCATTTTTCCTAATGGTAGGTTGATATTATTCAATCCTTTAATACCATACCCCCTCCCTTTTTCATCTGCTGCTTTTTAGTCTTTTGGCCATTGTTTAAAATTCATTAAGTTCCCTTATTCATATTTGATTTCATTCTTTTCAGGGAACTTGACAGAAGCTATTGTGTAATTTGTAAACTCGCAATGAGTTGCTACACATTTTGGGGGCATTTAAATCAAGGTGATTTAATGTTCATAAATCTAGAATTCAATTGGACTGCTTCCTTTTATTACTTTAGGTTGTTTGTCCGTGAAGTTCAGTTTTTGTTTTAACCATAGTTGTCAAAATGTGTATTGTAATGCACATCATTTTTTTAAAAATATTGTATCATGTATAGTAAGATAAGCTCAATTTTAAATATTTATATATATATATATATACATTTTTTAAAATAATATAAATAATATTTCAACTCACTTGTCCAAAAAAATTAACTTAAATTTCATACAATACAAGAATTAAAATTTATGAATGCTGCAAGTTCAAAAACCAAAATATTAACATTCTAAATTTCAAGCATAGTTCATCAATATCAAAATTTAAAGGCAAAATCTAAAATAATTTATTCTTATAATTCATCCCATTTTTATCTCAATCTCCATTTCAATGGCATCAATACCATCATCGTCGTCGTTGTTAGATGCCAATAATTCTTCACTTTCTTTTTCTTATTCAACATCTTGTATGTCTTTACTCTTTATTCTCATTCTTATTTGCTACAAATACTTGCTTTCTTTTTTTCTTATTTGAGGAAATATCTCTAAACGTTATAAAGAGTCAAGATAAAACCAAATAAAATAAAAACAAGATTGTATTGTTTCTATGTATATAACAAAACAACAAAAAGGCCAAAACGATGTCGTTTTATCTAATTGCGTGTATCTTGCGTATCGGAACGTATAGTAAGATATTTATCACATAGCATGTAATACGGTACAAAAAGATATATTTGTAAGATACGTATTGTTTTATGTCCGTATTGAAACGTATCGTAAGATACTAACAATTATGGTTTTAACTAATTTTTTATATTTTGAGAGAACATATTCATTATAGCTATATGGTACCTTGGCAGACGAACCAAACCCACACAATCAGCCTGAGTTTTTTCAGTAGGACATTTCAGTCATTGATTATATATATTCCTCTTCAAACCTCCCTAAGGACCTCCTTCTTGCTTGCTTGTGTGTTTTTTTTTTTTTTTTTTTTTGGGGGGGGGGGGGGGGGATGGGATTCAAACCAATGTTATAAATTCTGATTCAGTTGATGTTTCAATTTTTTCCAATTGGAATGGAACATTTTTTTATTAGTAAAATTTATATTCATTAAACGGCATCCG
This sequence comes from Nyssa sinensis, assembly GCA_008638375.1. NCBI lineage: Eukaryota > Viridiplantae > Streptophyta > Magnoliopsida > Cornales > Nyssaceae > Nyssa > Nyssa sinensis. Next base: position 6,936,252 of record CM018039.1, on the reverse strand, counting down.
AGGGGGCGAGCCCATATATGAAAAAGGAATGGCTACAAAATTAAGCCTTGGATTCTCCAAAAACTCAACAAAGTTTCTACACACGCAGGCGTTGCCTCCTTAACCCAAAAATACAAAAGCTTCAAGAAGTATCTTTGAAATGCGAAGGAGGTTGTTACACCCCCTAAAAAATATGCATGTTCTGCTCCCTCCATAGGCACCAAAGGAGACATAAAGGAGCCATCCTCCTAGCCAAACACACTTCCATTCTAATTTTGCTGCATCTCCAACTTAAAAGCAAATTCTTAACTGTATCTGGCGTCACCCAGCTACAGCCAAAAAGAGAATGTGATCCACCGTTTCCATCCCAGCTTTGCACCTGCAACACCTATTTACAAGTAAAAAAGCTCTTTTACACAAATTGTCTATTGTCAAAAGAACAGTCCAAGAAGCTGTCCCGTACAAAAAACACGACTTTTGAGGGAACCTGAGACCTCCCAATCAGTTTCCATGGAAATGTCTCTACATTGTACTTGGTCATCTCCTTATAATATGACTGTTAAATCACCAACTCATCTAAAAGCTTAAATTGTTAGAGAAGATGTAACTTTATTATTATATTTTCTAACAGCTCTGATACCATATTAAATTACTAACTCATCTAAAAGTTTAAGTTGCTAGAGAGGGTGTAACTTTATTATTATATTCTCTAACACGTTCCCTTACGTGTGGCCAGTTTGAACCTACATGTGTCAATTCGTATGTTTAGGTTGACGATGAGGTTTGAATCTAAGACCATTTGTCTGCTCTGATACCATGTTAAATCACCAACTCATCTAAAAGTTTAAGTTGTTAGAGATGTAACTTTATTATTATATTCTCTAACAATGACTGTGCGGTGAACTCTTTCCCCGCCACCCTATCTTCCCTTCCCCCTATTTTTTTTTAATCCGCTACTAGAGCATGCTTATCAAGGGCCAGCCCATAAAGAGAAGGGAATTCCTCTTCCAACGGCATATTACCAGTATTGGATCAATTTAGTGTCTCATTTTGGTTTTCTGAATATAGATTAATTCCTTTAATTCTAATTTTAATTCAAACCAGTAAATCTCAAACAAGTTGCGAAGTGTATTGAGGTTCACCTCGTTTTAATATTTGCATAGGGAGAAAACCGGCCAGATTATACCTTTCATATTTTGATAAAGAAGTCGATTTGTGCCTACCAACAGTTTTGGTTCTAGGAGTTCCGCGTATGTTTGGGTTGGGTTGGGTTGGGCAGGGGGAGTAAGAAAAGTGATGATTGACGGGAACTCAATTCTTTTGACTTAGAAGTCTCCTGTTGTACCATGACCTAATCACCTCTCTCTTTCTCTCTCACACATGGTGTTTGATCTATCTATTTTGAACTTCTTGCTTTGACAGCATACCTGACCTGCCAAATTATTCAATTCCAGCCTCATAAAAATGCCGCTGTGATGGCCAGTAAAACTCTTTACAGACCAAAATATAATGCAGTATGAAATTTTAGGCTTAACGTTCCATTTTATTAGAAACTAAATATTCCAACTGAAAACACCTGGAACAGAACAGAATTCATAACTATGACTCAAATACTCTAGAAAAGGGGAAAGAAAGACCAAGTAAAGAACTTCCCAAATCCTATTGTGCAAAGAGTTTGTAAACTCTTTCTGATGGTGTGGTTTGTATATTTGTTTTGCAGGATAGCATCCATTTCAAGCAACCTTTGAATATATTATTATTGTTGTGATCAGTCAGTCATATCTTGACTACAGTTGAGTAGATAGATGGTTTTGTATTCGATTTTGCTTTGTGAAACGAGAACAGACAGAGATCAGATTAATGCTTTGCAAGTGGACGGTTTTGGGTTCAAGATAATGGATGCTGCCAGCGGCTGCAATTAAATAGGGGGTCGATTGTTGCATTGATGGCCTATATGTTGGTCGAACTTACATGAATTTTGGCTGTGTTTATTAATAGTCTATGTCATCTAACAACTCCATAACTTTTAGACTTATAGTGTTGTTCCTTTTATTTCTTCATCAAGGATAAATTTCAGTCTTGCTATGATCTAAGAGGCAATTTATTCATTTTGGGAAAAAAGTACACTTGACCCTCTGCAGTTTGGCCCATTTTCACATAACTCTCAGTGAACAAATAAGTGACCACTTAATCCTGTCATGGTCACAAGACTCACAACTAAAGTGTCAATTGTGACGGGGGATAACATTGAATTTCGAAAATTAAAATTATACTTTACCCCCCTATAGTTGCATGTTTAATTTACACGCTATTTATTTTGATGAAAAACCTAATATATCATTTTATTCACCACCACAAGGTAGTGTAAGTGTCAGACTTCAAAAATAAAGGAGGTTATGCGAAATTGGACCAAGCTATGAGGGTAGTGTAATTCATCCCCTTTTGTGGGGGTTGAAGAAGGGGCTTGGGGGAGAGGGGGGAAGTAAAAAATTTTGATGTCAGTTTCTGGGTGGCTGAGTCAGTAGTTGTAAATATTTTTGTGAACCTTGGCCTCAATAGTTGGCATGACATTGTATTTTGGAATAAATCATACATTTTATAGTTGGAATGAGTTGATATCTTGGAAGCTATGCAATGTGTATTTTGTTTATAAGTATATTTGAAGCCCCAGTTTGTTTTCTGATTAGTTTTTTTTCAATTGATGTTACCATACTGAATTACTTGAGTGGCTGAGATTCCAAAGCATGAGCCGCAATTGTGTGATTAGCTCTGGGGTATATAATCACACAATCAAGCTTTTAACTCCAGAATCAGGTGGGACATGCTTTCCACTTATTCCTTTCACATCTTTCAAGCCGTAAGCATTTTCAGGAGAAGAGATGCTTCAGTACTTGTAACGTAACAATATTTATGCAGCATGAGAAAGCGAAGTCTGATTGAGAGAGTATTGTTGATATTGGAATTGAGGATATGTTCCTTAATATATATTCTTCCACTTTGGACGATGCTGTTGTTTCCTCTGCCTCTTCCATTCTTTGTGAATGAAAAGCCAAACCAGAGTGAAATATTCCTTGGGTACCGACAAACTTTTCTCTACCCTATAAATTGAGTGTCATGTTTTTTTGGCTTGCATGCACTACTGAAACAAGCAAAAAGATTTCCTTATAAAAAAAGTTGGGAAATGGGCAGTAGTTCGGTTCAAGGCTTGAAAAAGTATGAATTGGATTGCCAATTACTCCATTGTTATGTTTCAGGTAATTCTTTCCTTTTGTCATCTTCTGGTTTGGTAACTGCCCATTTGGTTAAAATTTATTTAACAATGGTAGTGAATAAACAGGTAATGCTGCAAGCAACAACCAGAAGCTGGTGGAGATTCTCGTCAGTAGAAGCCCACATGAGTCCAAGCTTATTCTCCAAACATATACTGCTCTGTACAATCAAGATCTTCTTCGTCTTCTCTCAAAAACTCAGAGGAACAACCCATATTCTGTAAGTATTTTTCACTTCTAATTAGCAAGAACTTTGCTTTTTAATGCATGGTAATGTGTTGGTGTAATTGATGTGAAAAAATTGAATTTTTGCATGCTCAGAGGGCAGCTTATCTTCGCTTGAGTGAATCACAAGAACGTGATGCAGAGATGATGAGGAATTCACTTTATGGAGGCAGTGTGAATCTCAACATTCTTATTGAGATTGCATGCACCCGATTGTCGTTTGAATTGCAATCTATTAAGCAGACTTATTGCTCCCGCTACAACTCTAACATCGAGCAGGATGTTGCACTTAAAGTTAATGGTGGATTCAAAGAGGTAATTTATTGTTGTTTTAGAATCATATTGGTGTAAATACAACTACTAAGTAAACATTTAGTGATATTCTAAATCTTAGTTTCTTGGTGCTCTCTTCAGATTCTGCTGGCAGTTTTGAAGTCATGCCGCAACTACAGTGGCAAAGTAGACATGAGCATGGCGATGTGTGATGCCAAGACACTCTACGAAGCAATGGAAAGCGGTAAAGTCATTCGATCAGAGGACTATCATTTCGCTTATTAGTCAAAGAAACACTGGCCAGTTGAAAGCCATTTTAGCCTCCTACAAACAGCTCTATGGCCATGAATTCGTCAAGTCGCTTAAGCGAAGCAAATGCGGGCAATTTGGAAAGGAACTTCGTATAGTAATCCGATGCATACAACATCCTGAAAAGTTCTTTGCAAAACAACTGAGGATGAAGAATGGTGATGTTCGAGAGATGGTCATTCGAATTGTGATTACGCGAGCAAATATAGACATTAAGGAGATAAGTAGGACCTATGCTGCCAAAACAGGAAGCTCTCTGGAGACCCTTGTGAGAAAGGAATTCAACAATAATAAGGATAAGGCCAGTGGCATTGTAGCTGACTTCTTGTTAGGATTGATCAAAGGTTGAGTTCTCATATAATATAGCTGTGTAAATTGACCTTATATAGAATTAAATGATTATGACTATGTCCCATGTTTTTACCCCATTTTAAGGGTTCAAACTTCTCTTTGAGACACAAAAAAAAATGGTAGTAGATTCCTCTTATGAACCAACCAAAAAGTAGGAATGTCACTTTGTGTTTTCGTGGCATGTTCGGGCTTGTCAATGGCATGCATATTCAAAAAAATGTATCAATTATAATTTAACACTATTAATTAATTGTGTCAAGTTTTAAAATATAATTCTAATTTAATTCATTTATTAAACAAGTTATACGTGTTGGTACGATTAACCTGTTTATTTTAATTTTTTAATTTTTAAATAAACAAGTTGCCTGTCTTTTTTATGTATAAATAATTTTTAAGTTTAATAAACTCTTGAACATATGCCAAATTAAAGTAGAAATATCTTTTATAAGTAAAAAAAATCTTTAAACTTTGATATATTCTTGATGTGAAATAAATTATTTTAATTCATGTTATTTTTTTATAATTACATGTGATAAATAAATGTGTTATATGTATCAATCTATTTATGATGTAAACTCATTTATATTCAATCATCTGTTATTTTCATGTCAGTGTAAAAAATTAACACTTCAACATGTACCCTAATTCTCTAACTGGGACAACCCGACCCTAATGAAAATTAGCAGTTTTGTGGATCAGGGTATAGTTTTTCTAGCTCCAAGTCTGTCAACTTGTATTGAGGAAGGTTCCATTTGGAGGCATGGCTTAGAATTTCTATTGGAAGGGACTTGGCTCTTAAGCTTGCCTCGTTAATACATAAACATGCAATATACCATTTATTTTTCTTTTTCTTTTTTTCCCTTTTTTTTCCCTCTTCTAAGAAGGTAATATAATATCTTTGACGTGTGAAAAAACAAAAAATTTTGTGTGAATTTGGTCCATGAATTAGACAAGTTACACTCAATCATGTGAATGAGTTTTTGATATTGAGAAGACAAAAATAAAAAATAAAAAATATTTTTAGTTGACAATCGATGATTAATTTAGTTTATAAACTTGCTTCACAAACCTGGTTTACTCAAGAATAACTCATACCCTAGAAATAGGTGGGTGTTAATTATGAATTCATTACATTACATTCAGCAAAATTGCTAATAGAAATAAGTTTAGGAAAGTATTTTTAGAAAGAACCCTTTGTGAGCCATGACGAAGGGTTCAACACAAATGAGAATATTTTCAGTGTCCCGAGACACCAAGGTGGTTTATACCCCCATCTAGTGATGAGTTGATATATGAATTATGTCTCATTAAAATAAGTGGGACATATCTCATATGATATTTTATTATTAGATAGCGGCATGAACTATATCTCACTAAAATAAGTGAGACATATCTCACAAACATTCTATTATTAGATGGTGGCATGGCCACGGGAAACATTGAATATTTTCTGCCAGCACAACCCAACTTAACTAGGTAGGCCTGTAGGCTGGGGGGAAGATTAAAATTCGATGTCAAATTGTTTGTTAATTTCAATCTCTATCCAATAAATAGAAGTCCATGTAACATAAGCATGGTGGTAGTGCTAGCTATTGCTGAAGTGAAACTGATTTTCACTATAGGTAATTATAACTTGGATTTCTTGTATTCTATGCGTACAGGAAAGTGTACATGCTGCCAATGTTGATAGTTACAGCACATATTAATGGATTCTTATCTGTCAAGAAGTGAACTCTACTCATAAAAAATACAAACACATTGTGTGTGTGTGTGTGTGTGAGAGAGAGAGAGAGAGCAGTTAACGTGTACAGTGTATCTCCAATAAATCATAGAGAGAACAGTTGCATGGGTAACTGTCTGAAACAGTTGAGAATATATATGTCAGCCAAAAGGAGACTCGCGATGGGTACAGAGCATTCATGTTCTCTTGATAGATCGATCAGAGTCAGCAGCGGATAGATTAAGGACATTTAATTGGGGAGAATCTCGTACCCTTGGAAGTGGAAGCTAGCTCCCCAGTAACAAATAACAATGACAACACAGAAACCAGTTGCTGCAAAGCTTCAAGGAGAAAGCTACTTCACACTGCCACTGTTTTGTGCCCCCAGAACCACGAACATGACTCTTGAGCAAAAAGCATACCATACAGTACGAGAGAGAGAATATCTTTATGTATGTATGTTATGTGTGAGAATTTACAGTAACTGTTCATGTTACGAAAAGTCTAATCTTTGTAGCAGTGCTCTGTATTTATATGTGTAAAGATGCTAGTTTCACGAAGATTGAGACTTACGTGATTTTATTTCTCTATGTATTTTTCTATCAGTAGGTAATACATGAACCAGTGATTTCACTGAGATTTTATAAATTTACCACTTATATTAATGCATTAAATAAATTTTTATTTATAATTATAAAAAACAAGAAGATATATGCTAACTTCTCATAAGCTTCTATGTATTCAGAACTTCAAATACCCTATGGCATGAACAAATCAAAATATAAAAAAACAAAAAAAAAAGGACGAGAAAAATCCCCCAAATAGGTTTCTTTGACGGTCCTTTGTAGATCCAAACAGCGTCTCTCTCTACCAAATGATGGGTGATGGATTCTTTATTCAGAGTACCAATAACGGTGACAAGGAAAACCCAAAGAAAACAAATGGCAAGAAGAAGAAGAAGAAGCGTGGTGGTAGCAAGAAAAAGATGACCATTGAGGAGACTAAAGCGTATAAAAGTGTGAGTGAATGGGTCTTCTTGGGCTCTGATGCTTCCTCTGTTGCGGTTGACAATGATTTTGGGGTGTTGATGACTCGCAGCAAGTTTTCAGAGAAGTTGATGTTTGAATTGCATTCTCATTCGAAATGCAGTGATGGGTTCTTAACCCCTTCCAAGCTAGTCGAAAGAGCCCATCAAATTGGGGTGAGCTTTTCTTTATTGGTCCTTCCATTAAAATCGTTGGTTGAAAATATGAAATAGTTTCTGCTTCATACAATTTTATGTGTGTATGTGAATATATATAATTTTATTTGTGTTTATGAGTAATACGGGTTCGGTCTGTATTGGTTTTTTAATACTGTATTTTGAAAATTTTGAATGAGTATTTGAAATTGTTTCTGCTTTTTATGGCTTGATGGATATGTTTTATTGGGTTGTCTGTTAGATTTTGTCTTTCTTTTTATCTTATGAATAATTAAGGTTTAGTTATTTCAAACTTAGTTTTGGGTTTTGAGATTCAGTTTGTGTAATGGTTTTGTAATTACAAAATTTGGATGAGTACCTGAAATGGGTTCCTGCTTTTGATGGGTAGATAGGTGAGTTGTTGTTTTATTCTCTGTTGTTCATACTTGGATTTTTGTTGTTAATCTGGCGAAAAAATATTAGAGACCAGTTTACTTTTTTTTCCCCTAAAAAAAACTGTATTGGGTTTTAAAATTCAGAAATTCTTCTTGATTTTTTGTTTTTTTTTTTTGGATATCGCCATGTGAACAAGTTCACTGGGAAATGTATAAATTTTGATAACATAATCTGCTGTTTTAGAAGCTGTCAGAAACCAAGTATAATTTCTGAGATGTAAAGATGTTTACTGAGATGTATTTTTTTTTTTTTTTATTAGTATATTGAGAAAGCTTTTTTATTGGATTGCATAATCCATTCCCATGCTTCAAACAGTCAAATTTGAACTAAACCTTTCCAAGATCATGCAAAGTAAAACACTTTAAAAAGAGGAGAACATATAACATTTGAAATAAGAAATGCCCTGATGGGATTGCTTTTGCTAGCAGGGAAAGTGTATCTTGGAAATAGTTCTAAAGAGCTCTTACCATAGCACATTTTCAGTGAAATCTGACTTCATATTTGATAATGATGTAGTGATTATTTATTTATTTTTTTATTTATCTAACTGACCTACTGTACTTCCTTTTAATTATGTGAGCTAAACCAAAATAAAAACTTAAAACTTGAGTCCAATGCATTTTCTGTGTGATCCCTCTCCCTTTGGAACTTCTGTGACTGAAGCTTCTTTATTAGTAGCAATTTGTTAAACTATATGGAAACCTGAGGGTCTGATACCGCTCCAACTATCAGTCCTGTAACAGCCGATACGGTTATGAATTTTTGTTTCACTGATCTATCGGCTTGTATTGGTATCGAAAGGATTAAAAAACCGATGGCCATTATTTAAATCCAATGAGTTTGGTCCTCCGACATGACTCCCTAAGTTGGATCCTTCGTCTAGAGAATAAGCTTTTTTTTCTACTATTTTTTTTTGTGGGGGGGGGCGGGGGGGGAGACGAAGAATAACACTTCTCATATATTTTAATGAAGAGACAAATATAAAAGTCATTTGCTTATATTTGTATGCTTTTCAGAAACAGGTAGTCCTTATGCCATCTCTTTCCATTCTTCTCATATGAGAAGATGTCAATGGTGTGAACTCAATTAAGGAGAAAGCTAATATGATTATCACTTTATAGGCTTCTAGGTCTGAATCATTTAGAGATATCCCCATGGCAGCTTCTTCTAAAGATTGGAAGGTAGTAACCTTCTTTAGCCACCTCTGGAGGTTGCTGTAAATGCTTAAATCTTATGGGTGTTGTTTGGGTAGATTAGATCAATTATTCCAACAAAAAAATTAATCATGAAGAAACCGATCAACAGTAGGTTTATACATGTCCATCATCTAGAATGGGGCCACTGAAGAAAATTAAAGCCTTCGCTGCAGTTGTATGATTCCACGAAATGCTGCTGTTATAAATTCTCCCAATCATTTGTCCTCGATACGCTTTTCTAGAGTGGTCACTTATGACTGATGGAGTTGTTAATAAAACACCATATATAATGCATATTGACAGTTCAATTTCCATGAGATGTCTAAATGTGACATGCGAAGCTGATTTGTTTATAGAAGCCTTCTATTTAGAGAGTGTTGAGCTTGCTTTCTTGTGATTTTATTTTCAAGGCAGTTTCGTTTCTTGAGAAATACTGTATATGATCATTTTCACCCTGGAGTCTACGGATACATACACAGTCCCTCCTCTTTTTCATCATAGAAGATTCCCAGGGAACATAATATTTTGTTGTGCAAAATGTTACTAAATTGTTTTATTATGTTTGTGTCTTTTGGAGGCAAGAGTTTGTGAGATTTCTTTTTTAGTTTGTTTGGTTTTATTAAGGAAGAAAGAAAAGTGAAGAATATGCAAGAATCCAAATGAAGCCTGTATTCCTTTCTTGCTTCCCAAAATGGTTAATATAGGTCTTGCATTTTGTCGTTATATTTAAGTGGCTACAAATGTATTTCTTTGTTTCATATGTATTTTCATTAGAAGTCTATCTGAGCTGATTGATTAATTTGAATGAAATTTGACCTTGGAATTCTTATTGAGAATTCAAGAAAATGAAATGAAGAGTACCAATACCATGTTTTAAATAACATCAGTAACAAGCATTGGCAGTATATTTGTAATTATTAGAAAAATCTATAAATGTTTGCATGGTATAATTCATTACGTTATTTATTTGTATGTGTCATGATTGAAGCTGAAATTGATCTCAAGAGTTTACCTTTCGAATCATAAAATCCGCCTTGGCAATGACATCTGTTGTCTAATAAGTTGGTTGGATGTATTGTGATTTAATTAGTACAATGTGTTCAGAACAGGTGAGAGTTCTTGCTCTGACAGATCACGACACAATGTCTGGCATCCCTGAAGCCCTGGAAGCAGCTTGCAGATTTGGCATCAAGATTATCCCTGGTGTTGAAATTAGTACAATTTTCTTCCCGAGGTTATCTTTTTACATGTTGGCTCAATCCTTGCACTGTGTGATAAAACATTGGTGTTATTTAGCTCTCTTTCTTACCTGGACACATATAGTGTATCACCATCATCATTGTCGCTGCCACCTGCCCGCCACCACCTCATCATAATCTTGCAATACCAATCACGGCTGTCACATTCAATTTGGGACTAGTTTCTTTTTTTTCTCTATTACACATTGGTAATCTTTTACAAAACACAGTTCCATGATTGGTCATTGCAAGAGCTGGGAAACTATAAATCATGGAGGATTTCCCTTCCTTTTCATGATAACATTTTGGCCCTGATGTTTGGAAACTGACTAAACAGGGGGGAGCCTGGATCAGAGGAACCAGTTCACATTCTGGCATATTATAGTAGTTGTGGGCCAACTAGATTTGAGAAACTGGAGAAGTTCTTGGCTAACATAAGGTATGGACGTTACCTCCGTGCAAAGAATATGGTTTTAAAACTGAACAAACTCAAGTTGCCTCTTAAGTGGGAGCATGTTACCAAGATTGCTGGGCAACGGAGTTGCTCCTGGGAGATTGCACGTGTCTCGAGCTTTGGTCGAAGCAGGCCATGTGGAGAATCTGAAACAAGCTTTTGCTCGATATCTTTATGATGGTGGACCTGCTTATTCTACGTAATAATTTTGAGCTTACCTTAATTTCTACTAGATCGGGTTGAATGCATATTTCTCATCCGTAAGATTAATGCAGATTTTTTTTTTTTTTTGCTTGTTATGGATTCAGGGGATGTGAGCCTGTTGCAGAGGAAGTGGTGCAATTAATATGTGAAACAGGGGGTGTGGCAGTGCTGGCTCATCCATGGGCATTAATGAATCCTTTTGCCGTCATAAGGAGGTTGAAAAGTGGCAGGCCTCCATGGGATAGAGGTTTACAGAAGTGACGGAAAACTGGCAGGTATATGTTTTATTGTCTATTATGTTTTTTTTTTTTTTTTTTTTGTGCATGTTTTTTACCCCTTGTAACTGTCCAATGTTATGCTGAAGGCTTCTATTATTCTGAAATCTGAAAGGAAATTAGATTTTGAAGTGATTGCAAGAATAATGACATGTCGATTGACAGATAGAGGTTAGTTGTTTTAAGAATTAATGTTTTTTACGAAGTTCCAATTATAATGGATAGAACAAGTGCCACCATCAGATGATCAATGAGATTTCGCAGATATACTTTCTTCACTTGCTGCATTTACTATCTCTGTGGAAATTATATCTGCGAAAACAATCAAAGCCTTGTTTTCTTCAAGTTTTGTACATTTTTTTCTGTTCATAGCTTGATTCATTGTTTGATCAACAGCATACAGTGAGCTGGCTGATGACTACAATCTTGTGAAGCTTGGAGGGTCAGATTATCATGGGAGAGGTGGGCAGGATGAGTCTGCCCTGGGAAGTGTGAGCCTTCCAGTGTTGGCTGTGCACGAATTCCTTAAGGTGGCCCGACCAATCTGGTGCCGTGCTATTAGGGACATTCTAGAGAATTATTCCGACGATCCCTCGGAGTTGAACTTAGATCGGATCATGAGGTTTGGGAAGACCAGGATTCTTAAAGGGAGCTCACCCTTTAGTTACTGCAACGATTTGATTGATCTCTGCTTATCATCATGGTTGACAAGTGAAGAAAGGCAGAACGCAGAGTTTGAGGCCATCAAGTTGAAGCTTTCTCGCATTTCAATCAATCAGGGAGAGATTCAGGCCCAAGTAAATAGTATCATCTGAATTGATTTACCCTCTTGTATTTTTTTCTTTTGGAGGTGATAATGATCATATCATATTCAATTTCTACACTTCTTTGGAGGCCCAATTTTCCACTATTAGGGGAGTTCTTATCAATGTGTCAACATAGTTTTTTGTTTTTTAATTCTTATTTTTCAACTTTTTTTTTTTAAGTGGGCTTGTTTAGAAACCAACTTTTGAACCTGAAAATGGTCTTACAAGATGCTAAAAGCAGCCAATATTTTTTTGAGCTCTTGCGTGTGTGATTGGGATGGTTATAAGTAATTCTCAATTCTGCTCAAATCCTGAAACTTTGGACTTCTATGATTTATTTGAAATTTCTACCATGAAAGCAGTGCAGTTGCATTGTGAGGGAATAAAGGTCATCTATGGCCTCTCCTAATATTTTCAACTTATCTAATTCCAACAACAAACTTTGAGTTTTTGACCCAGACAAGTGTTTTCAACCTGCATACTCTTAAATTTATTGTTTGCAAAAAATGCATCTTCAAGTTATGTTTTTGAAGCCATATTTCTAACAGAATTATATCTTAAAGATGCAAATTTAAAATTGCATCTCTTTGTGAATAGTCCAAAGTCAAAAACAATGAAGTTGCTTGTAAGTATATTAATACAAAATCAAAACTTAAATATGTAATTTTAAACTAGTTTCTTGAAGATGCTTTGTTAAAAAATTTACTTTAACATTGCTTCTTCAAAAATTATATGAATCTAGAAAATAAGTTTAAAATTACTGAAATGGGGTAGAAAAGATTTCAAAAGACTTGCATGAGGTCAAAAACTAATCAAACTTTACTTAAGAGTATTTATTTATTTATTTTTTGGGTTCCCAGTATTTATTTCAAGTACTTCCATTGGCAGCAATTTTTTACCATTCCATACTTCCTGGCCATTTTTTTCTTTCCTCCTTTTGCAATTCCATATTTCCCCCCATTCTTGTTCCAGCTTCTTTCTTCTTTTTTTTTTTTGGGGGGGGGGGGGGGGGGGGGGGGGGGGTTTCTTTTTCTTTTTCCCATGAAAATCATTGGACGGGCTCAACAGCATTGCTTTAGGCAGTCCATCTTTGTAACATGTCAGTCAACTTCGATTAAGATTCTGCTAATTAACCATTCAACACTTGTAATAGAGCTTTTTTCTGATTTATAGGTATATTTCAACATCTCATTGTCCTACAGAAATCAAGATTGGTTTTATTTTCACATCATTTAATTTCGAGTTTAATCTGACTATATTCATCATTCATGTGACACACCTTGGAAGCACATGATGTTATATTTGTTCAAACAGTGCAATAGCATAATGAAAATGATAATTTAACACAAAAACTAATCATATAATGATAATTTAACGCAAAAACTAATCATACTTATTTCTTACAAAATAATATGTTAGCCAATGGCCCTCAAGTGAAAAACCCTGCACTCCCCTCGATCCTACCTGACAAGTTCATCTGAAGCAAACCAGGACAACGGAACAATATGCGCAAGCAATGGTCGAAATATCAGCTGAATTTGCCAATTTCTATTTTCTTCTTTAGAGCCTTTTGACCATGGTATATGAATGAATCTACTATTCCCGCCACTGTGAAAACACCTGAATTTAAAAATATAAAAAAAGAAAAGAAAAGAAAGTCACATATGGTATAGGTTGTAAAAGTAATGGAGAGGATAATATTGAAATCTCTAATTTTTCACAAAACTTAGGAGAGAGATGTCTTTCAATAGTAAAGCCCAAGTTTTCATGGTTTCTTTTTCTTTTTTGGTTGGAAGTTTCTAATGTTGAGATCCATTACCAAATTACAGATATCAACATCAATCCAAAAGAGGGAATAGGCTTTGTTTGTTGTTGTTTTCAAAAACAGTTTTTTAATTTTAAAACGCGAAATACGCATGTCAAAATATATATTTTTTAATTTTTTAAAATTTAGATTATCATATCCAAATATATTATCACAATTTTTAAAAAATTAATTACAAAATTTTGAATATATTTTAAAAAAAAAATTTTTAAAATTGTTTCTGAATCACAATCCAAACGAAACAAGTTTTCTACATTATCTGACCTTATATATCATCTTCAATTTTAAAATTCATATATATATATATATATATATATATATATTTCATGGTGTATATACCAGCGGTTACCTGACCAAAATGTTGACAGAACCTTGTTTGCAGAGCAAGAAAATGGAAAGGGAGAGGGAAGGGGCAATGGGGGATGGGAGATGGGAGATGGGTTAATGGCATTTTTTTTCAATGAACTTCGAGGGATTGTCTAATCGCTGCCCCAGTCAGAATTATGTTAAAAAAGAAATATAGCATAATGGTTTTTTACCACTGTGACACATCAATTGTATTGGTGTGTTCTCTTATTTTATGCATGCATACATTAACAATGGATTTATTACAATGCATCTGATAACAGAAAGAAAACATAACAGTTCCACCCACCATGAATTAGAAAGCTTCCTAGACTCTCAATTCACCAATACTGGTAGTGTGGAACATATATTGAGGATGGAGGGAAAATAAACATTAAAATGGCAATGATAAAGTGAAAATAGGGAAATGTTTATGAGATGCCCCTGGATTTAACTCCCAACCGAATTGATAAAATTTGATGCAATGGAAAGATTCTTTATCTATGTGGGCATCATGAAACCAGAAACTATCACTTGGAAGCAACTGACATATACGCAAGTACAGACACTGAGGAAAGGATTATGGCTTGAATTAATGAACTGAGTGCTCATATTACCTCCAACTATCGCACAAATATGCGTCATGAAGTGTAAGAATGATGCATGTTCCTCTGTGAAGGTCACCTGCAACAAATAAAAATATTCTGGAAATAAGGAAACTGAGTTCTACAGTTCATCATTATGACTTTAATTATGCCACTTCTTGTACGAACAACACTACTATAGTTTCCTAGCAAGATTTTGTTACTTTTTTATGTATATGTGTGCGTGTGTACTCATTTTGCATTAGGATAAGTTCTCCACTTGGACTTTCCAAATCCCAAGAAGATGCCTCAGGCTAAACTGGAATTTTATCTTCTTACAACTTAAGGAAAAAAAAGAAAAGAAAATCCATAAAACTGATCCATTTGCAACACCCCCACCCCCCCGGGGGAAATTAATTAATTAAAAATATTGACCACTCAGCTTGCTACGGAATTACGTTCCCAGTCTCAACTAGGTTGTTCAACATGAAAAAAGAAACCCACCTTAATAGGAGAAAGGTCGTAAAAGAAGAAAACTCCAGGAAGGGACTGAGATCGACCCATTTCTGCACTCTTAAAATGCTCTGTCACAGAAAACTGTACATACCGATGCCCATACATCTTAATACACGATTCAATGAAAACTCGAAACAATCAGAAAATTCCATCTTCAAAATGTTTAGCAATACCTGGTTTGACTGAATAGTGCGGCCTCTAATATCAGTGTATATCGTAGGGACCACCTGAAAAGCAAACAGAAAATTTTCCTAAACTCCTCACTTTTAATGTTGACAATTTCAAAATAATGGCACATTTACCCAGGCAACCACACAAAAACAAGAAACAAACCTTCGGCCTCTGAAGAATACACATTTCAATCACATGGTCACATACATCTATTATGTTTCACCCCCTTATGTTGTCATTTTCTAATTTATGATACCTATTTACCATTTACAATACAAAGTGGGAAAATCCATCTCTTTCCTGAGCCGAAGCCAGAACTGGTCGTGTTTTAATTTAATGATGAAATCATGAAGTGATAGTCATATAACATAGACCACTCTTTAAGGGGCATCCCGGAAGTTTTTCTGCACAGGATGTTGGAGTTGAGCAAGGAACATCACTAAATTGTTATGTGCAGACGATACTCTCATCCCCATGGGTAGATAGGGTGCAGCTTATGCATTGATGAGTACTTAAGATTTGGTTGAAGCAGTAATGCATCTAAATAGGAACCTGAGTAAGAAAAATGTTTCTGATGGGTGAGATGGTGGATGTGAGGACTTGCCCAGTAACTTGGGATGAATGGTAGAAAAAAGTTTCCGACCTCATACTTAGGTTTCCCAATGGAGGTGGCATTTAACGTAAATCTATTTTGAAATCCAGATGCGGAGAGGTGGTGATAAAGACTAGCGGGGCAGAACAGAAACAGGAGAAACTGACACTTACATGGGAAACTCTACCCAATCTACCTATTTATTTAATGTCACTTTCCTTCATACTGATCTTGGCTGCCCAAAGCCTTTGAGCAGCCTCAGAGAAATTTTATTTGGGGTGATTCAAGTGAAGAATTTAAATCCCACTTAGTTGAATCGGAGTTGGTATGCTTGCCCTAGGGGACTAGGGAATTCATTCATTAGTGGTTACGAACAAGGCCCTCTTGGGTAAACGGTTAAGGAGTTTTGGTGTGAAGAAATATTTGCCTTCGAAGGAAATTGTTTAAATGGAACTTGGAAGAAACAAGTTTCAGTTGGTGGTGTAGTGAGGTGGGAGAGCAGTAGCAGGTATCTGGAAACAGAGAGACTTTTGCTATTTTTGATCTTCTAATTAGATTATAAACTAGTATTCACCATCTCATTCATTGCCAGATAAGATCCAGTTTGTGCTACTTTATTTCATCCACATTAGTGATTGTTCGGCATTCCTAAGATCAGTTGAAGATCTTTTGAGAAAATAAGGTTTAGGATTCTAACACTCCAGTGGCTAAAGCATGGAAGATGACTTCTTCCTTTTTTTATCTCTTACAATTTCGTTTTGAAAGAGCACAATTCGAATTTTTGAAGATTTAGAGCTGCCAGCTTTGGAGTTGTTGAATTTTATTTGGAAAATCCTAGTATCAACGACAGTTGAGAGGTATGTCCTTTTGGAAACTTTGAGGAATCCTTGTGTCTCACTAGGCATTGTTGTATCATGTTGGTTCTTTCCCTTGACCCTTGTATACATCCTGCATACAGATACATAATGGGAATTGGCAAAAGCACTAATCCGTTATAAATATATTCAAGTGAAATAATGGCCCAAGATTTGGAACCATCGTCACCTTCCCAACCATCAATATTTTCTAGAGTGTAAGGCCTGGATTTCTAGTTCTGTTGAGATGACAATGCATGGGTATGCCACTGTGACCATCAAAATAAAAAGAAACTCAATGATATTACCATGAGAAGATGTCATCTTTTTTCATCCTTAAATGCTAAAAAAAGAAAAGAAAAGTCAACAAGAAAAATTGAAGAATCCCCTGAGAATTCCAACCTTGATAAAATACTGATACATTCCATTTGGTGTTTCTTGAACCCACTGCACCCTGCAATGACAATTTAAAAAGCCAAAGGAAGAATGTATGTCAGTAGACTCCGTACAGACTCAATAATATAAAAGGACTTGCTAAAATTCAGATTTAATATCTAACAAAATTCAAGATTTTGATTAAATAAAAGGCTAAATTTTTTACATTTTGACAATTTAATATTAGAAGACATATATAAATACATTCCAGAAGATGATAACATTTGCATATAAAGTGTAAACAAGGAGAAACATGCTTTGCGCAAAAAATATGCCCATCACGCTGACCAAATTTGGTTAAAAGGTATATAAAATTTCAAAGATTTTGATGCAAGTAAAAAAAATAATTTAGCTTCATTTTAATATCAAGCAAAAAGAAATTGATGCCAAATTCATGAATTTGGGGCCTTGATTTCATCAATCACCGTTAACAGAAATTAAGCACATGTAAAAGTGTAGGTAGTTCTGGAAGATATGAAAGAAAAAGTTACCCGTCCAGGGGATTTACAACTCCAGGAAAATAGTCTCCAAAAGCTAACCTATTAATCCTGTGGCTAATCTGTATAATGCACCATCAAGTTACATTGAAAATAAGATAATGGAACACAAAGAGAAAGAACAAAATGATTGGAGTGCATAGAGATGAAACTAAATAAGATCAACTTCTTTAATAATAGTTTCTTTTTCAATGATTTTATCCCAGGAATATTAAGTAAGAAGATGGCATCTTACATTGTATGTATCCTTTTGAAAAGCTAGCAAATCGTGCACATGAACATTTGACTGATGAAAGCTTTTCCCAGGGGCAAAATGAAAATTCCCGGCCACTTTATTAACTTCCAGAGATCCATGGATATTGCATCCTTCACCTTCTTCATCTTTAATCTTTTGAATGAAGCCTTCTCTTTTGCACTGAATGCCAGAGTCACGTGATGTCAGAAAATTAAAATAACAACAAGAAGAAGTAGTAGTAGTAGTAGTAGTAGTAGTAGTAGTAGTAGTAGTAACAATAATAATAACAATAATAATAATAATAATAATAAAAAACTATGAAAATGATTGAATCATTTTTCTAAGCTAAAAATAAAGACACATGTATAAGTACATTATGTGCATGTGTATGTTTGTATTTTCAGTTGCAATTTTACTGTAATTTCAAAACTGCAATGAACTATGCAAGTTTCTAATGCTCATGATCATATTTACAAACTGCAGTAGACACTGGACAACACAATGCCTGTACAGAGGCTCAAGTAGGTTTACGCATCATGACCAAAGCATACATGCGTCTTCTTATGGCCACCTTGCTTTGTGATTTTCCAGAACTAGTGGACCAAAATAACACCACTATATGTGTATGATAAGAGTTGCTTGCGTTAGTCACATCATTTACCTCCTCATGTGGTTCCACACAATTCCCATCTTTTCAGAGAGCAAAAATTTAACTTGCCATGCAGAATATAGGGGGGAACTCCATCAAAATGTTAGATGAATTGTTGAAGCATATTCATCTATGAAACATCTTCGTAAATTTCAGGGAAAATGTTTGCATGGGTTAATCAGACCTTCAACTACCACTTTCACACCCAAACAATGGCTCCAACAATGACATTGACGACCGAGTTGTTTGTAAAAATACAGTATCATCCAATGCCTCCCTTTAGCACATCCATGAAGAAAGTTGGCCGGGTGATACACACATGCATTGGCAAAGGTTTTTAGCAAACTAAGGCATCTCAACCTTTTTATTTATTTGTTTATTTATTCCTTTGATCAATGGTAAAAAATTGAAACGATAAGCCCACCCCACCCTTTTAGATGTCACACCAACACTAGACCACTATGTTACGATGACTTTGGAAGGCATGTCAACCTATTTTATCCCTCCACAACATTAAAGTCTACAAATAAGTTAAGAATTGAAAATACAATTACATGGATAATTAAAGTATCAATGTTAAATATAAAATATTTGACCTTGTGTAAGTTCATAATGAAACTTGGGAAATGTTCAACGAGATGATAAACAAACATGAATCACAGTATTGTAGACAATGCAGGTTTCTCCCTGTGGGATTGTAGGGTCCCCATCCAGGTTTGTTGCATTCAGGACCCAGGGCCAAGACAACTGCTTCCAAATGGATCAGAAAATTGACTTGGTTGAACAAATATTATCAGTATTATATGGTCATGAAGTCTCTTGTCACTTGTGGCTCCTTCTAACCTGGGAAATTTTGCTATGAAATTCTCTTCCCCCTTCCCCTTCCTTTTCTCTCTTCCAAAGGATTTTCCGGAGTTTAGACATCCCTTCATCCAAACAACTCCCCCCTCCCTCGATTCTCTCTCCAAGTGAAAAAAAAAAGGATAAAACTTTATAAATTAAAATTTTTTTTTGGTGGCTCTAGGTAAGATCTTGACCATGGACCATCTCAATGATCTCATTGACAAGAAGCAGACTGTTCCCAATCTATGCACTATGTATTTCTCGGCTCAATGGCCATATTCTATCATTTGATTCATTGCACTTTCACATCTAGTATATTGTTTAGCAGCCTGGGTACTCAACTTTGTAGAGGTTATTCAATTGTGGTCTTCCCAACAAGTTCTGAGAAAAGAAAGGAAGTGGCAAATATTTTATTTAAAGCAAGGGAGTTCTCCTAATCATAATAAAGAATACTGGGTCACTTTGTTGCACTAACACAAGTTGATGTTCAAATTGTTTTAGCTGATTTGTTATCCTACATCAAGTCAAATTCACAATATATCTGGTTCCCCTGAGAAGCATTCTGAAGATAAAATATTGCACAGTGGCCAACCTGATCGATAAAATCTGGATTTGTAAACCCCCAACCTCGCCTTCGATATGCTTCACGAACTTCTTCACATGAATTACAACAATCATCATCTGACTGCAAAAGAGGATAATTGAAAAAATAATTCATCAAAGAAAAGTCGTGTTGGAAGTTTCTGCAGAAATTTTCAAAGTATATCAGAACATTTCTTATGAGTTATGAAAGCACAAATTTTCTAAGAAAAAGACCAAAGCAATTATGTTCTTCTTACTTAATCTTGAGATTTGATATGATGTATTATTTAGAATTACCCATGAATTACCAGAGTGCTAGGATGGGAAGTTTAGTGGGTGCCATATCTCCAAGGATTGGACTGGCCAAACTGCTCACTTTGATTCCTAGTAGTTTGCATTTCCTAATGCTTCAGGACTGCAAATACAGCTCAAACTCAAAGAATCTTGACTAGGTTGAAATTCAACATTTTTTTATCAATAAAGGAACTCTTCTTCTTTTCTTTTTTTGATATGCAATAGAGGCACTTCTTTTTGTCTTCTGTCTCTCTCTCTGATAAGAAACTAAACACATATATTTACACCAATAAAAATACTCCAACTAGCACTATTTATGGCCTTCCATGACAGAGATATTTAAAATCAGAATACAGCATTCTTTATACTCCCACTGCCCTCTCTAGCTATTTGTACTTGTGAAGAATACAAGACTGACGAGGAAAACATCATCTTAAAACATATCAAAAATCAAGTGTTAAGATGGATGAAAAGCAAATCACTGTCCATGTTATGGAGTTCAAATAGGTAAGTGTATAAAATGTGTGTGTGTGTGTGAGAGAGAGAGAGAGAGTCAATATATTTTTTCCAAGTTCAACAAAGACCCACAAAAAACAAGTCAATATTTCATTAGAAACGCTAAAAGAATCAACAGATATAATATGAGACTCAGCTATCCAAAAAATAAATATCTCATAAAAAGTATGCTTCAGCCTATGGACAGGTAGCTCCACGCCTCTACCCTTTTGAATATTCTCGTATTAAATTCACACCAAATGCACCACATAAGGCTCAAGGTGCCAACAACCCACACCTTCCTAGTGCGACGCTGGAGATATCCAACTCCTCAACATGTCCACCACCAACCCGAGCATAATCCACTCAATCCCAAATTAGAAGAAAAGGAGACCCACAGCTCCCTCACCACCCTACAATTCTGAAATTGTCAACAGTCTCGTCATCCCCTTTGCACATGTAACACCAATTACCATCCTATACCCTCTACGCTTCAAATTATCCATAATAAGAATAGCATCTAGTGAAGCCGTCCACACCAAAAAAAAAAACCACTTTGAGTGGGGCCTCTTACTCCAGATGCATGTCCAAGGAAAGTCCAGTATCCCTGCCTCGAAAAGGCCATGTAGAATGATTGAAGAATGAAAACTCAACTTTTCAACGACTTCCATCTAGTTGAGTTGTCCACCTCCCCTTTAAGCCACAACTCTTAGTGCAAATCTAACAAATCAATCACCTAATCCAACTCCCTATCCTAGAAGGCTCTCCTAGATCTTGGATCCCACACCACTCGATGTCCATCTACCAAGATGGAGAAAAAATCTACTACCAATGTGTATTGATCCATCGCAATCCAGAATAACAATGGAAGCCTCCCCATATCTATCATGCCAAAATCCTCACTCCATCTTCCTTCCCTACTTCAAACAAAATGAAAGCAGAAGTGTCCCCCCATTCCTTCATGATACTCCTGCACAAGCCCACCTCATTAGAGGCACCTGGTTCCCTCGGTGCCCATCCGTCCCATTCACACCCATATCCATAGTGCTTTGCTCCAAGATGAAGCCCTACAAGGAGTCATGTCAAGGACAGTAAGAAAATATGGAAGAGAAAAATTAATGTCATACAATTTAATTTTGAGGTACAGAAAATGTTTACTTTTACAGTGAACTGCATATAAATAGTTAGGAAGTTTGTACAATGGTGGTGGTGATTATCACAATGGAGCCCAACAATTAAAAATTCTAGCCTCCACTATTGAGTAATCAAACACACAGTAATCATACTGTAATCTATAAGGACATGTTCCCAAACATTTTTAGTTAACCAGCTTAACAATCCAAATTGGCATCTGATCAAAAAAATATGTATAAATGGTTCAATATCATACATGACTTAGCCACAAACGGGAAGAAAGTGGGGGAGGAGGAGTTGAAAAGGCAAATATACCATTTCTGCCCCATAACATGAACCACAATATTTTTCATTCTGCTCAAGCCTGCCACCATGTCTCTGCAAAGGCTTTTCAATCTGCATTAAGGAGGGAGAGAAAGAGAGAGAGTAAACAAATAAGAAAAGGGAAAGAGAAAATAAACGAAACTTCTTTGTTATGAACTAATAGGCAATAACTGAAGATAGAAACATTTAATTGTCCACTGGTTGGGACAGAAGTTTTTTCCTATGATAATATTACTTTAAAAAAAAAAAATCAAGGTGCAAAAGATAATTATTATTGAACTTCATTGAAGTGACCTGGTTAATTTTCCTCAAGCTTCAAAGAGAAGTATCCTTCATGATAACTCAAGCCATAAAGGAAAAAAATCTGGAATGCAGCAAGTCAACAAAGGAAGAATGCACAGCAAAGCATGTCTCTGCAAAGGCTTTTCAATTTGCAATTTTTTCTGGTTCCTAATTTATATGAAATGTTTATTACAGCTAAACAAAACAACAAAGGAAAAGTGCACAGCAACAGAATGCAAGAAAAAACAAAACAGAACTGCAATCCTGGTGCCTCCATATGTGAGAAATTCCCATCAGAAACCATAACAATCCACTCTTTTGTACATTGCATAGAATCCAGCAAGTCAATTGCTGACCAGTTAAAACTAATCCTACATCATATAAGACTAAAACAACTTTCTGCACCAAATGTCAACATAAAACCATCTACAAAGTCTCCACCACCAACTACTACCAAGTAGGCCTACTAATCACTACCATGTCCCATCTACAAAGTCTCCACCACAGGGTTTTATGCAGCCAAAGATGGGCCATCTGACAAGCCAGCACAAACAACCAAGTGGGCAGCATGCCCTTAAAATTTAAGATGCACTCACTCCAAAATCAAGCACTGAGGGGAAAGTATTGCATCATAAATGGCATCAAGCAAAGTGACCTTGCTTAAATAAATCACATGATTAAAGAACTCAACTACTCAACTCAACAAAGCCTTATCCCAACTACTTGGGGATGAATATATGAATCATGTCTCGCCATTTTGCTCTATTTAAAGACCATCCTCTCAGTTAAATCATATATTACCATATCTTTATTTTTTATTATCTCTACCAAAGTTAGTTGTGGTTGCCCCCGCCCCCTAGCATGACCCTCAATAGAACCATGTCGCTCTTTTTTATTGGTACATTTATTGGTCTTCGTACATGGCCATACCACCTTAGCCGATGTTATCTCATTTTCTCTCCTATAGGTACTACTCCTACCATCTGACGAATATATTCATTCCTAATTCTATCTTTTCTTGCCTTAGGCCGCACATCCATCTTAAGATCCTCATTTCAGTGACACTCATTATAGTTTATTATTGTTATTTGTCGTTGTTATTATTTTAATTTTCTGACATCACATGACTCTGGCATTCAGTGCAAAAGAGAAGGTTTCATTCAAAAGATTAAAGATGAAGAAGGTGAAGGGTGGAGTTATAATGGTCTGTTTTTTGATAATATCCAATCGCAGAGCCCTGGTTAACTCTACAATCTATGAAGGTTGATTTCCAATTTCTAAGGTGTAGATTATTTTGGTCTGTATAGCAGTTGTATTCTTCACTTGGATGGTAGTTAGAAATAAGTGTCTAATAGTGAATCATTTGATTAGTAGGACCTTGCCAATTTCAAATAGGTGCATCATATGTGAAGAAGATACGGAGTCTGTCAATCATTCAATTCTTCATTGCTGGCAACATGAGAGCTTATGGACCTTTAACTTTCTCTTTTTTGGGGTTCAGCATGCTGCTTAAGGTTTTCTTTCTGGATGGTAGATTTAAGCATAGAAACAAGACAAACAAAGGGTATAGAGAGGGGTGCCACATGCTCTTTTTCAGACCAGTTGGAAGCAGAAAAAATAGATAACTTTTGAAGATATAGAACATCCAACGATGCCATTAAGTATCTTATTCTCAATAAATGTTTCCTTTGGGTTGCTTTGGAGGGCATATGGGACAGATTTTCCATTGTTGTATATTTAGGTTCTCCAAAATTGTAAATTGGTGCTTTGGTAGCTTGTGCATTCATGGAATGCATGGTTTTTCCCCTTTCTTGTATATGTATGCACCAATTCCACACAGACATTATAAGTCACATTGTATGTGTATTGACTTGGGGTCAAATTCATAAATATGGATGCCTAGATCATGTGACTATCTGGCTTCATGGAAAAGGTTGAACTCCCCAATTAGTTGTTTATGTTGTTATTGATCTATATTATGTATTATAGTTACTTAAATTTGTGTGTTTCACAACGTTTTATCTGTACTTCCAGGCAAAAACAAGCAATGGTATTAGAACCATAGCAGAATATCATTGAGCCATGCCATGAGTCACCGTGCATCGTAGGAGCCATTGCTTGGGCCACTATACCCAATCCAAATTCCCATATGTTTTTTCCCCAGCAAATAACACACATCCTGACATCCATTGCCTACTTGCCACATTAGATAGCCAAAGATCACCAAGCACTAAGCCACCAGCCCATGTCCCATTGCAAGCCATGTCACATGACCATATCCCTACAGCTATGCAATCTGCCAACACACCCTCACACATACCAAAAAGCTGCTCTAACCATCTTCTAAATCACCTAAACCCTCTGGGAGGTCATGCAAGAGCAAATCACAGCTCATGACCAAGTCCAAACTGGGAATTCATTACAAATATTCTTTAAGTTCAACCCAATTAAATAAAACGAGGAGCAGAAATGAAAAGTGGAAATATGGAATAAAAACCAGTTCATCTTCATCTGAATATCTTACAAACTAAATAAATTCCCCAATGCAATTTTACTTGCTAATGATTTAGTACAATATACATCCAACAATTTAACATGCCTGTATGTATGCTTCTAATAAATACCATAAGGTGCTGAGTGACCACACTTTTGCATCATATAATAACAAAAACTCAAAAATTAATTGGAGGACAATTTGTCAACAAATGTAGGTCTCAAGACTCAGAGTTAATAATAGATGTGCACAACAGCTTGTAAAGAAATGTAAACACAGAATCACAATTCCACTAACCTTAGGGGCACCAATTCCATCCTGTCTAATTTCGATTACATTACCATGGAAATCAATTCTTTTCTTGATTATATCATGTCTCTGCAAGTTTAATAAAGTACAGGTATATAAACAATCAGTAAGAGGAAATGAACACAATAGTCAAGGAAAATTAAGTCAGAAGCAATACAAATGGATCAATATAAACAGTCAAAACTGGCATCTCTCCACAAGCATGATAGGATAGCACTATTAACACTAAATAAATAGGAACGAAGCCACTTCTTGCAGCACATACTATATCAAGATGTTGCTCCCCACTGATATCCATGGCATCAAGACTGAGTAACGAGCATGGAATGGCAGGAAAAGTGACATCAAACTGCATTTTCAAGCAAAAGGGGGTGTGGATTAATAAAAGCACTGAAGATTGGCTGGATTCTAGAATACAGGAATTGAAAGCAATATAACCAGTTTATATATATATATATATATATATCACATATTTATAAAAAAAAAACCACAACTTTAAGTCATGCAATGAAACTGATTCTCCAACAGGAGAAAGTTCAAAAGTTGGTAAGAACATTGTTAAAAAAAGTAACTACAATACAAATAAATCTCAGACAAGTAGAACAAGATCAGGGCCGGCTCAAGGGTAAGGCTAACAAAGCAATCGCTTTAGGCCCCACCTAAAAAGAAGCCCCAAATTTTAGGTATTTATAGTATAATAAAATTAGAAATCTACGATTAATAAAACTCTAACGGTATAAAAAGGCCTCAAAATCGCTTTACGCTTTACCTAAAGAGAAGACCCCAAATTTTTGATATCTATAGTATAATGAAATTAAAAGTCTAAGATTAATAAAAGTCTAACTCCACAAAAAGGTCCTAAATTTTATATATTTATAATATAATGAAACTGAAGTTTAAGGTAAATAAAAATCTAACTCTATAAAAAAGGCCCCATAAAAACTCCATGAAAATAATTTAATTCTAGAATTTTATTCGTATTATAATCAATTTTTTTTTTTTATTGTTGTTTATTAAGATAAAAAAAAAATTATGTAAAATATTTATTAGTAGAGTTTTATTCAATACAGAAATCTCTCTTGTTGGAAAATAAATAAATTTTATGTTACAAAAATTAAAATATAATATATATATAAAAGAAACAAAGTAAAAATTTAGATTAATATAAAAAAAGCTTCATTAAGAGTTGTTACTTTCTCGCTTTAGGCCCCCAATTATATTGAGCCGGGCCTGAACAAGATTAAATAAGGTATTAAAATCAAGTTCACCGATATCTATGGATCACTTAATGCAGGAATTGCAGGTATGAAATCCAGGTTCACAGAGACTTATCAAACAGAGTGGGGAAAAAAGATCACTGATGTTCAAAAGTTGGTAAGAACGTTGTTAAAAAAGGGTTAAACTACACCGACCTCCCTTGAGGTTTCTGACAATTACAAAGACCTCTCCTGAGGTTTCTAAAAAATTACATTGTCATCCTCTATTTTTACTAACAAACTACACATGTCTCCCCTCCTATCCAATTTTTTTTTCAAAATGACAAAAATATCCATTTCATGTTTTATTTTTATCACATTTTTTCAATTTTGACTAAAATTTTTCTAACTTTTTTTAAGAATTTTTTCATTCTATATAAAAATAAATTTAAAGTAAATAACTTATATTTTATTTTTGATCAAGAATATTTTAATCAATATTTATTTGAAAATAAAAAGAGTTCAAAAAAATTGGTCTAAATTGAAAAATACAAAAAAAAATTTAAAAAAAAATAAAACGGGGCAACTTAGTCATTTTGAAAAGAAAAAAATGAACTGAAGGGGAGGTATGTGTAATTTGTCAATAAAAGTAGAGGGAGACATGTGTAATTTCATAAGCCTCAAGGGAGGTCTTTGTAATTGTCAGAAATCTCAAAAGAAGTCAGTATAATTTACCCTTAAAAAGTAACTAAAATACAAATAAATCTCTTACAAGTAGAACAACATTAAATAAGGTATTAAAATCGAGTTCACCAACATCTATGGATCACTTAACGCAGGAACTGCAGGTATGAAAATCAGGTTCACAGAGACTTATCAAACATAGTGGGGAAAAAAGATCACTGATAGACTGATAGTTATTGGAATATCAGGAGTTAGTTGTATTTCCTCAGAAAATAATGATATTTACATTGATACGTAGGGTTTCTCCCCTTGAAGTATCTACTACAAGCTTTGTTTCAGTTACAGTGTGGAGATATAACCCTGCAACCGGAAAGAGGCATTAGTAATAATGAATCATAACTATAAGCATGCAAATAGCAAAAAAATCCAAAACTTTAACATTACGAAAATTGTAAAAAATAATTTAATGCTTCGTTAGATATATAAACACTCCTATCTTCAAATGATCACAAAGTGCAGGTAATTACAGTAACACGGGCTTATGTCATATATGGGAAACAGCTGGGGCATCAAGGTAAGTTTTCAATTTACCAAAAAAAAAAAGAAGTAAGTTTTCAAACCCATGGAGCACTAAACTTTGGTACTCTATTTTGTTGCATCAGGATGTTCCATCCTACTTTCAAGTTGAAACAAGTTCCCTATGGATTCATGCAAGCACCCTGTAAACCATGTGGATCAGGTAAGCCCTCAGGAACAGTCGAACCTGAGACGTCTGGTTCCTAATCCATTGGCTCAACTAGCTCATCTACCTGTGCTGGTTCCACTTTTGGTGCTAATAATCCCTCAATCTATTAAGGGCACTTCAATTACAAGGAAAGTCCCTATCAGATGCACTTACGAACAGAACCTAGAGTTTATGTAGAACCGACAAAGAATATCTGTAGTCAACCAGTATTGTACATGCTTGACATACATAGACCTTGACTTTGCTC
Source organism: Nyssa sinensis (assembly GCA_008638375.1). NCBI lineage: Eukaryota > Viridiplantae > Streptophyta > Magnoliopsida > Cornales > Nyssaceae > Nyssa > Nyssa sinensis. The sequence goes on along the minus strand of CM018039.1, from coordinate 6,907,985 downwards.
TCATTCATGATATTTATACATCATTTCTCAGTTTTTTATGCAGGTTATTCAGTATAAAAGTTGATGCAAACCATTGTAGTCATTTATGAGCACTGTAGCAGCTGATTGGCAGATTTGTTCAAATCTATACCCTGGAGCTTGGGATCCCACTGAGCTCTTTCAACAAATGTACTAGTGGCCCCTATGCCAGGATCTCATTGCATTGTTGCTAGATACCAGTGTTTGGTTTTCTACAAGGAGTTCATTGATATATTTCTGTATTCCAAGTTTCTGGAATAGTCTGTACGTAACTTTTTCCCCTAAAAGCTGTAAATAGTGTAAAAGGCAATATTGTTATTTCACTTGCAGAATGGCCAATGCTGGCCATGAAATCATGAGTGATGTCATCTTGGTTCTACCAACCTTCCCACAAAGCCTAGTGTATTAATTTTCAATTTCAGAAAAAAACTAACACTTTCTTTGATCACCTCAAAAAAAATTTATAGGTTGGTCTAGACCTCACCTATAACCCAATTAAAATTAAAATGGTGACTTAGTATTTTCAGAGACGGAGAAATTTTTAAAGATTGCATTCACCGTTCATAGTTAATCTTACATTTTTTTCTGAACCTTTATTTTCCCATCCTTGGCATTGTCGGACTCCCCTATGTATTAGAGCATTCTTTCTTTACTTTTTTTTTCAGTTCTTTCTTTACTTGATTATCTTGCTTTCCTATGGCAAAAGCTCTACCCATTCCATCACTTGCCATCAACTAAAAGTTTGTTTAGGATTTTTCACTTGTATATGATATCGTTGTAACACAGAACAGGTTGTAATGCAGAATATGTGCTGCAGCTTTTTGTTCAACTAGCAAGGAAGAACTGTTCACTGTTCCCAGCAACACTGTAGCTTCATCTGCTGAGTGCCCACACTTCTGTCACTTCTACAATCTCTAATGCTACAGTTGGGAACTATGGGCCCATCTTCAGTAGCAATAACTGATCTTCAGGGTCAGCTTCCTCTAGTAATCAAGAATCTCTTTGGTTTTTGACTCTCGTGCCTATGATCAGATAACACCTGATATTTATATTCCTGCCCGCCACACATGCTGGTGTTCTAAGTGACGCTTTTATTTATTGATGATTCAACTTTTTCTGAATCTTCTAGCGCACTCTTGACACTATGAATCCAACAAGACACTTTTGTAACTAATGACTTCAAGTCTGAAGCTTTTATCTAAAACTTAATCAGTTGGTAAGCTCTAATGATCATGTTTGTATGGTATAGCTCAATGCTTCTCATTTTTTTGCAGAATCATCATAAGTGGGTATGCTTTAATATAAGGACCCTTTTCATCTACCTAATAGGTTAACCCTAAGTGACCAATTAGCGAAGTGGAAGCGGGAGTAAGAGCGGGAGTGTCCAATCTGTTAAAAACTTAAGGTCCAGAGCATCATGGCAGCACCTATATAATAGAAATAAATATACATTTTATATGAGTGTACATACATATAATATATTTATGGTAGGAAAGATATATTATTTTCTAATGATGGAACATATAATATATTTTATAGTAATTATTGCTAGTTTATATATATATATATAAATATAAATTATATTAGCATAAGAAATCATGTGGCCAAGTGGTACCTAACACCTTTCACACAACCTTGGCCTTAGGTTCAAGTTTCCCAGCTGTGGTGTTGGAAGCACTCAAGAGCATGGTAACAAAGACATATAATGAGGACAAAAATGGGAACACAGATGATCAGCAGTCCACCTAATGCCAATCTGTATTCCTGAAATATCCAGTTCGTAGATTCATCACAAATGATGTCGGCTCTCCAAGTAATGCCAATCCAAACTCCCAAAATTTCCAATCGTGAATTCATCACAAAGTCAGGTCCGAATTCTCAAAATCACAAATTGAGAGGAGGAGCATTACCCATTTCGATACGAGTCAATAGTAGTTCATTACTAAACCAATTAAAGCAAGATTTATCATAGTTAAGCTTGAATTGGGCGGGATTGAACTTAATTAGGCTACTTTTGTGCGTCCTTGCCCATAGAACTATATGGCTCTGTTCGTAGTAAAGCAAAGACCAAACAATAGTCAGTTTAGACAGGGAAAGGAATCTATCTCCACGTCACTTGCCTTAACTGAATATTAAGGAATAGCCTCACATGCAATTTACTGCATATTATCAATTATGAATTCCATTTTGTGCTTTATGCCTGGATCATACTCCATAACTCATTCCTCCGAAACTATTGGGATGCATTTTGAATATCCACAGTCCATATCCAGCACTGAGACCAGAGTAAAATTAGCAATTTTGTTGGCTACTCTTCTACCTGAAAAAGGTACGAGTACTACCCCATGATACCATTATGAATGTGGTTTCCATTCTTCTCCAGAGGAAAGAATTCTCTGATGGAGATCACCGGCAATAAAGAAAAGCTTCCATCCACCCCTTTTTTCTGTACATGTTAGTCTTGCCTTTCCTTTGCAGAATTATCTTACTTTAATTTTCAGTCGCAGCTTAGTAATCCTACTCCTGCACAAAGTAATAATGCCTAATCTAAGGACGAAGAACTAATGACTATTGGTGCCCTCGAGCTGCAAACCATGGTCTAATGACATGCCAAAATCCTCTTTTAAATCCTAGTAGTATTCAGGTTAATACTAAATACTACTTCCGTCTCCCTTTGTATTATTAATATTTCCCTTCAAAAAGCGATCAGGTTTTGTAAAAAACGTTCTACTTTAATTCCATGCCCCAGTGTACTTTCAATTGCATCACCTAGTGTCTTCTGAGTTCTGATCAAATGTCATAGTATGTCCCAACTTTAAGAGTGGATTGCGATGAGCAAGTATCAACAAGAGTTAAGTCAAGCCAAACTTTAGATATAAAGGATTGTGTGGAGAAATACTGAAATAGTCATCTGCAAACTTGACAAGTCCATAAGGAAAAAATAAATTTTAATGCTAAACCCAAAAAAAGAAAATCAAAACCCCAACATGGTATTTACCTTTTGAAGATAGAAATTGATCAAACAAATACGCACAATAAGGTTATAACAAACAAAAACCATAAAAGAAAACCCTAGGCAAGCAGAAAAGAAAAAAGAAAGAGGGTTTTAGAGAAAGACTGAGGGACCAGAGTGACATACTGAGCTCGGAGAAGAAGAGCAAGAACACGACGATTGAGGAGACGAGGGTGATAACCCCACCGGAGAGTGTACGGCTAAAGAAATCTTCATTGATTTTAGGGTAAGCATCCAAGTTCCGAAGCTTGTTGAAAACTTTGTCCATCCCCACCACCAAACCAGAATAAAAAACTCACCCCCCCAATTCTGAATGTACTTAGATTATATAAACGTGAAAAAGAGGGACCTTTCTCTCTCTTCCCTGTCTAGCACGGCCGGCGCTTAAAGAAGTGACCTGGAATCGCCGGAGAACAAAGTATGCTGATCACTGGGCTCTTTTAACTTTGGTTGGACCAGTTGAGACGCTGAGAAGAATAGAGTCGGGTCGCCTGGTTGTCCAATGGTCAATGATCAACACATTAACAGGGCAATCATACGAAAGAAAAGAAGGTAATCTGACGTCATAACCAGTCTGGTGAGTCCTGAAAAAGGAAGGTTCAAGATTTTCTTGCCATTATTAAGACGACGAACAGATTCACCACAATTAATGAAAGAATCATAGTTGAGAAAGGAAGGCTCCTTGTTTTTGTTTTTAAAAACAGTTTTTAAATTTTAAAACATGAAATACGTATTTTAAAATATATTTTTTTTAATTTTTTAAAATTTATATTATCATATTCAAATATATTTTTATAATTTTTAAAAAATTAATTACAAAATTTTAAATATATTTTAAAAAAAAATTTTAAAAATTGTTTCTAAATCACAATTCAAACGGAAAAGAGTTTTCGACCGTTCAATCGTGTTTTTTAATCATTAGTCTAAGGAAACAGTTTTCGGTAGGTGTGGAGTCTGCAACATTTATCAAATATGATGACCTATTAACAAAGGTACTTAAGATTACTCTAGCATGATATTATTAAAAGTATATATTAAAAGAAAGAAAGTATCAAATTTATTATAGAATTTTCATATTCAACAACCACAAGCTACTTTTTTTGCCAAAGTTATTCTATGAGTAATGTGGCAGTCTTTAGTAGTAATACAGTAAATTTTATAAATTAATAAAATTTATTATTCTGTAAATTCATAAATTAGTTTTTTAAATAAATTATATTAATATTTTTTAAAATAATACTGACGTTTCTTATTTATACTGACAAAATATAACGACTTTACTTTTTATTTTTAATTTTTTTAAAATAACAAAAAAACTCATCTTATTTTTATTTTTTTGCATTTTTTTAATTTTGATCATATTTTCTAACTTTTTCTAAAAAAAAAAAATAAATTCTATATAAAAAATAAATTTAAAATAAATGACTTACATTTTTTTAGTCAAATAAGATTTTAATTAATATTTATTTAAAAGTTAAAAATAAAATATGAAAAAATTGACTAAAACATTCAACATGAGAAGATATATAACACATGTAGAGTATGAGAAACTTTAAAAATTAATTTATATAATATAATTTATTGATAAATATAAGATACTTTAAGAGTAAAAAATAATAATTTTAATATCTAAACAAGTTAGAATACGAATGGAGTTGAGACAGTGACCACCCCCATCCCAAACCCGACCCAATTCCATAATATCATTTGTGTTACAATATATAATATTGTTATAATTTGGATAGGATTGAGTTGGTGGGCCCTTTTTTTTTTTTAATCAAATGTGCTAAAGCACAATGGATAGCACATGCTGCATGCCCGAGACTTACACTAGTGACATGTAGTGTTGGGGTTGGGCGGACTAATCCTTTTTTCTGGAAAAAACAAAAATGAAAGTGACTTCTAATCAGAAAACCTATCAATTCAACATGCCCTAGATATAAAGGACAAAACTACCAGTCTATTGTGTCTTCTTAGAGGACATCACTTTAACAAAGATATCTTTGCTTTCCGAGAGAGGTCTATTAATGTTTTATTTTATTTTTTAAAAATGCAACAGATATCTTCTACGAGGACACTTTTGTAAAAATACTGTGAATTTGCAAAATTTTGTTTTAAAATACCCCGAGTTCGAGAATTTAGAAAGATTACAGCAGTACAAATTGGAATTATATTTTAATTGGTATATTGGCTTTTTTTTCTTCTTATTAATCGGAATAGACGTGGTGTTCTAATTTTCGGATCACAATAGAGCCAATGCCAAGTGATCCTGGATTAGATTGAGGAATTTGGAGAGAAGATTTTTAAAAAAAATAATAATGAAAACTTACACTGAGTTTATACACAAATAAATTTATTTTATTTATAATGGAAACTTTTCAAAATGCTATTGGATTTGGATGGATTAAATCTCATTTTGAAATTGTTTCAAAAAATGGTCAAATTTAATTGGAGTAAGACTCTTTTATTTCCTCTCTCATTCTCTTACAAGTTTAAAAAAAAAAAAATCATCGTTAGTTATTTGACAAATTTAATCTAGATACTGTTTCATAATTTTTTTATAAAAAATATTTTGATAAATAAAAGAATAGATTTTTTTAAAAATTTTGTTGTTTAAAAGAAAAAAAATGCATTTAAAATAATATTAATTCTAATTCTTTTAAAGGCCTATTAAAATTATTTTTGAAGTATAAATAAATGATACTAATTGAATAGATATAAGCATGTATAAATGCATATGCTTATATAAATACATGTATAAACATCTGTACATATAGAAGTATGCATATATAAGAACATATTACTTGTTTGTGTGTGTGTCTGTGTCGAGCCCGCCTCCCTATGTAAGCAATCGTTCTAGTAGAGAAATGTCGGATCTGAATTCTTTCCGGTGCACGGGAGAAAAACCCAATTCAGAAATGTCCATTCATACATCACAGGACTGGACGACTCATTCAGGTGAGCCAACTTCATATTCCAAAACATTCTAACTTTCTAAGAAATATGATAGCATGAGATTCAAATAGTCAGAAGCTAATACATTAAACATGAGAAATGGCAATTAGCATGTATAAATGCATATGCATATACACACACGTGTGTATATAAAAACATGTATAAACATCTGTACATATAGAAGTATACACATATAAGAACATATTAATTGTGTGTGTGTGGGCGCCCCCCCTCCCTATGCAAGTAATCCCTGTAGCAGAGAAATGTCCATTCATACATCACAGAACTCGTCTCCTCATTCAAGTGGGCCAACCTCATATGCCAATAAAATAAACATTCTAAGAAATATGATAGCATGAGATTCAAAGAGTCAGATGCTAATACATTAAACATGAGAAACGCCAATTAGCCCCACGCCAGTGAGGAGGAGACCTCAATACTGCAAGGCAGATATCGCAGTTGGCCACTGCCAGTCATGGATATGCTATGTCCTTATCTATCTTCTAACAAAGATTTTTTGCAGCATTCATCGCGCATTAAAAATCTCCACCAAGCAAATAAAGGACAAAATTAGCATGGCATTGTGATTTGACCAGCATAAACCCAATTTTTCTCCACTAAGACTTTTGTTAATGATGACAAAGTTGTATCCACCGAAACATGTAAGCCCTCTTGGCACAAGCAGTTTATGTTTGCGACCAGACCACCCTAATACATAGCAATTTGGGGGTTTAACATCAATTACTCTCAATGTAGGGTCTGGGGGAGAGAGAATTAGATAAAGGAATATGGAAACAGACGTGATCTTAAAGAAAAGAAAAGAAAATGAAAATAATTATCAGGAGAATAACTTGAAAACTAATCTTAGCGACATTATGGTAAGTGCTTCTGGAACCAAAACAAAAACTAGATATCAGATATGAACAGCTTCGGTCTTTTTGGACAAGTAAAACAGATTCGACAATGATTTATAACATACTCCTCGTTTTTTTCAGAACCATTACATCATTAAGTTCATCCAACTTCAACCCCAAAAGAAATTAACAATAAACTAGAAAAATTAGCCTAGTGCACCTACTAATTAATAATGTATAGATCAGAAGAAATCTTGGGTGCAAGTTGGTGCTTAATTAGTAAAGCTAAGCATATCAATGTTTTTGCCATTCTGCATGAAATATGAATGAAAATAGAAATGAAAAACAAGTCAAATTAATTGTTATATTTCCCTATCCAAAACATGTGTGCAAGTGAATTTTGTGAGACATCCATAGGAATAGAAGTTCTAATGCAAATACATGCAATGAAGCAAGTAATGACGCCTATAAGAACTGCAGAAATCAAAAGTATTAATGATGATGACTCCGACCTTGATGACATTTTAAGAGCCAATCAACAAGTGCGATACAGACAGTTGTGTTTAATCAAATGACTCGGTAAACCAATAAATGGTTGGCATAACTAACATGTTGATGTCTAGATGCAGCATCATCTGGAACTATGGGTAAAAGACAGAAGATAATTAGCTTATCATGGAAACCGATACAAAGATATTCAGTGACAAAGACTAAAAACCAAATCTCAGATATGACATCCAAAACATGGAATCAAACCTGGCATCTATATTGGGGCCTCCGGAATGTTTTTTATACATGATCATGCACAGTAATTCAAAATAGAGAGATTAATTGCAGCTGTACTGAAGCTATGGTTCTTTATTATTTGTCATCAATAATCAGCAACCTTTTTATCTGCTTCAGGTGGCAGTTTCTTCCTGACAAACCATTTTCTCAGTCATCACAGGTGGACTAGTGATAGACCCATGAATCTGCTCATTCAATAAGTAAGGTTTAGAAAGATTAGGTGACCGTCTAGCATAAAGTCTAGAATCTCTATTTAGTATGAAGTTTTGAATTTATACCAAATGTAGGAAATCTCACCATGGTATGTGACTTGCCAGACAAAGCATCATAAGAAGGCATCACAGATGAGTCTGGGGGCCTGTGAAACAATAGGTGTGCTATAGACCGATCTATAGGATTTGTATTAGTTTCCATATCCATAAATCCAGTGCACCTGAAATAAAATGATTAAGCAAAAATAAGATAAAGACAATGGACATTAGTCATAGCAGAACTTAATTAACTAGAATAAAAACTGAAGCTAATAATTTTGGTTCATGGTGGTTAGCACAAAGAATGTCCTTTATACAACCCAGTAAAGAAAAAAGTTTCTCTCTCTCTCTCTCTCTCTCTCTCTCTCTCACTCTCTCTCTCTCTCTTTTTATTTTATTTTATAAGTGGCACTTGGAGTGGGAGTTGAACCTTAAGTTTTGCTCTATTACTGTCTCTTCGTTATTTTTATTTTCTTTTTCTCCTTTTGGCAACAAAGGTTTAAGACATTCCCATAATTTAGGGAGAAAAAATTTCCTTTTTCTCTCCCCAACCTTCCCACCCGCAGATGGTGAAAATGCACTAAACTCAAATGTGCCATGTGGTATTTGATCATAATCATGTTCAGGTTTGTTAAGGGTATTTGTGATATTTGTGTTAAGGTTGTTAAGGTTATTTTTATCCAACTGTCTATAAACATTTTAGTATAAAAATTCAAAGGAGTCAGCCCTAGGGTGGAGCTCTTTGATATTTTTATTTTCTCGTCTTTTCATGCTTAACATGTTATCACAGCCTAATATCCATGCAGAAGTGATTCTATTTTCTTCTTTTCTTTTTCAATTTTATATTCTTTTCTTTCCTTATATTTTCTCCCCTCTATTTTAGTTTCTAAAAAGAATCCACTGCTCATCATAAAAAAAAAAAAAAAGATCAGATCAGATCTGTACTAATCTACAAATCTACGTCAGATCTGCACTAATCTACAAATCTATGCCAGATCTGCACTCGGCTCCATTGTTCACTAGATATGCACTCATATACAGATCTGCGTTAATTTGTTTGCTTCAGTCACAAATCACAAGTTTTTATTGTCACCGGAATTGTATAGTAAAACGATTGTTGATGTCATCGCTGAATACCAGATCTGTTAATGCCTCGTCATACCAGATCTATTGCCGTCTCAAGCACTAAATCAGTTCAGGCAATGTCTTTGTTTATGAGGCGTGGACGTTTAGGTCTAAGCCTATCGATACTCTTATGGACCCTAATACCAAGCTATTGGCAGATCAAGCCGAGTTGTTAACAAATCCAGGTCAGTATAGGTGAGTTGCTATTATTCGTATTTTGAGGTATCTCAAAAGTGCACCTAGTTGTGGTTCTATGTATCAAAACCAATGGCGGATCAAGAAATTTTAGCTTTTTTTTTTTTTGGGCTGGGGGGGGGGGGGGGGGGGGGCCTTTCTCCCCCCCCCCCCCCCCCCCCGGGATCCTCCTCTGATCAAAACCATGGGCATATCCAGATTGAGGATTACACAGATGTAGACTGGGCTGGATGTCCATCTAATAGGAAGTCTATTACTGGATATTGGGGATAATTTGGTGTCTTGGAAGAGTAAGAACAAACAGTAGTTGCTATTAGAGCATAATTCTATGGCACATACTACTTGTCAACTAATGTAGTTGAAACATATGTTAGAAGAACTTAGTTTCGAGCATTCTTGTCCAATGACTTTATGATAATCAAGCAGCAGTTCATATTGCCTCCAATCCAGTGTTTTATGATAGAACAAAGCATATTAAAGTTGATTGTCATTTCATTCAAGGGAAAAAATTGTTGCACAGTTTGAATTTGTACAACACGTGTAAAATCTATTGATCAATTGGCAGGTCTATTTACTAAACCATTGGGTGGTTCAAGGGTTAAGTATATTGTCACAAGTTAGGTGCATATGATAAATATGCTCTAATTTGAGGGGGAGTGTTTAGGGTATTTGTGATATTTCTGTTAAGGTTGTTTACCCATGACAGTTAAAGATTTACTCAACACCCCATACATAAATTAAATCTCACATGCCTTGAGTTGGTGCATACTACAGGGAAATGATATTAGCACTTCATATTTTACCAAAAGGAATCCACTTGTAAAATGAATTACACAATTGCTCTTGCATTCAAACAAAAGTCATCTAATCCACATTTTTAAAGCAAATTCATTAGCTGTTATTTTTTTTCGATAAGTAAATTCATTAGCTGTTATTGCCTCTTAGTCACTTCTTAGGTAAGACTGTAAGACCAATGCTAAATCAAGTTTGCTTCTAACTGAAAGGACTAACACAGAGCATATTGAGGAGGTCTTTTGGCAAGCATTTAATATCTATCTATTATCTATAGAGAGTAGTAAAAAATAAGAGATTACAATACTGTGGTTCACCTACCTATTAGGAGCGAAAAAACATTGTTTCACCATAACCACCATGTGGGGTTAGGATTTAGAATTTTGCTTAGTTCAATGTGAGATTAGATGGTGTATCTCTGTTGTTTCATTCTCGATCCTAATTAATGGTAAGGCCACTGGTTTCTTTAAGAGTTCGAGGGGTATTCGACAAGGAATCCATTATCTCCCCTGTTGTTTGTTATGGTTATGGAGGGCTTGAGCAGAATGATGGATAGATATGCGGATAGAGGCCTTATTATGGGCTTTGGGATAGGTAGGAGTTTGGAGCAGCGAATTGTGATTTCTCACTTGCTATTTGTAGATAATATGATAGTATTTTGTGGGGCTTCATATTCTCAATTAAGATATTTGAGATGTGTTCTACTACACTTTGAGGTAGTTTCGGGATTGACAGTGAATCTGAATAAAAACGAGATAATTCCAGTAGGGAACGTGGCCGATGGTGAGGGCTTGGCATGGAATTTGGGGTGTAAGGTAAGGGATTTTTCTACAAAATACTTGGGATTACCGTTGAGGGATCCATCCAAGAATAAGGCAATACGGGATCCTATCATTGATAGATTTCAGAACAGATTAGTGGGATGGAAAAAGCAATCCTTATCCAAAGGTGGCAAGTTAACTTTGATTAGAAGCACTTTGGCAAGCCTCCCAACTTATTTCAAGTCTTTATTTCCAATTCCGCCCTCGGTGGAGAAGAAGTTAAAGAAGATTCAAAGCCATTTTTTTGAGAAGAAAGAGGGTGAAAGGAAAATTTGTTGTTGAGTTGGGACAAAATCAAATACACAAAAGAGGAGGAAATTTGGGGGGTGAAAGAACAGCAGATATTTAAGAAAGCTCTCTTGGGTAAATGGTTATGGAGGTTTGCCACAGAACAAAATCCCTTGTGGAGAAGGGTGGTAGTGGCAAAGTTTGGGTGTGACCTTGATGGGTGGGCGGTGGTTGAGGTGGAGGCAGTGTTGTCAAAGGCGCTCGCCCAGTTTCCTAGGCGACAAGCCGAGGCATTTTCAAGGCATAACTCTTTGCTATGGTCCAGGAGAGACGAATTGAAGAAGGCAACCATGAAGCGAGAGGTGATGTCCAAGCGTTAAAGGCGTTAAGGCGCTGCCTTTTTAAACTTATCATATTTTACATAAAATGTCCCTGTTGTTTAGCTGGTTTCTTATTTCAGGTAAGAGGCAATTTTGTCAAAGTGAAGTTAAAAAAATAACGGGAGAATATAAACATGTGCATCCCCGACTCCCTCATGGAAGACAAAAGGTAGGGCTTTCTCCTGGGACTAAAGGTCGTAGGGCTTTCTCTTGGGACCACCGTGAAGAAGAATCAGCAGCAGGTGAGGACCACATCATTGGGAAGAAAGGGAGGAGCAGGAGCAAGGATTTTGGGACCACACAGAAGAAGACAAATAGAAGCTTTATTGGGGGACCACAAAGAATAACAGGTATGTGCTGTACAAATCTTTTTCTCTGTTTTTTTTTGTTTTCTTCCTTCCTCTTTCTCTATTCTATTTTTCGTTCTTTCATTACTTCACTCTCATTACTCTCCCTTTTTCAAATATCTTTTGCTATACAAATTTTTGTTCTCCACCTCCTCTCCCTCTCTCTCGGCACTTCCTAGTTCTAAGAGTTTTTTTTTTTTAACTTCAACTGTCCTTTTCCCTCTTTCTCACTATTCTTGGCACAGTTCTTTTTTTTCACCTCCTCTCTCTCGGCACTTCCCAGTTCTGAGAGTTTTTTTTTTTTTTTTTTCACTTCTCCTTTCCTTTTCTCCCACCTCCTCTCTCTTTTTATCAGTTTTTTTCCTCGTCATTTTTCTCCATTTTTTCTTATTCTGAAATCAGTTTTTTTAATTTTTATTATTCTTTATGTTATTTTTTTTCTCTTTTATTTTTCTATCTTCCATACTCTCTCCTCACTTTCTAAGTTTCTGACTTTCTATATTGCATGACTACTGCAATCAGTTTTTTTATTCTTACTCTCTCCTTTCTTTTCTCTATTTTTCTTATCTTCTGCATCAGTTTTTTAATATTTTTATGCTTTCAGCTTTCTTTCTTTTTCTCGTGTATAGACCTGCGATCAAAGCATCAAAATTTTTATATTTTGTATTCTGGAATCTGTCACATCACATGCTTATTTTGCATTCTGTAATCTGTCGCATGCTTTGTTTACAAGCAGATGGATGCATATGATGCAAATGAAAATTTCCATGAGCACCAAACTTAGAATTATCATATCACTTATACACTATAAGTTGAACTCTCTAGTGTTACATGATACTTATATAATTATAAGACATTATTTGACTATGGATAACTTAGTTTTTAATGTATAATATAATTTTTATTTTTATTTTTATAAGTTAGCGCCTTACTTCGCTCATGCTAGCGCTTTTTTGTCGCCTCGCCTTTCGGGGTATCTAAGACCTTAGTGACTTAAGGGCAGTTTTTCGCCTTTAGCTACACTAGGTGGAGGGATCCTACGATGTTAGTCTATGGAAGTCCATTTACAAGGGCAAAGCTGATTTCTTACACGGTGGGATTCATGGTTAGGGGAGGATAATAGGTGAGACTTTGGAAGGATGTTTGGTGCAAAGATTTGATTTTAAAGGAGAACCTTCCTTGTCTTTATGATTTGGCCACTAACAAGGATGCGAGGGTGGGGTAAAGGATTATTTAACTTTCGTGGGTGATGAAGTTTGGGCTCCATGTTTCATAAGGAAATTTTATAACTGCGAGATGGCGAAAGTTAAGCGGCTCTTGTTTCTTCTTCATCGTTGCAATCCGAGAAGGGAGGAAAGGGATAAAATTGTTTGGAAATTGATAGAAGCAACACATTCTCTGTAGAATCCAACTATAAGGATTTAGCTAGAAAGGGGAATAGCAGTTTTCCTTGGAAACCAATTTGGGGCACTAAAGCTCCTTTGACAGTTGCATTTTTGGTTTGGTCTCTTACATTTTTTTTTTTTTGGGGGGGGGGGGGGGGGGGGGGGGGAGTTCTACCAATGGATAATTTAAAGAAACAAGGATTTCATTTGGCAGGAAGATGTAGCATGTGCTTGACTAGCGAGGAATCAATTGATTACTTGTTTCTTCGGAAGTGTGGATGTTTTGTTCTCCTTGTTTGGCATTTGTTAGGTGATGCCTTCGTCGGTTGTGGCTTTTTTGAAGAGTTGGATAGGAGGATGTGGAAGAAAAGCAAGGAGGAATGTACGAAGAATGGTTCCTACGTGCTTGTTTTGGAGTATTTGGAGAGAAAAGAACCAGAGTTTTTTTTTTTTTTTTGAAAGGAGATACAATGTCCATTTGTAGATTTAAAGGTACTTTTTTGAACTCTTTATAGTTTTGAATTCTTGAGGCATACCACTCATATGTTCATACTTCAAAAAAATTTGGATGAAATGAGGCTCTAGTTTTAGTGAGCTTCCTTTTGTAATAAGGCTATCCCCCTCTTTTTTGGGCTCATTAATAGAATACTCTTACTTATCAAAAAAAAATAGATTTCACCCTTTGCTTTAAATCAAAGACATCCTTGTTTAATAAGCTCTAGTCACACTACTCTACAAATATATTTGTGAGTACCTTACTTTCCAAACGTGTCGAGCTATCTTTAATCACAATTGCACCTACTAATAAAAGGTTGCATAGAATAATGAATGACAGCATAATAACAGAATTAGAAAATGGCTGTGATGATATGCAGTAGAAGCTAATAGTTTGTGGAGGAAAGTGGCAAGAGAGGAAGTCTAGAAATGGCAATAGAAGCTGTTCAAGGGAGGTTCTTTGGTTGTTTGGGGTAAGGCTTCAGAAAGAAATTAGGAAAAACTAGGGGGAGTTATCCAAAAATCTGGGATTCGCAGTGGCAGATGGCAAGCGGGTAAGGTTCTATCATGATGTATGGCATAGGGCATGCACCTTTAAAAGTTACCTTCCCAGATTTTCTTTGAATCACAATTGACAGAGGAGCCTAGGTTGCAAACTATGTTCAATTCATTGAGGAGGGAGAGATCCTGGGAGCCTCGCTTCTTCTGGGCTTTGGAAGACTAGGAACTGAAGTGCTCAAGGTCCCAGGTTCAACTCCCACCCCAAGGGCCACTTACCTATCCCAAAAAAAAAAAAGACCAGGAACCGAAGTCCGTTAAGGCTTTCACTGAGGTTTTATATGGTGCTTCAGTGTGTAGAGAGATAGGATGCTTTGAGTTTGAGGTGGGGTCCGAATAGATCGGGTCGGTTTGGAGTGAATTTTTTTTTGTAGGGTACCATGCGGAGAGGATGGCTGTCAATTACCTTGTAAGGGGATATTAAAGCACCATCAAAAGTTCTTTTTTTTTTTTTGGGTATGGTATGCAGCTTTGGAAGCAATTTTAACTACAGTCAACTTGGGAAGACATGGGAAGAGCAAGAATATGAATCACTTGGTGCATGCTATTTTCTATCTTTGGTGTTTCCTGGGACACGCCTCAGGACAATGGATGTGTTGAGTGGATGATAGGCAGTAGTGTGTAGCAAGGGAGTAAAATAGACATCATTTTGTGAGGGTGGAACTGAAAATTCATAAACACAAGAATATCAATCTACATACATTTCATTTTTTGACTTTCCAGCAGTATGCCAAATTCTTTATTTTGTTTTGTAAATTTTTATAGGTGACTTGAGTTGTCTGCAGTAGAAGAGTGATATCAACAACTCTTTTACTTCGCATTTCTTCCTTCAGTTGTTTTTGCTCAAGATTCTTGCTCCAAGTCCAAGTTGCAACCCAAGAAGTGATTTTTTCCGAAGGAAAAATGAAAGAAGAAGAAGAGATGCGGGGAAGAGGAGGAGGGTTTGATGATGAATAGATTACTACATATACATACACTAATTGTTTATAATAAGAATGAAGTGCCTTTTATTAAGAAGACTTAAATTATACCTCCCTACATATACTATAATCCTTAAGCATATCTAGGAATTTTCCATTTTTCCTCTAATTTTACAGTTCTCCATATCTTTTTTTCTAGCATTGATATCCACATTGAAACGTACCAATAGATCTATATTTTGGGCTCTTGACATTCTGTTGATTTCAGCATTTGACTTGCTTATCTATTGATATTAACTAATGTAATGATGTGGAAATAATGATGTTAATAGCGTCATCCTTCACAAAATGGAAGCTGAAGGAGGTGGTGCTCAAGTGTACAATAATAAAAATAAGAGAATAGCAAGTGTGGGTTTTTGTGTTGGAAACTTGACTTTATGCAAAACTGCATGGAGCGGATGAAGGAAGAGTGTTCAGAGATTGGCGAATACACGTCAAACTGACATGAACGTTCAATACAACAACAATAAGACCATTACAAGTAACAATACACAGTTAGTTAATTAAAAACATGTTCATAAATTAAGTGAACAAGAATGTTAATATAGATGACGAGACAAGAAATGCCAAAATTAGAAATGGATAGTTGGATACATTAGAGAATGTTGCAAGGGAAGCATCAACTAGGGGCAAGATCAAAGAAAATTAATGTAGGAATGAGGATCATAGCTGGGTTCAACAAAGATTAAAAAAATACATCACTAATGAGTCACGTGGTTCGGACTGAAGGACAAGAGGAAGACCAAAAAAGAGGATGTGAGAGACATGTATCCATTAATAGAAAGTAATGGTGACAAAAAGAGAGGAGCAGTGGAAGGATTTGCCTATTAGTTGGGACAAAAGCTTTCTTCAGTATATGTGAGAAGCACAACTATGGTCTTTCTGGAGGTAGCTTCAAGTTGCAAGGCAAAAAATTAAGCGGGTAACTTAGTCAACAACTCTAGTACTCCAAGAGACTTCCAGCGGAAAAATGTGTCTAAAAAAATGATTACTGATACGTTGGTTCTACATTATTTTTAACGACCTACAAAATATATGAGAAAAAGAAAATAATGTGCACTGGTCTCATTAGCAAGGTCAAAATAGGAAAACCAGATTCAAGACAGACAAAATAGGTGAATAACACCATTTTTCCATGTACAGAATCAACCTGGATCTACAGGACATATTTAAAAACCTGGCTTGCCTGGGTTGCTGAGGTCAGTTAGATAGTCCAGGAACACAGGCTTAAAAAAAAGCATTTTTTTTAGTGCCTATGTCATTACTCGTGAATGAAAAATAAATAACAACAATCTGTCCAGTAGTACCATTTATTATAAAATAACATTAATAGATTGAAGTGAAAAAGGCAAGAAGTGATGACATACTTATTTGTTCCTGTCATCCATTAATGTTCCACTGGTCTCCGTATCATCTTTGCTGCCACCATTCACATTTGCATAGTTATGCCTTTGCTCAGCACTCCTAGCCAAACGATACAGACTATCCCTTATGCATAATTTTGTCCTTATATCCAACTGAAATCAAGCAGGCTCAGCTTAGTCGGTTTCAAAAAAGTAGAGAACAATCAGAGAACATCATAAGCAGCATCAGTGCACACAATTGTCATACATATAAAGAAACCTTTCAGTGTAATTCTTGCTCATTTTTGCCAATCACCTTCGTTCACTCCAACCCACGCCCAGCTGCTGCCCATAAGGACGTGCAAGCATAGAATAATGCAATACAAGAAGAAAGTTTCCTTTCGGTGCAACCTATTTATCACAGCATGAATGCTAGGACATGGCAGTCCAGTTCTTTTCATGCACGCACAGGAGAGTTTCTAACTCCGCCCACACTCATGGTACAGATAGGACTGCCCACAATTTATGAATAAGTTAACATCCTTCCCACTCATTTACAAACCCTACATTCAAGCAGAACTGAAGTAATACAAGATGACTGCATTTAGAACCTTCATAGTTTCACTGACGTCTCTAATAGTTATGTCATGTTCTAAGTGTATACTAGATATGCATACAGGATAAGACACTATCAAAGAAAATATTATCATACACATGCAAAAACTCGTAACACATGCTCCTACTTTCTTTCTGCATCATGATAGCTACAAAACCAGATGCTTTTAGTTTGAATGATATAATCGGAGTTAAGAAAACCATTAGCACCTGTTCCATGACATGTTGAAGCTGGTGAAAACTAGTTGCTTCAAGTGAGATTTCATCCAACCGAGAGCTCATGCTAGAGCTTTCTTGTACATTTGAAGAATCTAACTCTGCTGCAATTCCCATGCAAACTCCAACTTCACTGTGATTTTCAACATTATTTTCAGATTGATGGACTTGCTTTCGAAAGGATACAGGATTGAAAATTGCAGTTGGAACCACCAAATCCACACGTTCACGGTTGGTCTGGAATGAGGGTTGAAATCCTTGTCGGAGATGTAGCTTTTCGCTCTTCTCATCCATTGTTATAGCAGGAGCCTCAAACGAATGATTACGGGAGCTCTCCATAGACTGCACTTGATTTGATGCATAAGAAGACTCCTTTGGGGAAAGAGATGTAAGGCCATTTTTTTCAGATACAATACCAGATAGTGTTGGACTGACTGGAATTTGATCTGAAGGATGCTGATAGTCTGAATGCATATAAGGTATATGGGTCTGCAAGTAACCAAACGTATCAGATCCCATGTTTTGCGTTTGTTGCCGAATGTCTGGAGAGGGGAAAACTTGATGAGATGAATCCCCAGAATGAAGCTTTACATCTTTAAATTGCAGGTCACTAATATGATGAAACGAACCACCATTTTCTAAGCATCGTCCTTTCCTTTTTCCTTCTGATTGATTATGTTGCTTTGACTGTTTTTTATGCAAATTAATCTGCCAAGTAATAAAACATCTATAATATTAATAAAAAAAAAAATATAACTCCATAATTTCAACCAAGCTGCTAGGCTTAGGCCTAACATAGAATAAATATAATAAACCACCAACTATGCATAAACCAGGTGACAAGAATGTACAAGAGTTTTGAAAAATAAACCATATGTCAACAGTAATCAAAAATGTATAGTGCATGCATAAACACAATCAAAAATCCGAATTTATGTTCAAAAGAACAAATTTTGTACATCATTCACTGCTTTTTCAGTGCATTCCTCCTCTAATCAATTTGAATTTACACAAAAAGTCATGGAAAGCAATAAAATTCTCATAAATCCATTGTTTTGTAACATACCATTGCATTGTAATCATTTTTAGACTGGTTAATGGTTGAAATTTTGAACTGAATGTCACCATTGAACTGAACTTCCTGCAAAATAATACACAAATCTTGATGCTTTTGATTTGGTAAACAAACATTTAGGGTTCCTATGAGTCAAACAGAATGTAAAACAAAAACAATAACATGCATTTGATAATATGATTAACTTCCAGACCTGCCCTTTAGGCGTAAAATTATCCTTGCTTTCAGAAATTGTATTGGAAGCGTTCATAAAAGACAAGTGGCCAAGAGCAGGCTTAGCATCCTGTGTCTGAGAACTAGATTTATAGCTAACGGATGCACTTTCCAAGTTGGAATCATTGATTGAAGAACTTGCATTATTCAGTTTAGAAGGTTCATGATGGTCCAGTATATTTTTTGATGGATTTGACTCTGGACACGAAAACTTCAAGTCTGACTTCAGTACATCCTCAGATCCTTCAATGGCATGTGACTGATGAAAACCAGCCTAGCTCATCTTCATTATCAACACCCCCAAGCCCAAATGTTGAATCACAACTTCTGCAATATGAACAAATAAGTAAATATGTGTGTGTATCTTAACTCCCTGCATGCATAAAGAGGGGGGGAACAAAAATCTGCTCAAAATGAAGGTAATATTTAGTAATAATTACCTAAACATTCTATCAACATCCTCAAAATTTCCTATATCAGGCCACCCATAATATAAGAGATCACTAGATTCTTTGTCCTCGCAATCATTGTCCAAAAAACTGAGATCGTTGTCTGTTTGAGAAATGTGGCCGAGTGGATAACGATAGGAGTTACCATCAACAGCTGCACACCTGTCACCGGCAATAGGATCATCGGCACAAAACTCGCTGCTAATTGAATCTATTTTGTTGCTTTTGAAGCAATGACTCGACATCCTCAAATTATCAGATGCTAGACTTGGCTCTTCTTTGATTGAGTCACTATCACATGAAGCAGGAAACACACCCTCAGGTGTGTGAGACCATGAATCATTTTCCAACATTTTATGCCTTCTGCTCTTCAGAGTTGGAAAGTCTCCTTCCTCCTTTCCCTGACCGACAAATCTAGCAGCATACCAGTCACTAGTATTACTTGAAACACCAACTATTTCACGTCGAGGTTTCTTGCGGCTATCACCCTGAAATGCATTTTCATTCCCATGTTCATCACCAGGATGAGGCACTATATGATCATCACTTTGACCAAATTCCTCCCAGACAATATCTTCAAGCTGTAACACCAGTTACAGAATTTTAGCTGTGTAATGACTGCAGAGTTAACAAAACATTCTTAAAATACTTTCCACGAAATAAGAGAAAAATAAACTAGGCAGAGAATTTGTGATCACTTGTGAATGATGGTAGTACTTGAAAAATGCGAAGAAGATTTAAGATTGCAGCCATCACTCCATGGCCCATACTGGAAATTGTACAAGAATATCAACATAACTAAACTAAAAAAGAGAATTTAGCATAGACAAATCAAATTCAGTCAGAAATTTAAGATAAACCCTCAGCCAGGACAAAGTACAATGAAGACAAAAATCTCACTCATATGAACGACAGAGGCAGATGATGGTTGAAGATAGTTCCTCAATATGGTTACATGGGGTGCAAGGATATTATTACACAGCTCTCTATTTAAAGGTCATACAATGGAGAAGGCACTCAAACTAAAGAGAGAAGAAAACATTGGCACATGTATAGATGGAGGGAGGGTATCAGGAACTATATATTTTTGGCTTTATAAGACTTGATAAAGACCATGTGCGTGTAATTTTTTATTGGAAGTCTTTCAAAATCTTATCATCGAAGAGGAAGACTTAATAGAAGTATTTTGAGGAATTTAAGTGTAAAACGTTGTGAAGGAGAGTGTACGCTACTTTTAATTGCTCTTGTCCAAAAAATAAGCTATCAAAAAAAAAAAACTGGTGTGAACTTCACTGATTAATTGGACAGAAGTGTTTCTGAAATCCTCTCTAGAAGATGACAAGTACTTTCAGCTCTGAGTGAACTGGCACTTTTAAGTGATTTCTTTTTTTCTTTTTCTTCTTTTTTTTGATCAGTAATATTTTTAAGTGATTTCTCTTCGCCAAACTAAGATGATTTCAGTACCAATAATTGTTGCCCTCCTTATTTAGAAATAGTGTTATTTGTCCACATCACTCGACCCATTTTCAATAATTTTATGCTTTTTCAACATATAAAATCAAGGTTTTGTTCAATAAATTCCACATTGAACAACCAGGACTAAAATAAACACAGTATTCAGATCCTTTATTTTATAATTTTTTTACTCTTCCCGTTTTCTAAAAAAAAAATGTAAAGAAATATAAACTTCGTGCACCTTCCCACATAAATATATGTAACTATATTCTTTTGAAGTATAAAACTGAGTTTAAATGACAGGACATGGTTAAACTTGCATATTTTCTTGCGATAATTAAGGGGATATAGTGAGAATGGCAGATGAGACTGCTACTAAGACAGAAACATATCTCAGACCACTCCTAACATTAACCACAATCACCATTCTAATAAATTATAATTGCAGGCAGCACTAAATTTACTCATTAATAAAACGTATCAAATTTTGATTAATCAAAAAAAATTATTTTCATACATAAAGGGAAAAAATACATGTATTTTCAGTAATATTCCCAACATTCTCTTAAACTGCTTATAGGAATAGAGGCAACAAAGTTCTAAAACACACTTGAGGCATCAGGTGCTTCGAATAAATCAAGACTCATATTTTGTATCTGTGTATATTTTATTAAGAAAAACATGTGAATAAAAATAAAATTAACAAAAAATTTTAAAAGGCAATAAGCATTTCAAGCAAGCCAACAATAAATGAAGAAGAAACAAATGTATGCTATCTAGCATACTAACAATTAGTTGTTTTCTTTGATGAGATTGCAAAAGAATACAAATGAAGAATAGAATTAAACATATTTTGGGAAATATGTAAATGGGTGTGTCCCCCTTGAGCGTTATTTATGAATACATTTGCTTATAAATATATATATATATATATATATATTTTTGGGAAATACAGTGTGCTGACATGTCGACACGAAGAACTGGATTTTAAAGGGTTGAAGGAAGAAGTACCAAAGCACACCTTAAATGTGTCATTCATGTTCCTTGGAAACACCTGTGCCAAGTGCCCAATCCTTGATTCTAATTAAAGGCACCTTATGATGAAGCTTTAATACAACTAACATCGAGAACCATGGAATTACCTCTAGATATATTGTGAAAGAGGCACATCATTCGGACATCTCTATTAATAGAAACTAACCAATCCTGCTTATTTTAATATATCCCAACTAAACAACCAAAACAATCCCACTGGTAAAGGTAAAAACTATATAAATCTTAGCTCATAACTGTATTTTTTTTTATAGGCAAATCACACACACACACACACACACACACTTTTTTCCCTTAAGGGGACTTGAACCCTCAACCTCCCATATGAAGGGGTGGAAGAGGTACCAAGCAAGCTGGAGCTTATTGGTTAGCTCATAACTATATTTGTGGATTGGCTCTTCTGGAGTAGTACATAAAGAGCTTATGAATATTGTAATTATCTATTTATTTCCTTAAATATGCAATTTTAAACATGCAACATGTAGTAGGCATACTTGAACAATGGTTTAAAAGGGACTATTGAATTAAAAACAAGATGAAAAAGGCAACAAGGGAGGCCAAAATTAAGCATTTGACTGATTGGATTATGGTTTACAATGCATCCAAACAAAACAAGGGTCATGCTACTTCTTGAGAATATAGTTTTTGTTAATAAAACAAGGGTAGGGGTGGTGTTGAGTTAGAATTACAAAAAGATGCCCTAGAATTTACATGTCTTTTAAAAAGAAGGATTGTGATTGAATACAAAATACTACTTAAGTAAAATTGCGAGTAAAAATGAGATGTAATAAAATTGATAGGTAAACCTATCCAAAAGTGACCATTTCCTTGATCTTTGATCAATCATCCACAAAAGTAAACCAAGGATACTTCCTAAGAGAAAGATGGATGAAGTGAGACAAGCCTTTGGAGATTAAGCCATCATAAAATTACACATCAAGATAAAAGGGAATGTTCTCCAAGTATATGTTGAGGTACAAATTGTTACATAGTTGAGAGAGAACATATTCCAAAATGAATATAGTTGAAATGAGGATGTTAAAATAGGATATCAACAATAAACACATGGCTAGAATAAGAAATGAATACATTCAAAAAAGATAGAAGTTACATTGTTTGATGCCTTATTTTCATTATCTTTTTAAGTTCTTTTACAAATTAATAAGCAACATGCACAGGCATAAACATCTAAAAACTTCCTTAAGGTGGGAGATAACCTCTCTGATAATGGACCACTTTATAGAAACTTTTTACTATCTTGTCCAACAGTTATTGGTAGTTCGGGTGAAACAAGCAAAATTGGTATGATCACCAGTTACGATAGTGGAAGTAATAAACACCGCGTATGGGGAAACCAAGGAGTCCACGAGAGGCCCTGATACACATGTTGGATCTCAATTTGACCCAAAATCTTAAGCTGTTAGGTCTTAGGCTCAATTATGTATATTAGTCCTTCCTTATTACACTTAATTACCCAATGTGGGCCTCCACGCTTACATGTTACCTTAACAAATCTCTCCCGTGATGTGTGAGCTACCACATCAATCACAACTCCCCCTTCAAAACAACCTTTGCCAATATAACTCATCTAAGTGTACCGTGCTCTTCCAAGCACCAACACTCTCCAACGAACTGAGCCTGAACTGAATACACCGTATCAGCAACACCACGATATCACCAAGTGTTTAGCTACCAAGACTCTACGAGTCACCAAAGGTCCAACGCCAATGCCAAACATGCCGTGTAGGTGGCGCCACGATATCACCAAGTATTAGCAACAAGATTTGACTTTTTTCACAAAAGCTACCAAATACTTTCTGCATAAAGGGTTGTCTTGGATCTTCACACCTTAACTTTGGTGTCACCTGCTACAACAACAAAAGCATAAACACTGCATATTGGGGAGACTGGGGAGTCCATGAAGAGACCCTAATACACATATTGGATCCCAACTTGACTCAAAAGATTAAGATGTTAGGTCTTAGGCCCAATCATGCATATTAATCATTCCTTATTACACTTATTATTCGATGTGGGACTCGAAGCTCGCACGTTACCTCAACATAACCAGCCCAAAAAAGATGAAGGTTACTTGGCTTTCTATTGTATGTAGTCTGAATAAAGAAACAAATTTTACATAGAAAGTTATTACTGCAACATTTACATTTTTTGAGATGTATAAAATGATTAGTAGTAAATCATTTGGAATCAGTGTTTTTCACGAATTTATTAAACGCTGCACATAGAAAACACTAGTAACATATATAAATAAATCATGTAGTTATATTTGCATTCTATTTCATGATTATATTAATTTCACAAGTATTCATGTATGCAACAAATGGTGCCAAATGATATTTCGCTGTTTTTTGCTAGGTAAAAAGGTGAAAAACCATTTTCAACTTGTCTAAAATATATGTGAAGTATAACTTTGGTATCCTTTTATGTGAGCTTCACGACATCTGAATTGATGCATTTTACTTGCAAAGACAAATTCCATGAACCATCATCTCACATTCAATACATTTTATGCATTATTATTTCATGATAACAAACTTGTTGCGAGAAATTACAATAAAAATATATAATATGCAATTAGTAATAAATAAAGATTCATGTAGCCGACCCCAAAAAGTTGGAATAAGGATTTGTTGATTTGAGTTACTAATAAATAACGGACAATAAATTTGTCACATGTTGAGAATAATTCGAAAACATTAACAAATAATAAGAATTCAGAAGTTCATCGAACACTTACCCAACAAGAAATTACAAAAGAAAGACTAAATGATTAAAGGAAGCTTGTTGTCTTTCTGTTAATTAATAAAGAAATTCCTACCTCAGACATGCACAAGTCAGACATTCCTTCAGTTCCCTCTATCCAGCACTAAAAGTACATGCAATTGTCTGCTCTGGTGTCATATTTAACACACAACTCGTCCGTTTACCTCCGTTCGCCCAATCAATGAAATCAAAAATTTAAGAGAAATGTTAGAAATCAATAACGGTGAGCTCAAATCACAAAAACCCTAAACTCCCCCGCCCTGCCCTGCCCTGCCCGTTTGGGTGCCTGAGAAAACAGAGGAAATACACAGACAATTAAATTTTTTAAATCTTTTTTCAGAAAATAAAATGACCAATTCGACTATGCCAACTGGCTCATAAAGCTCAGATTTCTAGTGAAGTTTTTAGCTTTCTGTACTAGCAAATGATGAAAATATAATAATCTTATTCTCTTTTAGAACATTTTTTCAGCAACCAAACAAAGCATAAATCAAAACCCCAAGTTTATTACAAATACCAAACAAAATAACATGTTTTCAATGTTTCCACAACAAAATCTAACAAAAAAACATAATATTTCAACTGAGCCACCATTTCAACTAAGATCTTGAACCGAAAAACTCACCTGAAAATAAATCCTGCGCCAGAAAATTACGAACTTGGCCGGAAAATCCAATACTTCCGAGTCACAAAGCAACGAACAAAGCCCTAATTTAGAGAGCGAAATCTGGGAGCTTCTAGAGAGAGGCCTTCGTGACGAGCTTTGAAATTTTTTTTCGATTATTTTATCAATTGTTTTTGGTAAAAATAAAAGAGGGTCACGAAGAGGTGACACGTGGCGTGGAGATCAGAACAACGACGGCAGAGACAGGATGTGTATCAGAATTCGTGGACGAGAGGAAGGGTTGAGATACAATCAGTTTCTGTGATTTTATTGGTCCACGTATAAAATAGCTCTAAAATGGCGACACTTGGAAAAGGTAGGGGGGGGGACCACATGAGTCGAACCCGTGGTGGAGTGCGCACATGGCGTCGCGTGTTGGCAACTTGGCGCTTTGCTTATTGGTAATGAAAAAGTTATTACTTTGATTAATTAAATATTTTCTTTTGCCGACCATTTGTCTTTTTTCAAATCGCACGGTAATTTATTCGGCGCTATATTCATTATATCGCGTTTATTTAGTGACAAAATGACTATGAGATTAATTGATTAAAACGCACAATGGCGCGATATATATTTTCAGAAGTCATTTTTATTTTTAAATAAAAACACCAAAAATAAGATAATAAAATCAATTAAATTAGAAACTCATTTAATATTGACTCCTAATATAAATAAATTAAGTTTATTATATTTTAAAATTAATTAATTTATTAAGATCAAATCAGTAAGTTAATAAATGCTTTAATATTATATTAAAAAAAGTAAATTATTCAAATTTTAAGAAATAAACAAATTAAATTTAGCATAATTTAAAATTCGTTTATTTTAAAAAATCAAACCTAAATATTCATTAATCAATTCATTTACAATCCTAACCAAAAGCAATGTTTCATATCATTCTTAAAAGCTATTTTTAATATAAAAAATGTTATAAGATACTTAGAAAGTCATTTTATATTTAAAAAATAACTCAATTGCATAATAAAGAAGTGTTTTGTATTGGATTTTTTTTTCAACTTTTAGAATTATGAGAGTGAAATGATATTCAATTCAATAAAACTTATCTCAACTATTAATTATCAGTTACATGAGTTTTGTTTTCATCATTTTAAGGTCATTCATTCGATTAGACCATAAGTTAATTTTATTTTTTTTTACTATTTTTATCATAATTAATTTTGATCCATTTGCCCTTTAACATGTTATTCATATAAACAATGTAACTTTTCTTATTGGTAGCATGTGTTTGGTCACTACTTTTGGTAATACATGTCATGATTGTAATTTCATCTATTGTACTTATACTATAAATCAAATTTTTTACTTTGTATTTGGAGTTTCGTATTTAGGATAATAGATTTTAAAGAATTGATTATTGAAAAATGAATTATAAAAAATATAATTAATTTTTTATCTGGGTATTTGATAAAAATTATGTAAAAATAATTCTAATTATTAATTTTCCCGTTTATCTTTTAAATTGAATAATGTGTAATTGATAGGTTCACGCGTGAAAATTGTGAAATGTCAAATGATTTTCAAAATTTGTATTTTTTTTTTAATTTTTTCAAACCATAAGTTTACTTGTGTGCTTCATTGTTGAACTTAATTTGTTTTGAAAAATGCTGTCAAATACCTCAAAAACTGATTTTAAGTCTTTTTCATTTCTTTTCTATTTTCAAATCTCATTTAAAGAAAGAAAACAAAAAAGTGGTTCCAAACCAAGTGTAAGGGCATGTTTGACACCACGTACAGAGTTGACATTCAATCAAAAGTCCAAATTTATGAAATGTTAGTTCAACTTTAGAATGAATTCCTCTAACACATGGTTTCATTGTTGTTTGATAAAACCTACACCTATTTTATTTGGAAAATTCTCTTTCTCCTTGTCCATCTCCATGTTGACAAAAGTTAAATCACTTTAAATGGAAAACATAGAGTACATCATTTTATAGTTTGAGATAGTCTACTCAAAAGATGTTGGAACACATCAAAATAATAAATTAAATAGTAAACTAATATTTTTCTCATTAATTATTGGCATGGAGATGATTAAAATTATCAAGGAATGGGCATAAAAACCTTGTGTTTATACCAATTCATGGATATCTTAGCTAATTAGAACAAATTTATGCACAACAAACAAAAAAAAAATATTAAAAGGACTGAATCTAATAAGCAAACAAATTTATTTTCCCTTCAAAAAAAATAATAATTGTCCTGTTCTCTGTTTTTTTCTTTCTTCGTTTTTCTATATTTTTCTTACTTTTTTTTTCTTATTTTGGTTGGTGGGAGATAGTTTCAAATGATCGTTTAGTATAACAGTTGTAAACTGCTTATCACATTTTGACATGAGACTCAAATCCAAAACATAATTTTGTGTTATTTAGCAAGGCATTGCGATTCCCGCAACACAAAAAATGGAGAGAGGTTGTAGTTCCATTCACCTGATTATTCCACGTTTTGACGAAAACAATCTTGGATTGCTTATCAAAGATGTCAATATATATATTTTTTAATTGCATTATTTTGATTCAGTACCTCTTTGAAAAGAAAATTTTAGGTTTTTCAACTTAAGTATTTGAGACTATAATCTTTGTACCTTAATTTATTTTGATCATGTATAGAGTCTTTTATACTTGATTATACAAACCCCCCAAACAAGCATCAAAGACACCAATAGACTCAAACACACAACAACAAATTACCTGAAATTGCATACCTAACTAAATTTTCACAATATTTCCATGCTGCAGAACAGCAGAAGAGAGACAACAAACCTAGGTTCTCCATATATCTCAAAGCCATAGAATTTCCAAGCCCATAAGATATCCAAAACATTACCAAATTTAAGAGTAGTAAACAGTGACTCTGCCCACAATTAGAAAAAATATTCTACACTGTTATGACTGGCCGGTGATATCACATGTGCTTATATGGTGACTCCGGCATCAAATATTTTAAAAAGAAAAAGGAAAATGGACTAAACCTCCATCTTTGAACTAAGAAGGTTTTTAAACTAAGATCACTTGGACATGAAATCTGAGACTTTTTGGAAAGTGGATTCATCGCATGGAAGAACAATGCCTTTCTGATTATGGAACCCAAATTCCTCAGCAGCTTTGTGTAGCAGTTGCTTGAAAGTGGGATTCTTCAAATAAGATGTAGGAACAACAAATCTCCTCAGTTCTTCACCTACATAAACCACAAAGTGCCCCTTTGGAGCACTTTTCCTACCTTCACTGGCATATATCTTGGGCGCCATTGCTTGCTAAAAGTTGACACAACACAAACACTTGATGTGCAGAAATAAGAGTGAAGCATATTGTTGTTGAAAGGGCTTTATCTCTATATATTGATGTTGGAGTGTTTTGTCTCTTCCAACAGGAAAGATAAACAGGTAACTAACCAAAACGTTGACAATGTGAGCTAATCAACTTCATAGGAGACAGAGATATTTGATTGTTGGTGTTCATAGCTGTAGTGATATATCATGAAGTATGAACACTTTACTCACATATTATTGTTGAATATGTGTGGAACATGGACATATTTGGATACATTCTAAATATGTATTGTTCATTTTTTAAAAAAAAATTCAGACATATTATGAACACTTTAAGACACATTTTTTTCTTCTTTTTTGTGAAAATCTTTTCTTCTTTTTCTATTTTTGTTCTTTTAGGTTATATATATATATATATATATATATATATATATATATATATTTAATGTGTGTATGTTTCATATGTACTAGTCAGCAAAATTTGTTATAGAAATTGTTATAGATATATATGCACGAATTTTTATTTAATAACCTTGTTAGTTTAATATGTGAAATTGTTGTGCGAAAGCGATAAAAATAAATAGTGAATCGATCTTAAACAAGAATGGAAAAGACACAAAATTTACGTGATTCAACAAGAAGACTATATTCACGAAAAGCCATAATTAATCTATTATGTATTAAAGATATTACAAAAGCAAAACACTTACTAAATCGAAAAATCATTTTCCACCCAATGACAACTCACACAAATTCAGCTCTCTTTCGCATAAGGAATACTAAAAATAACACTATTATATATATATATATATATATATGTAAATCACAAAATAAAAAATGAAATGGATTAGAAATACTTAAACAAAACCCAATAAAAATAATGCAAGTTTTTTATTACATGGTCATATATAAAATTAATATATTTATATATGTATTTAATGTGTACCTATATATTCCTATCCCTTTTTCTAGAAATGTTATATTCGTATTGTGTCGTATTCATAAAATGTGCTTCTTAGGTGATATATATGTTGCGTGTTAAAAGGAAACCCGGCTGCACATGACATTGGTACACATTTAGGATTATCAATCCAAGCATGCTTCAAAAAGATCACTAATTATTGGTGTTTGACACAGTATTACCCGCGTGAAATGCTTGTGGCACTTCATACATTTGTTGTTTTGTTATGTGGTATACATACATACATATATATATATATATATAGCTCTTGATCTGCTACAATTTTGTGGCCGTCGTTGCTTCCACTCAACAAATGACTTGTTTCAATCGGTGCCAACTTTGAAATGACCAAACATGAATGCTCTACATCTTGTGGGTTACCCTTTTCTGCTTTCTAAAACAGTGTTTTTTTTTTTTTTGGTTGCTGCTTCCAAACTTTCATTGGCTTAATA
Source organism: Nyssa sinensis (assembly GCA_008638375.1). Lineage (NCBI taxonomy): Eukaryota > Viridiplantae > Streptophyta > Magnoliopsida > Cornales > Nyssaceae > Nyssa > Nyssa sinensis. The sequence continues at coordinate 6,878,236 of CM018039.1, read as the reverse complement.
AATTTGTTCACAGAAGCTAGGCATGCGCCTTTGCTTTCTGCCGGCTGTTGGGATGCAATGCATTGTATTTTGAACTATTCCTGTAACTTCATGGTTTTTCTTTCATGTGATATATATTATAAGATCAATGATTCGATAAAGAAAAGTTTCTTCACACACTCAAAAGTATAATGAAGAGTCAAACTCTACAGTCATTTTGTTTTATATTAATAATATGAAAATAAGATAAGTTAATTACAGCATAACTCCGAGTTTAACTTAGTTAACGTTGATAATGCCTCGAGGATAAAGGATTACATGCTCAAGTCATATGGGCCTCTATATTTAGAATTTCTTCTTACAATAGATAGACAGTAAAACTGGTGATGAGTCAAAGAATGAGTTGTACAGAGAGTAAGTATCTCACTTCAGACAATTAGAGTTATGAAAATAAGATGGCATGAAAAAAATAAAGGCTATTTAGAAGTGAGAGATTCCTTAAGAGTATGGAACGCAAAGTATAAGTGTGAATCTAGATCATTGTAAAGAGTATAGAGGGCACAATATCCAATGTACTCTGTGATAATTAGGGTTATGATACGAACATTGTAGAAGGTACAGGATTTATAGAAGTATGAATAGTAACACTATTGTTAACAATTACGTGAGATGACTATTTATAGTAGCCCCAACATGTGATGTTATTAAGGGATGATGTCATATGTAACAAATTAGTCATGTAAGGAACTATGGTTCAAAGTAAAAGTTAGTTAGAGATATATAGTATAGAAAGTGATAGAAGGTTTGGGAAATTTTAATGGAATCTCTCTTGTTCTTGAAGGTCTCAGAGCATTCTACGCATGAGTGATGTAATGGACAATTTGAAAGTTTTCAATACTTTGACCTCCAAGCTATAAAATCCTGAATACCTCGGATAATAAGTTTACAACGCATTTTAACACTATAGTCGTTTACCTATCTCTTGAAATCTACCAAAGACTTGCCCCCAAGCCTTTAAAAATTCATATAATGGAATAACAGGTGTTTCTCGATGGGAAATTTATTCAATTTAGGAGAGAGCCAAATTGGGGAGGAGCCGTTTAATTGCTTGACCATGTCTAGCGTGATATTGCTAGGTTTATGAGTTAAAATTGACTCGACCAACACCAAGGCTTATATTGATCAACACCAAGTCTTAGAGTCAAGAATAACTCAACCAAGTCTAGGCACGCAAGAGTGGGTCGACCAATTGTTTCTTCGTTGTGAGTCATAAAAAGCTCTCTAGCAAAGACTTGTAAACACATATCAGTTTAGAAGTAGACTAGGTGTTGATGTTTGGACCAGTAATTTGATACTCTAGATCATGTTTTGTGCTGAGTTGTTAGTTTGCTAAGATTTGTCACATAACAATTCATACTGGAGATAAAACCAAGTACCTAAGCAGTCACACCCAATTAAATTTGTAGTCATTGGACCAATATATGTACACACACTAGTATGTGTGTTTGGGTGGTTTATGTGGTGTTCTTGAAGTTGATAAACCAACTAAACATGCATGACAAGAATGTGAAGTAACTTTTTCATAGGAAATGTAAACTAGGGAAATGTAGTTTATGATTTTTCTCTATTCCTTGAAGCTAAAGATAACTTTCGGTTTTTTTTAAATTGTGATTCAGTTGGCACCCAAACAGCCTTTATTGCCATGCATTTAGAGATCTGAACATTCATTTCATAGCATTTTTCTGTACAATTAGTTTTTCATTTGGACAGGGACTTCAGGAATTTCATGTCAAAATGTACAACTATGAAACTTAAAATCTCTGTCTATTCAAGTGTAAGCCCATGTGCAATCCATTATTCATCAAGTTAAAAGTTTTAATTATTGATTTGGACCATTCAATACAGAGAAAGAGATATTTCCCAGAAAATGGAAGATCCAATAATAGTACAAATGTGTGTGGATGCAAACATTTTAGCTATGAATTTTGCAAGCAAGTGGCTTTAATCACTTGTTTGGCTTTTGTGGTTTATCCTGCGAGGACTTGTTCTCTTAAATAGTCACTCTGTTATATACTTAATAGAAAATCAAGCTGACTCAAGATAATTGAAGGTTTAAAGTGGCAAATCTATCTGAGACTTTTTTATTTTTAAATTTTTAATATATTTTTTTATTTGACATTAATATTATGAAACTCTAATAAATATATAAATGTATTTAATGCTTTGTTTTTTATTTATATTGTAATATAGAATTATAATATTCCAGTAAGAGATATGTATGTGTTCTTCGCATGATCAAACAATGGATTTTTTTTCTTGAAGTCTTTAAGGGCCTTTTTTATATAGTAAAAATTTTATTAACTTTAAATTTTTAATGTAGATAATAATATATATATATATATATATAAATTTTAAGACGTTCTTTATAGGTGGGCCTACAACAATTGTTTTATATTTGCTTAATGATAGTCATCCAAACTCAAGACCGGAAACCAACAAATATCCACATATCTCTATTAGGACACTTGAAATCATGACCTTTCTTTTTCTTTTTCTTTTTTGATTACCAGTGTCCAGACTAGTTTGTACGCATCTCAACTAATCCTGCAGTACTGAAGTTAATAACCGGGCAAACTTTCAGAAGCCCCTCAACTAATCTCGCACTCTTAAAGTCCCCAAGAGAGACTTGAACTCGAGACCTTGAATTTCAATCTTTGAGTCTTTACCGCTCGGCTAACCCCTTGAAGTTTTTCCTTTAAGAAGAATCACGAGATACTAATCGAGTTATAACCCTTTTAGCTACTTTGAAGGATTCATTCGAGGAACTTTATCTAAAAATAGGATTTATATACCAACTTCAAATAATTAAAATAAGATTTTGTTAAATTGGGTTGAGTTAATTTCTACCTTTTAATCGAAAAATCTGGACATTTCTTTAGAAAATCTGCAAGGGCACAAAGAAAATTCTAAATGAGAGTGATTCAAATGCTTGGTTCTTATCGAGGCTATCTTGAAAATTTTGGAATTTAAATTGATTGAAATTTAATCTACATAAATTAGTTCAAATAACGAGCTAGTTTTCCTTCAATTCCAACCAATTCTAATTTTAATACTCTAATCTCACAGTGCCATACATCACATAAGTTTCTTCACTTCAAAAATTATGCTAATAAAGTATATTAATTAAGACGCATAAACACCCATTAGCAAAAGTCTCATGCACTAAACTAGTTATTTCTCAACTAACAAAACTTAAAAGATACATGTATAAAAGGACTATTACAATTGTTTTGTCTTAATCAAAGACATCTAAATATTATGTATTTAATTTTACTTTCTTGCAACAAAATCCCTTTATCATCTACAATTTTCTCTACCCTCTTGACAATTTATTTTTTTTCAAAAAAATAGAAAAAAAGTTGAAAAACTCTTTGATAATAACAACATTAGATTCTCAAGGTGCTTTTGGAATTCCAATGCATGGGAAAGAACAAAAGGGAGATAATTGAGAAAGCATCCACAATTCATTTGAACATCAAATGGAAAGAAAACCCTATCATTATCTGCACTGTACATTCACATACAGTGAAAATTCCACAGATAAAGAGATGACAATATCCAGAAGTTACATAGACAACAGAATAATACATCACAGGTCCAGATTTAAGCAAGTAGAAACAAAATTTCTTCTTCTTTTACACTGCAGAGCTCAAGGAACTCATTTCCAGGTAAGTTCAAGGAGGCAAAACTTGAGATCGGGTTATCAGCATGCTCTAACCATTGGAAGATCTGCTTTTCATCGATGCTAATGGTAGTAGAATAGAACATAGTTGTGAATGGAGAAGAACAACAACACTTCTCAATAACACTTCTAACCGATGTACATCACTTCTTCAAAACCTTCTGGGAGAAAATCCTCTTGGAATAGGGGCTGTTGCGTGAGATTGCTTTATAGGACTCAATGGCATTCACCAATGAATTGTGAAGAGTACCCTGCATTCAGAAGCAAGATCAGAACATTAAGATGATATCCTATATAATAATATGCTAAAATTTCCATGAACAACCTCTTTCTCATATATGTCGCATGCATGTAGAAAATCAGGACCCAACTGCGATTCCACTAAAAAGATCCAAAAGGTAAAAACTAAAAACAATATGAAACTAGATTATTATGAACCATTGGGTGGTTTCACCAGGTCATTAAGATGACTAATTGTTTAATTTCTCGAAGAAAAAAAAATAAAAAGATGTCAAATCCTGTTGTCCAAAAGCATCTAATATGTTGATTTTTGGCATCAATAGTGAACTCATGGGGTCCATTCAACAGTGGGCATACCAAAAATGATAATGTGTCTAGTTAAAGTGCTTCAAAAATTAAACTGGCTTACAGAAGAAACTGAAACTTGCAACATATGAAATGTCAAGAAAAAATTATAGAAAAAAAAAGAAGAAATTGGAACTTGCTTAAAATCCCAAATAAGTAATGAAAGGCTATTGATTCCCAGACCTCAGAAACCCGAAGAGCTGTTTGAACAACATAATTTGCATGTGGGTCTTGAAGCAAATGTTCAAAGTGAGATGCAGAGAGCAATTCATGAATAATTTTTGACCGGACTTCATCATTAAATATCACGAGACATTTTTCAACCACATGGCTGCTGAACTTTTGTGTTGAGAGATGCACATAGTTCCCTTCAAACTGAGAAATCAAGTTGGACGTGGCAGATGGGATCTTTAGCTCCAAGATCAACTGAACAACATAATTTCTGTATTGAAGAACAAATATTCCCATGGTCAGGGAAGAAAAAAGAAAGGGCAAAAAAAGACAGAAATACCCATATCAATGTGAAGAAGCATCAAATTTCCAAGTGGTTGGAAAATTAACAAAATGACAAAGATGATCCAAATTGCAGCTAATGTGCAGGTTTTGGGTGGAATTAAAATTGGAAGAGAATAAGAAAAATGCTCTTACGATATCTAAACACTTCTCTTGTCTTAAAGATATATCCAGATGCATTATAACAAAGAGCAACAGGACTTCATAAATGTAAGCTATCACCAGTACATCATTCTTCATTCCAACAAACAAGCCCTCTAGGGAACAGTCAGCCAGTGAAGTACTTCACATGCACAACATTGAAACAATCAAACAAAACTTGGAGGGTTGACACTTGACAATGAACAATGCTATATACCCAAAATTTTATGCCCAATGTGATGTGTGTGTAGTGTTTTTTGAAATCACATCATATGGGGCTCAAAAGCACTTATAGATGGCACATCAGTACATCACAGTGGGGATACGTAGCATTCTCCTTAAAAATATTCATGTATTGTTGTCATTATTAAAGGACAGTCAGATAGGTTCCATAAAATAAAGAAGTCAAGGTGGGGAGTAGACGTGAGGTGCACATATGTACCTGGAAAGGAAAAAGGAAGCGGGAGAGAGAGAGAGAGAGAGAGATGGACATAGCAAAGAAAGAAGAAAGAAAGAAAGAAAAAAAGGTGAATACTCTCAGTCCTCTAGGAAATCTGAAAAGAAAATAGAAAAAAAGACAAAAGGGAAATTAAAACAATAGACCCATAAATTCCCCCGACCCCCAAAAACTCCCACAAAGACAGATTTTATCACCATATCTATCAAACTTAAGGACTGAAAGCTCTGACCTTCAATAATGACAAAAATTAAAATAAATTTACAAATGCAATGTATTTTGCATGGACAAAGCAAGTAAGAATGAAGACGACCAAAAACTGATTCCATGATTTAAATGATTGAATAAAAATAAGAACTCTTTCAATGAGTTACCCAAATGCATCTTGAGCAAGTAGAAGTCCGTTTTCAGAAATTTCTGCAACCAAGGTTTCCCGATGCTCCCCAGTTGAGCGACTGATGCATCGTTGCAGAACACAACACCCATGTTGATGAGTCGCAATTTCAACACAATATTTTGCAGCAGCAACAAAAATGAACTGCCAAATGTAGTCAAAGAAGAAATAATAAGATAATATTTGAAAGTAAAACCGCTTGGAGAAAAGGCAGCAACAATTATGGTGTGTTATGAGAAGTAGTTAATGTTCTTTCACGTTACGGATATTAACTTCAACTGGAGATTCATATTGCTCTCCCACAATTATATTGCCTTTGAAATAACATGTGCTGCTGAAGGTTCTATTAGCTGCACCTATGAAATTTGGCATTTGCTTGACTTATTAACCAAAACCAGATTTCTGTTAGCCAATTGACACAAAAGTCAGAAGGGGATATTATTAAATTAACTCTACACTTTATTCAGATGTATAGGGTTTATTGCTTGGAGCAAAGGTAAAAATTGAGGCTACCAAACTTGAGAATGCGGGCTAAAGTATGAAGAAGGTAAGATTTGTGCAAAGCTGATAGCACCCTCCTAGACCGTTGTTAGCTAGTGTTAGCTAGAACAACATTGAGTAATGCCTTTTCTGTTTATCAACAAATTCTATGTTAAAAACTTAGACCCAGACAGAAAAATAAACTCTACACCTGGGAAAAAAATGAACGAAAACTACATACTGAAAAAAAGGAAGGTGAGCACTACTACTTCCCACTAGCTCAAGCTCTTCCTCGCCATCTGGTTCTTGTCCAAAAATCATTGGCAAAAAGTAAAGGCATAAAGCAAACCGGAAATGCTCCCATGATTTACCGTTGACATGCATAACTCAAGGTTTGAAAATATTTTAGTTATATTACTCTCAAGTTTTTGGAGAAATTCAAGCATTTTACATAATTCATTTTTTAAAGACCAGAAGGGCAATGCGCATGATTGACTAAAATATCCCCTTTTAAATGTCTACCCCCTCCAAAAAAATAAAATAAAAAAGAAAAAGGATAGAGGAGGAGGAACTATCTCAACTGACATCAAAGTGGCAAATTTTATGCAGTCTACCTACTCAGGGTCATATAATAATTGCACACACTAGTTTAGATATCAAGACAAAGCTTAATTGTTAACATTCTAAGTATGGTTTTCCTCTATGTACTGTTAGTTGCCTGATAAGATTGAATGAAATAGTAATATTGGAATAGTTTAAGCATAGATTTAGGAAATTTACCTTAAATAGGATCAGGAAAATCAAAGCAAAAATTGAAAGAAAAAAAAAAGAAGAAAGAAAAGCCACATAATAGAAATAGCAGGTACTCTGCAACACACACACACAACATATAAAACAAAGCCTTACATGTCTGTAAGCCTGCATATGAGCGTTACTAAACTACCGACTTCAAGGATAGGTTAGCAATGGCCCTAGTCCAAGCACCCCACTTTGTTTCTTCTACTTTCTTAATTGAGAGCTTTACAGTTCCCAACCCCCCCCCCCCCCCCTCCCGGCATGAAAAAAAAAAAACCCACCCCACACTCTTCTTTCTCTTATATTCTCCCCTCTGCATATCTGGCCAAAATCAGTTGGCGTGATAAGGATACCTTTAACTGTGGTCGGTTTCTGGAGGTTATAGAAATGGAAATGACAATTTATTTTCAAGGGGTAGCTAGACATGATAGACTGCAATTTCTGTTATGTTCAAATGACTAACTCTCTAACCAATAATAGCGTATACTAAATATATATACCAGCCACACGATAATCTGCCTAAACAGAAGTATGAACATATATGTTGATAATTTTAGTTATAGTAGGTTTCTGAGAAGTGTTTTAATATAAGTCCAATTTATTTCCAAAAGGTTGCTGAACATGACAGAGTGCATTACCTAAACTCTCAGCCCACAAATATCATCCTAAATTCTTCTCAGCTGAACTCAACAAAAATGTAATCCCAACTACTTGTGGTCAGCTGCAACACTTTTCTGGCATTCAATCATGTCTTTCTTAATGCCACATACATTATATAATAAAACAATATTGAGAGGTCTCCAACCACATTCCACCTTCCATGGAAATTTTTCTATGTGTGGCGTGGTAAGTGCCGTGACTTGTTTGTTTAGGTGGAACAACTCCTCCACACTCCCAGTGTGAAAGGATTCAGTACCTAATCCATCAGAAATGGCAGCTTTGCCTGCACAGAAATCTCAGTTGAGGAATTACACATTCCATATTGTCAGTTGCAAATTAGCATCTGTGCTCACAATTAAGCAGATTCTTCATTATTCATTATGCCCTTTCAGTTGCCGATATTGGAAAATTATCATCCAAGATGCTGCAGTGTGCCCTATCAGTATTACAACTTTCAAAATTTTCATAAATTTTGGCCATCCAATATTTATGTATATCATATTACAAAAAAAAAATCAACTTCGATGTTAGACGTGTTGATTTTCAAGTAGGAGGCGGCAACAGGGATATACTAAAGCACCCCAAACATAAAATGAATCTGGGAATCAGAAAGGAGGGCATTAATGCTCTTGGTTAAGCATACATCATTACAATGTGATATCCATGTTCTGTGCCATGAAGAACCAGGCACAACACGATATGAATGAGACATGTACAACAAGCATCCTTCCTATAAGTGAGCTTCTTAAAGTAAAATAGGAATCTATGATCCGTCATTCTAAATCAAAAATGCTAGAGAAAAAAATTTTAAATTCCCCATTCCTAAATTATACAATGACCCTAATAACCAGGTCTTCCAATGTTGATAGCTTCAATCTTTCCAAGGATAAGATAGCACACCATGACTCTTCCTCTTAACGCTTGATTTAGAAAAAAAGGAGAGGGAAAAAAAGGATGAGAAGTTATTAATCTCATTGTCATGTAAAGAGAGACTTCCTTTGCAATTAATCTTTCTATAACTTCAATCCAGCATTTGCAATGATTCAAAGCTATGTCATCATGTCCTTCATGCATTCATCATTGCTGATATCAACAAAGACCATTTGAAACTGACCCTGAGACAAGTTTTACAAGATATGAGACTAAAAAATTAGAAATTTCATACCTAAGTTTGCATATAGCAAGGACTCTTCTTGAGTCTTGACTATCAGAAGCCCAGAAGCAACAAAGCCATTTTTATGCATATATCACAATTTTTGACAAAGTCCTCGTTAAATACAGAGAGAATGCAGTATCTATAAGGATCTCATACAACATTTCACTTGGTAGATGGTGTGGTGCGTGAAAGCCCTGGTGAAGGTCGCATTCTTTGTGGTCCTTGGCATTGGGGTCAATCTTAATTATGGATAATCTTCTGAAGAGAGGCTTTAGTTCAACTAATAGATGAACATATGTTGAAAGGAAGAAAAAAACAATAAGTCACCTCTTCCTCCATCACTCAATTCCAAGGGAGATTTGGAGCTACTCGGTTGCAAGGGAGGTCCGGAGCCTTCTCTTCTCTTTGCTTGGTTGCTGCTGGACTATGCCAGCTTTAGTTTTGGATCTTCTCAAGGGAAGAACAGGGGGATGTGTCAATAGGACTGTAAGAAAAGTGTGGAAGCTAGCCTCTTGTCTTTTTTGGTGTCTTTGGCGGGGAAAAGAATAAAAGGATTTTCGAAGGGGAAGTTATGCCTCTTTATAGATTTAAGGATAGTTTTTTAAAATCTTTGTACTTTTGGTTCCAAGAATCATACCCCTCTTATGTAGATACTTCTGTAGATTTTTTTGGGAGATATGAGACTCTATTTTTTGTGAGTCATCTCCTTTTTCGGAAATGGTTCACCCAACAATTTACTTTTCAAACAAATAAATAAATTAGAAAATCCATTAACAAGGTCAAGATAACCACATTTCATTTATGGAAGTTATCTCAAAATGTTATGTGGATTTTCAGAGTTGCATCAGATTTGAAGTGGCAGGAGGAAATACGGTGAAATTTTGGGTGGATTCATGGTATGGGGAGGGGACACTAAGTGAGAGGTTTCCTCTTCTCTTCAACTTGGCAGCCAATAAGGAAACCTGGATGGCTGGTTGATGCAGCTGGGAGGCAGGGGTGTTGGTCTGGGAACCTAAATCTTGCAGGAACTTCTTTGACTGGGAAGTAGGAGAGTTTACTTGTCTGATGGAACACTTGTACAAGTTCAGCATCACCCCAGGCTGTAGGGATAAAATGGTCTGGAGAGCTGCTCCTACAAAAGGTTTTACTGTAAAATCCTTTTATAAGGTGCTGATGGGTGAGGAGGGGGTCCAATTTCCATGGGATTTCATTTGGCATTCCCAGGTTCCTTTCAAGGCTGCATTTTTTTGCTTGGGAGGCTTCATGGGGAGCGATTTTGACTTTAGATAATCTCCCAAAAAAAAAAAAAGGGATTTACATTGGTAAATAGCTGACTCATCTGTAAAAACGATATGGAGAGGGTGGACCAAATCGTTGTTCACTGTACAGTGATAAAGGATTGCTGGCAACTTATTTTTTCTAGTTTTGGTTGTGCTTGGGTTTTGCCAGCTTCTTTGAGGGACCTTCTTGGCTGGAGGGGTTGCCGTTTGAGGAAAGATGTGCGTGCATGCCGTGCAGTTTGGAGGATGGCCCCGATTTGCCTCCTATGATCCATTTGAAGAGAAAGAAACATCTGGGATTTTGATGGGGATGAGTGTCCTCCATTTAGGATTAAGGATAGTTCTTTTATGTTTATTACACTTTTGGGCCAAAGAGGCCTTTCCCTTATATGTAGGATCTTTAGTTCATTTTTTGGAGAGTTTAAGGCCTTAATTGATGTAGCCTCTCTCTTGTAATTTTGGGCTCACCCCCTTGGGCGCTCTTTTGTTAATATATATGCCTTACTTATCAAAAAAAAAAATAGAGAGAGAAATCAGTAGATCCAGCAACAAGAGTACAACATGCAGATTTCCACACCATTAGTGCATAATTTAGAGAATAGTGCAGTTGCTTTCTATAGTGGTCCATCTAAATATGTAATCACCCAAATGTTAAGCATTATTAGTTCATTGCTTTTTTACAGATGTCCAATCACCACGGTTCCTAAACCACATATTCTTCACAATGTTTACTTAAACTACAAACAATTTTAAAAAAATGGCAATTTAGTTTAGAACAGTATTATCATGGAATCATAGTCTCATGAATTGCATTACTGAACTAGCAACATTAAATTGTGCTCCAAACGTACGTTAATTTATGGTGAAGAGAGTTGGTGAAAGATGATGACAAGGTGACTCTATACATCAAAACAAGCCTCATTTTTAAGATTAGCTGGTCCTTTCTTTTTCAATCTATGGTTGATTTTGGGGTAACTTTTTATGCATGATCTCAAGAACAAGTTATTGGTGTTGTGTTCAACTTTTAGAAGTAGAAAAGAAAGGATTAAAACCTTGCCTAAGTTGAGAGAGGTGAAAAATTGTTAGCTTTCAGATACAAAGAATTTGCATATGTCATATACAATAATCCTCAATACAACCAGGAAAAAGAAAATTTCATACAAGGTTGCAGGAAATCCATACAACTCAAGAAGTTCAAGAAGAGAAGTCTATACCTTATTCTCTTCACTGCTTAGGCATTGCAAGCATCGCTGAACAACATGGTTACCATTCAGGTCCTTGATAAGAGCAGGAAACCCTGGTTCAAGGGCTGAAATTACAAGTGAAATTTGCTGTCTGGTTTTGAGAGTCTCAATCAACTTCTGTACCACACGAGTGCTGATACAATAACAGATGTGTAAATCAACATGAACAAACTAAAATGGAAAAGCAAAATGGAAACTTACCCATGGGTGTTTAAAGAGATTCTAATGAGCTCGCCCGGTTCTTCAGTTACCATGAGCAGAATCTGCATTCTTTGTTCTTCCTTGCATACTTCCAACAGTTTTTGCATAAGGTAATTCCCAAATGGGTTCATCATAAGTTCAACTACGTGATCAATGATCTCATTAAAAATTATCTGCACATCTTGTGGCGTTCCATCGTCAAATATCCTTTGCAAGAACCGACAACCATGTTGGTCCTTAGCCATCAAATATATATAACCTTGAGCTTCTGCCAAGGAGTTGCATTTCAGAGGCAGAGAGAAAGGGTAACACGTCCTTGCACGACCATTTTCACAAATTCCTGAAAATTGAGAATGACCATCTAGCTGTGACCTCTTATCTTGAGGCTTTCCTGCTCCAATCTCATGTAAGGAACCCTTATTTTGTAGTCCCCTTGAACGTCCAAATCCCTTGTTGATCACGTAATTTAAACCTTCTCCTTGAATGATCAAACTATCCTCACTAGTAAAAGCCTCAAGACCCCCTTGGGGAGTTCTAATGTTTGAAGGCACTCTAGTCCTCCCATATGAAATTGGTGGGTAGTATTGTAGAATATTTTCCACACTCAAATGAGGCATTGGGTGAGTCAGCTGCGGCATATATGGCAAATTCAAAGCATCCCTTTCTTCATTCAAATTCATGTCATTTCGCCGAGCATAGAGTAAAGCATCTGCAACTGAAGACCTATTTATGGAAGTGCCCAAGTTCAGTGGTGGAATTCCCCTCTGAATGGAGTTATTAGCCTGCTGCTTTGTTCTATCACATGGAGAACTCATGGGGCTATTGGGACAATTTGATTGAGGAAACAAAACATCGGCTCGACGAGGAGAATATTGCGACCCCAATAAATTACCCAGTCTGTATTCATGCTGCAATCCCAAAAATCTTGAACTCATCTCACCACCAAAACTCATGGAACGTCCTGGAACAGAGGATGGGAATCCCCCATGATCAGAAAAACCTGTCCTGTAAGTATCAGAAGCCCTGCAGTTCTCCGAATTGACTTGATTAGTCCCACGAATAGAACGATCATAAAAACGAATTCCATTCGGCTCTGCTGAGAAATTCTCTTGTTCATCACTAATATCCATTCTACTAAGACTTCTTGACAAATTCAGTTCATCGATCAAGTTCTCACTGGCCTTCTTTCCAAAAGGTGAATCGGGTATTCTCGAATCCATCCACAATCCATTTGGGTACCGGGAACTTCCAGAAGGCATGTGGGGTTTGAGCTCTTCCAATGGAGGTGGTGTTGGTGATCCATTGTCAGACAATGAATACCCTCCTGATAACAAGCTTGAGGAAGAGCCATCGGATTTCAGAGAAAGCCCACTACCAGGAGAGGCACATTTATACATATAATGACGTGATGGGTCATCATCATAGATACCATACATCATGCCATTCACTGTCTGTGTCACAAAAGACCCGTTGCTATGGCTACCACGAACATGATGACCATTGGTATGTGGTTGATGAAGATTGAGGGATGTTGCGTGAGGGATCTCACCCAACAACATTTCAAGTTCTTCGTCATCCTTCATGTTATCTCTAATTTTATTCTCAATCCCAACTCTCCCAAACATCAAACAACAAAAACAAGAGCAAAAAAAAAAAACACACACACACAGAGATTGAGAACACAAGCAATCGAACCAATACGAAAATCAAAAGACCCACAGATACTAATTCAAATACGCTAACTATCGAATACCCAGGAGAGATTACCGCTTTTTTTCATCATCTTGGTTCGTCTCAGATATCAACAATCCGATTGTAAATAAAGATGGGCTTTTGGTGATGAATTTCAATTGCATTTCATTTCAAAATCATCTCATTTGGTTTGGGTCTTATTTTGAAGGAGTTTGGTGAAGCATGCAAAGATGAAGGATTACATACGGTTACATATACTGTAGTTATACACAGTAGTGGTACGATCTCACACCATTAAAGCTGGGGAGAGGAACAGACTCTCTCTCTCTCTCTCTCTATACACATATATATAGTAAAAGAAACTCTCAGAGAGCAAAAGACGCAGAAGCACTCCGACGAGTCTTTTAAACACTATTTAGTATGAAAACGCACTTTTTTTTATCTACTTTTCTTATAATTCTTCGAAAATATTTTATTTACATTCCTACACTATCATACAAAGCGTGTTATACACGCTCGAAAGTGACAGGTGGGCGCACCACTGTCAAGCTTCCCTACCCGACACTTGTCCCGGTGGCGCGTGGTTAGGGTTTTATATTTTTTTTTTAATTTTAAAAATTAGTAATAATTTTTTTATTAATTGATTTTTAATTTTATTCATACCATATCTACAATAAGTCAGCAACAAACCTTTCTTAATTCTCTCCCCCTTTAACGGTTAAAGATATTTTACGAGATTTGGGTTTTTATTAAATGACCAAAATACCCTGCATTCTCTCTTTAATGGTTTTACATGATCTTGATTCAACAATGGCCACCATTCAAAAATATTCTTGATTCTATGTTATAGAATTTTGGAAAACATCAAATATCACAAAGTACGACTTTGATGCATTGATTGTATATATATTCTTTTATATGATTCATATCATGACTTAATTCATGGTCGATAATTTACATTATATAATTAAGTTTTGATATGAGTAATGACAGAGTTAGAAATTAAATAATATTATATATCTCTAATTTTTATTGTCATTTGTATTTTTAATTTAATGTGATATTATGTGGTATTTTTTATAATTACATTAAGTGTAATCTAAAATTAACATATTATGTCACATCACATTGGTAATATAAATGAGTATACCAATTAAATATATCTAAGGTATTTCCTTTAAAAATTATACTTAAGAATTAAAAGTAAACTATTATATTTTTTTGTTGAACATCTTCGAGTCAAGTAGCATTTGATAAAAATTAGAAAAAAAAATTGGAATGAGGGCAAAATTCTATTAATAATAGAAAATGGTAAATTCGCAAATCTTAAGGTGAACCATCGCCACCCTAACCAGAGACGAATGCACACAAGGTCCCCCACCTCCAAACCCCTTCCAAAATTTCAAAAACCTGATTTTTACTATTTTTTTATGAAAATTGAGGACGGGTCTTAATATAATGATAATATTGTTTCATTGTGATCCGGAGGTCACAAATTCGACTTACAAAAATAATTTTTCTGCTTGTAAAGGTAAAATTGCATATATCTAACCCTCTTTAACTCTCGCTACTAGTAAAAAATCTGAATTTATCCCCTTTATTTTCTATTAAAATTCTTTAAAAAAAATAGTACTTGTCGCCTTCAAAAAATTTATATTTTCGCATAACTTTCCTTCAAGTTCTAATTCTTTCTTCTTCTTCTTTTTTTTTGATAACGTGGAACCCTCCCAAGGACCTAGTTTAATAGGCAGTCAGGGCTTTTCGACCAAAAGCTACCCCTATAAGGTAAACACCGGATGCACCAAACCGTCCATTAGTCCTATGCATCAAGTAAATCGCGAACTCGTGTGCTGGGGAGAGTCGAACCCATACCGGTGACTTTTATGCCTCCCGAGACTCTTACCCTTACCTGATACGCTACGCCCGGATGGGCCTAAATCTTTCATTTTACCTCTGCATCAATAGTCTAGGTTTCCCAGTAACCCAAGCCGCCCCTCCACCCTCAAATTAAATACAAAGACAACTTGTTTTCATCAACCTTCTTTCTAACTTTACAAGAAATACCATCCACCAACAGTCATTATCACTGCACCATAATGGTTTTTCCAAGTCATTAGGCACTTGAAAGAATGCCACGCCAATTGAATGGCTTTATTAAGTAAAGTTACACGTGAGAAAAAATGTGTCATGTACCCCCACTTTCTATATGTACCTTTTATTTTATATATATATTTTTTTGTTACGAAATTATAAAATTTAGGACATGTTTCATATACAAAATTAAAATAATTATTTTATAAATTAAAATAACATAAAATGAAATATGAATTATTTACTTAAATAAAAAGAATGCTTAAAATAATTTTTAATGAAATATTCATTTTAATCATGTTAAATGAGAATAAAAAATTAAAATATATATTATTGAAATATTGATTACATTGTATCAAACGTGACATTAGCATTGGCACAGAAGTCCATTACATGCGTGAGTCATCTATTCATTGACTTGATTATGACTCGTCAATGGGTATGATGGGCATTTTAGATTTTGTCAAGGGTGAAGGAAATGGATTCAAAGTAAAGCCACGACACAATAAGTTAACAAAAGGGAGCAAAAATCTTTTACGTTACCTTAGCCAGAAATGTCGGTATTCCTTTTTGGCCCACAGCTTGATACCACCCCCCTCTCATGACACGTGATAGGCGCGTGCAAGTTTTATAAGCAAACTCAATACTCTATAGTATTTTGAATCAATTACGAAAAATCTGCACTTAAATAATGATTTCAAATATAATTTTTTAAAAAATATTTTTAAAAATTTTATAATTAATTTTTTTAAAATTATGAAAATGCATTTAGATATAATAATTTAAATTATAAAAAATAAAAATAAAAAATAAAATTAATAGCTTACTAAACGCGTATTCTACATTTTGAAATTAAATATCTTATTTTGAAAATGTAAACAAACGTACCTAAATATCTCATTTTAACTGTCTTATCTTGTAATGCATAGTTCGGAAGTGTTGGATTCATTAATATAACTCATCATCTCATAAGGATGATGGTGAATTCAAAAATACTACTCAAGAAGGATAATAATAGAATTTAAGAATTTCTTTTATAAAAATACAGAAAAAAATTAAAGGGCCAATTCTTGATTTTTGAAAATATTTCACATAAATAATGGGTAAAAATTTAAATTTTGAAAATTTTGGTAGGAGAGGGTCACGACCCTCCTTTCCAAACTAGGTAAGACCCATTATTCATAGGACTTATCAAAGTGTCCCTCGTTTTTTTGTGATAGAATGAGATATAAGATCGGACATTCATTTTTATTTATTAAGAAATTATAAAAAAGATTACTCCTTGAAGTTTAAACTAATTATATTGCAATTATGTTACCCTTTTGGTAAACTTTCCTAAAATATTTTTAGTAAGTAAAAAAATATTTTTTAATTTTTTCTTAAAAATAAAAATTTAAATGAAAATGAATTTGATAAATATCACTAAAATTTTATTTTAGTTTTAACTTTTTTTTTTTTATAAACTCATTAAAACAATTCTTAAAGATAAAATACATGTCAATTGAATAGATTATAGAAAACATGTAAGAATATATTAATTAGGTATATATACATATAAATACATATAGGTGGACCTAAAGAAATTTATAATTATATAAAAGTAAAAATAATTTTTTGATGTATTATAGTTTTTTTTCTTATTTAAGCACTCAAATGATATGACAATTTATTAATAGAAAAAGAAAATAAATGATACGTTATTTCATATTTGATTTTAAAAAAATTAAAGGAAAGTGAGGGTCAGAGAAAGAAAGAGAAACCCTCAAAAGCTTATTTTACTCTTATTTCATTAATGGAAATAGGTGGGAAATTAATAAGAAAGTTAGTAACTTTTAAAAAACAAAATAATTCATATTTTATCCTATTTACTTTACATAATAAAACATTTTATTCATTTTCTTAATTTTTTTTTCTATCTGTCTCAAACAAGATAAAATTATTACATTGTTATTTTTTTCCTCTCTCCTTAGTTATCAAATAAGAAGGGAGGGATAACACTCTCTCTCTTCAATGAATAAAATATCAATAAAAAGATATATTACAGGTTAAAAAATATAGATACATAGATGGATATATCACAATTATGTATTGATATTATAAATTTTTAAAAAATGATAAATAATTATATCAAATCAGTGAAATTTTTAATGAAATTTTTTGAAGTATTATTTGGGAAATTAATAAGAAAGTTACTAAGATATATTGTATAATAATTTATACATATATATATATATATGTGGGTCAGAGTAGGTTACAAATCCCTCATACTAAGTGGACTAATTTGTTAAACTCACAAGTTATTTCTCTTTATTAGACCCTGATGTTATTTCTATTTAATAATTGCAATCCTTTATGTGATATATGTTTTTAACATGTAGTCATAAATTTCATAAATTAAGACTGTTTGAGAAATTTAAAAATGAGTTATATTGGTTCCACTTTTATTAAGTTATTTAATTTTTTTTAAATATTATAATATAATTTTATTCAAATTTTAAGTACCAT
This sequence comes from Nyssa sinensis, assembly GCA_008638375.1. NCBI lineage: Eukaryota > Viridiplantae > Streptophyta > Magnoliopsida > Cornales > Nyssaceae > Nyssa > Nyssa sinensis. Next base: position 6,860,321 of record CM018039.1, on the reverse strand, counting down.
TTAAAAATACATGCAATTATTAATATTATAAAAAAAGTACTTCATAAACATTAAAAATTTTAAAACTAGTACATTCAAATTCCACTACGGGGTGTAATTCGAGCGGGTTGGGTCAGGCTTCAACTGAATCAAGTCAAAATCTAATTCAAGCTCTAAAACAGTTAAATTGAGTTCAACTTGAACCTGAGCTTGAATCTAAACAGTTCAGCCTACCTTTGAACCATTTTAAAATTCATTAGTATCGGATTCAACTTGAGCCCGATTAGTAATTTTATTTTTCAAATTTTATTCACAATTTATTCAATAAATTGTTGTCTTTGTTTTTTTTTTCTTTCTATTTTGAGTATACCCTAAAAACTTCAATAATTGTTTCCAATTTATCATTCTAAAATACACTAAAAGCCATTAAAATAATTTATTTAATATAATTTAATTTTAAAAACATATTAAAAGTCAACAAAATTTTAAAATTATAAATAATAATACTTCTAAGAAATTCTTACTAACCTAATTATGAATTATTAAAATATAAAAACTATAATATATAAAATATTTAGTTCGAGCTCTCGAATTTTTAAAATCTCAATCTAAGTGCAGTTATAAATTAGATTAGACTTGAATTCTTTTGTACAAATCTATCTCCAAGTATAAAAAAATAAAATCCAAACCTTAAAATATTCCAACTGATCTCGGGTTAGATTTGAATTAATCCGTCCAAATTACACCGCTAATCCTACTGAATGACTTTTTGGCATTTCCCAAATAAATTCTAAACCATGGATATAAGCGGGTTCTTGTTGGGTTGGATTTGATCAGATCCTTACTTGTAATTGGGTAGTTATCAGGACCCGATGAGGAGCCATCCGACCCATTTTCCAAACCCACACGGCAAAACGCAAGACAGGAGTGCCCAAGAAAGTCCAAAGACTCCAAACTTGCTCACATGCTTCCAGGTTCCATTTCTAACCATCAAAAAGCCCAATAAATTGCGTCAAATACACTGAGAGGCGATGGAGGAGAGGGAGAAGGGGAAAGGAAGCGAGAGATGGAGTGCAGCGATCGCCAACCTGTCGGAGATGACCACCAATCTCGACTCACTCCAAAAGTTACTCATCAAGAAAGCCGTATACGTGGACGAAGAGACCTTTGCAAAAGCCTCTATCAGTTCCGAACAAGCCCGAACCATCAAGGTTGGTGTGTATCATTACTATTTGAATTCGCTCTTCGCAGTTATCTAATTCTTAAATTGTGTACTAATTGATTGATTTTTATGTATGCATACTAACATTTATTTGCTTGATTTCATTCGATTTATTTGAGCTGTGTTTGTTGACCAAATTGGTTTAAATTTAGTGGGAAATGCTTCGGTTGAATTATATAGCGACAGAAGTTGGAAAATGAGTGTAAGATGAAAATGGGTTTGTTTTCTGCTTGATTATCTGACCCGTGTAATTGATTGGTTTAACCATTTGGATTTATACACGCGGACACGTTTATGTGTGCTTTTTTAATTGCTTTGAGCTAATTTTATTTAACAAAAGTGGTTTAGATTTGGTGGACGATGTTTTAATTGAATGGGTTTTAATTACAGAGGTTGGAAAGTGAGTAGAGGATGAAAAGGGTTTGTTTTTTATTTGATTCTACGATCTTTCTTCATATTTTGTTCCTAATGATTGATTTTACCATCTGGATTGTTGTTACAAGAACACAGAAAATCAAAAGATTTCATTAGTTATTTGATTATATGTTCCGTGTTGTTGCTGCACATTGACTGATTTTCTCTTTGGATTATAATATCAGCGATTTCAATTTTTTATCCTGGGCACCTAGGGTCCTTTAGTTGCCCAACTAGTGGTTGCTTGAACCATACTATGCCAGGCATTTTCCAGTTGTTTCAAATATGCACCTAAATTTACTTTTGTGTTGCCATTCATGTATTATCTTTTTTAAGTATTTTACAAGAATAGTGATAATAGAGGCTGTATCTAGTGCACAAGGCTCCTTTAATCGGCATGATCTGGGGGAGGTAGATGGTAGGCAGCCTTGCCTGCATTTTGTAGAGGCTAATTCTCAAAACTTACACCCTCGCCACTGCACTGAGCGGAATCTTGCCATCCCGCCAGCCAAAGACCTTTAAATTAAAACTATAATGATAATAGAATAATGGACATGCAATCGATAATTAAAGCACAGTTTTGGATCCAAGAAGTAATCATTGAACTAAAACATAATTAACTTGTAATATAAATAAGTTAACAAATTGGACCAATGGACTCAATTAAACTTTTTTCTTCAAAGTTTTATACTAGAAGAAGCTACATCTCTAGGCAGTCGAGCTCTAGCCTCAACCATCCATTTGGTAAAACCTCAACCACCCATTTGGAACCTTGCTTATCACCATTGTTGCAAATCACCACTTTAACTCTCACGGACTTTTTAAAATCTATTGGTTCTTGATTTAAGAATATTCACAAACATTTTCATTTTGTTCCTCGAGATGTTTTGAAATGTTAAAATTACTGAAAAAAGTATAAATATCTGAAAACATATTTGAAAATGAAATAGATGTATCAAAAGGGTTGTGAAAAAAAAATGTATCAAAAGGTTAATTAAGTAATCTTCTTCCAGTATACCTCAGCAATCGTCGCCAGCTCAAATGGGCAGTTGACTAGGTGATGCTTTAGGTCCATCGCCTTGGGTGTCCTGGGCTTTTATTCAACAATGGTTAGCCTAATAGGATCTTTTGGATAGGAACTCCCTTGGGTTTTGTCCAAATATTTTTACCGTCATTCAATGAAAATATGTTCCTAAGAACTATTCAAGTCATTCTATCCTACTTTGTGTGGTTTAACTGACTCCAAGTCTCTTCAAATATACATATGCATCATATCATCATGGCCATGCACATGTTATGCAGGCAATATCTTGGCTGGTGTTATGTGCAAAGATTTAATGATTTTTTTCTTGGGTATCATGACTAATTTTTAAATATTGTAGAAGCAATAGTAAAGAACATTTTATCTACATGTATGTATATAGTCTTGCAACTCCACTACATGGGTATGTGTTTTGTGAAATGATAGAAACTTGCCCAAAAACTGTGGAAAGTTTATTTCTTTCTCAAATATGAATACATGACGTGTTACTAATATTAAATCAAGTTGTGATTCACTCATTTGGCAAAAGTATTTAGTCTACAAAAATGTTTGAAAGATGTGATCATCTTCACTTCTGAAATTAATACTGATTCAACAGGTGCATAGATCAAAGTTAAAGGCCTTCTCGAATGTCCCAAGTTCAACTCCCATCCTAAGGGTCACTTACCTATCGAAAAAAAAAAGAAAAAAAGTTAAAGGCCTTAATAGTATATTAAATGTTATTTAAATTTTATTATATATTTCCTTTGGATTTTGATGTGATTTTATGGACTCATTTCAATTGGTTGGTAACATTAGTCCATGCATGGGTGTAATGCATTGGTAGAATATTTGCTTGCTTGAAGCCCTGTATTCATGACCCTTAGAACCTTAACCACAGCAAAATGGCTAATAATGTCTTACATACACCGTCAAAAACTGTTCATGTTTAATTATTTACTTTACTTATAAAAACATTATTTACATTTAGGAAAAAGTTCTCCATTTAAGTGGTAATCATTTTGTTTCTTTTTTTTCCCTATGAAACAATCTTATTTGAATTAAAGTGTAAATCAAAAGTTATGAGCTTTAAGAGTTATGCATTTGATTCCTTAAAGCCAATGATTTTTGTTATATACATTTAATTCAAATAAGATTGTTTCATAGGGAAAAAGAAACAAATAAAGGCATTAGTGTTGAGAACTCTTTTTGTTTTCGATCACTGAGGGTTCAACAATTTCTATAGACAACTTTGTATCTTTTTTGAGCTCTTTGAGCTATTTCATAGTTTTTGTAGGATTTGAATGCCCTCGTTTTTTTGAGGAAGGGATTCTTTTATGTCTTTTGTATATCCCTCGTGTACATGGGTTTCGCCTCCTTTGTGGCAATTTTAATGATTATCAAAAAAAAATTACTACTTAATACTGCAGTGGGCTACTAAATTGATTTGCTTTCATCAACACTTGGACAGCAAATCAAGTGAAAGATTTAAAAACAAATGTAATAGATTCTTTATGAGAATTTTCAGAAGTGGATGAATAGGAAACATGCTAAATAATTAGTGTTTGAATACACTTTCTATTTTTAATGCATGATTAATTTTGTTCACCAATTGATGTCAAGCTTATTTAGGTCATATGGCAAAGTCAATAAACTGAAAGTTCTGGACTATCTTACTCAAGATAATCCCTTGCACTTGTACTAAATCTGATATCAAGCTTGCTAATATGTATCTGACTGATCTTTGCCTGATATTGGATACTATACTTTTGTAATTTGCAGTCTCCTATCATTGTGTATTAATTGTTGAAATCACTGATATTTCATCACTGAGAGGGTTATTTATGACAAGCTATTTCTGAGTGCAGGTTCTTGAACAAAGAGTAGAGACTTTAGAACGAGAACTTGATGCGGCTATTTCAGCTGCTGCTCGTGCACGTTCAGAAAAACGACAGGCTGAAGCAGCACAAAGGGCTGCTGAACTACGTACACAAGAGGTTACAAGAGAGCTTGAAAACACCACAAGTATGTGCACTTGATCTCCTTACTGTGTCTACTTAATAAATTTGCCTTGTCTTTTACACTATTATTGAAACTCTTGATGCATACCACTTAAATTTCATGGACTGCTATTTCATTAATGGTTTTGTAGTTTTGGCAATTCCTGATATCAATTTGCTCATCTCAGGCAACCTAGGTAGCATGATAAATTTTTATTGTGATCTTAAGACTGGACAAGTACCATTTTTTGATAGGAGAGACTGGAAAAGTACCATGGCCTAATAATACAATCCATCATCCAGTAAGTCCATTAATTACGAAAGTTTAATTTGATGCACACATTCCTTGTGAAAAAGTATCTTTTAAGCTATCAATATTTGAGAGGTATATTTACTATTATTTCTTTTGAAATTGAGCAAAGCTTCAACAGCCATTAAGATGTTGTCACTAATGTGGCAGCTTGGTAGAATGGGTTCCCTGAGAGGAGAAACAATATTATCTAATAGGCTTTACTTGGGATTAGGGACGTTAATTTATTCTTTACCATCTTTAGGAATTAATGTTATAGAAGATTCCTTTCTCTCTCTTTTTTTCCTTTAAAAAATTTCCGGGACAACATGAACATTAAACATGATAAAGAAATTATTTGACTGCATCCTATGTTTCGCTGGCACCAGATTATTATTATTATTATTATTTTTGATTGGCAAAGGTAACTATAATATAAACAGGGCTCCCAAGATGGGCAAACCCTAAGTACAAAAGAAAGGGACCTGCACCTGCCTACATAATTCACATCCTAAGATCCTCCAAAAAGTTCTTCTTTGACCCAAAAAAATAAAGTTCTCAAAAAATTATCTTTAAAAGTCCAAGGGGGAGATTCCAGATATTTCAACTCCTTATTTTAGAGACAACACCACATGTATTGGTCGCAATATATGTCATCCAACATTCCACTTGGAAAAGGTCCAAGTAAGTCAAATCTAATTCACAAGAAGTTCCCTTCTTTCAAATGAACATTTTTTTTCTCTTTTTCAAAACTGTTTCTTACATAGACATATTATCTTGCCCTGCTATATAGAAGAAAAATGGAAGACTGTGTCTGACAATTGAGTCTATGTCCTCATGTCCTAAGATTTTCTGTTAGACAAATATAACACTTTGATCTACACCTACACTTGATACATGTGAGAGTCCTTGTAACATATGCTGCATCTTCCAACAAGGGAAGAGGTAGGTAGGTAGGGGGGAACCTATGACGACCCGAACACTTGATAAGAAATATGTGGTTTCAAGGCAGATGTAATTTTTTTCCTTTCCTGTGCCATTCCTTTTTTCTAATTATTATGTTAGGCAAGTGGTTTTCAGTAACTTGAGTGTGTGAAGGAGTTATCAGTTTATAAGTTTGATCAGAGGAAGTTTCTGATGACAAAAATAAGGGTGCAGACTGCTCCCAACGTTTGAGGACACTATCTTCGTTCTTTTTCCCTTAAATCTGTTATTCTGATCTTACTTTTCATGTAAAATTCTTACTGGGGATTCTTCCATCTTGAATTAGTTAGAAAAGGGTGGCATCTATTGGATTTGGCGTGAATCAGATTGTATTGGTTAGCTTGACTGGTATCTCCTACTACCCCAAACGAGAGGTGCAGGGCTCAAGTCTCGTTTAGTTCTTTATGCGCGGGGAAAAGAACAGAGAATTGTACCTTTTTATCACTAATTCTGCTGTTGAGTTACTCTTAGAGAACTTCTAGACCAATTTTAGTTAACTATTAGGGCAGATAAAACGGATATCCTGCATTAATCCAAAAATTGATAACCAAATGAAATGACACTTTTTAGTTTGCAGGATATTTCTGTTCTGGATAAAATAGGGAGGTGTCTTTTATCATTTTATGTTTTCTTAGAGTTGAGTTTTTTTGTTCTGCATCTTATTTGACTTGTCTGCTAGTTATATTTAAACTTGGAGCAGTAATTGAAGGGCACTTGTGATTGTTTTGAGAGAGGAGGGTGGGGGAATGTGATGGTCATAAATAATTTGATCGTCTAGTCGGCAGTGCTGCAATTTATTGGCACCTAACCAAAAAAGTGATGCCTATAGTTGTGGGCCCAATAGTCTCACGCCTATGATCAACTCAACAAAGCTTTTATCCTGAATCTTTCTGGTTGGCTACATGAGTTCTTGTTTCCAATCAGCCCTATCTAGAGCTCCATAAAAATACCTGGCGATCAGGTAGAGTCTTGTCTAATGTGACGGAACCTAGACCCTGTAGTTCTAGGTCTAACATACAAAGGTACTTTTTTCTCTTACATGTTTCATTATCGGATGCAGAAGTATTTGAACTGCACATGGAAGAGTTGCGTGCAAAGCAAGAAGAAATCTCAAAGCGAGACGATGAAATTAAGTGCTTGGAAGCTATTGTCCTAACACTTGGTGGAAAGGAGACACATTCTAGAAATGGGTAGTTCTTGTCTCACATTATATTCTTACCTTGTAACAATAATAATATCAGAGATTGGGATGTATCTTTGATAATATTGATCTGTAACAAAAAAGATCCAAAGCAGTTTCATACACTCTTTTTACTGTAATGAATGGCTTGATTTCCTTCAAGGATTCAATTTTTTTTTGTTTAAATTGAATGATGGGTTAGATTCTCTGCTCCTTTAGGTGAAAGTTGAAACATTGTTTGGCAGAGTTGTATCGTTGCCGATACCAAATCCATGGAGCTCAATTTATCACCTCCATGTTGAAACCATGACTGAAGTTATGGGACTGAGCTAGAGCTCTACAGGACTGAAGTGAATAAAGGTGTATAACATGATGAAAATTTCTGGGTAGGGATTGTTGTCATGTAATTGTACAGATACTACAATTAGAGTTAAATTAGCCTGAGATCGATGCTGTTTGTTTATCCACTCAGATATTTCATCTTTTCTATTCCTTCAATTTGAATGCGAATGCGTTACAATTTAAAATATATATAACCGTGAGACACTGTGTTATTGTAAGTAGTATGAGGGCTGCTTCGGACAGTCGCCATTGCCTACATTTCATCCATTATGGAATGTGCGCGAAATGCATGCATGAATAGTATTGAGGTAAACCTTTTTCCCTAGTGAATTCTATATTGAAACTGGGAAAATAAAAAACGAAGTCATTTGTAGATTGCCAAAGATAATTGATCCTTTCTGGAAAAGAAAGTTGAATGTTTGCCTAAACACTTGTACGGATACAACCTTGTTCTCCGGTAATCACTTAGATTTTACTCAATTTTTTTTTTAAAATTTCTAACTTATCTCAAAAACAATTTCATTATATACCAGAAGTTTTAAACTAGCTTTGAACAATGATTATAGTATATTTTAGTTTGAGTAAAAATAAGTTTAATATGAATTTGAATTTACTGTTACAAATGCTGCTAGAGGAAATACAGCCAGAAATTGATACGGTAAAATCTAATTATTGAATTTGAACGGGAGGGTGGTCTTCGGTCACCGGTATTTCTCTCTCTCACGTCGATATCTAATACACACCCAAGAACAGGTACTTCTTGGCTGATTTATTTATTTACGAGTATTCGGTAAAATGAAATGGGTTTTTAAAAAGAACATATCACCTTTCAGGTTTAGCTGCAATGATGATGAAACTCTGCTTCGATGGTCCGGGTGGATGTGAACCGTAAGCACCATCTAAGGTGATCTGTCTCTCTCTATGTCTTATACAAGTGAGAACAGAATTACTAAAAACAAACAGATCATGAAGACATAATTTGCTGGAACTATCATTTTCCAAACGTTGGATTCGATTTGTTATTCTTATTTTGCTGCTCAAGCTGCATTTAGAAGCCAAGCCAATCCATCTCTGCAGTCATTGCTGAGTTGAATGTCACCATAATTTTTGGGTGGACTAAATTTACGAACCAAACTAATCAGTCTTAGAATCCTTTGCCGTGGCTAGGACTGGGTACTACTATTCATGAACATACTGTTCGGAAAAAAAACTTTTGTCCCCTTTAAAATCAAACAACTCAACAAGTATCAATTCATGACCAACCTCATCTAATGATCTTGATCAACTTAAATCCTTTGCTATAGCTAGGACTGGCTACTACTACACAATAACTAGTCTATCAACTAATAGAGTCAGATCCAAGGAGGAATAAAAGAGAGCCGTGGCCTGTATTTTTTACCACTAATTTTTCTAGAATATTTAAACAAAATAAAACTTGTCCAACCCCCCACCCAAAATTTTGGATTTGCCACTGCCAACAAAGAAGCACCTCATGGCACAAAACTACCATAAGAGCGAATCCGAAATCTAGATCGGTTGAACATGAATGAAATTTCAGATCTAAAACCCATCAGGCTTGATGATATAAAGAAATGTCAACTCATTGAAATAACCACAATCAATATACAGAACTCAGACATACGCAACTGCTGCAAATTTACTGGAGTTGAAACCAGTGTCTCAACCAACCCATATATCTGTAAAATAGAATATCCATTTAATAAACACACACACACACACATACACACACGGCATATGTAATACATGGAAAAACAGTATCACTTTAAATTTGGGCACAAACAAGCAAGCCAAATAGGCGGCCAGCAAGATATAAAATGAGCAGTACCAGTTTAACCTGACCCGACATGACCCAGCCCAATCAGCAAGAAGGGAGCAACAGCCCGCCAAAGGTTGATTCAGTTTCACTTCAAAGCTATAAACACGAACCCATACCATACCACAGAAAGGACAACAGCTACCACTTCACAGCTACAGTAACGATCCCATGAGCTATAACATCTCAGTACAAGATGCGACACAAGTCAACGACCTACCAGGTTGATGTTAGACATTATTTAATCTAATGAAATGCCCTAAACAATATAAGCAACCAGAAACTTGTTAACCTGACCCATACTCATGTTTGCGAAGTTCGGATGAACATATCAGGGTTCATACTTAGTATCGGCATCTGTATAACTGAACAATAAGGCCATCTCAATGGCTGCATCATCTACAGGTAGAAACACGTCCACTTTCTGTCCACCTTTTGGACCATGACAGCATCAGAAACCACAACATAAGGTTGCTTTTTGTTTAAAGGAAAGCTAAACTTTATTAACCTTACCATGCACAATAAATCTGAGGAATATCATTAAAATATTGTTCCTCGCAATCAGCATACTGCTATTCACTACCAGCATCCAGATGACGATCATTCATCTGCAAATTATTAACAGCATCAACAGCCACAACATCATCATCTTGGCCGTCGACCCCATTCATCTTTTCCCGAACATAACTATAAAACCCATTATTTGGTTTATATTCAGTTAGTATTACAGCAGACTCAACAAGGTGAAGAAATAAAGAGCATGCATGCTCAAAAAGGATGAGGATCCCAAAAACAAATGAAAAGTGAATAAAAACAATAGACCAATTAGAAGAACAAGAAAAATAAAACCAACCTACAGCGTGAAACAAACATTATCATGAAATTAACAGTAGAAACTAAAGTACCAACCTACATACCACAATGCCCACAAAGATACTCAGTTTTTTAACAAAAACAGTTACCACCGAGATACTGACTACGCAATAGAAAATGCATGCATGACATTTTATACTGACATAGTCAACCATCTAGAAATCAATCCTACCAAACTAGCACTAGGAACTCCAATTAGGACATGCATGACAATCAAGGTTCCCCACATCAGCAAGAGGGCCACAAGAGATGCACTTCACAGTTGTCTCCACATGTTGATTATTGTGCCACAATCACTCCTACAAGAGTCCAAATTACAAAGAAACGAGTCATGAATTCCAGCTGAAATAAAAAAAAATAAAAGCATCCGGCTAAAAAACTCACCTCATCTGAATTACAAGGGGAAGGGCTTCGAGAATTAGCATGACGACCTTGTGGCGAAACAGTTTGAGGAGTTGGAGATCGTTCATTGTGACTGCCACCCCTCGGAGGGGGTGTCCTGCGAGGGGACAAACTCCTTCGAGGACTAGGGCTATGCCACTGGGGAGGCACTGTGACATTTCCAGAAAGCATCGTATAAGACAAAATGAAGAGCAGAAGAAAACTGATGATATTGAGCATAAAATAAACATAATTTGAAACCTTTCAATTGATCGACTCCTAGTCCTCTTCCGCTCATCATGATACCGTCCCCTACCGCGGCGTCTATCATAATCAGGACTTTTACTGCGGCTCCTGCTTCGACGATGATAGTCTCTCTCCCTCCCACGGTACCTGTCACGATCATACCTATCCAAACTCCTACTGCGACTTCTTCTCCTGTAATCCCTGTCTCTGTAATGATCATCTCGGTACCTAAAAATGCTTAACATCAATCATTACACAAGCATAATTCCATCCAGAAAATAGAAATAAAGCACAAACTCCAATGCAAACCAAACAGTAAAAGACTTCGAAATTCAAAATGATGTGAACAAAGAACACAGGTGAACCCTACCAGCCTCACACGTCCAAAAAAATAATAATTGCCAAAGTCATATATTAGGAATACAAAATGTGTGAGAATAAACACAACACAACATGTGGAAGTGCAGACAGTAAATTAGGACACATACACAACCATCCCAGCTAAGAATTAAACCCTGCAACTCCCTTTGGAGAGTAACATGATATGCCACTCAAGCCAGTGTGAGTTTTCCTTGAAGATACCTAAACATTATTATATGCAAATGACACATTTCAAAAATTTTTTAGTAATCTAAAAGCAAAGCTTAGGTTCAGATATTGTTACAATAGCCTAAATCTAACCTCACAATTCACTCAAAACAATTTTTTTTATATAGGTAAATCACACGCACTTTGCCCCCTTAAAGGGACTTGAACCCTCAACCTCCCATGTGGAGAGGTAGAAGAGATACCAATCAAGATAGAGCTTGTTGGTATTCACTCGTATAACCTAAATAGAAGATAATTAATTTAGGAGGGAACCACAAACTTTACTTTAAAAGACTCCAATAATGGCAAAAATAGAAACAGTGAGAAGAACAAGAGAGAGAGAGAAATAATGAGCCTGTTTAATTATGTTCATTTCTTATATTCGTTAGATGCTTGTCAGCTTTCTCATAACCAAATGATTGGCATCCAAGGAATTATTACATAAGCAACTATAACTCATTCAACTCTCCTTTTTTTTGGTTCCTTTTTTTTTTTTTTTTTTTTTGTGGTGGGGGGGCTTAACTCTCATGGAATAGTCACCATCATGACATAGGCAAAATCTATATAGAAGTTCAAACTAGGGTTTATCTCATAATGCTCAAAGTTGAAAAGCATTAAATATGGAGGCAAATATATATATATATATATATATATCCTTACCTTCGCCGCGGACTGCGGCTTCTCGACCTGCCTCTAGTTCTCGGAAATGATTCAATAATCCTACCCTCACGGCTGAAATCAAAGAACAGGTAAGCGGCTACATATAATTAACAATTGTAAAAATAAAAGTGTTAACGAAGGGAACATGCCCATAGTAATATGAACTGTGTCAAATTTTTAACATGTATAAACTCAAAAAATGGGAAGTAAATGCTTAAAAATGAAGAAATGAAAAAATTGAAAACGAAAAAGGCACCACTTTATGGGCAAACCTTTATGTAAAAAATCAATAGCAGCAATAGCATTTATAGCAGCAGACAAATTCGTTCCATGATAAATTCAATATTTTCAATGCAAGGCAACTATGACAATATACCCAATTCAGCCCCCTGCCGCCGCCAAAAGGGGGGGGGGGGGTGGCAATCAGAACTCTGACAAATAAAAAAAGGTGCCAATATGCAAAGATTTAAAACTTACATCCGCTCCGCATTGGGCCCATACTTTGCAAACTGAACCGTAATTTCTCTGCCATCAACAGCTCTCCCTGAAGAAGGGTGTTGCAAAAGCAGCAATGAAAAATTAAAGCATCAGTGTTCGGTTCACAGATAAGATTGCAGAAGAGGTATTTTTTCAAACCTAAAACTTTTACATTTTCTCAACAATTTTTTTTTTTTGAAACCTAAATGTAGCCACTTACATCAAAAGAAATCCTCAACAAAAAACAAAAAATGAATATATTCCACACAATAACATACAAAACCGCCCAGATAGACATGTATACCATCGAGCCTATCCACAGCCTTTTGTGCTTCATCTGCGTACTTATAACGAACAAAAGCAAACCCACGCGAATCACCAGTCCTAACACACAAAAAGAAAGTAAAAATGAATCAAAGAAAAAAGATGCAAAATTAACTTATTAGATAGCAGATACAAAAACACGATATTCCATTTGGTTGCTGACAAATTGTACAAAAACAAATTGCACAAAAATAGATTAAATGAGAATGTCCATTCTTTCCATTTTAGTTTTTTTTTTTTTTAAATAATTGATTCTTGGCTTCTTTTTTTTTTTTTTCTTGACTCTAATCAACAAACCCTGACACGGCTGCTTAGTTTAGCTTAGCTCAGCTTTCCGTCCTTTTTTTTCTTTTCTGAAACCAAAAGAACATAAGAGAATAATAATGATAATAGACCCGCTTTGCTTTTCCTTCCTTTTTGATTTTCTTAACCACCAAACAGAACAAAGCAGAGAGGAGGAGAGTTACCTTCGATCTCTGGGGATGAAGATATCCACGACCTTTCCGTACTTGTCAAAAAGCGGGAAGAGATCGTCAGCAGTCGTTCCTAATTAACCAAAAGAAACAAACGGTACAATAGAATCAAAGAAAATATTAATCGATTTTCAAGAAAAAAAAAAAAAAGCTGTATGAAAAACGGAGAGATGGGAATGAGAAGCCCTACGGAAAGTGATGTTGAGGACGAGCAGAGAGTAGGTATCGGTGATGTCCGGCGGACCGGCCCTCCCGAAGTGAGACATCTTTTTCCTCCTCTGTGAGTGGATTGAATTGAACGATGAGGAGGTTAGGGTTGGGAATTGCGAGCGAGATTTTAAGAACTGCCCCCAGAAATTTCAAGAAGAATCGTTTATATATCAGGTGGATCGGTGTCGCATAAAAGTAACCAACAGGTTAAAATTGCAAATAAACCCTTAGGGTTTCTGATAATTTTTAATCACCCTGCCAATTCTGGATTTACCTTATGACAGGCGTAAATAATTGCAAGTCACCCCACGTGCATAGAAAATTTAACTTTTTACTCCCCACAAATTCTAGGTGATAGTTAGTGAATTAAGAAAACTGTGAAAAAAAGGTAAGTCACGAAATGCAGTGCTCGTTTGTAAGAGTTGTTAAAAAAATATATATAAATTATATTAATTCTTTTAAAATTTTTGATAATTATAAAAATTTTATTTAATTTTTATGAAATAATACTGATCTCTTTTATTTTTATTGACAAATTATAAGTTTTTTTTATAATTTTATTTTTTTAAAATAAAAAAATACTCTTTTATTTATTTTTAAAATTTTTAATCTTTTTCTAACTTTTTTAAATTTTTTTATTTTATATAAAAAAATTAAGATAAATAACTTATATTTTTTTAGTCAAATAATATTTATTTGAACATGAAAAAAATTATAAAAAATTGGTTGAAATTGAAAAAAACACAAAAGAATAAAAAATAAAATAATATTTTTGTCATTTTGAAAAAAAAAAAATTGGAAGAGAGGTTAATGTCATTTTAAAATTTTTAAAAAAGGTTTATGTAATTATCATAAATCTCAAAATAGATTAGTGTTATTTACTTAAAAAAAATTGAGTTAAACACTTGATGGAGATAAGTATTGATTGGGTTAAATGATGAATTATTAATAAATGCTTAAAATGTATAAAATACTTGATATTAAATTGTGTTTAATCATGTGTATATTAATAGTTTTATACTATTCGTATAATTAACAAATAATATATATAATAATAAAAATAAATAATTCGATATTATACTATTAAATATAAAATGTTACAAGTATATGCCATATTATCTATATTATATTAAATATCAACTATTTGATTATTTATCATTTATTATATAATATACATTAATTGTAAGAATATATTTAATTACATATATAAACTTATATATTTAAATATACAATCTAACGACACAAATAACAATTAACCATAACCGAATAAATTGTCAAAAGTCATAAAAACTTACAAACAATGATAAACTCGTAACCCAAAAAATCCAACCACAGCGATCGACTCCATCTGATCAAATTCATGAGGTACGCAGCTGGAATGGTAAGGTGGCGGGGTAAGTATTTCTTAATTTCGATCCTGTTCATATTTTTTTATCTTTGATCTCATTCTATGTTGTCTGATTTAGAGGTTTATTTTCGATATTGATCCCGATTCCAGTTCACCCCGTCTCAGTTCCGAACTCTTATATATATATATATTTTATAAATTAATATGTTAAAATTTAATTACTTAATGTCAAAAATACTTTCCAATAAAATATAGAACAAATTCAAAAAATATATACAAAAAATTTAAATTTTAATAACTTGTAATTTATAAATTTATTTTTAATAAAATTTTTATATTTAATTGAAATCTATTAAATAAGATCAATATTAAATATAAAAATTTGAAGAAAAATATACTAAAAAATTGTAAAAATTTGTCTTAAATGAAATTAGAAAACTTTACACTTTCAAGTGAAACTATGAAATTTGTATAGTTTTATATAAATTAAAAAAAAAATTATTATTAGTTTTATTAAATTTTTGAGTCACGTGTTGGATGATAAAAAAAGATTTTCAAAGTAATAAAAAATTATAAAAAAAAATTATTTAATACACGAATTAAAAATTTACTAGTTGTGAAATTAAAAAAATTTATAAATTTTTTTATTTTGAATAATGTTGTGAAATTTTTTTTATATGAATTTTTTTATAAATTAAATGTGACAAAACATTTATTTTATAAACTTTCGACCGAAATAGTTTTTATTGAATAATGTTTTGTAACACATATTTGTTTTTTTTTTTTGTTGATACATATAACATAGTGAGTGTGAGGTCATGTGATGTGTACTGACGTCATATTTTTTTTGATATTTATAAGACAACTACGCGCATGAATATGAGACAACATAAGCGTTGATCGGGCCATTGCAGCAGTCGCATGCGTACGGTAATGGTAGGAGACAATTCCCTGATGCAATAACAGCGGAACAGGTGTCAAGGAAAACCAGCGAGTGCCTTTTACCTTGATCCCCTTCTGGTGCGCACTATTCCAACCGTGCGGGGTTAGAAACTCCACCTTTTCGTCAGTGTAGCTGTTACCGGTAGTTACATTAGTGCACCAGGCTGTGATCTGCAAAACGTGATGAGACGACGACGATGATCCATATATAGCATGTTTTAAATATATTCCCTTCAACTGACAAAATCGTCCACAGCATCGAGAATCAACCAATTCGAATCTACACATCTCTCCAATCTCGCGATCACAATATCTAGGGCTTCGATTTCACATCGCTTCTAGATATATAGAGAGTTCGGGAGAATTTGTTACAGAGAGGGAAAATGGAGTGTCAGTTGCTGAGGCATATCCGAGAGGTGAAATATTGATATCTTTTTGAGTGTGGAGTCGAGAGAGAAAGTGTGGTGACTAATGGCGGAGGAAGGATCGGATAGGGATAGGGATAGGGAGAATGGACGGCTAGCGTCAATGGATTCAGTGGAATCTCGTTGGGTGTTTCAGGACGATGACGAGTCGGAGATCGAGAATGACGATGACGAGGATTCGCCACCGCGGTTGAGTGTGGATTCCGAGGACGAGGATAATGCCGAGCAGAGACTGATTAGAACAGGGGCCGCGGATCGATTCCTTCGACGTGGAAGCAATTGAGGTCCCCGGCGCTCAAAGGAATGACTTCGAGGTGCATTTCGGGAACGAATTTGATTCAATTCAGCTCTTGATTTGGAATGCTTTAGCTCTATTTCTTTAGCTGTAATTCTTATATGTAAATATATAGTGTTAGTTTACAGCTGTAGAAGTGCCAGTATTATTAATTTCACTCTCTTATATACTCGCATTTTTCACTAATTATTTCCCATTTGGTTCCTCGTAAACAGAGGAGAATGAAAGGAAATACAATGTTGAAATTTGCATTCACATGTTGTTTTGGTTTTACAAAACTATTTTTTTGTAAGAAAGTGTAATTTATTAAAGAACAAATATAGGGCACAACTCATAAACAAAGAAGGAAAAAAGAAAAGAAACAAGGAGCTAGAGCCAAGCTCATGCCGTACAATTCAAATTTCCCAAAATATCTATAGAAATATTAATCGGAGTCTGGAAGATGCCCAGAACTCTCTAAAACTTGAACTTTTTATTTTTCACTGCTAAGGCAGACAAGAAACCTCATCCTCTTCTTTGGAAAGTGGAAAGAGATATAACTCAAGCTAAATTTTGGTAGTAATAACTGAAAAAGGTAAAAAAAAAAAAAACTGAACTTACCTAAATGGTTATTTGAGCAACCTGCACATGGCTAGCTCAGCAGGGGCTTTGCCTCTAGTTTGAGTCCTGGGCTTACCTGATACCCATGGCTTGTGGGTGATTGTAGGTTAGAGTTCCTCATCACCCACAAAAAATTACGGTTGAAAGTTTGATTACCTTGATTTGGGGTTAAAGAATGGAGAAAGAAGAAAAGAGAAGAAAAATTTGAGAGAGAGTCAAGAGCATAAAACAGTCTTGCCCTCTTACATGTAGATATATTATTAAATGGATAAAAACACAAAACTAACCTTCCGAGTATTCCTACATAATCCAACACTCTCCCTTAAGTTGGTGCATAGATATCCCTGATGCCTACCTTGCAAACAATAGAATTAAAAGACCTACTACTAAGGCCTTTTGTAAACACATCAGCTAATTGTTCCTTTGACTTCACAAAGGGCATATAAATCAAACTTTTATGCAAATTTTCTTTAATAAAGTGTCTATCAATCTCAATATTTTTTGTTCCATCATGCCGGATTGGATTGTAAGTAATATTTATAGTTGCCTTGTTGTCGCAATACAACCTCATAGGTTTTTCACCATCAATCCCTAGCTCTTCTAATAACATCCGAAGTTACATAAGTTTGCAGGCTCCATGTGCCATAGCTCTATACTTTGCTTTCGCATTAGATTTGGTGACTAATGGTTGCTTTTTACTCGTCCATCTAACCAAATTGCCTCTAATAAAGGTACAATAACTTGATGTAGATCGTCTATCATCAATAAAGCCTGCCCAATCTGCATCTGTATAGGCTTCTAATCTCAGATGTACATGATTTGAAAACAAAATCTTTTCCCTGGAGCAGATGTGAGGTGTCTCAAAATACGATAAACTGCCTCCAAATGCGGGATGCCAGGATCATGCATGAACTAACTATCTACTCCCACTGCATAAGTTATGTTTGAACGTGTGTGTGAGAGATAGATTGATCTTCCCATAAGTCTTTGATATCTCTCTTTATCTACGCTATTACCTTTTATCACCTTTAATGTGACGATTAACTTCAATAGGAGATTCTACTGGTTTGCAACCTAACATACCAGTCTCTTCAAGTAGATCAAGAATGTCTTTTTGCTAAGAGATAAAAATGCCTTTGTCCAATCGAGCTACCTCAATCCTGAGAAATGACGTAGATTTCCCAAATCTTTAATCTAAAAGTCTTTAGCTAAATAAGCCTTCAATCCATATAGTCTTCTCAATATCATTTCATGTCACAACCATATCATCAGCTTACACAATAAGACTCATAATCTTGTCACCTACTCGCTTGACAAACATAGTGTGACCTCTATCACTCTATACATACCCAAACTTCACCATGACTTTATGATACCTATTAAACCATGCTCTCGGGGACTGCTTAATTCCATAAAGAGCCTTCCTTAGCTTGCACACCTTTGCTTTCGTCGCTTGAATTGACAAGCGTGGTGGTACCTCCTTATATACCTCTTCTTCGAGATCTCAATGCAGAAAGACGTTCTTTATATCCAACTATTGTAAAGTCAACTCCAAGCTAGCTACACAAGAGAGCAAAACCCAAATAGAATTCATCTTGGCAATATAAGCAAATGTCTCCTAATAATCTATGCCATATGTCTAAAGTGTATCAACCAATCTACCTTCGTATCTGTCAATTGTTCGATCAACTTTTTGTTTAACTGTGAATACCCACCTACAATCTACCGAATTCTTCCCCTAAGGAAGTGATACTTACTCCTAGGTTTTTATTCTCTAAGGCTTTCATTTCTTCCATCATAGCTCCCTTCCACTTGGGATTTGTAAGGACTTCCTTCCATCCATGAGGAAGAGATACAGAAGACAAGGAAAAAACAAATGCATGATAGAATGAATATAAGGAACTATAAGAAACAAACTTACATATAGGATGTTGAGTGCAAGCCCGAACACTCTTTCTAAGAGCAATTGGAATATTAGAGTCATTAATAGAGGGATTGCAATAACTAGGAGGCTCACCATTGGAGGAAGATGGCACAAAAGAGGGAGCTAGAGTTGGAGATTGTGATGAGCTTGGTGGCACACGGGAGGTAATCTGCTTCTCTTCGCACTTGGGTTGAGCATGCGTAGTTCTGACATATGTTCGTAAATCTGCTCTTTCCAACCTATCAATAGTGTGATCAAAACAAACCTAATCCCCCTCAACAGAAACCTGAGACTGAGGAAGTGACTCAACTTGTGGTTCGTGAGAAAAAGATAGAGGAGCTAAAGGCTGGAACCACATCTCTTCCCCTTGAATACCACTAAAGTCCTCCCCCTTGAAAAGATGATGCAGAAGGATAATAGACCTCATATTCATGAAATGTAACATCCAAACTAACAAACACTTTTCTAGATGGAGGATGATAACATTTATATCCCTTTTGAGTAGCAAAGTATCCAATGAAAACACAACGGAACGCTTTCAGATCAAGCTTACTCCTAGTAGTTCGATGATCATGAACAAAACAGACACAACCAAAGATATGTGGAGTAATGAAGATGACTAGAGATAGAACACTGAAGTAACTCAAGGGGGTTTTAAACTTAAGTACCTTCAAAGGCATCCGATTGATAAGATAGGCAGTAGTGAGGACTATCACCCCAAAACAACTTAGGGACACTAGTTGTGAACATCAATGCTCCAACTACTTCAAGCAAATGACGATTTTTTCGTTCTGCGATGCCATTTTGAGCTAGGTGTATCTACACAACTAATTTGATGAATAATTCCATTATCAGAAAGACAGGAGATGAATTCAGCAGGAAAATATTTAATGCCATTATCACTTCAAAGAATACGTATTTTGGCGTCAAATTGAGCGGTAACCATCTTATAAAAAGTTTGAAAACAAGAAAACACTTCACTTTTGTGTCGTAATAAATAAACCCATGTGACACGAAAATAACAATCAATAAAAGTAATATACCAACGATAACTAGATAAAGAAGCAATTCTAGAAGGTTCCCATACATCAGAATGAATGACCACAAAAGAAACAATGCTTTTATTATTATTGCTAGAATAAGAGTGTCGCTTGTGTTTAGCAAACTCACAAGCATCACAAACAAAAGAAGTCTTATTACACTGTTTTACCAAAGAAGGAAAAAACTTTTCTAAAACACCAAGAGAGGGAAGCTGAAGATGCCAATGCCACTGATTTAATTGTTGAAGAGCCTGAGAACTTTCAATTCGAAAAGCTTGCTTAGACGAATTTCGTATAGACGATGAAGAAGCAGTCTCCAACAGATATAAACCATCATGTGTCTTACCATTGCCAATTGTTTTTCCAGTCTCTATATCCTGAAAAAGACAATGAGAGGAAAAGAATGTAACAAAACAATTAAACAATTTGGTAAGACGACTAACAGAAAGTAAATTGGTAGAAAAATTAGGACATGCAGAATAGAGGAAAGAGACAAAGTGGAAGAACAGTGAACTGAACCTTTGCCAGAAACAGAGGACAATGAGCCATCTGCAACCCTAAGCTTATCTCTACCAGAACATGTAGAGTAAGATAAGAAAAGCTTAAAAGCTCCTATTACATGGTTAATGGCTCCTCAATTGATAATCTAAGGAGTAGATAAAAATGTGACGCTAAAAGCACTTACAAAAGTCCATGAATGAGCAAAGTTAGAGGTACTAGAGGTAGAAGCTGGAATAGGGGTGGAAATATCAAGATGAGCCATCAAACACTTGTGAGTCTGCATCTTCTTCGCTGGAAAAGAAGATGTACAATGACTGTTGGAGGGTGTTCCAGTTTCAAAAGCCTCGAATATGTGTGCATTTGATCTAACAGAACCAAAGTGACTACCACCTCGTTCTCGAATAGGTCAACCATGAAGCTTCCAACAATGATTCTTGGTGTTTCACTGTCTTCCCACAATAGTCACATTTGAGCTGATCTTTCTTTGAGCTGCCCATTTTATTATCAATATGAGTTGGTGTAGAGACGGTGTCTGAATAAGGTGAGGCAACTAAATTCGATCGATCAAGATTCAAGCTATGAAAGATAACACCGCGTCTACTTTCCTCCTGTTGAACATAAGCATATGCCATCCTCAATGAGGGAAAGGGATCTCGACCAATCACCTGAACACGATTCTGATCATACTCTATATTGAGGCCAACAAGGAAATCATACCCTTGCTCTGTTTCAACTAGTTTCTGAAACTTTACACTATCACTGTTACAGTTTGCTTGAAAATCCTAGTAACAATCTAGCTCCTGCCACAGACGGTTAAGCTCTACATAATAGACTGCAATAGTCATGTCTTTTTGCTTGGTTTTATGAGCCTTTTTCCGTAATTCATAAACCTGAGCATCATTACCGATTTGCGAATAAGTCTAGGTTATTGCAGTCTGCACTCGAAATGGCATGGGCTATATCAAGGAAAATATATCATTGAATAATATGTGGCTACATGGAATTGAGCAACCATGACATAACTAATGAATTCTCGATGATCCACTGCTCATAAGTAGAATCATCCTTTTTTGGTTGTTTGCATGCTCTTGTCAAATACCCATATAACCCCCTTGTTTGAATCGAAATAAGAAATGGTCGTGACCAGGCTAAATAATTAGTCCTGTCCACTTCACTGAATTAATCTGAAGAGATGGATTATCACTGAGAGTCCCAACACGACCCAAGCTACTCTCTCCACCACCACTAGACCCGGTTACTGATTTTTGACATGTTTTACTAGCCAAAAGGAGTCTTAAAGATTGAAAGTAAGCATAAAAAACACAGCAACAACCCAAAATATAACAGTTACAATACTAATTGCAGATGAAAAATAGAGATTGAAGCCTCGAATGAGTCAAACAAGTGACCTTATGCATGAAAGAAGATAAACCCAGCATCAAACAGTGCCCAGTCCCTATAAATCTCATCAGCCGACCACCAAATAGTGCAAAAACGAGTTGATCTCCGGCCAAATCAACAAGAAGCTGCAATACAAAACCCCCAAGGTGCTAGATGCACCTTTGTGTACTATCGAACCAAAAAAACCAATCAAAATGCTCCAAAATCACGGATTGCAAAATGAGGCCTCCAGTTCCGAAAATGTTTCGAAAATAGAAAAACAACAGCAAACAACATCCAATTTTTTTTTGTAAAATACACCATAATTCTTAGAAAATCAAGACGAATCGAACCATGTGTCTCCCATCGCCAAATGAGCCAGTCGACGCTGACTTCAGACTGATGTAGGCATTGAGTCATGTCTTGAAGTTAGGCTTCTTACTTCTTAGTGGAGACCATTATATGCATATTTGTCAAACCCCAAGTAGGATTTAGGATATTTAAATTTGTTATGAAACGGGCTGTATCATTACTGAAACATCCTTTTTTTTAATATAATGAATCTTCATTGAACCAATTTGATATGCATAATAGCTCGACGTGTGGTGGCTTTGAGAAAGAAGATTTACCATAGGAAAAATGATGGGGGAGAGGCGGTTTGAATGAGATTCTACTATGGCTCACACACTAGAATACGGCTGGCTGGATGTTGCCTGCCACTCATGTTCTCTCTGTCAGGCTCTCTCTCTCTCTCTCTCTCTCTCTCTCTCACTCTTGGGAAACTCATATGAATGAATTAATATATAGGACGGCAGGCATGATTGAATAGTGCTTTTTGATGAGGAAACTAGTGTTCTCTGAGTTATATGACGCCTGTAAGCTGATAGCAAATCTATGGGCATTTGAAGCACGAGTATTTGAAAAAAAAAGAAAAATATTTGATGGAAGCGGGAGTTCCTTTTGAACAACCCATCATAGTGGGAAACTTTATATCTTGATATGATTCATCAAACTACTGATAAAATCCATGGATGGTCCTGTGGACATTATGTTATTGACTTTATAAGTCTTATATAAAGATTCTTCATCTTGCATTGGATTGTTGCTTCTATGCATTAGATTGTTGCTTCTTTGTTCATTTTCTTTTTTGCTATACCACTTTTGTTTCATATTCCTTTAGAAAAAGAAGGATATCTTGTGTTGGAAGAATCATCAGGGATAAGATTTTGGTAAATGTTGTACCAACTAGCTAGCTTGGTTGGTATTTCCTCATGGGAGGTTGAGGTTTCAAGCCCCCTTAAGGGACAAAGTGTGTGTGTGTGTGTGATTTACCAATAAAAAAGAAAAGATTTTGGTAAATGTTGTAGGGCAGAATTTAACGACAATTTGTTTTCTGAATTTTGAAAAATATAATTTCAGGATGCCAGCTTAGGCAGGAAAATCGCACTTATTTTTCAGACACTTGGGGTTGTCTTTGGCGATGTTGGAACAAGTCCATTATATACCTTCAGTGTGATGTTTAGCAAGGCCCCACTCAATGAAAATGAAGATGTTCTTGGAGCATTATCTCTGGTTTTGTATACCTTAATTTTGATCCCACTGATCAAGTATGTCTTCATTGTTCTGTGGGCCAATGATGATGGTGAAGGTATGTTGGAGGTTGGAAGTTAAGCCCTTCGTTCTTTGTCGGCTCATGTATTGTCTTCTACACAAGCTTGCCCTTATGGTGCATATAAATAAGTATGAGTTTGTCGCCTAATTACTGCAGGTGGTACATTTGCTTTATACTCGTTGATTTGTAGGCATGCTAAGGTCAGTCTTCTCCCAAATCAACTTCCATCTGATGCACGTATATCAAGCTTCAGACTAAAGGTGCCGTCT
This sequence comes from Nyssa sinensis, assembly GCA_008638375.1. Classification (NCBI taxonomy): domain Eukaryota; kingdom Viridiplantae; phylum Streptophyta; class Magnoliopsida; order Cornales; family Nyssaceae; genus Nyssa; species Nyssa sinensis. The sequence continues at coordinate 6,836,488 of CM018039.1, read as the reverse complement.
CCAGAACTCGAGAGGTCGTTAAAAATAAAGGAACGGCTTGAAACTTCACTGACAATGAAAAAGATGATTCTGATATTAGTGCTTGCCGGAACTTCTATGGTGATAGCTGATGGGGTTGTTACGCCAGCAATGTCAGGTTGTTTAAACTGTTCTTTATGCCTTTTAATCTGCCCTTAGAAGTTTGCTAATGCAAAATCAGAAAAAGAAAAAAATGTTAGGTTATTTTTCTTTTGAAAAATTGGTTTACAACATCATTTTGAAGGTTTAGTTATTATCTTGGATCTTTATTTATTCTCTTCTTTCTTGATGCAGTGATATCAGCTGTTGGTGGTGTAAAGGTGCGAGTAGCTGGAATTAAGCAAGGTGACATAACCCTATTGTTTTGATTTTGAACCCACAATAACCTTTTTTTTGATTGGTAAATCTCTCATACACACACACACACACTACTTTGCCTCCTTAAGGGGATTTATTTATCACAATATTTAATGTCTGGTGTGCTCTCTTCTTCTTTACTGTCGATAACCTCATGATTGTCTTTCCGAGGTATTAGTTATCCTTGTAAAGCATCCCTCTTTTCAGAGTTTGGTAATTAAAAGTTTCTGCCAAAAGTTTGATATCAACCTTATTAAGCAACTAATTACCCCAAAATTTTAAGTTGTTAAAGAATGAGCCAACAATGTATATCAAGCTTTTAATACTCCCCCTCACGTGCAACCCTGGACTTGCTCATGAAGAGGCAAAGAGATCACAGACAAACTCAAAACAAAATAGAGTGCAAATGCAAACGAAAAATAAATGCAAATGGAGAGGCTTGAACTCAAAACTTCTTGTAACCAATACTCTGATACCATAATAGGAAACTAATTACTTCAAAAGTTTAAGCTGTTAGTGAATGGGCATGACTCAAAATCCACAACCACATCACCCCATGATCTTCCTGTGCCTCTTGCAACTCGCAGAGGCTTCTCTGATCACTCCTCCATCTTAGCCATGTCTAAATAAGGTTTCTGAGCACCAGTCGATCTTCCCAACAGCAGCAATGCCAAATCTTGAAAAGCACCCATCACACCTTTCCATCCTCCAGGACCTCCACCCTGGTCAAATTCCTGTACATATAAACATTACTGAATTCCTCCAGTCGACTTTTACACTTTCATGAAACTGCCATAGACATTCGACCGCATCACTCTCATGCTCCTCTTCTGACCATGACAGACACGTTCGGACCTTTTCCCATCCATCCTTCTTCCCATATCTTCGAGTTGCTCGAAGTCTGTGAACAATCCCATTAGATCTCTCTGTGATTTCTAACAGCTTGCCCGATCAGTCTTCTGTCTCATCGATCTCGAACGTCTTCTTTCCCCACTGAGCATATCTCACTGGGGGTTCTCGCCATCTCTTCATAATTTGTTTTTAACCTTGTCATAAACAACATTCTAGCCAAACCTTAGAAAATTTGTGGAACATTTTTTTTTTTTTTTTTGGGGGGGGGGGGGGGTGTTGATGGTTTGTATGTTGAATGGAAATCTCTAAGTGACCGATACATCTGTGTGAGACAAATATTGGACTTCGACTTTCCAGAATTTCGATATAAACTACTAGATATCATGCCTTTAGTTATGTTCTTTTAAATAAGATTTATCATAGAGTGTGAACCATGCTCAAATTGGCATAAAGGTTTCTACACAAATAACAGAATATTACTTGGTTCATTAAGCCTTCATGCATATTCTACAATTCATAAGATGCAATATTTTGTTCAATTAGAATGAATTATGATCTACAACATTATTTAAGCAGACATTCATATTCAGAAATCCTAGGTTTTTGAGTTTGCAAAATCTGATGCTCGATGCCCCTGTTAGATTCTTGCGGTTGTACCCATACCAAGGCGGCAAGGCAACTTTGATGGTTTAAGAATAGTTATTGACTGCCTTTATAAAATTAAGGATTTTATATCTAGCATATATTCATTTTTTCCACAGGACTTAATCGGACATGATTTCACCAATTATTTGTTCTATAAAATGCAGTCCAGTGCATGGAAGGGTCCGGGAAGGGTTAGATTAACGCAGCCTTGCCTATGCAAGTAGAGAGAGTATTTCTGCAACTTGAACCCATGACCTCCAGGTCACAATAGAGCAACCTTACGAATTAAAACCTTATTATATATTAGAAGTTTGGGATAGATCATGCATATTTGATCTCACTTTTGTAAATATGGATATGCTGTTGAAATGGGTTGACAGATGCACTGGTTCTTGTTTTTTTTTAAGATATACTTGAGCTGCTAATGGTTTTGTAATTTGCAATATCATATCATGTCAATTTATCATATTAATCATATTTTATTTTTATTGCAGATCAAGTGGTGATGATTTCTATCGCGTTTCTTGTAATTTTGTTCAGTGTACAGAAGTATGGGACGAGTAAAGTTGGGCTTGCAGTTGGCCCTGCCTTATTCATATGGTTTTGTTCTCTTGGAGGCATTGGCATCTACAACCTTATAAAATATGACAGCAGTGTTTTGAGGGCATTTAATCCTGTTCACATCTATTACTTTTTCAAGAGGAACTCAACTAAGGCTTGGTATTCCCTTGGGGGCTGTGTCTTGTGCGCAACAGGTAAACACCTGATTTGGAAATTTCAGATATTTAGAATGCAATACAATTGCTATCTTCGATGGATGGATTGAAAAAATTGATTCAAATATTATGTTTGGTTTTCCTATATTTTAAAAAAATCCAAATGTCTTCTTGTTTGTTGTTGTCTTTCTTTTTTTCTTTTTCTTTTTTCCTTTGTGTTAAGCTTATGGGAAGAGAGCATTTGTTTGGTTCAATCAGTTTTTTCCTCCCAAAATTTGTATGCCTTCGATGTAAGATACCTGCGATACTGAGGTTTTCCTTTGAGAAGTTTTGACAAAATCACAGCTGAGATTGGAAAGGATATGAAGTTAGAAATTCATGGATGTGCCTTAGGATTGAGACATGTTCCTCAGTCAAAACATCTTTATTAAGGATTGAGTACACATGTCTTGACACAACACAGTGGCTATGGATATAGGATATGTGTGAGACACATACCTAGTGAGCATGACTATCAAAAGGAATATATGATTAGGTTCCTATCTAAATAGAATTTCTTTTCAATTTTATGATGAATAATACTAATATCAGTGAAGTTTTCATTAGAACATGCATGCACACTTCATTTCAGTCCCGACTATTCAAGAAGAAAATCCAACTTTAACAATTTACTTGTGTACTAGTATTTGGAGGCCAGATGAATCTGGCTAGTCATTGCATACTTGTGAAATGTATTCTTGAGTTAATGAAACATAGTTAGGTGGCAAATAAGAATCCTGACTTAGTCAGTAACATGGGATCTTTAAAGTAAATTAGATCCGTTCCAATACTTGAATTATTTTGGGTAAATTAGACTAACCTCCCCTGAGGTTACTATAATTACAGGGAACTCCCTCATTTTGTGAGTTACTTAGACCTTTTTTTTTGCTTCTTTTATTGATAACAGATTTCCCCCTTTGATTAGCGGTCTGTTACTGACAATGAAGGGAAGTGCTAATGTCATGATCTATGTGCCAAAAAGTAAAAAATAAAGAGCCAAATTTATGCTTATTCACGTCAACTATGTGTTAAGATGACAATTATAGCCATTTGTCTAGTCAAATGAACAATAATAGGTCTCATGTTATGATTTTGCCTTATCACCGTGCATTGTTCTTTCTCTAAGCAATAAGTTCTTTCTATAGTCGAGCTGTTCCACAACCATGTTTGGCAGTGGATGTGATTGGCTGCTGAGATAATAGCACAGTGATCTGATCTATCACACTGTCTCTCACTGCACCTCTCTCCAAATTGTCACCCTCTTCCTAAAACTCCGTATAAATGCCTCACAGCATTATTAAATTCCATCACCGTAGGAATCTCTAAACCTCTATCCAAATTGTCACCCTCTTTCTAAAATTCTGTATAAATGCCTCACAGCATTTCCAAACTCTATCACCATTGGAATCATCACCAAACATAATTATAGTACCTCTACATCATCATTTGCTACAATCGCTTTCTTTTTCCCTCTTCCTCTCTAACCCACTATAGCACCAAACCCTATTCCACCACCAGCAGGTGTCGTAAAACAAAACCACCACATCCCAAATCCCTTTCAGCCCAAATCCATCCCTTATCTTTCTCTCTTATCAGCCTTCACCTTCTTTTCTCTTTCAGTCTCTCTAAAAATTTAGATTCCTCTCCCTCTCCCTCTCTGTAATACCCCGACCCGAGTTAGGTGGGACTGACCGAGTTAGATGGTACCCGACCAGGGTTGGACCGGGCCATGACGTGTAATCCCGAGCTGTACCCTAAATTTACTATGTAAATAAAATCGCTGCACAATTTAATAACATGTTTAGTATACGATGCATAGTGCGAATGACAGGCAGTCACGAGAATTCGGGTTCTGTTGCACCGGGAGCCAAATTTCTACAGAATGACGTGCACATATATGTATATAATTAAGAATATGTATATACATACGGTCATATATTTGGGTTTATATATATATCCAGTTATGTAATATATATATATATATATATAAATACATATATGTAAAAATAAAGAAAATGAAAAAGGAAAAGAAATTAAAAGAAAAAGAAATCAGTGAAAGGTGACTTGTAGAGAATTGGAAAAAGGTGAAGGCTGCCATGCAGCCGTGTGTGTGCTTGTGTTACCAGGTGGCAAAGCCACCTGACCCAATGTCGGTTATGGGATAAGATAAGAGAGAAAGAGTGAGGGCTGCATGGCAGCCATAGTGTGCGTGTGTGCTGTCTTCAATTTATAATCCTAGGCATATATGAAACGAAACAAACAAAAACAAAGAGAAAGGAAGCATAGAGAGGGAGAGAAGCTGAACGCAGAAGAAGGAAAGAAAAGAAAAAATTCCTGGAAAATTCGGAACCTGAAAATTAGCTAAACAGGTACCAAATTTAGATTTCTATGGTTTTAATTTTTCTCTATACTGCTTTAGATTCAGTTTGGAACTGTTAGAAATCAAAAACAGAAGAAAAATCAAGAAAAACTGATGCTGCTATATACAATCAACCATGGTGGATTTGTATACATTAAATTAATCTTAATTCTAGAATTAGGAACAAATAGGAAACATTTTTAGGATCTCAACGTGATTTGAATTACTTAAAATGATCAAAAAATGACCAGTTAATAGCCAAATTATTCTTCGCCGGTGCAACACCAGAAAACTGGAAAAAGGGTGTTGGAAACCAGGTGAAGTTTGGGGCCAAAACCAGTTCTAAAACATTTCTTGAAATCCTAGAATTCATTTGGTATAAAAACAGTGAAATTTGGACGTGAAATTACTGAGATCGGTGGGTAACCTTACTGTTCCGGCGACTCTGGCCGGAAGAACAACCGGAATATCGAGGGCTCTATCGGGTCAAGTGGTATCGGGTCGGGTCGGGTCGGGTGGGATCCGACCGACCGCACAACTGATATCAACACTGTGTCGTTTCGTTTGGGATTTAAAATCCAATTGACATGTTTGGCTGTTGAGATAAGAAATTTGAAATTGGGTTTTGGGTTATCCAAACCTTGGATAGGATAAGGGATAGGTTATTGAATACCGGTTCTTTAAGATAGACTGAACCGGTTGATTCAGTGAAGGATCAGACCGGTTTAGGGTTTGGGCCAGTGAACCCACTGGTTCAGACCAGAACTATTGGAAATTATAAACTGACTCCAGAAGTTCTGAAAAATTATATTAAAGCCCAACAGAATAATTATTTTTAAGAAAATTACGAAAATACCCCTAACTCAAAAGTGGGTCAAACGAATTCCAAACAAGGCAAATAAATAGTCAATTTTTATTATCTTGGGCCTTCCAAATCTAATAGTGACTGTCAAAATTATGAAAAGAGGTCCCGGGAATAAAAGACACGTAAAAGAGCAAAATGACCGTTTTGCCCTTTTTAGTACCGAAGTCCAAAGTGAAATCCGTAAAAGCCTAAACCAACTTTCTTTGACGTTCGGACTCAATGGTGAGGTCCATATTATGAAATAATACGGAAAAAATGTGACATGTAAATATGTAAGGTAATAGAATCAAACTTTAAGACTTAAAGAAGCTACCCGAAAAGATAACTAAAATAGAAAAAGATTTAATGACAATTAAATCGAGTGATATTATGGAATGTAACCAGACTTTGAAATGTGATTATAGGAATCTTCAACTAAAGGAAGGATTTTTGAGTAAAAGCTTTGGATTTCAAGTGAGTGTTTCGTACCATATTGAGGTAGACATTTTCATTATAGATATAAATATTGAAATCTTTTATGATGTATCGACATATGATATCATTTTCTCTTATAGCATTTGTTTAACAGCTATACTGTATACAGTTTTGAATGATCTATTTACAACTATATTGTTTTCTTTGACTTAAGAAAATGTGTTCGTAAGATACTCAAACGTCATATGATCCTCTTACAAATATTTGGACTGTTTTAGCTGAATACCAAATAAGGAACTTTGATTTGAGTAATTGAACTGTTATTGATGATTATTGATTTTGGATATGATTTTGATGCTTTGGATAGAACCCTCTTCTATGATTGGTCACTATCAAATAGGTTGTGACTTATCGAACCCTACCCACGGGATAAATTGGTGGTGAGCCGGTGTGATACGGCATATCGAACTAGTCTATCGATCTCAGTCAGCGAGGTTCTAATTTGCTGGCCATAGAAGTGAAATATATGAATTTGAATATGAATATTGAATATGAGCCATGATTGAATATGATTTATCGAACTATGAATTACTGAATTATGTTATCAAAATACGATTTATTGAACTATGATTCATCGAACTATGTTATTGAACTATGATTTATTGAACTATGTTATCGAACTGTGATTTTGATTTATTGAACTATGTTATTGATTATCGATTTACGATTATCATTGAATTGAGATTGATTGGAAGTGAATTTGATACCATTATTTTGTTATTATAATTAAGATAACATATGATATATGTGATCATTGACATTTCAGTATTGAATTATATAGCAGTTTTGAAACCATTAGTATGTTATGGAATACTCACTGAGCTGTTGAGCTCATACGGAATTTTTATCCAATATATTTCAGGTAACGATATCGACAGAGAAATAGCAGGTTCAATTAGGATAGTTGAAAGCTTATAAAGCTATGAACCCTTTTTGTATTAGGATTTTGTTAGTCATGATGTAGTTGCTTTTGGTAGTTATGGTTTGAACAACGAATATGGCACTAGCAGACTTGGGAAAAAATTACATCATGTACTTTTGTAGTTATTGTGGAATATATATATATATATATATATAAATGACTAATGTTGACTTGTGTATTGACGCTTCCGCAATAGAAAAAGAATTTTATTCCACTGCATTTGATTAATGGAAATGGGGAAAACGTTGTGATCATTGAAAAAGGCCTCGGTGGCCGATCACGAACCCTTGATCCGCATGGGCCGGATTTAGGGTTGTGACACTCTCCCTCTCCCTCTCCCTCGCCCTCTCCCTCGCTCTCTCCCCCCCCCCCCCCCCTCACTGAAGCTTCACCTAAAATCCCACCCCCTGAAAGCACCACCTATCTTTCTCTGCAATCAGCCTCCCCACTCTTTGTTCTTTCCCTCTCCCTAGATATTCAGATTTTTCTCTCCACCTCTCTCTCTCTCTCTCTTAAGTCACGAAGTTTCAACCTAAGATTCTCACCACCATCAGTCTCTCTCTTAAGGTCCACCATCACTAGTATGATGACACTGCAGCAATGACAAGAATGCTTCAGTCAAATGAAAAAGCTTTGATAAGTAATCCTATTTTCATCCAATTGTCCAAGAATAAGTCATGATCTTACTGTGTGTGCAACTCTTTTGATGGGTCCTCTTTGTTTAGGGGTTTGATTCAAACCGATAGGCTTTGTAGAGTAGAACAGAAACTATACTCCAAAGTCCCACCTGCAACTACCAATATATAACGATTTTGGTGTATTTTGGCATGCACACACACATATCTATACTTCATCTGGTTTATAAAAATTGAATTTGGCCTCAATACATGAACACAGAGTTTTGATTCTCCAATATATCTGATAAATTGATGATGGGTTCTCATTGATGGAGCTCTCTCCCCCTCTCCCCCTCTCTCATACTCATTCTTACTATTTTCTTCCTCTTCACATTCTATAATTTCTCTATCACCATTATACCGATTTTTTTTTTTTTGGCGGGGGGGGGGGGGGGGGGGTGGGGGGGGGGGGGGCCTGTTAGTTTAAGTTGGTGGATAGTAATGGGGGCTTGGGTAATGGGAGTTGGTGGTGGCTGACGAAGATGGGTTGCTGAAGATTTAATTTGGGGGGTTTGGTATTGGCTACAGGTGATGGGGTTTGAGTGGTGGTGGCTGATGGCAACAGAGAATATGGAGCAGACATCTGCAACAAAATTATTTGAATAAATTTAGATCTTTTGGATTGACTCTATTGCTAGTCCTTTGCTGCTTTGAGTATATAGATGATGGGTTTGGTTGAAGGAAGAGAAATTGAGTGAGGAGAGACAATGAAGGAGAGTTGACTTCATTGGGAATAAAATTAATAGAGACAATGAAGGAGAGTTGACTTCGTTGGGAATAAAATTAATATAGAAGGGTAAAAGTATAAAACACCGTCTTTGTTAAATTTTACTACCGACAAGTTTGGCAATGGAGAATAGTGTAACAGCCACTTTGTGAAAAAATAATACCAAATGTTAGGTTTGGCTTTTCCCTATCTCTCCCGGCAATATCCGGCCATCACTGAGTAATGGCATTTTAAAAAAAAAAAAAACTTCAAACGATATTATATTTTAATCATGAGGTTGGCTATATAAATGCAGTATATATATATATATATATATATATTCCATTCCTTTCAGTTTTGCTCCCTGAACTCTTGTTGCTTAGCCTTTAACTAATCTTTTGGGCTCCTTTAACTTGAATTTTATAACTTCTTGTTGGTGCAGTTTTTTTTTTTTTTTTTTGATAGGTAAGACACACACACACACTGTCATTTGTCCCAATTGGGGTCTTCTCAACCTCCTCTGGGAGGAGGAGGAGATACCATTTGAGCTAACATTGGTGGTCTTCTTGCTCGTGTAGTCTGTCTTTTATTGCACATGGACAAACTATTTACCCGAGTTTCTCTCATATTGATTGGAGCTTGATTTCTACATACACAAATGCTTCAGCTTCTAATTCTGTCATCTTTTCGTGTCACTGGTCTCTCTTAACATCCTAATGCTGGCTTCTTCATTCTATGAACGTGATATCTCTTGACCCCTCACCATTTTGTACCAACCTTATTATACTTGTCTTATATATATATATATATATATATATATATATTTCTTTTTAATTTGTAGGTTTACATAAATCAAACAATAGTTGAGTTGCACTTTAGTTTACCCGTCATAGTCTGGATCCTCCGAGCAACACCTTTTTTTTTATATATCTTCCTCACCTTGTCGATAATCAATGTCACTTATCGTATCGCAAGGCCATCAATCTTGAGTATGCACTTACCTTTTGTTTTGAGTTTTTGTCTAACTTGCAGTATATAGTGCGACAGACTGAAAATTGTCTCCTACAAATATGGACCATGAGATCTCTTCCTAAATATGTCCAGTTAGATATATCTAACTGTTGTTAAAAGATAGGTGGTTCAATGCTTGATATAGAACTTTGTGATTGCAAAATTTTCTTCTCTCCTTTTTAGTTGTCCTCACAGTCACACCCGTCACTGCTCAAATTTTGGAGAGGCTTATTGGTCACATGAATTTGTAGAAAAGTTGGTGGTGGATTTTCATTTTGTAATTGCAAGTGTATATAATAATTTCTGACTTTTAATTAAAAATAGATTAAAAAATGTTGGTGGTGATTCGAAATAAACTGTGCCCTTTTGCTATATGTAAAATCAAGTCATTGAGTTATATGTTTTATGTACTTCTTTTATTTTCATGTTTAAGGACATTTACATACATAAAAGATCTGAAATATAATAATTACTACACTTTTCTTGTTGCCAATGACATAAAATTTAATATACAATTCATTAGCCATGTAAAAGCATCTTAATAAATTTCATAAAAAGTCACCAAAAGCACAAATATATGAAATTATGTGATTAAGACGTGTAGTGGTACAATTTTAGGTGGTTGTGTGATGGGAAAAAAAATTCACGCTCTTGATAGCTGCATCTGCTACGTTACACCCCAGCATCCACGTCACCACGACCGTTACCGTTATGGTAGCCAGCGACCATTACTTAAAACCTTGATTGCAAAAAATGCTTTAGAAAGAGTTCTGTATGTGTAAGTACTACTATTGGTGGATAATCTTCTTTCTCATTAGGAAGAAGACTGGGTGGTAAGGTTTGTAGGTCACTCTTGAAGGACTGATAAAAACTTGTAGAAATGAACACCCTCAGTAAGACTCAGAATAATTAAATCAAATTAAATCATAATCATTCAAACTTCTAAGTAAAATAATAAAAACTCTAATTATTGCATTCCAATTATGTTTGGTAATTTTGGCCTCTGTGTTGGACTTCTTGTCCCTTGTCTATAAATTTCCTATTTAGCCAAAAACGGATAAGAAAAAGATGAAAACTTATCTGTCCATAGCTTGTATATTCATGGGTTTATTAGCGTATATCTTTTTTACTTTTAATTTTTTTTGTACTCTTACAAGGGGGATCTTTGGGCGTCTTATGCTCCTTCCTTTGAATTATAGTGAATGTTATCTATATTACCTTCTCTTAGGCCAATGAGCCAAGTCTCTGATGTCTCTATGCTAATTGTATTTCTGAATGTGGGACTTTATATCAAAAAGTAGAACTCATGCACAACTGTAGTGCATACTATGGATGCACAGAATACGGACAAGTTATGATGAAATATTATTATTATAAGTTGAAAATTTTAACTAACGTAACGAATATTCACGGAAATTTACTCTTCATCATTGTCAATATAATTCCTTTTTTCTTTTTCTGGGGCTTTTTTTTTTATTGCTGATGAGTGATTGCAATTCAGGTTCCGAGGCAATGTTTGCAGATCTTTGCTACTTTTCTGTGAGATCAGTTCAGGTAAAGCAGTAATTTAGCTGTTGCTGGATCAATTTTACAATTTGTTTCTTTTGATATATAGTAATTTGATTATGATACTTGTTTGTTCTCTTCTCTTCTCTGTTACTGTTCTGTTGTGTTCTGCTTAGTTACATATTCTTAGTATCCAATATTGGACGTTTGCAGCTTACCTTTGTGTTTCTTGTACTGCCTTGCCTTCTTTTGGGGTACCTGGGTCAAGCTGCATACCTTATGGATAACCATGCTGATACAACACAAGCTTTCTTTTCTTCTATTCCAAGTAAGCTTCATCTTTTACTTCTACCAATGTGAAAGGACTCTGCATTTTTCTCACTTTGGCGTGTTTTATTATTTATTCGGAAGACATCCTTGTGATAATACTTCATCAAATGTCATATATATATATATATATATATAAATCAATCTGATTCTAAGTTTTGAAGCGAAATATAGAAGAAAGATGTGGATAATTGGAAGAGCGAGAGAAAGAAAAAGTATTCCTTGGATGGTTTAATTACTAAGAAATTATACAATCTGTTTGCAGGTGGTGCTTTCTGGCCAGTCTTAATCATTGCTAATATTGCCGCATTGATTGCCAGTCGGGCAATGACAACAGCCACTTTTTCTTGTATCAAACAATCAACAGCACTTGGTTGTTTCCCTCGACTTAAAATCATTCATACATCTCGGAAATTTATGGGTCAGATTTATATCCCTGTTATAAACTGGTTTCTGCTGGTAGTTACCTTGGTGCTCGTCTGCACTATCTCAAGCATTAACGAGATTGGAAATGCTTATGGTAGTTACTTGTTCCTCTTCTTACTTATTTTGGTATTCTGTTGAATTTTCTTTTCACCGTGGATATATTTGTCTTTATCTTCCATGGAAATAAATGCTTACTCAAGAACACTTTGAAATTCCTGTGGGACATGGAAATAATGCTTAAGGCATGGATTTGGATTTATTCACGGTTGTACAATTGTTTCTTTTTTCTGTTTCTTTTTTTTAATAGAACACTTATTCTTGACTGTATCCAGTACTAAACTAAGTTGATAGTAGATTGGCAGTGTGCAGTTGGATCTGGAATCTCCATCCCTCTTCTGAGGAACTTCTCTCCCTTTCTTATGTTACTTTTACTTACCTCCCTGTCTTACTGTACTTTTAAGGAGTTGAGCTGGCAAAAATTTAATCCTTCCATTCTGTTTTCCTCATAATTTGAAGGCCAGAATCCATCATTCTTCAGAAACAAGTCATTAGACGATAAAAGCAGTGCACTGTGCAGAACTGATTATTATTATTATCATTTTCAAATGATGCCAATTCTTGAAACCCAAAGCTGATTCATACCCATTAATTATTTCATGTGCTTTAGGAAACTCATTAGACTAATTTAAAAAATTATCCTAATACACAGTGGAATGCTTTTGTTTCCATGAGCCATCTAAATGTCTTTTAGATATGATTTTTGTTCGTAGCTTCTGTAGGCATTAGCCGCCACGTGTGAACTACAAACTTAATTACACACGACTCATTCTGGGATCTCCACATGGTAATTTCATCCTTAGCCCACATGGACAAACAATTTCCTCTTTTTTTTTTTTGGGGGGGGGGGGGGGGGTGAGGGTGGGACGCGCGTGGTGCCTTAGCTTTGGACATAGGAAACATTCTTGAGGCGATACTGCATATCCAATCTCTATCACCTTGATCCTTCAGAAAGCTGCCCTGGACTCATTTATGCCTTCTTAGGTTGAGATTAGGGCCCAATGAATCGAAGAAATGTGGCCTTAGGGTTGTTCTAAAGTTTCACTGGGTCCCTGGGATTTCTTGTGTTGGCAGCTAAAGTTAAGGGTTAGCTAATGGCCTTGCAACAAGTTGCCTTTTTGTGAGTCTTAGAGAGGGAAGCGAGAGAGGATACCTGTCCTCTAGGACAAGTGTTTTGTTGTCCTCCAAAACAAGTGCTGCTTTCTGAGGATTCTTCATGACATCAATGCCATCATGGTTGCCTTTGCCAAGCTGGGTTGGCTGACCTTGCCAGTTGGCACCTCTGGGTGGCTGTTTTGATTTGCCATGTGTTGGGTTTGGTGACTGGTTACTGCACACTTGCACTCCCATATGTATGGGCTAGTCTGCCCCCTGGGCAATATTAGACTCGTGAGTTGACTAAATTCTATGTCCTAGCTTCCTTGGGGTTGGAAAGCAAACCCTTGAGCTCTATTAGCAACTCCGTCTCTCTCTCTCTCTCTCGATCGCCTCAGCTTTCCTCCAAAGTCTTAAGCTTCTTGGCTCCACAGGCCCACACCATCCAATGTGTATTACCTTGTTGACAAGAACCACAAACCTATAGCCAATAGCTTTATAGTGGGGTCTACCCATCTCTTCTAACCACGATGCCTGGGTAGAAGATCTCATTTCCTTCAATGATAATGGTCATGTTTGGACCCCCTCATTTCGAAGAAATCTTAATAACTGGGAATTGGATGATTCTGTTGCGCTCCTTCATTGTCTCCACAACACCCAAGTTGCCAGGGACAGGGAAGACTCCATTCGTTGGAGGCTTGATCCGAATGGGTCCTTCTCGGTGAAGAATCTCTACTCTCATTTGGCTAGCAAAGGAACCCACGACCTCCCTTGGAAGGCATTCTGGAGGACCGACTGCCCCTTCTAAGGTGTCTTTTTTTGTGTGGTCCGCTTGGTGGGGCTCTATTTTGATGGTGGAAAATTTGCAAAGAAGAGTCCTCCCCCTGGCCAATAGATGCATGATGTGCCTGGAGAAGGAAGAGAGCATCAACCACCTCTTCATTCACTGCCCTGTTGCTAGGGACGTCTGGCATCTCTTGCTCTCGCTCTTTAGTCATCTATGGGTTATGCCATGGTCGCTTAGGGAGCTGTTGTGGGCTTGACACGACTCTAGGGTTTCTCATGATGTGAAGAACATTTGGCACCTCATCCCTCTTTGCATCCTCTGGTGTTTATGGCGGGAAAGAAATAGTGGAATTTTTTAGGAGAAGATTACTCTCCTTTCTAGGCTAAAGGATAGAATCTTACATTTAGTTTACTTTTGGGATGTGAAATCTTCTCCCCCTTGTATAGATTCTCTTGTAAATTTTCTTGAGGGGCTTAGCCACCGACTCATGTTGTTTCCTTATCCATCTTGGGCTTTTTTTTTTTAATACTATTATTATCTTTTACTGATAAAAAAAAATTATAGTTTAGGAAGATGGGTAATCGACAGGAAAAGGAATGGAGCTAGTAGACACTATGATTAGGAGAAGGGTAAATATAACATGCTTACAAGAAACTAAATGAGTAGGACAAAAAGTTAGAGAATTGAAAAGACTGAATATAAACTCTATTATCATGGAAAAGATAGACATAGAAATGATATAGGATCTCAAAGAAGAAGTTGCAACTGTTATTAGGAAAGATGATTGGATAAAACTCATAAAACTTGTGTTATGAGATAATATAATTAATATCACTAGTGCTTATGCACGCATTAAAGCACAAATTTGGGAGTACCGAGTGGAGAAAATATACTTATAGGATGCGACTTTAATGGGCATATAGGCAAAGATTTGGAGATTAGAATGACGTTGGGGAGGGAATAGTAGATTTCACAATAGTATATGATTTTATGATAACAAATACTTATTTCAAAAAGAAGAATGAATATCTAATAACCTTTAAAAGTAGATCAAATAAAAGTGAAATAGACTTTTTCTTAACTAGAAGAATCAATCAACTATTTTGCAACGATTATAAGGTTATTCTTGGAGAAAACTTGACAGCACAATGTAGGCTGATGGTTCTAGATGTATGTATTAAAAGACATACAAAATAGTAAAGAGATTAAAAACCAAGAATTAGATGGTGGAATTTGAAAGGAGAGAAAATAGAACTTTTTTTTTGTCAATAGGTAAGAGAAAATAGAACTATTTAGAAGTAAGATGTTTTAAGAAATACTATGGAACCTAAATGATAGAACTAATGTAATGTGGAATGAGATGGCCACATGTATTTAAAAAAATATCAAAAGAGGTTAAAAGAATAAGGCCACTATTTAACGAAACTTGGTGGTGGAGTGAGGCAAGTCGAAAAGTAGTAAAAGTGAAAAAGAAATGTTATAAAACTTGGCAAAGAATTAGAACTAAAGAAAGTTGAAAAGCATATGAAAATGCAAGGAAGGAAATAAAATAAAGCTGTGAGAGATACTACACATAAGGCATATGATGATTTTTATTTCATATTTGGTACAAAAGATGGAGAGAATAATATATACAAACTTGCTAAGTTAAGGGATTGGATAATCAAATATTTTAATCATATTAAGTGTATAAAGAGTGAAGATTCAAAAATCTTATAGAATGATGGGGAAATTAAAGGTTGATGAAAAACTATTTTGAGAAGTTATTGAATGAAAATCATAGAGAAAACTTAAGTCTAGTAGAACTCCATGGGTAGTAGAGCAAATATTTTTTTTTGAAGGATTAGAGTATCCGAGGTACAAAAATGCATTGAGGAAGATGAAAAATCGGTAGGGGCTTTAGGATCATATGGTATTCTTATTGAGAATTAGAAGTGTTTAGGGGAGGAAGGTATGTCTTGACTAACAAATTTATTTAATAAGATCATAATAACTAGTAAATTGCTTGATAAGTGACAGAAAAGTATTTTAGTAGTTATATATAAAGATAAAGGGGATATTCAAAATTGTACAAAAAATGTGGTATTAAATTAATGAGTCAAACTATGAAAGTCTGGGAGAGAGTGATCAAGTATCGATTAAGACTTAAACAACTGTATCGGAGAATCAATTTGGTTTTATGCCCGGGAGGTCAACAATAGAAGTTATTTACTTATGAAGAAGACTTATGGAAAGATATAGAGAAAAGAAGAATGCTCTTCAAATAATGTTTATCGATTTGGAGAAAGCATATGATAGAGTCCCTTGAGATCTAATATGGTGGGGTTTAGAATAAAAAATGAATTACAAAGTGATGTATCAAAATGATAAAAGGTACGAATAATGGGACAATAACTCTCACGAGGGCAACTGTTAGAGGAGCAAGTGAATTCCTGATTATAGTAGGCCTGCATTAGGGGCTAGTATTAAGAAGAAAGATCTTCGCATGGTATTTATTGATTTGGAGAAAGCATATGATAGATTCCCTCGAGATCTAATATGGTATAGAATGGAGTTACAAAAATGATATATCAAAACGATAAAGATATGTATAATGGGACTATGACTATTGTGAGGACAACTGCTAGAGAAATAAGTGAATTCCCCGATCATAGTAGACCCACATCAGGGGTTAGCATTAAGCCCTTGCCGTTTTGTTTAGTAATTGCTGAGCTAACTAACCACATACAAGATGAGGTTTTATGTGGTATGCTTTTTATTGATGACATTGTTTTAATTGATGAAATTTTAAGAGGGATACATGTTAAATTAGAGGTTTGGAAACAGGCTTTAGAATTCAAGAGTGTTCAAGATAAGTAGGGCTAAAACATAATATCTTAAGTGTGATTTTAGTAAAAATAGGAATGCAAACAAGGATATAATAAAAATTGAAAATTAAGAGATAATAAAAACTGAAAATTTGTTATCTAAGTTCACTTATCCATTAAGTTGGGGAAATTGGAGATGATGTTACTTCTAGAATTAGAGTAAGCGCGGGTTAAATGGAGAAGTGCGTTTGGCGTATTGTGCGATTGACGTATATCTTTAAAATTGAAAGTTAAATTTTATAAAACAGCCATCGCTAGACTAGCGATGTTATATGGAACAAAATATTGGATAGTTAAGAAACAACATTAACTAAGCGTACTTGGATTGAGAAAGTTGAGATGGATGTGTGGTAAAATAAGAAAAGATGAAATTAAAAATTAATACATTCGTAAGATGGTAAGAGTAGCACTTACATGAGAGAAAATTGGTAATGATGGTACAATCATGTACAATGAAGACCGCTAAATGCAACATGAAGGAAGAACGACGTGGTTCATATCGAGGGCTATGCCGGGGGGGGGGGGGGGGGCAACCAAAATTAACTTTCGTAGAGATAGCAAAAAAATATATAATAATGTGTGGTCTAATTGAGAAAATAGTCTTAAATAGAACAGAATGACGAGAAATGATTCATGTAATCGACCCCAAATAGTTGAGATAAGGTTTTGTTGAGTTGAGTTGAGTATTAGTCAAAAACAAATTTTTTTTAGTAATTTGAAACGTGGTTCATATCGAGGGCTATGCCGGGGGGGGGGGGGGGGGGGCAACCAAAATTAACTTTCGTAGAGATAGCAAAAAAATATATAATAATGTGTGGTCTAATTGAGAAAATAGTCTTAAATAGAACAGAATGACGAGAAATGATTCATGTAATCGACCCCAAATAGTTGAGATAAGGTTTTGTTGAGTTGAGTCAAAAACAAATTTTTTTTAGTAATTTGAAACTTGAGCCGCCATCATCATCATTATTATTATTTTTGATAAGTAAACTTGGGCCATGATTATAATTTCATAATTCTACTTATCAAAAAAATAGTAATTTCATAATTCTTAAAAAGTTAGATATTTTAACTAATCTTCCTCTTAAAAATACTAAGTTGAATGTATTTTATATCCAAAAACTCATAGTACAAAATTCTTTTCTCCTTTCCCTCTCTCTTGCTTGTTAGGGAAGATCCAATATATCATATAAAAATCATAAGAGCATAACCCATCTATACAAAATTTATTTTTTAATTGTGTGTATAATTGTAATGAAAGTGATTAAATATTATTGTTGATTTTAAAGTACTCTCAGTCAAGGGATTCCATTGATCTGAATCCATTTATGTGTTAGGTTCGTAATGAAAGTGATTAAATATTATTGGTGATTATAAATTACTCTCAATCAAGGCATTCAATTGATTTGAAACAATGGGTTAGGCTTTTCTCATTCTTTTGTGTCAATCTTTACATGGCAAGTATTTATATTCTTTTTTTAAAAAACCTCCAAAGTTATAGAAGTGTTCCGGACACACTAAAAGTGTTCGAAGCATCGCTTTTGAATGCCTGTGAGTTTAAAGTGTATTCTTCCGTGGGCCACTATTTTTTTTTTTCTTTTTCCAAAAGGCAGTTTTGAGATTCCTTGCTTCAATGCAAGCCGCAATAAAGCTTTTTAAAACACTGATCACCATCATGGATCATGTTAATCAGGATGGTCATGCCAAGTGGATGTTGCGTGAAGAGCATGTATCATCTGCCTCGAGTTCTTCCTTGGTTAAAGAGCTATTATATCCCAGTTTGTGCATTTAGTATACTGATGTCCAATTATGACTATCAAATGAAGCCTAACTAAAAGAAATTAAAAAATGATGCCCCCTCACAGATTTATTGCTACAGTAGCAAGATACCTCGACGTGAACAGTTACTCTATAAGCTGTAGCGCGAAGAATAACTTCTACAGGACACTGCACTGCATCACTTCCGTAACACTGCACTGCCACCAGTGCAACTGCTTGCTAAATCTTAACTTGTGAACTAACTACTAATATTGTTTTCTGACTCTAACTCATGATTACTGAACCCATTATGTATCTCCCATATAGATTATGATGATTCCAGTACATATAATTTTTATTAAACCAATTTTCCCATCTCATTAAATGCTCTTCAAATCATTTACATATATCTTCCAAACCTTCAACACAGGATTATCTACTACAGAAAGGAAGTTAATTTTGCTTCCAAGATGACTATGCGATTTGCTTTCCAACACTTCTAGTGAAGTTACCTTAACAGTAATATGTCCTACATTAGCTGAAAGGCATGTGCTAGTTTTTCCAGTTATAATGGGTTGCTTTTGAAGGAGACTAGTTTCTATTAAGACGCCAAATTCTGAAACTACCACTGATGATATGAAGTTAAAATTGATTATTATTTCTTTAAATTTTTTTGGACAAGTTAATGTTGATATTGCTTCCTTTTATTAATGTTTATGCAAGCTGTTATCTTGTCTGATGTTTATTCTGTTTTACAGGCATTGCTGAGCTCGGAGTGATGATGATGACTACCATCTTAGTAACGATCGTAATGCTTCTTATATGGCAGATAAACATCATTATTGTGCTGAGTTTTGTTGTTATTTTTTTGGGGATGGAATTGGCATTCTTCTCATCGGTTTTATGGAGTGTGGGAGATGGAAGTTGGATAATATTGGTGTTTGCCATAGTTATGTTTCTTATAATGTATATCTGGAATTATGGGAGCAAGCTCAAGTATGAAACTGAAGTCAGGAAAAAGTTGTCAATGGATTTGATGCGGGAAGTGGGTTGCAATCTTGGAACAATCAGAGCTCCTGGCATTGGCTTGCTTTACAATGAGCTGGTGAAGGGCGTACCAGCAATATTAGGACATTTCCTGACCACTCTTCCTGCTGTCCATTCCATGATAATTTTTGTGTGCATAAAGTATGTTCCTGTTCCCATAGTGCCTCAGAGTGAAAGGTTCCTGTTCAGGCGAGTCTGCCCAAAAAGCTACCACATATTTCGTTGCATTGCCAGGTTAATATTTTTACTTCTTGTTAAAATCATTTTTTATTAGATGCTCTGGGTTATGTTAGCTCCATTGTCCTCAATCTACTTGTGAACTGTTGTCATGATACACGGGGACATCCTGAATAGATTCCTGTTGGTGTGACGGGGGTACTGTCTTGATATCAAAACGATAAGCAATTTGAATTCTTCTCTTCTTCCTCCTCTTTCAGTTTGGTAGATTGTTTTGCACAATTACAAACATTCCCTTAGATTGCTGAGATGATGGAGAAAATAACTGAAAACTTTAAACCTTTCATGTATGGTGAGCCATATAAGTGTAATTAGTTCTTCAATGAGTTCTGGTCAGTTAAACAGGGATTTAGTTTGATACCAATTGAATATGTCATTAGGAATTATCAGTGTCTGTTTACCTTTAGGAACAGAGCATTTGGGACCTTTGGTAGTGGACGGATCATTGAGTGGAAATAAACTCATGAGTTGTCATTAGAGAGAGAGAGAGAGAGATTGCCGATGCAAATAAAAAACGTTAAAAGATATGAAATTTTTATGAATGTAAAGTAAAAACAATCTAAATAGAGTGTGTCAAGACCAAAAAAATAAAAGAAAGAGGGAGAAGTTATCAAAAGTAAATAAATAAATAAAAAGAGGGGGAGAGAGAGTTTGTCACTAAAACTAAACACATGGGCTGAACAGGGGGACCCCATACAAAATGAGTTTTTTTGTCGATGTAAGAAATAAAAATGAGAGAGAGAGTAAAATAAAAATGTGACTCCAAATTAGGAGAGATTTTCCTAGATTTTAAGGGGCATTTTTGAAACAAAAGAGAAACATTTTAGCACTTTTGTATATTTAGGTAATGGTATGGATATAGATCTAATATATGAAAAGTGAAAGCTTGTTTTTGCATTTTTAAGACAGACCCTTACACCTTACAATTCAATCCAACTACCTCAACCAACAGGTATGGCTACAAGGATGCTCGCAAAGAGAATCACCAGACATTTGAGCAGTTGCTGATTGAAAGTCTTGAGAAGTTCATTCGCAGGGAAGCCCAGGAACGGTCATTGGAGAGTGATGAGGATGACGATTCTGATTCTGAAGATGAATCCTCTTCCTCAAGAGTTCTCATAGCTCCCAATGGCAGTGTCTACTCACTTGGCATCCCTCTTCTGGCTGAGTACAAGGACACAAGCAACCCCATCTCAGAAGCAAGCACTTCAGGTGAGGTGAAGCTAGAGCCTCCCACAGACCCAAATATGTCTGATGCAGAGCAGAGTCTGGAGAAGGAGCTGTCTTTCATACGAAAAGCCAAAGAATCTGGGGTAGTTTATCTTCTTGGTCATGGAGATATTAGAGCAAGGAAGGATTCCTGGTTCATTAAGAAGCTAGTCATTAATTACTTCTATGCTTTCTTGAGAAAAAATTGCAGGAGGGGAATAGCAAATTTGAGTGTGCCCCACTCACATCTGATTCAGGTGGGCATGACTTACATGGTTTGAAGTTTGATGTTGCAACCAAAACAAGGCAAATTTCATTTATTTTGACACCAACTGAAGTGATTTTGAGTTTTAAAATGGCCATGGTGGCTCGTATGCCCTTCAGTTGGTGCAAAGTTACATCCATGAATTTACCAATTGGTTGCATTGTTCTGCCCTGCTTATGCATGTCCTTCTGCATCTGCCTATGCATGCCCTTCTGCATCTGCCAATTTTGAAGTTCCCTAATCGCTTGCGTTATTATTTGGCAAGTTTTGCCCTCATTCCCTCTTGGTCGTCTTCCGTGTAATGATTTTTACAGTTTTGAGGGTTGTGCATGGAATTGACCCTTGGGCTCACCATGTTAGAAGTTAGGTGAAAGCAATTATTCATTATCTAATTCTGCTTCAAGATGTAAGATGTTTCCTCTCAATACAATGTTACATTGTATTTTTAGGCAAATCATCTCCCTCTCTCTCTCTCTCTCTCTCTCTCTCTGTGAATGCACTAATGCCAAAGTTATTTGGTTGCTCGTGTTGTTTCAGTTGCAAAAATGTCTTTGCGATTGCTTAAAACGGCCCGTGGCTGCATGCAAAACAACTGTAACAATACTCTTGTTTCAATATTTATGTAATTTGGTGGAACTCTCTGTCTGCAAATTTTCCACATGTTCTTTTCTTTGATGAGATGAATCTTTTGATGGTTGGACCTTTGAAATGATAGTCGATCACTGAAAGGGATTGCATCAATCACGATAAATATATCTATATATATATATGTATATATACATATATCATTTGCCTCTCTAACCTTTAGGTCTAGGTTCGCCACTCTCTCTCTCTCTCTCATGGATGTCTTTGGATGCAGGTACTATACATGTTTACCATTGTACTATTAGTGGGTTAGCTCTATCATTAAGCTGATGTGTATAGTTTAATTCAAATTAGAAATCTAAAATTTGTAAAAATCTAATTCTCGTAAAGGCTCCACTATTGTTTCAAAAAAATAAATTTTAAAATAGACAAATCATATTTGATTTAAAAAAAAAAGTTGAACCGTGAACATTCACATTATAAATTTTTTTAAAAAGTACTTTTTGATAACTTAGAACTTCGTTAAAGATATGAATTCTTTTTGTAAATTTCGTTAGTTGTATTTCAGATTTTTCATTGCTCAATTATTTGATTAGGTGAGATCTGTATTATTAAATTTCTATTTAACATATATGTCTAGTATTAAAACACTATTACAATTTTATATTAAAAATATATATTTACATATATATTAGAAACAAAGAGATTGAAAATATTTATATTTATTTTATATATTTACTAAAGTATTATTTATATTTATATTAATATTATATTGCATAATTGGGGTATAATAGTAAACCCAAATGCCTTTTTGCGCGTTATCTCGCGGGATTTTACCTCAAAATTCATTTTCTAGTACGGGTTACAAAGAGCTCGTTTGCTTGTGATGTGAAAAAAAAGGGTGAAATGAAAGTGCGAGACCCTCTAAGATGTCTCATAATTTTGTTCATATTTGATCATTTTTTAACAAATAAAATTCGAATCACTCCTTATCCAACCCGTTCACAATCCTCTCTTCATCTCAATGGGTGTTTTTTTGGTAATTATTGATGGTTTTTAGGAACCATTTGTTGCATCTACATGTTATTCAAATATTTTAATGTTGCATCAATTGGTGTTTTAATACATGGTGATATTTTAGGATTTGGTACAAGGCCTTATTGGGGTTGTCATACACATTTGAGTACAAAAATATATGAAAATGTTTTTTTTTTTTTTTTAATTATAGCAATGGGATATTACAAAAATTTATATATATATATATATATATATATATATATTATAATCAATTGTCATGATGATGCCAGCCCTAAATTTTAAAATTTAAAATCTTTGAAATCAAAACGGCGTAGTTTCACTTAAACCCGATTATGCGACGGGTCGGGTTCCGACCCGAACCCAGATTCGACCCGAACCGACCCATCCCCTGTTCATCTTCCTCCCCTCTTCTTTCCTCGTGTTGCCCTAATTTTCTGGTTTTCGAGTCCTTCAATTTCGTGCATTTCTGCGTCGTTTCGTCCTCTGTTTTCTAGTGGTATTGACTACTGAAGGTGAGGGAAACGGTTTGGCATCGGTTTCAAGTCTCAAATCAGCCTAGAAGCCGAGTTTGGGCTCTGATAGTGGCGACTGTAAATCGCCTACCGCACACTCGTTTCTGCACCATTTCATGTGTGGCTTGGCTTGTCGTGTTCCTTAGGCTATGACGGTCCAATCCCTGCTCTAAAACAAGATCTAAGGCTTCATTGATGGAACTGGGTCATAAACCCGTGACCTGCTACCTCGTTTTTTAATGGCCTTAACCTGAGTGTTGGGGTCGCGGTCTACCGTTTTTGAGGTGCTGGAATGACCTATTTCAAGTCTCAAAAATTCAAAATGAGTTTAGTGTAAGTCGATTCAGACCTGCACCTCAAGGTCCATCCATGGTGGTTGTATACGGGTTTTGGTGTTTTGGGTCTTCTCGATGGTCCAATAGTCATGCATTCAACCCAGATCTTATGGTCTATCTACCATGCATGCAAGAATGAAACTAAAACAGCTCGTGCATGGGGGAGTATTTAGAGAGAGGAAATTCTTTTGGGTTTGTAGAGTTATACCTTCTCGACAGTAGCTCTCTCCTCTCCTTGCTCCAAGTCTGCTTCTTCTTGTGCTTCTAGGGTCTGATTCAAGCTTCTATGGTCTGATTCAAGCTTCTTCTTCCCTCACTCTCACTCTCTCTAACTTTCTCTCTCTATTCAATCACCCTCAATCTGATTCCTGACTTCAAATGCACACACGCAACTGATGTATTATACTACTTATATTTTGTTTGTTTTGATTTTAAAATTAATTCCTTTGATTGCATGAATGGCTATTGGCCAATTTGGGAGGTGGAGGGATATGTTTTTAAGTGTATATATACATATATATTGTAGTATATTTCACAAGGAGTGGGGCAGCCCAAATGGCATAATTTTTGGGCTTAAGTTCTTACTTCTTCTTGGGTCAAGGGTTCAAAACCCATTGGCCTCAAATTTTGGCTTTCTTCCCCTTTTTCTTTTTGTTGTTATTTTTCCTTTATATGTATGTATATATTTCCTATCTTGAATAAATTTCCGTAGCATTTTATTTTGTTTCGTGAAATTTTCAGTTAATGCTAAATTAGTGACTTAATCTCCCGATAAACGGGTCGGGGCGTTACATCTAAGATGTCTCATAATTTTGTTCATATTTGATCATTATTTAACAAATAAAATTCGAATCATTCCTTATCCAACCCGTTCACAATCCTCTCTTCATCTCAATGGGTGTTTTTTTGGTAATTATTGATGGTTTTTAGGAACCATATGTTGCATCTACATGTTATTCAAATATTTTAATGTTGCATCAATTGGTGTTTTAATACATGGTGATATTTTAGGATTTGGTACAAGGCCTTATTGGGGTTGTCATACACATTTGAGTACAAAAATATATGAAAATGTTTTTTTTTTTAATTATAACAATGGGATATTACAAAAATTTATATATATATATATATATATATATTATAATCAATTGAACAATACAAGTACAATGACAACATTACATAATAATAGGATGAAAACCCAACTAGACAACCCAACTCAACTCAACCCAATCCATACATAGTTGAAAATAATACAGACGTCTCCTTAAATGAAAACAAGAATTGAACCCATGATCTTCCCTTTGAAGAAGTACATGGGTGGACAACAAAAACATTACACAACAAGATGAAAACATAAACAAGCGTTACTCAAATATGGGCCCGGGAAAGAGAACCCAACCCAACTCATGCTTGGGTGGAAATAGTATTCACATCTCCTTAACGAGGTAAAACTTGAATTCATGACCTATCTTTTAGGAAGAATATGAATGACCAACTAAGCTAGCTCCAAGTGGTTAATATGAAAATATTATACTTATGACATGTACAGATATTTTAATTTGTTAACACAATTTTATTTTACCATGCATCAATGTCCCTTTCAATTTTTCACCAACAATCTCTCTCAATTATCTCTCATATATTTCAATGATTAATTTGTTAATTTAGCTGTTTATGTCATACTTATGTTTTATCCAAACAAAAGACAATTATATTACTGTCAACCATCTTATAATTAATAAACATAGAAAGTAAAATATTTATTAATTATTAGAATTATTAATTAATGAATGTTTCATGTAACCAACCATAAATAGTTGGAATGAAACTTTATTAAGTTGAGACTGATAATTATTAATTATTCAGTTCCTCATATTTTTATTAATTAAATAGTGTTACTTACATGTGTAATATTCTCAACACAAAAGAAAACCTTATAGGAAACTTTTCAATAACATTTTAATATTTTATTAAAAAAATACATATAATATTCAACTTAAGGTAAAAAAAATTTATGATGTTCCTTTTTTTAAAAAAAGGTTACGTTTCTTGCGCTTAGTCATATCGTAACTTTTCTTAGTTATAATACATTTGAATACAATTATGGAGAATTAATAAATCTAATTACTATGACATGTCATAAATGGGATATATAAATATATATATATAAGTGCATATATAACTATTTTATCTCTTTAACAATTGATATTCTAAAAAGAATTCAAAAAAATGTATTAATTATTAAGTAATAGAAGTATTAGTTATTCATCATAAAACCAAGTTAGTTTCTTAAAAATATATTAATTATTAGAGTAAGAGAGTTGACCATAAATTTTTTTTGAATACAACGATACTGGGAGAGGGAACCAAAAACGTATTTATCATTGACATAAATGAAAAATAATTGAGAGAGACATTAGAGGTAAAATAAAATTATATTAACAAACTCAAATATCAGTACATATCATAAGTCATTAAATTTTCATATTATATTTGTAATCAAATGTGTTTGCCTTAAGCTGAGAGAGGTGAGGAAGAAGAAAAAACATTATGTATTAAAAATTGAGGTATTTTGGAATAACTCTCTTATTAATTCGGAACCAGATGGTGCCTCAAGGTGGAATATTAAAATATTTGAATAACATGTAGATGGAACAAATGGTTCCTACCATTTATAATTGCCAAAATGCACCCACTGAGATAAAGATGGGCATAGTGAGCCATTCATCAATTAACATAAAAAAAAAAAAAAAAAAAAATTTAACTTCAAAAATAAAGAAGTTGCATAACAAAATTTTCACTTTATTGGACATAAAATAGTGGAACCCATATAGATTAGCATAATAATCCCTATAAACTTGTATTTAGGAATGAAAAAATAGAAAGAGAAACACTATTATGAAGCATTACATTTTATTATAGGGTCATGCGACCAAGAGTTTATGAAAAACAATAGCAAATTTTCTATGAAATCAGGAACATTTTTGTAAAATTTTAAAATTTAATAACTTAAAATTTATAAATTTATTTTTAATAAAAATCATATACTTGGATTCGAAACATCGAGATCTATCAAACAAGATCCACATTGAATATGAAAATCTGAAGAAAAAAATTCATTTCAAAAGTATAAAATTTTGTTTTAGTGAAAGTGTAAAAACTTACACTTTTGCAGTGAAAAGTTCAGTCTAGCCAAAAAGGTAAAATATTACAGTTTCATCGAAATTGAGAAAACTCTTAATTATTATTAGCTTTATTGATTTTTTTTTTCACATATTGGATGCCCAAGACTGACTTTCAAGGTAGTAAAAATTTGTTCAAAAAAAAATTGTATTTGAAGAATGGGTAATTAAAAATCTACTAGTTATCAAAAGTGAAAAATTTTACACTATTGCAAAAGTGAAAAACTTTACACATTGATTTATTTGTTTTTGTGATTTTGGGATCAATAGGCTTCTGAACAAGAAGAAAAAAGAAGTGTAATTTCGAATATAATACATATACTTAAAAACATTTCCTTCTCAAGACTCTAGCTTCATGAATCATTGTGCAAAAGAAAATAATTAAAAGAATCCCCTCCGCCAAATAAAAAGAAAAGTAAAAACAACTAATGAATCCATATACCAAATGAATTCGTATGTTACTGGTCCAAATGATAGAGATTGAAAGCACGGATACACCAGTTGCAAAAGGAAACCTCGAGTGTTGAAATGACATGCATAAGGAAGGGCTATTGCAGGGGTGGAGGATAGCCCCCATTAACATCAAAACCAAGGCCCTAGCAGAGGCAAGAAATTGGGTAATTTGTACTCCTTTTAGTCCTTCATTAAACAAGGTTGAAAGGACTGTGATAAGTGATTACGAGTTTCCTCGAGGGAACCACAATCATAAATTTCCAAATTTTGTTCTTAAAAATTTATTAATTAATAGAGTAAGAGGGTTGACCATAAGTGACGCATTTTTTTTTTTATGGATACAACAAAATAGGAAGGGGGAACGAAAAACGTATTTATCATTGAGATAAATGAGAGATAATTGAGAGAGACACTGTTGGTGAAAAATTAAAGGGACATTAGAGGTAAAATAAAATTATATTAAAAAACTCAAATATCAGTACAAGTCATTAAATTTTCATATTATATTTGTAATCAAATGAGTATGCCTTAAGGATTGTGCATTACTCTATAATTATATTGTAAACACAAAGCTGAGAGAGGTGAGGAAGAAAAAAGGACATTATGTATATTTTGAAATACCTCTCTTGTAAAATCTTCTTTGATATCACTACTCGATCCCTCGACCCATTTTCAAGAGAAACAATGCTTTTGCCAACGAGCAAGGAACCAGATGGTGCCTCAAGATGGAATATTAAAATATTTGAATAACATGGAGATGGAACAAATGGTTCCTACCATTTATAATTACCAAAAAACACCCTTGAGATAAAGATGGGCATAGTGAGCCATTCATCAATTGCCATAAAAAACAAAAAAATTAACTTAAAAAATAAAGAAGTTGCATAACAAAATTTTCACTTTATTTGACACAAAATAATGGAACCCACATTGATTTAGTATAATGACTCCTATAAACTTGTATTTAGGAATGAAAAAATAGAAAGAGAACTACTATTGTGTAGCATTACATTATAGGACATGCTGCCAAGAGTTTATGAAAAGTACTATAATTATTATCTACTTCAAGTCTAAATATATTAACCCATAAATTCTTTTAATTATTCAGTGCCAAAATTACCTCTTCCAATAAATTTTTTATGAAATTAGGAGCAATCACAAATTTTTTTTACAAAACTTTAAAATTCAATAACTTAAAATTTACAAACCAAATTTTAATAAAAATCATATATTTGGATTATCAACATTAAAATCTATCAAATAAGATGTATATTGAATATGAAAATCTGAAGGAAAAAAATTATTTCAAAAGTGTAAAATTTTGTCTATTTACACTTGTAATAAAAAATTTAGGTCTAGCAAAAAATGTAAAATTTTATAATTTCATAAAATTGAGAAAACTCTCAACTGTTATTAATTTTATTAAACTTTTTTTTACATGTTGGATGTTCAAAATTGACTTGCAAGGTTATGAAAATTTGTTAAAAAGAATTGTATTTAAAAAATGAGTCATTAAAAACTCACTAGTTGTCAAAAGTTTAAAATTTTACACTATCAAAAATTTATAAAAAGTGTAAAATTTTACATATTGGTTTATTTGTTTTTGCCATAATGGGATCAATAGGCTTCCAGACAAGAAGAATAAAGAATTATTATTTCGAATATAACACATATACTTAAAAAAATTTCCTTCTCAAGACTTGAGCTTCATGAGTGTGCAAAATAAAATATTTAAAAGCATCCTCTCCACCAAATAAAAAGAAAAGGAGTAGCTAATTAATTCACATACCAAATGAATTTGTATGTTACTGGTCCAAATGACAGAGATTGAAGGCACGAATACACTAGCTGCAAAAGAAAACCCTGGGTGTTGAAATGACATGACGGATTGCAGGAGTGGAGGATAGCCCCCATAAACATCAAAACCAAGGCACCAAAACCCTTTTGGCCCTAGGGGAGGCAAGAAACTGGGTAATTTGTACTCCTCTTAATCCTTCATTAAGCAAGGTGGATGGTATTGTGACAAAAGATTACTGAGTTCCCTCGAGGGAACCACAATCATAAGTTCCCAAATTTTGTTCTTAAAATTTTATTAATTATTATAGTAAGAGGGTTGACTATAAAAATGACTAAAAATATAATTTTTTTCTTTTATAGAAACAACGAAGCAGGAAGGAAGAACTAAAAACGCATTTATCATTTAGATAAACGAGAGATAATCGATAGAGATTGCTGGTAAAAAAATTGAAGGGACATTGATGGTAAAATAAAATTATATTAACAAACTCAAATATCAGTAAAAGGCATAAGTCATTAAATTTTCATATTATATTTGTAATCAAATGTGTATGCCTTTAGAATTGTGCATTACTCTATGATTATACTGTAAACACAAAGGTGAGGAACAAAAAAAAAAAACATTATGTATTAAAAGATGAGGTATTTTGGAATACCTCTTTGGTAATTCTTCACTAATACCACTATTCGATCCCTCAACCTGTTTTCAAGAGAAACAAAGCTTTTGCCAACATGCCAAGAACCAAGTGGTGCCACATGATGGAATATTAAATTTTTTGAATAACATGTAGATGGAACAAATGGTTGTCACCATTGATATTGATAATTACCCAAAAACACCAATCGAAATAAAAATGGGCATGGTGAGACACTCATCAATTACCATAAAAAAAAAAAGTTAACTTAAAAAAAAAAAAAGCTGCATAAAATTTTTTTCACTTTATTTGACACAAAATAATGGAACCCGCATAGATTTAGTATGATAAATCCTATAAACTTGTATTTAGGAATGAAAAAATAGAATGCGGAACACTATTATGTAGCATTACGTTTCATTATAATAAAGACCATTATTCCCCCCATTTGTTGCTGGTAAATGGGAAGCTCATGCTCGCGAAGGGCAACGAAGGATTTGTATATGCAAACGACTCTTACCTGTTAGATATCCATTACAATCAGTTTAATTTTGGACTGCATACTAGTGTTACCTGTTAGGGTTTGTATATGTAACGACAATGGAACCATTTAAAGAAAGTTATTCTCATCATTTAGAAGGAAAATAGGTGACACAAGCCATGATGAATATTGTATATCTAACATCTTCTTGATTTACAGAGGTAAGACTGTGTACATCTAATCATCTCTAGACCTTACAATAACGAGAGCCTTGTGTACCCAAATTTAGACGACTTTTACCTCCTCGTAGAGGGCATGATGTAGAACGCATAGCTGAGACATTTTGGACCAATGAAAGGAACGGAGAGCATGAGAAGTAACAAAAATTAATAAGTTCCTCTACCAGAAAAGAATAGGAGCCATTGATGGCATCTGAAAGGTGATCTGTCGCCAATATTTCCTTTCTTAAATTAAACATTACAATATAAATATCTATTCATTTATGTTTCCTTTCAATATAGATTTCATTAACTTAAACAAACTCTTCTGATACCAAATCTTAGGAAAAGTGAAATGCATCCAGTATGCCAAAATTTATTCAAACGCTTGATGGATCTAATAACAAGCCATAACAGTGAAGTAACCTTATCCTGAACTCATGTCACAGGGATTATCCAAATAGAAATTCAAAGCCCGGGGCATAGAACGTTAATTACTGCTCTTAGATATTATAGAACTTCCACTAATAAGAAACATAAGAGTGCGAAATAATATGAAGAAACACCAGGACTTCTACAGGCATGTATACACTTTCTGTAAATCATAAATTGATAAAAGCTTCGACTCTTACCTAATGCCTTACTGTTGTGAAACATGGTCCACAGCATTTACAATAGACAGATCAACTCAAACAGATATCTCTATAAACCGGTACCTGGAAACGCAGCAACTTGTCAATGGTAACCAAGAGGAGCTGGTGCCTCCCTTAATTCCTTTCCCTGAAAATGAATATCCTGCATTGGAAGAGTACCGTCATACTCCAACAACATCTAACTAGAAAAATTAACCTAAAAATTAGTATTAACGAAGTTATGCTCTACTCATGACAGTATCTATTGTTGTTCAGCATAGAATCTATAATATTTGTTCCCAAAATAAAACCATATAATAACACAAAAATACTCAAGACTATTATAAGAAATTCCATTGATTGATCGCTTGCAACAGCTTATCGATGCCCGTTAGCGGTGAAGTCCCTCAAACCAGAAGTCCTGAGTGCCCCCTACTTAAGAATCCAAAGGTGATCTTTAGAGCAAAACTGCCCAAAAGCCTACCCAAACAAAGAAAGAGCGAATAACCTGACTTGCTTAAGAAAAAAAAAAATATGACAAGAATTTTTTTATGACATATTGGCATGCAGCAATTAATCAAAATAAAATATTATAAAGAAGAATGCATCTTTTGAGACATTCAAGGCACTATATCTCAATAACTATTCTAGACCCTAAACAACAGAATTAGGATAATTAAATGTGTTAGTCCTCCTTCCGATAAAGACACTTAGCAATATTCAACGTTTTCCTTCCCAGTCTTCCATTTCATTAGCAATCTACAAAAGCATTTGGATATTTACAAAACCAAACCTAAGAAAACAAAATCGAAAGATGGGAAAGGTACAAGGAATGTTAAAAGCAATCAAGGTTTGGCTTTTTATTTTTTGATGGAACATTTTCTAGTTTTCCCATCTCCTTTCTGCTTTGGACCAATTCTATACCCTGATCTGTTAGTTCAGGTAATATAGAGTGTGACTTCATGCATCAATGATGTGCCTTCCAATTATTTCAACTGAATCAACAAATAGTTCACAGTTTCTGTTCTAGCTACTGATTGTCAATTAAATTTAAAATTTTATAGCACTAGGAAAAATCTAGCCTCGTAAAGGCTCCACTTGTTTAAATGCAAAATAAAATTTTGAAAAAGAGAGGTTAATTTCCCTTGGGCTAAACTTTTGCAACAATTACATCCGATGGTTCTCTTATCTCCCTTTGTGGGAAGCCATTCATCAATTAGCATAAGTGATTATGAATTATGAATTTTCTTTTTTTCTCTTTATATAATAAATACTGTGTGTGTGTGTGTGTGTGTGTATATATATATATATATATAAATATATGATATCTTACATAATCGGAGTATAATAGTAAAACCAAATGCCCTTTTGGGCGTTATCTCATGGATTTTGTCTCAGATTACATTTTCTAGGGCAGGCTGCAAAGAGCTCGTTTGATTGTGGTATGAAAAAAAGGTGAAATGAGACTACAACACCCTCTAAGACGTCTCATAATTTTATCCATATTTGATAATTTTTTAACAAATAAAGTTCAGATCACCCCTTATCTGACCCGTTTACAATCCTATCTTTATCTCAATGGGTGTTTTTTTTGGTAATTATTGATGGCTTTTAGGACCCATTTGTTGCATCTACATGTTATTCAAATATTTTAATGTTGCATCAATTGGCACCACATGATTCTTGGCCTGTTGGCAACAACATTGTTTCTCTTGAGAGCAGGTTGAGGGATCAAATAGTGGTATCAAAACCATCACTAAACATCAAAGAGGTATTTCAAAATAACATGGTGATTTTTCTTTGGGTGACATTTTAGGATTTGGTATTAGTCATTAATTATCTAGGGTTGTCATACATATTTGAGTACAAAAATAATATGAAAATGTTTTTTATTTATTTATTATAGCGATGGGGTATTTACAATACATGTGTTATAATCAACTAAACAGTACAAGTACAATGACAACATTACATAGCAACATGATGAAAATACAACCAGACAACCCAACTCAGCCCATGCTTACTCACATCCTCTCAAATGGAGGTAAAGAGTTGAACACCTTCTCTTTGGTAGACAATAAAAACAGTTACATAGCAGCAAGACGAAAACACAAATACGAGCTTTTCAAATATGGGCTTGGGATAGAAAACCCAACCAAGCCCATGCTTGGGTGGAAATAATACTAACATCCCCTTAAGGATGTAAGACTTGAATCCATGACCTCCCATTTGAGAAGGATATGAGTGGCCAACTAGGCTAGCTCCAATTAGTTAATATGAAAATATTATACTTATGACGACATGTGCTGATATTTGAGTTTGTTAATACAATTTTATTTTACCATCAATGTTCCTTCAATTTTTCACCAACAATCTCTCTCATTTATCTCAATGATAAATTTGTTAATTTAGTTGTTTATGCCATACTTATTACATTTTATCCAAATAAAAGACAATTACATTATTGTCAACCCTCTTATAATTAATTAACATGGAAGGTAAAATATTTAATAATTATTATGATTGTTAATTAATGAGTTTTTTTCATGTAAACAACCATAAATAGTTGGAATAAAACTTTATTAAGTTGAGACTGAGAATTATTAATTATTGAGTTTCTCATATTTTTATTAACTAAACTGTGTTACTTACATGTGTAATATTCTCAACACAAAAGAAAATCTTATAGGCAACTTTTCAATAACATTTCAATCTTTTATAAAAAAATACATATAATATTCAACTTAAGGTATAAAAACACTCATAATATCCTTTTGAAAAAAAGGAAGTTAAAATTCTTGAATTTGCTCATATGTAATTTTTCCTATTTACTATACATTTGACTATAATTATGGAGAATTAATAAATCTAATTACTATGACATGTCAAAAATGCGATATATATATATATATATATATTAGAGTAATAAAATGTATTAATTATTAAGTAATAAAATTATTAGTTATTCATCGTAGAACCAAGTTAGTTCTTGAAAATATATTAATTATTAGAGTAAGAGGGTTGACTATAAAAACGACCAAAAATATATCTTTTTTTATGGATACAACGATGTAGGGAGGGGGAACCAGAAAGTTATTTATCATTGAGATAATTGAGAGAGACTGTCCATGAAAAACTAAAGGACACGTTGATGGTAAATAAAATTATATTAACAAGCTCAAATATCAGTACAAGTCATAAAATTTTGCATATTATTTTTTTAATCAAAAGTTTTTGCCTTAAGAATTGTGCATTACTCTATGATTATACTATAAACACAAGTGAGAGAAGTGAGGAAGAAAAACAAAACACAATGTATTAAAAAAGGAGGTATTTTAGAATACCTCTTTGATAACTTCATCCCCGATACCACTATTCGATCCCTCAACCTGTTTTCAAGAGAAACAATGCTTTTGCCAACAGGCCAGGAACCAAGCGGTGCCTTAAGATGGAATACTAAAATATTTGAATAACATGTAGATGGAACAAATGGTTCTTACCATAATACCATTGATAATTACCAAAAATCACCAATTGAGATAAAGATGGGCATAGCCAGCCATTCATAAATTACCATAAAAAAAAACCTAACTAAAAAAATAGGAAGCTACATAACAAATTTTTTGGTTTATTTGACGCAAAATACTGGAACACACAAATCTAGTATAATGAATCCTATAAACTTGTATTTAGGAATGAAAAAATAGAATGAGAAACACTATTATGTAGCATTACATTTCATTATAGGATCATGCGGCCAAGAGTTCATGAAAAGTACTATAATTATCATCTAGTCCAGGTCCTAACATATTAACCCATAAAGTCCTTTAATTATTCAATGCCAAAAATACCCCTTCCATCAAATTTTCTGTGAAATCATGATTAGCCATAATTGTTTTTTTTTTTGCAAAACTTTAAAATATAACTTGAAATTTATATATCTATTTTTTTAATAAAAATTTTATTTTAGATTCTAGACATATAGATCTATCAAATAAGATCCATATTAAATATGAAAATCTGAAAAAAAAAAAAAAAAATCATTTCAAAAGTGTAAAATTTCATTTCAACGAAAGTATAAAAATTTAAACTTTTGTAGTGAAAAACTCAATCCCAGCCAAAAATGTAAAATTTTATAGTTTCATAAAATTTGAGAAAACTCTCAATTGTTATTAGTTTTATTGCGCTTTTGGCCACATGTTGAATGCTCAAGACTAACTTTCAAGGTGCTGAAAATTTGTTAAAAAAAAATTGTATTTAAAGAATAGGTGAATAATAACCCACTAGTTGTCAAAAGTGTCAAATTTTATACATTGGTTCTTTGTTTACGCCATTTTGGGATTAGTAGGCTTCCGAACAAGAAGAACAAAGAATTGTAATTTTGAATAAAATAAATACACTTAAAAACATTTCCTTCTCAAGACTCGAGCTTTATGAGTCTTTGTGCAAAAGAAAATATTTAAAAGAATCCCCTCTGCCAAACAAAAAGAAAATGAGCAACAACTAATGAATCCACCTACCAAATGAATTTCTATGTTTGCTCCATATGACAGAGATTGAAGGCCCACTAGCTGCAAAAGGAAACCCTGGGTGTTGAAATGACATAACGGAAGGAAATGCTATTACATGAGTGGAGGATAGCCCCATAAGCATCAAAATCAAGGCACCAAAACCCTTTGGGCCCTAGTAGAGGCAAGAAACTGTGTAATTTGTACTTCTCTTAGTCCTTCATCAAGCAAGGTTGATGGGATTGTGACTGATGATTCCGAGTTCCCTGGAGGGAACCACAATCATAAGTTTCCAAATTTTGTTGTGAGGCCAGTAACGGGCAATAGGCCCCATAAGGAAAATCGGCACAAGAAGAGAATTAAATTCCACCGATCTCAAAACATATGCGGGTGGTGGAACTACCAGTAGAGCAACGGCCAACAGTGGAAGGAATGGCTATCGTAGGGAGTCGGAGGAGAGAGATAAAGACTTATTAAGCGACTCATTGATGGGTAGGGTTTAAAAAGTCATATTTTAACCTAAGGGTAAAAAAATCATATTTTAAAATTGATTAGTGCCAACTAATCAAAAATGGATCTTATCTTGAAAAATAAAAATCAACTGTCCTTTACCTCAAAATTAAAAAGTACTTGAACTCTACGATAA
Source organism: Nyssa sinensis (assembly GCA_008638375.1). NCBI lineage: Eukaryota > Viridiplantae > Streptophyta > Magnoliopsida > Cornales > Nyssaceae > Nyssa > Nyssa sinensis. Next base: position 6,800,244 of record CM018039.1, on the reverse strand, counting down.
TTAAGTATCTTTTGAAGGGATTTAAGACTAATTAACTCTTCATTATAATAAAGACCATTATTCCCCCAATTTGTTGTTGACAAATTGGAAACTCATGCTCGAAAAGGAAATCGATGGGTATGTATATGCAAACAAGTCCTACCCGTTAGAATGTTAGAAATTAAAATCCCCCAACTGTTGCTAATAAATGGGAAGCTCATGCTCGCAAAGGGAATCGAAGGGTTTGTATATGCAAATGAATCGTATATGTTAAATTTTTTGAAATTAAATTTTATCCGTTACAATCACTTTAATTTCAAACTTCTATCTTATTCAAAGAACAAGAACGCATAAGAAGACAATATGCTAATACCATTTTGCAACATAAAATTTTATTGATCCATCGGGGGGAGAGAGAGGGTGGGACACGTGCTTATTTTTCTTTTTCTAGATAATTCTTTTGGTAAAAAAAAATGTCTATAGTAATTCACGCAAAATCAATGGATATTTTGAATATTGTTCAAATGAAGGAAGTGTAACACCTCCCAAAAAAATAGGCTGTAACGATAAAGACAAAGGGAGCATTTCTAAAGAAAGTTCTTCTCATCATTTCGAAGGATACTAGCCGACAAGAGTGAGATGAATATTACTCTCGACTTGTGTAGGTAAGACTGCATACACCTAACTAAAGCCTCATGTACCCAAATTTTGATGACATTCACCTCCTCATAGAGGGCATGATGTAGAACGCGTACTGAGAGTCTGAGACATTTTCAAACCAATGACAGTGATGAAAATCAAGTTGATCGTGAGAAGTAACAACAAATATTAATAAGTTCCTCTACCAAAATAGAATAGGAGCGCCATTGATGGCCTCTGAAAGGTGATATGTCACCAATATTTCCTTTCTTAAATTAAACATTATAATATAAATATTTATTCATTTATGTCAATTTTTTTATCCTTTTAAAGTCAATATAGATTTTATTAATTTAAAACACAATCTTCTGATACCAAATCTTAGGAAAAGTGAAATGCATCCAGTATGCCAAAATTTATTCAAACGCTTGATGGATCCAATAACAAGCCATAACAATGAAGGAATCTTATCCTGAACTCATGTCACAGGGATTATTTGAATAGAATTTAAAGACCGGGGCATAGAACTTTAATTGCCCACTTTTAGATATTATAGAACTTTCACTAATAAGCTAAGAAGCACGAATACGGACACGGGACACGGATACGACACGACACGGACACGCAGACACGTTATTTTTCAAAAAAGTAGGACACGGACACGTTAGGGACACGTTAAATATATATAATTTTTTTATATTTTTACATGACCTTATAATAAAAAACCTAATGTTATTTTACATTAAAACACACAAATTTTAAAAATATCATTAAGATATTAAAATAACAAAGTCATTAAATAAAAAATAAAGCACTTCTTCATTTTATCATTAACATTCGTGATTCAAGTGTTCGGACACGTGTCCGGGAAGTGTCCGAGAGTGTCGGTATCCGACACGTGTCCGACACGGACACGTGAACCAAAATAGAGTGTCCGTGCTTCATAGCTAATAAGAAACATTATAAGAGTGCAAAATAATACGAAGAACACCAGGACTTCTATTGGCATGTAGATATTTTCTGTAAATTATAAAAGCTTCTACCGTAAACTAATGGCTTACTGTTGTAAATCATGGTCCGCAGCATTTACAATAGACTGATCAACTCAAACAGATATCTCTATAAACAGATACCTGGCAACGCAGCAACTTGTTAATGGTAACCAAGAGGAGCTGGTGCCTCCCTTAATTCCTTTCCCTGAAAATGAATATCCTGCATGGGAAGAGTACCATCATACTCGGACAACATCTTACTACAAAAGTGAGCCTAAAAATAGTATTGATAAAGCTATGCTCTACTCATGACATTATCTATTGTTGGTCAGCATAGAATCTATAATATTTGTTCGCAAAATAAAACCTTATAATAACACAAAAATACTCAAGACTATTATAAGAAAGAAAAAAAAATTATGACATATTGGCATGCAGCAATTCATCAAATAAAAGTTAACAAGGAAGAATGCCTCTTTTGAGACATTCAAGGCACTATATCTCAATAACTATTCTAGACACTAAACAATGGATTAGGCTAATTAAATGTGTTAGTCCTCCTTCCGATAAAGATAATTAACAATATTCAAAGTTTTCGTTCCCAGTCTTCCATCTCACTAGCAATCTAACAAAGCATTAGGATATTTAGAAACCCAAACCTAAGAAAACAAAGTCGAAATGTGGAAAAGGTACGAGGAATGTTCAAAGCAATCAAAGTTCAGATCTTCATCTTTTGATGGAACATTCCCATCTCCTTTCTGCTTCAGGCTAGTTCTATACCCTGATCTGTTAGTTCAGGTATATAGAGTGATTTCATGAATCAATGACGTGCCTTCCAATTATTTCAACTGAATCTAACACATATTTTACAGTTTTTTTTATCCCTGCTGATTGTCAATTAGATTAAAATTTTGTAGCAATCAAAAAAATCTAACCTTGTTAAGGCTTCGTTTGTTTAAATGCAAAGTAAAATTTTCAAAAAGAGAGATTAAATTCCCCCGGGCTAAACTTTTGCAACCATTAGTTCCAATGGTTCTCTTCCCTTTCTTTGTTTTTTCATGTTCTCACGGACCCATTCATTCTGGTTAAGAAAGACATTGCCGAAGTAGGTCCCATGTTCAGTAAAACTAAGGACACACGAGAGGACTGGAAATAAAATGCAGATTTGAGTCGTGACAATTTTCAGGAAAAAACAAAAAACACACACACAATGAAACTGAAATCTTATAACACAAAAAGAAAGAAAGAAAAGAAGCGTAAGGCGAATGACTCCAACAAAGTGAGGAAATGAAGAAGGCTAATGACACTCACAGAAGCAAAATGGTTGACATCTCGATGGTGAGCTTCATCGGCACGGATGACAGTTATAACATCCTTCAGAGTTGCATCCTTTGGCAGTCTCCAATAGTCTATAGCAATAGCAGGAGCCGGCACATTTTCAATTGCACCACTGTCAATATCCTTCAGAAACTCCGTATATGAATGTATGGCTTCCTCTTCCAGATATCCAACAACTCTGTGTGCTAGTTTGGGAGAGAGAAGATAAAGGACAAAGAAGGCATTGAAAAAAACTCCCTGCACAGTGAGAACCAATAACCTCTCATACCATTTGGGCTTCACAAGCTCCACCATGGTCATCAGGTGCATCCTCTCATTCTCTGCTTCTTCAAGTAATGCTTTGATCCAACCACCACTATGCTCGAACTTGCGCAGAGACCTTAGGTGCAGCAGCATCCCTCCCACCATACCCGGAACAGCTGCCACAGTTTCCAGCATCATTGCACGACAGCCATACCGTCTCTGCAACAAAATTGCAAGAATTTGTATCAACCCCAAAAACTAGATATATGGCAGCAAAGATAACTAACTATGCTATTAATGGGGATTCTCCCCACAAAAAGTCATGTTACATCTCCCAAGTAATGCCAAGAAGACTAGCATGTAATGCAAGAAAAATAGTTATTAAAAATAACATTTAATGCATACATATAAAACAAATAAAAAAGCCTGGCCTCTCCTACATAAGTGAAAAAATACCTATCTCCATGATTACAACAGTTCAATACAAGTGTTTAATATTTCTCTGAACAACATTCAAGAAGAGAAATCATCTATATCTTTAACCCGCAGCATCTGCATCAGCCAAATAAAATGTTCATATCACAGGCACATGTGCACAAGAAATCAAACACCACATCCCAGTCAGATTTCGACACTTCCTGTGCATCTACTGTTGTGTTAGACAGGCTGCATAAATTGGAGTTACAGACCATTGCGACCAAAGCCATTTCTCATAGAAGAATCCCAACACGTAATGTACAATACTCAAATAAAAGATATAGAAATTTCATATTCGAAAAGATGGATTACATCAATGTTATATCTTCCCATTCAAAAACTTCATCGCATGTTCTACTAATCTTTGGTAGAACGATGTTCCTTGTTTTTTTTTTCTGTTACAGATTCATCTCAAACTTAATTTCATGCAGAACAACATTAACACTAACCCATATATCAGGGTTACTTCATTGACTGGCTTCATTATGGAGTTCTAACCTCCATTATGATATCTAATTAAAAACAAAATTTTAAATTTAACATTTTCTTCTCGGATTTTCTGTTGTAGTTGATGAAGCGTTGAAAATGATGATGTGGAATTTTAACTTGTGTAGGCCACTGGCTACAATGCCAAATGCCAATTTAGTTATATTTTACTATATAGCCAAACCTGAAGATACAAAGTTCAAAAACTAGCATCAAGCTTTCCCTTGTCATAAACAAGGTGTTATTCAGTAGCCCATATGGTAGATCATTGACAAGAAGAAAAATGACCAAAGAAGATAGCACACCTGAAAAAATATATCTGTCGGAATTCTAAGAATCTTCACTGTCCTGAAAGCAATTTTATCCAGAAATGTCTTTGGTACATGGTGCTTGCTCAGATCTATTGACACGTCTGTCTGATAAGTCTCCCATGGCTACAAAAAGGAAAATTTTAAGTATAAACTGGAAACCAAAATATGATAGTTTAAAGTTCTGTTAAGTAACATAACCGCAGATGGGCACAGATGAAGAAAACATGTAAAGATGTATATGAATAACAATTTTGAGCAAAATGGTGCAAGTTAAAAAAACTCTTAGCCACTTCATCTCTTCAATAATGAAATTATTATTATTATCATAATTATTGAAAGTATACCTTCAATAATACAATTCTCTGCTCCATGGCATAAAATAAAACTATGTAAGCAAAGAATACCAGAAGACCTGGACATGTAACCTCTTTGCAAGAGGAAGAGAGTAAAAAGTTAACGAATGTTCTGATTTGAGTCTAATGTACTGCATCATCACTTTTATAAGGTATCATGCTCTGAACTGCATCAGGTATTTGATTTTCCCAAATGAAACAGGAATATTAACGAAGGGATGAGGAACTACATAATGAAGGAATATTCTCTGAAATGACAGCATAACTGCTATGGAAGTGTACACGAAAACTATTCAATGACCTAAATGTTACAATTAAAGGAAAATGAAAGGAGACTACTGGGTATTCTATTCAATGTCAACACAAATATGTAGTTGATTACTGTTCTGAGATTTCTATTTGAGTCTCTCCAAATACAATTCACATGTAATAATTAATTTCTAAATTTTATGCTCCTGGTTTTGCAAACATGGAAGTAAGTCTCGTAAATCTTAAGAAAAAAAGGGGCAGAGATTTTGATATTCATTGTTTAACAGGCTACACAAAATAAGAATTTCAAGAGTTCTACTTATCAGGAAAAAAAATTTCAACAGTTCTGGCCGCACCATCCAATTAATAAATGGTCACCCTGATGGCGCAAAGTCAAAGGTCACTCTAAGCTGCACTAGAAGCAGTCAATGCCAAAAGGTTCCAATCTTGATTCATTCATTTGATACACAATTCAAGCAAAAACAATATCCAACAGGACGCAAATTGAGCCAATAAACCGATATTAGTAATAAAAAAAGTACACAGACCAATAATCGCAGTGACAATAGCATAAATTGACACCTTTATTTCTAATTTATTTCTTAATTTTATTTATAAGTAAAGCAACAACATTATTTCTTCATGTGCATCAAGATCTAATACCCACCACCTCCTCCCCCCAACCCAAAAAAAAAAGTAAAAAATTTGAGAGAAAAATTTCTTACTTCATGAAGATTTCTCCCATCTTCATCATATCTTACAAGTTTTCTGAAAATTAATTTATGATATTACTTTGATGGTGAATGATTTTACACACACACACACACACACACACATATATATACTAAAGCATATTTTGAAGCCAACAGTCTAAAGCCAATTTTTGAAACTCATATCTCAACAGTTTATATGTGCACCTTCAATTCCAAGTTCCGTCTCACCAGTCATCTCTACACAACCGCTTCTCACAGTAATTATCTTTGCGAACCACAAGAAAATTCAGGTACTCATGAACGGTAGAAAATTTCTATCCCACTCATAGTTCAAATTCTAGGAATGAACTAGCCAAATCCTCATGTCAAAGAGAATGTTTTCAAATTATGCAACCAACTGCCCTGATTTATTTATTTATTTTGGGGGTGGGTTGCAATTTGGTACTAAATTTTTGGAAACAGATTATACAATTTAGAAAAATTTATTGCAACTTACTAAATTTGTAAAAATAAAACCCAGACTGCCTAGAGTCAGCCATAAACTCAAAAAATCCAGAGGAAGTTGAATTCAGACAAAACTGAGGCCACCAATTTACAGAATTAACCATTTCAAGTACTTCACACTGATGAAATCAAGTGAGGAACTGAAAAAAGCATGATAAACCAAAGATCAATCATATATCGCTCCTCCATCAATAACTACACCAAAAAAACAGAGTTTCGCGATTAAGCAGCTATGCACAAGCCACGTGAACCATTTCCAAAGATCTGGAATAATCAATCATCCAGTAATGGTTGGAAATGGCGCATGCATATAAATACATACGTGTTTGTGTATGTGTGTGTACATGCATTATGTCTGTATATATTGGCGCAGAGAGAATATTCAGAAGGTCAAGAAACAGAAAAGCGATTTGGTCCTAAAAGCAATTCACAACAAGGAATGAAGAAAACGTTGCCAGTCGAGAACATTGAGCAAAACCTCATAATCATTAATTTGGCAATACACACACAATAAATTTAAAAAGAAAAAGCTATATAAAACTGGAAAAAGTCAACCACGCAACAATCAAATGCAAATTACCATGAAACAGTTCCAAGGCCAAACAGTCCCGTCCTCTCTCGTAATCTTTTGCCGAGAAATGCCCCAATAGCTAGAAACCATCACATCACCGCCCTTTTTCTCCTCCGCTACCGCACTCTCGTTCCGGTCCTTCTCCGCCACAGCCGTCGGTGGAGCAGCCGCTGCCGGCGTGTCTGCAGGCGACGACGCTGTGCTCATCATCCTCCTCCACTGGGCCCCACCAAACAACACCAAGGCACCAGATGGTACAGGGCCCCTCACTTCAGCCGTTTCATCAAAAGGCCTGAGAATTGCCACCGTCGACGGCGATATGTATCTGCTACAGTTCCGGCCGTTGATCAAACCTCTGATGACAGACCTCGCCACGATCTGATTCATTTTTTCAGACAATTGTTTGGAAGGTTTTGAAGCAATTTGTTATTCTGTAAGCAGTATAAAAAGTGGCAGTGAATGCAAAGGAAGGGACAAGAAGCGGAAGTTGAAGGAAAACAGTATTATTCGGTGTATCGCAAACTACTGTTTTATTTTACTTAATGAACCATTATTTACGTTTTAGTCGATGATGGGATTATACGTGTTATGATGATGGATTTCCACGGTGATGATGATAACGTAGTTTAATATGCTGAGTTGTGACGTAATTGAGAGGCAATATTATTGGAGTGTGGCAATATTATTGGAGCGTGTTTGTGGACGGTCCGGCGGCTAGAGCTGACCAACCTATCGAAATGACTAATATACCCTTGTTTTTTGCTCGATTTACGAACTCTGCCCTTTCTTTTTCTCCAAGTTTACTGGAAAATGTAACGGTGCGGTCAATTGTTTGGTCTGTAACATGAACATGTCGTTTATGAAGATGACACGTGGCTTCCGTTTGGTCTGTAACGTGGGTCCTTTATGAAGATGACACGTGGCTTGCGTTTGAATGGGATTACCAGAGCTTGAAGAGTGTTGAGCACGTGACTGGATTAAATCTGGATCTACGCATAATAATATTTGAATGCCATGCTTTTAATGAGATTACCATTATGCGAGGGCATTAACACAAAAACATAGGTTATAGTTATATATATATATATACATACATATATATATATATAAACTAAGAGCTGTTTTGATATATGTGAAACGAGTTTTTAAAATATTTGACTAATTTTTTGGAAATGAAATTTTGCAACTAGGTTCACAAAATTTCAGTTTCAAAATTATGAAACGAATAATATAAAAAAAAAAAAAACTAATTTCTGAAAATAAGTTTATTTTTTTATAATTTTTATTTCTAGACCCACCATTTATATATTATTTAATATATGTAATATAAAGGTTAAGAAATAAAATTAACAGTTAAAATCACTCATTTTATCAAACACTTAAATAATAAATAGATTATGTTTTTTAAAATTCATTTTCTAATAATTAAATTATGTAAAAATTTATCAAAGAAACAATTAATATTTTAGAATCTATTTTTCATAATCTATAACTCTTCCAAACAGAATCTAAATTTTTTTTTTAAGAAAACATATCTTCAAAGTGTCTTTATTTAAAAATATATATATAAAAAATGTGTCCTTTTTAATGTAAATGTGAAAATTTAATCAATTTCTTTAAAAATTTTCTTATTAAGAAATCTTCTTTCAAAAAAACGCTTTTGAAAACGTATTTTTATAAGGCGATTTCAAATATTTTTTTTTTTAAATCATCTTTCAAAAAGACAATTTCACAAATGACCTGTAATTTGATAAATAAGTTTACTGTAACCTTATTTTTGAAAAAAATTTCTAAATAACTATTTTGATAAAAAATTTCACATATTTATTACATTATGTAGAACCCATTTCTAGTTTTGCCAAACATGCACATGATATGCGCCTTTAGACTTGTATTATATAAATAAAACAAATATTGTAAGTTAGATTTCAAATAACGTGACAATTGTGTTTTTTATATTTTTGCTAAGCAACGTGGCAATAAATTATTAACACAATAATAATAATAATATATCTTTATTTTTGATAAGCAACGTGACAATAGATTATTAACACAATATTAATAATATATCTAAAACACTACCGATAAATTAATGCCAGAAATTTAAAATGTAAAATTTAATACAAAAATTTAAAAATAAGGGGACTATATTGATACATCTATTTTATTCATAAAAATCCTATTGTGTGCTTTTTTATTATACAATATTATGTTTTTTAAGTTATGTTTCTTTATTATGTTTATTAAAGGTGAGAATATTCTTAAAAAATAAATTTTACAAAAAATCCATTAACAAACAAACCAAATGTAAATGGAATCCACCCCAAATATACACGCATATATTTAGTGATAGAAGGAGACGCTAGTTATGAGTGTCTTTCTATTGAATCTAATGAATCTACAATCTTCTATAGACTAGGAAGTGTTTATGTCGTGCTGGCTTCCACCAAATAAGCCTTGACTAACCTTCTTGACTTCTTCCATTAACACGAGATTAAGAAATTCAACTAGACAACACATCACTATTAACAAATTCCGTGAGATTACGTGAGAGCTAGTCGAATGCACGAGTCAATTTCCGTCACTGCCAAATCTAGAAAATTCTAGATGTACAATCTTATTCTAATGAGCGGAGATACTATTTCTGCAACCTTACTATTATGTCTGCGGCTCGCGCTCAAATAAAACTAATCTAGTGACAAGAATTAAAAAAACAATCCCAATGCAAAAGCATGTTTTTACAAATTAAACCAGTGAACTTCAGATTTATTAATGGAACAACCTTATCATTACACAAAGAATAATCTATAAATGTGGACTACCTTAGCATAAATATTGGGGCGGGGTGGGGAGGAGGAGAATAATGGAAATTAAACGAAACACAACATGGAAGCAACAATTTTATATAAGCTGGCAAGCAATGTCTAGTGTAATACTGTAATTGCAACATATTTCTATAATCAACAGACATCTTTTTAGGATTGGAAAAATAGTTTCTGTGAAGTTCTTGGCATCAACATTTACACTCCTTTTATTGTTAAAACAAACACAAGGACAGTGTACTTCCACCATCCCCTGTACATGGAAACCATCTGAAATTTCTGAGCCAAGTCCCACATGTTATAGAAGAGAGACAGAAATCAAACAAGTAGAGGATTGAAAAAATATCCTCCACTACTTGTGGGAAGAAAAAAATATTATCACAAAATTAGATAACTTTTATCAACTTTTGCCATTGGTAGCGAGGCTTTCGTAGAAGAGGATGTAACCATGATCTGTATTACTTGAATACTCCTGAGCAGATCCAAAGAAAGTTTGGACTGCAGACTCGTCAATCATCTCCACGTTCTCATCGTCAAAGAACAACCAGTGGTTGTGGCTTTTCACAAGACTAACATAGTGACCATGGTTGGGCCCGCTCCCAACATGAACAACAACGGCAAATAAGGAGTACTCAGAGTCGGCATCTTCCACGGTGTTGCTTAGTTTCAGCTCCAGTGGGAACACAACACGGTAAGACAGCTTCTTGTACCGACCAAGCTGTTCCATGTACTTAAAACGCTTCAGATGAATAACTAGAATGTGAGGTGGTTTCTTTATCTTCATCCTCTTCTGGGCTTCCTGCAAACTGCATTTTGGGAAGAAACAATTAACTTTGCTAATTGGTGGTTGAACTGAGAGAGCAAAGAGCAAAGGCACCTACCTGCAGCACTTGTCACAGAAAAATTTATCCTCAGCATTCAGGGTTTCTGTGGAACTGAAGTTCTTGAGGCAGCTTGTAATTGAACTATTCTGTTCAATATCAAGGCTCAAATCTAAGAATGTCTCATCCCTTGCGGTTACTGTCTCACACCTTAGGCACCTTGTCTCGTTGGTAAGTATACCCTGCATTTATATTTGCATCAACAGTGACAAGTGAACAACATTTGATGACTGGAAAGCCAATAAAAATTACGATAAATTCACCTGAAAATTTTTGTGAACCCAGGTAACTAATGGTTCCTTCTTAACACCATTGGCCTGAGCATTTTTTGGCCCATTTGCAATCTTTTCAAAGGGTGATGAAGTTTCCAGTGAACTTTTTGCTGTGTGAGACTCTTTCTCCAGTATGTCAACAAGCTCATTTAACAAGAAGTTCAAAAATTCATGGGCATCCTGCACAAAAGTATGAACGTCACAAATCCCTCAGATTAAAAATAAATGTGATTGAAGAATTACAAGAAATATGCATCATTTAGATGCTCACTAATGGCCTGTGCATCATCCACTAAATTAAACTTGCATTCACTTTTGCGGAGCCATGTAAAGAATGGAAATAAGAGGTGTGAAAACATAAGAAATCCAAAATTTATACTCCACCTTGATGTGGATTTTTTTTTTTTTTATGACATTGCCAACCCCAGGTCCTTTTGGCGCGTGGCTGTCGGAGCAAAGTCCAGATATGCAACCCCACCGCAAGAACCACATACCTTGTGCACTAATCAAATATACTTCAGTGTGCTTCAGCAGTATTTCTCTTCCATAAACAGATTCTAGATACATAACCAGGTATCATACACCCACCAGCAGTATTTGTAGGTGATGAGAAATGAACCTTAACCAAATACCATGCCCATCGTGCTACAATGGCCTTGGTGAGCCACAAGAAGCCAAATAAGTTTATATTGCCTCTTGATTTGGTATTCTTATGCACTAATCAAACATACTACAATGTGCCTCAGTAATACGTATCTTCCATAAGCAGCTTATACATACCCAGGTTAATACACCCACAAGAGCCATGAGAAGTTAACATATGGGTTTAAAATGGGCCACAGCCAACCATCCATTTGATTGGCCAGAAATGGAGAGGATTGTGCAGAACCGAGAACCATGTTGACTAATGACCATCCATCAAAGTAGACAGAGGGAGTTAATTGCATCATACATTAGCTCCACAAAGCAACAGACATTCAAAACAATGTCAAGTTGTCAACTACCCTCTTAAGAGCCTTGGTTTGAGCCAGTGAATCATAGAAATGTTAATGCTAGGAAAGAAAGGACAGGAAAGATTAATACAGAGCTGCCAAAACTGAAAGGCAGAACCAACATCAGGAAGTTGAACAACTAATACCGAGCATCACCAATCAAGCAATTGACCACAAGAGATGTAATTACTCTAAATAGCTCAGCCTTTTTTTCCCTAATAAGAAACATGGAGATGTAAAAGAGATGAAGAAAATGCACTATACAAGGAATCCCCCGAAGAAAAACTCCACAACACCACAACATGAAATACCTCATATCCATAGATTGAAGCATATACAATAAAATAAAGGCCTGATATCACTGCACGGTGCATACACTACATCAGGAAATACCTAATTCTTGTAATCAAATTTAGTGTTCTAGCAATATATCTTTTCTCCAGTATGATATTTGTAGTAACCCTTTCCTTTTGTGATTTTATCTTTTCATTCTTTAATTTTGCAAAAAATCAGTAAAGACAACCCCGAAGTGGAATTTTAGACTTTCAGTAGTACCTTTTAAATATAATGTTTACTGATGGAATTTTGGCCCAAGGGTGTCTTTACAAACTGCTTTAGAAAACCGATGGTTAATGAAAAATGGAGAAGATAGGAGGGTATCTAAATATGTCATATAGGGCGAAGTTTTTTGTTCTGTTAACCTAAAAAACAAATTTCCTTGAAAAAGAAAAAGAAGACACATTTATTTTTTTATTTTTTTTAGTAGCTCTATGTTGTTTCAAAGTTATAAACAGACCTGGTGCATGTAGCCACGGAAAAGCTCGTTTTGTTTCTTCACTCTCTGTACGAAGCGTTTTGGAGCAATTACACCTGTTTTCTTCTTCTGCGAACTTATCTACACACAAAAAAATAAAAAATAAAAATAAAACCTAATAGTCGATCCCTACAAAAATATAAATTTGGTTTTATAGTTATAGCATTTAAGAAAAAATTAAATCATTTTTCCCTTTTCAGCAAAACACTTCAATACCCATGATTAAATGCTTGGTAGAAACTATATGCTAAATGTAATTTGCCATCAACGAGAACAGGAAAACCAAAGGCTATGTTGTAAACAGAAAATACAAAACCCAAATGAACCTTCCAACAAGTATGGGTCTCATAGAGAAAATTGACACAAGTGAAGGCATGACTTGATAATCAACTAAATCATGAGTGCAAATAAATTGTAGGAGTTCAAATCTAATAGTGCAGCAAAGCTATCATGACTAATAAATTATGAGTAAAAACAAAGTTGTAGGGCTTTCATGCACTCATGCAGCAAAGCTCTCATAAGTCATAGGGTAAATTACACCAACCTCCTCTGTGGTCTACCGAAATTACAACCCAACCCTAAGTTTTGGCATAAGTACACTGATATCCCTTGTCAGACTTTGTCGGAAAACGGTGTTGACGGAGGAAATGAAATAGCTTTATTACCCTCAATTTATTATATGATTTTCTCTCTCTTCAACCAATACATACACCTTTTATTACACTCCATTATTAACTAAGGTTTCTTCATTCCCTTTATTTGCATTATGTTTTACATTTGATCTCCATTGCTGCAACTAACAAGATCTCACCCACTTCTCTCTAAAAAGTTCTCTCTAGATATACTCTGCGAGTCTGCGGATCTCTCTCTCAAATAATGGTTCCTCTCTCTCTCTCTCTCTCTCTTGAAGCCCACTTGACCTCTCTAAGCCAAAAATCTCACCCTCATCCCCACCATTTCTGAAACAAGAAAACCTGGTTCTCTCTCTAAATTGTTCCTTCTGTCAAGAACTCTCTATGATCCAATCTCGTGGAAAATACAAAGCAAGTTTGTATGTGGTCGACAACCAAAGTGAACGACACTCGTCAAATTATATCTTCCTACTTCGGAGGAAAAATAGTGTGGTTGAAGAAATCATCTAATTTGCACGTAATGTTTTGCAATCCAACAAGTTACAAGGAGCTTTCATTATTCTGGGGCAACAATTATTGCTAGAAAAATCTTCAAATCATTGACCTAGCTTTCAACAACTTTAGTGAGCCTTCTCTGTAACACCATTATTCTCAGTTGTCTCATTTTTTTATGACTCCTAATGGTGTTTAAGCCTCTTCGAGTTTCTAATGGAGCTTTTAGACATGTTGATCAATACTTAAATAAATTTTGACTGAATCCTGTGTTTTGAGCTTCAGCCATGGCTGCCGAACCTCAGTTCTTTTTTTTTTTTGATAAGTAAGAAGTATATAAAAGAAGCCCAAGAAGGGCAGAGGGCAAAACCCCAAAGCATTACATCGGCGTTAAAGACTTCAAAAAGTCAACAAAAGAAATGACATTTATAGGGAAAGCCTCTTTGGTCCAAAAAAATAATAAACGCAAAAAGGTCTCTTTAAGATAAGGAGTAGGAAGCTCCTGATCTTCAAATTTGTTGAGCTAATTTCATTTGCTCTAAGTGTATATAATCTAATCGGCATTTGACATTTGAACCAGATTAGAGCAAATGAAATTACATTTGTTGAGTAAGATTTTTGGCTTTGAAGATTAGAGCAAATGAATTTGTTGAGTAAGAGTATTGTAGTCAGTGTAATTTCATTTGCTCTAATCTTTGTCCTCGACAAATTCTTCAATAGCTCATTCTATTCATTAGGATTACCAAAATATTATCCAAATAAACACACTCTTTGTGCAGCATATCAAATACTCTTCAAGAAAGTTGTCAAATGGGTCATCAGTGATGTGGAAATGTAAATGCAAATTTCACAAAATGCCATTCAACCATCAGTTGTATAAATGAGAATTGTAAATGCAAATCTCATGAAATGTCATTCAAATGGCATTTGAGGGTAAATTTGGGTTTTATGCTCAATTAGTACACTAAAGTGACAAAAAGAAACAGTCAATTGACGGTCAACCTAATGCTTGGAGGAATTTGTTAAACGGAATAACAATACAGGGGAGGTCAGTGTAATTATGCCAAAACTTAAGGGTTGTGCTGTAATTCCACTAAACCACATGGGAGGTTGGTGTAATTTACCCTAAGTCATAACTGAGGCAGAGCTATACCCATAGCAAATGAACTGCTGATATGAATCAGTGCCTACAAAATCTCAAACTGATTTTATAGTTAACACTTGAACATTAAAAAAAAAAATTGTCATGATTTTCCCCTTCTGCAGAATACTTCAATACCCATGATTAAATGCTTAGTAGAAACTAAGTTCTAAAAGTAACTTGCCATCAAAGAATTATAAAATCCAAATGAATCATATCAACAATTAAGCTTGATACTCATAGAGAAAATTGACACTACAACTGAAAGCATGACTTGAGAATTAAATAAATCATAAGTAAAAACACAGATTTTAAATGTAATGCTGCATCAAAGCTATCATGACTAAGTCAGTGCTATACCTATAGCAAATCAACTGATGATAATATAGTATAACTTAAAAAGATTAATATCATAGGGGTGCATCTCATCTACCAAAGACAAAGAACCTCATTTACTACTAATTTAACTACCTGTGTAAATAATTCTGCCAAACAGGTAAGAAGATTCTCTTCTGCATCCCCTGGATTTTTGTTATTTGCATAATACTCTAGCAATTGTTCGCGAAATGGAACACAGAAATAAAGAGCCTGCAAATCATAACCAAAATGGACAGGAATATTACGCAGAACTACTAAAGCAAGAATCATGTTTGAAACAAAACCATAATATTGTAAAGTTAGTTGGAAATGAATAGATCTCTAGGATAGTGAAAGTAGCACCTGTTCGAGACAAAATGAAAGAAACCGACAAAAATGGTTTGCCCATTACAGCAATGGCCAATAAATGCACCAATGAGGAAAATTGACATGGTTCACATTGAAGGTCACTAGGAAAGGGGAGACCAAAATTAACATGCGTTGAGATAGTGTGAAACAATATGATAACTTGCGGTTTGACTAAGACTATGGAATTCGACACAGTAGAATGACGAAGCAGGATCATGAAACTGACCTCCAAATAGTTAAGAAAGGCTTTGGCTGAGTTTAGTTAGCATCTTTGAAGCATTTTTCTAGCTCATACAAGCAAAAATTGATTTTACTTTTGCTCCCAAAACCAAGTAAAATACTTTCAAAGTGCTAATTATATAGTAATGGCGTAGATAAATTAAATAGCATGAGACAAACTATTCTGCTAAAGATTGCAATCAACTCTTAACAGGATATAGTTCAATAATAGATTGTAATGTCCTTACTAGAACTTGGTTCCATATTCCTAATATAGTCGCACTAAAGTCTATTGCCAAGCAATCATTTCAAGTCATTCAAGCCACCACAAAACAAACAAGTATATAAAGATGTATAAAA
Source organism: Nyssa sinensis (assembly GCA_008638375.1). Taxonomy (NCBI): domain Eukaryota; kingdom Viridiplantae; phylum Streptophyta; class Magnoliopsida; order Cornales; family Nyssaceae; genus Nyssa; species Nyssa sinensis. Next base: position 6,784,038 of record CM018039.1, on the reverse strand, counting down.
GAAGTAAATATACACACACACACACATTAGAGAATAGAGACAGAGATTGGGCATTTTAACATGAGTTTGCAATAGCTTCCTATACCGTATAATAGTGTTACTAAGTATTGTTAGTTTATTAAAATGAAAGAAAGGAAGAAAAATCAGTGTTCACTGCTGTAATTAAGAAACAATATGGATAGAAATCAACAAACCCCCACCCCCAAAAAAAGAAGAGACTTGAATAAGAAGCAGGCATAATTCCCACTAAAGAAATACAAAGCTCTCTCCTTTCTTCAGCAAAAATCAGCATAAAAGTTACTAGCACCCAAAAAAAAAAAAACATGCTTTAGATGTTAACCTAAGAAGCAGAAATACGACCTGACACAGACATGCGGAGGACATGAAATTTTTCAAAAAAGTAAGACACGAATACATTAGAAGCACGTTGAATATATTTATATATATAATCATATAATAAAAATCTAATATTATTCCAATTAAATTTGGCATAAAAAACACATAAATCACAAAAATATTATTAAGATATTAAAATAACAAAGTCATTAAGTAAAAATTTAAGAAAAACTTCATTCAGTCATTAACATCCACGATTCAAGTTTTAAAACAAATTTACTAACTATTACATAGAACATATATTTACTACCTAGTACATAAAACATATATATACATATGTATATGTATATATAACTAAAAAAAGAGAGAAGAAGGGGATAAAAGAAAAGGGGGGGGGGGGGGGAATGTGTACTAACATGTCATAAAGTATTCATAACGAGTCTGAAATTAAAAATAAAATAAAATAAAATTTGGACCATGGTTACCACAATTCGCTTCCTCCCCTAGCAAATTGCAAATTCGGATCGCACGATCCAAAACATGGATCATTAGCGATTTGGAACCTCATGATTTAGCATTCCAATATAAAATATCAAAAGTCCCAAAAAAATCATACAAAATACACACACATCATTGAAAATTTATTTCATAATGACTTAGATTTGTTGAAATCCTTTTGGTGTTTATATATACATACCAATATTATTACTAAATACAATCAAAAAGTATATCACGTTCCAAATAAACGTATTTCATTCCAACAAACGTAATCCAAAGAAGCCTACCCCTAACGTACCATGTTCTATAACAAGTGACAATTTATGTTCCCGTTCCCTGTACCATAACGATCCACGTTCCTAGGCAACATTGATTCGGACACTCTTTTTTGCGTGTCCGACACGTGTTTAAAATGGATACGTGAGTCAAGATAGAGTATCCGTGCTTCATAGCTATTAACAGCTTCTCCTGCACAATATGCTAATACTGACATTGGATATAGGGAACCTCATAGTCTTAAACCTAAATCTGAATATTGGCACCAATTGTACATTTGATACAGCATTATTGATCACAAATTGGCCCTAAGTCATTATAAATTCCAAAAATCACATGACCAAATCGATTGCTTGCTTGCCTTTAAAGTTTAGGCCTATGAAGCATGGACACTCTAATTTGGCTCACGTATCTAGGTCGGACATGTGTCAGACAACGCAACACATTCAGACACGCGTCGAACACTTGAATCATAGATGTTGATGATTAAATGAAGAATTTCTTTTATTTTTATTTAATAGCTTTGTTATTTTGATATCTTAATAATATTTTTATGATTTGTATATTTTTATATGCCAATTTTAATTGAAATAATATAATATTTTATTATATGATCATATAAAAAATATTATATATATTCAACATGTTCCTGACGTATCCGTATTCTACTTTTTTGAGAAATAACGTATCTACGTGTCCATGTCGTGTCGTATCCGTGTTTTTTAGATTCAGGCTAACACATTAGTAGCATCCAAGTGGATGATGCCTTACTTACTAGGGGTCTTTCTTTTCTATAAATAACAAAATTTGTTGCATTTAGCAAGGGCACGTCATTGAACAAGTTTATCAATTATATTTTACAGAAGTAAATTGTCAACTTGCCTCCATCGGCCTCGAAAATAAATAGTTTTTAAGGACTCCTATATTTCAACCTTGAATTTGAAAGCTCCACGTGGTCAAAGACCACCTATTCCTCTCCTTCCAAGAAAATCCAAACAAAGCATACAGGACTTGTCTCAAATTTATCCTTTTCTCTTACTTCCACTATTAGCTGAGCAATGTGAGAAGCTTCATGGACATCAGAGGCATAAACCACGAAAAGCAATGCTACACCTTCCCAAAATTATATCCCAAATTCTTATCTCAAATGATGTGACATTGACATAACACTCGATTACTGACAATACTTGAAATCATATAATTAATGTGATTTTCACATATCAGTGTCACATCATTTGGATAGGAATTTGGGATAGAAATTTGGGAAGCATAGCATTTCTCAACCATCAAATGCCAAAACTTGGACTCACATCGATCCAAAGGTCATGTGCCACCCAACGATGAAGAAAAAAGTAATCCTCTTTTGTGTAGGTAAGGAACACACATCCATTTGCTCTACCTCCTCTTTGGGAGGTGGAGGAGATATCCTCAACCAAGCTGCAGCTGTTAACACATTACATATATATTTGGAGTTGGAATTTTTTTTATTGACAACTACACTGTGAAGCATTACCCCAAGTCACCGTCTATTAGGTTTTTCTTTCTTTGTAGTGAAATAATCTTCAAATTTAATTTCTTAGATTAGGATCCTAGACCTAGGAATAAGAAGCATGTGCAATTTGAAGGACTTTGAGTGTTGCAAATGAGCCACAAGCGCTAAAACACCAGCCTGAACATCCCTAGAAAAATAAAATGATAAGCAATGGCAATCCTAAATAAGACTTGCAAAGTAGAAGCAATGAACCTAACAAGATTTGGTTGAAAACAACCCATAGGCATAGGCTATCCTCAATTCATAAAATAGGATCAATAGGAACTATTATTGAAATGAAAAATATTGAGAATAAAAAAATTGTGAGGAGGTTGGGAACTTGAGCCCCAAAGGAAGTTGTGTCACCAAGTTAAAGATAAGATGACCTCAACCACTGTTACCAGAATTGGCAATGGATCAAGTTCAAGTGGTTAAGAGGTAGAACACTATTAGAAAGTTTCAACAAGATTAGAATATATTTAAAATACTTACAAAAAAATGTACATGTAATCTAATCGGCATTTGACATTTGAACCAGATGAGTGAGCTGAACTCAATCATCATTGAATGCGAAGTTTCATGCAGTATTATGGGTCTTATTGAATGCATCAATACACTTAACACGCATATTACATGTTAGCGAAAGTCAATCAACCCACCAGAATTCCGATCATCAAAATCCGAACAAACCCACTATTCAGATGGGTACAATTTGCAATGAAACCCAGTAAAAATCAATCAAAAACCCAGAAACCACGCAACAAATAGCTCTAAAATTAATACATATACAACCCAAAGAAGAATAAAAACTAATTGAATCGAACCGGAACCTGCAAGACGCTATTGCAATAGCAAGTGTTGCCGAAATTCTCGAGTCCAAAGTAACGCTCGCCTTCAGGAAACTGGTCTCCGAGAGCTTTCTCGAGCCTAGAACCCGCCGCACCCATGAGACCATCAACCAAATACCAAAACTCCTCTATTTCTCTTTCTTTCTTTACGACTTCAGCTTCATCAATTCTCCCTCGTTGCTTGTTGTTTCTCTCTCTTCTTGCTTAGGTTTTTCCAGATAGAAAAAGAGATATGTATATAAACAGAGAGAGAGGGATTGTTGAAAAGCAGACGGAAACTAGTGTTTGTGAAGGTTGATCTCAATGATCTCTCTTTCTGCTCTAAACTTTGTTACTCTTCAGCAGGCTTATGTTGACTCCACGTGGTGTGGCAGTGGCATCCTCTCCATAAAATGTGTGTTTTTCCGGTTGTGTCCTTGATGTTTTCATTTATTTTATTGAAATATTTAGGTAAATTACAGCAATCTCCACGAAATTCAGTAAAATTACTCACGAACCTTCTATGTTTCAAAAATTACTCCAACCTCCTTTTGTTTTAGTTTGTCTAGATCATCGTCCTAAGAAGACAAATGAAATTTTTTCATAAGTCTTGATTTTAATTACGATCGTTGCACGTCCCTATTTTTAATGAAAAAGCATAATGTTTAGATACTTATATAACGTATTATCGAGAACTTAGTACTATCGGGAAAGAGGGACGAAGTGACTTTTAAAAATCGGTTGAAGTTAAGGGGGAGTGCGTTACGTGGGTTGGAATGAGTCACCCCACCTCCCCATACCCGTTCACCATGTTTAAATCAGTCGTTTAATATTTTGTTATGTTCATCTATATACATACTTTTTTATTAATAAATAACAAAATATAAAATGTAATTTTAAGATTTTTTATATCACACTTATATTTTTTTTTCTTGTACTAGTTAGTTTGACAAAAAAAATTAATTTATTTACAGCAATGAAGATATTGACAGCAATAACAAAGGCAACGTTAATTCCAAGTATGGTTCTCGTTGGACTATCTATGGTGAATCTTTTCATTACTTTTTTTTTTTAAAGAAATGTAATGATTTAAGTAATATTACTTAAAATGTTTAGAAGGAACTAATGTTATAAAATGTGAACGGAAGTATGTTTTGTATAGGCAAGACTAAATTCAGATCTTTTGTATTTTGTGTTGTCTAAAAATATAAATTCTTTACAGTAAGTATAAATGACATGACTACATTATGTTTAACTTGCTCAAATACATACATTCATTACAAACTAAAATTTTAACAAATATACGACTAAACCAAATGTTCTCCCAACTATCATACGAAAACAAAAAAAAATACGAAAAACAAATTACATAAGTGTCATGCCCACACCCGAAAAACAGTGTGACCATAATAGAACTAGAAATTTTTTACCCTTTTAGGGTTTCTTGTTAATCTTTTTTGTCAGAGTATAGTTATTCTCATCATATTTATGAGAGTAGGGTCGTTTTTGAAAACGTATTTTTAAGAGATGATTTCATTATATTTTTTTGGTTATATAGAAAGCAGATGCTATAACTTTTTATTTTTTTTACAATTTTGAAAGCGTATTTTGAAAAGACGTTTTTAATGTAAATTCGATTTTTAAAACTTATCAAATCGTCATTTGAAAAAAAGATTTTGACACGCAAAACGTTTTTTCAAAATACGTTTTCAAAACAACTCTAAATTGGTAAATAAGTTGAAAACAACCTTAAAGTAAAAATTAAGTGTTTTTTTTTGCCCTAATCCCAGATTTAACTCAATAGAATTAAGTCTATCTTTACTGTCTAGTTTTATTGGATGTCAAAAAAAACCACCCGAGTCCATATGGTATGGAAGAAAAAAAACTGTCAACCAAATGTGATGCAAAAAAAATCACAAAGTAACCTAAAAAAACAACCAACTCTTACCACCCAGAACCTCTTCTAACTACCAAAACCATGCTCCCATCAAGTCCTATTACCAATTGTACCACAAAGATCAACTAGTCCCTAAAACAACGGGACAACAAATCAATTTTACTTGAGCCAAATGTTGTTGTAGCATTGATGAATGAAAATGGAGGGAGAGAACAATCTATATAGGAACTTGGAGGGGACATGTGGTATGGACACAAAGATAAACGACGGGGAAGGTATCACGGTATAGCGGTTGCCGGTCGACTTGAAATGCACATGAAAAATTATGCTTAACATTAACTACGAAGGCCAAATAATAACTGAGTTCAATAGTTTTAAATATTTTACAAAAAAAAAAAATACACTTGAGGTAATGTCTCAACATAATTGATGATAGTACATAGTGAACGGCTTTGAGCAAGCACATCAATTCTGTTGGTAATATATAGTGAACTTCTAGTTTAACTTAAATGTAAATTTTTCAGTCTAATTATAATTTATTTTTTTCCCTGTGTCAACTTAATTGCAATTTTTAAAACTATTGAAGCAATTTATAATTTGGCCTTGAAAGTTCATGTAAAGTATAATTTTTTCAAATCTATATTGCTATTTTATGAAAAGAATTCTTTATTTCGGTGTTTCTTAATTTTTTTTTTCTAACAATATCTATGAAACATATGCTAAAATTTAAAATAAAAATTGTCATAAATAATAAATTTACTTTGTTGTCGTTTATCTTTTCAATTAAGTAAAAAAAGGAAAAAAAGAAAGCCCATTGGCATCTCTTAAGAAATGTTAAAAATATATATAAAAAAAATTCATATATATTCATATATTGACTTCCATATTAAAATCATGAGGTTCAAAATGTGAATAATCAGTGTTATTGATAAACAATCTATGATAAATTATATTGAATTTTTAAAATTTAGTAAAAAATTATAGAATTTTCTTATTAAAGTTGACAATTTAAAATTTTATTTTGCTAATATTATCTTCTTCTTTTTTTGGAAGATTAGTCAATTATTGAATACAAGGCCCCACTCTTCTTTCTGAAAATAAGTAAGTAACATCATTATTAGAACACTGTCTATTTCAATAAATGGATAAAACTTTAGAAAAAAAGACATGTAATATCATTTTACCACATAAGTCTTTGGCTCATCTTTAATGACAGGAATGTGTCACCAAGAATGAATATTTAAAAAAAAAAAAAATTTAAAATGTCATATCACTCTTTTTCTTTGACTCCACCTTTCTCTCTTCAACTAGTTTTTAATAAATTTATACAAATTTCATAAATGAGAAGTATCTGAATTGGGTTGGGTGAGGTGATGCAGTGCATTTAGATCACATATACCCCACTTTAAATTGTTAGAAAAATTCAAATGAAATTCATGTGAACAAGTGCTAAATATGAATTATGAACTATATTGGTACAAGTCATCAACATCTCCTTAGAAAATAAACGCGGGTGAGTCCAACTTGAGGTACTACATGGTTGTCAGGCACCTCCATTTAAAACTTGCCCACTTGATGAAGTCAAATATGGCAACACAAAGTTTGACATACATTATCAACATCTTCATTGAAGATATGTTGAATTTGAACAATGAATTTTTCAACTCACTCATCTTTCAAGAATTCAAGTTAATCTTAAACAATCTTTAGTTTAATTTTTATATAATGTTAGAGTTGATATTACCTGTAAACTTGTAATATACTGAATATATTATATATATATATATATAAACATGAATTAAAACAGAATGTAAAACAACTGTAACTAACTTGAACAGAAACTCACAGTAATTGAGTTTGAACAGAATGAAAATCTGAGCCTTGTGAAATTCACAATTTCCTTAAGACGAATTTCACTCTCTCTCGATGCTCAAAGTGATGAGCAATCGTCTCCCAAGATAGAACGAATTTCGGTTCTAAAGAAGCAACACTTCAATCTTTAGAACCCTACGAACACAACTATATATCAGAACGTCAAACTTGACTTATGCAGAGAGAGAGAGAATGCAATATTTGGAATGTATTGGAATGCAATGAGGGTCTGGTATTTATAGGCTTCTTCATGACTGTTTGGTATAGTCATGAAGGTTCAGTTGCGTCTGTTCATGGCGAACAGACACAGGCGCAACTATGGAAACAGACGACTGTTCAGTCAAACCAACGCCATCGCAAAACGACTGCGTTTAGGACTCCCAATGGTAACCGTACGCATGTCGTGCGTTTTGGACTCCCAACGGTAACCGTACGCATGTCACAAAACGACTGCGTTTCGGAATCCGAATGGTAACTTAAACGCAAGTTTAAAACGACTGCGTTTTCTGGTTTGAAAAATTTTAAATAAATTTTTTCGAAAAATATATATATACACAACAAGCCCAAGCCTAGAACCCGAGCCCGGGGCGGCGGCGGCGGCGCGCTAGGTCCTTCCCCCTTCCACAAAACTAGGGTGCCCCTTGGGGCCCAAACCCCACTCCAATATAGGTGTATATATACTAATAAAAGGCCTTGTACCCATCCTATGTGGGACACAAATTTTTTTGTAGAAGTTTCAAGCTTTTGTTACCATTCCCAAGTGGTAATATTTGGAGGCAATTTCTCATTCACTCCTTAATGATTTTGAGCAACCCAATATTTAATCTTCATCTCCTCATGGAGGAGAACACATTATCATGTGGACCCATTAAAATTAATTTGTAGGACCCACTTTAATTTTAGCTCAAAGTTAGCTAATTATAATGCTCAAACCCATTATTTTCCAACATTATCTTATCAAGTAAAGTACGAGCCGAGCTTAAAAATCGAGTTTAAAAAATGATTATATTTAACTTATATATTTTACTAATTGATTCCTAATAAGCTTCTAAGCAAACTCATTTTGTGTCAAATTTGGAGTAGTTTAATTTGTTTTACCATCCTAATTACATTGTAAAAAAAGTTAAAGGAGACGCATTATATAATCATTTTCAATCAAAAACTAAAAGTCATCACACTTCTTCCGATGTCATTTGTGTGTGTATATATATATATATATATATATTTAAAAAATAAATTTAGTGTGATTCCTTAAAATGGTCTCATTTTGATTAAATGATTGATGTTAGCCTAAGATATGTTTCTATTTTATTTTTGAATTTGTAAAAATGGTGAAAAAAATACTAATGCAAGGAAATTATTAATTGTGAGCTGTAAGGAAGCATATCTATTTGCACTCATTTATATATTTTAATTTTTTTTATTAACAAAAATGCCCTCAACATCATGAATAATGCTACTGGCCCAAATCCCAAACTATACTTTTCCTCTCTTAGTCACCATGACAATCAATTTCCTTTGACCTTTCCAGCAATGACCACAACGGCCACCACCACTCTAACTTGTGTGCTCGCTATCTAATGCTACTATCCATCCCCGCGTTCGAGACCAGGCGGTAGATCTCCCATTGCGACCGCTACCTCAGAGGTGGTTCTACCCCGTGGTAACCGGTGATGAGGCAATGACCGTACGCGCGATTGTGCGTCCCATCGTCGAAGGACTGGGTAATGGTGGCCTTGCGGACGAGGGAGTAGTGAGGCGGCAGTGGGTTGGGGTTGGGACTAGGGTGGGGTCAGCTAGTTACCTTAAGAAATGTGACAGACAGTTGAAAGGAAAAAGGGAAAGAGGAATCGGATGAGGACTTTCTGTCATTTCATTAGTTAATAGAGCTAAGTTAAAAAGTGTTCGAGCAAGAATAGTAATTACCCCTATTAAATTAACTTTTTATTTATTTTATAATAAAGTCCATCTATGTTCTCTTGTGGGTAACCATTCCTTAATCACCCCTGCACCTTTAAGGCCCTAACTTAGTATGCTCTAAGTGTGTGTGCCTGTGTGCAGACAATGACGGATTAAGAAATTATAGTTAGGAGACGAGAGTGTAAATATTAAAGTTCAGAAGAGGATTCATATGAATGTATGAAAAAATTTGAAAAGCAAAATCTTAATTTATTTTTAAAAAATAATAAAATAAGTGATAAAAATAAAATTTCAAATTTTTTATTCAAGTCTTGACCTCTCTAATTCCCCTTGCATCCACCATTGTATAGACAGTATAACATTAATTAGGCATATAGAATTTAGGGTTTCACGAGGCATGTGGTGAACCGTGACATTAAAAACACAAAAAATAATCCCACCTCCTTTTTTAACAAGTTGATAATTAAGAAAACTCAAAAAAATTAACAATGAAGAAATTGTTAAATTAAAGATTTTGGTAAAAAAAATGTTGAAAATAAAGAGACAAAAACTAAACTCTTAAGTATAATTCATTCAATTTCAATATATAATATGTGATGTAACAAAAAAGAACGTTGATTAAAAGAACCAATCTCATAAAAAGAGTTGTGGTTTAATGAGTTCTTCGAAACATAGTATAAAACAACCTATGGTCAATGGATCGGTTGTCATTGAGAGATGTAATGTATCTATGGTAATGCGAGAAGCTGTCATTGACAGAAATTCTTTGAGGTTGGAGAGAGATATTCTTTAAGATTGGAGAGAAAAGTTAGCAGGAAAAAGTGCTGAGCGGGAAAAAATAAAAAAAAGAGAGGTGCAAGAGAGAGGAGAGGAAATTGCTTCTCGTGACTACGGACTCGTCAGCCATGTGGTATGATGAGTTTGGTCATTTAATCTCTCATTAATTACTTTAAGTGTAAGTACAATTTATGACTTTCCTTGTTGGGTTAAGTGCGATTACTTCAAATTATCAAACCCCACTTTAAAAAAAACTCCGACAGTTATAATTTTTTTTTAAAAATATTTTATAACATAAAAGAAAAAGATTAAAAAAAGAAAAAAAAGTAATAGAGAAATAACGGCAAAGCAGGTTCCTAAGTTGAAAAAGTATAAAGGCTGTCTAGAATAGGGTCCCCAACAGATGACCAAATCAGAACTCTTTTTGCTAGAGCTAAGAGAAAAAAGTGGAACAGCTGTAACAAATCAAACAAACAGTCCCTCTGACTAGCAGTAATAATGCCAATAAAGAAGCAACAAAGACAGAAAAGTCAATAAGGGGAGGCCTTCGCCTTTTGGAAGTCATCATCGCTGCCTCAGCGAATACAAGAAGTCTTACGAGACCCCCTTCCCTAAACAAAACCAAGACGGTTAGGAACTCCCACAAACCCAATTCATACTACAATCCCTTCCTCCCCTATTTGTACATATATATATATCTATCTATATACTACTGTACAAGGACTCAGTCAGCAGCAAATTCATTTCAATTACACCTGATCTTTTTCTTGTATTTTTTTGGGACGATTAGGAGAGTGGTGGATCGGTAAGTGAATTTCTGAGATACCCATCTGATACTTTTCTTTTCTGTTATTGTTTTTTCGAACTAATCTGGAGTCTTGGGGTTGATTTGATCGTGGTTGTGTTGTTTGATTTTCAAAATTCTTGAGTTGTTGATAGAGTTGTGAAATTCAAGGTTTTGGTGGAGGAGGTAGATGTGGAGTTGTAGGGGAAGAAGGTGATCTGGGCCTTAATCTAATGGATAACTTATGCTGCTTTGGTTCTCAGGTGAGGATATTATTGCCTTTTCCGTTTGTTTTCATATTTTTTTTTTTTTGGGTGTTTAGTGTTTAGTTAACTTTGGATTTATGCATACTTATTAATAAATTTACTGTTATGCTTGTTTAGTTAGGCTCCCACAGTGCTAAAGATCAATTGAAATTTAAGTTGATATTTGTCTTTGTGCTGCTTTATAACTTGGAAAGATTGTAAATTTTGGGGGTTGCTTATTTCTGAAACTTCAATTAGGGTTTTAGTTGAATGGCAGGGAAAGGTTGAATTATGTTTATTTCAATCTGTAAATTGTCTAATTTGTGCCTCTCATGGAGGAAACATGTGATTTTTTTCTCTGGGTATGCTCTATTCATTTTGTAGCTGGTGTCTTGGGTTGCTTTATCAAGATATTATATTTTGCTAATCTTTGTCGGACTATTGACACTGGGAATATTGGGTGAGGGTAAATTGTTTTGTTTCACGCCTAGGTGATATCAAGCAAAGTTCTTGGTATGTTGATTACCGAGGCAACTTGAAGCCTAACTGTAGCCTGTTTTATGGGTTTACAATTTATAATATCCTTTTCATCTATGTGGTGATATCAAGCAAAAATTACTAGGATTGTATTTCATATATGCTGTATATAGGCAGCTAGGTAGCTTTGATTTTCCTATCTGGTTTTAGTATTTTGCAAGATTCATTTGGTAGCTATATTTCTTCTTTCATTTTAGGGACGATCGTCATGTGGCTCTGGCAAAGGAAGAAGCCATCAGGGGCCTATCAAATATGGGTTCAGTCTAGTAAAAGGGAAAGCTAATCATCCCATGGAGGATTATCACGTTGCTAAATTTATTCAGTACCAAGGACGTGAGCTTGGACTTTTCGCGATTTATGATGGGCATCTGGGAGATAGTGTGCCTGCATATCTACAAAAGCATTTGTTTTCCAATATCCTCAAGGAGGTGAGTTGTTGATCTAAAATGACATATTATCCAATTGGGATTTCCACTTTGACATCAAAATGCTGCCGTTGTATATTAATTCGGAAAGGATATACTCTTACAATTTGTTGTCAAATCATTCCAGGAGGAGTTTTGGACTGATCCCAGGACGGCCATTTCTAAAGCCTATGAGAGAACAGATCAAGCAATCCTTTCGCACAATCCTGACTTGGGAAGAGGTGGGTCTACTGCTGTTACTGCAATGCTTATAAATAGTCGAAAGCTTTGGGTAGCCAATGTTGGAGATTCACGAGCAGTTCTTTCAAGGGGAGGGCAGGCGATACAGCTGAGTATTGATCACGAACCCAACACAGAGCGGGGCAGCATCGAAGACAGAGGTGGCTTTGTCTCAAACATGCCAGGTTCTGTGACTCAATTTTTGGTTTATTCTCATTTGTCAATTTTCAGAAAGTTAATATGTGAGCATTATACTTCTAAATTAAGCCCCCTCTGCCTGATATAATCTGGTAACCTTAAAGCATGAAGCATAAATCTGAACTATTTTCTAGAGTCTTTGGATTTATGATATGAGTTCTTATTGATATAATTTTTGTAAACCATATAGACATACAATATTTTTGAAAGATATTCTACTCAGTGTCTATTTATCAGCCTTTAGCCCTGGGTTTAGCTGTGCATTTTCTCACATAGAATTTGGGTTTTAAGACTATATACTCTTGTTTGAACAAATTTATCAAAATAATGGTATGGTAAAAAAGTGCTTATTCTAATTTCACGTCACAGGAAAAAAATGTTCAGGTAGCATGTAATAAAAACTAAATACCTCCGATATTACTAGGAAATTCAAACAGTCCAAAGATGATGTGGTGTGTTGTGATTGGCAATTGCTACAGTTTCCACAAGAAGTACGTGTTTCCAGAATCCAGAATGTCCCCAACCTCCACCAAGAAACAAAAGTTGCTAGGCAAAAGGGAGTTATTGCTATTCATCATAAAAGGGGTGCAAAAAGTACATAAAAGAGTGTATGCCCCAATAAAGAGCTAAGGCTCAGCAGAAACTGCAAGCAAATGGAATCTCAACTGAACTAAAATTGGGAACCCAATAAATTCAGTTCACGTTAGCACCAAATTTCTACCAATGATATAACATAACGCTCTTAGCACCCCTCTAGGTACTTGTTGGCTTTTATGATCCTTTATTTCTTACTTCTCATACAGCTCAAGGTATGGCTCAGAGGATGAACCTCCTGATACTTACAAGTTACAACCCTTGTTATTTTGTAAAATTAAGTAACAACATTGAAAGTGATCAACAACTAAAAAAAAAGTTTGTAGCCAGTGCGCTCCTGCATTCAGCAGGGCTTGGGAGAGATGGTTTGCAAAGGCTGATAGAAATAGTGGTATAAACTGAGGAGATCTTAGTATTTGAGATATCTATGTATTTCTTTTGAAGCCCCATTATTTTAAAAAGGTAAATATTAATTTTTTTCATTCTTTTGGGTGATAGAAACAAATTCATTGGAGACAGAAGTAGAATAGAAATAGTCGTATAAACTGAGGAGGAGATCTTTGTATTTTCTCAAAGGAAAAAGGTTAAACAATAAAAGTACATAAACACTAAGATGGAAGAAAAAATTACTCACCCAAGAATAACTTGAAAAGGCCTCATAAAGGATAGAGAATCTGGCTTATCATTTCTATAATTTTGGAATCCTTAGAAAAAATTCTACAATTCTTGAAGAAAGTTAAAAGCCTTGTGTGTTTCCATTAGCCACCAGCAATATTCTCAAACCACTGCGCCCATGCTGACAAGACAAGCACTTTCTAAGGAGAAGTTATCATGTGGTCATGGATCATTGACTAAGTCAATGGTCCCGACCAATCACAGATTGCCATGTCAACAAAATTATTTTACTGTATCCTACAAACTCAACATATTATACATATGTCAATCTATGATTGGCCAGACCATTGGTCCCCGGACCATATAATAATTCTCCTTTCTAAGACCCCAAGGATTGCTAAATTCTGTTATGTGCTGTGTATGATCCATGCAATACCTCCAACACCTAGCTGCCTTGATTTTCTAATTGAACAAAATTGGTGAAACTTATTAAGAGTATGGCTTTATGAATTCTACCCCCCCAAACCAAAAAAAAAAAATGGCATGGGTCCACAAAAGTTTTTCTAGGCATAATTAGGACAAATGGGGGTATGTGTCTTACCTATCAAAAAAAATCAGAAAGAGGAATCCCATTAAATATATCTAGATGAAAGCCCAAAGAGAAACATTATTCTTCATGTTTCTCCCAAATGATCATAGTATCTCTCTAAACATTATCAAGATTTCTGATGCTCCTTACCTCTCTTTTTTTTTCCCTTTTTTTTAAATTCATTTTTCTCTTTTTGGCTAGGCAAGATTCAAACCTAAGATCTATACCTAGCCCCACCCCACATTTTTAGGACCTCAACCCTTGCTCCTCTAGTCCTTGATGGTCCGAAGTATAGCTAATGTGGCATTATTCCAAAAAATTATTTCCTCCCTTTCCTAATTGCTGGGGAATCCTTGGACTATCATGCCAAGGATGTAGGAGATAGAAAAGGGTATTCCCAAATAAAAAAAGAGACTAGAATAAACAGTGATGTGTAAAGAGACCTTTAAGATTGGTAGGCCAAATTATCACTAGGATTAAAGGGAGAAAAATAGAAATCCTCCAGGCAATGAAGGTGAGAAATAATCTGAACAGTTTTAACATCATTGAGAGTATGCATGAATTTAGATTTCCAGTTGGACCACTATGGGAAGAATGCAAATTGGTTACTAGATTCAGGGGTCATGAGAGAGAGAGAGAGAGAGAACTTGTGATTGAGGACATTGAAGGAACATTCTTCACCAACATGTGCTGCTATAACATACCTGATATGTGGAAGAGGAGTGGTTGGGTGACAAATTTTCAAAGGCATATGTGAATTTCCATTATGATTTATGACCATGTTAAATTCCGCCCATCTATATGGATTTTGAGTCTGCTCAAGTAATCCCATGCCACAAGGTATTTGGTGATAACTTATATGGGGATTGCCAAAACTACTTAGCAAAAGAGCTTTACTCCTAAGGGCCATATCACAGTTCCTCGATCTCTCTTCTCTGAGAGACAGCAAACTGAAACCCAACTCTCCAACTAGTGTTTTTCTTCTCCCCTAAGCTTGACCAAAGGAAATACACCTCACTCTTCTCAACACAGTGCTGCCTTTATAAGAGCTTTTGATACGGATAAGTAGTGAAAAAGGACATTGGCTTCCTACTAGGGAGAAACTCAATGAGACTATGGGAGTGATTCTACCAGTTAAGGAAATGTAGCTGATGTAGGCTATAAGAAGTACAAGAAAGCACAAATTTAAAGAAGATGGAATTTTTTGCACACCTGGGACATCTTACAGTCAATTTTTGTTGCGTTAAGTCATATTTTATGTTTCTTTAAGTTAGTTTTCTATTGATTCAGATACATTTGATATTTTCTTATGTCTTGGAGTTAAGATCATTTTTGTAATTTTTAGATTTGTTGCGTATGAGTTGTAGTAAGGGTGAATGAGTCATATTTTTGGTCCAAGTTATGATATTGGGCCTTTCTATATCATCTTTAGTTGGTCTAGATTGCTTCAGTAACTTAAATTCTTTAGTTGTTAGTTTTCAAGTAGTTCTAGTACGAGTAAGAAATAAGAAGAATCTTGCAATTTATATAACCTGTTAATCTTCCAAATCCAATAGAGATAAATTCAGAGAATCTTTAGAAGTTTCTGGAACTTTTTGAGGTTGTCTGATGCAATTCTAGCGTATGTGTTCCCCAAGGGATTCTAGGAGCGAATCCTAGATTTTTTTCTTACTTCTCTTCTTATGTCTTTTTAACACTTATGTCTATAATCGGACATTATTAATTACTCCTGTTAGCCTCAAAAGCCTTGTTTCAATAACTGAATCATTCCCTCCATCAAGATTTGGCCTTAGCAACTAAAGAAGTTACAAAGACCAAAGTTATTGTTTATGGGTTACTCATCACAGCACACCCCTAAAGCCCTTATTTTCTATTCCTATAACTCTACCCCCTTACCTTTGGCCTTCCATTTGCAATTGTTACCTGGCACAATGCAAGGTCTTATTCGCGCAGTGGTGCCAGTTTAAGACCTAAGAATCAGCCTCTGCAAATGTGGGTAAAGCCACTTACCATCCATTTCTCCCATACCCTGCTGTGTGCGTTAGCCTTATCCATGGATTATGACCTTTTATTTATTTATTTTGAATTCCAGGCAACCAAATATCTCTAAAACACAACCAATCCAGCTCCTTGCCACCCCCAAAGTCTACAAGATTTTTACCCCTTATTAAAAGCCTAAACTTATTAATTTTCCACAACTTAACCCCACCACAAAATCAATCATTGGATGCTCTATTATTACTTTTATAATGCTGTCGTACAGTGGCAACAGAGCTTGTAGGGGGAGTGTTCGCACACTTATCCTACATCAGCAACCCTTTCTTTGAGATGATGGGCTTGTAGAGATTTTTTCACTATTGGATTCCAATTAGCAGTGGCTAAAGGAATTTCTTTTAGGCTTCTCAATGCAGTTGACCACCTTTGTTGGAACTTTTGACATAGATTAGTAGACGTCACGTCAGCATCGACTAGGACAAAATGATTGTGCTCGGCAGCTGACCTCCTAGCACCTTGCATTGGTAGAACCAACATTGGGTAATAGCCTTTTCTCTATTTCATTATGCTATCAATGTTGGTAAGTTATAAAATTCAATAGAAAATGGAAAGTTATGAACAATTTTCTTATTACCATGGACAATCTTCAAAGGAGAGGTTATAACTTGGCTAGCAAATGTTGCATTTGCGGTAGGAGGAGGAGATGACCGAACACCTTTTCCTTCATTGCTCCTTTGTGAGGGAAATGTGGTGTCTTCTATTCTCTCTTCTTGGGTGTTCTTGGATTATGCCGGTGTTGGTTCAAGATTTTTTAAGGAGTTGGCAGGGTTTATGAGTGAGGGGGTTTGTGAAGAAGGTGTGGAAGCTTGCTCCTTTATGTCTTTTTATATTTTTGGATTGTAGGGTCATACCCTTCTTGTGTAGATTCTTTTTTATATTTTTTGGTTGTAATGGGGATATGATGTAAGTCTCCTTTTGTATATGTGATCCCCTTTGGCGGCTTTTATATGTGTATCCCCCCCCCAAAAAAAAAAAAAAGAAAAAAAAAAGAAAAAGAAAAGAGTACTTGGTGAATATCCCCATCATTCTTTTTCTCTCTTTCTTTTCTTTTCCCATCCTCTTCTTTTTCTTGAATTTATTTTACTCGCACACTCCTATGATTGAGGATTGGGAATGGTCTCAAATAGATTAGAATGACGAGTTCATGTAGCCCACCCCAAATAACTGGGATAAGGCTGAGTTGACTCCTATGATTGAGGATGAGGTTTATTAAGTTATTAACCATTCTGCTTCTATTGGAGTTTACTATTCTCATTATTTGTTCTCTCTCTCTCTCTTTCTCTTTTCCCTTCTTTCTTCTTCCTTTTCTTCTTCTTTAACACATTCAGCATCTATTGCACATTTTTACCCTCCCTACGTCGGATCAGATGCCAGGAGTTAAAAAAAAAAAAAGGACTGTATGAAGGATACGTAGATAGAGATGTTTACAAGTTATGCTGAGCTAACTATTGGGCTATTCAAGTTCACTTAGTTTAACTGGAGTCAGACCTGGGGTTGATCCATTCTTGATTTCAGTTTGAAATTTTGAATACTCTGATGCCAGCTTTATTTATCAAACCTGTTTAAGCTTGTGTTCATCTCTGATCATCTTATCAAACAAACCTCTCTCTCTCTCTCTCTCTCTCGCTTATGAGGTACTAACATGAATTTATTCTTCTGTTCAAAATATCTTTAATGATTTAGGGCTGCCAAGGAAGTAGTATAAATTCGCACTGGAAATAGATTCTGGTAACCAAAATTATATCAATTTTTGGGGCTGCTAGGCGGTAACATTTATTTAAGGTTGTAGGGCTGTCCACGGTCCAAGCTGTAAGAACCAGTTATTGGAAGCTATTTTTTTGAAGAAACCGAAGGATATAAGGTTGCCTTTGGATTGAGGGGTTTAAAATGAACCAATTTTAGTTTAATCATTTAAGGAGTATAGTTTATATTTAGATTTAATAGCTTGGATTTAAATCAACAAAAATGCATGGATAGATTTGAGAGCCTTATATGAGTGAATTTGAAATAATAAGGTAAAAGGAGTTATTTGATATCCCTGTTAGAAAGGATTCTAGTTGCACAAGGATCCTAATAAAATATATTTCCCCCACTTCTGGGTCCTCTACCCTATCCTGCGTTGTTCGGTCTGTCAATCGAACTCCAATACCAAACCCTCCTATATATTTGTAAATTTGAATCGAGAGCCCTTAATTTCAAATATATCCATCCAAATGGACCCTAAGGCTGTCAAACAAGCTGACAGGTTCCTGTTGTATTTAATGAAGAATCATTAAGTAATACTGTGAAAGGGAGTGTGGCAAAATTTTGAAGAATGAGAAAACAGCGCCAGAAGTGCTTTCATTGTCTATCTATTAGGACTTCTTCTATTTGAAGAATGCCAAACATGAATCTCTGATCGATATATTTAGTGAAGATTTTTAAATTCAAATAATTTCTGCTATGTATAATGCACTGAAGGGATTGAATCTATGTGTCAAGGACTAGGCTTCATGTTAAGTCAAAACAAAACATGGTATGTAGCCTTTATGAGGGTTCTTATAAGGCCCACTTACAGGACAACAGTGGTAGATAAAATTAATGCGTTCATTTGTTTACTTGGTATTTGAAATTAAAATAGATGGACAAAATTGTAAAAAATCAAAATATGAAGTGTAAAAGGTCACATAACCCAGTTGAGGCACGAATTAGGTTGCTCTCTTTGATATGATCATCATCTTAACAGGTAAGATTGGTGCAAAGTTTTTAAGACCTGATTCTTTGCTCTAATGTGGTGCTTATGGTGGGAAAGAAATTGTAGAGTTTTTGAAGGGGAGGAAGCCCCCCCCCGCGTGGAGCTTTAAGGACAAGTTTTTGAAGACTTTTTTCTTTTGGATTAGGAAAGAATACCCTGTATATTTAGATAGACTCATGGATTTTTTGGGAGATCTTAGGCTTTAACTTTGTAGCCAATCCTTTTTGTAATTGTGGGGTGCCTTTCTCGGGCCCTTTCATCATACAAGTTACTTTTTGCCGAGAATTTTTTTTTTTTTGTTTACTTGGTATTGGAAACTAAAATAGATGGACGAAATTGTAAAAAATCAAAATATGAAGTGTAAAAGGTTGCATAACCCAGTTGAGGCACAGATTAAGTTGCTCTCTTTGATATGATCATAATCTTAACAGGTAAGATTGGTGCAAAGTTTTCAAGACCTGATTCTTTACTCCCAATTGTGTAGACAACGGGAGATGAAAGTTGTAGCATATATTTTTTTGTCATTGAACGTTTGTTTTTGAAAGAGAGAGAGAGCGCATGTCTACATCCTTCAATTTGTACAAATAGTTGCTAAGTTTCATGTTAAAGTCAAGTAAAGCAACTATATTTTGGTTTTTGTAAACCAGGCTGTAGACCGCTACAATAGCTACATATATTGATGGTAAACTCACTGAAACAACACCACTCCCCTCCCCCCCCCAACCCACCAAAAACAAAAACCAAAACCAACACCACCTCACCATGCCCCTGAAAAGAGGAGATGAAATAGCTAAAATATTATGCTGCGAGCAAAAATATAATTATAAATAATTTTATGCATAAGAAGTTATAGAAGGAACTTGTTTTGTCTTGTGTATAAATACTAGTAGTCGAGTTCAATAGGATCACAGCAAGTCATGGGCACATAATTTTTTAATATTATATAAGTTGTACTTTTCAAAGACGCGGTTTTGCGATTATTATTTTTTTGGGCCAAAGAGGCTTTCCCTGTAAATGTCTCTTCTTTTGTTCTTTTTTTTGGGATCGCTTAGACCTTTGTAAAGCTTCTTGGGGCTTTTGCCCGTGGTGCCTTTCTTGGGCTCCTTTTTAATAAACTTCTCGTTACTTATCAAAAAAAAAAAAAAGTTGTACTTTTCAAAGTATTTACTTCAAAAGGTATTTCATGGCTTTTCAGTGAATATTTACTTATAAAAAACAAAGAGTATTTCATGGCTTTGGTTTCTGGAACGAGCTTCAACTTAATCAGTGGTAAAAAGTGTTTCGTTTTTGAATTTGAGGCTCTTAAACTAGGTTTTTAAAATTGTAGGATTTGTTGAAGATAGAGATTTTCATAGACTAAATTGGTAGAAAAAGACATGTTATCCTGTTTTTAGCTCAGAGGGAGACTTTAATAAAGATTTAAGTCCATTTCTGATTTTATATTTTATGTTTAAAAAAAATCCCTTTATTTAATAAAATCCGTTTCTGCCACAAGTTAGTAGTTGCCTGACAGTTGCTTACTGCAACTAGGAGTACTTCTTTTCTTTTTTAAACTAGGCATTGTGACTTAAGAGCTCCTATTCACTGATTTTCTAGAGACCACCTACATGCGATCCTGATTTGGAATGAATTTTTTCTTATGCTTCTGTTATATTATGTCTTGTCATAAAACCCATGCCCATTGCATCTTATATCAGGAGATGTTGCAAGAGTGAATGGCCAATTAGCTGTCTCGCGTGCTTTTGGAGATAAGAACCTGAAATCACACCTGCGATGTGATCCTGATGTAACAAATGCTGATATAGATGGGGATATCGATCTTCTCATCCTTGCAAGTGATGGTTTATGGAAGGTGAACTCCTCATCTCCCCTTTCCCTTGTCTCGGTGACCCTATTTCATCTTTGTGAGTGCATAGACATTCCACTTCTTTTATATTATTTCGTTTGTGATTAATCCAGGTCATGTCTAATCAAGAGGCAGTTGACATTGCGAAGAAGATCAAGGATCCACAGAAGGCAGCCAAGGAACTAGCAGCTGAAGCATTGAATAGGGAGAGTAAAGATGATTTCTCTTGTATCGTAATTCGCTTCAAGGGGTAAGACATGAGTTTAATCCTGGCATGAAGGATTTGTATATTAGGGGGGTTTCTGTTGCATGGGATGCAATTCTATAGATTACACAAAGTTCTATGATCTCTTGGAATCCAGCATAAATTCGGAAGTTACTCCGACACAGGTTATACATGCCCCTTCACCTCATTCTGTAATATTTATTTTCTTTTACTCGGGCTGTGTGGTTTGTTATTGCTTTATTTGTTCAATGTTTAGCTTCGTACCATTGTTTCTGTAATTTTGCTGCAAGTTTGAATATGCGTTGTCGACAACCTTGGACTCATGTAATAACTAAATATGAAGATTGCATTTGTTTTGAATGGACAAGCTTTTGGTGAGACATGCCTCAAGCTTCTGTTAATGAAGGCATTGGTGCATGAAGCCTTACATTATTGCTAGCTCATGGTCTAGTATCCCGTGGAGACCTTTTTTGGTGGGTCTGTGTTAATGTGTCTTTCAAATGACATTCTGCCATATATATGTTATGTTCTACTAAAAAATATAGGTCATATTACATGACATAATATTATTAGAAGAATACATTATCACGTAATTGCACTAGTCCCATTCCAGAATTTTTCATATCACATTGGGTTTGAGAGTTGCTACCTCTCTCTCTCTCATGTTAGAAAAGTAATTCTAAACCCTTTTTTTCAAGATGTCAGGACTGCACAACTTGGGGTCTCACATGGTGTGATTTTCAAAACTATCATTTAATGACACATCATATTAGCAATATGAGTATAGATATAAATTGGAGATATGCAGCATTGAGCCTTATTGAAGTTGTATAGAAGGCTCCACAGACTAGGAGCAGTTGCCCAATGCACACAATGGCCAACCTGCCTATATGTGTCCCAACCTGAATGAAAGTGAGATTGAATTTCAGATCTTTAGTATAAGCAGATGAAGATTTTACTAACTGGTACGTTCAACTCTGATAGCTTTTCAGCAGAGGAATAGGAACCAAACGCGCCAACGATTTGTGACATGAATTGGGGGGGGGTATCTTGAGACATGTTTATGCATGTAAAACATGCTCAAAGTTGATAGGCAACGAGCCATCAGCCATGATATTCTGCAACATGCGTGCTTTCAAACTATAACGTGAGCCTACTAGTGACAGTCCAATCATGGTCTTCCATACATTTTAGAACACGTCATGTGTAAAATGTACGGACAGTTATGATTATGTTCATGCTACATTTTACATTTGTGAATTATACGTTATGCGTAAAATGCATGTAAGGTTATGATCATGGTCTTTTGTACATTTTATATTTTTGAGTCAAACATCATGCATAAAATGCAAAGATTGTTATGATTGTGGTTTTCTTTACATTTTACAACAGCGAGTTACACATCATACGAAAAAAGAGGAACAAACTAAATTTGTCTTGCCTCTAATGCATTCCTGGTTATTTCTTACATTCTTTTTGGATCTCTACATCTTGCATTGTTATTAATGGTATACTTACTACTCTTTGACACATCGACGTAATCTCCTCTTAGACTCTCAGACTTTGTAAGACCCTATTATCTTATGTATTCTCAGCATATTTTGTGGAAAATCAATTTTTCTACATCTAAAATCCAAAGTTCAAAGCCACGCCACTACAACTATTATGTATGATCTACCTCCAACTAGAAAATTTACTAAATTGCCTCATTTCACTACATCAATCACTAAATTTGGCCACCAATATGTAGCATGTTGCTAGAAAATCAAAGTCCACTATTTACCTACATCCATCGTCCCAACTAGAGATACATTCTTTATCATATATTATTTGGATCAATTTACACCATCACCACCTTCTTTATGTTTTTTTATTTGCCGTCGGATAAATTATACTTAACTAAAATTTGTTAAAAATATAGAGACTTTTCTCGTGTATTCAGAGTGATACTATTTTATCTCGTGAGAGCTTTTAGGTTAATTGCATCAACAAAGATGTAAATTTAGCATATTATCTATAACATTATATATGTATGCTTTATATAAGAAGTCAACATAATGCAAAAAGGCTATTGTTAGCCCACAAGGTATCAACTCAATTGTAAAAAAGTAATTTTGATAATTACAACTCAAGATGTAGTATACTAACCATTTCAAATTTAAGTGTTGATGCTTTAAGTTAGGTACAAGTATTAGATATTGGGGGTACTTGACCTCTTGTTGCTACGCCATCGTGGCAGCCACTAAAGAGGCTTCACTTGGCAGTAACACCCTCAAGACCATCTCCTCTTAAGGTGGTGAGGGTCTTAAAGAGATACATTTTTTCACTTGTGAAATTCTCTTTTTTGCTGCGCCACTCTGCTCATAAAGGCAGACACTAGTGTCATTCGCTACCCTTGATACACTTAGACCATGGTCTTAATACCTTTTTGATCCGTCTTACTATTATTACATATTGATCTTGGTTGAGTCACTTCTTGGCTCCCTTCTATGGCATGCTTATAGCCAGACTGGACAGAACTAAAATGATGATCCTCTCACATATAAGAATACCTCGTATCTCGTGAAGCTTACTCTTCCACCCTTTGCAATCACAGTTTCCCAAAGACTTGGGGGCAAGTCATGGGAGGCTCCTGAAGCCTGGTATGCGGTTATGGTATAACCTTCACGCTATGGTTCCTGAAACTCGAGATATCCATGATCTTGTGGTATGGTGGCTAAGTTAATGGGCTCTCCAAAATGTGTCAAGAATCATATACATGATACTTTCTGAATTTTTTAAAATTAAGGGATTCCTTAAACTACCTCGTATTTTGGACACTAATGTGGCATGGTAATCCTAGAGCTCCCATGTGAAGCCTAGTGATTGGGTAACTAACATCAACCACTCTAGAGAGTTGAGTTTTGGGAATCTCACACTACTCTGATTTCCCGTACTTGGAATCCTGTGGGAGATCTCAAGTCTTGCCCTATTCTCACAGGGATCCTTTCATGATGGTTCTAGATTTTCATTGCTTTCTTCCCGTCTCTTCACGGTGAGTATCCATTTGGCATTTGACACACAAGTTGCATTCCTTGCATAACTCACATTTTTATTTGATACAACCTTCATGGCTTCCTAGCCATCCACAAATATCAAATGCAAGGCTGAGAAGCTTTGGGACATTGGACCTAATAAAGACAATTACAATAGTTAAGTGAGTGGTTAGAATCAATTTGTAACATTGTTCTCTTTGAATTAAAAAACCAATGACTCGACTTGCACAAACATTAATACCTTAAAATTAAATTAGTTACTAAATCATTTCAAAAAGTCTAACATTGGGACAAGTTTTTTAAATTGTAATAATCTTGAAAAGGTCTCTTAAGTATCCTGGACTTGGGTCAATCAGCTTAGTAATGTTATGGAATTATCCAAGGCATGAACACATGTAAGAATTAGCATACTAGAACTATCAATCAACTCAATATTTGAATCAATCGATTAAATGACTTGGAATTTAATTTGTCTTTAAGTTATTGGTAAAATCAGTCGACTTAAAATTCTAACCAGTCAACTAAATTTAGTTAAACTTGAAACTGGACAAGTTACTATAAGACTTAGTTGACCTAAACTTTGGATCAGTCGATTATGTGTCCATGAACAAAAGCAAAAGGTTAGCTACTGATCTAATTAGTCGATCTAGAATGCCATGTCACTAATGAAGCTAACATAAAATTAGATTATAACTTTTGAATCATTTAGTCGACTGAATCAAGAAGCGATGTAATGGATCCTTTGAATATAAACATTCAATCAATTGAATGTTAGGATTAATCAACTAAATTTGCGATTATAATTTATAATGCTTAGTTTTCAACTACTATGATCGTATACTTAGTACACCTCAGTGGCAATAAACTTCAATAGATTAGAAACACCAACCAAAAATATGATTGTTGGATGAGAGTTAATGCTTGCAAATATCATTAATTACACGTCTAACTTTTAGCCCTAAAATTTAGAGTTATTAATTGAGCCATTATTTGATAATTCACATGGTGCTAGCTCTAATGTACTCTATTTATAAATCCAACTTTAAGAGATAGTTATTATTATATTATTCTTAATTTCATATCATTAGTTGAGCAATTGCAAAATGGTTGATGTAATTCTTGCAAAGCAAAAGTGAGAAGTGATGTACTTTAAAAAGTGTAAGAGGTTTAATCTCCACCTGAATGAGACTGGTTAGTAAAATGAATATTTGGTAGTGTTCTCGAGGTGTGGACGTAATTGGAAAAGCCGAACTATATAGAAATATTAGAGTTTGATTATCTCTTCCCATCTTTACCTTTTTACATTAATTATTTCATTATGGTCTCTTTTGCATTAATCACTTGAGTTGAATGTTTAAATTAGTTAAAAAGTTTGTCAATAATGTAATTCACCCCTTTTGGGTTATTTAAATTATTGTTTCGACCTAAAAACAATAACATCCACTCGCCTTTTATGGCAAGAATGTTGACTTTCATCACCATTGGAAACTAAGGCCTAGAAATTACTAAACTCATATTGAGGGGAGCTAAGGGCTAGGATGAAGTCTAAACATGAAGGTCTAGAAATTACAATAGTCAAATAGAATGAGGGTAGGGGTTAGGATGGAATCTAAACATGCCACTTAAGAGGAAGAACAAAGCCATCTCCATTGTTGACAACAACACTGACTCTCCTTACAATCATCCATTTCTTGTAGAATTGTATTCTCTATTCCTTTCTCTCCCTACATACACATACATATCTATAGTGATCCCATCATCCTTGTGGCCCTATCTTTGTCAAAAAAACCACCATCACCAGACCATTTTAAACCACCACCACTCAAGACCTCAAACGTAGCCAAACCATTACAACTATCATAACTAAAACATTGCCATGATCTCAAATTTATGTTCACATTACATGAGTTTACTCGGTGTTTCACCCTCTATAAAAATGTAATTTTGATGTTAGAATGGGGTTTTGTAAAAAATGTGGGTGTTTGGTTGCATTTTGCAAAATGTGATCTTGTGCATGAGGCCAACCAAATGATGATTGCAAAGCGAGATTCCGAAAATCTCAAAAAAACATGCTTCTTAGTTCTCCTAACAGTTTTGACTTTTTAGAAGTCTTGCTTCTAAGGTCATCACTTGCACATTACTCAATATATACAAATAAAGAGTGAAAGTAAAAATTCAGAATGCATGATCACTTTTATATAACTTTTACCAAATACTAAATAACAAATTGATTTTGTCACAATCGATTCTTTGAATTTCATTTTCCAATAATCAACTGAAGTTCAACTAAACATACTTTTTGTCATCAACAACAACACACTAACCCTCTACATCTCATTCACATCGCTAATCTCATCTACAACCTTCTATCATAGAATCACAATAACTTGAGCGACTTTTATCAACCAGTACTACTTTTTACTGTCATTGTTGTAGCTACCAACCATATTTACTTATTATTGTCAACAAGCTTCGTAAAAAGCTCACAATTACATGGTCGTCTTGGTCATCACTTCCAATGCAATCATCTTTTTCAACCTTTTGGCAAATTGACTATGGTGAAGAATTCAAGTAATTGATTAGGGAGCTAACAAATGATCACATCCCATTAAGCCCAAAATCAAATAATTTCCCACCTCTTTTAATTGTTCTATTATTTACTTTTCTTTAGTACCCTTGTTAAGTATCATGTGACAGTCTTTGACTTTTTTATTTTTGGTCAAAAAAGACTAACGATTCATGGTTTATTTGAGAAAACTTTTGCATCCTATTTTTGTGTTTATGTTTATAAAAAATGACTCGTGAAATAAAAACAGTTTGGTCAAGCTTTAAAAATTATTTTTATGTTAATAAACATATTAAATTATATTTACACAACTATTATGTTTTATTATACATTTAAAGAAGCTTGTTTAAACAATCTTAGATGAAAATAATTTTCATATTTGTATTCATATTTGTTTTTTATTCTCTCACATTGACGAGACTTACCACTCATAGAAATTATCGGTGGGCTTGGAAACAGAGGTGATAAATAAAGGTGGAAAATTTGGGTTTGTTTGATTATGTTTTTAAACACAAATTTTGAATTTTAAAATACGGAATATATGTTTGAGAAATTATTAATTTTAATTTTTTTTAATTTTTTATAATTTAGATTATCATATCTAAATGTATTTTCATAATTTTTAAAAAATTAATTATAAAATTTTTTAAAAATTATATCTAAATTACTATCCAAATGCAGTATTAGTATATTCAGATTTATAAATTATAGAAATTAAAATTAGGATTTTGGATAAAATTGTAGGGAGTAAAATGTAATTTACCGTAAGGGCAGGAAGGTTCGCGCGTAATTAGACGCACGCGCAAGATTGCACATTTTCGGTACTCTCCTACCGAGGGAAGCGCATTTCACACACACTCTCTCTCTCTCTCTCTCTCTCTCTCTCTCTCTCCTTAAACCCTTCCAAAATCAGCTGAACCCTCTCCCTCTCCCTCTCCTGCTCCCTCTGTAAAACCGTTCTTCAGACTTTCCCTTCCCTTGGAAAAGATTCAGATATCAATAAAAGATTGCCGTTGAGATTCGAACTGATTATGTCGAAATCGTTTAATCTCGGAAAGATCAGTGTCTCAAACCCAAAGGTCTGGATCGTAATTGGCATCAGCGTCGCCGGAATCGTAATTCTCACCGAGACTCGACGAAGAAGACTTAAGGCGAGAACTTTAGGGAGAGAAGATTTCGGTGCTTTCATCGAACGCTTTGAGCTCCTTCCCTTCCCTCAGCCGCCTCCTCCCGCTGCTCGTCAACTCCTCTTTGGCCTAACATTTGCCGTCAAGGATATGTTCGTGCTTTCTGATTTCGTCACATATATATATATATATGTATTTAACTATTTATGTATATAAAAGTAAGACTTTTATTGGGTTTGGTGTGTGGTCCTTTTTTTGGCAGCTTTGATGTGAAGGATTATGTGACTGGCTTTGGAAACCCGGACTGGAAGAGGACGCATGAGGCTGCTGGGAAGACTGCGGTGGTGGTGACGACTCTGTTGAAGAATGGAGCTACTTGTGTTGGCAAGACTGTAATGGATGAATTGGGTTTTGGGTATGCCTTTCTTTCTCTCTCCATATAGCGTGTATATATTTTTTACATTCTTACCCTTTTTTATTTAGTTCACCAAACGAAAAGATGGGGAGGGAAAAGAATCAATTATTTTTCTGAAACTTTCTCACTCCGCGCCGGAAATCACATTTCCTTGATGATATCTTGATGACTTTTATTTTTCAGGAATGGGTTAGGTTACTCTTTCTCTCTCATATACTGTTGGATTTTAATTTCAGGATAACTGGAGAGAATATGCACTATGATACCCCAACCAACCCACAAATGCCATCCCATATTCCTGGGGGATCGTCCAGTGGGTCTGCTGTTGCTGTTTCATCAGAACTTGTCGACTTTGCTCTTGGTATGATTATTATTATTATTTTTTCAGTTGCAAATGGTTGAAGTGCAATGACTGAGTCCTCTCATTAACTGAAAATGTTAGTGATTGGATGTTGTAAGGAGGATTTGATTTTCATGTTTTTCTTTTTTCCCATTTTGTACAGTACTTCTATTAAGTTTTGGATGGAGATTATTTATCCTAACCTATTGAGTGTTTTTAAGGCCATTGTTTCGCGAAGATTATTGAAAAATATGGTGGTTCACATAACTTTGTTCAATGATATCTCATCACCACCACCAGCACCACCACCACCACATGAGATTGACTATGTGTAGCAATATTTTGAAAGATTTTAAATATGTGTAAATTTCTATAGTTGTGCTCTGTACTTACAGTAAAAAATTGAAAGAAAAGAAAAGAACATTGTGATCCTTTTGATTGGTGAAAAGATGGCAGAATAAATAAGCACATTTGGTGTCTTATAAATTACAGAAACTAATATAACCCAACTACTGTGATGCAACCTTCCACATTCATCTTTATGTCCCTCTTTTTCCTTGGTTTCTCAGTCATTGGTTGTCATTGTTTATCTTTTGTTGAAATCTGTACTAAATTTGATAGTCTTACACACCTAAAACAATGTATTCATATACATCATTGTAAATTTATTGTGAAGTCTTGTTTTAATTTTTGTTCCTCAGAAAGTCTTCTAGTTCACTTGACCATCCTCTCAGCTGTGTGTCAGGGCTCCTATTATTCATATTATGTTCTCAAAAAAAGTGACAATGAAGTCACCAGGAAGGTCCAATCTAGACTTTAAGGCAGACAACTAATCACCTCTGTCTGTTCAGTTGGGTCACCTTGGTTTCCTCAAGCTGATGCTCCGTTGTTAATTCTCCTGCCTTTTATAATTTAAATTGCAGAAATCTATGAGAATCGGTTTCTATTTCTCCTTTTTCGGGCTGGGTGGTGGGTTGTAACTTGTAAATAAGCAAATGAGAGCCCACCTTATGAAGTGGGACATGATTTGCCTGTTCAGAACGCTCTTGTTTTGAACCTGGTTTGGGCCTTGAATATGAAGAAATTAGCTGCAATGTCATCCTTTGGGTTAGAATGTTTCAGTCCAAGTACATGAGATACAATTACTCTCTTGATGCTGTGGTTGGCTTGAAATCTTTTAAGGGTTAGAGAACCATCGTTTCCTCAATAAACCTAATTCAATGTGGATCCCTGTGGATGACATGGGAGGGTTTTTGAGATAAACTCTGGACTTAGGTTGACACATTTTTGTACATATCCCCTTTTATCGGTTGGGTTGAAAGCGGGGGTACATGAAGAGTATATATTGTAATTGAAAAAGCATATGGGTTTGGGAAAAGGATTCCTTTGAATATTGGTTAGCTGAAACATTTCTCCTGTTTGTAAAAAAAAGTCTCTGTCAGTCTGTCTTGTTTTAAATTGTTAAATAATGCCTAATTTCCAAATTGACATGGACTACTCTTAAAAATTTTGTGGTCTTAAGGGAAATTTTGATGATTCATAAGAGGGGGAATATAAAATGAAAGATGGAAAAAAGTTGCAGGTTATAATGAAGGATGAATCTATTTAGTTTACATTGGGCCCGGCTCCTAATTGAGACCATCGATGTTGAATGACTTGAGTCCAGGGTTGACCTGGAGTTATGATAATGACTCACCTCGAATGGTACTGTCTTACTATAATCTGATGCTATAAATCAAATTTTCAAAAGGAACACACAATAGTCATGTTACTTTTATAGCCTTACTAATTTTAAAACCAGAAGAGAAAATATACCCTACATTTTGTGATTAGATGCTCTAATCAGGAATATCCTACAAAACCTCAAAATGTGTCTATTACAGCTAATTTTTACGTCTACTGTTGTTGCATTGCTGTGGCTACTCCTCAACCTGTAATCTGCTATTATAATAATGATCTCTAGAGCATTGTTGGTTACATGATTGCACGATTTCAAAATTTATCAATAAAATAGCCTTTTCGCTTTATAGTAATGCTACATTGTGGTTTATGATTGTTAGTATTTGCCCATGTATTGGCCTTTGAGTAGGCTACCTTTCCTTCTCTATAGCCATCAAAGGCTTTAGTGGTCTCTTAATAATTTGTTACCTGTATTTTTGGGTGATTTTGCATTTGAATCATTTATTCTGATCAGTCAACACCGATAATTTTGCAGGTACAGATACTATTGGATGTGTGAGAATCCCAGCATCATTTTGTGGCATCCTTGGATTTCGACCATCTCATGGGGTTGTATCTACAATTGGAGTTCTTCCAAGTTCGCAAAGTTTAGATACTGTTGGTATGGCTTTGTACTATATTTCTGCAGAATGGCCTCAAATTTGGTTTCTTTTAGTCTCTTATGAACAACCATGCAGATGTAGGTGCCTAGTTCTCCTATCTACCATATTTTATGTCTGAATCTGCTTATCCGTGTCATATTTCCATGTAATGTACTGGTGATAAGAAAACATGAGTTCATGATTTTACGAATGGGTCTTACAGTTGAGATGACTTATGCGGCTTGTATGAACTGAGTTAGCTAACTTCATATCATTTCTTGAAGTATGGTTATGTCAAATAATTGATAGGTATATATATATATATATATATATATATATATTTTGGATTGTAAAATATATTCAAGAACAGTCTGAAGGAAGAGGGGGGGGGGGTGGACCCATATACAAAAAGCAGGCAGCTCTAATTTAGAGCCTCATACCCCCCCCCCCCCCCCAAAAAAAAAAAAAAAGAAAAAAAAATTATACAAAAGGATCTAAATAAAAAGGTTAAATTTAAGTTACGCAAAAATACAGAGTTTGCTAAAAGAAATCTTTAAATTTTGCTAGGGAACATTTTTTCCTTATTTCATATGGCTTCTGAAGTGCATGGGGATTTCCTAATTACCTTCATGTTTTAGCTTTGTTTATTTTATTTAGGGTTTTTGGTATATGACAAAGGCAATCTTTCAGGATGGTTTGCCCGTGATCCATCTATTTTACATCGTGTTGGACATGTTCTACTTCAATTAAATGTGGTACAACCTAGAAGAACAAGACATTTTATTATAGCTGATGATCTCTTTCAGCTTTCTAAGGTTCCCAAGCAGAAGACTGTACATGTTGTTAACAAAGTGACTGAAAAGTTATCTGGCTGTAAGTTTCAGGTTTATCTTGTTTACCTGTCATGAATCAATGTTCAGTTGCATTCTTTTATGATTTGATTTCAAGATCTTAGTTTGCTTCCAGATATCAGGGATGTCCTAATCTGGCGATAATCTTATGTTTAATTTGGTGACAATAATGATTTTGCAGACCAGACACCAAAACATATGAAATTTGGCCAGTATATTGCTTCAAATGTGCCCAGCCTAAAGGGTTTTCGTGAACAATCATCAAACTTGCAAAATGGAATATCTACTTTGAAAGCTCTCTCTTCAGTTATGTTTTTACTACAGAGGTATTTTACAATGATCTTTGTTAATTTTATTCATGTCATTTCAAAAAGGTAAAGAAACGGTTTCTTAAAGAGGTCAAATTGTGAAGATTATAGTGGTCAAATGCAAATGAATCCTTTTGGTTCATCCTAAAAACCAAGACGGGGATGCTTTAATGGGAATGAGAGTTGTTGGGTGATGAAAGAGGTTTACTAAAGGCGAGTTTGCCAATATGTTGTTTTCCGCCATTCACCATTTGTAGGGTGTATCACTCCCTGATCTCCAATGGGTTTCTGGAACCATAATTGTTATAAGCGACCTGCATGGGCGCCCGGGTACTAGAGAATCGCTTTGGCAATGCCTGCCTGAACCCAAATAGTTAGAACTTGGGCAGCTGGGGTGCCCAATTCGCCTAGGCAACGGGTATTTATCATTAGCCAAACTCCATATTTTAATACATAGTTAACTTTCTACATTATTATATTTGTTTTGGTGGGGGTTGAATATATCTACAAACCTTGAATCTGTGAATTGATGAGGTGCAATTAATGGACAAATCAAAAGTATTCCATCTTCATGCTATTTACATGTAATATATAAAGCCAATCTCCTTAGAAAATTATGCCAATGTTATCTTATCCCCCCAACTATTTATCTCATGTTGCCAAAGTAAAACAAATTGCATTTATAACCCATTTAGTAGTCATTATTTTAGATTTTGTCATGTCTGTTCAAAGTTACCTTTTGTATTATCTAAATGGGTTAACTCCTATTCGAGTGCTTTCTATTGCATTGTTCTTTTTATTTGATTTATTTACACTATGCTACAATGTTTTTAAAATTCAAACTATATCTTTGTTTCTTGGCACAAAATAATATTAGTAATACGTAGATGATGTTGTGTGTTTTCTTTTTCTTCATATTTTTATGTAGGAGTAATAATAATCTATTTATTTATTTAATTTCTTATAAATAAAATGGATTGTATCAAATTATGAATTAAAATAATGATCATATCACTTTTGTACCATATTTTTTTTTAATTGGTGATTGCCTAGGCGGTCGCCTAGGAAATTTGATAACTATGTCTAGAACCTCCCCTCAAACTACCCCCAACACAAAAAAAGATAATCTTTTGTTGATTTCTCCTTTTGAATTAGTCATTCTGGGATTTGGGCTTTTTACCATATTATTTGGATTCTTGCTTACAGGATTTTCTTTGACCACTTAAAGTAGATTCATAGAGAACACAATACTGAAAGCTAGTAATTCCCTTGGCTGTGAGCCTCTTTCAAGGTCTACATGTATGTTAACGGATGATTTAGGAATAACATGCTTCTAATGGTATAACATTGAAATGTGAACTTATGACATCATAAGTTCACATTTTAACTTTGGGGTTGTGCTTCATACTGTTGTGGTCTCTCTCCCTCCCTCCCTCCCTCTTTCTATATATATATATATATATTTATCTATCTCTTTCTTTCTGTGTGTGTGTGTTTGTGGCAGTAATGTAATTTGGATGGTGATACTAGTATTCTATGGCAGTTTTGATTTCACTCTAACCAGTATCTGTAATTGCCTTTAACTGCTCTTCAGATACGAATTCAGAACAAATCATGAAGAATGGGTTAAATCAATCAAACCCAAGTTAGGACCTGGTGTCTCTGATCGTGTTCTTGCAATGATTAGTACTACAAATGATAACATAAAAGCTTTATATAAAGTCAGAAAGGAAATGCGAGCGGCTCTTCAGAGTCTATTGAAGGTACATTAACTTCTCAATACTACTTGTCAGTATATAAACTATACTTTGCTTCTATCTAAGAATTTTTGGTCTGTCGTAATATAATTCTTTTGTAGCAGTAGTCCCTGAAATAGTTATGCCTGTGTTATGAATAGATAAATACAGATATTCAAAATGAGAAGGATGTTGTTCATATTTGATGCAGTCAAGGGCTTGTTTAGCCTTGGAAGCCTCTTAAAAAATCCTTGTCCTTCTAACGAGGCATTTTATGTTTATTACAGAAAGAAATCATTCAGAGCCTTTAATTAATAGTTGTAGATCAATGGCAGCAAAAGTTTTATTAAGGAGCAAACTGTATAAAAGGCTTGAGTGTCACATATCATCTGATGTCGTAAGCAAGAACATTAAGTAAAAAAAAAACCCACAAATTAGGACATTTTCAGGGCTGAGGATTCATGCTATATGTCTTGCTCTAATGGGATGAAATAAGATCGAAAAAAATGAGAAACAAAACCTAGTAGCACAAAGAGAGGTTGCTATGGAGGTGGAATTTGGGGTGAGATTGGGAGATGGTTATCATTACAATGTTAAGAATTGGAAACACCCAAACATTTATATGAGAGATGGTGCTTCTTGGAAAGGAAAGTTGGTAACTAGAGGTTTGAAGCATAATTTACCATGATGTAGCCTATGATACAAGTGACTATCCATTTCAACCAGGTCAGTGACTATTGATCAAGTTGTCCTATTAACTGGTATGAACACTGTCAATCACATTGATTTCTCATGTGAAGTGGATTGAATGTCCAAACAACCTGTTGAAGTTCATTGGTGCTTCAATTGGCTGACCTACAGTCGTTAGTCTTAACCATTTTCTCTTTGGTGGCTTGTAATCATAATTTTACCAAAAATATTATCGTCAAAGCTACTTATTTTCCATCCATTATTATCCTAAAGCATCTCGTGCCTGCATCAAATATTATTTTCTTTTTCCCTTATTCCCTCTGTTTGTACCTGTTGTTAAAGAACTCTTATCGTGAAGTTCTCTTCTTAATAAACAATTGTTAGCTTGAGTGCTATCTCCTACATCCCCAAAGGATAGGTGAAAGGTTTAAGTCCCAGCCAGAATGTATGTGTAGGACTCTTTTCTTTTCTTCTTTTTTTTTTTGGCTTGTTTTGGGTGGGGGTGGGGGTGGGGGATGTAGAGTACGTCTATGTAGGTTTTTTTTAATAGGTAAAATGTAGATGTATTAATAAATTCCCTAGGGGAGCAAACCCATGTATACGAAAAAGGGTAATGGCACAAAAATTAAAGCCGTAAGTCTCCCAAAAAATCAGCAAAGGAAAGTACATACAGAGGGTACACTCAGATTTCTTTCCTTCCACAAACACCATAAAACAGTGTGGGATCATCACCAAGTCTTCTTTAGGTCTTTCCTAACTTTCACACCACCCCAACAAAACAGAAGCATCTTGATTGAGGCTGGCATAACCCAATCAGGACTGAAAAGGGAGAAGATCATGCATCATACATCCCAGGCCAATTTGCAATGAAGGGAAAGATGGGAAATTGTTTCCTCCTCCTCTTTAGACAGTGGGCAGCGGCTGGGGAGCTAAAAACCCTTTCTTTTTAGGTTATCCGTGGTTAAAACTTAAAACTGCCTCCCAAGTGGCTGTCCAAACAAAAAAGTTGACCTTGGTTGGAACTCTTGAGAGTCAAATAATCATCCAGAGGAAGGCCCCACTGGCAGAAGATTCCAGCGCACTATAAAAAGATCTGACAGTAAAGATTTTGGAGCAGCTCACTGTCCACATCATCTTGTCATCCTCATCCCTCCCAATGGGCCAGCGATGAAGAGTTTCCAGCAACCTCACATCAGCTTCTACCTCCCAATCTTCAAGATTATGACGAATGCAAGGAGACCAAACTGATACCCAAGCGTCCATCTTTTCTGGAGGATTTCACCTTCTTCCAACCTATTAAGTGCATCTTTCTTTCATCACCCTTGCCTCCCCAAAGAAAGTCGTGCCAAATCTTATCAAGCTTCTTTTCAACCAAAGCCGGGATGGGGAATAAAGACATGAAATAGGTCGGCAGGCTAGCTAACATGCTTTTTATTAATGTTAATCTACCACCCTTGGAGAGGTAGTGCCTCTTCCACCCTGCCAGCCGCTTCTCAAATTTTCCAACCACAACATCCCATATAGCCTTTGACTTAGGTCCCTTCCCCAATGGAAGACCCAAATAAACTGAGGGAAGGGAACCAACACTGCAACCCATATTCCATCCCAACAGCTCCATTTCCCTAACATCCGCCACTGGGATAATTTCACTTTTAGATAGAGATTCTGGCAGAAATCTTCTTCTTAAAGTAACCATCAACACTTCTGTTCTCTGTTTTTTGTTACCCCAGCATTTATTCAACTTTCCAATTTCTTACGCATTTTTATTAGTGAATTGGTTCATTAAGACATTGAATTGTTGCTTCAGTGACTTGGGAGCCTTGTATCTCATGATTATGAACAAAGGCCTTACAGTTATTGTCTGTAAAATGAACAATGTCACCTAACTTATATTCATCTTCAAGGCTTGTGTGTCAAGACTTGCTCTGACTTGAAGTCTGAAGCCTGATTATTGGACGGCTAAGGGTTAGAGGTTGAAAATGAACAGTACAGCTTTCCATGTGCCACAGCCACACACACTCTTTAACACTAACAATGTCTTCTGAAAAGCTGGAAATTTCTCACCCAAATTATGTCCTGGCATGTTGTGGAAGATTTGTTGGATATTTTTCCTTGTTACCCTAGTTGAACAAAGTTGAATTTTGATTTGGATTCCTGTGTGATGGTAGAAACGAAAACTCTTGATATATATTGGAGAAGTCTAAGAAATTAAGCTATACTGAGTAAATGCTTGATATGCAGTGAACTGTAAGTATCTTGCCGTCCAGAGCTGACATCAAAAGTCAAGCAGCAGATTAGATTTTAGCCAGTAAACTGTAAGGGAACTTACTTGATCTTATGATGTTTTGGGGTTTTAGGGATAAGATGAGATGGGATGAATTTTAAAGATCAACCAAAGTCTTGTATTAGTGATGCAATCAGGGCAATCAGTTACTGACAGTTATTATCTGAAGTTCCCATAAATCATGTGATGTAGACCCTTTGAACAAGGACTATTACTTGGAAGTTGGAATACATGATTATAATTCGAAGTTGAATGGAACAGTATTTGATCTTTGAAATGGGCCTTTTGATTTCTTAATTCTTCTATTTCATGTTTATTGTATCTTAGCATGTTTATTGTATCTTGTGGTCATATTCACTTCTTTACAAAACTTTATTTAATTTAATTAAAATTTCTTTTACCACATTCACAGTCATCTTATTGTCTATTGTTCCTTTTGCTTGTCCTAGGATGATGGGGTATTAGTAATTCCCACAGTTGCCGATCCTCCATTAAAGCTTAACTCAAAGAAAGGTCTGTCTGCCGAGTTCCATGACAGAGCATTTGCTCTATTGAGCATTGCGAGTATGTCTGGCTGCTGTCAGGTAACTTTATATCATCAAGTCTTCAATATGTTATGGTTTTTGTAGTCTGGTATTATGTTTGTGTGTGTGTGTGTGTCCGGTTAAAATAGGCTGGCCAATTTTATGGATATTTTGTTCTTGACGTGTCATTCCAGGCCACTATTCCCTTAGGAAAGCATGATGATTCCCCGGTCTCTGTTTCTTTTATTGCTTTCCATGGAGCTGATAAATTTCTCCTTGATACTGTCTTGGATATGTACTCGTCTCTTCAAGAGCAAGTTGGCCTTGTTTCCAGTTCATCACCATTGCCAGATATCAATGGTAACATGGATGCTTCTGAACTGTTGAAAGAAAAGGTTTGTTCTCTTCTAGCCTATTTTATGATTTGAAGGTATGGAAAATTAATGTCCTCAAATTTTTCGTGTACTCCATTTTAGTCTCTGCATGTTACCAGTGGCTTTTTGCTTGGGTGGTATGTTGCCATCACTATTTTATGTATAAGGCTGTGGGTTTGAACACTTGATCCTTTAAGTCTTGCTGTCATGCTGTGCGTTTAAGGGTGCTTGAGGGAAGCAATATGGGGATGAGGCTGCTTGTAGATAATTTTTACTGGGGATGCATATAATTAGATTGGAGACTGTGTGGATACAATCTCTCTCTCTCTCTCTCTCTCTCTCTGTCTCTGTATGTTTGCATAAAACATATCTTGAAAGTTTAAGAATTTCTTGTCTTTCTTTTTCTTTTTTAAAATTAATTTCTTATCACTATGTTGAGGTATAAATCATTGCATAGAGTAATATGAGATTTCTTCTTGCATGTTTGATGCTGTAATATTTCAATTAATTCTCTCCGTCTCTCTCTCTCTCTCTCTCAGTGCCAATGAGGAAAAATTACTTTTTCAGTTTCATTCTGATGTAATAACTGGTTATAATTTTCTTTTCCCAAGACTTCAATATTCTTTTCAGAATATTGAGTTTTCTCTCAAAGACTTTTAATTGTTGTGGCACTACGTAGTGTAATGTAATGGTCTGTGTTTTGATAGTGTTAATTCTGGTCTCTTGAAAGCTTCATTCAAAGCTGTGGTATCAATCATTGACTTGGGGGCTTCAAGACACTGGGTTTAGGAGTCATGAATTAGTATAGGGTGATACACAAGTGAATGGCTGCTGATGTGTTTCTACATTATTATTATTTTTTGGGTCTAGGTTATGGGGAGAACTGCGCCTGGGACCAGCCTAGGGAATCTCCCAGCTGGATATGGACAGGTGATACCGTCTGAGCTAGAGCTCATTGCTATTTTTTTTTAAATATAAATTAAATGGCAAGATGATGTTGTCTTGAATGAGATGGTAGTTCTCAGGTGAGACGTTTACTGAGATGATGTCATCTCAGTAAATTTTTATACCGTGTCTAAATTTCATTGCGAAGGCTTTGAGATGGAGATGTCTCTGGCTATGTGCATTGGTATCAGCCAAGATTTTGAACCATGCTCAAAAGCTGTTTTTTGGCTTCAGTTCTGTTGATGGTAGTTGTTTTTCCAAAAGCTATATTTGCTCAGAATTCTGTGGACAGCTTATATTGTTGCAAGTTTTCTTGGATCCTGAAAAATTTTGTTGCAGGGAAATGCTGCATTCAAGGGAAGACAGTGGAATAAGGCTGTAAGTTACTACAGTGAAGCTATAAAGTTGAATGAGACAAATGCAACTTACTATTGCAACCGGGCAGCTGCTTACTTAGAACTAGGATGGTATGATGTTTCATCTGCTTTATTCTCTGATGATCTTCATTGTTTGTTGCTTTGCATCTGAAGGCTTGCTGTGATATCATTTTTCCAGCTTTCAACAAGCTGAAGAGGACTGCAGTAAGGCCATATCACTTGATAAGAAGGTAAGGGGGCATGCTAATGATGTTCACCGCACTATGCAAAGAATTGTTTATCCAATATGTGCATTGTTCTTATCCTTTATTTTGCTAGCTTTTGGTCACAAAACTATAGTTGTCTAGTGTATATGCTATTGTGTATTAATTTGAGTAGCTTTGTTATTGTATATTTGTATCATAATGTACACATACATTTCTGAAAACAAGTAGAAAAATATATGCAACCATTTGAGAAATAGTATACACAACATGTAATGTCTGCTTCCCATGCCAAATAAAGTGTCAAAACAAGTAGAAAAAGATATGTTACCACTTGGGAAAAAAATGTCCATTTCCCATGCCAAATGATGTATCAGTCTGTCAGATATTTCCTTTGTTCATGTCTAACAAAGAAACTATGTTACATGGAATTGGATATTTATGTCATGTGTACTAATGTATTTAGCTGTTGGGTTTATCTAATCCCATATCCAAGGACATGGGAACATGGCTAAATATTGAATTTATTTTACACTCTTCTTTTATTTCCTAGGGTAAAATGGTATTCTGTATGTATCATAGGTTGTTTATCCATGGGCACTTGACTCATCTTGAGGCAGCCTTGTTAGGAAGGAATATGATGAGGAAGTTTTATGAACAATTATGTAGTAAATTAGAATTAGTGGACATGCTTATTGGGTGCATGTCCGATTAGACATGTTGGGAACATATCCCATGATGATGTTTGATTGCATTGATTAATAGAAGCATAAACGTGCTCCAGAATATCATGAATTTTTATTTGACGAGTACAGATTGCAACTTTTGTGATGCATCTGTATATATAGTAGGTTCCAAGTTCCTAAGTACAGTTTGCTAGGATTTTTTCTTCCAACAAAAATTTCTCCATACTTCTTTAGTATTTGGCAAATGCAGATGGTTATTAGGTTAATTGAACACTAAGCTTCATGTAAATCTTGCACTGAAATACTTGAAAAGTCAATAATGCAAGTTTTGCACCACAAAGTGGCAGCTAATATATAATTATTGGTCATTACTTAATTTCATCACAATCACGGATACTCTCAATTCTCTTCAAAAATGCAGTTTATATGAAAAATATAAAAAAGAATTGCTGTTTAGTTCCAACACCCAGTTAGGTTTACCTGCATCTCTAGGCCCCCCACATAGTGAAATGTGCTGGAGGAGCATTTGACTAAAAGACAACAACATACTCTCTTTGCAGTAGGATTACACATTAACTGGTGGACTCATCTCCCTTCATATTAGATGGTCAATTGTAGATCTTATTGTCTAGACGAAGAAAGAACCTTAGTTGGAAAAGGAGGCTGGATTCTAAAAGAATAGAACAAGATTTGTTCAGGTGTTTGAGCTAGTCTCCTTTGGGTTCCTTCAACATGGATTATCCTTGCAGGTGGTTACTTTTTGCGAGATTATCCGGTGACCAGAGGACCACTCCAAGAAACTAACTAAAGATGCCACCTAATTATTCACTGTTGCTTGTTTTCCTTGGGAACTGTTTGTGAATTCCATATGGTCCAGTCATTTCCTATTCATTGAGAAGGAATTGTCCGATTCTGCAATTGCTCCTCCATAAGAATAGAGACAGTTGCGCTGTAGTTATTTGAGAGGCGTCTGGACTCTGGCATTACTCCTCCATAAAAATAGAGACAATTCCATTGTAGTTATTTTAGAGG
This sequence comes from Nyssa sinensis, assembly GCA_008638375.1. NCBI lineage: Eukaryota > Viridiplantae > Streptophyta > Magnoliopsida > Cornales > Nyssaceae > Nyssa > Nyssa sinensis. The sequence continues at coordinate 6,743,223 of CM018039.1, read as the reverse complement.
CGTCTGGACTCTTGCATTAAAATCTAACTGAACACGGGGACCAATAGATTATCCAACTTAACCAATCGGGATACCAGGCGCAGTCAAATGTTTTAAATCCTTACCAATCATGATTCACATTTGTATTGTTCTCTTCTTCTGTATATGCTGGGGCTTTTGTGTTTGTATTTATGTACAGTCAACTCTCTTATAATTAATAGATATGAGAGATAGAAAATTTATTAATTATTAGAATTATTAATCATTAAGTTTTTTTATATTTTTATTAATAAAAAAATATTTCATACATGTATATAAATTATGACACAAAAGATACTTTATATGCAACTTTTCATTGACATTTCGATATTTCATAAAAAAAAATACATAAAGTGTTCAAACTAAGGCATACAAAAATTCCTAATATCCTTTTGAACTAAAGAAATGTTTCTTACTCTTGCTTATGTTTCTTCGATTGCATACTTTTGACTCCAATTGAAGTAAACATATAAAAATATACAAGTAACTGTATAACTATTTTATCTCTCTAATAATTAATATTATAAAAAGTTTTAATGAAAAAGTGTTAATTATTAAGGAATAGAATTATAAATTATCCACCATTGAACTAAGTCGGTTCCTTAAATATTTATTAATTATTAAAGATTATTAACTTATTGAATATTAATTGTAAGAGGTTAACTATATATACATAAGGAGACCTGAATTTTGATTCTTTGGTATGGTTGAACAGATTTTGTTTCCTACTTTTAATGCAGAACAAGAGAACTTGAAATATGAGCATGCACACACATGCTCATGCACACACATGCGCATGCACAGATACATATTACACTATATCTTAATAATGCTGTCAAGAATGTTCTATTTCCCTGTGCAGAATGTGAAGGCATATCTGAGACGGGGAACCGCTAGAGAATCACTTCTCTTTTGTAAAGAGGCTCTTCAAGGTGAGAATCCCTGTATTACATTATTTTTATTTATGTTATGTGGATGAAATATGGTGCATTGTCATGATTGGAGAAATACTTTAGGGTGTTTTTGGTTCATGGAATTGGAATTGGAATTGTTATGTGGAATTTTAATCATAAGATTTAGAAATCTTATAATTGCAGATATGTGGAATTCAAAACTCACTGTTTGGATGGACCATTTAAGATTCACTTCTTGTAGTATATATAATTAATAATTTGGAATCTAATAATGATTGGTATGGGAGATGGTGCCGATAATGGAGTCGGCTTGGTAATGTTGTGACGGTGGTAGTGATAGAAAGTGTTTTAAAAACTCCACGATGGTGGTGTTTGAGGTGTTCATGGTGGGGGCATTGCAGTTGTAAGATGGTGGCTGTGGTGGGAATGATATAGTAGCAGTGCTATCATGGACGTCATGTTAGCAATGTTGATGATGGCAATGGTTGTGGTGGTGGTCGTCGCAGTGGAAGAGCATTAAAAATGACTATATGACTGCATGATGGTGGTAATCAGAGTGGTGGTGGGTGGTGGGCAGCTGTAGGTGGTAGTGGCAATGGTGGCGATGGCAGCAGTAATGGTTCCGACGTTGGCAGTGGTGGTTTTGGCTGTAGTGATGCTTGTGATGCTGATGTTCTTAATTTTTTTGGTTTTCTATTATTTCTTTGTTTTGATTTTATTAAGTGAGATTTGCAAAATAACACCATACCTTGAAATCTGTAAACCTCCTTTTTATAACTAACTAAAACACAAATCTTGGATTTGGGGTGGTTTTCCAAATCTAACAGGATTGCTACCCAGACACACAAAATTTGAGCTTGAAGTGCGGAAATCCAAATCCCACCCCGAAATCCATCTTTAAATCCTTGAATGAACATACTCTTACTAGATTTGTGTGTATCCTCGTCACATCTATTTTGATTTTTTTAAAAGCCGATTAATGTTGTGTATTTATTCTCATGTATTAAACCCAGTTTTCATATTGTTATGGACTGATTGAACATGGGAACCTGACTAGGAATTCTTTGTGGCCTTCTGCAAGATTTGTTAGTTTTTTCCGTTTTCCTCATCTGGAGTAAATTAAAGTGATTCAGTAGCTTAGCAATTTTATAGCAATTATTCCAAGAGCCAACTCTTGCTTGGTGTTTTATATAATCTTGTTACATGCTTTATTTTTTCCTCACACCAACATTTTCATCTCTTGGTGTTTGCAGATTTCAAGCATGCTCTTGTTCTAGAACCACAGAATAAGGTTGCCAATCTTGCTGAAAAGAGACTAAGAAAACTGATAAGTTGATGCTACTCCCGCACCGCCAAAAAAAATACGTTTCATTGTTCCACCAGGCATTGGAAAAAAAAATGTAGTATTGTTTCGTTATCAGATTTTGAGGGAAAGGAAAGAAGAGAGAAGGATGACAGAGGAAATAAGGAAAAAAGAAGAAGTTACCGTAAGCTGCGTTTAGGGCTACTGTATCTTTTTAGTCAATTCTTTTTGTTCAAAATTTTGTGCATATTTCTCTCCTGTAACGAATCATTCGTGGCTTTACTGTGAAGTTGAGGAAGTTAAATTAATGTTGGCTGGAAGAGTAGTCTTTCAACATTCAAGTCTCGATCTTTCATGCTCATTGGCATAATATTTTCCTGTGTATCGCAGGGCTTTCGGTTTTGGGTTGGTTTCAGAAGTTGTATGGTGAAGTCACTTGTCACATAAAAAACTCACATTATTGAAAAATAAAATTGGGAAATATATATATATATATATATATATATATATATTTAGAGATCTCTAGCATTACTCTTTTACCATTAATTCTATTGCTTAATTAATTATATATGACTGCTCTTCTGTTTGTGTATTTATTTTCCTAATTTCTCAATTTTCAATTCATCCACTTCTGTTAAGATTTCGAAGACAATCTGATTTACAAATTTTTGTTTGAATGATCATCTTAGATTATTAATTATTTTAAAAGTTTAAATTATTAAAAAATAAGTTAATAATGTATATCAAGTTGATATTTTCTATTACATTCAATGCCGTTTAACGAGAGCAAAGAGTGTGAAATCTGGCTTAATAAGATAAGTGAATATAAACTAATATTGAATGAATGCGAATCTCATAATTAGAGTTATAATAACAGGTTAGATTTTTTAATTATTCTAAAAATTTTAAGTTATTAAAGAGTAAGATAATAATATATATATATTTTTAATTATTCTAAAAATTTAAGTTATTAAAGAGTAAGACAATAATATATATATATATATATATATATCAAACTAAATGATCAAAAGATCAGTAGTGTATAATGCATTTGTACGACAAAGCAATGCTAATGTTACATGTTCTCAACATCTACTGCTTCTTTAAAATTGCAAAACAACTTGTACAGGTTGTGACCAGGTCCAATCTTATCCTATGCAGTGGTGGACTTACATATGCTCTCCCCCTTCAAAGTTTTGAAAACTATATCTTTTATTTCTTCTTTCTGTATTTTATTTTTGAAAAAATTTAAGATTTTTCCTCCCAAAACTTTTCATATTTATATAAAAAAAAAACTCCCTTAAATTTTAACTTTTTTGACTCCCTTAACTCCATGATCTAAATCTACCGTATCCTATCAATGACGGAATTACAAGTAGCTTAGGCCCGGTTTTAGTCCACATAAATTTTAAAAAATATTTTTTATATATATAAAATTTAGACATTTTTCGAGTTAGCTCATTCTAAAATTTTAATCTAATTAAATTTTATTCATTATTTTTTTTATTTATCACAAAAATTTTTTTACCTAACCCAATTTTTACCCATAATTTTTTTCATTTTCACTCTAAAATTTCAACTAACAATTTTTTCAACATTTTTTAACCCTTTCTAATTTTTTTTCTTAATTCCACCCTTGGAGGCCTATGAATTTCAGAAGTATCAAACAAGAAGTAAATGGTATTTGTGATATTAGCAACTAATTGCAGACCATGTGGTTAATTGCCTAGTCCTGTGAACTGTATTGGTCCAATTTAGCACATGGGATTCTCAATTCTTTGTGCCTCTGGAACAAGCATTTACGTGTCAAATAGGTAACCTTCCAACAGTGGTTGACAACACTAATATATATATATACACACGGCCTACCATCAACTTAAAAATGGACTGGATCAATACTCATGAATACACCTACAGATATAGATATAATAACTTTAGAAATCATATGATATGAAACTTAAAATTAGATATAACACATTGAAATATAAATTAATAATTTTTTATATTTTTCTTATTAAAAATTATATCACTTAATAACACATATTTAAAAAATATTACTTAACTAAATTTATATTATTTAATTAAGTTTAAATAATTACATAATATTCATATAATTATACACATTGCGACATGAAACACTGTCCACCGCACCATTTTCTACGTAGCAGCATTTCAAGCGGTCCACCTTTCACGCAAATATATATATATATATATATATATATATATATATCAATCACCACAAAATAGCCCACTTGTCCTTTGCCTCATAGGCTCATCATATATTTACCTCAACATCGTTCACTCGTCTAAGCCCTATATCTCTGCACACAAGACACAAAGATATTGCAAATATATATATATATATATATAGCAGATTACATATATTACAGAGAGAAAAGGACAGATACAGAAAAGGGGCTATGATGGAGAGCTCGCCCACCACCATAGCTCCTTTGCTTCTTAGAAATTTATTAACCTCTATATTCATCTACGCCGACAAATCCCTTCTTAATCTAACACACAAGTTCAAACTCCTCCAAGTTCTTCGATCTCTCCTCGTCACCGCCTTCGTCTTCTTCCTCCGCCTCTTACCTTCCCTTTTCCCTTCTTTGGACCCATCTGCTTGATAATTACAATTACCCTCTCAAACCACCAAAAAATGATAATTATGTTACGGCCACCGGAGGCGGCCGGCGATTCAGGTATTGCGAGAGCGCTCTCGCAGCTGTTGTCGATTGTCAACGACATACCGGTCAGCTCTCGTAAGTATGAAGGTGTTCGATCGTTAGTCGAGAGGCTTATCGATGAGAATCTCCGGGAAGACAACGAAACCCTCCGCCTGCGGGAGGTTAATTGTACGGTTCTGTCGGCAGCTTTTGCAAGAACGCTGGGTCAACTTGAAGCCGCCGCGATGGGTGGTGGTAATAATGGTATCGGTGACTTGACTGACGGCGTTCCACGAAATGGGGACTATTACAGGCTGAGCCGGATTTTACGCGCGGTTCTGTATTACGGTGACGCGGCGTGGACCCGGTTCGGAAAGTCGAGGGAGGAGCTGGGCCGTTCGGGAAATTCCGCTGAGAAGCTGGCAGCTGAGATGCTCTGGCTGGCTCAGAAGCTTGCGGCTTGTGGGGGTGTTGAAGAAGCTGTGGGTATGTGGGCTTCGGCTTCAAATTTGGCCTGGCTAGCTCTCTCTGCTGAGCCGCGGCTTCAAGGATCTCTCGTTAAGGTATCAGGTACGTCATTTGTCACACTAATGGAATGGTACTTTGTCGTTGGAACAAAATTATAGGATATTCTTGATTTTGCCCCGTGTGGCCCACAATTTTAACATCACACAGGTTTAAACCACTTCAATGGGTCTAGGTGTCAATTTTTGACACATCATGACATATACTTAACGAATTTGGGTTAAGTATAAATATATTTGAGTTATAAACAAATTGACATATATAACACGATTAATAAATAAGTTGTGTTTGTATTTTACTAGTGTCAACTCGTTTAACACGACTTAACACGTTTAATTATAAAAAATATCATGAGTTAAGGTAATTCGTCTTATATCAAATATTTATCAAGGTATGATGATTTTTTACTCGTAAAAGAAGTTTTTATTTTGATTTGGCTCACGTCCAAAGTTACTAAACTTAAAAATTATCGATACATATTAAAAGATAAGTAAATTTTTTTATTTAAAAAATAAAATAAACTAGTTAAGCGTGTCGACACGTGTAATTCGTTTAATAAATGGGTTGAGTTTGAATTTTGAAACTTGACACGATTTGTTAATAGTGTTGGGTTAAGGTTGACATATATTTTCGAATATGTATATCTTAACACGACACGATAACACGAATTAACACCCCTAATCTCCCAATTTCATGGCAACACAACAAATTACTAATTAGACTCAGAAATAACAAGTTTGGGTTAAGTATAGATAAATTTATGTTTTAAAATAAAAAATACTTTCAATAATTAGATATTATTAAGATTTTAGTTATATTAATATATGTAATACAGTATTCATGTGATTTCATATTTGACAAAATAAGATTGTGATACATATCTGAATAAAAAAAAAAAATAGTTGATGGAAGTGTGTTTCGATTATTTTTTCAAACAATATTAATTTTTTTTTCTAATTTAGAATACTAGATAGATCAACTTAATTAACAACTTGTCTTTTGATCAAATATTTAAAAAGGTAATTGTCTAGTGTTGTTTGTGCCAAATGCTTGCCAATTATTATTATTATTATTATTATTATCAATTGTAGCATTCTTATTCAAGAAAGCCAAAGACATTGGAGGGGAAGAACGTGAAGGGAGCAAGAAAGAGCAACAGAGGCAAACCAAGTTGAAGATGCTTATGTCGTGGTTGCCCTTGCTATGCCGAGCAAGCAATGGCACCGACGCACCGGTTCTGAGCATCGGCGAAAGGGCGGAGCTCGAGAAAGTATTGGAGGAGACAATAGAGACATTGGAACAAGAAGAGGATAAAGAGAAGGTTCTGTCTCTGTGGCTCCACCACTTCACCTACTGCCCCTCCTCCGACTGGCCTAACCTCCATACTTGCTATGCACGGTGGTGCACCGCTTCTCGCAAGCTCTTGCTCCTCCAGTGAAAAAAAGAATAAAAAATGCTAAAGCTGTTAGTTGTATCTAAGTTTCTTTCCCAGGATAATGCTGCGTGTAACATGCATCATGTATGTAACTTATTTGCTTTTGAAATCAAGAGGAAAGACTAATGATGCATCAGAAACTGGGTAGTAGTAGTTTCTTGAAGATAATTGTGTGCATCTCTGTTTGTCTCAGATCTGGTTACTTGTCCATTGTATGATCAAGCTTTGAAGATCAATAAGCGTCTGTCTATCAGTCATCTATAAATACTCCAAATCCACGAGTCACTCGATAATAACTCAAGAAAGAATTTTAGTGTAAAAAACTTAGAGATAACTAGAAGAAGAGACAGTATAAATTATGAAAAAAAACTATGGGATTGTCTTTTTTTTTTTTAATGACAGTAGGGACATGTATTTGAAATTTGATATATTTTGTTAAATAATTCTAAACAGTAGATAGGTTATTTAATTTTTGAGATAATGTTGTCTTGAATTGATATTATTTTAGAATTGAATCAAATGTATTAAAACAATGAATTAATATATAAGCAGTAACAAATGGTTCATGAATAATTTTCAAAACAAAATGGGTTTTTCATAAAATGTTAGAATAAAATAATTAAAAAAAGAAGTATTAGTAACGCCTAAAAATGTAACTAATACTCAAGAAAAATACTGGGCGCCTAAACTCTTATTTAAAAATTCTATGCATAGCAATTATGGTATATTTAGCGACGCCGTCATGTGTCGCTAATAGTAAATAATTATCATTCTACCTTCATTTTTAACATTTAGTATTAGTCACGGTGTTTTAAAAAATTAGCTACGCTTGTCACAAATTTTTTATTATTGTTATTATATTAGTGATGCCTTTGGGCTGTCTCTATCATGCTGCATATAATTATTTGTGACACTTTTATAATTATTTGCAATGACTTTAGGCATCCAAAAAGATTCCTTATTCGTAATGATTATATTGTGTCTTGTAATTTATCCCTTACATTTATATATAATATATTTACCTAGGACTCTTAAAGAATTCACCACATCTCTATCGAATCACTTATTTTATGTGATGCAGCGCCATTACGGATCTTGGACAAATCCTAGTCACATTCTATAACACACACACACACACATATATATAAAAAGAGAGAGGTGTGGAAAGCTATACTTCTCGCATTGAAGCCGTGCCAGACCTAGAACATGATCTTAATTCTGGACCAACTAGAGCTGTCAATGGATCGGATCTCGATCCGATCCGATCCATTAAGTCCGTATATGGTTTTAGAAATATTGATCCACAACCCGATCCAATTATTCCAAATATAAATGGATTGAATATGACATAGGTTGATCCAATCTGTTTACAATCCGATTCGATCCGTTTATATATATAGAAATATATTAAAATTAAAATTATATATTTATTATATTATATATATATATTAATATATTTATATAATATATTACTTTATATATATTATATATAATATATATATATATATTTATATATAATATATTATTTTTATTAATTTTAATATAGATATATATATATTATAATTTTAAACGGATCGAACTGGATTAGCAAATCGGACATCCGATTATTAACGGATTCGAATACGGATTCATATTCGCTTGATCTGTCGGATTAACGGTTCGGATCGGATCGGATTTTCTATTAAACAGATCGGATTCGGATTGGCTTTGATCCGGTCCGAATCCGATCCATTTACAGCCCTAGGACCAACAACCCAATGTACCCGAATCTATATATATTTATAGTACAGATATTGATATATGATACACGTGTTAAAGCTAAAGTTAGGCTCTTTAGTGAGGAACCATATGATCCTCTTACTGCATGTTGTTAAAAGTGCTCTCTTTTATGTAATTTTTGTAGAGGAAGTTTTTCATTTATTTTTTTTAAATTATCTCTTTAATCTTCACTTAGTACAATGTTAACCAAAATAGAAAATAGAGTATTACTTTTTTATTGCAGAGAATATCTAGAGTATCTATACTTACAAACATCGATAATCAATGACTCAAAAATTTTAGTTAGAAAGAATCAAATTGCAGATATTAAAATTTAAGAGATTTATATGACTATATAAAAAGATTTTGAGGGGGAGGGGGAGAATTTATTTCTTTAAATAATTCTAACAAAATTAATGATAAAAAATAGAATATTCAAATTTTGGTGAGGTCAAATTGTAAGTATTAAAATTTATAAGGGTTTATATGAATATATAAAGAAAAATGGGAAGACAGGGAGCAAGTCTTATTTTGTTATAAAATTCTAACAAAATTAAGGATAAAAAATATATTTGATAAGTGTTAAATAATTTTATAATATTTGAATGAGCTATTAATAAGTATTGTTACACTACTTTTTTAAAAAAATTTATTTTAAAATAAGTGCAGTCAACTATTAAACCAAATATTTAACAAAATAGAAAAATCTATTTTAAATTTAAAAAATTCATTAAATATGGCCAGCAAATAGAACCAAACATGATCATTGAAAAAGTATTTTAACAAAATAGAAAAAGTACTCATGAAGAAACATGATCATTGAAAGATTTACTTTATATATGTATGTATGTATGTATGTATAACAGGAGTTGATGTCGAAGTTGGCGCATACCATGAGCAAATTGTTAGAAGTATATTAGGTTCCTATATACTTCTAACACAACTGTAGTAGGGTCTTGCTCTTGCAATCATCATGGGGGAATAAGAAGAGGATGTAATCTCTTATTTGTAGTACCCATCATGGGAAAAGGAGCTCCTTGAAAATTCATTTCTTCCAAAACATGAAATGAGTACTAGATGAGAGACATAAGTATATATAAGAAAAAAACACAAGGCATAACCAACATAAGTCTGGGGAAGAAAAATGCATTAGAGTAGGTAACATGGAACATTCTCATCAGTCATCACTGCAACATCCCATTTCCCACTTTGCTATGCAACCAGGGAGAAACATTATGAAGTTATAGTTACCTCACCGCAAGCATCATACAGAAGATTTTACACAAAAACAACCGGTTACAATCTAATCCACCATCATATGCATGATAACTATCATATAGATCATACCCACTTGGAAATATTGGAGGAATAAATATATAGTAATAAAAATAAAATGCATTGAAGCCTTAGCCTTGCTTGAAACTCCGCCCAAAGTCTCTAAAATGCCTACCCAAATCTCTAACAATTATAAAAAGTACACAAACAAACAGGCAGCTACGACTTGAAATAACAAAACATAAGGAAGATTGACATCCAAAAAAGGAAGAGAAAAAAAAATGCATTGTCTGCAGTCGAGCTGGGGAGACCATTAAGGTTGTGACTTTGTGAGAGCCATTGGATTAAAGAAGTTCTACAAATGTTTGCTTGCTCAATTATTCTGAAATAACAAATATATTGATCAACCCTCAAACAGAAACATAAGCTTCTAGTATCAATAATTAGAGTATAAAATGAAAATATAATACCCCAGTTCCTTTTAGAGTCATTGATGGAAGGATCAGTTTTGGCTCCCAACATGTCTTTCAAAGAAACTTAACAGAGAGGTTATTCACATTGTGGTTACAATAAAATTTTTTATTAATGTCTTAAGGCCTCAATCAAAGAAGTAGACAAGGCTAGTACATTTGGCAAAAATGAGGCTTTTTAGTAGGGGCCTGTTTGGACGTCACATAAATTTGAACGATTCCATTCTCATTATAAAAAAGTATTATTCTAAATGGAGCTATGTACAAAAATAGAAAGTCTCACCATATTTTTACCTACATGATCATTTATAGGTTTCTTTAAAATGACCAAATTCATAATATCAATAATCATTTTTTATATAACAATTATTTTTTTCAAATGTATTCGTCCAAGATTATGAATTGTTCTCTTAAAATGTTATGTTAAAGTAAATAAGACCATTCAATTGAAAGGCCAACCACAGAGGGTCTAAAATTGTATGTTGACACGAATTTCCCTTAAAACGTTACAATATTCTCTTTTTAGCAGTCAAGGGACTTAATTTTTGTTCTTTTCCATTGGCATTTGTCCCACAGTGCAAGTTGGCAAAGCAAAGCAGCCCCTTCCTTTTTTTAAAGAAGGATCTACACACTCTATTTGACCATATGATTTGTATTTTTTATTCTCTAGTTGTTTTTTTTAACATGCTTCTCATTTTGAATATGACCTCACCTCATAAAGCTTAAATATCACCTTCATTACACAAGGCTACTAACCAACTATTTTATACTTATTCAAAATTATCCTTAAGAATTACTTTTAAAATTTAGAATGAATGAACTTGGTTTAAAATTAGCTTTTCTTACACATTCTACAGAAGTATAAGGATGGCAATAACTCATTGAGATTCCTGGCAATTGAGATTTTTGAAAAATTTTCAAAAGTTTGAGTGAATAACTAGATTTCCATCGCTTTCCAAGAATTAAGGATTCTTAGCTCAAATTCTCAGTCCACAAACAGAGAACCTTATGAGAAAATAAGTTATGCTGCCTTTAGCAATGTGAAATTATGGTTTTGAAACTAAAATTGGTTTAAATTAGAGATGTTGGTTCAAATTTTGAGTCAATTTGCCTCCAATTACAACCAAATCCAGTTTCTCGACTTTAATTCTAAAGTATCAAACACAACTGCAAGAAAATAAGGATCACTAACGGTTTTAAAGACTAAACTTCACAAGCCAAGTTTTCAAGTAGATATATATTGGCCATCTTCTCAATCAAGGTGCAATTTAATTAGAGGATTATTCATTGCTAGAGAATATATAAGCAATACATGACGATCTGAACTTTTTTCTTTCATTTGAATCAAATAACATTTGATACTTAAGCAAATTGGTTACACTCAATACTTTAGAAAGACCTTTCTGAAACATATCTTTACAACTTGAATTCGGTCGTGTTCACATCAAACTGTTGTGAAGATGATAGCTGAGGATCCTGAACACCCCATGCAATAAACCACATTATTTAAGAAAATAGTACTTCATAAAGTATTCAAACAGTATCAATTATGCTACATAATTCCAAAAGGGCACAATTTCAATCCTGTTCCTTGAGTCTTGTCGGTCCTGTTCTGTATTATTATTGGACCATATAAAGAATACATTAGCATATATTGTCTGTGTGAACCAAATTGAATACGGAATAATACTAACATGACTAAAAGAACAGGATTGAACATGGATTTAAATTGCAGTCGTTGTCGTGGTGTAATGGTATCGGGAATCGGAAACTGCAACCATGAAATTTTTTTAAACATAAACAAATTTCTTAAAATTCACTGATACACATATCTTGACTACAATGTATCATATTTAAATATTTTTTACTATTATTTTTAATTTTTTAACACCTAAAAAAATATTTTTCTTTTAAATAACACTTGAGAAGATATTTTATTATTTTATATGAATTTTTTTAAGTTAAATTAATAAGTATCATTTAATTTGAATAACATTGTAACAAATAATATAAATAATAACAAAAAATGATTATAAGTATCAAAAATCAATTGAGTGTAATTAGTAATGGAATAAAAAAAATTAAAAATTTAAAGACAAAAAGGTATTTTCGAGGTTGTATTGGCCTAAATGTTTTAGTAACTCTTTCAATTTTTAGATTATTTTGCTAGTATCTCTCTTGTATATAAATTTTATAAAATAGAAATCATAAAAATTCTGCCAAAAAAATTAAAAATTTGAAGAAAAAACTCAAAACAATCGTAACAGTCTTATAACAGCTCTAACAGCCCGTAATGGCTGATACGTAACGGTATCGGCCGATACGACTGTGAATTTTAGTCATACTGATATATTGGCCTGTGTAGAATCGGAGAGTAAAAAAATCAATACGTAACAGCCGTTATTTAAAATCATGGTACTGAAGGCACCGACAAGACTAAAAGAACAGGACTGAAGTTGTGCACATGTCAAAACTTTAGACTCCTGTATGTGTGGACCTTGTCAAATAAGATTTCATGTCAATATCCTAATCATTTCATGACCTAGCTGAAATAATGTTAGTGAAGGAAAGAAGCTCACCTGTATCAACCTGCGGTGAAATATTTTATTTAAGACCTTAACACTGAGACATCCTGATTTGCTAGCATCCTCAATCCTTTCATGCATAAATTCAAGTAGACGACCATATGTTATTTTGTTTATTGCTTGGATTGCCTGGATCAAAATGCAAGTCATGGCACCAGCCATCTCCTTTCCTGTAAAAGCCTGCATATGGCAAGAGAATAGTAAGGAACTGAATTTCCCTCACTAATTATTCATCTATTGTCATATAGCCAATAAATAGAAACTATTTTTTATTTTTCAAAAAATTTAATAAAATCATTGATAATATGATCGAGCAGAGGAAAATGCTTACACTTGTATCAGCAGCCATTTGATTATCTGCACAAGCACTGATACTGATGGCTAGTCCACCGCTGGTGCTTTTGTCAACACCTGACGGAGGCTTGTTATCCACCCAAGCACTACTTTCCAAGATCAAAATAGCAAATTGTCAACAACAAAAAGTTTAATAAAATATAAAAAAACTCAAAGTAGAAAAACCAACAAAATAAAGAAAAATATTGTTGCTGTTTCGAACATTAAATTAGACCATTGTGATTGATATCTAATTTGAATAGGGTAATGTTACTAGGAGTTTGTTTGTATATTTGTTAATTTTTTTAGTGACCGAGTCTTATTTAGAAATTAAAGTGATTGTAATAAATTAAAACTCAATTTAAAAAAGTCTAACAAATAAAGGGCTGTTCACATACACAAACAATAGTATTACCCATTTGAATAAGTCATTCTTTTTTCTCACTTCTAAGTATAATGTAGTGAAACTCATATATATTTATTATAGTGTGTTGAGCATGGCTCCTCTTGTATAATTGAACCTTCAATTTCTCTCAACTGAGTCAATAGTGTCTTGGATGTATGTCATGTCATTTGTTGTTTAATTATTTAATAATCATGCATCTAAGACTCAATAGAAAGAAATTGAAGGAAAACTGTATTGAAGCAGGTTCTTAAGTAGTGGAAAAATGAAGTGAAACAACCGATTATGTAGAGCTTCCCTCTTCAAATAAATATCTACTTTGTCTTATAACAAACAGATTTAATATCTAACAGTTCATTTGGATGGAGAGATTTGAAGAGAAAAGAAAAGATTGTGATGGAATGATAAATAAAGATCTCGTTTGAATGTTTAAATAGGAAAAAAAATAAAAGATTGTGATGGAATGATAAATAAATATCTCGTTTGAATGTTTAAGTAAGAGGAAAAAAAAAGTTGAGAGATTTGGGAAGAAAGATATAGCACTTCTCCAATCTCTCCAAAATTAAAGAGATTTAGAGAAAAATAAATTTTTTTAATAAAAATTTTAAAATATTAAATATATTCTTAAATGTTTGTGTTAAAAAATAGGATTTTCTAAAATAAAATAGATTTAATTGTCAAATAATTTATGTACTTTTTTATTTTTTCTCTCTCCTAATTATTTAAACAAGAAATAGTTATTTTATTCTCATTTCTCTCCTAAATATTCAAACAAGGTGAAGACAAACAATTTTTTTCTTTTCTTTTCTTTTTCTTTGCTCTTCTATTTTAAATTATTCTTTCTTTTCTTTTCTTTTCTTTTGTCTCAAAGACTTCCAAACAATATGGAAGGGAGGTCCAAATGCGCCCACTGAGCATGAATAACTAATTTAATTCCCATAAGAACCAGAAATTATTAAAATAAATTGACCAAAAGATTGAGAAAGATGATTCAAAATTTTGAAGGATACAATATATAGACTTACTCTTTTATGTTGTAAACATGCTCTAGATCGAGAATGGTTCCGCTATGACAAGAATCGATGATGGCATGAAGCGTGACACCTCGCTTGAGTGGTTTAACAATGGTGGTGTTGATATCATTATCAAGGATCATTCCTGCAGTCTTAAAATCAACTGGACAGAGAGTTTCATCGAACCCATCAAGCTCATCGTTACTGAAATCAGGTTGTCGTAAGCCATGTCCCGAGAAGTAAAAGACCAGTGAGTCGCCTGACTGACATCCATCCACAAGCCATTTCAAGGCCTTTTGCATGTTGGTCTTTGTTGGAATAAGATCTGGGTGGTTCGCTTCTTCTGCAATTTGGTTCTCATCGTCAAAACATCAAACTAGTGGTGTGCAAGGTAAATCAAGTTCTCTAATTTTTTAGCATGAAGAAGTTATGGAGTTTGTAAAATCAAAGATTTGAAAACAATTTTCCATTCTATACATCCACTAGACAGGATCACATTATCAGTTTAAAATTAGTATAATAAAGTCGCGGAGTTAGAACATGAAATGCATGGTTTCTAGTGAGGTTATGTCTCATGGGTACCTTTCAATTTTCTCTTAAAACTTCCTTTATTTTTTTTTCAATGACAGCAAACCTTAGGTAATTTGAACATGTAATATGTGCAACTCTAATACTTTCAATTCAACAATCACGTATCGGGTAAGATAAGATAACGTACGCCAAATTTCATTTTCAAGAATTGCATATTAAATAAAAGGATGAACTCTTTTAACATGATTGGAACTGAAAACTTCTTGAAACATAAACTTTTATCCTCAAAAGCTTAATCTAACTGTACAAAAGTCTCTTTAATAGAGTGTAATAAAGTAATATAAAATTTTGACTATTCACTATGTTGACTAAAACATTTTACCTTATACACATGAATTAACAGTTATGTATTAATTTTATTAATGCCAACTTATTTGTGTAATTATTCTTGGTAAAAAAAAATTAAATTAATCAGCATAGTATTATTTAATTTAATTTTTTTGAGACATAACTACTATCAGTCAAGTTTAGTATCAGTATGGGATTTTATGGGCAAAGTGTTATCATATTAACTTCTCTTGTATTGCTAATCTATTTTTGTGTAGAATCAACAAGTGATTCTTAATATTTCTGACTTTACTCAAACAAAGTACTATGCAAAAGACAAAACTTGAACATTATTCATGCATATAGAAGATAAACTTTTCATTTGCAATATATAATAAATTTTTTCACTTTAAAACTAGAAAATTTATATATATTAATTATAGTAGGTCTCACTCCGTAGTGTGAGTTATTTCTTGGAGTAAAAAACATTTACCTTCTTTGTTGTGGTTTGGTAATTGCATGGCACCATTATGAAAAATAATTCATACTCACTGACTGATATACATGTGCAAACAGAGTCGGGTCAACACGACTTGTTAGTACTAGGTTTTAAGAAGTTGGGTCGGACCAACTCATGTAATAATCACGTCGTATCTGTCGTGTTTGGAATGGCCTCCGGCCGAGCCCCTGCCCCCTGCCTGAAATGGGCTCGTGTTGGGCCATACCCACCAATAAAAAAGAATTAAGTCGGCATGGCTCGCAAACCATACCTAGACACGACACAACCTGCCAATGAATCGTGACAGGGCTGCAACAACACGACCCCGATATATATATATATATATATATTTATATATATTAATTTAATGATAATTACACTCTGCAAAATCTCATTAATTTGAGAGATATCGAGGAATAACCAACATAAATTAAAGACTTTGCCTACAAGTAACCATGTACACATGTTTACAACAATGATACATATTTATTTCAATTATCGTATCTCACTATCTTATAAAAATGAAACCCGTCATTTATAAAACTTATTTCTTGTAAAAAGATATATTGTAATTGTCTCATCGTATCACCTAAATATTTCTTTACGAATTCAATATACCACGTGTTAATTTATTCTTACAATAAATTATGTTATGTATTATATTTTACTAAAATAAATAAATTATATCACATATAACAAAATAATTTTAGAAAGACCATTCAAGAAAAATTCGTGAATGGGACCCACCATAATGGATTATAAGGTTGGACTCCATCTTTATTCTCTTGCATGCATACAAGGTGATATATATATATATATATAGAGAGAGAGAGAGAGAGAGAGAGAGAGAGAGAGAGAGAGAGAGAGAGAGATACCTGTAAGCACGCGAATAGATTCATTTGGGAAGTTAAAGTAACCAACCAGAAGAGACTTCATATTGTTCACATCAGTAATGGTTCCATCCAGCTTGAAGCTATACTTCTTGTAACTCACTCCGCAAAGAATTGCCCTCTTGCTCTGATGCCTCCCACTCCCAATTGAAGCCCAAGGATTTGGCTTAGAATCAGACATTGGAGAGGCAGCATTCGGCACACTAATGCCTGCAGTTACCTTCTTTCCCATCCTTCCACTGTTGTTTCCATGGCCGCCTTCACTCCAGTACTGCTCGTTTGTTTCAGGTATTTTAAACATGGTTTTGCATTTATTGCAACGAACTGTTTGGGCCGTTGATGGAAGCAACATCTGTCCTTGGCAGACACTGCATGATGCGGTTTTTGTATTTGACATTTTTGTTTTAATTTCCAAACAAGGTGATACACATATAGAGAGAGAGGATTGAGAAAGACAGCTATTTGGCTGAGGTTCAATGGAGTTTTTATAGCAATTTTATTTTGTTAGTCTTTTTGTAATGTACAAAAGTATTTTGAACAAATAAACAAAATTAATTAAAACTTAATATTTTTATTGTCGGTTTCGTTCACTCCGGAGAATTTGTATATAGAAAGAAGAAAAAAAAAAGTCAACGTTATTTCAAAAAAGATAATTATTGAAAGTTAATGTGATTATTCCTATTTTAAAGAGAGTGGCTTTAATTGAATAAAATGTTTGTGCTCTTTAAATCTTTATTCTAGCACTTTATAAAGAGTGGAGAATTAGATGCTTGACGGCATGCATGTTCAACGGACCATGATCTAATTTTTTTGGGCAATATTTTCATATTCCCACTTGATCTTTAGGCACAGGCAGATCATATAAGCACACTTTCTAACCAAAAAAAGCATGTTGCATTCATGGAATCTGACCTTATTTTCTTGATTATATTCTTTTCAGATTTACGGGTGAATTGTTTTCTTGCCTCGATAAACACATGTTAATTTAGTTATTTATAATATTTGAAGTACACACTTCTCACACAATTGACGTAAATTCAAATCTTTACTTCCATCATTGTATTAAAAAAAAATTAATATATTTGATCCAATCTTTTTCGTATTATAGACTCATCTTATGTTCCGTATATACAATTTGATGTTAATGCACGCTCAAACCTATATCTCAGAGATTTCTTCACAAGACACCATGTTGTGTGCTGCCTTAAAGAAATTTTTTTTTATAAATCCGGTGAAGTGGATAAAAATGTTTTTATGTTATTTTGTACAATACAAATATATATATTTTTTTCTAGGGGAATCATATTTTCTGCACACCTATGTTGGTTTTAAGTACAAATACTTTTGTTGAAGGCCATCAAGTAACTAAAGTAGTAAGAAAGAATGACATGATTCACATTTAAGATCTTGTTAAGATGCAAGACGACTAATATTAACTTTGGTTAAATTAGTAAAAAAAAAAGATATAATAATATGTGATGTAATTAAGATAATAATTTTAAATAGAACATGACAAGATAGATTGATACAGTCGATTACAAATGCTTGAATGAGTATACAGTTCGTACAAATTTTGTTCACCTCTTAGAAGGCGTTTGGCACAGTGGTGGGGGAAAAAATTACAGACCCACCCGTGATTTTAGCCCCAAATAGCTCTATCTCCAAAATCGCAGGTGTCTGCCCCACCTGCGCCACCAAATGGTTCCCAGTTGGCAAGATATTGTATAAGGATTAAGTCAATTTTTTCTGGTGAGCTAAATTGATTAACCAAAAGGCAATACAGAGGGGGGGGGAAAAGCCCAGATTCAAAGAACAAAATTGAAAAGAATAGACGGACAGAACACGACTATCTGTTAACATTCCAGATTCTGCAGAGATACGTTACAAAAGCATGAATTTATTTTCAAGGCAAAGCATATATACTCTACATTGGAACCGCAAAAAGTCATTTCAAGAATAACGGCAACGAGTGGATTTGCGAGTGGGAACCTTTTCTTCAATCCTGTCCCGTGAAAAAAAAAAAGTAAAAAATATTTGCCCTCTCCCCTCCTACTCATTTGAATCTCATGATGTAATGGAAAATGAAATATATATATATATATATATATATATATATGTCAAAAAAAAAGAAGCTGAACTAGATCTAATAGATATCATTATAAACATTGAATATGTAGCAAAGAAAAAAAAAACACCTTCATTATTTTAATCAAGGAACGATAAGATCAGATGTCTTCGCCCTAAACCCGTCCTGGCAAATTCCCAAAGAATTGGATTTAATTACCATCCCTACTAATTGGACCCAAAACGTCACCAAGGGATTAGCTGATGGAGGGTCAATAGAAGGGGTTCTAAAAAAAGATTGGCATTATCACCAGTTTTGCAGCAGAGATTTGAGGCTTACCAGATGGGCTCGCCATGGCACTCAAAATCTTAAAGACTCCGTAAGATGACAATGGACATCAATGCCCGAGCAGCCGTCAACCTTATCCTCGAAGAATGAAGATCAACTGGAACACCATGATCAGCTTAACTCTATTATCCATTTTATTGTTGGTACCTTGTAAAGATGCTGAGGATCCAACAGGTTAACCATGCTTCCAGGAAGCAAATGATTGCACTGATATAAACAAGGAAATAAAAGATACAGATAGAAATACACATATTTGTCTAGGCTATGGCAACCCATTTGCCTAGCAACTGTTCAGTCACTCTTAAATTCTAGTTCATTGTCACCATACAAAAATTAAACAATCAACATACTTGAGAACCATATCTGATATGTAATCACCAGCACAAAGCAGAGCACACGCATATATACTTAAACCGCAAAGTCAATTCTCTCTACTGCAGCAGTCTGCTAATAGCCAAAATTATAGTGTCCACTTCTAGCCACAAGACGAACTGCATTCTTCTCGTAGCCATTTATCCCACCAAGTATTTTACTGCTAAAAAAAAAAAAAAAGAAAGCAATCGGTATCAATATGTCTTCTGAAGTCTTTACCCAGTTCTTGCCTAATGCATGCCCAGTGCATTGGGTCTTTCTTATGGCTGGCATTCACTTGGTGTTCATGGTTTGCACATAAGTGCTCACCCATTGTGCACAGTAATCAAGTACAATAACAATGAACATATAAACGAAACATTCAGCATTTATCAAATAAATTGATGGTGCCCACAACTTCACAAACAGAAACTTAAAAAGAGATGTATAAAAGTAAAA
Organism: Nyssa sinensis; assembly: GCA_008638375.1. Lineage (NCBI taxonomy): Eukaryota > Viridiplantae > Streptophyta > Magnoliopsida > Cornales > Nyssaceae > Nyssa > Nyssa sinensis. The sequence continues at coordinate 6,723,055 of CM018039.1, read as the reverse complement.
TTATAAGTTGTCCAACCAATCATGAACTTTAAAAAAACAAATCATTCTCATTTTAGAAAAGAAAACCTTCTGTTTATTAAGAGTTAATTGACTATGTGATAGATCATGGATGATTGAGATTGTTTTTTGGGATTCTTCAAAGCAAATAATAAGGTACGATATATACCACCTAATATATGTCATATTTCACCCGAAAGAAAAACTAGGTGCCCAGGATACCACCTTGGCTATCAACAGTGCCATTGCCTAACCTTGCCTGGGCATTTTGAAATAACATAGGGTGTTAACGCAAATACCAGTATCAAGCTGCCACCAAGCTTCTACAAGTGATAAAAACTTTGAAAAAATAAAATAAGAAAGGATAGAGCAAAATTATAAACAGCCTTCATCGTTGGGCATGATACAGCATTGGCATAATTAAAGAAGGAAAGTTTGTAGATTACCATACTTGCCGGAGTATATGAAGTCAGATCTGCAGCAAGCATGATTTTTAACTTTTAGAAACATTTGTACTTTTCAAGAGACTTGAATGGGAAAGAAATCCAAAACTTGAGAACCATTTTACTTCAACTCCGTACTTGCATTGCCAACTTATTAGCACTTTGTCAAATATTAATCTTTTTGTTCATTTAGATGAAAAGCACCACAATTAAGGACTAACAATAGACAACTAACCACCGCCAAGACAAAAAGGGAAGTAATAACAATAACAACAATAAAGGGAAGGAAGACTTTCACTTTGTGAACCAAAAAAAAAAGAAACAGAAGCGGGGGGGGGGGGGGGGGGGGGGGGGGGGGCACAAAACCAGTATTTAAAGGTATTTGATATAAACATTATCAGTTTTTAATTTTTTTTCTTCTGATTACAAATTATATTGAGAATCTTGATGATCCACAAACTTAAACATATGATTTGGTTCAAACTTCAAAGATTGGCAGTAAGTCATAATCTTAATTACTATAATCACATAGTTTTGACCAGATGATTTATATTTGAAGTTTTGAACCTTGACAACACTTGGTGCACAATTCAGCAAATGATGATATGGGCATTTGTAATGTCTTTTCTATCAATGCTTTTTAATTATGTAACTTGTATGAGAAATTTTGGCCAATATTCTTCTTGTGCTTGCGTATTCATTTCCACATTATTGTATGTCTTTATTCATCATTATCTAAATATATATGGCTACTTGTAAATAAGCCTTTTGATTTTTTAAATTTTTTGTTAAAACTAAAAAGTGAGATGATATACATGTGAGTACATTGTGCTTTTTTATTTATTTTTGTTCTTTTGTTAAAACTAAATAGTGAGATGATATACATGTGAATACATAAGTATCTCACTAAAGTTGTAACCGTACGTGAGTAGGAGGAACTTAGTTTGGAGATAAATATTATTCTTTTCAAAAAAGTTTAAACACTATTTACGGTTATGTTTGGATCAGTTTTTTAAACACATTTAATGTGTTTTGTTTGGAATATAATTTCGAACGGTACTTATACCACATCTTTTTCATTAAGAGCTCCTTGAGCCCCCCGCTTGAAGTTCAGATTCACGATCAACCAACGTGATTTTAGATTACATTGAATTATTAGATTATTTAGATGAGTTTAAATGATCGGTGCCACGCCATATATTGTCTATTTTGATCTGCTAGTCTGGTAAACCTCAACTTTCAGCAAAAATTTATTCCCATGAACACAAAGTTCAAAAGACACCTCTTAAGACATGTTTAGCTAGGCAGTGGCATTTCATAATTCAAACCGGACTTTTTTTATATTTAAATTTTTGTTTCAACATTTTTGAAATGTCTGTTTAGATTATTCTAAGTGAAATTGCCCATTTCAAAAAAGTGTCAGTGAAAAACTTTTTTCAAATTCTCGTTTTGAAAAAACTTGTTTGATATCTATATAACATATTCAACGCTCATCCAATATCAAACAATGTCACCAAAGCCTCTTATGAAAATTCCTTTGGGCTCCCTGAAAAAAGTTTCCTTTGCCCCCACAAATATTCCAAATGGTGCCTTGTTTGAACCGAGAATGGTCTGATTTTTCTTTTGTGAAAACATAACAACAGAAGTATTGGGATAGAATGAATCCAATTACATATTCTCCTTTTAGCACGCCCAAACGTTGCCATTGCTAAGATGGATTCGAGAAATACCCTTTTCCCCTTTCAGTGAAAATAGAGATCATTTTCCCCTTTCGGTGAAAATAGAGAAGCATCCCAATATACTTGTCAGATTGTTAGACAGGATAAATGTTACCCATTTATTCTATTTTATTTTTGGTGTTATATTCTGTAAATTATTTATATTTTACTTAAGTGGATACAACTTATCACAAGTAGGTGATGGTATTAAAATTATCTCATCTCATTGGAATAAAATTCCGAAAGGGCACAATTTCAATCCTGTTCCTTCCGTCTTGTCAGTCCTGTTCTGTATTTTTATTGGACCATATAAAGAATACATTAGCATATAGTCTGTGTGAACCAAATTGAATACAGAATAATACTAACATGACTAAAAGAACAGGATTGAATATGGATTTAAATTGCAGTCATTGTCGGTATCAAGAATCGGAAACCGTAACCATGAATTTTTTTCAAATATAAGCTAATTTCTTAAAAATCACTAATACTCATATCTTGACTACAATGTATCATATTTTAATATTTTTTACTATTATTTTCAATTTTTTAACACCTAAAAAAATATTTTTGTTTTAAAAAACACTTGAGAAGATATTTTATTATTTTATATGAATTTTTTTAAGTTAAATTAATAAGTATCATTTAATTTGAATAACATTACAACAAATAATATAAATAATAACAAAAAATGATTATAAGGATCAAAAATCAATTGAGTGTAATTAGTAATGGAATAAAAAAAATTAAAAATTTAAAGACAAAAAGGTATTTTCGAGGTCATATTGGCTTGAATATTTTGGTAACCCTTTCAATTTTTTAGATTATTTTGTTAGTATCTCTCTTGTATATAAATCTTATAAAATAGAAATCATAAAAATTCTATCAAAAAAATTAAAAATTTGAAGAAAAAAACTCAAAACAACCGTAACAGTCCTATAACAACTCTAACAGCCTGTAACGGCTGATACGTAATGGTATCGGCCGATACGGCTGTGAATTTTAGTCCCATTGATATATTGGCCTGTGATAGAATCGGAGAGTAAAAATATCGATACGTTACAACCGTTATTTAAAATCATGGTACTGAAGGCACCGACAAGACTAAAAGAACAGGACTGAAGTTGTGCACATTTCAAAACTTTAGACTCCTATATGTGTGGACCTTGTCAAATAAGATTTCATGTCAATATCCTAAACCATTTCATGACCTAGCTGATATAATGTTAGTGAAGGAAAGAAGCTCACCTGTATCAACCTGCGGCGAAACATTTTATTTAAGACCTTAACACTGAGACATCTTGCTTTGCTAGCATCCTCAATGCTTTCATGCATGAATTCAAGTAGACGACCATATGTTATTTTGTTTATTGCTTGGATTGCCGGGATCAAAATGTAAGTCATGGCACCAGCCATCTCCTTTCCTGTAAAAGCCTGCATATGGCAAGAGAATAGTAAGGAACTGAATTTCCCTCACTAATTATTCATCTATTGTCATATTGCCAATAAATAGAAACTATTTTTTATTTTTCAACAAATTTAATAAAATCAATGATAATATGATCGAGCAGAGGAAAATGCTTACACTTGTATCAGCAGCCATTTGATTATCTGCACAAGCACTGATACCGATGGCTAGTCCACCGCTGGTGCTCTTGTCAACACCTGATGGAGGCTTGTTTTCCACCCAAGCACTACTTTCCAAGATCAAAATAGCAAATTGTCAACAACAAAAAGTTTAATAAAATATAAAAAAACTCAAAGTAGAAAAACAAACAAAATAAAGAAAAATATTGTTGCTGTTTCGAACATTAAATTAGACCATTGTGATTGATAACTAATTTGAATAGGGGTAAATGTTACTAGGAGTTTGTTTGTATATTTGTTAATTTTTTTAGTGACCGAGTCTTATTTATAAATTAAAACACAATTTAAAAAAGTGTAACAAATCAAGGGCTGTTCACAGACACAAACAATAGTATTATCCATTTGAATAAGTCATTCTTTTTTCTCTCTCCTAAATATAATGTAGTGAAACCCACGTATAGTTATTATAGTGTGTGTTGAGCATGGCTCCTCTTGTATAATTGAACCCTCAATTTCTTTCAATAGTATCTTGGATGTATGTCATGTCATTTGTTGTTTAATTATTTAATAATCACGCATCGAAGACTCAATAGAAAGAAATTGAAGGAAATCTGTATTGAAGCAGGTACTGGTCCGCAAGTAGTGGAAAAATGAAGTAAAACAACCGATTATGTATAGCTTCACTCTTCAAATAAATATCTACTTTGTCTTATAACAGGCAGATTTAATTTCTAACAGCTCATTTGGATGGACAGATTTGAAGAGAAAAGAAAAAATTGTGATGGAATGATAAATAAATATTTCGTTTGAATGGTTAAGTAAGAGGAAAAAAAAAAGATTTTGAGAGATTTGGGGAGAAAGATGTAGCACTTCTCCAAAATTAGAGAGATTTAGAGAAAAATAAAAAATTTTAATAAAAATTTTAAAATACCAAATATATTAAAAAATAGAATTTTCTACAATAAAAAAATTTAATTATCCAATAATTTATCTACTTTTTTTTTCTCTCTACTAATTATTTAAACAATAAATAATTATTTTCTTCTCATCTCTCTCTTAAATATTCAAACAAAGACGCGCAATTTTTTTTCCTTCTATTTTTTCTTCTATTTTAAATTATTCTTTCTTTTCTTTTCTTTTCTTCTCACTCAAAAACTTCCAAACAATATGGAAGGGTGATCCAAATGCGCCCACTGAGCATGATGGACTAATTTAATTCCCAGACGAACCAGAAATTATTAAAATAAATTGACCAAAAGATAGAGAAAGATGATCCAAAATTTTGAAGGATACTTTATATAGACTTACTCTTTTATGTTGTAAACATGCTCTAGATCGAGAATGGTTCCGCTATGACAAGAATCGATGATGGCATGAAGCGTGACACCTCGCTTGAGTGGTTTAACAATGGTGGTGTTGATATCATTATCAAGGATCATTCCTGCAGTCTTAAAATCAACTGGACAGAGAGTTTCATGGAACCCATCAAGCTCATCGTTACTGAAATCAGGTTGTCGTAAGCCATGTCCCGAGAAGTAAAAGACCAGTGAGTCGCCTGACTGACATCCATCCACAAGCCATTTCAAGGCCTTTTGCGTGTTGGTCTTTGTTGGAATAAGATCTGGGTGGTTCGCTTCTTCTGCAATTTGGTTCTCATCGTCAAAACATCAAACAAGTGGTGTGCAAGGTCAATCAAGTCCTCTAATTTTTTAGCATGAAGAAGTTATGGAGTTTGTAAAATCAAAGATTTGAAAACAATTTTCCATTCTATACATCCACTAGACAGGATCACATTTTCAGTTTAAAATTAGTATAATAAAGTCGCGGGTTTAGAACATGAAATGCATGGTTTCTAGTGAGGTTATGTCTCATGGGTACCTTCCAATTTTCTCTTAAAACTTCCTTCTTTGTTTTTTTTCAATGACAGCAAACCTTGAGTAATTTGAACATGTAGTTGTTAGAACAAACATTAAATATATGCAACTCCAATACTTTCAATTCAACAATCTCATATCGGGTAAGATAAGGCATGCCAGATTTTACTTTCAAGAATCACAAATTAAATAAGACAATGCATTCTTTTACCGTTCGTTTGGATAAATAAGAGGGAAAGGAAAAGAGAGAAAAGTATTAGTTACGAGGGAAAGGAAAGAAGAAGAGAGGAGAGAGTAATCCATCTTTTATGTTTGGATAACTAATGAGAGAAAATGAGAGGAAAGACTAATATAATCATTTTCACTATGTTTGGATGGAAGGAATTGGAAAGAAAGGGAAGGGAAGGAAAAGGACGGAGAACTTATATCATGTTTGTTTTAAAAATTAAGAAGGAAAGGGAGGAAGAGCTTAACCTTCATTTAAGTAATTTTGTTATCCCTCCAAAAGTGGACGAAAATGGAAGGAAAGAAATGAGAATTTAATGAATTTTTAATAATACCAATGTTACCCTTCAAATTATAAAAGACAAAATAAAAATGACACCTTTATCTTAGGGCATCCAAATACAATTTAAAAGGGTATAATAATAAAATAATATAAAATTCTTTCCTTTCCTTTCTCTCCTTTATCATTCCCAAACAAGATGAAAGGATTATATTCATTTCCTTTCATTAGTTATCCAAACATAAAGGAAGGATTACCCTCTCCTCTCCTTTCCTTTCCTTCATAACTAATACTCTCCTCTTCTTTCTTTTCTCTCCTACTTATCCAAACGAACTGTTTATCTTGTTTGAGAATGATAAAGAAGAGAAAGGAAAGTAAATGATTTTATATTATTTTATTATTATATCCTTTAAATGCTTTGGGATAAAGGTGTTATTTTTATTTTAACTTTTATAATTTTAAGGGTAATATTGGTATTATTAAAAATTTATTAAATCATTGTTTCATTTCCATCCATTTCCTCCCACTTTTGGAGGTATAATAAAATTGTTTAAATGAGAGTTAAGTTCTCCCTTCCTTTCTCTCATTTTTCTTTCCTTTCCTTCCTAATTTTTAAAACAAACAAGATATAAACTCTCCTTCTTTCTCCTTCTCTTCTCTTTCTTTCCAATTCCTTCCATCCAAACATAATTAGTATGATTCGAACTGAAAACATAAACTTTTATTCTCAAAGGCTTAATCTAACCATAGAAAATTCTCTTTAATAGATTGTAATAGAGTAATATAAAATTTTGACTAGTCAAATCATAAATGTCGGATCTAAATTTAGATAAGTAATGCTATGTTAACTAAAACATTTTACCTTATATACATGAATTGGGTGTTGTATTGGTTCTAATAGTGTCAACTCATTTGTGTATTCTTGATAAAAAAAAAAAAAAATTAATTAGCATAGTATTATTCAATTTAGATTTTTTGAGAGACAACTTCTATCAGTCAATTTTAGTATCAGAATCAGATTTTATGGGCAAAGTGTTATCATATTAACTTCTTTTGTATTGCTAATCTATTTTTGTGTAATATCAACAAGTGGTTCTTAATATTTCTGATTTTACTCAAACAAAGTACTATGCAAAACACAAAACTTGAACTTTACTGATGCATATAGAAGATAAACTTTTCATTTGCGATATATAATAAATTTTTCCACTCTAAGATTATGAAATTTATATATAATTATAGTGGGTCTCACTCTGTTTTGTGAGTTATTTCTTGGAAAAAGAACAATTATGCATAACATTTACCTTCTTTGTTGTGGTTTGGTAATTGCATGGCACTATTATGAAAAATTATTCAGACTGACTGATATAAAAGTACAAACAGGGTCGGGTCAACACGACTTGTTAGTACCAAATGCCAACAAGTCGGGTTGGACCAACTCATGTATTAATCACGTCATATCAGTCGTGTTTGGCATGGCCACATGCCGAGCCCCTGCTCCTGCCTGAAATGGACTCATGTTGGGCCGTACCCATCAGTTAAAAAGAATAAGTCAGCATGGCTCACAGGCAACACCTAGACACGACACAGCCTGCCAATGAATCGTGATGGGCTGCGCCAACACGACCCACTTTACACATCGACCCCCATATATATATATATGTTAGTTCAATGACAATTACACTCTAGAAAATCTCATTAATTTGAGATATAACATAAATTAAAGACGTTGCCTACAAGTAACGTGTACACATATTTACAACAATGATAGATATTTTATTTCATATATCATATCTCACCATCTTACAAGAATGAGACTTGTTATTTATGGAACCTATTTTTGTAAGAAAATGTATTATAATTGTTTCATCGTGTCACCTAGATATTTTTTTTATGAATCCAATATACCATGTGTTAATTTATTTTTATAATAACATTTTGTTATGTATTTTATCTCATTAAAAAAAATAAGTTATATCATATATAACAAAATAATTTTGAAAAGGGACCCGGAACTTTCCTCGAATGGGACCCACCATAATGGATTATAAGGTTGGACTCCATCTTTATTCTTTATTCTCTTGCATGCATCAATGTTTTAAAAACCGGACCGGACCGGCCGGTTCAACCGGTTGAACCGTCGACCGGTCCGCAGTCCGGTCCGGGTTAGCCCAGAAAACCGCTTGATGCTTAAAACCGTTCTAAAAAGTGAAAACCGGTAAAACCGGACGGTTCAACCGGTGAACCGGTTGACCCGGTACCGGTTCAACCGGTTCATGGCTGATTTTTTTTTTTTTTTAAATCTCAAATTTCATGCAATTTTTTAGCTGAATTTTGGCTAAGTTGAATTGGTATTTGGCTGAATTTATTTTAGATTGTATTTAAAATTTTAAACCCTTGAAGTTTGAAACTCTAGTATTAATATTTGTATCATGTAGTATTTTATTTTATTTTATGCATGATTATTAGTGTTTATATATATATTTTTTCATGTAGTTAAAGACTAAATTATTGGATTATACTTGGATTGGATATTAAATTGATTTTTGTTATGGTCTTTGCAATTATGGAAGAATAGCAATAAAGTTTTAATTTTCAATATTGCAATAAAATATGTCTATTATACTTTTTTCATTTTTTTCTTGAAGTTTTACATATTAAGAAAATTCATATTTTATAAATTTTTTTATATAATTTTTTTAAATTTAAAATATCAATAATATGTATTATTAAATTTATTAATTACATAATTATGACATCACAGTTTGATTCCGGTTGACCCGACGGTTGAACCGGTAACCCGTAACCCGGTCATTTTTTCGGTTCGATGAACGGTCCGATTCTGAGAACATTGGCATGCATACAAGGTGATAGATAGATATAGAGAGAGAGATACCTGTAAGCACGCGAATAGATTCATTTGGGAAGCTAAAGTGACCAAACAGAAGAGACTTCATACTGTTCACATCATTAATGGTTCCATCCAGCTTGAAGCTATACTTCTTGTAACTCACTCCGCAAAGAATTGCCCTCTTGCTCTGATGTCTCCCACTCCCAATTGAAGCCCAAGGATTTAGCTTATAATCAGACATTGGAGAGGCAGCATTCTTTCCCATCCTCCCACTGTTGTTTCCATGGCCGCCTTCGCTAGGTATTTTAAACATGGTTTTGCATTTATTGCAACGAACTGTTTGGGCCGCTGATGGAAGCAACATCTGTCCTTGGCAGACACTGCATGATGCCGTTTTTGTATTTGACATTTTTGTTTTATTTTCCAAACAAGGTGATATACATATATATAGAGAGAGAGGATTGAGAAAGACAGCTATTTGGCGGAGGTTCAATGGAATTTTTATAGCGGTTTTATTTTGTTAGTCTTTGTAATATACAAAAGTATTTTCAACATATAAACAAAATTAATTAAAACATAATATTTTTATCGTCGGTTCTGTACACTCAGCAGAATTAAATAAAATGTTTGTGCTCTTTAAATCTTTATTCTGGCACTTCATAAAGAGTGGAGAATTAGATGCTTGACGGCATGCATGTTCAACGGACCATGATCTAATTTTTTTTGGGCAATATTTTCATATTCCCACTTGATCTTTAGGCACAGGGCAGATCATATAAGCACACTTTCTAACCGAAAAAAGGTTAAAATTATGTATAATGTAAATTTAAATAAACGAAAAAGAAAGAAAGAGCATGTTGCATTCATGGAATCTGATCTTATTTTCTTGATTATATTCTTTTCAGATTTACAGGTGAATTGTTTTCTTGCCTCGATAAACGCATGTTAATTTAGTTATTTATAATATTTGAAGTACACACTTCTCACACAATTGACGTAAATTCGATTCCTCACTCCTGTCATTGTATCCAAAAAAAAAAAAATTTGATTTAATTGATCCAATCTTTTTCGTATTATAGGCTTATCTTATGTTCCGTATTTACAATTTGATGTTAATGCAAGACGAACCTGTATCTTAGGCCATGTTTGGTAAGCCGAAATGAGAGTAGAAATGGAATGCGCATTCTTAATGCTATTTTATTCATTTGTTTGTTTAGGCTTTTTAGGCCGAAATGATCATTCCAAATGGAATGACTATTCCCAAAAAAGCCGGAATCGTCTTTACCCAGTTCTTGCCTAATGCATGCCCAGTGCATTGGGTCTTTCTTATGGCTGGCATTCACTTGGTGTTCATGGTTTCACATAAGTGCTCACCCATTGTGCACAGTAATCAAGTACAATAACAATGAACATATAAACGAAACATTCAGCATTTATCAAATAAATTGATGGTGCCCACAACTTCACAAACAGAAACTTAAAAAGAGATGTATAAAAATAAAATTATAAGTTGTCCAACCAATCATGAACTTTAAAAAAACAAATCATTCTTATTTTAGAAAAGAAAACCTTCTGTTTATTAAGAGTTAATTGACTATGTGATAGATCATGGATGATTGAGATTGTTTTTTGGAATTCTTCAAAGCAAATAACAAGGTACGATATATACCACCTAATGTATGTCATATTTCACCTGAAAGAAAAACTAGGTGCCCAAGATACCACCTTGGCTATCAACAGTGCCATTGCCTAACCTTGCCTGGGCATTTTGAAATAACGTAGGGTGTTAACAGAAGTACCAGTATCAAGCTGCCACCAAACTTCTACAGGTGATAAAAACTTTGAAAAAATAAAATAAAATAAGCAAGGATAGAGCAAAACTATAAACAGCCTTTATCATTGGGCATGATACAGCATTGGCATAATTAAAGAAGGAAAGTTTGTAGATTAGCATACTTGCCGGAGTATATGAAGTCAGATCTGCAGCAAGCATGATTTTAAACTTTGAACCGATACAATCTTTTAACTTTTAGAAACATTTGTACTTTTCAAGAGACTTGAATGGGAAAGAAATCCAAAACTTGAGAACCATTTTACTTCAACTCCGTACTGGCATTGCCAACTTATTAGCACTTTGTCAAATATCAATCTTTTTGTTCATTTAGATGAAAAGCACCACAATTAAGGACTAACAATAGACACCTAACCACTGCCAAGACAAAAAGGGAAGTAATAACAATAACAACAATAAAGGGAAGGAAGACTTTCACTTTGTGAACCAAAAAAAAAAGAAACAGAAGCAGGGGGGGGGGGGGGGGGGGGGGGGGCACAAAACCAGTATTTAAAGGTATTTGACATAAACATTATCAGTTTTTAATTTTTTTCTTCTGATTACAAATTATATTGAGAATCTTGATGATCCACAAACTTAAACAAATGATTTGGTTCAAACTTCAAAGATTGGCAGTAAGTCATAATCTTAATTACTATAATCATAGTTTTGACCAGATGATTTATATTTGAAGTTTTGAACCTTGACAACACTTGGTGCACAATTCAGCAAATGATGATATGGGCATTTGTAATGTCTTTTCTATCAATGCTTTTTAATTATGTAACTTGTATGAGAAATTTTGGCCAATATTCTTCTTGTGCTTGCGTATTCATTTCCACATTATTGTATGTCTTTATTCATCATTATCTAAATATATATGGCTACTTTTAAATAAGCCTTTTGATTTTTTAAATTTTTTGTTAAAACTAAAAAGTGAGATGATATACATGTGAGTGCATTGTGCATTTTTATTTATTTTTGTTCTTTTGTTAAAGCTAAATAGTGAGATGATATGCATGTAAATACATAAGTATCTCACTAAAGTTGTAACCGTACGTGAGTAGGACGAACTTAGTTTGGAGATAAATATTATTCTTTTCAAAAAAGTTTAAACATTATTTACGATTATGTTTGGATCAGTTTTTTAAACACATTTAATGTGTTTTGTTTGGAATATAATTTCGAACGGTACTTATTAACCACATCTTTTTCATTAAGAGCTCATTTAGCCCCCCGCTTGAAGTTCAGATTCACGATCAACCAACGTGATTTTAGATTAAATTGAATTATTAGATTATTTAGATGAGTTTAAATGATCGGTTTCACGCCATAATATTTTGTCAAAATGGAAGATTAGATTAAGCTAAAAAATGTAACTCCTAAGATCTCTATTTCTGTGGCACCGAGATCTAATTTAAACAAATTAAACCTAAGTACGGTTTGAATTAAGCTGGTAAGGCGAATTTTTTTCATTAAATTTGTTAAGTCTATTATAAATGTCATCATTTAATAGTTATTAAGCAATTCTTAACAATTCAACCACTTAACTCAGATAATACTTTTACACAATTGCTTAACTCAAATAGTGCTTTTACACCGCCCAACCAAAGGAGCATTCATAATCATGGACGATGCTAGGCTTGGACCAAGGCAGGCAATTGTCCCCCTCAATTTTTTTTTATTTAAAAATTTTTATATACTTTTAATTTTATTTTTCAAAGATACCTTAATTTACATTTTTGCCCCTGGTCTAAAATATTTCATACTTAATCTTTTTTTGAATTTCATTTTAAACTCTTGTTTAAACTTTTATTAACTTTTTGAACTTTAAGGAATCTCTTTCTATGATTGAATTCCTTATCTAATTGATAAATAAATCCCCCTATCCCACCAAATTTGAAATTGTGGCCCAAGACGTATCATATAAGACTTTACTTCACATATTACTCATTTTGAAAAAGAAAAAAAAAGGTATTGAAAGAATCTTTTATAGCTAATATTAAAGTTGAGAAACAAATTAATAAGAAATCACCTAACTTACTATGCTATAGACTAATAGAATTTAGTATTGTGTCATTTGATAAGTTTCCCATGAATTAGTTCACAAGGATGATAGATGACAATATACAACTTGTATGAATTACACTAAATAAATAAGTAAAAGTTAAAACTTATTTTGAAGATTTGTAATTACCAAGTGGTTGGTAACTTGGATTGTACAATCCTCCTTAAAATATTTAAAAGTTTTTGCTTATAATGATTAAGAAGATTATGGATTAAGAATTAGGGTGGTAGATAAGCTAGCGAGAATGGATAAACATTCCTCCTTGTAAAAAATCATGCGGGGGTACTTGCTGTTCAAATGTGTGTGTGTGTGTGTGTTAGCTTTCATATATTTTATTTTATGCACAAATCTTTTAACAAGCCGGAAAAAATGATCAAAGTAAGCAAATTTTTTACATATTCAAGAAGTATTGTCTATTTTGATCTGCTAGTATGGTGAACCTCAACTTTCAGCAAACATTTATTCCCATGAACACAAAGTTCAAAAGACACCTCTTAAGACATGTTTAGCCAAGCAGTGGCGTTTCACAATTTAAATCGGATTTTTTTTTATATTTAAATTTTTGTTTCGACATTTTTGAAATGTCTGTTTAGCCTATTCTAAGTGGAATTGCCCATTTTAGAAAAACGTCAATGAAAAACCTTTTTCAAACTCTCATTTTGACAAAACTTATTTTATATCTATATAACATATTCGACGCTCATCCATTATCAAACAATGTCAACAAAGCCTCTTATGAAAATTCCTTTGGGCTCCCTGAAAAAAGTTTCCTTTGCCCCCCACAAATATTCCAAATGGTGCCTTGTTTGAATCGAGAATGGTCTGATTTTTCTTTTGTGAAAACATAACAACAAAAGTAGTCGGACAGAATGAATCCAATTACATATTCTCCTTTTAGCACACCCAAACGTTGCCATCGCTAAGTTGGATTCTAGAAATATCCTTTTCCCCTTTCGGTGAAAATAGACAAGCATCCGTACATACTTGTCAGATTGTTTGAGAGGATAAATGTTACCCATTTATTCTATTTTATTTTTAGTGTTATATTCTGTAAATTATTAATATTTTATTTCGGTGAAATATAACTTATCTCAAGTGGGTAGTGATATTAAAATTATCTCATCCTGTTGAAATAAAAACATAATGCCATGTTATAAAAAAAAATTTACAATGCTGCAATATAAAAAAACAAAGACGTCGAAAAGTCAAGTAAAAAAAAACATATTTTTTTATTTTTTTCATTGTTCAAATTTTTTTGATATGTTCTAAATTTTGTAATATATTTTTCGTATAAATAAATAGATTATTATATATATATATATATATTTACACATGCATGTAATCATTGATTTGAATGATTCTTATCACTATATGTTTTTTTTAATCACCTTAAAAATGAGAGATTATTATATTTTGAATGATATTTGCACAACAACATTTTAAAATATTATGATTATGGTTATTAAGTTTTGCAGTTGATTTGTGAATAGAATTTTAATTTTAAATACTTCATATGCATATATTTGAAAAAGAAAATAAATAACTTTCATAAAAATAATTTTTGAAGATCGAACTTTATATCCGAATCTTATATCCGGTAAGCACCTAAACATGGAAATGTTATATAACATATCCAGGTATATTATCCGGGTCAATTCTGAACACTAGATTAGAATATTCAATATCACATAAGATATTATATTATATCCAATTCAATTTCGTCTTCTTATCCGATCATCCAAACAAGGCTTATGAGTGTAAGATAAATATGCTACTAGTCAAAAATATCTGTTTTGTTTTTATTAGTTTCTAAATTTGAGTTTATCTTAAATTAGTTATTTTAGATAGATATCTATTTTTTATCATTTTTTATTTAAAATAGGAGTCTTTATTCGATTAAAATTAGGATAAAAATGAAAATTATAATTTATTAGTCAAAATAGTAATATTCTAGTTTTATAAATATAATGTAATAAATTTTTATGGTTAATTTTTTTTATCAATATTAATATAATGGGTTGATTGTTTTCTATTAGATTGATTGTTCTCCATTGTGAATATTAATGTCAATCATATTTATTCTTTTACGTTATACTTTTTGTCCCAAATTTTGGTATCAAAATATATATCATAAATTATGTGGCATTACACTATTGGTACTGGTTTAGATACATTATAAATATTTTGTCAATAATTTATTGATATATCATAATGGGGAGATATGTATAATTTGTCAATAAAAGTAAGAAATGACAGAATAATTTCAGAAGAAGTTTTTATGATTGTCAAAAATTCTACAAGTAGTTAATGTAATTTACCCTAAAAAAAATTGTAGTGTAAAAGTATTGAAAATGATTTTCAATCGGACATAACAGCTAGACGTGATAAGCCAATTAAAAACATGAAAAAACTATCTATGATGTGCCATTGTGTCTATAGTTAGCTTGCCAATTCGTTTTACTATTTGAAACCGAAGAGCACCAGTCCAAAAGAATATCAAAGTCTTGTGTGTATTTGATTCAATCTCTTATATGTAACAGATGATAAACAAAGTTTTTTACAAAAAGCCTAAAACAATTGGGAATCAAAAACATAAACTTATGAGGATTTTTTTAGAATAATGAAAACAATTTGCAGTAATACGGCCTAAATTATAAGTACTTTGATGCCAGAGAAATAGTTTTGTTCAAATGCCTTCAACCACACTCAAACCTTCTAAATTACAAGTACAATTCAGACTTTGATGTGTTTTCTCTTCAAATGATCACAGATGCATGATTCTCTATAAACTCCAACAGATCGCTCTACATGTTGTAATAGTAACATAAATTTTTGTAATTGACTTGATTTAATGGATTAAAAAGCAATGGCCAGAAACTGTGAATCTCTAAGTATCAAGCTTTATTGGCCATGTTCAATAAATCTTATGCATCACCAATCCTGCCATATTCATCCAATAGCTAACCACTTTGCTGATTAAAATCTGCAAATAGAAATAGAAGAAGAAAACATATCTAAAAGATTGTGACAGGCAAAAGGAAATACTAAGCCATATAATGTTTTTTTTTTTGGGCAATTAGACAAGTCCCGCAAAAGGAAACAAACAAACGGCACCTAAGTGATAAAAGAAAGAAGAACTCATCTTCTTTTCAATTTCTAAAAAGGATTACTAATCCTTCGTCAATGGTTGTGAATGACTGATTTTTTCAATCTTTTCGACCTCGGTTCCGTAGAAACAAATCAAGAAATAGAATATCTGATTTGAATTGTTCTCAATAGCCATGAGATGATCATCTTAAGGTAATCCTTTTGTCGACGGATGCTCTTATTACACTCATGGTCTCTGAAGGATGAGAACAATTATGTAGCATCTACCCGAGTATATGCTTCAACAGGAATCACACAAGGATATATTAGAAATCTCTGCACATCAAAGAAGAGAACAATCCAAAACACAAACTACCAGATAACTTCAGGGGCATACATACAAATCCTAGGACAGCCACAAAAACAAAGCACTACTGCCCCCGGGGCAAACCCTACAAGCAGAAACAATTATACAAAAGAAGCAAACAGCAGGGACACTACAACCCATTACACACAGACAGACCAAACCAAACAAGCACAAAAGCCATCAAACACAGCAAAACAGCAGAGAATTCCAGGCAAAAGCACATCCACAGCAACAGAGGGAACCAGAGTAGCATACATACCTGAGTCCGTTTTTTAAAATTGCCCTAAGGAAGTTCCAGTACATATGGCTTCCAAATTAGAATATGTGTTGGGGATAACTGGTTCAGGATAACAGGAGTTGATGTCGAAGTTGGCACATGCCATGGGCAAATGTAGTAGGGTCTTACTCTCGCAATCATCATAGAGGAATAAGAAGAGGATGTAATCTCTTATTTGTAGTACCCATCATGGGAAAAGGAGTTCCTTGAAAATTCATTTCTTCCAAAACATGAAATGAGTACTTGATGAGGGACATAAGTATATATGAAGAAAAAAAACAAGGCATAACCAGCATAAGTCTGGGGAAGAAAAATGTATTAGAGTAGGTAACACGGAACATTCTCATCACAAATAATTGTGAGAGCCATTGGATTAAAGAAGTTCTACAAATGTTTGCTTGCTCAATTATTCTGAAATACAAATATATTGATCAACCCTCAAACAGAAACATAATAAGCTTCTAGTTTCAATAATTAGAATATAAAATGAAAATATAATACCCCAGTTCCTTTTAGAGTCATTGATGGAAGGATCAGTTTTGGCTCCCAACATGTCTTTCAAAGAAACTTAACAGAGAGGTTATTCACATTTTGGTTACAATCAAAAATTTTATTATGTCTTAGGGCCTCAATCAAAGAAGTAGACAAGGCTAGTACATTATGTCAAGGGACTCAATTTTTGTTCTTTTCCATTGGCATTTGTCCCACAGTGCAAGTTGGCAAAGAAAAGCAGCCCCTTCCTTTTTTTAAAGAAGGATCTACACACACTCTATTTGACCATATGATTTGTATTTTTTATTCTCTAGTTGTTTTTTTTAACATGCTTCTCATTTTGAATATGACCTCACCTCATAAAGCTTAAATATCACCTTCATTACACAAGGCTACTAACCAACTATTTTATACTTATTCAAAACTATCCTTAAGAATTACTTTTAAAATTTAGAATGAATGAACTTGGTTTAAAATTAGCTTTTCTTACACATTCTACAGAAGTACAAGGATGGCAATAACTCATTGAGATTCCTGGCAATGAGATTTTTGAAAAATTCTCAAAAATTTGAGTGAATAACTAGATTTCCATCGCTTCCCAAGAATTAAGGATTCTTAGCTCAAATTCTCAGTCCACAAACAGAGAACCTTATGAGAAAATAAGTTATGCTGCCTTTAGCAATGTGAAATTATGGTTTTGAAACTAAAATTGGTTTAAATTAGAGATGTTGGTTCAAATTTTGAGTCAATTTGCCTCCAATTACAACCAAATCCAGTTTCTCGACTTTAATTCTAAAGTATCAAACACAACTGCAAGAAAATAAGCATCACTAACGGTTTTAAAGACTAAACTTCACAAGCCAAGTTTTCAAGTAGATATATATTGGTCATCCCATTATTCTCAATCAAGGTTCAATTTAATTAGAGGATTATTCATTGCTAGAGAATATATAAGCAATACATGACGATCTGAACTTTTTTCTTTCATTTGAATCAAATAACATTTGATACTTAAGCAAATTGGTTACACTCAATACTTTAGAAAGACCTTTCTGAAACATATCTTTACAACTTGAATTCGGTCGTGTTCACATCAAACTGTTGTGAAGATGATAGCTGAGGATCCTGAACACCCCATGCAATAAACCACATTATTTAAGAAAATAGTACTTCATAAAGTATTCAAACAGTATCAATTATGCTACATAATTCCAAAAGGGCACAATTTCAATCCTGTTCCTTCAGTCTTGTCGGTCCTGTTCTGTATTATTATTGGACCATATAAAGAATACATTAGCATATATTGTTTGTGTGAACCAAATTGAATACGGAATAATACTAACATGACTAAAAGAATAGGATTGAACATGGATTTAAATTGCAGTCATTCTCGCGGTGTAATGGTATTGGGAATCGGAAACCGCAATCATGAATTTTTTTTCAAACATAAGCAAATTTCTTAAAAATCACTGATACGCATATCTTGACCACAATATATCATATTTTAATATTTTTTACTATTATTTTCAATTTTTTAACACCTAAAAAAATATTTTTCTTTTAAATAACACTTGGGAACATATTTTATTATTTTATATGAATTTTTTTAAGTTAAATTAATAAGTATCATTTAATTTGAATAACATTACAACAAATAATATAAATAATAACAAAAAATGATTATAAGCATCAAAAATCAATTGAGTGTAATTAGTAATGGAACAAAAAAAATAAAAAATTTAAAGACAAAAAGGTATTTTTGAGGTCATATTGGCCTGAATATTTTGGTAACTCTTTCAATTTTTTAGATTATTTTGTTAGTATCTCTCTTGTATATAAATCTTATAAAATAGAAATTATAAAAATTCTGCCAAAAAAATTAAACATTTGAAGAAAAAAACTCGAAACAACCGTAACAGTCCTATAACAACTCTAACAGCCTGTAACGACTGATACGTAACAGTATTGGCCGATACGGCTGTGAATTTTAGTCACACTAATATATTGGCCTGTGATAGAATCGGAGAGTAAAAAAATCGATACGTAACAGCTGTAATTTAAAATCATGGTATTGAAGGCACCGACAAGACTAAAAGTATAGGACTAAGTTGTGCACATTTCAAACCTTTAGACTCCTGTATGTGTGGACCTTGTCAAATAAGATTTCATGTCAATATCCTAATCCATTTCATGACCTAGCTGATATAATGTTAGTGAAGGCAAAGAAGCTCACCTGTATCAACCTGCGGTGAAACATTTTATTTAAGACCTTAACACCGAGACATCCTGCTTTGCTAGCATCCTCAATCCTTTCATGCATAAATTCAAGTAGACGACCATATGTTATATTGTTTATTGCTTCGATTGCCCGGATCAAAATGTAAGTCATGGCACCAGCCATCCCCTTTCCTGTAAAAGCCTGCATACGGCAAGAGAATAGTAAGGAACTGAATTTCCCTCACTAATTATTCATCTATTGTCATATTGCCAATAAATAGAAACTATTTTTTATTTTTCAACAAATTTAATAAAATCATTGATAATATGATCGAGCAGAGGATAATGCTTACACTTGTATCAGCAGCCATTTGATTATCTGCACAAGCACTGATACTGATGGCTAGTCCACCGCTGGTGCTTTTGTCAACACCTGACGGAGGCTTGTTATCCACCCAAGCACTACTTTCCAAGATCAAAATAGCAAATTGTCAACAACAAAAAGTTTAGTAAAATATAAAAAAACTCAAAAGTAGAAAAACAAACAAAATAAAGAAAAATATTGTTGCTGTTTCGAACATTAAATTAGACCATTGTGATTGATATCTAATTTGAATAGGGGTAATGTTACTAGGAGTTTGTTTGTATATTTGTTAATTTTTTTAGTGACCGAGTCTTATTTAGAAATTAAAGTGATTGTAATAAATTAAAACTCAATTTAAAAAAGTCTAACAAATAAAGGGCCGTTCACATACACAAACAATAGTATTACCCATTTGAATAAGTCATTCTTTTTTCTCACTTCTAAGTATAATGTAGTGAAACTCATATATATTTATTATAGTGTGTGTTGAGTCAATTGAACCTTCAATTTCTCTCAATTGAGTCAATAGTGTCTTGAATGTATGTCATGTCATTTGTTGTTTAATTATTTAATAATCATGCATCTAAGACTCAATAGAAAGAAATTGAAGGAAAACTGTATTGAAGCAGGTCCGTAAGTAGTGGAAAAATGAAGTGAAACAACCGATTATGTAGAGCTTCACTCTTCAAATAATATCTACTTTGTCTTATAACAGACAGATTTAATATCTAACAGTTCATTTGGATGGAGAGATTTGAAGAGAAAAGAAAAGATTGTGATGGAATGATAAATAAATATCTCGTTTGAATGTTTAAGTAGGAGGAAAAAAAAAGTTGAGAGATTTAGGAAGAAAGATATAGCACTTCTCCAATCTCTCCAAAATTAAAGAGATTTAGAGAAAAATAAATTTTTTTAATAAAAATTTTAAAATATTAAATATATTCTTAAATGTTTGTGTTAAAAAATAAGATTTTCTAAAATAAAATAGATTTAATTGTCAAATAATTTATGTACTTTTTTATTTTTTCTCTCTACTAATTATTTAAACAAGAAATAGTTATTTTATTCTCATTTCTCTCCTAAATATTCAAACAAGGTGAAGACAAACAATTTTTTTCTTTTCTTTTCTTTTTCTTTGCTCTTCTATTTTAAATTATTCTTTCTTTTCTTTTCTTTTGTCTCAAAGACTTCCAAACAATATGGAAGGGAGGTCCAAATGCGCCCACTGAGCATGATGAACTAATTTAATTCCCATAAGAACCAGAAATTATTAAAATAAATTGACCAAAAGATTGAGAAAGATGATTCAAAATTTTGAAGGATACAATATATAGACTTACTCTTTTATGTTGTAAACATGCTCTAGATCGAGAATGGTTCCGCTATGACAAGAATCGATGATGGCATGAAGCGTGACACCTTGCTTGAGTGGTTTAACAATGGTGGTGTTGATATCATTATCAAGGATCATTCCTGCAGTCTTAAAATCAACTGGACAGAGAGTTTCATCGAACCCATCAAGCTCATCGTTACTGAAATCAGGTTGTCGTAAGCCATGACCCGAGAAGTAAAAGACCAGTGAGTCGCCTGACTGACATCCATCCACAAGCCATTTCAAGGCCTTTTGCATGTTGGTCTTTGTTGGAATAAGATCTGGGTGGTTCGCTTCTTCTGCAATTGGGTTCTCATCGTCAAAACATCAAACAAGTGGTGTGCAAAGTCAATCAAGTCCTCTAATTTTTTAGCATGAAGAAGTTATGGAGTTTGTAAAATCAAAGATTTGAAAACAATTTTCCATTCTATACATCCACTAGACAGGATCACATTTTCAGTTTAAAATTAGTATAATAAAGTCGCGGAGTTAGAACATGAAATGCATGGTTTCGGGTGAGGTTATGTCTCATGGGTACCTTTCAATTTTCTCTTAAAACTTCCTTTATTATTTTTTTTTTTCAATGACAGCAAACCTTGGGTAATTTGAACATGTAGTTGTTAGAGCAAACTTTAAATATATGCAATTCTAATACTTTGACTTCAACAATCACATATCGGGTAAGACAAAGCACACCACAAATTTTAAAATATATCACTTTCAAGAATCGCAAATTAAATAAGACGATACATTCTTTTAGCATGATTTGAACTGAAAACCTTTTGAAAACATAAACTTTTATTCTCAAAGGGTTAATCTAACCATACAAAAGTCTCTTTAATAGAGTGTAATAGAGTAATATAAAATTCTGACTAGTCAAATTATAAATGTCGATCTAAATTTAAATAAGTAATACTATGTTGACTAAAATATTTTACCTTATACACATGAATTTACAGTATTGTATTAGTTTTAATAATGTTAATTCATTTGTGTAATTATTCTTGATAAAAATAAAATAAAATTAATCAGCATAATATTATTCAATTTAGATTTTTTGAGACATAACTACTATCAGTCAATTTTAGTATCAGTCTGAGATTTTATGGGCATAGTGTTATCATATTAACTTCTTTTGTATTGCTAATCTAGTTTTGTGTAATATCAACAAGTGGTTCTTAATATTTTTGACTTTGCTCAAACAAAGTACTACGCAAAACACAAAACTTGAACATTACTCGTGCATATAGAAGATAAACTTTTCATTTGCAATATATAATAAATTTTTTCACTTTAGAACTAGAAAATTTATATACATTAATTATAGTGGGTCTCACTCCGTGTGTGAGTTATTTCTTAGAGTAAAAAACATTTACCTTCTTTGAAAAATTATTCATACTGACTGAATATAAAAGTACAAACAGGGTCGGGTCAACATGACTTGTTAGTATCAAGTGCGAACAAGTCGGGTCGGACCAACTCATGTAGTAATCACGTCGTATCTGTCGTGTTTGGCATGGCCACAGGCCGAGCCCTTGCCCCCTGCCTGAAATGGGCTCGTGTTGGTCCGTACCCATCAGTTAAAAAGAATAAGTCAGCATGGCTCGCAAGCCACACCTAGACACGACACAGCCTGCCAATGAATCGTGATGGGCTGCTCCAACACGACCCACTTTACACACACACACACACACACACACACACATATATATATATATATATATATATATATATATATATTAGTTCAATGACAATTACACTTCTACAAAATCTCATTAATTTGGGAGATAACATAAATTAAAGACTTGCCTACAAGTAACGTGTACACATGTTTACAACAATGATAGATATTTTATTTCAATTATCGTATCTTACCATCTTACAAGAATGAGATCCGTCATTTATAAGATCTATTTCTAGTAAGAAGATGTATTATAATTGTCTCATCGTGTCACCTAGATATTTTTTTTATGAATCCAATATATCATGTGTTAATTTATTTTTACAATAACATTCTGTTATGTATTATATCCTATTTTAAAAAAAAAAAAAAAAAAGTTATATCATATATAACAAAATAATTTTGAAAAGGCACGGGAACCATTCAAGAATTTTCCTTGAATGGGACCGACCATAATGGATTATAAGGTTGGACTCCATCTTTATTCTTTATTCTCTTGCATGCATACAAGGTCATAGATAGATATAGAGAGAGAGATACCTGTAAGCACGAGAATAGATTCATTTGGGAAGCTAAAGTGACCAACCAGAAGAGACTTCACACTGTTCACATCATTAATGGTTCCATCCAGCTTGAAGCTATACTTCTTGTAACTCACTCCGCAAAGAAGTGCCCTCTTGCTCTGATGTCTCCCAGTCCCAATTGAAGCCCAAGGATTTAGCTTATAATCAGACATTGGAGAGGCAGCATTCTTTCCCATCCTCCCACTGTTGTTTCCATGGCCGCCTTCACTCCTGTACTGCTCGTTTGTTTCAGGTATTTTAAACATGGTTTTGCATTTATTGCAACGAACTGTTTGGGCCGCTGATGGAAGCAACATCTGTCCTTGGCAGACACTGCATGATGCGGTTTTTGTATTCGACATTTTTGTTTTAATTTCCAAACAAGGTGATATACATATATATAGAGAGAGGATTGAGAAAGACAGCTATTTGGCTGAGGTTCAATGGAATTTTTATAGCGGTTTTATTTTGTTAGTCTTTGTAATATACAAAAGTATTTTCAACATATAAACAAAATTAATTAAAACCTAATATTTTTATCGTCGGTTCTGTACACTCAGCAGAATTAAATAAAATGTTTGTGCTCTTTAAATCTTTATTCTAGCACTTTATAAAGAGTGGAGAATTAGATGCTTGACGGCATGCATGTTCAACGGACCATGATCTAATTTTTTTTGGGCAATATTTTCATATTCCCACTTGATCTTTAGGCACAGGGCAGATCATATAAGCACACTTTCTAACCAAAAAAACGTTAAAATTATGTGTAATGTAAATTTAAATAGACGAAAAAGAAAGGAAGAGCATGTTGCATTCATGGAATCTGATCTTATTTTCTTGATTATATTCTTTTCAGATTTACAGGTGAATTGTTTTCTCGCCTTGATGCGCACATGTTAATTTAGTTATTTATAACATTTGAAGTACACACTTCTCACACAATTAACGTAAATTCGATTCCTCACTCCTAGTCATTGTATCCAAAAAAAAAAAATTGATATAATTGATCCAATCTTTTTCGTATTATAGGCTCATCTTATGTTCCGTATATACAATTGATGTTAATGCATGCTCAAACTTATATCTTAGAGATTTCTTCACACGACTCCATGTTGTGTGCTGCCTTCAAGAAAATTTTTATTATAAATCCGGTGAAGTGGTTGAATATGTTTTCATGTTATTTTGTACAATACAAATCCTTTTTTTTTTTTTTTAGGGGAATCATTTTTCCTACACACCTACGTTGGTTTTAAGTACAAGTACCTTTTGTTGAAGGACCATCAAGTAACTAAAGTAATAAGAAAGAATGACATGATTCACATTTAACATCTTGTAAGATGCAAGATGACCAATATTAACTTTGGTTAAATTAGTATAAAAAAAGATATAATAATATGTAATCTAATTAAAATAATGATTTTAAATAGAACAAAATGACAAGACAGATTGATAGAGTCGACTACAAATGATTGAATGAGTATACAGTTCGTACCAAATTTTGTTTAACTCTTAGGTGTTTGGCACAAAGGATTGGGGAGAAAATCAGTAAACCCACCCACAATTTTAGTCCCAAATAGCTCTGTATCCAAAATTGCGGGTGTCTGCCCCCACCTGCTGCCACCAAATGGTTCCTAGTTGACAAGACATTGTATAAGTATTAAGTCACTTTGTTCTGGTGAGCTAAATTGATTAACCAAAAGGCAATACAGAGGGGGATAAAGGCCCATATTCAACGAACAAAATTGAAAAGAATAGACAGACAGAACACAACTATCTGTTAACATTCCAGATTCTGCAGAGACACATTACAAAAGCATGAATTTATTTTCAAGGCAAAGCATATATACTTTATATTGGAACCGCAAAAAGTCATTTCAAGAATAACAGCAACGAGTGGATTTGCGAGCGGGAACCTTTTCTTCAATCCTGCCCCGTGAAAAAAAAAAAAGTAAAAAATATTTGCCCTCTCCCCTCCAACTCATTTGAATCTCATGATGTAATGGAAAATGAAATATATATATATATATATATATATATGTCAAAAAAAAAAAGTTTAACTAGATCTAATAGATATCATTATAAACATTAAATATGTAGCAAATAAAAAAAAAACATCTTCATTAATTTAATAAGGGAGCGATTAGATCAGATGTCTTCGCCCTAAACCTGTCCTTGCAGATTCCCAAAGAATTGGATTTAATTACCATCCCTACTAATTGGACCCAAAAGGTCACCAAGGGATTAGCTGATGGAGGGTCAATGGAAGGGGTTCTAAAAAAAGATTGGCATTATCACTAGTTTTGCAGCAGAGATTTGAGGCTTACCAGATGGGCTCGCCATGGCACTCAAAATCTTAAAGACTCCGTAACATGACAATGGACATCGATGCCCGAGCAGCCGTCAACCTTATCCTCGAAGACTGAAGATCAACTGGAACACCATGATCAGCTTAACTCTATTATCCATTTTATTGTAGGTGCCTTGTAAAGATGCTGAGGATCCAACAGGTTAACCATGCTTCCAGGAAGCAAATGATTGCACTGATATAAACAAGGAAATAAAAGATACAGATAGAAATACACATATTTGTCTAGGCTACGGCAACACATTTGCCTAGCAACTGTTCAGTCACTCTTAAATTCTAGTTCATTGTCACCATACAAAAATTAAACAATCAACATACTTGAGAACCATATCTGATATGTAATCACCAGCACAAAGCAGAGCACATGCATATATACTTAAACCGCAAAGTCAATTCTCTCTACTGCAGCAGTCTGCTAATAGCCAAAATGATAGTGTCCACTTCTAGCCACAAGACGAACTGCAGTCTTCTCGTAGCCATTTATCCCACCAAGTATTTTACTGCAAAAAAAAAAGAAAAAAGAAAGCAATCGGTATCAATGTCTTCTGAAGTCTTTACCCAGTTCTTGCCTAATGCATGCCCAGTGCATTGGGTCTTTCTTATGGCTGGCATTCACTTGGTGTTCATGGTTTGCACATAAGTGCTCACCCATTGTGCACAGTAATCAAGTACAATAACAATGAACATATAAACGAAACATTCAGCATTTATCAAATAAATTGATGGTGCCCACAACTTCACAAACAGAAACTTAAAAGAGATGTATAAAAATAAAATTATAAGTTTTCCAACCAATCATGAACTTTAAAAAAACAAATCATTCTTATTTTAGAAAAGAAAACCTTCTGTTTATTAAGAGTTAATTGACTATGTGATAGATCATGGATGATTGAGATTGTTTTTTGGAATTCTTCAAAGCAAATAACAAGGTACGATATATACCACCTAATGTATGTCATATTTCACCTGAAAGAAAAACTAGGTGCCCAGGATACCACCTTGGCTATCAACAGTGCCATTGCCTAACCTTGCCTGGGCATTTTGAAATAACATAGGGTGTTAACAGAAGTACCAGTATCAAGCTGCCACCAAACTTCTACAGGTGATAAAAACTTTGAAAAAATAAAATAAAATAAGAAAGGACAGAGCAAAATTATAAACAGCCTTCATCATTGGGCATGATACAGCATTGGCATAATTAAAGAAGGAAAGTTTGTAGATTACCATACTTGCCGGAGTATATGAAGTCAGATCTGCAGCAAGCATGATTTTAAACTTTGACCGATACAATCTTTAAACTTTTAGAAACATTTGTACTTTTCAAGAGACTTGAATGGGAAAGAAATCCAAAACTTGAGAACCATTTTACTTCAACTCCGTACTTGCATTGCCAACTTATTAGCACTTTGTCAAATATCAATCTTTTTGTTTATTTAGATGAAAAGCACCACAATTAAGGACTAACAATTGACACCTAACCACTGCCAAGAAAAAAAGAGGAAGTAATAACAATAACAACAATAAAGGGAAGGAAGACTTTCACTTTGTGAACCAAAAAAAAAGAAACAGAAGAAGGGGGGGGGGGGGGGGGGGGGGGGGGGGGGGTTGCGCACAAGACCAGTATTTAAAGCTATTTGACATAAACATTATCAGTTTTTAATTTTTTTCTTCTGATTACAAATTATATTGAGAATCTTGATGATCCACAAACTTAAACATATGATTTGGTTCAAACTTCAAAGATTGACAGTAAGTCATAATCTTAATTACTATAATCATAGTTTTGACCAGATGATTTATATTTGAAGTTTTGAACCTTGACAACACTTGGTGCACAATTCAGCAAATGATGATATGGGCATTTGTAATGTCTTTTCTAACAATGCTTTTTAATTAGGTAACTTGTATGAGAAATTTTGGCCAATATTCTTCTTGTGCTTGCGTATTCATTTCCACATTATTGTATGTCTTTATTCATCATTATCTAAATATACATGGCTACTTTTAAATAAGCCTTGTTTTAAGTTTTCTTTCTTAATATTTAAATTGTTTTCATATATTTCCCCCTTGGTTTCAATATCTGCAACACTGCTTTTCCAAATGAGAGACTCCAAAATAATATTATGAACTCCACACCTCTTTAATTTGTCCATCATTTTATACAGAAGTAGTTTAACTATTAATCCATCATGTGTATTGAATTTGAATCACATTTGCAGTCTTCTTGTCTGGCATTTGCAACTTCGATAATATGTTTAAAACATACCATTCTTATCAATATATGAGATAACTGATTTCTAAATTTCATGTCATGAATTCTTATGTCCACATTTTATATTTCTGGTCATAATTTACAATCAATTTTGGATGTAAAAGAGTTTTCATCCTGGCTCAGATTAAATTACAGCAGAAGCAATCACCTTCTCTTCAGTTTGAAATTGTTTCTCTACCATTTGGCTGCTTGTCATCTTTTTACTTTATATATTTTTATTTCATTTTTTTTGTTACATTTTTTGTTATATTAACCTCTGGCATAACAACTCTTTATATGTTAGGCCTATATTTCCAAACAATTCAGTCTTTATAGATTATCATGTTACCTGAAACAAGTTATAATTTGCATAGTTCTGTATTTCAGTAACAAGTTATAAATTTCAAACATGATCTCAGGTCCAGTGTATTAATGAGAGATCCCTTCAAATGTCGGAATTCTGCGATGATCAATAGACAATAAGAACCCGAATTAATTCTACAAACTCAACAACACAAAACCGATCCAAAAAAAAAAATAATAATCAACACCACAAACAAATCCATGGGAGTGCCGCTCAACCAGTCCACCATCTAAATAAGCCGTGCAGCAGCCAAATAGAAGGGGACATCCTCCAAGAGATCAAAGAAAAGAGAATCCAATATCTAAATAAACAATGCAGTACCCAAACAGAAGGGGATATCCTCAAAGGGAACAAAGATAAAGACTGCCACTGGAAGTCTGGTAAACGATGAATATGAAGAAAGTAAAGAAGTTTTTATGAAAGTCTTTGCCGAGAATTTGTCACAGTTCTGTCCGTCCACGTCATATTGTTCAGAGAAAAGCCTTACGAGATGGGCTTCTAGAGATGAGACTTTTATTAGATCAGTTAGTAGTAAGCTCCACATCATCTGATCAACAAATTGCAGTTGATCATGCTCCAGCAGTGGAAATTTAAAAAAGGATCCTGAAAATTTTCAGGTTACCCCAAAGACAGCCCCATGCCAATGCACAGCTGTGAATGAGTTTTATGCCCCAACAAAAGCAATCAACTGTGCCATGCATATCAGGCATTGAAGCGTTCACTACGCAAATATGATAGCATGAAATCAAAGCCTACAGGCTATCATAATTTACATGATTACCACTGACAGATGGTTAGAAACGAAGTCTATGAAAACCAAACTTTATTAATATAAAATTTTAAACATAATTCTGACAATCCATAAATTTTCTGCATTAACATCTGAATACATTTTGAGAAACAAGGTGATGAATATGTGTGTGTGTGTGTGTGTTTTTTGATAAGTAACAAGGGCATTAGCCATTATCTATTTTGGACAAAACCGTCATCACTTGTAGCTGAACAAGCATTCCAAAATTCATCCAGAAATTTAGAAATGGTGTCTTGAACTGACAACCACATTGACAAACAAAAATAACACAATGATTATACGGTTAAAAGTTGAAACACAAAAAAGTTGGCACCTTTAGCCAATGCATCCATTCTGAGAACTTGCGCTCATTTTTTATCATGAAAGATAATAACTGTCAGTAAATAAAGAATGGTCTTGCAGACCTCTAAATGCAGAATGGTTTTTTCTTTTTTCTTTTTCCCTTCTTTGGAAAGCAACTGCCAAATGGTCTCAGAACTATCTAAGAAATCGACCTCACCTGGCACCTATGTTGCATGTACAATTCAGAATCAGTAAAATACCCAATGTCAAGCCCCATCACAGAGTACAGGTGTAGAATATGTGTTTAACATGCCTGTGGTCAAACACAAACTAAGAGACACATCCAGCCACAGCAATAAATAACAAAATTCTAGTTTGGTAGAATCTTTTCCTTGTTTAAAAATTTCTAAATCTATCAAAAAAATTTATATTTTTTAAATATATCTGAAACATAATTTAAGATAGCAAATTAGGAATGAGCCAAGTTTGGATAGATTTTATGACCCTTTGACAATCAAGTTCAGAAACTTTGAATTTAAACAAACTCAATGTCAAATAATCAAAAATATGAATAATATATCCCAATCTCAAAACTCAGATACAATCAATTATTTCAAATCAAAAGACCTCAGTCCAATTCACTTATTAATGACATATTGATGTTTATTATATACAATCATATTTCTTCAGGTAGATAACACACTTTTTAAATCTTTTGATATAAAAACTCATTCAATATCTTGAATAAGTAACAAATATTAGCTTCAGATATATCACCTATCTCTAGAATAAGAACAATTCCATCAGAATAATGGGAGACACAGACTTCACAATCAAAACATCTAATAAATATGCAATCAGTTGAAAGCATCATGGGTTCATAATAGATTATTCTAGAGGTTTAGAAATTACCCCACATCTGGAAAGAATTAGACTCAAAAGCAATAAAGGAAACTCAACATTGATCAGAAATGGTGTCAATTCATGGACAAACCACCATCCAATACATTAAGTTGCCCAGAGATTTTAGCCTTGCAGGTTGGACACATAAAACCAACAGAATCTGATTGAGTTTCAGAATCAACAGCCTCATGGTTGAACTCTACTCTGCACCATACACATACAGTTGTAAGCTGGTCTTTGTCATCCTCATTTAATTCCGATTCAAATCTAACTGAGGAATTAAATCCATCTTCCATCCCTATATCATTTGCCAAATCCATGGATACCACTGGCGGAGACGACAACTCTTGCCCGTTCATGAAACTGAATTGCAAGGGTTCTAATTCATCCAACCTCAGCTCTTCAAACCCTGTCATATTCTCAAGCTTTTGAGCAACTGTACAAAATTCGTTTTCTCCCTGTAATGTATGTAGGAAACAGTGAGTTAACTCCTCAAATATAATACCAGAGCACTCCTAGCATTTTTATGTTATGAAAAAAGAAAAAATGTCCTACAATATTTTCTATAATGTATCAATAACAAGTAGTATATTTTACAGGACCTATAACAAGTTTGCATGAACAAGAAATATAAAATCTATAAACAAAATAAAAACCACACTCTTCTTTCCAGTTAGTATGTTAAACATTTTTAGGGGGTGGTGATTGGGGGGAATCTAAGTATGTTCAAGAATCCTTTATTTTGATTTGTATTGATGACCAGATAGATCGAGGTAACTATTTCGGCAGGGGGTAACCATTTGACATAAATCAAGTGATGATGTTAAGGTAGTTTGGAGATTCATAAGAAGTCAAGGAGATCTATCCAAAAAAATGGCAGAGGTAATATAACCATACCTTATATCCTGAATATTTTCCACATTTTAACAACTATTGTGCACCATTAAAAGTTACATGGTTCAGCAATATTACCTTATTTGATATAGCGGTAAATGCAGAAAAGCAGTGTACTGATTGCGTCTGGGGCATTGAAGAGTCAGTAACCCCGCTCTGAGGAACAATTTCTTCAACAGTTTGCTCTACACTTTCTGTTACAGCATCATGATTTGGTTTAATGTGGCTATTTCCAAAACCGACGTCTAGTTCACTATTTCCATAGTTTTCCACATCATCAAGCTTGGGATGCTCTGAAGTGTCGGTGCTAACAACAGTCATACTATACTCACTGTCATGCCGGTTTAGATCTTGAGTTAAAGCTTCGTCAGTCATGCAATCTTCCATTTTCCTTTCACTGGGATGAGAAGCCAAGCTCAATTCATGATCAGAACGGGCAGCAGAAATTTCTGGGATAGTAACCACATTCAATTTAGTAGGAGATGACCCACCATCTACTTTATCATTAGGTCTGCCGCTAGAAGTTTCTAAAATAGAACTCTGTGCAATTTCAATCAAAGCATCCATTTTAGACATCCTTGAAGGCAACTCTTCGTGGGATCGAGATTCAATGTGCTTCTGTCCAGCAACCCGTCCAGGTGATTCATCAGAACTCCTGACATAGTTCCTTACATGGATTCCCACATGACCATTATAACTACGCCTTTCCTGGAATACCTTGTGGCAGAACTGGCATTCATATTTTCCATCTTTAATTATCACACCTTCCCCAACAGATGTACCAAGTCTATACCTCCTAGTAGTCCGCTGGTGAAACGACAACAGATGCTGCAAATACGTATCCTTTTCATCAAAACTCATGTTGCATTTGTAACATTCAAAAAGGTCCCGCACTTGAACCTCAGCCAGATTGTCAATCCCCATTAAGCTAATTTCCTTCTCGTGTATATCAGATATTGATGAACTGGGTAACATTGGACTGGAAATGATGTCTTCATTTATATCATCATCCTTGTGGATAAAACCTGCATGCTGTTGCATGTCCCATAAATCTACAAGCACAACATTATAACAAGATCTAACTGCTGGACATATAATTCACTTACACTTCCAGGAGTCGGTCTATAGGCCTGTTGAATGTTGCCACTCCTCTGATCCATTGACTGGTTTTCATCATTAAGTCCAAAATAGGACTGTAAATAAGAAGAAACTTCCTTGCAGGATACAAAATGTTGTCCAGTAGGGCTGGAAAACACCAAGAGAACATTTCAGGCCTAGCAAGCAAGCAGATGGTAGGTGGAGTTTTGTGAAGAGGACAGAACAATGCATAAGTCCGAATACACAAATACATCAAAAATATTGAAAAGAAAAGGGGGAAAAAAAGGCCCAAATCAACTAGAGTTGCACCAGGTCTAATTATTGTAAAAATTGTTCCCATTGTGAAAGCAAGAGTATAGAAACACATGGCACAAATAAGGTTTGGGCAGCTCCCCTGCTAGGAATGCCTACAAATATTATAATCACTGATCTAGCACCAATTGAATAGAGAACCAGATTTGCCATCCAGAATCCTTCAACCACTGAAAAGTGAGATAATGGAAAACTGATGTACCCTTAAGCTTGGTTGAAATGATTTTCACAGCTTCCCACAGCACGATATGTGTGCTTTGACTTGTAATGGCAGCAATCGAAACAAATATAGACATTCCAATTGTAGAGGAACCAAAACCAAGGATAGTGACAATTAATTTATTTTCACACCAAAGATATCCTACTTCATAAATAATATTATCTGACAATCACCCCTACCTCCATTTTTAATTATTCAAACGGAAGGGGCAGGATAAGAACGTAAGTTAAGACATGTCAGAGCCCTGACAGGGTTAGACATCTAATTTATATTATCTTAGCAAACTAAAATTCTGACTTGACAAAACCAAAAAACAAAAAACAAAAAAAAAAAAAAACGTGACCACAAAATAATTATAAGTCCCCACATATGCATAATGTAAACTAATAATTGTTACTCAAGCATGCTGACTGAAAATCCTGCTTAAAGATTGCTAGTATAGTAAGAGCAGGAGACATGTCACAGATGTCCTCCTTAGCTAGGTCCAAGGAGGGGCCAACTCCAGTGAATTTACAATATGGGTATTCAACTTTTAAATATTTATTGTCAATTCAAGGTGCCCAAATGATATTATTTTTCTTGCTACAATGTAAATGGCCATCAGCTAGTTTCCCACTGGAAAATAATAATTAATAAGAACTGGGTTTGCAATAATAGCAGTTACTCCATTTTACAACGTGTTTTCATCCTTGCTGGCTATCATATTTACACACACTACCCATCTTTTTCTTTTTTTAAGGATATGCTTTCAAACAATATAAAATATCTCACGTAAGTGCCACAAAGATGCAGAGATGGGGTAATTAATACCCCCTACATGTCGCAGACCCAGGAGGATCAGCATTGCTTCATTAAAAATCCTGACTTTGTACCTACCCAAATCAAGCAAGTACCATCGCCACCATCCCAATAAGGGTGAGGCAGCTTTTAGGTATCTTTAAGCACTTAAATTCGCATATGTGATATATTGAATACTAAGACCAATAAAATTGGGCTGCTGCAGTGATCACCAACATTCTGAATGTAGAAACATATCTTCTAATTAAAAGGAGAGAGCACAGAGGCTTTGTTGACGATACCATTATCTTTTATGATCCCATAGTGCGTCAGCTTCGCTTTATACGTTGTATTCTCGTGTGTTTTCGAATCTATGTCAGGTCTAAGGATCAATCTGACTAAGAGCTGCTTTTTTCCAGTTGGGGTGATTCAGGGGTTAGATCTTCTGGCCAGCACTTTGGGCTGTAAAGTGGGATGTTTTCCCACATCTTATTTAGGTCTTCCGCTGGGAGCTAGTGCGCGTTCCATTGGGGTTTGGGATACGGTGGTTGAGAGGTTTCAGAGCAAGCTTTCAGGCTGGAAAGGCCGACTACTATCTAAAGGAGGTAGGTTCACCCTTATTAAAAGCTCTTTGGCCAATCTTCCCACCTATTTCATGTCCCTCTTCTCATTTCCGAAGACAGTGAGCAGAACATTGGAAAAGATCCAAAGGGACTTTCTTTGGGGTCATGAGGGAGATTGCAGGAAAATTCATCTTGTGGCGTGGGACAAAATAAAGAAGCCTCAGTCTTTAGGGGGCTTAGGGGTGAAGGACTTGAGAACTTTCAATAAAGCTCTCTTAAGAAAATCGTTATGGAAGTTTGGTGATAGTGATAAGTATCTTTGGAAGGAGATCATTGTGTCTAAGTATGGGAGTGATAGTGGGGTATGGAGTTCGGGCAGTGTTGAGGGGCCGATGGGTTGTGGGCTATGGGGCTACATCAGAAGAGAGTGGAGTCCTTTTAAGGAAAGATGTAAGTTTGTTATAAGAAAGGGGGATCGGGTGAAATTTTGGGATGATGTGTAGAGCAGGGTTATGCCTCTGAAGATGAAGTTCCCTAGGCTTTACAGTTTGGCTACCAACAAGTCGGCATGGGTTAGAGAGTATGTGGTGAGCACGGGAAATCTGCCTGTTTGGTCTCCTTCTTTTAGAAGAGATTTCTTTGATTGGGAGTTAGAGGAGGTGGGTTCATTTCTTAGTCACATCAACAATTTCCGAACAGTGGAAGGAAGAGAAGACCAGAGGATATGGATTCCAGATAAGCCTTCCTTTTCTGTGCACTCATTTTACAAGAGTTTGTTTGCTTCTGAAAGTACTCCCTTTCCTTGGAAGCTCATTTGGCTTTCAAAAGCCCCTCCCAAAGCCTCATCCTTCACTTAGGGAAGCTTCTTGGAAGGCCATTTTAACCGCGGAAAACATGATGAAAAGAGGTTTCCTAATGACTAGCAGATGCTATTTTTGTAAGAACAACGAAGAAAGAGTGGATCACGCGTCCCATGCACTGTCATGTCTTCCTGAAGCTACTGGAACCTTGTTCTTTCCCTGTTTGGATTCACATGGGTCATGCCAGAAACTGTCAAAGCCCTATTGTTAGCTTGGGAAGGGTGTATCCTTCCAAAAGAAAATAAGAGAATTTGGAGATTAGCTCCCACCTGCCTGATGTGGTGTCTTTGGAAAGAAAGAAACTAATCGTGTCTTTGAAGATCAGGAGCTTCCTACTCCCTATCTAAAAGATACCTTTTTGCACTTATTATTCTTTTGGGCCAAAGAGGCTTTTTCTGTAAACGTTTCTTCTTTTGTTGACTTTCTAGGGTCTTTAAGGCCATTGTAATTCTTCTTGGGGTTTTTCCCCTTTTGCCTTTCTCAGGCTTTTTATATAATCATTACTTATCAAAAAAAAAAAAGGAGAGAGCACGGACTTGTCCTTATAGATTAGCAATATATGTGTTTTTAATGGATCTCACAGTCATGGGGTTACTACAGAAATTTCACAAAGGATACAAGTATCCGTATTACCATCTCCCATTGTTTTAATGACAGAGACATATTTCCAACAACTTCATTTTATAAATAAAACTACAGTGTTTTCAGAAGTTGCGAGATAGATAAGAGCATACAGGTAACGGGTGTCCTTAATCCAATTTGACAAAAAAAACCTTTCTATAGAAATGAATACAATTTGTCCGTTGAATCCAACCTGTCTTAATTCTATGTTGCCCAAATAATTAAGAGAGGATAGATTAAGCGGAAGAGTGCTTCTGGTACATTGTGTGGTCACTGGTCGGTGTATATCACTAAAACTAAAAGAAAAATTTTATAGAATGGGACAAAATGTTAATACTGTTATGAAACATGTTCATAAAATGAGTGTGGCCAGAATGAGAAGAATGTATGGTCAAATAAGAAAAAAAAATTAGAAATGAATATATTCATAAAATGATGGAAGTAGCAATTATTGGAGATAAAATAAGAGAGAGTCAAAGGATAGAGGTTGGAGAAGGGGAAGATTAGATTAACTTAGAAGTAGGAGGTAATAAGAAACTAAATGATAATGTATGGTTTAATTGAGAGGATGTCTTTAGATAAACAATATTCATAAAACCGACCCCAATTAGTTGAGACAATGCTGAGTTGAGTTGAGTTTTTTTTATACCAAATTTTTTGAATAAATATTATCATCTTTGATAGCTCTCTTTCATGAATATAGACCTTGACATTACATTTGACCACTGTTTTATTGTGGCATTGTTCGTACTTCACAATATATTGTTGTTAATTGAAGATTTCAGTATCCTAATCTCGCTTTAAATAGAAGTACTTTGGCTTCAAAGAGGGTCTCCAAACATTTGGATTATCGGTCATGTTACGAGGGCATGTCAAAACATGTGAGGCACTCATGTCAAACGTGATACAAGATGACTAGGTATGGGATTTGAGTAGAACTGACCTGATATTTTGCTCACATCCTCGACATCTGTATTAGACAAAAATAGGTCTTATCAACAACCAACACCAGGATTCTACTGAAAGAATGTTTTCAGTGATGTATTTCGAGTTTTTGTTAGCATCTTTGCATGTAGAGTTGTTAATTACAGTTTCAAGAATATTTGCAGCCTTTACAATAAAATTCTCTCACCCCAAAGAATTATTTGGGGTTGGATGACTTGAGAAGAAGCTTGGGTAATATCTCCAAGGTCCTAGATTCAACTCCCACTCCAAGAGCTACTTACATGTCAAAAAAAAAAAATTATTAAGGGATTTACAACTTCTCTCGGTGCTTTTATATACATTCCAGAATTTAGGGGCCTCTGGTTAGCTTAGTTATGAGTGCACTATTAATGTTTATTTTTATCTCAAGGGTAACTAGATGGACATCTTTCTTTGGGTACATGGGTAGAGTGGGCTGCACAGGGGTGGGTAGTTTGGCCCTTATGGAGTTCTATTTTCAAAATGGTAGTACTCATAGGAAAACAACTCTAGTTTGGCCCTTATGGAGTTCTATTGTCAGAATGGTAGTAGTCATAGGAAAACAACTCTGACTTGAGAACAACTGCACGAAGATAAAACTTCTTATATGGTTATGCCTACATGGATAAAAGAAGGGGAAATTTTTTCTGAACATTCATATTCACGGAAAGGTATGAGATCTTCATGCCAAAAGTCAGGAAGAATGAGAACAAAATATTCCCAATATTACATATTTGCAACAAAAAAAAAAAAAATTGAAATATTCATCTCATCAATCATAAAAATAAACATAATGGCACTGATTCCAAAAAGGAGGTTGCAAGAACTTGAGGAGGTGAGGGCAGGAATAGTAGATTTTTACTTGGAGTTGTATGAAGAACCTAATGAGTGGAGACCAGATTTGGAGGATTTGAAATTTAATTTCCTTTCAGAGTCTGAAGCAGCCACGTTAGAAAGACCCTTTGAAGAGGAGGAAGTTATTGTGGCTTTAAAGAGCTATGAGGGAGATAAGGTGCCAAAGCCGGATGGATTCACTTTGATTTACAAGCATTGCTCAAGGGTGGTTAGGGAAGATGTGATGGCGGGGTTTTCTCACTTTCATGAGTTGTGTTCATTTGAAAGGAGTCTTAATTCTTATTTGTAAAAAAGAAGAAGTTGGAAAGCATAAAAGACTTTAGACCTATTAGCTTGGTGGGGAGTATGTATAAGCTAATGGCTAATGTTTGATCTTTGAGATTGAGAGCTGTCGTGGGCAGCATTATTTCTCCAAGTTAGAATGCTTTTGCGGTGGGGAGATAAGTCCTAGATGCAGTGTTGATTACTAACGAGTGCATTGATTCGAGGAGGAAAAGAAGGGATAGGGATGTGGTGTGCAAGCTCGATATTGAGAAAGTTGACGATCACGTAAATTAGAACTTTATTCTCTTCTTGCTTGCTTGGATTCAGTGTTGTGTTTCCAAAGTGTCATTCTCAATCTTGGTGAATCTCCTGCAGATTTTTTTTTGGTCTTCACAGGGTTTGAGACAAGGGGATCCTTTTGACACGGCCCGCACACAAATAAATAGACCCCACCTAGTTGGGCAAGTTTCTAGAAGCTTCTAGAGAATTATACACAGCTCTAGATAAAAGGGAACCTAGATTAGTCTAGAAAATTCTTAAATATTCATGTACATACTTGTATCTAGAATGTTCCATTTGAGGAGGTGGGAAGTTTCTAGAGAAATATCTAGAACTCTCCAACCACCTATAAATAGAGGGAGGCCTCATTTGGCCAAACCATCCAAGCAAGTGTAGCATCCAAGAGTTGTAAAGCTTACTTTGTGCAATACAAGTCCACTTAAGTGTTCAAGAGTGCTTCCTTCTTTCCTATCTTGGTGGTGTGCTTAAGGCTTACTTAAGGGTTCACTGAGTAAGGCGTGAAGCTTGAGTGCCGCACGGGTTGTGGGTTGAAACATTAAGCCCGTGACAGTTGGTATCAGAGCCAAGGTTACAAGGTGTGTGACTAAGGCAACGTCGGAGATGGCTACCACCTCGAATGTCATTGATCCTGTGGAGACTACTGTTAAGGAAAAGGAGGATCCTCGCATCACTGGTAGGAGGGGCAGGTCCAAGTCGAAAGACGTGACGGCTTCCATGGAGGCGCGGCTTGAGAGGATGGAATGGGCCGTGGCTGATATTGGCATGCAGCTAGAGGATGAGATCCCAAGTAGTGCTACTCTAGAGGCCGCGGTGGAGGACCTTAGAGGCGAGGCACTGGGAGCCTTGAACTCCATGGCTGACACACTTCGACAAGAGTTCCAGCGCCAACTCGACCAAGTGTTTGCGGAGCTGGCCTCATTCCGTGAGGAGATAAGGAAATGAAGGGAGATTGGGCCTTATGCAAAGAGGCAGTGGTCAATCGGGCTCATGTGGTTCGTGAGGCGCCAAAGGTGGATGCTCCAAAGCCCAAGGCCTATGACGGAAAGCGGGATGCGAAGGAGTTGGATACGTTCCTATGGAACATCGAGAGGTACCTCCGGCACTTGCGTGTGGAGGATGATGCTAGCAAGATCTCAACAGCTTCCTTGTTCCTAAGTGACAATGCTCTCTTGTGGCAGCGACGGCGAAGCACTGAAATAGAGCAAGGTACGCTCACCCTCGAGACTTGGAATGATTTTAAGCAGGATATTAAGTTGCACTTCTACCCCGAGAATGCTCGGTTTGAGGCCAAAGAACGCCTTCGATGGCTTAAACACAAGGGTACTATCCGGGAATATGTGTCGGAATTCACTAATCTCTTGTTTGAAATCCCGGATATCACCGAGGAAGATAAGTTTGTCTACTTTATGAGTGGCCTCCAACCCTGGGCTAAGCAAGAGCTGCAGCGTCGTAGTGTGCAAACCTTGTCTTCAGCTATAGCGGCTGCGGAGTCACTTATAGAGTTTAAAAAGAATGATAACAAAGCTAAGGGGCAGAAGAGCAACTATGGGAAAGGTGGGGGAGACAAGGAAGCCAAGGGGAAGTCCGACTTGGGGAAGTCGCCCTCTGGGAAGGACAAGAAAAGTGACAAGGGTAAGGATCAATCCAAGCCCAACAAGGCGTGCTACTTTTGTGATGGACCCCATTTCATTAGGGATTGTCCCAAGAGGAAGGCCCTTAATGCCCTAGCTTCTCAACAAGAAGAGGAAGATGATGCGGGAGAGGAGACAAGGGTAAGCTCACTCCAGATGCTAAATGCTGTGAAGACCAAGGCTGAGGCATCTAAGGCCCCGACCAAGGGACTTATGTATGTAGACACAGTGGTGAACGGGAACAAGTCTTGTGCCTTGGTAGACACAGGGGCAACACATAATTTTGTTGCGACAGATGAAGCTAAGAGACTAGGCCTCAAGATCACCAAGGAAGGCGGGTGGCTTAAAGCAGTCAACTCGGCCGCTAAACCGATCGATGGTGTGGTTCGTAGGGTAAAATTGTGTATCGGCTCATGGAGTGGAGTGGTAGATTTCTCAGTCATTCCCATGGATGATTACCCCATGGTGCTTGGCATGGACTTCATGGACAAGGTCAAGGCTTTCCCAGTTCCCTCCTCCAATGTCATGTGTATCGCTGAAGAAGGGACAACTTGCATGGTTCCAGTAACGAGACAAGCCAAGAGCGAGTCCAAGGTACTGTCGGCAATGCAATTCTCTAAGGGCTTGAAGAAATGGGAGTCTACCTACCTTGCGGCTTTGAAGACGGATGACTCCCCCCAAGGTGCTTCAGAGGAGATGCCCAAGGAGATAGAGTGGGTATTGGCCGAGTACAATGGATGTAATGCCTAAGGAGTTGCCCAAAAGATTACCACCTAAAAGGGAGGTGGATCATCAGATAGAGTTGGAGCCTGGGGCTAAGCCCCTTGCCAAGGCGCCATACCGCATGGCCCCACCGGAGTTAGAGGAGTTGAAGAAGCAATTGAAGGATTTACTTGATGCAGGCTTCATTCAACCGTCAAAGGCACCCTATGGAGCTCCAGTGCTATTCCAAAGGAAGCATGATGGGTCTTTGCGTCTATGCATTGATTATCGGGCACTCAACAAGGTGACTGTGAAGAACAAATACCCCATCCCACTAATAGCCAACTTGTTCGACCAACTTGGAGGAGCGAGGTACTTCACCAAACTCGACCTTCGCTCAGGGTATTATCAGGTGCGGATTGCTAAAGGGGATGAGCCCAAGACTACCTGTGTGACAAGGTACGGATCTTACGAGTTCCTTGTTATGCCCTTTGGTCTCACTAATGCGCCTACTACTTTCTGTACCTTGATGAACAAAATCTTCCATCCATACTTAGAAAAATTTGTAGTGGTATACTTGGATGACATTGTGGTATATAGCAAGACGCTGGAGGAGCATGTTCAGCACCTTAGAATTGTCTTCCAGATACTGCGGGAGAACGAGTTGTATGTGAAGAAGGAAAAATGCTCCTTCGCCCAAGAGGAAGTTAGCTTCTTGGGACACCAGATTAAGGATGGAAGACTTATGATGGATGGGGCCAAAGTTAGGGCTATACAAGAATGGGATCCGCCTACTAAAGTGTCGGAGTTGCGATCTTTTTTGGGACTCGTCAACTACTATAGGCGGTTCATTGAGGGGTATTCTTCTAAGGCTACACCCGTCACGGATCTCTTGAAGAAGGGCAAGACATGGGAGTGGTCTGCCCGAAGCCAGAATGCCTTTGAGGGATTGAAGAAGGCAATTATGGAGGAGCCAGTGTTGAGCTTACCAGATCTCAGCAAGCCATTTGAGCTTCACACTGATGCATCGAACTTGCTATTGGGAGAGTTCTTATGCAAGAAGGGCACCCTATAGCTTATGAGAGTCAGAAGCTCAACGACACGGAGAGGCGCTATACGGTACAAGAAAAGGAGATGTCTGCAATCATTCATTGCCTACGGGTTTGGCGACACTACTTACTTGGCTCCAAGTTTGTAGTAAAGACAGATAATGTGGCCACTAGCTACTTTCAGTCACAGAAGAAGCTTTCTCCAAAGCAAGCTAGGTGGCAGGTCTTCTTGGCGGAGTTCGACTATGAGTTGGAGTACAAACCCGGCAAGGCTAACTTAGTGGCAGATGCTCTAAGTAGAAAGGCTGAGTTCGCAGCTATGACACACCCGCAAAGCCCTCTTTTGGATCGGATTCGAGAAGGTTTGCAGCATGACCCTATGGCCAAGAGCATTATAGAGCTTACAAAGGAGGGCAAGACACGGCGATTTTGGCTAGAAGGGAACCTTCTCTACACAAAGGGGAACCGGATCTATGTGCCCAAGTGGGGAAGCTTGCGGAAGGAAATCTTAAAGGAGTGTCATGACTCCAAATGGGCAGGACATCTGGGGACTCATCGAACATTGGCTTTAGTTGGAGACACCTACTATTGGCCACAACTGAGGGATGACGTAGAGACATATGTGCGGACTTGTCTTGTTTGCCAACAAGACAAGGTGGAGCAGCAACATCCTGGAGGATTGTTGGAGTCCGCTTCCCATTCCAGAGAGACCTTGGGAGAGTGTCTCACTAGATTTCATTGTGGCACTACCCAAGTCAGAAGGGTGCGGGTCAATGATTGTGGTGGTTGACAGGTTCACCAAGTATGCAACTTTCATACCCGTCCCCAACGGACTACACGGCAGAAGAAGCAGCCCGGTTATTCTTCAAGCATGTGGTTAAGTATTGGGGAGTTCCGCGGTCTATAATGAGCGACAGAGACAAACGCTTCACCGGGCGGTTTTGGACGGAGCTCTTCAAAATGTTGGGATCGGAGCTGAACCTCTCTACAAGCTTTCACCCCCAAACGGATGGCCAGACAGAACGGGTGAATGCCTTGTTAGAGATATATTTGAGGCACTATGTGAGTGCCAACCAAAGGGATTGGGCAAAGTTGGATGTAGCCCAGTTCTCTTATAACTTACAGCACTCAGAGTCAACAGGGCATAGTCCTTTTGAGCTAACCACAGTGCAGCAACCCTTGACACCTAGCACAAGTCACGATAGGCTATATGGGGAGCAGTCCCGCAGCTTACAAAGTGGTCAAGGGCTGGCAGGACCAAAGAGAGTTGGCCCGCACTTATCTAGAGAAGGCAGCAAAGAAAATGAAAAAGTGGGCTGACCAAAAGCGAAGGCCAATGGAGTTCCAAACAGGAGACCTTGTCTTGCTCAAGCTACTACCCTCACAACACAAGAAGTTTCGAGGACATCATAAGGCGTTGTTGAGGCGATACGAGGGACCCCTCCCGGTGCTAAGGAAAGTGGGCAAGGCATCTTATCATTTGGAGCTGCCGTCGAACCTTAAGATTCACCCTGTCTTCCATGTAAGTAACTTGAAGCCATACCATGAAGACAAGGAGGAACCAAGTAGAGGAGAGTCAAAAAGAGCCCCGCCCATCGTCGCTACCTCATTCGATAAGGAAGTCGATTGCATACTCGCTGACAGGGAGGTGCGCAGGAGTGGGATTCCAAGGTACACGGAGTACTTTGTGAAGTGGAAAGACTTGCCAGAGTCTGAAGCAAGTTGGGAGTAAGAAGAATCCTTGTGGCAGTTCAAGGATCACATTCAACGCTTTAGAGACGAAGGCGCGACGAGGACGTCGCAAGGATAGGTGGGGGAGAATGACACGGCCCGCACACAAATAAATAGACCCCACCTAGTTGGGCAAGTTTCTAGAAGCTTCTAGAGAATTATACACAGCTCTAGATAAAAGGGAACCTAGATTAGTCTAGAGAATTCTTAAATATTCATGTACATACTTGTATCTAGAATGTTCCATTTGAGGAGGTGGGAACGTTCCATTTGAGGAGGTGAGAAGTTTCTAGAGAAAT
This sequence comes from Nyssa sinensis, assembly GCA_008638375.1. Lineage (NCBI taxonomy): Eukaryota > Viridiplantae > Streptophyta > Magnoliopsida > Cornales > Nyssaceae > Nyssa > Nyssa sinensis. The sequence goes on along the minus strand of CM018039.1, from coordinate 6,679,646 downwards.
ATCTAGAACTCTCCAACCACCTATAAATAGGGGGAGGCCTCATTTGGCCAAACCATCCAAGCAAGTGTAGCATCCAAGAGTTGTAAAGCTTACTTTGTGCAATACAAGTCCACTTTCCTTAAGTAGTTCAAGAGTGCTTCCTTCTTTCCTATCTTGGTGGTGTGCTTAAGGCTTACTTAAGGGTTCACGAGTAAGGCGTGAAGCTTGAATGCCTGCACGGGTTGTGGGTTGAAACATTAAGCCCGTGACAATTTGTCCCCCTTTCAGTTTGTGATAGTGATGGAGGCCTTTAGCATGATGTTCAAAAGAGCTATTTCTGGGAGCTTGATGCGAGGTTTCATTATTGAGGATGGTGGAGGGAGGAAGATGGAGATTTCTCATCTCATATTTGCAGAACCATCATTATTTTTTGTGGCGGAGGAGATGCAACTTAGACCATTGAGATGCATTTTAGTTTGCTTCGAGGCAATTTAGGGTTGAGAGTTAATTTGAATAAAAATAAAATTATTCTAGTAGGAGAAGTAGGGGACAGAGGAGTTGGTTCGGGGAATGGGTCAAAGTATCTTGGACTAACTTTGGGTGTTTCAGTTAGATCGGTTGGGGTGTGGGATGCCGTTATTCAAAGATTCCAAAGATGCCTAGCAGATGGAAACGTCAATATCTCTCAAAGGGGGAAGAATTACTCTCATTAAAAGCATTCTAGCAAATCTTTCCACGTATTACATGTCTTTATTTCCAATGCCTACTAAAATAAGGAAGACATTAGAGAAGCTTTAAATGGATTTTTTGTGCAGTGGCAAGGAGGAAGAGAGAATAATTCATTTGGTTAGTTGGGATAAGGTGAAACTTCCCTTAGTTGAAAGAGGGTTGGGACTCAAAAATTTGAAACTACTTAATTAAGCTATATTGGGGAAATGGATGTGGTAGTTCATGGTGGAGGACTAGGCTATGTGAAGGAATCTGATTTCCACAAAATATGGGTGAAGGAGGGGGGGATGGTTCTCTAGGGAGGTCATGGAGGCTTATGGGTATGGGATGTGGAAAGGATGATTTTGTGTAGCATGTTAGATTTGATGTAGGAGAAGGCTTTAGCGTGAGGTTTTGGATAGATTCTTGGTATGGTGATGTACTATGAAGGAAAAGTTTCAAAAAAGTTACTAATCTTTACAACATTGCCTTGGACAAAAAGATTTGATTGCAGATTGTATTATTGAGTTAGGGTAGCAAAGGATTTGGAGTCCTTGCTTCAAAAGGAACTTTTTTTGATTGGGAGGTGGGGGAGGTAATGGAATTATTAAGTAGGGTTAACTTCATTGAGCAAAGAGAGGACGGGATAAAAATTGCCTAGGCCATACCCGCCTGAACCCAGATAGTTGGTTGCTCGAGCACCTAGGCACCCAATTCGCTTGGGCAACAAATTGTTGTCATTAGCCAAATTTCACATTTTAATACATAATAATTCTCTATTTCATTATTATATTTGTTCTTAGGGGTTGAATATATCTACAAACCTTGAATTAGTGAATAAATGAGGTTAAATTAACGAAAAGATTGAAAATATACCAAACATTGATTATTTGTACTTGATACCCTTATAGATAAAGTAACCTCTTATTCTATTTACATGTTATATCTCCTTATAAAATTATGCTAATGTTAATTGATCCCCCAACTACTTATCTTATGTTGTCAAAGTAAAACAAAATGCATCTATGACCCATTTAATGATCATTACTTTAGATTTTTATCATGTCTGTTCAATATTACTTTTAAAATTATCAATAGATTTTATTATCTAAATGGGTTAACTTTCATTCAAGTGTTTTCTATTGCATTATCCATTCTATTTGATTTATTTGTATATGCTAAAATGTTTGTACAAATCAAAATATATTTTTGTTTGTTAGCACAAAATAATATTATTAATACATAGTTGCTGGTTTGTTTTTTTTTTTTTGATATTTTTATGTAGAAATAAGAATGTTTTCTTTATTAATTTAATTTCTTATAAATAACATGAATTGTATGAAATTATGAGTTAAAAAAATGATTATATTACTTTTGTAGCATGTCTTTTTGTTGGGTGGTAGCCTAGGCAGTAAATTAGGTATATCGCTTAGGCAATTTGACTACTATGATTCTCACGGCAAAGAATCTTCAAAGGAAAGGATTTCATATTCCGAGCCATCGTATTTATAGATTTGCACTCCTTGGATGCCTTTTTTACAATACAATTACTCTTTACATATTATAAATACAATTACTCTTACATATTATAAATACAATTACTCTTTACATATTATAAATACAATTACTCTTTACATATTATAAATAAAAATAAATAAAAGACATTGGTTCCAACTTTGAGGAACAAGGCAGCAACAAACAATCATTGTCATGGATCACCTACCTCCCATGATTCTACAAATAATGGCTCAACTTACCATCATCAAATACTTTGTTCTTCAACAAAACTCACAAAACCTATAATCAAAAGAAGTTTCACGACGAGTCGAACACCCAACAGAATAATGAGAATTCTCAAGATGACTGATAAACAATTTTAACATCCCTTTCTAACATAGAGAAGCACAAAGCTCTAGAAGACAGCTAACAAAGGCAAATTTCCATCCAAATAGTACACATTCCACAAAAAGACTCCAAACCCAAACAGTTCATTCGGACAAGAGTAGGGATAGGAGAGGGTAGGTTAATTCTTCCTTCATGTTTAGATGACTAATAGAGGGAGAGGAGGGAAAAGGCTCCAAAATTATATAGAAGAATAATGAAAAGAATGGAGTGTTCAATTATGAGAGTAAAAATGGCAAAATAAGAATTCTTTATTTTTTATTTTTTTTTGTTTGGGGGACAGGTAATCACTAACTCCCTAATCCTTTCTCTCCATCTCCTCTCACTCTTGGAAGGAGAACAAGTGGACTTAAGTCCCTCCCTCTCCTTTCCTTTCATTTTTTATTTTTAAACCAAACATAAAATAACATATCCTTTCTTTCCCACTGCTTCACTACTCAACAACAATGACTACATAAAACTGAAGCAACAAGATATAAACAGGCACCAAATTATTTGATTCAGTTCAGGTTGAAACACAGGATTCCACCCAGCAAACTATGAATATCAGCTTAATATTGATAAGTAAGGTATTTGCGTGCATGTACAAGCCTTGATAAAATATCAGATTCATTCCAAATTAAACGTCTTGATAATAGAATAATTCAAAACAATTACAGACGAAAAATGATATACATATATATAAGCAACAACTAATAACAAGAAGGCCACCTTACGTATCTGCGGCAGTACACTGACACCCGGCCTTCTCGCCTCCTCAGACCCAGCAAAAGTTTCCAACCGATCGGCAATGCGTCTCCAAATTCAGTGGCATCGACAATCTTCCTCTTCTTCCTCCTACTACCCCACTGTCCCTCCAAGTTCCTCAAAAACCCTAACACCTCCTCTTCAGTCTCCAAACCAACAGTCCTTCCCCTTCAATTCCGCACCGTACAGATCATCCCCAGTCTCCAACGCAGCAAGATCAACCGCCAGCACCGTTCCTGTTCACAATCTCCAATTCAACACCACTGCCGTTTTCTTGCCCCTTCGGCTTAGTTTTCCGCCCCCTCTTTCTCTTTCTCTCACTGGAGTGAACTACAATTTGCATATCTTGGGCACCTAATCCTACCTGTGTATCTATATCTATTATTTCAGGAACTGCCTTGGCATTACCGGAAACAACCACTGCTAGTTGCAAATGGTTAGTAGTTGAATTTGAATGGCTGTCCTCGCCGATGAGCTGTTTGAGGAAATTGACGATGGATTTGTTCTCTCCGCTCTCAGGGTCGTCGGAGGGGGGAGAGGGAGGGGGCTTGGGGGTGGGAAGGAGGCAGGGGAGGCGGCAGCGGTGGCCAGCGGCAGTAGAGTCGGGTTGGCGGGGAGCGAGGCGGAGGCGGGAGTACGTCTGGCGACGGCTGCCGGCGCTCTCATTGAAAAGAGTTCGGTCGATTTGGGGGACAACAACGTCATCGGTGCGGTGGAGATCGAATGCGGCGTCGGAGCAGAGGGATAGGGCGTGGAGCTCTGACTGGGAGAGTTTGCTGATGTCGATGTGAGTAAGGGACTCTAGCTTGGGGCCGGATGGCGCAGCCGCCACCATTTTTCTGTAGAATACAACTGGGAAGAAGTGTAAAGAGTCTAGAGAGGAATCGGGGCAGCAACTTGGAAGAGCGAAGAAGAGAAGAGAGAGTAGCAGGTGGTGCTGGCAATGGCAGGTGTTACAGGTGTCATGTCTGAGATCTGAACAAGGAACAGAGATATAAACTCCAAACTAGGTCTTGTCTCAATTCTAATTTGTCGAAATATTTACCAACATTTTTTAAAAAACTTTATTACAAAATATAGGGTTGTTTTGATTTAATAAATTAAATTCATTTTATAAAAATATTATTTGAAAAATATAATTTTATTTTTAAAAATATTTTTTCAAATGACGCTTTCATGTTAAAGCATGTCTTCAAATAACATTTTCACTTAAAAGTACTATTTTGCTGATCGATTTCACTTAAAAATATTATTTTACTGTTTGAGAATATGATCGAACGATAAAAACGTTGAAAATAAAATTTAAACGTATCAAATTCAAATCTCCATTTTTCAATTAATGGCAACTAAAAATTAAAAAGTAAGTATGACTATCACAGGAAAAGGAATTTCATCTAATGCGCGTAGATTAGCACAGAATACCTGATCGATACATAAAAATAAAAAATAAAAAAATCCATCACATTAATACTTTTATTATAAAAACAAATTATTTCAAGTAATGTTTTTAAATGAAAATATCATTTTAAAAAGATTTATAAAATAATTACATTTGATAAATAAAATTCATTCAACATTAAATTGGTGTTTAAAGTTTTTTTTAACTCTACTTTCGTATTAAATTCTGATAGAATTTTTAACATTTAAGGGTTTCTGTAATGTATTTTATTTTTAATTAAAAAAATTATCAAAAGATATTCATGCATGTCGCCATAGATGGAAATTCCTCCTTTCTAATAAAATTGTAAAGCATATAACTATATTCAAAATAAAATTTGTAAAAACAAAATCATACAAAATGGTAAATTGTACTCTTTTTATACTATTGTAGTTCTAATATGTTGCTTTAAATAGTGATTTTAGTCAATTACATGTGATTCCTAATTCCACTAGTAATAATTTAGTATTGTTTATCTATTCAAAATACACTACTACAATTTAGATAACATTTTAATATAAAAAATTTGTTCATAAACCAAATTATAAAATTAAAAAAAAATAAAAAAATTTGTTTTTGTTTGTATATATATGATTGTTTTAAACAAGTTTGAATTTTTAAATTGATATTTTTAAACATAATTTTTTATAATGTAATATTTTGTCATCAAAGACGATAAATTTGATCTTAAAATACTATATAAAAATGAATTAGATCGTTCAGTTTAAAAATACTAATAGCCGTAAAATTATTGATGTATTTATATTTTGGACCAGTAAATATTTTTGATAAAAATATTTTGGCTAAATAGTTATGATTTTATATAATTTTTGTTTTATTTTATTTTAGAATTGATAAAGTGAAAATCTTTGGTAAGAAATAATCATTGTCCAAGTTTATTTGTTTTTCTTAAGACCATCATAGAACTTATTTTCAAAATTATGAAATTTATTTTTTATAATAAAGACAAAATAAAAAAAATTGGTAACAATATATGTTTTATTAAAAAGGAAATGGTCAAAATATAGTTAGGAAAAAAATAGCATGCCTAAAATGTTTACAATAAATGTTGCATAATCATCTTTTATTTCTTATTTTTAACCAAGCAAGGACATTCCAATTCTACTTAATATTATTTTTTTAAAGAAATTATTTTGCTTTTGAGAGAAATTATAAAATTTTGGTTTGGAAGTTAAATTATGATCACCATGCAACCAACAACATAGTAGCTAGGTTCAAAAAATGTTTGAAAGCATAAAAGTAAAAAAGAAAAAAGAAAAAAAAAGGCCCTATGTTGGGTTGAAATATGCAAAGTGAATAAAAGAAAAAATGAAGAACAAAAATTAACCTATTCCCTGTATTGAAATGGATGTGAAAGGCCTTTGTTCGGTATAGACTATAGAGTGATTTTGGTATTCGGGGTGGAATTTGGTTAGGATAAAACTTGGGCCGTAGAGGCTCGAGTTTAGATATGTCTAAGTTTAATTTAAAATTTAAAATAGTTAAACTGTACTTGACGTTGAATGCAAACAACTTAACTTGAACTTGATCCAAATTAAAATTCATCAGTATCAGATTCAACCCGAACCCGATTATTAATTTAATTTTTAGATTTCATTCACGATTTATTTAATAAATTATTTTTTTTCCTATTTTAATTTTACACTAAGCTCAAATAATATCTCTCTCAAATTCTTCTTCTAAAAAAAATCAAAAACAGTTGAAATAATTCTTTTAACATAATTTAATTTTAAAAAAATGTTAAAGGTGAATAAGTTTTTGAAATTATAAAAATATAAATAGTAATTTTTGTATGGAATTCCCACTAATCTATTGATGGATTAGTAAAGTATAAAAATATGATTATAAAAAATATTAAATTTGGGTGTGAGTTGGATTCGGATTTTCAAATTCATAACCCAAATCAAATCATTAATTTATATCAGACTTGAATTGTTTTACTCGAAAGGAAGCAAATCTAATAGAGAAGGAAAATTCAAAGTGTAAAAAATGAAACTCAAGACTTAAAAGATTTGAAACCGACTCGAATTGGTCTACCCAAATTACACTCCTAAAATTTGGGAAGCCCCAACCCAAACCAAATCATAATTTATATCGGACTTTGAATTGTTTTATTCCAAAGGAATCAAATCAAATAGAGAAGGAAAATTTAAAATGTAAAAAATGAAACTCAAGATTTAAAAGATTGGACCGGACTCGAGTTTGATTAACTCAAATTGCACCCCTAGAACTTGGGAAGTCTCAATCCAAACCAAATCATAATTTATATCGAACTTAAATTGTTTTACTCCAAAAGAAGCAAATCAAATAGAGAAGAAAATTTAAAGTGTAAAAAATAAAACTCAAAATTTAAAAAATTCAGATCGGACTCGAATTGGTCTACCCAAATTACACCTCTAGAATTTGGGTGAATTGTTTTACTCCAAAGGAAGCAAATCAAAATAGAGAAATAAAACTGAAAATGTAAAAAATAAAACTCACGATTTAAAAAATTGGACCGGCTTCGAATTAATCTACCCAAATTACACCTCTAGAATTTGGGTTAATGAGCCTTATGGCCGAAGTCATTAATTAAAAATGGAAAAAACAAAAATCCGACCTGCCGGATTCGAACCAGCGACCTAAGGATGGCTGGAGGCTTAACCCACTACAGTCCTCCGCTCTACCAACTGAGCTAAGGTCGGATTGATATCAAATTACACATCACAATTATATAGATATTATTTTTATATTGAAACAAGTACACTTTGTTGATGCTAAGATTCTCCGCCCACTCTCTCTCCGTTGCGTATGTGCCAATCTTAGGTTTTTTCTTAGCTCAATGTGGTTGTGTCCCATGATCAAGGCTCTTGCCAAATTACTTCAATGCAGCAGATTCTGTCTCTTTGGCTCAACTTAGCTTTTAAAATGGACGATTTTAAGTTTAAAATATATTTCTTTTAATAAACTTGTTGTTCGTTTTAGCTTATGAATTGTATTTTTTAAGATGATAACAAATTTAAAATGGACATTATGATTAAATTACTAGAAAATATTTTTTTAAATCATATTTTTTTTACCGTTCATCAGAACAAAACCTTAAAATCTTACCTATAATTTATTAATTATAGGTATTTAGAGTTTCTTAAGTCATAAACGAGAGTAATTACTCAGTGATATTTTAAAACAATGGTTTCAAGAGTTAGATTAAAAACTACCCGTATAATAGTATATTATAAATATACATGTGACTTATCATTTAGTTATTGAAAATTTGAAACCATTGGATGGATAGCATTGAAATTTTTTTCATAAACAACTGACTTTTCTCAATATCAAAAAATAAATTTTCAAAAATTTGAGAGAACAAAATTTTTAATATATTCTTTTGATCATATTTTTGTATTACCTTACTCAATGTGTTTTTTTTATAGGTCGATTAGGGGTAATATAGATCAGTTTACGTGCATCATGTAACACCCCGACTTTGCGTAATTCATAATGAGTGTTAATTATTAATTAATAACCGGCTTATAGAATGATTAGGGAATTAATTATGATCCCGACGGTCGCTATGGACCGATTAAATAATCAAATATGTCTGGGGGAAAAGGGTATGATACCCAAACCCAATTACTGGTTAAATCGATAAAATAATGCCGTTTTAACACCAACGGAACCCGAATTAGCTAACCCGGAAATCCCGAATGATTAATAAATGACACGGAACCTCTGACACTGAAGAATACTGAAATACGGAACTCTCGGAACAAACCGCGTCGAAAAATGAGTTACGGAATGAAAGTTACGAAGGAAACACTGAAACTGAATTACTGCGCAACCAAACGTGGCCTTAACCGAAAAATGTGGAAAAATGGCCAAATGGGAGGCCAAGGGAATTGAACCCTTGACCTTTGAGTGGAAAGAAACCTCATCCAAAAATTACCAACTACGCTAGTGGAGTCTTTCTGTACCAATGCACAATGAAATGTATATACATACAAATCTGAATAGGCCACCTCCCAAGTGACCAATGAACAAGCATGCAACACATCAGCATGCATCACCCTATGCCCCTTAGGCTATCATGCCTACACACCACATGATGACCCCTCCCCCAACCCAAATGCATGCAAGCCAATGATGGTATATCTCACAAATCAATAACCATTTCATATGTGATATATGGTGATGGTGAGATCAGAAATTGGGGGTTTGATATACTGATACAGAGAAGGTGATAAGGGAGAACTGATCTGTTAAGAGAGAGAAGCCATGTGAGGTCAAACATGGTGTGGTGTGTACAACTTAGGTGTAAACATGCATGTGTATGTCCTCAATGCGATGCAAAAAGAGGAGGACTGAGGGCACGACTGTACTGGAAGGTCCCAGAAACTGGATCCGAACCATGGAGAGGAACAGTGGTCGTTTTATGAGGTAAACACAAAAAACTGTTAAAATTTTCTGTTTGGATTTTTACTACGGTTTTGACTTTATGGAGCCATATAGACTGCACATGTGAGCTTCTGTGAGACTTTAGAACTGTTCCGAATTGATTGGGAGGGTCGAATAGGGTAGGAAACACCAAACCGAGCCCAGGCCGCCATGGACGACCTCCAGTTGCAGGTCTGAATTGACCTCAACTAAATCACATTCTGAATGTTCGGGTCTGTTCTAGACCCTTCGAGGTTCTCAAATATCTAGTTTAGCGACCCAAAATCAAACCGAAAGACCCTCAAAACCGCAGATGCAGGTCTCGGGTTTGAAACCCAGACCTTGTAATCGACTCCTACACTGAATGTTCGTAATAAGGACCTCAAGCCCATGATACAAGGATCATTTGGAGACAAACCGCATCAGTTTTGGTGGAGAAACGAGGGTTTAATAGCCAAATTATTGTTTCGGCTATTCCTCCATATATCAAGCTATTGGGCTTGATTCGAAGCGTGAAATCGATGCCAAAGAGTTGGCATGACCATCAGGAGCCATTTGGGGCCAAATCAGATTGAAAACAGCCCTTGAAACATCACGAAATAGAAGAAGAAAATCTGCAGAAGTAGGGCTACAGTACGTGGAAGGATTGGGGAAGATGGAGTCAACTCGCGATTCCAACCGAGTTGGCGAGTCGACTCGGACGCGTGTCGGCCTGTGAGGCTGCCACCGAAATAATAAAACTGCGCCGTTTTGGGTGTAGATTGATTTGTTTAAAATCAAATCCGGCCTGTTTGGGTACGGTGATAACAAATTAAAATTTGAAACTAGACAAATCCTGAACACGGATAAGGGGGATATGTTATCCCGATTTTCTGAGGGTCACCAACCGTTTGGTTCACAGTGATTTGGACCGGTTCACTTGGTGAACCCCTGAACCCTACGGTTTGAACCCCTAAATTATGAAATTATGTTTTGACCCCCAAATACTTTCTGAAAATTACGGATTTGTCCCCAACTGTTTTAAAGAATTATACAGTGGCCCAAATTTCTGAGAAACTGTTCAATTAAGCCCTGACAAATTAATTAAATAATAAAATAATTATTTTATTATTTTATCAATTAGGTAAAATTACGATTTTACCCCTGGACATTTAATATGTCAAACGGAGTCCAAATAAATTAAATAAATAGTGTATTTTCACTATTTCAAACATTCCAGACTCAATGGTACCGTCCGATTTTGGAAATACAGTACCAAAAAATACAGACCTGTAAGTGATAAATTACTGTACTGCCCCTGATGGCACCAGACCCAAATAAAAATAAAAGACAGTCTATTTTGACTATGTCGGGCTTTCTGAACTCAACGGTGAGGTCCGTTTAACGAACCGAAGTCCCGAAAAATACACACACATAAATTGTAAAATGACTGAACTGCCCCTAGTGATACCCAGGGCAGATTAAACATAAAAGATAGTCCAAATTAATTATGTCGGACACTCTGGACCCAACGGTGAGGTCCATTTTATGAACTGACGTGCCAAAAAATATGACACGTGAAATTACCAAATTACCCCTGATACTGTACAAGACCTAAATGAAGTCCGATTGGGACGAAACTGATACCGGCAGGAGCCCAGACACTGGTGAGACTGTATACTTGATTAGATGACGAATCGGGGTCAGAATTACACAAAACGTAAAATGACCAAAATACCCCTGAGCACTGTAAGTGCAAAGTAGAGGTCGAATAAAGGTCAAACTGATCTGATAAATTATCATAAAGATAATTATGAACACTGAAGGGCTAAATAAGACTCCGAAACAGTTAACGCGTAAAACGAGAAACGACTAATGTGTCCTGATGACCAAAAGCAGATACCAAACGAAGTCCAAAGGACTTAGAAAATCATATCTAAGATATGTGGACTATTCTGAGGACCACGATAGGGTCCGGGACAAGAATGGACAAATTACCATTTTGTCCCTAAGGCTAAATAAGCACTTAACTGATAGCGATTCAAGTCTAAAAGAGTTAGAACTTCATGAATACGATATATGGGATATTCTGAGAACCACGACTGGGTCCGGGGCAAGAATAACAAAATTACCATCTTGCCCCTATGGTTAAAATAAGAACCTAACTGATACCGATTGGAGTCTAAAAGACGTAGAACTATATATTTAAGATATAAAGACTATTCTGAGGGCCTTGACAGGGTCTAGGGCAAGAGTGATAAAATGACCATTTTGCCCCTAAGGCTGAAGAAGTAACTGGCTGATGACGATTGAAGTCTAAATGACTTGGGTTATAATCCTAATGACTGCTAAGCCTAATTTAAGAATAAAATAGCCCCGGATGAAACCCGATGAGAGGGCGATAGGCTACTAGGCTATCTTAGGTAAACCGATAGATACCTAAGATGACAAATGAGACCTGAATGGATGAGTTCTGATCTGTATATGATTGATGATTATTGTTCAGGATATACATGGAGATGCCTGACGTATCTGGAGGTTATTGGATTGTTTGCGCAAGGAGATAACCGTAACAGTTTGTGAGTAACCTGGAACTTCTGACTTGGAGTATAAGTACACCGTCTAGTTACTGTATTTTGATTTACTGTACTGTTTTGTATGCTGTACTGTCTGAATGCATACTTTTTTATACTGCATTACACGTAACATGATTTTGTACTGTCCTGCTCTCCTGTTCAGTTCGGGTCTGTCTTGTTCTGTTGTATGGTCTGTCCTGGTTTTATTCTGTACTCTTGCGTCTTGTGAGTAAACCTGACTCCTGAATTGGTGTATAAGTTCTGTCTAGATACTGTATTTTGAAGCACTGTACTGTTTTGAATGTTATACTGTTTAATAAAAAAAAAAAAGCATATATTTAAAGTAGCATATGCCTTGTCCTGATTGATATTGTACCAGTTTGTTCCGTCCTGTTCAATTCCGATATGTCTTGTTCTGATAGATGTATTGTTCCGTTTTGTTCCGACATGTTCAGTTTCGATATGTCTTGATCTGATTGATGTATTGTTTCGTTTTGTTCCGTCATGTTCAGTTCTGATATGACTTGTCCTGATTGATATTGTTTCGTTTTGTTTCGTCATGTTCAGTTCCGATATGACTTGTCCTGATTGATATTGTTTCGTTTGTTCCGTCATGTCCAGTTTCGATATGACTTGTCCTGATTGATATTGTTTCGTTTTGTTCCGATATGTTCAGTTCCAATATGTCTTGATCTGATTGATATTGTTTCGTTTTGTTCCGATATGTTCAGTTCCGATATGACTTGTCCTGATTGATATTGTTTCGATTTGTTCCGTCATGTCCAGTTCCGATATGTCTTGATCTGATTGATATATTGTTTCGTTTTGTTCCGTCATGTTCAGTTCCGATATGACTTGTCCTGATTGATATTGTTTCGATTTGTTCCGTCATGTCCAGTTCCGATATGTCTTGATCTGATTGATATTGTTTCGTTTTGTTCCGTCATGTTTAGTTCCGATATGACTTGTCCTAATTGATATTGTTTCGATTTGTTCCGTCATGTCCAGTTCCGAATGTCTTGATCTGATTGATATATTGTTTCGTTTTGTTCCGTCATGTTCAGTTCCGATATGACTTGTCCTGATTGATATTGTTTCGATTTGTTCCGTCATGTCCAGTTCCGATATGACTTGTTCTGATTGATATTGTTTCGTTTTGTTCCGATATGTTCAGTTCCGATATGTCTTGATCCGATTGATATATTGTTTCATTTTGTTCCATCATGTTCAGTTCCGATATGACTTGACCTGATTGATGTTGTGCCGTTTTGATCCGTCATGTTCAGTTTCGATATGTCTTGTTCTGATTGATGTATTGCTCTGCTTTGTTCCGTTATGATCCGTCCTGTTATGCCTCTGTCCTTGATTATGCCTGTGACTTGAACTAGTGTTTTGCTCCGTCTGATCCCGTTATGTACCGTCCGTTGATAATCTGTCTGTCTTGATTGATATATGGTCCAGTTCCGTTATGATCTGTCCGAATTCTTGACTTGGTTTATAAGTTACTGCATAGATACTGTATTTTGATGCACTGTACGGTTTTAAAAGTTAAACTCTCTGAATGCATGTTTTTAAATGCAAACTTTTATACTGTATTGTACGCGGCATGATTTTGTCCCGTCCTACTATTATTTTGTTCGGTCTGTCTTGTTCCGTTTTATGGTCTATCTGATTTTGTTCTGCTATGATGTGTCTGACTCTGGGTACCATTCGGATTATGAGCGGTCTGGCATAAGTAGGCTTGATTACGCGCCTAACTAATATATTATTGTTATGCCCTGCTATGTTCCGCCCAGTACTGATCTGTTCTGATATTTGAATTAATTGCCTATACTCTCATTGATATTGGCATCATGCACTGTTCCGTCTGTTCTGATTTGTTGTTCCGTTTAGTTCAGTCCTGCTTTATTCTACTGAAACTGCATTTAAAGTAGATTTATAAAACTGCTATTTCAGAAACAACTGAACTGCCCTTGTGCTTTGTAAACAAGAAATGGTTTTGAAACCCTTGACAGGGAACCTGTGTTACTCATTGGGCTTTTCGAAGCTCACCCCATTCCCTAACATTTTTCAGGAATAATATCTGTTGGATCTGATGACACTGATCTGTGGAGACTGGATTACTGAGGATTGAATCTGTTTAATCAGGTGAGTGATGTAATACGACTGACTTGACTGATATGTACTAGATATAGACATGGCTCATGGATTTAAACGGTACTCTAGAGATTATAGTTATGCTCTGTTGTTATATGTTGGATTATAAATATGCTCTGAGGTTAGAATTGTTAGCTGTTGGATTTTAGACTGGCTCTGTGGTACATAACCTTACAGTGAATACATGAGTTGCATTCCCTTGACAAAAAAAAAAGGTTTTAAATTCCGCTGCATCTGACCCTACAGTCGGAGTGCAATTCACTGGAAAGTTCAGAAATTGCCTTCGGTTGGTCGCGTGGCGGCTGACTGGCATCACGTTCTCGACATCCGCGTAGGGTGGGGTTCGGGATGTGACACATCATACCAAGTTTTCTTTCTATGAAGACCAAACCTATCTTTTAAATTATAACTGCCAACAATGAACGCAAAGGGAACTGAAACTCGAGATATTTAGATTTTATTCTCAACATCTTCATTTTAGTTAAATTCATTTTATAAACACACAATTTGTTAATTATCTAATATTTTGTTTCATACAACATAATTGATATAATAGCTATTTTATAAAACAAATTCTTCTAATTTTATAAGCATTCTTCAATAACATAATATATACCCTTCAAAATTTATCCATTTAGCGCTATTAGAACTTTTGCAATACTAAATGTCATTTCATCATTGTTAAATTTATAACTTGGTATTGCTATAGTATAAAAATGTCAAATTTTAACAACTTTACTCAATTTGTTTTATTTGAGTTGAACGCAACAATAAAAATGTTGCATAAATGATAATCAAGTGTCGAATCTATCTCATTTCTTTTTTAAATTTGCTTTACTTTAGCAACAATAGAAATGTGAATCCCATCTTATATAACTGTATTCCAATGAAATGAAACTAGACAAATGTGGACTGCTTCATTTTCTTTTAAAATTTTAAGATGTCATTTTTTAGCATAATCACTATTTTTCTTCCAAATATGAAATAAATAATAGTCGAGTGTGGACCCCACCCAACTTTCTTTTAAAATTTACTTGGACAGAACGCAACAACATAAATGTAGAATAAATGATAGTCAAGTATGGATTCCACTATATTTTTTTTTTTGAAATTTCTTTTGCTTGACCTGACGTAATAATAGAAATATCAACCTCATCTCATACAACTGTATTTCAATGAAACGACACTAGCTGCTCTTAATGTTAAATACAATATTGAAAATGACATTATTATTTTTTTAGCAAGTCAAATAGCATCTCATCATAGTAGTAATTTCTAAATCAATGCCAAATTTTAAAATTGACACATCAAATAATATAGGCATTAAAATTGCTCTTACTGCCATTTAATTTGTGACATGTTATTAAAATATCATCCAACTAAGTGGATTATTGGACGCGAGAGGGCGCATAAATTAAGTCTGAACTTGTTTCGTGTGCCATGTTTCTTCTTGTTGTTATACCTCAAAGGTTCAAACAAAACTCGAGTCATTCACATCATTGAGGCAGCTCAACCATTAAACCCACAAAATAATCACTTTATGTTCCATTTATAAAAGTGACCTAAATTTTACGTGTTTATACTATAATGTAAATAGAAGTCTAATGTTAATAAAAGTTTAATTTCATAAAAAATGTCCATAAAATAGTCCAAAAAGAATTCAATTTTATTTATACAATTGTTCAATTATGTAAGAACTCTATTATTAGATTTTATTCACAAACATATTCATCTCTCTTATTAAAAATATTATAATATATATATAAATAAAATATTAAAATATAAAAGACCATAGTTAAGATTGTTTGCTTTGGACCTCAAATTATATTCGACCGACCCAGCACATCCCCATGTCATTTATGAATTGGATACCAAGTCGATAGCCTAGGTGACGAATTAGGTACTATGTCCAACTTTATATGAAAAAATATTCGTCAATCCCAAATCATTGGTCTATAAAAAAATAATGTTACTGTAAACTCGAGTTTATATAATACACAATTTTTTAATTGTTGAATGATTTAGGGATTTAATTTTTATTTATTCTTACTGGTGTGTCCAAAATAATCTTAGCACACAAATGATGACATGTGGACAAAATTAAATCACAAAGAGCGGTGTCTAATATTGACACTTTAAAAGACAAGTTAGAGGAAGTGACGGATATCACCTTTCTATACTATACCGAGTACTAGGAACTAGCAAACTCATATATTCGTTCCCAAACTACAATGTAAAGTTTAATGAGGAAATTGTCACAAAAGAGATAGCCACAACTCCGATTCTCTCTCCATCCAAATCTTATAAGGAATAGTATATGCAAAGAATGGCAATACGAGACTGAAAGATGCGCCTTAATTCTTGGCCGAAGTTACCGTTTTAACCTCTCCTAAATTCAACTGACTTAGTTATCAAAAAATTCTTTATCGAACCTTCTCAGGTGACTTTTAATCATTATGTTTTGTAGGTTTACAATCGAGGAACTTTCCACCGTTGATTCCATTGTCTGAAAATTAACTACAATACTAATAAATTCACTCTCTAGTTCTTAAACTATTTAGTGATTAGAACACTTGACCTCGTATAAGTTCAAACTTGTAATGGTATTATTTTATATAAAATGTGTATGTGTCATGTATTTATTGACTTATGTCATTCAGATTGAAACTCGCAGATACTTTCTTGGTTCCTCCTAACTATGATATTTTTTACTGCATATTATTTTTAAATATACATGAGAAAAATATTAATGTAAATTTGAGTTTATTTGAAGTAGAAAATATGATTTTTTGAATAAAAAAATAGATAAATTCAATCCTAAATCATTTAATTAAATTATACATAATATAAAAACTTACAAGCAATCTTTTTGCAAAAGTAAGAAAGGACCACACCCAGTGTTTGCCAATTAAACCAAGTCTATAAATTTTAGAAAGTTTCTTAATTTGGTTTATTTAATCTTAATAATATTTGGAGTCTTTTTAGATAGTCCTAATTGTAGTTAGACTAATATTCTAATAAGAGTTAGTTTTCTAATTATAATTAAATAAGATATACTAATTTGTATGAGATTAGATATCCTAATTGGTATAGGACTTAAAGTCAATGTAATTATAAATATGTGAGTCTCTGTCATATGGAATGATATACCACAAAAATAATAGAGTGGTGGTCAGAAGAATTAGAGGGTCGTGAGAGATTGCCGAAATAACAATAGTGTGTGAGTTTTTTTTAATAAAATATATTAGTTTGTTCACCTTACTTCTTCTCTTATTTTTTTATTTAACAATTAGGTATCAGAATAATTTTAAATCTTATCATTAGTATCAGAGTATTTTTATAGGTCCTACACCCAGTTAATCTTTCATCAACGTAAGTAAACAATCCCCAAAACACGGGAGATCAATTATTGACGGTGATAATTAGCTAGTACGGGGAACGTTAAATGTGGAAAAGGGCAGAGGAACATAATTCTTACAGAGTCAGGTCGTATATATGTAGAGTTCTAGAATACCCTCTCCGTGTCTGTCCTCTCTGGAGCCTCATCTTCGACCAATACACAGCCTGTACTGCTAAGCCCTCAACACTCACCCCTCACCCCACGAACCTCCATATTTATACATCACACAAGTACAAACCTTCATTCCAACGGCAAACAATAAAATTACAGGTGGGTCATCGATACGAATCACTCTCCATTCGTAAATTTGCTCAAAATCCTCTATCTCTATTTACATATATTTACGCCTATATTTTTGTATTTTTCATTATCAGTGGACACGAACCCGAATTTCCAAACCATGAAATTCTTTAAGAGAGTCATTGAGAATGTCTATGTTCTGTCCTTCTGTTGTTTCTCTCTCTTTGGTTAATTGCTTCGAATATAGTCTTGGAATATATGATAATTTATGTGAATGCATATTGATTGTTATACTTATCCAAATACTCTATTTTTCCTTGGAAAATGCGGGTTGGATATATTTTCCTGGAAAATTATGTTTTTGAAATTCCTCCACGCTCAACTAAATGCAACACAGCCTTGTTCCAATTATGCGCAGTGGGTAGATAAATAACTTAGTTTAAGTGTGATTTGAGTTGAACTTGGGCCTATGCTTGGAAAGCAGTTATCCTTACCGTTGGATATGTTTTTCAGGAATTTTTTCGTTTTTGAAATTCCACTATATGATGGATATTTTATAATGGCGCCAATGAAAAATTTATGTTGTCCTTGGGCTAGAAGATGTATGGGCACTGAAGATTTGTCTATTTTTATTGGGAAACAAAGAGGGCCAGATATCCAAATTTGGAGTCTTCTAAAATCGACCTCTTTGGAACGCAAACTGGGATGTGGAGCTGGGTCTGATACTAATTGTTGTGAACCTAACTTTGCCAAGTGAATGCATCAAAATTAAGCGTGCTTGACACTTTTGGGTACTGCCCTTATTGTGGAGATGTTACATAATTGGGTAACACAATTTCATTGCCATTCATATTCATTTATCAGTTAATCCATATTTGTTGTTTCCTTCTTCCGTGCAGATTGAATTTTTTTTAGGATACGTAAGTGGCCCTTGGGATCTTTCCCAACCCTCTTCCCAACTCATCCATAATCCAACCCCAAGGATTTCTTCTGTGCAGATATTCATCTCTAATCACTTTGTATATAATGTCTTGCAACTTCATGAGTGTATCCACTTAGATTTCACCAGAAGTAAATTTATCGTTATTATGTCTGTGGCATGATACTTGCTTATACAGCAATATATTTGTTTTGATGATTAGCATTTAATACAGATGTATAGTGGAAAACGAGGTGTCTCTCAAAAACACAACTACATAATAAGTCCTTTTTCTTTTGTATAGAGTATCTTGGATGGCAATCGTACCTTGTGGAAGTACATGGGTGGCTCGGTGGGGAGTTCAACCTCAATTTATATCAAGATCATTCCATCACAAGCAAGTTTTCAACATCTTCACATTGGTGAGCAGTTTTGTAACTTTTTTCGTTGGCAGTGTTTACCAATTATGGATCATTTGGTATGTACACTTCTTTAGGCTATCTATCTGTTCTTGTAACTATTGGCATGCTATTACGCCTTGTGTTTGGTATGTGATTGATGAGAGACAGGGGGGAGTATAAATGAAAAGAAAGTTTCAAGGGAGAGTTGCTTGGACGTCTTATCCTCTAATGAAAAGAAGACTGTTCAATGTTCATAGAATCATATCAAATTCAACTCCTATACCATTCCTGTGTAGACACTTGGCATGTCACTTAATTGTGTTGTATCTGTTGTTCTATGAATTATTGGTTTAGTTTTGGCAACTACATAGAAGGCTAACCTCTTGAAAAAGAAATGTGTTAACTTCCAACAGTTGTTACCTCAAACCCATGCTTTTGTTTGACATTACTAAGTTTCTTGGTGCATATTTTCCAAATCTTGGAGATGAATCACTAACCAAAAAAAAAAAAAAAATTGGAGATGAATCATTTTTTGGGTAAGTATTGGAGATGAATCTTGGTTGCCCATGTTTTGAGTAATATCAATAATGTTGTCATAAATGGAGTGTTTAGAGATATTTTCTTAATGTATTTCTTGGGGTGGTGCATGGGAATTTTTTAATAATCAAGATTGCAAGAAGTTATTTGTTTTCTTTTATTTCCATTTTTTTTTTTTGGTTGGTCAAAAGTTTTTGCCTTGTTTTGACTTCTAAGTTAATGTTTATGTCATCACTAATACTTCTGAATGCACTATTGTGGAAAGTTCCATGTTGAACCTACATAATGAATTTTGTCTACTATTATGAGTGAACAATTAAACTGAAGCCTGAGGCATGAAAACTTGTAAGAAGGTGCTGAGTTTGTGTTGGACACATATTATATTTTGAAGCCTCATTGATACTCTTGGACACATGTCCAGAACATCTTGACCCTGTCCAATTTTTAAAATAAAATTCATTTTTTAGACATTTAACCGACTCATCTTGGATATCCATCAACAAGTGGCTGACCAACATTACACATTTGGACATGCCCTCTCTCTCTCCCTCCCTCCCTCACTTTTATTAGATTGTTAAACAGTTTGACCATCTTAAATACGGATAACTACACTGACCTCCTCTCTGACAAATGCATTAATATCTCGACATTTCTGAAATTCACTCCCTCTAGTTTACCTCACACGTTAAAAATACCTCCTTCCGTACAATTATTGTCAATGATAGTAATGAAAAAAAATGACTACCATTACTTTTTTTGCTTATATGGCGTAAGGGCCCTTTTATTCTCCAATCTCTCTACTTTCTTTGTTCCCCAATATATTACCAATGAGCCCCAACCCAGAATTCATAGGGACCCTGATATCGTTCCCCACTTTTTGCAACTTTGCTCTTCAGCTTCTCAAGAATATTGAGAAACTTGAGCACTTGGATGATAGTCCATCGATCCATCAATCAGAGGAGTCAATCAGTCCGACAAGTCTGAGGGCTTGTTTGGATTTGTGGAGGTCGCTGTGAGGATCACCAATGGTGATGAGTTGATCAGGTGAGGGGTGTACAGTCTGTAACTCTATACAGAATTTTGGAATCTGAGGGAGCAGGGAGACTTTGATCTGAGAGAGGTTTTGTAATCTACCTATTTCTTCAATTAGTGACTGAAAGCTTCATATCAGTAGTTGTGATGTTCAGTCTTTAGTTGTGTCTTTGCTCCTGTCACTGAGCTACCAAGTGAGAGGAATATTTGTATTCTTTGATTCGTGGTCATGGAAATGGAAGAGGCAAGTCCCCATTGTTATATTTGAAAAAGCTTAAGAAGAAAAAAGTAATGTAGCTTAAAGGCCAGTCTGCATCCTAGTCATGGTTGTATTTGGTACTTGTGTCAGAGACAATGCTTTCAATCATTAGGTGTTAGATGGTTATAAAACTTGTTTTGATACAAGCTTTTCTTTAGGTGTAAAATAAAGGAAATTAAGGCTTCAACAATGTAGTAAGAACACTTGATTGATGAATTGATTCCTGCAGACAAGAATATTGAAGTGGGCACTGAATCATATATTATATACATGCACACACATAATATAAATATATGTCTATGAGTTGATTTTTCAAAATGGTGCTTACGAAATGGGCCTTAGTGGATATTAGTATATTTATACATATACATGTATATCTACATACATACCTAAGTCGTGCCCTTACTAGGGTCATATTTTATAATAATTTATTTTGTTAAGTTGTCTGCACCATATCCCATGGTTCTGTTCACGGCAGCATAGATTTCCTTGTTTCAATCTTAAAAGTGCTTTTTCATGTCAATGCACACTACTTTTTTGGAATTTGTGGGGGCATAAAATGGAAAGAGAACCATGGGATATGAATTCAGAGTATAATTTCATTTCCTGATTAATTTTTCTTGTTTTGTTTGCTGAGTTACAATAATCCATAGAAGAAGTATCAGTGGTGTTTGCAGACTTCTTTTATGGCCTAAAAGAAACATTAATCTTATTTCAGTCTGGAAAACAAAAAGAATTTGCTGTTCTGTGAAATTGTCCTGGATTCTTTAGCTACACATAAATGGCTAATGGAACTTTTTTTTTTTGATCTGTATAAATGGCTAATGGAACTTATTGATCATCCTAATGTTTTTTTTGCCCTTTTCTTGTATTCCATCTTTTGTATTGCATGACTGTTGCTTTGAAAATTTTCTGATTTATACTTTCATTATCTCTGGAAAAATCACACATATTATTGCATAATCATCTTGTGTGCAGTGTCTCAAGCAAGTTAAGGTCGTTGGCGTCACCAAGTTCAACCATATATTCTCAAAATTCCTTGCATGCACTATTTAATACATGGCCTTCTAGGAATCCATATACTTGCAGGGGTGCTCGTCTCATTGTTAGAGCTGATAGTGTGAGTTGACTATTTAAAGTTTATATTCCCTCTTGAATTTTTCTTCTAGGTTTTACTACTACAGTGTAAGTTTACTACTGTATCATTTTTTTGGTATTAATATGTTATGCCCACAGGATTATTATTCTGTTCTTGGGGTGTCAAAAAATGCCAGCAAATCAGAAATCAAAAGTGGTGAGTACACTCTTGGCCCTCTACTTGATTTTCTTACAACTACCTACATGTAGTTCTCATTTGTGAGGTCTAAAGTGCATATGCAGATTTGATTATTTGGTGACCACTTTTCTCTACTAAGTTACCTTGGCCTTGAGGTCGTTGTGCTGTGTCATTTTTTTTATTAGACAATAAAGGCATTAACATACTAATGGGATGTATCATTAACTTACATCCTTATACTTGATTGTTATTACTTATCTAAATGCGTCTTGTCTGTGTTTCTGTTCCTCTTTTTGTAGTTTCCATTCTTTTCTTTATATACTTGTCCCTGCACTCTCATCCTAAAAGAATCCTTAGTGCATTACAAAAATTAGACTACACAAATCTTTGCTGCAAGTTTCCCCATTTTTCAGGAGAAAGATCTTGTGATTCTGAAAATTTTGCTTTTGTCTCATCATATGACTCATTCGACTAAATATAGGATGTTTTACACGGATTAGTTACTTCATTCATGTTGAAGAGGCTGTAGTCACCAAGGATAAAATGGAATTACTTTGGGGATTAAATTTTTTTTGGACTGTAGTTCCCTTCATTTCCTTTCTTTTTGTTTACTCGAATGTGTCACCAACTAATTTTGAGTTGACACTAATCTCTACGGATGCACACAACCACCCACCCACAATCCCTGTGCATCGAGTAAGTCCTATGAGAGTAGAACCTTATAATTGTGATTCCCTCCATTAGTTCAGAGGTGATGCAAAGATGGCCTGCCCCTTGAATTCTTGAAATTTGACTTGGTGTCGATCAGTTTAATTGAGTCCTAGATTGATTACACAAAAAGCTTATCATGCTCTAGGTTATAGAAGATAGGAGGTTGATTATTTCAAGTTTATTTTTGACTGAGTATCTTTCTTATGTGGGGTAAAAAGGTCTACAGCTCCTTTTAGTCTTTTTCCTTTCTTTCCTGACAGACGGGGTAGATGCCCTAACCTTCACC
Organism: Nyssa sinensis; assembly: GCA_008638375.1. Taxonomy (NCBI): domain Eukaryota; kingdom Viridiplantae; phylum Streptophyta; class Magnoliopsida; order Cornales; family Nyssaceae; genus Nyssa; species Nyssa sinensis. The sequence goes on along the minus strand of CM018039.1, from coordinate 6,656,665 downwards.
AAATAAGGTTTCTCAGGGCCAACCTACAAATAAGCCATTGGTGATTTCCTTGGTGCTCACTTTTATGAAAATGGTAACCAAAGGACAGACGTCTCCTTTTCATTGCTGCACATGGCCCGCCAGTTCAGGAGTTCCTCTGGAGCATCTAGGATCTTTAGATGTAATTATGTTGTTGTAAATTTGTTTCTTGCTTGTTCTTCGCTTATTTATTTGTTTTGGCCCAGATCGCCAAAATTTGATGGCATGTAAACATTGATTTTTTTTTTAGATTGGTGTAAACATTGATTTTATTCTTATTCAATTAAAAGTCTGTAGAACATACTTGTTCCACAAAACATCACCTACACTATGAAAGATGTACTGTTAATTAGTTTTGCTCCTAATCTTTCTCATTGTACTTGTCCATGATATATATATATATATATATATATATACACTTTTTTCCAAACAATTTTGATATGTACTTTTTTCATCTTTTTATCCTCTGTTGATCATTTTTTTCATTGAAATATGTAGAGTTTTTAACATTGAAAATTTCTTAGTTATTTTTCTTCCCACGTCCCTTTTCAAGACACTCCAGTGAACAACACATTTGAAATGTTGTGTTCTGGTTATCTCTGATTTTATTCTGTAAAAGGATTCCTTTGTGAATTTTCTTTTGTTAGTTATTATTTTTTAATTGTCCATGAAATTTCGCTCTTGTTAAGAAAACCTATTTATATTTCAGAGGTCTTTTTTTTTTTTTGAATTTTTTTTGCTATTATTGAGGACCTTTACTGTAGAACTGACTTCGTTGACAGAATCCTGACAGCTCTTCTGATACGTGACCATTCATACGTTTTCTTTAGCATATACTATACACATACACATGCTTTCTTGAAAGCAGTTCATAAATTCCCATGAAAAGAGTTTTGTTAACATGTATTGAGTTGCTGCGTGTTTCTATAGATCTATAAAGATCCCATTATGTAGCATTTTGGCCTAGCTTTGGTCCTAACTTTGCTTGGATAATATGGGTCCTTTCTGGTATGTTTAGTGCATGCTGCTACTAAATTTTGTAAATCTTTCTGATATTCTTCATAAAGAAAAAACTAAATCTCCTTCATATGAAAGGAATCCCATTGCTATATGGGTATCTTTATGTGCAGCTTTTATTTACTGATACGCTATTTAATTGTCCCTTCAGGTTATATGTTTTTCTTGTTGTAGACCTTAACTATAAGCATTTGTTGACAATATGTTGTGGCTCATATTGTATTGCTGATTCTTTACTCTTTCATGGTCAGCTTATCGAAAGCTTGCCAGGAGTTACCATCCTGATGTGAACAAGTAAGTTGAACTTCCAATTTAATTTTTCATGTCTTGCCCTGTGTCTGGTCTTATCAAATTCCTTGTTTTCAAGTTCAATAATTTCTGTTTGATTTTTCAACTTCTGATTTGCTTACTTATATTAATTCTGCATGCCATAAGGGGATCATTTTGGTCGTTATAAGGGGCAGGCTAGACCTTCTTTTTGGCCCTCCTCGAGAATTACCTGCCCTTAGTGTTTGGTCTTATTGAATGCTTGATGTAGTAGCCATTGCTTGATTAGATATGAGGGATCATATCCTCTCTGGAAGCCCAATACTAAGGCTTTGGCACCATTCCAATCAAGAAGTCATTTTGGTCCGAGAAAGAGTGTCTTTAGCTAAGGAGTGCCGGTAACTAGGGGTGTCAATTTTTAACACGACACGACAACACGATTCAAACACGACTCGAAGTTAACGGGTTTGGGTCATAAACGGGTTGACACGTATAACAAGATTAATGAACAGGTCGGGTTTGAGTTTTACTAGTGTCAACCCGTTTAATACGACTTAACACGTTTAATTATAAAATATATTATGAATTAAGGTAATTCATCTCACATCAAATATTTATCAAGGTTTTGAGATTTTTTATTTATAAAAGAGGTTTCTACTTTGATTTGGCCCATATCCAAAGTTACTAAACTTGAAAATTATTTATACATATTAAAAGATAGGTAAATTTTTTTATCTAAAAAATAAAAAAATTAAAATAAACGGGTTAAGTGTGTCAACACGTGTAACCTGTTTAATAAATGGGTTGGGTTTGAGTTTTAAAACTTGACACGATTAGTTAATAGTGTCGGGTTAGGGTTTACACATATTTTCGAATATGTATGCCTTGACACAATCCCGAACACGACACGATAACACGAATTGACACCCCTACTGGTAATGACATGATAAAGGATAGTTGGATACAACACAATGCAGACACAGCTAGGATACCTAAGAACCACCTAGGAAATGTATTTGTCAATCTGATTTTTCTGACATGGATGGTAAATTGGTAATAAGTGATTTGACCTCATGGGCTAATTTGTTGAGAGAAACCATCTTTGATTGGGGTAACCGTGTATCCATCACCACCAAGTAGTGCCTTCTACCTTTCACCAGCACATTCAATATTCTCCAGCCTTTGCCAACACAATATTAGGGCTATCCCCTTCACTGAACATGACCTTGAAGAAGTGGGATAAAAAGGAAAAAGTTATCTAAGTAGAGTTTAGTGGAAAGCAGTTAAAAACCATTGAAATCTTAAGCTTAGGGAAAATAGATTTTGGTAGGAGAATTTTATAGACAAAGAGGATGCGATGATCTTGCCATTTGTGGTGGGAGGTAATTTTTTCAGCAGATTGGGTGATGCAACAGAAAACCTCATAGAAGTTTTTATTGGACCTAGAGAAAACATTTGGCATTTAGAAACAGTTCAAAAGTATTTTTGGTGATATTCATATATGATATATTTGGGACTCTTCTGTTGTGACCAGAAGGTTGAAGGTAAGGACAACTCCTCTGTGGTGATTAGTTGGGTGAAAGAGGTTATATTGGCCTTTGGCATCCTGGACATTGGATGTGATATATGGTAGATCTTTCCAGCTCTTTAGAGGTTGATATGAGTGGGCAATTAGAGAGGCAAAGCGAGAGGAGGATGATCAGGCCTAGGAAAGAGCCAGTTGTCCAATCTTTTGGGTGCAGTTGTGTCTGCCTTGAGAAGTGTTAGCTTAATTGTCCTGTATTGAAACAATCAAAGGTTTGTTTGAGGAGATTCTTGGAACTATAATGAAGCATGGAATATATGGATATAGATTGAGTCATCATACCTTACTTGTTTAAGCATGCCAGCCATGCCCCAAGTGGAGATTGAATTCTAGCCTAAGCCCAGCCATGCCCCAGTGGAGGTAAACATCCTTGGCTAGAATATTTTGCCAAGGATTTTGAAAAAAAAAACTTGGGAGAAGTTAGAATTGTTGAGAGCTTGATATACATTGTTGACCCATTCTCTAATAGCTTAAGCTTTTGGAGTAATTGGTTGCTTAATATGGTATCAAAGTGTTACTCATGAGAGGTCTTGGGTTCAAGTTTTTCTATTTGCATGTGTTCCCCGTTTGCATGTGCATTATCTTCTATTTCGTATTTGTCTTTGATTTCTTCGTTTGTTCACGTGCGAGTCTAGGGTCGCACGTGAGGGGGAATCTTGAGAGCTTAATATACATTGTGGCCCATTCTTTAACAGTTTAAGCTTTTAGAGTAATTGGTTTCTTTACAAGAATAACTTGGGTTAGTAGTTTCAAGGCCCAAGAAAGACATCATCATCTTTCAAAGATACTCCTTTACCTCCTAAGGAGGCAAGTTTGATGAGTTAAGTCATTTGTCTGAATGAAGACATTGGAAGTTAGTTGATGTTGGGGATATTGAAACCTTGTCGGAAGATTCATTTCCTACTGACATATTTGACTTGATATTGCATGCCACGTGTTGTTACTTTATGAATGCTTTTAGTTATGTGGCAAGAAATTTTCCTTTGCCATTTGAAGTCATCACTTGAAAAGATCTTTCGTTTATTATATACGGTTTTGAGAGAGGAGCTCCATATAATCAGACGCAAATAGGGAGAGTGCAGCCTTGTACTGGAAACCCCATAGAGATGTAAGAAATAGCAAGACCTATTTTTCAAGTGAGATTGCAAAGCTTCCTGGCTGGATTGACTCAGTATTTTGTGACATAAGAGTCAAATTGCTCCAAGTTTTCCTGCTGAAGATCCCACCAACTTAAATAGCTTGTGTTTGTTGAGTAATGATTTTAAAAAGTCTTCCTACCTCACTACCACCATCATTACTGTCACTTCGTACTGTCATTGCTGCCACTGCCGCCACTTGCACTAAAGTTGCTATATGTTCCATTTGCTCATTATGAAGGCAATTCTGGTTTGCGGCCTGGCCTTTTTTTCTTTTTTAAATTTTATTTATATTTTTCTGCTTCTTCTCTGAATGCTTTCTGTAATGCTTCTGTTGTTACACCATGTGGAGCCTAAAAAAATGAGAGCATTATGGTGATTGATGTGCAAGCATTATTGAAAGAGGGGCTTTTTTATATTTATTATGCTACGGACCTACGGTATTACCCTGTCTTGATTTCTATGTGATAATATCTGAATTCTGCTATCCTTATGTAAACTTATCCAATTGTTTGGAAATCAATTATTTTTCTCCTTCTATATATCGTTTCTGTAATCTTTCCTTTTAGGATAAATTACATTGAACTCATCCGAGGTAAAGCTTAATTATAGATGCACCCTTGTAGTTTGAGAAATTACATCGACCTCCCCTATCAGAGTTTGTCTCTTAATGGTGTTAATGAAAGAAATTACTTTATTACCCTTCTTATTTTAAATTGTAAAGACCAAATGTATTAAATAAGAAAGAAAAATAAACCTTCTTTATTCCCTTTCCTCTTGTTGAAGGCTAACCAGAAAAATAATCTTCCCCTTTAATCCCCCTTCCCTCTCACTCTCAAGACCCACCACCCACCCATGGCCATTGAACCAGCAGTACTGCAGTAGCACCACGTGTACAAAACCATTTCATTGATAACCTTTATCCTGTCAATGAACTCAATGATTAACATAGATCAACCCAAATGACGTTACAAGTTCTCATCATGGTACGATTTGAATCCCAATGAATCAATGGCTAGCATATGTAGCTTGGTGATGATTGGTGGCAAGATCAAGGAATTTCCCACAATTGCGGTGGTCTTCAGCATAGTCAACTGACAAAGTGAGTGCTAAAAATGAAAGAAACCCATGAATTTCGCAATTGACGGTTGGAATTTGGATTGAAGGTATAAAATTAGCAGGCTGGTTTTGCAATGGTGTTCTGTCACTGCAAATTATTGATTAGTTCACATTTTAAATTGTTTGATTGATCTATTGTTTTAGAATTGGTTTGCCATTTAAACTGGCCTCTGTTTTAGAGAGGGTGGATTTTTTGTTAATTGGAGTACCGGGTTGATCCTGTTTTGAATTATTGGTTGATCAGTATTTTTGATGACTTAGTGGTGAGAAGGCCGGGTTTAGAGTAGACTAACAAGAAATTAGTTTGAAGAGTGACATTATGAAGGAGACCATGAATGATGATTTGGGTCTGGGCTTTGCTTAGCTAGAGCGTTTGCAGAGAGAACATAGTTCCTTCGTATAGATGACAAGGTAGTGATCTTTTTATTCCAGATTTCTTAAAACATGGGTGAATCTAATTTCATTAGCAAGAATTAATTGAAAGATGGTGTCACTCTCTAAAATTAAAGCTATGAATTAGAGTTAAAGCAATAATTAATTGGCCCAGCAAATTCTGCCTCAGCATCTGCAATGTCAACATAATAACTACTTTTCGGTAGAGAAATTGATTACATGTTGCTTTAGAGAGAAAGAAGAGAGAGATTAGAGAGATGATAATTACAGTAGTATTTTATTAAGAGAAAGTGATTGTGAAGAAGAAGATGCTTAGAGAGAGAATAGGGATGAAATTGAAAGAGGTGATATTTTGGTTTGGTTTATAGTAAGGAGTGATGGAATTTGGTTGAATGAAACTGCAATATTGTATTAAATATGAGAGGTTGCTCACTTTTGGAGAGGGAGAGAGAGAGAGAGAGAGAGAGAGAGATGAAGAGGTGCTGGAGATAAATAAGGGCAAAGTTAGTATTTAGAAAAAAGTTTAAGATGACCATCAGCATAAATCGTTTGGTCACCTAACGGTTGACTCACGGAGGGGAGGTTTGTGTTACTGACATTAAAGCAGAACGGATGTTGACATAATTTTTTAAACCACAAGGGAAGCATGTGTAATTTAGCTTTACCTTAAAGGAGGTGAGTGTAATTTACCCTTCCTTTTAATATACTTTATCAAATAGCCAAATCAGTGAGGATTCTCCTAAAGGATTTTTATGTAGTTGCTGGTGGAATAGAGTAAGCAAATAATCACTTCTATGTATCTCTTCTTTTTGCATCTTGCTTTACTATTTCTGTTTACTAATCCTTCTTGATTTCCCCACTAAACTTCTATATAGCTCAGAGATGATAACACAGTCGAGGAATCCTATTTCCTCTCAAGAATTTGCATCACTCCCAAATTAAACTGTGCTGGTACCTGAACCAATATATATTAACTTCCCTAGGAAAGTTTAGATATGAATTCTAGCTTTAAAGAAGTTGTTCGCACATATTCCCATGCTCTCTGTGCAAGGTTTCAGTTTAAACCCTTGACTTTTGTCAAGGTTCATTATATTTTCCTTTTATATTTATTTTTAAATGCTAGCAGTAAAAGGCTTTGAAACTTTATTGTTCTTCTTCTTCTGCAGAGAACCTGGAGCAGAACAGAAATTTAAGGAGATTAGCAATGCCTACGAGGTAGAGTCCCCAATCTGCATACCTATTAATCTATTATCCTGTTTGACAATTCCTGATTGAGCAGTGGCAGTTCTACTAGTGATGGACTATTTGAGCATTTGATTTAATTTCAAAAGAACATATACAACAGGTTTTGTCGGACGACGAGAAACGTTCCATATATGACAAGTATGGAGAAGCTGGGCTTAAAGGTGGTGGCATAGGCACCGGGGTGAGTTCCTTTCCTCTGGAAAAGGAAAAAAACAATAAAAAAAGAGTGAAATTAATAGTTTTCAATATCTCGTATCCTTTATCTCAATTTTACAAGCTTATTCTCACATTTGGTGCATTTCATTATGACAGGACTTCAGCAACCCCTTTGATCTGTTTGAGTCGATATTTGATGGCTTGGGCGGGATGGGTGGTATGGGCATGGGTGGAAGAGGCGCTCGGAACAGGGCCACAGATGGTGAAGACCAGATCTACAATCTGGTTTTGAATTTCAAAGATGCAGTATTTGGAGTAGAAAAGGAGATTGAAATAACTCGGCTTGAGAATTGTGGCACCTGTGATGGGTCAGGTGCCAAACCTGGGACCACGCCATCCAAATGTAGCACTTGTGGTGGGCAAGGGCAAGTTGTCTCAGCGGCAAGGACCCCACTGGGTGTCTTCCAACAAGTAATGACCTGCTCTACTTGTGGTGGAACTGGGGAGATTTCTACTCCATGCAACACATGCGGCGGTGATGGCCGAGTTAGGAAATCAAAGCGTATTAGCCTGAAAGTTCCTGCTGGGGTAGATTCTGGCAGCCGGTTAAGAGTTCGGTCAGAAGGTAATGCGGGAAGGAGAGGGGGAGCCCCCGGTGATCTTTTTGTGATAATTGAAGTTCTTCCAGACCCTGTATTGAAACGGGACGACACCAATATTCTCTATTCTTGCAAAGTTTCTTACGTTGACGCCATCTTAGGAACAACGATGAAGGTTCCAACGGTCGATGGAATGGTTGATCTGAAGATTCCAGCTGGCACCCAGCCTGGAACAACATTGGTTATGGCGAAAAAGGGTGTTCCATATCTGAACAAAAGCAATATGAGGGGTGATCAATTAGTGAAAGTCCAAGTTGAGATCCCAAAAAGGCTGAGTGGTGAAGAGAGGAAGCTTATTGAAGAACTTGCAGATTTAAAAAAGGACAAAGCTCCCAACAGTAGGAGATAGTTTTGACTGGGAAAGTACTCTTTTCCTGTTTATTCCCAATTCAGTTTTTCTTGTGGATGTGAGTGATGTTACTCTATTGCTGGAACTGTCACGGGTAATTTTCTAGTATTTTTTCTCTTGGTCTTTTGCAGCTGTTGCGTTGTAGTCTTGGGAAATTTTGTGGCTTAGACTTTTTGCAATATGCACTATACATATATACTTGAAGGGGGAAGGAAGGAGAAAAAGGATACCTTTATTCTGGATTTAATAAAATGTAACTTATCATTTTCTCAATTTTATATTATTTGAAATTAAGTGTAAATTTATGCAACAATCACAGGAATATACACACCACACACTTGGGAAGATTCTTGAATTGGTTTGATACAATGATGTGACAATGTGTATTTCTAATAATAATTTGTCATATCTTACATTTTTTTAAGTGGGATTGGGCTCGTTTGAATGAACGGTGAAAAAATGTGATTTGAGAAAAGTGTAGTTTGAGTTAAATTGTGAGTGTTTGGATGAATGTTTTTAAAATGGACTTGAGTAATTTGTAGTATTTGGATGACTTATTAAAAGTGTTAAATGTATTATATAAATAAAAAATGAAACGTTTTTGAAATAGGATTTTGGAAGAAGTTTTTCACTAACATTTTTCTAAAAAGGACATTTGGACTAGGAAATGTCTAAACGCTCTCAAAATAAACATTCAAAAATAAAAAAAAGTCTAATTTGAACTTTGAGACGTTAATTTTGAAAATGCATTAACCTTCCAAACATGTAGATATGGCAGAAAATTCTGTTCTGGATTTCTTGATGATTATGCCATAGTTCATCCTTTTCTGTTAAAAGCAAGGAAACCGTTTTTACTACTGTTACTGGAATAGTGAACTCAAGTTAGATGAAAAAAATATTGGGTAGTCTTGGACTAATGTTCTCATGGTGAGTTCACACACACACATATATATGACTATTGACCTCCCAGTTGGAAATACAGTAATCCACGAAATACCCAAAACTTACTCCAGTTACTGTCACTGATACAAGCATGTTTCTGCTGAAAAAGAAAAACTTCAGGATATTGTAGCAGTTGGGAAAAAAATGAAGGTTGGAGCTTCTCATTATCTTCTTCAGCGACACCTAATGATAAGAAACTTGGAAGGAGGGACTAAAACCAGAAAATTCTAGAATCTAAATTGGTAGCTATGTAACATTAATTTGATAATGTTACAGTGCCACCCTGTGTGTGTATGAGTGTGTGTTTTGCACAAACTTGTATAATTATTGAGCTCAAAACAGAAAACAGATTGAAAGTCGAAACTAGAGTGAAAATGGTTCTACTTGAATCATAAAAATAAAAAATAGAAAAAAAATTGAACTGTGTTTTTGTGAAACTGAAAAGATGGCAACTTCATTAAGCCATGGACCTGGGCATGAAAAAAGTTGATTTTAAACTGAAAAGAGGTGTTGGGGTGAGAGAGGCTCGAACTCTCGACCTCAGGATAACTCAGGAGCTATGAGACCTACGCGCTAGCCAACTGCGCCACCACCCCATGTGTTTCTTTCCATTATCTCTTACTATATTATTAAGTACAAATTATAAAGAATTTTGCTTTTGGCTAACCTTGATGGGAAACTAGCGCTTAAACTCATGTGCCTCTTTTACTTTCCCTGCAGTTTGTTTGGGTTCGTTTTCTTCCCATCTTTCGCTGTTGTATTAAAAAAATAAGTTAAATATATTTTTGGTTCACAAGATTTTTTTTTTTTTTTAATAATTGCATGTAAATTAATTTGTACGGTGACTGGCTTGCAAAATTAGCTAAACTTTTACGTTCAACTAAGCTATATCATACCCATATTTTTTTCTATGATATTTTTAAACTAATTATGATACTTCATTAGATTCATATATATATTTGCCAACGGAATGTGTATACGCTTATATGAGTTTTTCAATTCTAAACTCTGAAAATTCTAACAACCCAATAATTAAATAGTTACAATTGGTATGCATGTGAGGATATTCAACCTTGGCTTCATACATCAATTAAACTAGTCCTAACAGGCCAGCCGGAAAAAAATAGATATAACAATGTTGAAGATTTGATTAATTGTTTGTTAATTTTTTTTATTAATGTTGATTTTAAAAAGATAAATGATGGTTGATAGATAATATATAATACATTTTTTTTTTTTATGAAAATTCTAAATTAGCTTATATGTACCAGACCAAGTCTCAAATTTACCTTTTAAGTTCTAACAATTAACGATCGGTACATAAGGGACTTGAACTCGAGATGTGTTTCAAATTTACCTTTTAAATTCTAACGGTTAATGATTGTGCACAAAACACTTGAACTTGAGATACTTGAATTTATCGTCAATATTTTTAACTTTCAGTCACATCTCCGAATGATAATATATAATATACTTGAGAGTGAAGTTATCGAGGAGTTCGCCGCCGCTGATTACATAATATTTGGAATTGGTCAACCATTTGATCGACATTAGACAATTTCTCTTCTAGGTGTAATCGAACATTAAATTAATCAAAATATAATTTATAGTAATACAAATATCTTTTATAAACAGACAATGACTAGCTACTTGCTTCACTGCTTAGGTTTGCCCAGTGCAAACAAAATTTGTATAAAATTAATTTGTATTTATGTGAATATGATGTATTTGGTGAATATGGTTTTCTCTCTCTCTGTATATAATATATATATATATATATATAATATTTTTACCATTCAATCATACCTCCGAATGATAATATTTAATACACTTAAAAGAGTGAAGTTATTGGGGAGTCCGCTGCCGTTGATTACATAATATTTGGAATTGATCAACCATTTGATCAACATTAGACAATTTCTCTTCTAGGTGTAATCGAACATTAAATTAATCAAAATATAATTTATAGTAATACAAATATCTTTTATAAACAGACAATGACTAGCTACTTGCTTCACTGCTTAGGTTTGCCCAGTGCAAACAAAATTTGTATAAAATTAATTTATATTTATGTGAATATGATGTATTTGGTGAATATGGTTTTCTCTCTCTTTCTCTCTCTCTCTCTCTCTCTATATATATATATGATGCTGCAATATTCGGCTCGTCAAGGACTTGACCGTAGTTGTGAATGAACCTGAGAAAGAAAAATATCAGAATGCCACCGGGAAAGGTTTCGGTGGTAACCTCTCCGATGATATAGTTAAATAGTGCTTTGTAGAAGGCTTAATATATTGTCTCAAGTAAAAACAGATCTTCCTTCACATACCTCTTTTCTAGTATTTATAGGATGGTGAAGCACTAAATTGACTGACAAGCGGTGGATGTCATTTCATCTTGATTTTCCATCTCATGGTTATCTTTACATGTGTAACTGTAAAAGGCCCCAAACCTGCACCGTCTTTTTGCAGGGCTGGGGCTAGGGCTCACCGGCTGTCAGGTTATAGTAGTGTCGTCATGAGTACTTACATCATTACTTTTTGTCAATAGTTGTTCCATCATTCCGAGGTCGGTATACCGAGGTCGATGTCGGTATACTCATTTATCTTAGAACCTGAACAGAGCTAAGCTAGACATGTGTCAGACCTTAATTAGGTAGAATGTTTTTTGGCGTATCAATATATATATATATATATATATATATATATATTATGAAGCGTAACTTGACTGTCCAAGCATGCACTTCCCAGTCTTAAACTGCACCAATAGTCAAAGGGAACCAAACGAAAGGTAATCATTTCATGTTGACAAAGCAATCTGAATGGGTGGGTCCATTTGATAATTCAAGAGAAATAATTGACACAAAACGCCAAGATTTTTTTTAAAGAATTTTTTAATTTTTTTTTTCAGCAAATTTTTTTTTTTAAAAAAAATACTAAAAAATCTTTAAAATAAAATTTTTATTTTAAAAAGTTTATGATATAATTTTTCTATTTAAAAGATCTGAAAAAGAATTTTTTAATACAAAAATGTCAAATTATTAACTTCTATCTTAATACTATTTAAAAATATTACCAATTTAATTAAAATAGCTTTCAACATACATTTTTAAAAAAAAAATATTAAAAAATATATAAAATAACTTTTGCAATTTAAAAAAAAAACATAACATTTTATAAAATAAAAATTTCATTTTTAGGCCTTCTAAAAAAATAAAAAATATTATGTTTTTTTTTTGGATTAAAAAATTTATTTTATCAACTATTTCATATTTTTTAAAATCTATCTTGAAGTTTATTTTAGTCTAATTAATATTATTTTTTAACGGTATTAAAATAAAAATTAATAATTAAATTTTTTGGTATTAAAAATTTATTTTTTAGATAGAAAAAATGTATAATGAAATTTTTAGATTTAAAAATTTATTTTAAAGACTTTTTAGTATTATTTCTAAAATTTTATTAATAAAAATAAATGTACAAGAGATATATACTTAAACATCAATAAAAAAGAAGAATGTAAAAGACATCATGACCCTCAAATATATTTCCAACTAGAGAGATAATCACACACCAGCATAAATTCAAAACACAAAACTATACCACCCAAAAATCCACACAAAAAGCTACAATCAAGAAAAAGAAAGATGGGAAGATAGCAGCGCCCGAAGAAGGAGAGCAGAGACCAAACCTAAAGCCTGAGGCAGCAGAAGAAACAAACATGAAAAGCCAACACAAACAGAGCCAAAACTCAAATAGTATACCAGTATCCAAAAACTCTATATTCATGTATATCAAAATATGATATGTGACATATATTCAACGTTAAAACAAACAGACGATAACATATATATTGAAATTATTAAAATATCAAATTTTGATATACATGAAAGTAAATTTTTTATAAAGAGCCAATAAAAAAAAACCCAAAAAAATGAGTGCAAGACACATAAAAATAACACAATATTCCAACCAGATTGGCAGATTAAAGCCAACTAATCATTTGCGGGACGCCCGATCAAGAGGTTGGCAAGAGGAAACATTATGCCCCAACACCTAACATCAGCCAATAGGTTCAAAACACATCTCTTATCACTATTATTATTTTTTAAATGGTGATGACTCTTATTAGTTTGAATGGTATCTCATGTCGCTCTTATGGGCTATCTACCTTTGTATTGTGGATTTGAAAATATGAGATTTATGAATTGGAATCTATAATTAAATACAACCAACACACTATTTGATTTTTTTTTTTTTTTTTTTATCAATGAAAGGAAGAAGAGAGTGCAGACATATAAGGCTTTAAACTCCATTAAATCAAACCCCAAAAAAGCTCAAAAGTTAGGTCATTATGAGATAAATTTAGTAGGTTTAAAGTTTTCCATGTCATGTACTCTTTCATTGGTAAAAATCAAAATGATAAATTACACTTATTTTTGTTGAGATTTCTGATAATTACAAAAATTTATTCTGAATTTTTAAAAGTTACATTGCCTTTCTCTACTATTACTAACAAACTATACATACCGCCCTCTTATCCAACTTTTTTTTCAAAATAACAAAAATACCCTTTTTAATTTTTTATATATTTTTTCAATTTGACTAAGTTTTTTTGAAAGAATTTTCTCATTTTATATAAAAATAAATTTAAAGTAAATAATTTATATTTGTATTAAGAATGTTTTAATAAATATATATTTGAAATAAAATAGTTAAAAAAATTAGTCAAAATTGTAAAATGTAAAAAAAAAATAAATAAAGGGCTTTTTTTTTTCATTTTGAAAAAGTAGAGTGGATGGGAAGTATGACTAATATATTAGTAAAAATAAGAAAAAATATAATTTTAGAAATATCAAATTTTTTTTTTTTTGTAATTGTTAAAATTTCAAGATGCGTTAGTCTAATCTATTTTTTTTTTTTAAAAAAAATAATGATAAAAAAAAATGATACGTATCAAAAATAAAAAATAAAAAATTTAACTTAGCAGATGGAAAAACCGAAAGGCCGGCATTTGATTTTGACCTGATAGCATTATTCACAAGTGGCATTTGCTTTATATCCAAAGCCAAAGATAAGGCTTGTCAGATATAATTCTCTTGCTATCATAGACTTGCCTTCATTTTCATTTGCTCAATGAGCATGGAGTCTGTGAAGAAGCCTCATGCTGTTTGTATTCCTCTTCCAGCCCAAGGCCATATCAACCCCATGCTAAAACTAGCCAAACTCCTCCATTCTACTGGCTTCTACATCACCTTTGTCCACACAGAGTTCAACTACAATCGCTTGTTGAAGTCCAGAGATCCAGATTCTCTTCAGGGCTTTGATGATTTCCAGTTTGAGACAATTTCTGATGGTTTGCCACCGGCGAACCCACGAGGCATTCTCGACCTTCCAGCGTTGTGTGTGTCAATGCCAATACACTGCTTGAAATCATTCAGAGATCTCATAGTGAAGCTCAATGCTTCCCCAAATCTGCCTCCTGTCAGTTGTATAGTTTCCGACGGTGTCATGAGCTACACGTTGAAGGTGGCCGGAGAGTTTGGCATCCCGGAGGTGCTCTTTTTTACACCTAGTGCTTGTGGGATGTTGGGTTATCTTCAGTTTGATGAGTTAATTGAAAGAGGCTATTTTCCACTCAAAGGTACATTTTCAGTCCTCACTAATATTGCAAAGCATGAAAAACGTTTTTTTCAAATCATGTCTAAGGCCTGTTCAGGGCAGCTTTAGATACTGGATAATTGATTCTGAAAAATTAATTATTAGAAGTGTAAAGCTAAACACCTATAAAGGTAGAAAATCACGTTTTGGAGTTCAAAGCATCCCCAAACAGCCACTTGATTGTGTTTGTTAAGTGTTTCAAATGTGACAGTATCACATGCAAAAACATGAAAAACATTTTTTCAAATCATGTGTAAAACTCCTTTCGGGAAGCTTTAGATTTTGGATAATGGATTCTGAAGAATATCCTTGCTAATATTGCAAAAAACATTTTTTCAAATCATGTGTTAGGCCCGTTCAGAACAACTTTAGATTCTGGATAATTGATTCCGAAGAATTGATTATTAGAAATGTAAAGCGAATTAACACCTACAAAAACACAAAACCAGGTTTTGGAGCTCAAACACCCCCCAAACAGCCACTTAATTGTGTTTCTTGAAGTGTTTCAAATGTTTTATATATGCAGATGAGAGCTGCTTAAGCAATGGATATCTTGATACACAGATTGATTGGATACCGGCGATGAGAGGGATTCGATTAAAAGATCTTCCCACGTTCATCAGAACGACTGATCGCCAAGATATAATGTTCAACTACAACTTAGAATCAATAAACAATGCTTTGAAAACCAAAAGTCTAATTCTCAACACATTTGATGATTTGGACCAAGAAGTTTTAGATGCTAATGAAAAGCAAGTTCAATAGAATTTACACCGTTGGCCCTCTATGGATGCTTCAACAACAATTTTGTGAAGCTAAATTAGAATCCATTCAATCAAATTTGTGGAAAGAAGATATGGGTTGCTTAGATTGGTTAGATAAAAGAGAGCCAGGCTCAGTTGTGTATGTTAACTATGGAAGCTTAATAGTGATGACTCCTCAACAATTGAGAGAGTTTGCTTGGGGACTTGCTAATAGCAAGTATGCATTCTTGTGGGTGATTAGGCCTGATCTTGTGAACGGTGGGACGGAGATTATATCGAAGGATTATGTTGAAGAGATCGAAGATAGAGGTTTGATATTGGATTGGTGTCCACAAGAGAGAGTTCTTCAGCATCCTGCAGTGGGAGGCTTTTTGACACATTGTGGGTGGAATTCTACATTGGAAAGCATTTGTGAAGGCGTGCCGATGATTTGTTGGCCATTTTTTGCTGAGCAGCAGACAAATTGTTTCTATTTGTGCAACAAGTGGGGTGTTGGAATGGAGATTGATACTGATGCTAGGAGAGAGAAAGTGGAGGGGCTTGTTAGGGAGTTGATGGAGGGAGAGAAGGGGAAGGAGATGAGAGAAAAGGCAATGGAATGGAGAAAAAGAGCAGACTCTGCTACAAAGCCAGGCGGGTCATCTTACATTAACTTTAATATGTTAATCAAGCACCTCAAGCAAGAAAAACCAGTTTCCAACAAGCCTTAGCTCATTTTGTATACAAGAAAATAAGGGTTTGGCACAGTAAAAGGGCAAAGAGCAAATTTAGTGCCCGTGATTGTCACTGCAGATTATTAAAAAAATTAAATGTAAGTATAGGGGTGGCAATTTGCCCCGCCCCGTTGGGTCCCTGCCCCGCACCGCCCTTAATGGGGTAGGTATGGGGTGCTCATAAATGGGGTCGGGGCGGGGATTTTAAAACCCCGTCGGGTTCAGGGAATGGTCACCCCGTCTCGTTTATATATTAAGTTTTTTAATTTTTTTTTATATATATTATATTTATCAATAAATAACCTTATATAAAATTAATTTTAAGATTTTTTATATTACCCTTATATATATATTTTTTATATTATTTATTTTGAAAAAATAAATTTATTTATTTATTAAAATAAAAGTTCTAACTTAAAAAATATATATATAACGGGGTTCGGGACGGAGTCGGGGTAGGTTTTAAACGGCGTTGGGCGGGACGGGGTCGGGGAAAGAAAATATAAACGGAGTCAGAGTCAGGGTCGAGGAAGGGTTATCCTGTTCCGAACCCGCCCCGTTCCCATTCTTATGTAAGTAGTCTTAACCCGTAGAGAGATTGGCACAGTTGAAATGACAAAATGTGAAAAGCATTTCTTGGTCAAGTTATCTCACTGCCTGCACCTTCTATTTATGACAAGATTAGTTTTCTAATTTTTATAGCTACATTACAAAAACTAGCCATGCACAAGTTTTCATTACTTGGGTCATGTACCTCATCAGCATATAGCACATGCAACCCTATTTGAAAATGGCACATTCTTGGAGTATAGCCAAAATTAACAAATTCAAGTGGTAAATTATTTAAATTATTTTTTGGGTCTTACACCACCACGTGACAATTTAAATGCAGGCATTGCTCAGATACTCAGAGCCACTCATCCAGTCTTACAGTTCATAGAGAAATATCCATACTCCTTTGTTTGATTGCGTTTAAATGAATACATACATATATATATATATATATATATATATATATATATTCAGTCACAGATAATGAACATGAGTTATTTATCAGAGCCTTAGAGCCCCTCATGACATTTTTATTAAGAATTTGGAGACACATTTTTATATCAAAACTGAGGATCGTGTAGCAATTATATATTCATCTTAATATATATTATTAACTCATTATTTAAAGGTTTAATTTTTTGGAGTAACAGATAATCTGATATAATATCAAAGCTCTAATTCTGATAAGAGAAAGATTTAAACTCAAGACTTCTTGAGTTCACTCTATTTCTTAGATATCGTTCAAATTTTTATAGGAAAATTTTCTATTACTCTCTTGATCTTTTAATCTTAGAAACATTATGGAAAGGGAAATTAGAGAGAGCCATAAAGTTATTGATCTTTTATTTGTGATTTGCAATTTATGTGGACTAAATTGTTTTTTTTCTTTCCCCCCCTCCCCTTTTTTGTACTTCCTTACAATTTGACATGTGTCATTTAACTGAGGTTTTACAAATGGAGAGAAAAGAAAAGAATAAGAGACGAAATTTGAAAGTTTTACCCACTTCTTCAATCTTTTCCAAAGTGGAAAGATTTGGAGAGAAAATAAAATGTTTTAATGAATTTTTTTTTTGAAATACCTATAAATAAAATAATTAAAAATTCTAAATATAAAAAAGAAGGGTATAATTGTCAAATATTTTTATAATTTATTTTCTTTTTTTCTCCCACTAATCATTCAAACAAGAAATAATGACATTTTTTTCTCTCCTAAATTATCAAATAAAATAAAATGAATATTTTTTTCTTCTTCTTCTCCTTTCTCTTCTACTTTAAATTATTATTATTATTATTTTTTTTATCTTTTCTCTGTGAAACTTTCTAAGTGAGAGAGAGAGAGAGAGAGAGAGAGAGAGAGAGAGAGAGAGAGATTCAAATTCATCAAAATAAATGTAAGGGAGATTGAAGAAGCCTATCCAGTGCTGGTGGCATTTTTCCTATTTGTCATTGTGCTCAACTATTTATTCCTTAGCTTCTTTCAAGAAAAATAAGCATTATGCGATCCCAATCAATTATTCATGTTCGGCTTTTAGCTACTTTTTGTTTGATCTGTTATTTGTTTGAATGGTATCTTTGTCACACTTATATCTACCTTTGTCAGTTTGTGCATTTATAAACATATATATGAATTATTACTAATCCCATAAAATAAATACTTAGCAATTGGAAGGCCGGCATTTGTTTGACCTGATGGCATTAATCACTAGTTGCTTGTGGTTTAGGACAGTATTTTTCTCATTTTAGAATATTAAATATTTAAGTTACACATTTTTTAACAATTTAAATATAGTTTAAGATTTTGAGTTCAAATCTCATTGTTATTCCGATAATTATAATTTATGCACTTGTTGATTCACTCATAATTAAGAGCGTGGCCGCACATGAGGGGACGTGCTGTCTGATTAAATACTCAAATTATATCCTCTTTAATGTATTAGGTGATTTAGGATCGTTTCTATACAATTTGAGTATAGCCCTAACGGGATAAAGTGACAATGGTAAATGACACTTTTTTTTCTTAATATTAATGTAAATTAATATTATAAAACTCTACCAAAAATATAAATGTTTAATACTTTGCTTCCTATATATATTATATTTACTTTTATAATATAAAATTGTATTACTTTTTTTAATAAGAGAAAGGCTATATTAAATAAAACTCTAATAATACAGTTCTTACATGAATTGTTTATTTAAATAGATAGTGAAAAAAGATTAGAACAACACGAATAAAGCTCTAGTGATAGAATTAACTTTTTTTTAATGAAGTCTTTATGAGTTAGGTTTTTATTAATCTTAGACTTCTAATTTGATTATACTATAAATACATAAAATTTGAGGCTATTTTTTTGTTTGTTTGTAAAGTTAGCCTTTTATTAACCTTAACCTTTTAATTTAATTATATTATAAATACATAAAATTTGGGATATTTTTTTTAAATAGGGCCTAAAGTAATTGATTTGTTGGCTTTATAGTAGAGTTGGCCTGACAATCTTAACCTTAACCTTAATCTATTTTGTATACAATCACATGCTATAAAAAATCATACGTACATTACATATATGACAAATTGTGATTAATACACATGGTGTTCTTTGCTTTATATCCTAAGCTAGATAGGTAAGGCTTGTTAGATAGATCTCTATCATAGAATTGTTTCATTTTCAGTTTGTTCCTTTTGAGTATGGAGTCTGTGAAGAAACCCCATGCAGTTTGTATTCCACTTCCAGCCCAAGGCCATATCAACCCAATGCTAAAACTAGCAAAACTCCTCCATTTTAGTGGCTTCCACATCACCTTTGTCCACACAGAGTTCAACTACAATCGCTTGTTGAAGTCCAGATTCTCTTAAGGGCTTTGATGATTTCCAGTTTGAGACAATTTCCGATGGTTTGCCACAGAACAACCAAGGAGGCATAGGGGACATTCCAGCCTTGTGCTTGTCAATGCCAATAGATGGCTTGAAATCATTTAGAGAACTCATAATAAAGCTCAATGCTTCCCCAAATCTGCCTCCTGTGACTTGCATAGTTTCGGATGGTGTCATGAGCTACATGTTGAAGGTAGTTGAAGAGTTTGGCATCACAGGGATACTCTTTTTTACTCGTAGTGCTTGTGGTATGTTGGGGTATCTTCACTTCGATGAGCTAATTGAACGAGGCTATTTTCCATTGAAAAGTACATTTTTATCGTCGCTTATATTGTTAAATTACTAACAAATCTAAAAATTTAAATAGTTAAAAAGGTGTAAACTTAAATATTTAAGTCTTTCAATATGCCATCTCACTTGTGAGGAGATTCCCCACCAAGCGTAGGTCAATAACGAAGTACAAAAATGCAAAAAGAATTGAACCATCGAATCTCTTAATAATCAATAAATAAGGCTACTCCTCACCTAAAAAGAGAAATTCTCAAATTTAAATATTGAAATATTATTGATAAGTTGAATAATAAAAATCATTTACATAATATTTAAAGGCTAAGAATACTACTAATCCGAATTAGAATCTATTAATTCCTTATGCTATACCTATTATAATTAGGAAAACTAGATTAAGTAAAAATTGAGACTTTTTGGAGAATTGAAAACTAGATTAAGTAAGAAAACATAACCGCGAACGGAATCCTAATTTGAAATTTCCTAGATAAAGTAATTACAAATCTAAGACTTACTAAAAATAGTAAAAAAAAAATCTAATTACATCAAATTGAAAACGCAAACAAAGAAATTTGGCTTAAAAAAAAAAAAAGCTTGGGGATAATCCAAGTCTGATTTGTTTGGCCATCTTGAATCATAATAGAGTGAAGCGACCATTTTCACTTAAACATTGGCTTCAATTTAGACTGTTTGTCTTCCCACTACTTTAAAAAGTTTTCAGTCACTTATTTTACATCAATCAACTTGTGCATTAATTATAATTATTACGAGAACGATAATATTTCAACTCAGGACTTTTGTCATCACTTATAACATGTTAACTACCACTTTTTAAAAAGTTTATATTATTAGAAAGAATGTAAAGCTAACTTAAGTACTTTAACTCCTTTGATCAACAAATATTGTAGAACATGAAAAACGCCATAGGAATAAGAATAGAGGCACGGGCCCTTAGTCCTCCCCTATAGTACTAAAAGGTTGTGGGGCTCTAGGTTTATGATCTAGACACGTATCCAAGGGGCCTAGATGGTTGGGGTTTGGTCTTGGGTTATCAAAACATGTAAAACGTTTTCTCAAATCATGACCATGACTTGAATTGTTTTCTCAAGTGTTACAAATGTTTTATGCAGATGAGAGCTGCTTAACTAATGGATATCTTGACACCCAGATTGATTGGATACCGGCAATGAAAGGGATTCGCTTAAAAGATCTTCCCTCCTTCATCAAAACCACTGATCGCCAAGATATAATACTAAACTACAATTTAGAATCAATAAAAGATGCTTTGAAAGCCAAAACTCTAATTCTCAACACATTCGATGATCTGGAGCAAGAGTTTTAGATTCCATCAAAAGCAAGTTCAAGACTATTTACCCAATTGGTCCTCTATGGATACTTCAACAACAACTTGGTGAAGCTAAACTAGACTCCATTGAATCAAATTTGTGGAAAGAAGATATGGGTTGCTTAGAATGGTTAGATACAAGAGAACCTGGCTCTGTTGTGTATGCTAACTATGGAAGCTTTGTAGTAATGAGTCTTGAACAACTGAGAGAGTTTGCTTGGGGACTTGCTAATAGCAAGTGCTCATTCTTGTGGGTCATCAGGCCTGATCTTGTGAACGGTGGGACGGAGATTATATCGAAGGATTATATTGAAGAGATTAAAGATTAGAGGTTTGATATTGGATTGGTGTCCAGAAGAGAGAGTTCTTCACCATCCTGCAGTGGGAGGCTTCTTGACACATTGTGGGTGGAATTCTACATTGGAAAGTATTTGTGAAGGCGTGCCGATGATTTGTTGGCCATTTTTTGCTGAGCAGCAGACAAATTGTTTCGATTTGTGCAACAAGTGGGGTGTTGGCATGGAGATTGATACTGATGTTAGGAGAGAGCAAGTTGAGGGGCTTGTTAGGGAGTTGATGAAAGGAGAGAAGGGGAAGGAGATGAGAGAAATGGTGACGGAGTGGAAGAAGAGAGCAGAAGCTGCTACAAAGCCAGGTGGGTCTTCTTACATTAACTTTGACATGTTAGTGAAGCACCTCAAGCAGGAACCAGTTTCCAACGAGGCTTTGTATCCAAGAAAATGTGAAATACATTTCATGGTCAATTTGTCTTAGTGTGAGTAATATGTGAATGTGTCCATGTATGGGATGAGATTTGTTAGTAGGGCTCAAGATGATGGGTCTCACATTTCTTATGTGAGCCCATGATCTCTACATGATTATAAAGACATGAGTCATGAATCATTACTTGTCTCATTGTAGGCACATTTTTTTACGTTTGAATAAAGATTATGTCCAACACTTTAATTATTTGACCTGGTAACTCCTCCTCTCACAAGGAATGAAATTTATCGGTAGACCAATAGATAATATGTTCCATTCTTGTGAAAGGGTATGCAACAAGTGAGATGGAATGTACGAACATGGTTATCTAAGAAAAAATAGATTTTACACATACAGGACACATTCCATAATTTCCATCATGTAGTGAAGAACTTATTTTTATGCCTACAAAAGGTAAAAGGTGCGTCTATTTACAAATATAATTTCACAAACAAACCTAATCAATTGCTAGAAAGAACATAATATACCTATCAATGGCATTCACGTTAATATTTTTCAAACATAGGATAATGGTTTTTTGAAACAAAGTTCTGAGAGCACCGTTTCATTTACGCATGGCTGGCAAACCTTTTCATCTACGCCAGTTTTGGGCTTGTGAGTGCGGTCCAAACAATTAGTCAAATGGGCCTTTCATCGCTTATGCACGGTTTGGGCTTGCAAAGTTCCAACCGCGCGGCCTCAACCGAGTATATGTATTTATATGTACATATATACATACGTATATTTAGATAACTATTTATTTATTTTAAGAATACATATTTATATACATGTACTATATATATATACATGTATATCTTTATGTGTGTGTATATACATATTATTACTTTTAATATATTTGTATATCGATTTATATATATATATATATTTATTTATTTATTCATAGATATGTATATTTAGATAACTATTTATTTATTTTTAAGAATACTTATTTATATACATGTACGTATATATATGTATATATTTATGTGTGTGTATATACATATTATTTTTTTAATATATTTGTATATTATATATATATATATATTTAGTTATTCATAGATATGAATTTTTATGTAATATATTTACATGTATATATATATGTATATTAATTTATTTACATGTATGTATTTAAATATATGTATACATACATATATTACTATATTTATATCTTTGTGTGTATATATAACATATATTATGTATGTGTCTAGTTTTTTTATGTTTTTTTTTTTTTTTTTTTTCTGTAATCTAATTCTCTTGGATAGACGCTGATAGTAGGCTTCATATCATTTGTTATTATATAATTATATTAATTTCTCTTGAATTATCTGACAATTATAGAGACTTCTCATATATTTTTTAAAATTACACTAGTCTTTCCTTTGTTATACTGATAAAATATAAAAAAAAAAAATATCATACAAAATTCTTCATTAATTATGTTAGGATTTCGACAAATCTTTTTATGTTACTAAAATATCATTTTTTATTCTACTGACATTTTCTAATTACAGGAAAGGTCCTTGTATTTATTAGATATTAAAAAAAAGGTCAATATAATTATTCTTAAGAGTA
This sequence comes from Nyssa sinensis, assembly GCA_008638375.1. Classification (NCBI taxonomy): domain Eukaryota; kingdom Viridiplantae; phylum Streptophyta; class Magnoliopsida; order Cornales; family Nyssaceae; genus Nyssa; species Nyssa sinensis. The sequence continues at coordinate 6,633,251 of CM018039.1, read as the reverse complement.
GTAAAATAGTAAATTCATAATTTTTGTTAACGGCTTCTGAAATTTTTATTTTTTAGATAAAAGTGTAATATTAGAAGTCATAGAAAAGTCTTTATAATTGTTAAATATCACAGAAAAGATTCGTGTAATTAAAAATAGTCACACCACCATAAGCATGGTGTCCTAAATGACCGTCCCACAAAATAATTTCATTTTTAAAAGAGAGTTGCATATGTTTTGTTGAAAATTTCATTGGACACACTAATTTCATAAAATTCTCCAAATATATTATGAAAAATGTTATTAACACTCTATATATAGTCTCAATCATTTCGTTCCATATTTATAAAAGCAAAATGCCTATTGCTATTATATAATAAATTTGATGATATTAGTAAGCAAATTGAACTCTCAAACTCAAATTAAATACAAAAGTTATAATGCTTTTAGTATAATTAATTTGTAGAAATTCAATGACAATTCTACTTATTGCTTTATTACAATTCTACTTATTGTCACATAAATTTGTATCAATTATTTAAATTTGATTACATAAATTTTGCTTTACTATTTACAAACACGAGTAATTCTACTCTTTCTATAATATATTTTTAAAATTATAATTTCAGTTATTATGACAATATTTATTTAATTATATCAAATTATGAAATACATTAGTCTACATGTTTTTATACTTTCAATACATTATTTGATAAAAATTTGATAAAATTTTTTTTCCTTCTAAAAAAGGAAAAAATATTGAGTATTTTTGGACCAATATTTCAAGTAACGAAATTAGTGACAATATATGTAAGAAAAGTATATTTCTATATATATATATATATATATAAATTGATTTTAATGTTGAAAATATGGGTTAATTAGTCATAAGTTCTAAAGAAAGATATTATATTATTATGAAATTTATACACGTTTTCAATTCAAAATGAAGGACTTGAGTATTTCTTATTTTGAGCTCATGTCAATTATAATGACATAACACTTACAATTCTTTTTTATAATGACAGTAATACCCCAAACAACTATACGTCCAAAATGAATAAGTTTTTCATGTCTTAAAATCTGGGAGTGTTTGAAAAAAATCTTCTAATTTTAAAATTTAATAACTTGTAATTTATAAAACTATTTTTAATAAAATTTATATATTTGAATTCTAAACATCAAAGTCTATCAAAGATGATCCATATTGAATATTAAATTTTGAAGAAAAAAAAAATCACTTCGAAACTGCAAAATTTCATTTCAATAAAAGTGTAAATTTTACAATTCTAGTAAAAAGCTTCATTTTAGCAAAATTGTAGAATTTTACACTTCCAGTAAAAATACATCTTCATGCAAAGTGTGAAATTTTATACTTTGCAGTAAAAAGTTTTATCCTAACAAAACTGTAAAACTTCATCCAGTAAAAATGTAAAATTTACAATTACTTAAAAAGTAAAGAAATTCTTAATTCTATTGAGCTTTTGGCCACATGTTAGATATTGAAACACTAGATAAAGTTAATCTCTATTACTCTTTTCCTCAATTTTTTTCAAGATACCTTAACTACATGACACATTATCTAGTGTTCAATTATTTAATAACAAATACATTATATGTCATACATCCAAGATTACATTAAGAGAAATTGAGAGAAAAATGTAATGAAAAATATCATAATTTGTAAATCATTTTCAACTAATGTAATTATAATCATGCATTGTGATAGAAATATATAAATGAGGAGCCATGAGATAGGAGGAATTTAGAGTGTTGTGCAAGAGGGTATGCTATATATTGAGAGACTGATGTTCATTAGAGATTCTTTACTCTAGAGTTTTGGTTTCAATAATATAACTTGGTTTACTTAGTTTTGTCGTGAGTTTCATATATTTTACTCGTCATATTATGTTTGAATTTAAAAAATTGATTATCATAATTGCACAAACAAATAATCAATTTTTCATCTCTTGTCTCTGAATTTTTTTTTATTCAAAATTTCATATTTAATGTACATTTTATTTGATAAATTTTAATTTTTAAAATTTAAATATATAATTTTTATTAAAAAAAATTAATAATTTACCTCAAATAAAGACACGTCCTTCTAATTTGTCACATCGAATGAATAATGTTTGTTGCCTTCTTACAGTCTGAATGTACGATTCTAGGGCACCGTGCCAAGTTTGGAATCAGTTTTTAAAGTCGATAGTTTGGTTCAATGCCGACACCTCAATCTGCTTGAAATAAAAGGAAAAAGTAAATGAAAGACGGTTATAATAAAAAATATTACTCCATTCGTCATAATCTTAATTATGAATTCTAACTTTTTAAAAAATAATATTTTATTATTTTAAAATTATTTAAAATTTTCATATTATTTTCATTTAATTATAAATCATGTTTATATTAAATATAATAAAAGATAGTTTTAAAAATTTATAAGTTAAAAATACGTTAACTTTTTAAATGGGACAAGTCAAAGTAGAATAAAAGACTCTTACAATGAGACGGAATGAATATGTTTTTTAAATATTTATTTTAAATTTTATTTTATTAATACAATAATATTAATAATACATTAAATCATGTAATATTATAAAATATATAAGAAAATTTTTTTATTAATGACTCACTTTAACTTTTTTTTGGAGGAATTTTACAGAAATTAAATATAAAATATATCAATAAATTTTGAAAATTTTTAAATATTTATTTTAAATTTATATCTTAATTTATTAACACAATAATATTAACAATACATTAAATAATGTAATATTACAAAATACAAAAGAAGGGAAAGTTATTAATGATTCTTGCTTTAACTTTTTTTTTTGAAGAAATTTTACAAAAATTAAATATAAAATATATCAATAAATTTTGGAATTGAAGATGAACAATTAGATATAGACATATTAATAAGTCAAATTCTGATTTGAATTTGATAGTAATATTTGTTAAACAAAATATATATATATATATATATATATATAAATTTACATGATTTGATGTGTTAAAAATTTGATTTGATATATATAATGTGTAATGTAAATAATATACTTTTTAAAATAGGGTAATTTATAACACTTGAATATTCTTTTTTCATGTAATATATATAATATATGTATAATTTATAAAATATATAAATATATATATATATATATGGAGAAAGCTATCCCCACTCCCCCATGTATATATGCACTCCACTTTATAGAGACATTATGTGGGAGTATAAATATATAAAATACCTTGTTTTGAAGTGGGCATAAAATATTTTAAATTTGTAAGGTTGAATAATTTTATAATATTTGTGTTATTTTATTTTATTAACAGATCGGACTCGACATGCAATAATTAACAAAATTCATATTCAAATCAATCGACAAATAATTTATTAAATTATCAAAATGTACATTTTTTAATGATTAAATTCAAATCGCGCGGACCGTATTCAATTCCTTTACAAGCCTAATTACATCACAAAAGTATCATTACAAAAAATGATAATTCAATTGAATAATTTGTTCTAGAAATGAGATCTGCATTTGTGTTGTTGGAAAAATGACTGGACATGCCATTTTCATATTACTTTCCAATTATATTATAAAAAAAAATGGTATTGACACTATATATAAATAGTCTCAATTATTTCATTTCTTAGTAAAAATATATAGTAAAATACATATTGCCATTATATCATAAATTTGATGAAATTTGGATGCAAATTGAACATTTAAACTCAAATTAAAATAAAAAAATTATAATGTTTATTTTGCACGATTAATTCGCAGAAATTCAATTACAGTTTTACTTATTGCTTTATTTAATACAATTTTTTCAAATACTTTTAATAATTAAAAGTAACTTTTATAGTTTTATTGTTTATGTAAAAATATAAAGTAAAAGTAAAAGTGAATTTGAATATGAATATCTATAAATGTTCATAAAGGATTTATAGGCAAATAAAAGTAATATATATATATATATATAGATATATATATATTTGCATAAATCAAACTCTTAATAAATTTTTTATTTTTATTTATTCAAGCAAAAAAGTAAAATTTTTTATAAATAATTTAATCTAACTGTAAAAATTAAATAAAAAAATTAAAAATACATATATATTAGAATCATTTTGATTATTTAATAAATTATAATTTTTAAAATATAAAAAACCCCGTTTTAATAATTTTTTTTAAAAAATAATGTAAGAAAAATACCCTGCCAAAACTTTATTTCTATCATTTTTTTTATTTTATTTGGAAAACGAAAAAGAGTTGTAAAAGCCTGAGTCGTCCAATTTGATCGAAGTGACTGGTCATGTGCCGAGCGCTGTCGTCAAGTGTTGCTTTCCACAAGCATCGGGCACGTGCGTTACATCACGAACTCGATGGATCGCTTTTTGACTTTTTTACCAGTACTGGGGAAGTCTGTCGGTCACTTGGCTGTTCGTGCTCTGAGATAGTTTTTATGGATATATGATAAATTACGTGATAATATTTTTTATATATATTAATCTTAAAAATATATGATAAAATATTATTCAAAATAATATATTTTTATACTTAAAAAATAATCTTAAAATATATGATAAAATATTATTAAAATAATACATATTTTTCTAATGGACTCATTCAAATATTTTTTTCATTGTACCCTTCTTTCGATCATCAGAGCGTTGTGTGTATAATGATAAGAATTTATTGTATGATTTTAGACTATTAACTAAGTCATTGATCTTGATTATTTATAAATTCTCATATTAACACAAATTATTTAATTATTTTATATAAATTCAACATATTACATGTATTTCAATTTATGTAATTTCAAACTGCTCATATTAGTGTATTGATATTTTGAAAATGAGAGATTTATTCATCTCATAATGTGAGATTTAGTTGTGGAGTTTAACCATTAATATAAGGAGTAAAAAATTAAATTTTAGGAGAATAATTTATAATTTTTAAATATTTTATTATAGAGATTAAAGATAAAATACTAAATGTTTAAAATTTTAGAAAAACCATGACATGTGAAATTCAGTTGTGTGTGTGTCATATTATCAGAAAAAAGAATCTCTCTATTTCGTTTAAAATTGAAAGAAATCAAATTACATTAATCCAATAAGTTTGAACGGTCTTGAGGATTGTTCCCAAAATAAGAACGGTCTTGAGGATTGTTGCTTTGATAAAAATTGTTTCTTTATAGTTCGTGTGTGTGCCCGTGTATATATCTCTATATATATATATATATGTTTATATGCATGTATAGATATAACTAGTTTAGTTTGAACGGTGTAGAGGATTGTCTCTCTAAATGATAAAGTGGCATTGGGAGCGATTGTTTCTTTATAGTTTATGTATGAATGATAAAGTTGCGTTGAAAAAATTTATTTTTCATAGTTCATGTATGATATATATATATATATATATATATATATGGTTTGTCTCAACATTTTGATTATTAAAAGGTGAAAAATATTGAATGATAAGGTAGTATTATAAAAAAAAAATTGTATTAAAATAGTAAAAGATAATGTTTTTGTTGAGAATTTGTACTCAAATAATACAAAATGACTATTTAAAATAATACAAAATTGGCATAATGCTTGTCATACATGATGCAAGATTGGCCCATATTTCAATTTTTGCTTATTCAAAGATCTCATACGCGTATTATTTCTATCTTCCTATAATAAAAAAATAAAATTCATGTCAAACATATCCACTAGAAAAGATATATATATATATATATATATATATATTATATGTTAGATGGTGAGAGCTACTGGTGATAATTTATTAAATTATTTCAAAACGAACTCATAATTATAGTGGGTCCATTCCTCATTTTTGAAGAGACAATCAAATCAATCTCAGTAATTTTCTTTATTTTTTTTGCGCCGAAATCTTTTACTATTTTTGTAGCTTGCTTTTCGGCTGCTTTTGTCTATATTTGTTTTCTTTTCAACCTGTAAAGACTGTGAGACATTGAATGCATGAAGCAGGAGAATTGATCGACTCGCTTTAAATTGCTTCAGACAAATTCACTTTTCTTTTCACTTAATTCTCTTTTCACTTAATTCTCCTAACTCTTAATTCTAAATGCTTGGTACGAAAGAAAAGAGTTGTTATTAGAGACTGTTTTTGAGTTTTGATTCAAAAATTTTAGTTTGGGAATAAAATTTAATGTATTAAAATTTAAAAAATTAATATAAATATACATAATAGTTAATTACACTTATTTTTTTTAAGTTTTTGACAATTATAAAATTTTTTTTATAATTTTTGAAATATCATTGTCCTAATTCTGATTTATGTGTCAGTCACATATTATCCCCCTATCCTCCAACACCGTTAATGACCCAAAATATTTATGAAGTTATATAATCAGATAAGCAGTATTTCTATTTCATTTTTTTAACATAATATTTTGTTTAAATATTTTTGACCCGTTTCATTTCATAATATTTAACCCATTTTGCATAAGTTATTATTGGGTATAAAAGATTTTTTAAATTTATAAATATTTTATTTTATTTTTATAATCTCTTTAATATATAATAGATTAATTATTACTAACATAATCATCTTATTAATATACATAAATTTTGTATTTTTTTAAATTTATTTTTTTTAAAATTAATTAATTAATTATTTTTATCATTTGTACGCACAATTATCTTTCTAGATGAATTCATGTTGATATCGGAGATGACTCCAAAGATTTATACTCATAAAAAATAGGGAACGGAGATCCTTCAGGAACAGAATTGCTTCATCAGTTCTACCGACATTAGTGTTGACTTCTGAGCAGAGGGGTTGGATTTGAAGAGCAGTTCAATTATAAAGTTAATAAAATAATTATTTTAAATAATACTTAAAAATAAGATTTTAAATTTTAGATATAATAATATAATTAAATTTAAAATTAATAAAAATTTAATTATACAAAAATATCAGATTTATGAATTTATAGTATAATTAAATTAAAAATCTAAATTTAATAAAAATCAAATACTATTAAAAACTCTCATAATCATATTTTAATATTAAATATATTTTACATGTCATAATATAATATATATGATTATAAAACTGATGAAGTAACTCAAAAATAATACTTAATCTCAAAATAATTAGGACGAATTTTTTTTATTTAAATATGTATTACAATTATAATTTGTCAGGTATAAGCGCAAGTGTATTATATATGTGACCATTATAGTTAAGACATATTGAAATAAAATTTTTTTGCCTAATTTGGAAGTATATATTATACTTAACTAAATATGTAAAATAATTAACTTGTAATTAACTATAACATAAAAAGAAGCACTTTTATAACACAAAACTACATGGACATGCAGAAAGGGGAAAATTAAAAGCTAGACCTTTTATATATATATATATATATATATATATATATATATATATATATAAGCATGAACTGATTGCATGACTAATCATCCCTCAAAAACATTCAATAAAATTAGAACCACAAGAGAAAGACTGGGATGGCCCTGCACTGGTTCCATGAGTAGCTAATCATGATCTTCAATATTCTTAAGTTGTTTCCAATTCTATAACTGGATTTGGATGGAATGAGACATAAAGCAGTGTAAGTTATGAAACTAGATAATGACCCCTTTGATTTAACGTTCAATTCCAAATTGGAATTCAATTCGATCACTTGGATAAGAGCACCTCGTCAAACAGTTTGTCCAAGTTGAGGTGAGAAGATCCACCACTGTCCGATGGCCTCTTCTGCTTTCTTCTTCCAATCCATGACCTTCTTTTTCATCTCCTTACCCTTCTCTCCATTCATCAACTCTCTTACAAGCTTCTCTACTTCATCTCTCTTCACATCACTATCTATCTCCATGCCGATGCCCCATTCAATACAACTATATCGGCAATTCGTTTGTTGCTCGGCGAAAAATGGCCAGCATATCACTGGTACCCCACTACAGATACTCTCGATCGTCGAGTTCCACCCGTTATGCGTCAAGAACCCTCCAATTGCAGGGTGCTTCAGGACTTGCTCTTGTGGGCACCAGTTTGCCAACATGCCTCTTTCTTTAGTCTCCGACACAATCTCTGGTGGCAAAATCGCAGAATCACCTGAAACTATATCAGGCCTTATTATCCATAGGAAGGATTTTTTGCTGTTAGCAAGTCCCCATGCAAACTCGGTGAGTTGTTGCTTCGTCATGACTGTAATACTGCCAAAATTCACATACACCACTGAGTTAGGATTCTTTTGAATTAAGCCATTCGATGCACTCTGTTTCTTCTTTCCAAAGATTTGAGCCGATGGATTTCAACTTCTCATTTGTAATTTGATTGCACATCAGTTGCAAGTGGGCCGACACTATAAACACGAGGAAGTATGGCTGAAAGAGCATCTAAAACATCTTGTTCCAACATATCAAAAGTGTTTAGAACTACAGCAGAGGCTTTGAAAGCGCGATCAGCTTCAGTCTTAAGGAAGTGAAACATGAAGTCATTTGAATCTGTAGTTCTAATGAAACTAGGAAGGTCCCTTAGTCGGATATTTTTCATTCCCGGAATCCAATCAATGGTTGTATCTAAATATCCATTTGTCAAACGACTTGCATCTGTAACCCACAACAAAAGTTAGCTGTAAAACATGCATATTAATCCAAACCAATAACTAAAATGCTACTGCCACACTATTTTTTATAATCCAAAACCCTGATCTCACCAACCGGCCTTTTGGACACGTGCTCTGATTGTAAACCCAAGCTCTTTTAAGTTTTTTACACACAACTTTAGCTATGTGAGAGAATGGTCTCAAGAACACTTATGAAGTATTAAGTTGCTGTGACATTAGATTGTAATACAATAACTACTCTATTAATCACAACCTTCGAAACTTTGCTAGATGTAGACTCGAGTACAAATCTTGCTAGATGTAGACTCGAGTACAAATCTTTCTATCCATATATAAGGGTTAAATTTAGGGAGGTAGTCCCAATGTCTATTATTTGCTTTTGTGAAATATTAAACTCATGTAGAGTAGGGCTGTAAACGAATTGAATTCGGATCAGATCAAAGGTGATCCTAATCCGATCTGTTTAATATAAAATCAAATCCGATTCAATTCCGTTTATCCGACGGATCATTCAAATGTTGATCCGTATTCGAATCTGTTAATAACTAAATTTTCAATCCATTAATTTGGTCCGTTTAAAGTTATAATACTTTACATGGCTATAAATCTGTATTAAACTAAAATCTGTTATTTAAATAATTATTAAAAATAAAAATTGAACCAACCATAATTAAATAATAAATCAATTTTTTAGATTTGAGAAATGAAGATTGAGCTGTGCTGCTGTGGGCATTAGGATTTAGGGACTGATCTTTTATATAAAGCTTTTATAACCATTGGATAGACCTAGATCAATGATCCTTATTAATTATATATATATATAATATTAATTTTAATATATATATAAACAGATTGGATCGGAATTGTAAACGGATCGGATCCGCGTATATTATATCTAGGTTCAGTTTATATTTTGGATCATTGGATTCAGATCGAATCAGGTCATGGATCACTATTTTTAAAACTATATATGGACTTACCAGATCGGATCTCGAATCGAATCGCGATCCGCTCCATTATATATATATATATATATTATATATAACCAGATCGGATCCGTGTATATTATATTCGGCCCGTTTATATTTGGGATCATCGGATTCAGATCGAATCGGGTCACGGATCACTATTTTTAAAACTATATCTAGACTTAGCAGATCGGATCTCGAATTGAACTGCGATCCGCTCCATTAACAGCTCTAACGAGTGCCGTGTAAGATACTTAAACATGTGAATATTAGATTGTAATATTGTATGATTCATAATTTACCTTTCAATGGCGCTAAACCTCTTTCAATTAGATGGCGATATTGTCTATAACCCAGGAATCCACAAGCACTTGTAGTCCAGAAGAGAACTTCAGGGATCCCGAGTTTTTCGGCAGCTTTGAGAGTGAAGCTCATGACACCGTCGGAAACGATACATGTCACCGGCGGGATATGGGAAGATGAGGAGTCGTTGAGTTTTGAGAGGAGGTTACTGAAAGGTACCAAGCAGGTCTTTGAGGTGGATTCACAGAGAGAAGGGATGTCTTGGGTGGCATCGGCATCGGACGGTGGGAGGCCGTCGGGGATGGTCTCGAAGCGGAAGTCCGGCAAGCCGTCGAGAGAGTTGGGGCCTCTGGACTTGAGTAAACGTTTGTGGTTGTACTCAGTGTTGACAAAAGTTATATGGAAACCTCTGTAATGGAGGAGTTTTGATAGCTTGAGCATTGGGTTTATGTGGCCTTGAGCTGGGTATGGAATACACACAGCATGTGGCTTATTATCAGATGCTGCTGGAATGGAACCCATCTCCCCCGCCCCCCCTCTCTCTCTCTCTCTGAAATGATATGAATGGGACAAAGGGGTGAACTGCCTTTTTATAGAAAGTTGCTAGATATTTGTGTAATCTCTTAATAAATTACTCCATATATAAGACAGTGAGATACGAAAATTTCTGCTTGAAGTTCTGGACAGAGACATTTTCCCTGATTTGGTGCTTTCCCACTATGTGATATGTTCTAATGATAAGGTCTTATTTCTTTAACTGTGATAACAAAAATATAAAAAGATAGAACAGTAATATTTTCTGTTTTATGGCTCATTCATCTTTCTGTTGTAATTTTATCCATCACATATGTCACTCTACTTTTTTTGGTGGAGTTGTGTAAATGGGCGAGATGAAGTTATCTTTTATGTTATTAATGGGAGTAGTGTAGATCGGTAAAGTGTAGTCATTTTCTTTTTGTAGTACTACTATACTTATTATATTTTTTTATCAAAAACATTTACACTGAATTGTTTGTATTCTATTAGTTTCTTATCACATTACATTACGTTACATCATGATATGATATAAAATTAATAAAATATTATCCATTTATCTTTATAAACTTTTAGGTAAATTTTTTTTCTGTCAGCATAACGTCACATTATAGTATTTTTTCTTTATAGTTAAAATTAAATAATCACATTATATTTATGTAATTGTGTATGTGACAGATTAAAATTATGATATATATCTGTCTCATTTAAAGAAAATAGTGTTCAAATAAAAAATACATATAGTAAAGTTGAGTTGAATTGAAAAGAAACAAAGTGAAAATTATATACTATTTTCTCCTTTCTCCACCAAGTCTCAAAAGCAATTTCTCTCTTTTCACATGGCATAGTAGAATGAGGTTTTTTTTTTTTTTTTGACTTTTTATTATTTTTATAGCATAGTAAAATCTTAAGAGATTTTCTTTTATTTTTTTCTTATTTTTTTAAGTAATTAAAGTTCAATGATTGTTAACTTTAAGAGGTGACTTGAGTTGACGATAAACAGTAACTAAAGAGTTTATCCCAAAGTTGTTAGATCGAAATTCATGCCACTTTCTTTTAGGGTCAATTCATATAAGGTGTTGTCTCGATTTTAATCAGACCTTTCGCTAGTAAACAATTAAATCGATCTCCTATATTAACTGATCTGAAAAATAAGATACTAAGTTCTAAAAAAATAAAAAAATAGATGAGTGCCATGTGAAAAACCTTGAGTGGTTTTCTTGATTTGAATCATTGAAGAAAGTAAGTCTGTCTCTGTCCACAAGCTCTATTTGAAATTCACTTGTAGTGCAAGAATGGTCCTCCAATCCTTTAGAAAAGCCTTCATCAACAAATTTCCCTCCCTCTCTCGAAAGAAGTAGTAATACAGTCTTTAATTTGAGATTTTATCAAAAATTATTTATAAACTAACTTAGAAGTATTGTATTAATTTAATGAGCTAATAAAATATTAACAAGTCAGCAGATAAATATAGATAATAAACATAATATTATTATGAAAGAAATTATTTTTTTTCCTTTAATTTCGTACAATTTGGATAAAAACAAAATGATTGACTTTGAAGAAAAACCGTCTATCCCTCTCCACTTTTCCTTTCCATTTCTTCTTAGCAAACAAAAGGGTTCTTTCTTTCTCCCCTTTCACATTAACTATTAAACTATTAGACTTGAGAGTGATAAGATAGAGATCAGTGACATATTAATTTTTCTAACAACGTGTTTATCTATTTATACCCATATATATATATATAGCCAGCTGGGAGGGTGACAAACATGGCGTTGTATAAAGAGAGGGGCTAGATCACGTATCAATCTGAAGATTTTTATTCTGATATTATATAAATAAAACATGAATCGTGCCAGAGTTAAATCCTTTGAAAAAATGGAATTCAACATCATGTATACAATTTTTAATTAGATTTGCTTACCCAAGATGGTTTAATATCAATAAAATATATGATGATTCATCGAATAAAATATAAGAATACAACAACAATTTAATAAAAAGAAATGTAATAAATATTTGAGAAATACCAAAGGTCAAGTATTGATTATTTTCTGTTGGATTAAAGATTTCCCATTTTTTGGATATTGATGTTGATCGTATTCATTGTTCGCATTTCTATTCAGAATTAGACAACAAGAAATTCGTGGCAAATAACAATTTTTTTTTAAAGATTATTAGTAATGCCTTTATGCATCGCAAAAAAAATGAGTTAAACCCGCCGCAAAAAAAATAATATAAAACATATTAACAACGTAGTTTTTGCATCACAAATATGCAGGTATTATTAGCAATGTAATCCAATATTGGTACTCACTTGTCACAATATTATTAAATCATTTTTGTATCAACAAAGAAAAAAATAATTTTAATAATGAAAATGATCATGTAAAAGAGATACACAATACCGAAAGACACCAATAAAGGAAATGGCTAAGTGGAAGAAGCATCTTAGCACCTAAGCTTCATATCAACTAGGTTGACACCAGAGTAGAAACTAATTACACAAATATTATTGTATTGTATTAATTACATAACTTAATATATTTAAATAATATAATATCACTTCAATAATATTTTATTTGATATACGAATCTAGAAAATGTAACATTCTTCAAAAATAAATTAATACTTAGATCCTTTTAAAAACTTACACTTTTAAGCATTATAATAATATTTTTTTAGAATTTAAATATAAAAAGGGTGTTAATGGCTGTGTCCTATATATATATATATATATGTGTGTGTGTGTGTGTGTGTGTGTGTGTTGGGCATGTGAGCTGCATTGATGAGACATTACCAATTACTATGATTTATGGATGGGGTCACATGCATAAAGCAAGTCAATTCTTAAATATTTTAATTTTGGGCACAGATATTAGTACTCTATTTTATACATTTGAGAGTAATATGAAGTGGGAGTAGAGCTGGCTTTTTTAATTTTGTAATATTTTTACTATTGGGAACAGCAATACAATTTTTTTTTTAAGAAATAGATTTTTTTGGGAATTGACAAAATCTCCACCTATAATATAATCCGTTGGAAGCATGTACCTAACAAAATTCTCCAATTTATCCCAATACGTTTATAAAATGAATGAATAAATTCCAAATCTATTTTAATTATTTAATAATATTCATTATATTTATATATACTGAATATTATGAATTATTTTCTTATTTTTTTGAAACTCTTAAGTTATTTCAAATAATTATGTTATGGGAACTCTGATTTTTTAAAATATATTTTTAATACATATTACTTTTGCATTCAAAGTTTATCTACAATTTTTCTCTAAATTATTAACAACAATATTTCCCCAACTAAAACTCCTTAATTACAAATAATTTTAATACCAAATAATAGTGGAACATCAATTTGTCCTATGCTCCAACTCCGAGTGCCTAAAAAACAAAAAAGTCCTCCAATATATGTGTGTGTGTATATATATGTGTGTGTGTGTATAAACGGCTATGAAAATGACCAATCAGATTTAAGTCAATCATCCTTCAAAAAAAGATGCATTCGTGTTCCCCTTGAAAAAGTTTTCAATTCATTTGAACGAATTTTCAAAGGAAAATGATGCAATGAGGATACGAAGAGTGACAGAACGGGAAGCAAAATAATAGTGATAACAATTTTGATATATATATATATATATATATATATATATATATTGCAACCGAGAAAATAAAGAAGCATCTCTAAAAAGAAATTGATTTAAATTTTTCCATCTCTTGTGGAGTCGCATAACTGAAACTACGGTTCTACACGCGGAATTCGCAACCAAACATATACTGAGAAAGATAAATTATTGGATGGTCTAGAACCAATCTCAATTAGTTCATGTATATAATATGTTAAATTTTTATAAGGAAAAAAATAATTTTTATGTACATGATAACTCATATTTGGTTGGAACTGTTAACGTGACTAATGTTCAATAATTTTACATTAAGAAAAGGAAAAGAATGAGAAGTATTTTCCATCATTTTCATCTTTCTAAAAAGTTAGATTTTTCTAGATTCTCGGTGTCTTCTAATTCTCCACTCTTTTCTCGTAAATCATAAAAGCTTTATTCATTCTCTACTTCCCTTCTTCTTCTTCTTATTTTTTTCATTTTCCCTCCAACAAACAGATCATGCGTGTGAGTGATACATCCAACAATAGAATGAAAAGATTTCAAATAAATTTGATTTCCCAAAATGAGTTTAATCATCCTCTATTATTTGAACAATTTACCATGGGGTTGTAGACTATACTATAATAATGCATTATAGTCCAAGTGACAGCCCATCCTGTTTTGCGATTTGGTCTGTCTGGTGATGTTTTGGCCCAGATGAATACATGGTTGGGGCCTAAATTCCATACAATTCAAGCCTTGTGTTAATTTTTGAAGTATCAAACGACACTAAGGTCTACAATGGAGAAATTGGAAATAATATTATTAAGAAAGTTATAGCAATGTGAGTTTGGTGTAAAAGCGCGTCTAAAATATTGCATGTTTAATTTTTATTTTTATAATTAAAAGATAAATTTTATAAAATAACTATTAGAACAAGTAATACTCTATGAAGCAGAATATTGATAATTAAATTTCAAACTTATATATATATATATATATATATGGAGAAGTGCTTCCAAATGTATAACTGAATTTTTATTGAATGAGCAAAGTTAACGGCCATTTCCAATTTATATTCAAGTCAATCACTTGGATAAGAGCACCTCATTCAACAGTTTGTCCAAGTTCAGTTGAGAAGATCCACCACATTCAGTGGCCTCTTCTGCTTTCTCCTTCCAATCCATGGTCTTCTTCTTCATCTCCTTCCCCTTCTCTCCATCCATTAACTCTCTCACAAGCTTCTCTACTTCATCTCTCTTCACATCATTGTCTATCTCCATGCCGATGCCCCATTCAGTACAACTATATCGACAATTTGTCTGTTGCTCGGCAAAAAATGGCCAACATATCACCGGCACACCACCACACACACTCTCAATCGTTGAGTTCCACCCGCTATGTGTCAAGAACACTCCAATGGCTGGGTGTTTCAGCACTTTCTCTTGTGGGCACCAGCTTGCCAACACACCTCTTTCTTTAGTCTCTTGCACAAACTCAAGAGATAGAATGGCAGAATCACCTGCAACTATATCCGACCTTATTATCCACAAAAAGTCTTTCTTGCTGTTAGCAAGTCCCCATGCAAACTCACTGAGTTGCTGCGTTGTCATGACCGTAATACTACCATAATTCACATAAACCACTGAGTTGGGCATCTTTTGAATTAAGCCATTCTATGCACCCTTGCTCTTCTTTCCAAAGATTTGAGCCAATGGATTTCAACCCATAATCTGAGATTTGATTTTCCATCAATTGCAATGGGCCAATAGTATAAACACGAGGAAGCATGGCCGAAAGAGCACTTAAAACATCTGGTTCAAAAGCGTCAAAAGTATTC
Organism: Nyssa sinensis; assembly: GCA_008638375.1. NCBI lineage: Eukaryota > Viridiplantae > Streptophyta > Magnoliopsida > Cornales > Nyssaceae > Nyssa > Nyssa sinensis. The sequence goes on along the minus strand of CM018039.1, from coordinate 6,617,358 downwards.
AAAATGACAGCAGAGGCTTTGAAAACCCTATTGACTTCGCTCATGCAAAAATTAAGCATGATATCATTTGAGTTAGTAGTTTGAATGAAACTAGGAAGATCCTTCAGTCGAATATTTTTCATTCCCGGAATCCAATCGATTGTGGCATTCAAATATCCATTTGTTAGATAACTTGCATCTGTAATCCACATCAAAAAGTTAGCTGATAAAACATACTTATTAATCAATATTTTTTCCCCTAAGATGTTCTTCTATGACTGATATTTTTATGGTCAGTTGAGTCGACAAAGTGTAATGTTAAACACGTTAGATATAGTCAAAGTTAAGAAGACTCTTGCAAATAAAAAAAATCAAGAAAGAGTGTACAATTCAAAGATAAACATATTCATTCCACTTTAGATATTTAATCTTAGGATTGTTTGAACCAGTGTTTCGAAAGATTTACCATTCGAACACGGGTGTCTCATCGTTCAAATGCAGGACTCCAAAATTGGAATCATTGGAATGCACATGAATGCCTTCAAACACAATGGTAAATATTGAATTGGCGTAAAACAAAATAGTAGTTTCACTGTTCAAAGGCAACTTTAGTTCGTTGGAACATGCAACATCATTTGAACGTCCACTCATTCCTCATCCAACGTCATTTTGGTGCAGAGAATTGTGATTACATGAGACTTTCTTTTCTACTAGATTTAGGGTTTTAGTAGGGCATATACGAAGAAATTTGTATTTCTTCGGTGGGAGATTCAGCCTCCTGAAGCTATAAACAATATTGAGAAATGTTTTAACTTAAAAAATATACATATTTCTTTTTTGCAAGATTTCATAAGAATTATCATGGTGACGATAAATATCTAAGGTGTTAGGATTAACACCAACAAAACATAAATACTAAAATAAGTATCTAACACCTATATATATATATATATATCAAATGATCATCTCTATATTTTTTCATTCAAACTATTAAATCATTCATCAATTACACAACAATAAAAATTATTCATCAATTCTAACTTTTATAATATTTTATTTATTATACCTCAAAATTTCATTTGCTAATTACTTATTATTGTGATGATGGGTAATTAATTGTATCATTCTTGATTATGTTATTTTTCTAATTTTTTTAGAATATATGATTTTTCATGTCATACAATTTTACACAAAATAAAATTAAGTGCTAAACTTGGATTAGAAATTAAAGCCTAAGGTTGGGCTAGGGCTTTATTCATTGAACTCGGCGCCGATTTTCACACTCTATATCTTGACATCTAATTCGAGTTAAGTTTGGATAATTCTTTTGAAAGTAAATTATTTTTATGGTTTGATTAATGAAATTTTAAATTTTACAACTTGTAATTAAGATATAGTTTACCTTTCAGTGGCATTAAGCCTCTTTTAACTAGATGACGGTACTGTGTATAACCCAAGAAGCCACAAGCACTTGTCGTCCAAAAGAGAACTTCAGGGATTCCGAAATCTTCAGCAGCTTTCAGAGTGAAGGTCATGACACCATCGGAGATGATACAAGTCACCGGCGGGACATTGGAAGATGAGGAGTCGTTGAGTTTTGAGAGGAGATTATAGAAAGGTACCAAGCAGGTCGTTGTGGTGGATAAACAAAGAGAAGGGATGTCTTGGGTGGCATCGGCGTCGGATGGTGGGAGGCCGTCAGGGATGGTCTCGAAGCGGAAGTCCGGCAAGCCGTCCAGAGAGTTGGGACCTCTGGACTTGAGTAACCGTTTGTGGTTGTACTCAGTGTTGACAAAAGTTATATGGAAACCTCTGTAATGGAGGAGTTTTGATAGCTTGAGCATTGGGGTTATGTGGCCTTGAGCTGGGTATGGAATACATACAGCGTGTGGCTTATCGGAGGCTGTAATGGAACCCATCTCTCTCTCTCTCTCTCTCTCTCTCTCTCTCTCTCTCAATTGATATGAGTGAGATGAGTGACCGAAAGGAGAGAACCCTGCCTTCTTTTTATAGCGACCTTTAGATACCCCTGCAACCTCTTAAGAGTCTTAGTTAATTACATGGTAGTGTAATTCAAATATTTCTACAGCTATATATATATATGTATATATCTGTGTGTGTGTATGGACAATAATTGATTCAAAACTCAGATAGAAATTTTTTTTTCTTACCCAGATTCGTATGTCCTTTTTTATTTATTTAATTTTTATTAAAATTAAATAATCAAATAATATATATATATATATGTGAATCAATAGATGTTTGCATTATATATTAAAATTGTAATAAGTACGTAAGTAGAAAGAAATCTCTTCCTACCTGGTTTAAACTAGTTTGGAGTCGGCCACTATTCGGTATCCATATATTTGCGTGAATGTGTGTGTATCTTTCCTAGCAGCCAGTTGTGAGGGTGACTAATATGAATTAATATTGCGTTGCCACAAAACCGGCCATAAGATGGTTACTTCTAGTACTAATAAATGAAGTCGGCTATTGCTAAATCCTTTTAAAATGAAATTCAACATCATGTATATAGTTTTTAATTAGAGTTGCTTTCCAAAGTGTTTAAATATTATGAAATATAACAATAATTCATTGACTAAAATATTAGAATATTAAAAATAATTTGATAAAAAATTATAATTATAAATATTTGAATAGTACAAAAAAAAGAGTCAAGTACTACAAATACTTTATTTTAATTAATAGTAAAAATTAAAATTTTGAAATTTTGAAATGACACTTTAACCCATGTTTAAAAACATAATATCATTATTTTTTTTTGTAATATGTATCTACATACGTATGCATGTTTGTTTGTCTATTCTAATAATTAATAGTATAAATTTTTTTAAAATAGTTGATTGTTAGTAATATAATTATTAATTATTTACAACCAAAATATTATTAAATTATTAAATATTTATTTTAGTGTACAACTGTAAGTGGTCCTTTATAAAGAGATCAATTCATTTTCACGCTGAAAAGTGTGAAAACTCACCCACACATTCAAAGGATAGAAAAAATAATGGTAAGTGATGATTTTTTTGGGTCCAATCCTTCAAAAAACATCTTATATTAAAGCATAATACAAATGTATATTCATATTTGATTCTTTTGGGCCCGAATACATTTTGATTGCTTAAATGGCTCTTTTTTTAATCATATCTGAAAGAGCATTATCCAACATTTTGATTGCCCACCCAACCCAAGTTATTCCAAGTCCATCATATTTTAACATTGGGCCCATCATGTTTTTCTTGGTATTAATAATTTTGCAATACCTTATAGAATATGCCCAACACAAAATAGTAGTTGTATTCTATTTCTATTAATGTTATTGTATTTTGTAGTATGAAATTAGGAGTTTGCATAAAGCAAGTTAATTTGAAAGTGTTGACATGACATCTAAACGAAATTTTCTGTACACAACATAAGTCTTTGTAGCTCGGGTAATGTATATACCAACTTTGAGTCTTCAATCTATATGTGAAAAGTTTAAACTTTTAACAATGCTTTGTAATTCTTGATAATATAATCTGGCCTTATTATTGAAAAAAATTATAATAAAAAATTTAGTTAAATAAAACGAGTTTAGAAATAATAAGTGTTAATATAAACTCAAGATTTATTAGAATAAGATAAGAAAATTCGGAAACAGGTATGGGTAATATCATCCTTAGTAAGGACAGTTCAAACCCTTGAGGAAAGGTATGGGCTAGGTCTCAAACTTCTATTGCCACCCAATATGCCCAACACAAAAGAGCAGTTGTATGTAAATCATTTTAATATTGTGTTTTGCAATATAGGATTATATATGAGTCAAGTTGAGTCGAGCCAAGTCAAGTCAGGTCAAATAGTGAATTGTTCAAGATTGACTTATTAAAATAAAAGTATTTTAAATTATGCTCAAACTTGTTAATTTCTTGAACCGATCTCTAACGAGTCTCTAGTCGAGTTGATTGTGAACCAAGCTCGAGTAACTTAATTTTTTCTATAGTATTAGATCACTTATTGACTTATAAAGTCGAGCTCGAGTTGAGCTCAATAAATTAACTAGACTCAAAATATGTTCAAATTTGATATGTTTATCTCGCGACCTGATTTCAAACGAATTTCTAACTAAATCGATCATGGGTCGAACTCGAATAACTTAATTGGTTCGTTTTACAATCTTATTTGGGATTTACAATTTGAATTGATTAAAATAGAATATAAGTCAACTCAAAAGTGTTAGCATAACATTTAAACCTGAAGTTTGGATCCCAAGTCTAAACATCTAAAGTTCAAATTTCTAACCATACTTAGTAATCCTCAATGTAATCCAGCTATATTATCAAAAAAAAAGTATATATATATATATATATATATAATTAAAAATTTAACTAACTAAAATGAGTTTAGAAATAATAAAGGCTAAAGGTTAATATACAGATTCAAGAGTTACTAGTATAAGACAGAAAATTCAGATACACACACAAAGCGAAAGATTTATGTATCATGTTTACATAAATTACATAATATATAGATCTATCAAATTGCTTGCAACTGGATTTGGATGGAACGAGTCAAGTCTAAGGTAGTCTAAGTTTTGAAACTAGAAAATGACCACCTATGATTTAACATCCATTCAATTCAATCATTTCAATGAGAGCACCTCATTCAACAGTTTGTCCAAGTTCAGTTGAGAAGATCCACCACATTCAGTGGCCTCTTCTGCTTTCTTCTTCCAATCCATGGCCTTCTTCTTCATCTCCTTCCCCTTCTCTCCATCCATTAACTCTTTCACAAGCTTCTCTACTTCATTTCTCTTCACGTCACTGTCTATCTCCATGCCGATGCCCCATTTAGTGCAACTATACAGACAATTTGTATGTTGCTCGGCGAAGAACGGCCAGCATATCATCGGCACCCCACCACACACACTCTCGATCGTCGAGTTCCACCCGCTATGCATCAAGAACCCCCCAATCGCAGGATGCTTCAGGACTTGTTCTTGCGGGCACCAGCTTGCCAACATTCCTCTTTCTTTAATCTCTTGCACAAACTCAGGAGGCACAATGTCAGAATTGCCAGCAACTATATCAGGTCTTATTATCCACAAAAAGGTTTTCTTACTGTTAGCAAGTCCCCATGCAAACTCACAGAATTGTTGCTTAGTCATGACAGTGATACTACCAAAATTCACATAGACCACTGAGTTGGGTTGTTTTGAATTTAGCCATTCGATGCACCCTAGTTCTTCTTTCCAAAGATTTGAGCAAATGGATTTCAATCCATCATTTGGGATTTGATCGGTCATGAATTGCAATGGGCCGACTGTGTAAACACGAGGAAGCATGGCGGAAAGAGCATCCAAAACATGTCGTTCAAAGGCGTCAAAAGTGTTCAAAACAATAGTGGAGGCTTTTAAAACCTCTTTGATTTCGTTCAAGAGAAGGTTAAGCATGATGTCATTTGAGTTTGTAGTTCTAATGAAACTAGGAAGATCCCTCAGTCTTATATTTTTCATTCCTGGAATCCAATCAATGGTTGTATCTAAATACTCATTTGTTAAACAATTTGCATCTGTAATCCACATCAAAAGTTAGCTAAGTAACATGCATATTAATCAAAATTATTAATTAGAAGTAATTGTTTAATCTAAGGAAAAAATAATGATAAATGCCACTGCTCCTAACAAGCCATTACATGTCATTATTAGATTAAAGTAATTGTGTTTTATTATTGTTTATTACTACAATATATACAAGAGTTGTAAGATTGAGATTACCTTTCAGTGGGACTAAACCTCTTTCAACTAGCTGAGAATATTTTGTATAACCCAAGAAGCCACAGGCACTTGTCGTCCAAAAGAGAACATCAGGGATTCCGAATTGTTCAGCAGCTTTGAGAGTGAAGGCCATTCTACCATCCGAGATGATACATGTTACAGGCGGGACATTGGAAGATGAGGAGTCGTTGAGTTTTGAGAGGATGTTGCAGAAAGGTAGCAAGCAGTTCTTTGTGGTGGATTCACATATAGAAGGGATGTCTTGGGTGGCATCGGCATCTGATGGTGGGAGGCCATCAGAGATGGTCTCAAAGCAGAAGTCCGGCAAGACGTCCAGAGAGTTGGGGCCTCTGGAGTTGAGCAACCGCTCGTGGTTGTGCTCAGTGTTGACAAAAGTTATATGGAAACCTCTGTAATGGAGGAGTTTTGCTAGCTTCGGCATTGGATTTATGTGACCTTGAGCAGGAAATGGAATACACACGGCATGCGGCTTAACAGATGCTGCAATAGAACCCATCTCTATCTCTCGTCTGTCTCTCTCTCTGCTCTGCCTTCTTTTTCATAGCAAAATTTCGACGGCAAATAGTGAAATTTATAGATAACTTTGTCTTCTGATGTCCAAATGATGAAAATATTAATTAATGAGATAATTTTTTTATAAAACAGTTAATAAAATAATAATCAATAATTTTCATTATTCGAGCACAGAATTTGAACGCATGAATTTAGGTCAAAAGTTGTTATCTTTCTTTGTTGTATGTCCTTTTCTAGCTGCACAAGGACAAAAAAAAAAAAGTTTAATTTGGTTACTGATTTGGAGCTAGTGTACGAAATACTGTGGCCACCTAATGAAGGACAAGCTAATTGGCACCCATGACCCATCTCAGCACTGTGTACTGAATTATATGTTATTGACAAACAATTTAGGATAAATTGGGTTTTTTACTATTGCATTAACTTTTTTTAATATTACATTAACTTCTCCTATTTTACTTCACAAATTACAAATACTATTTTTCAGTTAATTTTTTTAAAATGATAAAATTGACCCATTCATATTTTTATATATATATATATATATATATTCAATTTTAATGATTTTTTTCAAATAAATATTGATTAAAAGGTTAAATTTATTTTTATATAAAATAAAAAAGTTTGGAAAAAATTAGTTAAAACTAAAAAAAATACAAAATAAAAACATGAAATAGTTAATTTTATCATTTTTTTAAAAAAAAAATTGACTAGAATTGATATTTTTAATTTATCAATAAAATAGAACAATTCAATATAGTTTTAAAATTTTTTAAAAAGAACAATATAATTAACGAAAACCATAAAACATCAGTATGGTTTACCCAATAATTTAATACATGATTGATATGAAACTAATACAACACTGTCAATTTATCTTTATAAACTTTTAGGTAAATTTTTTACTGTTAGGATAACGTCACATTATAGTATTTTTTTTCTTTTTTATAGTTAAAACTAAATAGTCACATTATATTTATGATATTGTATATGTGATAAATTAAAATTGTAAAATATACCTAAATAAGAGGAGATTTTTCATCTCATTTGAAGCCAAATAGTGTTTAAATAAAAAATACATATAGTAAAGTTGAGTTGATTTGAAAAGAAACAAAGTGAAAATCATATACCATTTTCTCCTTTCTCCACCAACTCTCAAAAGCAATTTCTCTCTTTTCACATGGCATAGTAGAATGAGCTTTTCTTTTACTTTTTATTATTTTTATAGCATAGTAAAATCTTAAGAGATTTTCTTTTATTTTTTCTTACTTTTTAGAATAATTAAATTAAAATAATTGTTAACTTTAAGAGGTGGCTGAGTGGACGATAAAGAGTAACTAAAGAGTTTATCCCAAAATCGTTAGGTCAAAATTCATGTCACTTTTTTTTGGAGTCAATTCATACGCAATACTGTATTGACTTTAATCGGACTTCTCGTTAGTGAATAATTAGATTGATCTCCTATATTAATCGGTTCGAAAAATCAGATATCAAGTTATAAAAAAATAAAAAAAAAAAAAAGATGAGTGGCATGTGAAAAACCTTGAGTGGTTTTCTTGATTTGAATCATTGAATGCAAAGAAAGTAAGTCTGTGCACAAGTAATATTTGAAATTCACTTGTAGTACAAGAATAGTCCTCCAATCCTTTGGAAAAGCCTTCATCAACAAATTTCTCTCCCTCTCTCGAAGGAAATAGTAATATTATTTGCACTTTTTGGCTCGCGTACAATCTGAACTTGACTCCCTGAAGAACACTCAAAGAAAAAGATCAGAGGACCACCGGTTTGGCTCCGGCGGTAGCCGTTCCGATGCTTAAGTTAGTAAAACTGAATTGAAAGACTGTATGAAAGCCAAATAATGAGCATGAAAATAAAGTGTACCTCTAGGGCTTGATTTATAGGCAGTGGCCTTCCTAAGTTGATTAGGATTCGGAGCCATGAAAGTAGAGATTTGAGCATCGGAGATAGCAGTTACCTTGTAAAATATTGTATCAACTAGAGATAACCATGAGTGGTGGTTTCCTTATAAAAGATTGTTTTCTTATTCTCTGCTCGGCATATATTAAGGCGGTGATGAGCTTTGAATAGCGGTGTGTTACACCGAAGGTCTGTGTTCGGACTTGTTAAGCTTTGCAGATAAGTAGATCTTCTCTGGAGATACGTGCTCGGCCTCTATAGGTCTGCTCTGAAAGGTCGAGCATGAGCTGAATGGCTGAGCACTAGCTGAAAGGCCGAGCACGAACTGAAAGGTCGAGCATGAGCTGAATGGCCGAGCACTAGCTGAAAGGCCGAGCATGAGCTGAAAGGTTGAGTATGAGCTGTATGGCCGAGCATGAGGTGAATGGCCGAGCACTAGCTGAAAGGCCGAGCACGAGCTGTATAGCTGAAAGGCCGAGCACGAGCTGAAAGGCCAAGCATGAGCTGAATGGCCGATCATGAACTGTATGACCGAGCACTAGCTGAAAGGCCGAGCACGAGCTGAAAGGCCGAGTATGAGCTGTATGGCCGAGCATGAGGTGAATGGTCGAGCATGAGCTGACCCGTAGGTATACGTGTCAAGTGGTGATTGGTCTGTCACATTGTGATATATCAATACTCATATATATATATATTAATTTTTCTAACTACGTGTTTATCCATTTATACCTATATATATATTTATATATATAAGCCAGCTGGGAGGGTGACAAACATGAATAAGCATGGCGTTGTATAAAGAAAAGGGCTCGATCACATATCAATCTGAAGATTTTTATTCTGATATTATATAAATAAAACATGAATCGTGCCAGAGTTAAATCCTTTGAAAAAATGGAATCCAACATCATGTATACAATTTTTAATTAGATTTGCTTCCCAAATGTGGTTAAATATCAATAAAATATATGATGATTCATCGAATAAAATATAAGAATATAACAACAATTTAATAAAAAGAAATGTAATAAATATTTGAGAAATATGAAAGGTTAAGGTCCTGTTTGGATACCAACTCAAAATATGTTTCACTTATTCTTAGACATTGAAATCATGTTTGGATACCAATTCTACCAATACAACTCTAAAAAGTATTTCAAAGTTTTTCCCATAATATTCCAAAACATGTTTCGCTCATTCTCTAGGCAAATTCTTTTAATTTTTCTCACAGTTTCCCACAGTCTGCCACCGTTCTGCTGATGTTACCGCTGCCACTGCCATTGCCGCTGCTCTTACCGCTGCCGCCGCTGCTTCTGCTGCTCCTATTCTTCCACTTTCTTTTATTCTTTTTTTCCTTTTGCTCTTCCCTCTTCTTTACTTCTCTTTTCCTGTGCCTGCTTCTCACGTTCTCTCTCACTTTTCACACTTTCTTTCTTTTTTTCCAAGCTTCTGCACTCTTCTACTCTCTTACTTCTGCTTTCTTTTCTCTCTCTCTCTCTTTTTTTTTTTTTTTATGTAATAGATAGAAATATTATTAATAACAATGATAAAAAATTTCAACAAATATATAAAAAATTAAAAATGAATTGTTATTATCATTGTTATACTAACTCTTTTTTCAGTCTTATTTTTTTTTTCAAAAGGACAAAATTATTTTTTAATTTAATTTTTTTGTATTTTTTTAATTTTGAAAAAAAAATTATCTTTTTTCTTCAAGTTCAAATAAAATTCATGATCAAACTTGATTTATTTTTTTCATAAATTAATTTTGAATAAATCGATTAAAAGTTAAACTTGAGTAATTTAATATTTTATATAATATTAAATTATTTATTTATTTATTAAATTAAATTAATAAATTGATAAATTTTAAAATATGTTCGATTTTAATAAATTATAAGTTAGAGATTGGATAAAGATAAATAATAAATTAACTTTTTAGTGTACATAAATTCAAATATTATTATATTCAAACGCATTTTTATAATTTTTAACTTAAAAATTAAATTCTAATTAGTATAATCAAACATATTTTCATAACTTTTAAAAAATCAATTACAAAATTTTAAAACATATTTTAAAAATATTTTTTAAAAATTATATCTGAATTCACTATTAAAACACAACCAAATATTTTGTCAAATGGCTACGGTTGGCAGGTTTGCCCACGACCAATTAATTTCGTACATGATACGGTAAATATAACATCACAGGCACACCAATCCACCACTTAAAAACAGAGGCATTTGTGTAGGGATCCATCATGACTATCGACGGGTGGTGTTGTTAATATGAAAGGACAACCATCAACTTCAATGGCAGGCTTTATTGACGAGTGGTGTCCTTAATATGACAGGAAGGACAAACATCAAGTTCTAGTATTGACTCTTGATAATTATATTATTATTTTTTAAAAATTTTTAAAATTATATTAACTTTTTTTATTTTATAAAATAATATTTTGTTTCTATCAATTTTTTTTTAAAATGATAAATTTATTATTTTATTTATTTATTTTTGTATTTTTTTTACTTTGATCAATTTATTCTAATTTTTTAAAATATTTTCTCATTTTTTTATTTAAAAATAAATTTAAGGTAAATAATTTATTTTTATTTTATATAAAAAAAATTTAAGATTTTTATCAATATTTATTTGAAAAAAAAAATTAGTCAAAATTTAAGATTTAAAAATGTTAAAATATATATATATATATATATATAAAATGGTAATTTTGTTATTTAGAAAAAAATAATTAACTGAAATAATATATTTGTATATTATTTTGAAAACCTCTGTAACGGAGGAGTTTTGGTAGCTTCAGCATTGGATTTATGTGACCTTGAGCAGGAAATGGAATACACACAGCATGTGGCTTAACAGATGCTGCAATAGAACCCATCTCTCTCTCTCTCTCTGCTCTGCCTTCTTTTTCATAGCAAGATTTCCATGGCAAATAGCGAAATTTATAGATAAGTTTGTCTTCTGATGACAAAAAAAAAAAAACAGTTAATTTGGTTACTGATTTGGGTTTTTACTATTGTATTAACTTTTTTTAATAGTAAATTAACTTCTCTTGTTTTACTTCACAAAAAAAAATATTATTTTTCAGTTAATTTTTTTAAAATGATAAAATTGACCCTTTCATGTTTTTTTATTATATATATATATATTTTTTCAATCTTAATCACTCTTTTTTTTCAAATAAATATTAATTAAAACGTTAAATTTATTTTTATATAAAATAAAAAATTTTAGAAAAAATTAGTTAAAATTAAAAAAATACAAAAGAAAAACATGAAATGGATAATTTTATCATTTTATAAAAAAAATGAATAGAATTGCTATTTTAATTTATCAATAAAATAGAACATTTCAATATAATTTTAAAATTTTTAAAAAAGAACAATATAATTAACAAAACCCATAAAACATCAGTATGGTTTACCCAATAATTTAATACATAATTGAAACACTACGAAGTAGCAATCATCTCATTACAATGTAATGAATATATGTTATTGAGAAACAATTTAATGTATGAGTGAAACAGTATCAACCAGCAACCATTTCAGGACAATGTAATTAATATACAAACTATATATTCACACCCACACCCTTACCCTCAGTGTTCCAAATAGGGATAGGAATGAATTTAGGTATTATGTTCTTAATAAATATTTAAAATATATAAATATTTTTTAATATTCCCATACCCACACATATATAGATTTAAATGTATAGATATATTATTTATATATAATTTGTGTATTAATATGTATAGAAATTTGTATTCGTTATAATATTAGTATATTAAATTTAATTTTTAATAAGAACAGGAGGAGGTGGGTCTAAGAGGACAGAACGAGGAGGATGAAAGACATACTTAAGCATGATGAGAACAAGGCTATCTTCGAATATACCAACCGGGTCTAAGCTTAATCCAAATGTAACACCTTAACCTGGCTGACTCATTAACATGAAGAAAGGATTCTAGCTTATGCTTATAAATATATCAGATTCGGATTAAATTAAGAGTGGCCTGAATTCTATTTATTAAGAAAATTAGTAGATCTGCTCGAGTTTTTCAACGAATTTATAAATTCTTAATCCAAATCAAGATTTGTTATCCATCAAGATCAGATTTGACCTAATTTGATGATATGTTCCTATCCTATCCTCTAATAATGTTAATATAGATTATGTAGATAAAATATTATATTATAATATATGTTAATATGTTATGCATATTAAATATGATGTTATAATATATAAAATTAAGAGCAGAAGTAAGCAAGGCCCCAAAAAAAGAAAAAAAATTGTACACGTAAAATTTTAGTTATTTTCACATCTCTTATTTCTTATTCCAAAATTTTGGCCTACCTCAAAATTTTCATATTAATTTTATAATTTCTGACCCCAAAATTTTAGCACAGTCAATTAACCATCTTAATTTCTAAAGTTTAACCATTGAATTTGATGAATTTTTATGTTTTCTTGGAAATATTTCCTTTAATCTTTGTTTGGATGCTAAGAATATTTCATTTATCATTTATTTGATGGATTTTAAATTTGTTTTTTCTAAAATTTTTATTTTAAGTGTTATTTGGTTGCTAAAAAAATTTCTATTGCTATTTATTTGATGGATTTTGATTTTTTCTTTTTAAAATTTTCTCATTTAATCTTTGTTTGGTAGTTTAGAAATTTCAGTAAGGAAAGTAAATACAAATTTATTATTTTTCGACATATCATCTTTCTCTTTGAGAAAAAAATATATATTTACATGTAAAATTTCTCCATTTTGAGAAAAAAATTCTTATATCATCTTCCTCTTTGAAAAAAAAATTTACATATAAAATTTTTTTATTTTACAAAAAAAAAAATATCCTGCTAAAATTTCTCCCATAAAAATTCTAGCTCCCTACCCTTAATTTTTTTCTTAACTTTGCCCTTATCTGAGACCATGGTCCAAGAATGAGATGAGGTGTCATACGTGCAAAAATATACTTGTGACACTTCATTCCTTCCTCAAGACCTTAGTCTGAGAATTCATATACAAAAAGTAAACCGAATGTACACCTAAAGATTAAAAGGTTCATCCAACACGAAAGTATTAAGCAAAATTACTCTTCTCAAAAAGTTTTTCTCAAAATAAAATCTAAAACAGTATATTAGCATCGCATTTGTTAAATATCAAATCATAAAATGACTACTAAAGTATTTTATTACTACCATTATTGTAATGGCGTGTGGAAAAGAAAAAGACAACCCTTATAGTTTCCCAACTTGGGTACATGGATTCTTGATGTGATGCCTATTTTAATATCAAATATTATAAATTTGACCAATTTTTTTTTATAAAAAAAACATAGAATTGATAAAACTCGTGATATTAGAAGCTTTTTAAAAAAAATTTAAACTAGATTCGATTAGAATTAATCTTATAAAGCTATTTGGTTTTAGAAAACTAACTCTGATGCAATCTAACTTTATTCCAATTTTACGTTTTTAGTTTTTTTTTAATAATAGATAAAACTCGTGATGTTAGAAGCTTTTTGAAAAATTTTCAAACTAGATTCGATCGGAATTAATCTTATAAAATAATTTGATTTTAGAAAACTAATTCTCACGTAATCTAACTTTACTCAAGTTTTAAGTAATATTTTTTTATAACAGATGTGAATGTTGCATGAAAAAAAGTACTTACTAAATAGTAAAAGATTTATAATTTTGTTCATTAGTACTTTATAAAATGGATTTTAATATTTTTCAAATAAGCTCTTAAATTTTGTAAGCTTTTAAGATAGTATTAATGGTGAACCTCTAAAAGGAGAACCAACTTAGTCTGTAAATTCAACGCACAAATTAAGAATGATAATGGAGTGGGGCTGTGTTTCTTTTCCAATTTCGATTTTATTTTTATTTTCTGATTCCTTTCCAAATCTCGATTTTCTTTTTAAGATAATTTAAAATAATTTTTTAGTAAAGTAAATAAACAAAGTATTATAAAAATAACTAACACTTTAATATGAGAAATTTTAAAGTTCATTTTATGTAGTATTATTTATTAATAAAAATATCATATTTTAAAAATAAAAAAAATATTTTAATATATAAACCAAACGAACGGAATGAATTCTATCTCATTCAAGACGGTATCAACTCACAATTGACCATGTTTGTTTTCCACAGACAGCACTATTCAATTTTGTTAAGAAGTGTAAAAAATGGCCAAAAAGGGAACTTTGAAGAGGGCCTTCGAATTGGTCACTTTCATGGCAAATGTCATCATTTATGTACACTTCAACCACCTTTTCGGTGAGATTACTGGGTGCTAGTACAACTTATATATGCAAATTTATAGCGCATACATATATATATATATATGTATGTATGTATGTATGTATGGGAACAAAGTCCAAACGCACATATTTAAGATCCTTAAGTAATTTTCTTTTTGGGACTATACAAAACCTAACCTCAGCATGTGCAAAAATGTCTCGAAAGCCCGCGTGGCATTGCTCGTCCGGTTCGATTTTTTTACCGGCTTAGTCTGTGGTATCTCTATTTCATATTTGGACTTGATTGTTTAAATTGAGGTCCGGCTTGAAGCTTGGTCTGCACAAGTTCGAACATTTAAAAATTATAAATTTAATTTTTTAAAACATAAAATAATTATTCACTAATTTTTAATTCAAATGATTCTTATTATTTATTATTATTTTATTTACATTCTACTTGACAAATCAATATCTATTTAATTTCATTACCCTACCTTTCACTTCACATTTTTATTATTTACATCTCAATTCAAACTTTATATTATTACCATACATGTAAATATTAAAAAATATTAGCGTCTCCTATATATCAAATAATTGTCTTTATACTTTCTATTCAAATTATTAAATCATTTGTTAATTGCAAAACAAAGAAAAAAACTCATTCATCAATTCTAACTTTTATAATTTTTTAATGTACTATACATTAATATTTTATTTGTTAATTATTTATTGATGTAATTATCTATGACAAAAGAGTAGTTGTA
This sequence comes from Nyssa sinensis, assembly GCA_008638375.1. Taxonomy (NCBI): domain Eukaryota; kingdom Viridiplantae; phylum Streptophyta; class Magnoliopsida; order Cornales; family Nyssaceae; genus Nyssa; species Nyssa sinensis. Next base: position 6,602,107 of record CM018039.1, on the reverse strand, counting down.
TGTAAATCATTTTAATATTGTGTTTCTCAATATAAGATTATAAATGAATCAAGTTGACGCAGGCCAAGTCAAATAGTAAATTGTTCAAGATTGACTTATTAAAATAAAAGTATCCTAAGTTGTGTTCAAACTTGTTAATTTCTGAACCGATCTCTAACGAGCCTCTGATCGAATTGATTGTGATCCAAACTCGAGTAACTTAACTTTTTCTACAGTATTTGATCACTTATTGACTTATAAAGTCGAGCTCGAGTTGAGCTCAATAAATTAACTAAACTCGAAATATGTTCAAGTTTGACATGTTTATCTCACGACCTGATTTTAAACGAGTTTCTAACTAAATTGATCATGAGTCGAACTCGAATAACTTACTTGGTTTGTTTTACAATCTTATTTGGGATTTACAATTTGAATTGATTAAAATAGAATATAAGTTAACTCAAAAGTGTTAGCATAACATTTAAACCTGAATTTTGGATCCCAAGTCTAAACATCTAAAGTTTAAATTTCTAACCATACTTAGTAATCCTTAATGTAATCCAGCTATATTATCAAAATATATATATATATATATCAGTAAAAATTTAGCTAAATAAAATGAGTTTAGAAATAATAAAGGCTAAAGGTTAATATATAGATTCAAGAGTTACTTGTATAAGATAGAAAATTCAGATACACACACATAGCGACAGATTTATGTACCATGTTTACATAAATTACATAATATATAGATCTATCAAATTGCTTGTAACTGGATTTGGATGGAATGAGTCAAGTCTAAGGTGTTCTAAGTTTTGAAACTAGAAAACAACCCCCTATGATTTAACATCCATTCAATTCAATCATTTCAATAAGAGCACCTCATTCAACAGTTTGTCCAAGTTCAATTGAGAAGATCCACCACATTCAGTGGCCTCTTCTGCTTTCTTCTTCCAATCCATGGCCTTCTTCTTCATCTCCTTCCCCTTCTCTCCATCCATTAACTCTTTCACAAGCTTCTCTACTTCATTTCTCTTCACGTCACTGTCTATCTCCATGCCGATGCCCCATTCAGTGCAACTATACCGACAATTTGTGTGTTGCTCGGCAAAAAACGGCCAACATATCATCGGCACTCCACTGCACACACTCTCGATTGTCGAGTTCCACCCGCTATGTGTCAAGAACCCCCCTATTGCAGGATGTTTCAGGACTTGTTCTTGCGGGCACCAGCTTGCCAACATTCCTCTTTCTTTAGTTTCTTGCACAAACTCAGGAGACAGAATGTTAGAATCGCCAGTAACTATATCAGGCCTTATTATCCACAAGAAGGTTTTCTTACTATTAGCAAGTCCCCATGCAAACTCACAAAGTTGTTGCTTAGTCATGACAGTGGTACTACCAAAATTCACATAGACTACCGAGTTGGGTTGCTTTGAATTTAGCCATCCGATGCACCCTGGTTCTTCTTTCAAAAGATTTGAACAAATAGATTTCAATCCATCATTTGGGATTTGATCGGTCATCAATTGCAATGGGCCGACAGTGTAAACACGAGGAAGTATGGCCGAAAGAGCATCCAAAACATGTCGTTTAAAGGCGTCAAAAGTGTTCAAAACAATAGTGGAGGCTTTTAAAACCCCTTTGATTTCGTTCAAGAGAAAGTTAAGCATGATGTCATTTGAGTTTGTAGTTCTAATGAAACTAGGAAGATCCCTCAGTCTTATATTTTTCATTCCTGGAATCCAATCGATGGTTGTATCTAAATACTCATTTGTTAAACAATTTGCATCTGTAATCCACATCAAAAGTTAGTTAAGTAACATGCATATTAATCAAAATTATTAATTAGAAGTAATTGTTTAATCTAAGGAAAAAATAATGATAAATGCCTGCTCCTAACAAGCCATTACATGTCATTATTAGATTAAAGTAAATTGTGTTTTATTATTGTTTATTACTACAATATATACAAGAGTTGTAAGATTGAGATTACCTTTCAGTGGGACTAAACCTCTTTCAACTAGCTGAGAATATTTTGTATAACACAAGAAGCCACAGGCACTTGTCGTCCAAAAGAGAACATCAGGGATTCCGAATTTTTCAGCAGCTTTGAGAGTGAAGGTCATGCCACCATCCGAGATGATACATGTCACAGGCGGGACATTGGAAGATGAGGAGTCGTTGAGTTTTGAGAGGAGGTTGCAGAAAGGTAGCAAGCAGTTCTTTGGGATGGATTCACATAGAGAAGGGATGTCCTGGGCAGCATCGGCATCTGATGGTGGGAGGCCATCGGAGATGGTCTCAAAGCAGAAGTCCGGCAAGCCGTCCAGAGAGTTGGGGCCTCTGGAGTTGAGCAACCGCTTGTGGTTGTGCTCAGTGTTGACAAAAGTTATATGGAAACCTCTGTAATGGAGGAGTTTTGCTAGCTTCAGCATTGGATTTATGTGACCTTGAGCAGGAAATGGAATACACACAGCATGTGGCTTAGCAGATGCTGCATTAACGGAATCCATCTCTCTCTCTCTCTGCTCTGACTTCTTTTTCATAGCAAAATTTCCATGGCAAATAGTGAAATTTATAGATAAGTTTGTCTTCTGATGTCCAACTAAACAATCATGCTTAAAGCTTATGTCCAAATGATGAGAAATATTAATTAATGGGATAATTTTTTATAAAACAGTTAATAAAATAATAATCGATAACTTTCATTATACACATGAGTTTAGGTCATAAGTTGTTTTCTTTCTTTGTTTTATTTCCTTTTCTAGCCGGACAAGGACAAAAAAAAAAAAAATCCTACTAAAATTTCTCCGGGAAAAATTCTAGCTCCCTACCCTTAATTTTTTTTCTTAACTTTGCCCTTATCTGAGACCATGGTCCAAGAATGAGATGAGATGTCATATGTACAAAATATAAGCCGAATGTACACCTAAAGGTTAAAAGATTCATCTAACACGAAAATATTAAGCAAAATTACTCTTCTCAAAAAGTTTTTCTCAAATTAAAATCTAAAGCAGTATATTGGCATTGCATTTGTTAAATATCAAATCATAAAATACCACTAAAGTATTTTATTACTACCATTATTGTAATGGCGTGTGGAAAAGAAAAAGACAACCCTTATAGTTTCCCAACTTGGGTACATGGATTCTTGATGTGATGCCTATTTTAATATCAAATATTATAAATTTGACCAATTTTTTTTTTATAAAAAAAACATAGAATTGATAAAACTCGTGATATTAGAAGCTTTTTGAAAAAATTTTAAACTATATTCGATTGGAATTAATCTTATAAAGCTATTTGGTTTTAGAAAACTAACTCTCATGCAATTTAACTTTATTCAAGTTTTAAGTTTTTAGTTTTTTTTTTTAATAACAGATAAAACTCATGATATTAGAAGCTTTTTGAAAAAATTTCAAACTAGATTCGATCAGAATTAATCTTATAAAGTAATTTGATTTTAGAAAACTAACTCTCATGCAATCTAACTTTAGTCAAGTTTTAAGTAATTTTTTTATAACAGATGTGAATGTTGCATGTAAAAAAGTACTTACTAAATAGTAAAAGGTTTATAATTTTGTTCATTTGTACTTTATAAAATAGATTTCAACATTTTTCAAATAAGCTCTTAAATTTTGTAAGTTTTTAAGATAGTATTAATGGTGAACCTCTAAAAGGAGAACCATCTTAGTCTGTAAATTCAACGCACAAATTAGAAATGATAATGGATGGGGCTGTGTTTTTTTTCCGATCTCGATTTTATTTATATATTTCGATTTTATTCCAAATCTCGATTTTCTTTCGAAGATAATTTAAAATAATTTTTTTAGTAAAGTAAATAAACAAAGTATTATAAAAATAACTAACACTTTATTACTAGAAATTTTAAAGTTCATTTTATATAATATTATTTATTAATAAAAATATCATATTTTAAAAATTAAAAAAAAAATATTTTAATATATAAACCAAACGAAAACGGAATGAATTCTATACCCGTCTCATTCAAGACGGTATCAACTCACAATTGACCATGTTTGTTTTCCACAGACAGCACTATTCAATTTTGTTAAAAAGTGTAAAAAATGGCCAAAAAGGGAACTTTGAAGAGGGCCTTTGAATTGGTCACTTTCATGGCAAATGTCATCATTTATGTACACTTCACCCACCTTTCGGTGAAAGTAATGGCTGCTAGTACAACTTATATATGCAAATTTATAGCGCATATATATATATATATGTATGTATGTATGTATGGGAACAAAGTCCAAACGCACATATTTAAGATCCTTAAGTAATTTTCTTTTTGGGACTATACAAAACCTAACCTCAGCATGTGCAAAAATGTCTCGAAAGCCCGCGTGGCATGGCTCGTCCGGTTCGATTTTTTTACCGGCTTAGTCTGTGGTATCTCTATTTCATATTTGGACTTGATTGTTTAAATTGAGGTCCGGCTTGAAGCTTGGTCTGCACATGTTCGAACACTTAAAAATTATAAATTTAATTTTTTAAAATATAAAATAATTATTCACTAATTTTTAATTCAAATGATTCTTATTATTTATTATTATTTTATTTACTTTTTACTTGACAAATCAATATCTATTTAATTTCATTACTCTACCTTTCACTTTACATTTTTATTATTTACATCTCAATTCAAACTTCATATTATTACCATACATGTAAATATTAAAGAATATTAGCGTCTCCTATATATCAAATAATTGTCTTTATACTTTCTATTCAAACTATTAAATCATTTGTTAATTGCAAAACAAAGAAAAAAACTCATTCATCAATTCTAACTTTTATAATTTTTTTAATGTACTATACATTAATATTTTATTTGTTAATTATTTATTGATGTAATTATCTATGACTTAATTATAATTCTACAATAATTTTATTTTTTGGGCCGTAAATTCACTAAGTCCGTATTAAGAATTAGGGCTTAAAAGCTAGATTAAGACTTAACTTGGCCCACTAATTTAATGAGAGTCTGCAGTAACCCGGCCGACCCTCTTCTCGGTCAAGCCGGCCGACCCGTTGATCTTTTTTGCGTCCCTAAGCACCACCCATGTGCACAAAACAATCCGTGGACTAGTTTGAGCTAGAGCATTATATATATATATATATATATATATATATATATATATATATAGGAAACCTTTAAGAGTGATAATAGGCCTCCATATATACAGAAACAAAGAGCCGAAATAGGTAAAAGGCTTGGAGGGATATTGTTCACCCAAAATTTGCAAAAGACCAAAAAAAAAGAAGTACATTCTAGCCCCCTTTTCACTTCTAAAATTTCTTCCCAAAATATTCTAGTGTTCATTAAATTTTTTTCTTTGCTCCATCCTTTCGTAAAATTTAAAATCCATAAACTCAACTTAATTTAAATTTAAAAAGCCTTACATAATTTAATTTTAAAGATATATTTTTAAATTTATAATATATAAAAATTAATATATATTATATTTTATTGGATCGAATTTGCTTAATTCATATTCAACCTATTTAATTAAAGAAATTGTCAATTTTGGATCAAATCAGATCTCATCAGATCAAATTTTTCATATCATATCCAAATGAATGTATGGGACTCAAAGCAAGATCTGATTCATTGATAACCCTACTCTAACACCCATGTAACCTAGAATGACTTTATTAATCAAAAACAGCATTATACCATTTGTTAAAAGAATAGATAGTTAAATCAAATTTAAACGCGGCACACTAAAATATACAAGTTTCAAATTATGTTTATGCTCAATTTGTTTATAATTTGAACTAATTTTGAATGAGTCTTTAATCGAATTCTTTCGCAAATCAAGTTCGAGTAACTTGAAATTTTATATAGTATTAAATTATTTTTGATTTAACGAGTTAAACTCATAAATTTTTAAATATGTCAAAAATTAAATTGTTAAATTAATTTTAAACGAATCTCTACTCAAATCAATTACAAATTAAATTTAAATAACTTTACTCGATATATAACTCTACAAAAGATGAAAGTAATTGTTGACAGTGACTTATGATGGGTAAATGATGAAAGTAAATGTTGACAGTGACTTATGATGGATGAATGTGGATAGTATTGTGGACAATGATTAATCAACAGGCCCACCGCAACTTGGGTATCCAGTTCAACTAAAGGCCAGAGTTTTTGCAATTTTATTTTTCCGTTTGTATTTGTAGAAATTATTTTTAAAAAAATTTAAAATTACTTTTGCAAAAAACTCCTTTGAAAAAGAAAATAAATTAAATTTAATACGATTTATCTATAAAAATAAAAATGAAACGCATTTTAAGGTATAGAATTGTTAATCCATTTGTCTAGGTAAGTACTATAAAATTATTGTTATAAAACAAAGTAATTTTTTTTTTTTGAGTAAATAAAAACAACAATAAAAAAAAAGCATCAAAGGATCCATGTTTAAGAAAATTCCAATAAAAGTTATAAAACAAGATCAAGTAAAGTAAATATATAGAAAAGAAAATTAATCAAAAATATAAAATCTTCAAAAAAATAAATAACTTTTAACAAAAAATAAAATCATAAAAAAAAGAAAGATTATAGATCACTCCCCCCAAAAAAAACCAGAAATTCATTCAAGAATTGAAAAAAAAAATTGAAAATTGGCACTCGATTTTTTTTCTTTTATAAATTATAGCGATCACAACATGCAAACTATTTTAAAAAATACAAAATTTAAATAAAAATTCACGGCGGTGGTATCTCTCTCCGGTTTTAGTTGATACTCTTTTTAATAGAATTCAAAAGAAATTATATTAACTTTGTAAATAATCATGGTTTATGACTTAACAATCCCAACTCTAATTAACTCTAACAAAAATTTAGGTTATCGTAAAATATTTCTAAATTTTTTAATGTGTCCCTTTTGTATAAGATGTCGTAAATAATTTTGTTTATGATTAAATTCAATCTCTGAAGAAGAAGAAAAAAACATAGTTATTTTTAATTTTATTTATTTAACGAAAAACTATGAATAAATGAAAATTCTAAAGATTAAGAAAGTTGCCAACTTGCCACTTATAATGCAAACTACAAAGACAGAAAAGGAAAAATTACACCTCATATTTTTACAACCATGAAGTGGTAACGCCCTTTGATTTAAGTTATTTAACATCCAATTTCAAGTGGCATTCAATCCAATCACTTGGATAAGAGCACCTCATTCAACAGTTTGTCCAAGTTCAGTTGAGAAGATCCACCACATTCAGTGGCCTCTGCTGCTTTCTTTTTCCAATCCATGGCCTTCCTTTTCATCTCCTTTCCCTTCTCTCCATCCATTAACTCTTTCACAAGCTTCTCTACTTCATTTCTATTCACGTCACTGTCTATTTCCATGCCGATGCCTCATTCAGTGCAACTATACCAACAATTTGTGTATTGCCCGGCAAAAAATGGCCAACATAACATCGGCACCCCACCACACACACTTTCGATCGTAGAGTTCCATCCACTATGCGTTAGGAACCCTCCAATTGCAGGGTGCTTCAGGACTTGTTCTTGTGGGCACCAACTAGTCAACATGCCTCTTTCTTTAGTCTCTTGCACAAAGTCAGGAGGCAGAATGACAGAACCGCCTGCAACTATATCAGACCTTATTATCCACAAGAAGGTTTTCTTGCTATTAACAAGTCCCCATGCAAACTCACTGAGTTATTCCTCAGTCATTACAGTGGTACTACCAAAATTCACATAGACCACTGAGTTTGGTTGCTTTGAATTAAGCCTTTGATACATCTTGATTCTTCTTTCCAAAGATTTGAGCCGATGGACTTCAACCCATCATTTGGGATTTGACTGGTCATCAATTGTAGTGGGCCGATAGTGTAAACACGAGGAAGCATGGCCGAAAGAGCATCCAAAACATCTTATTCAAAAACGTCAAAAGTGTTCAAAATGACTGCAGATGCTTTGAAAAGCTCCTCAAATTCACTCAAGCAGAAGTTAAGTATGAAGTCATTTGAGTTTGTAGTTCTGATTATGAAACTAGGAAGATCCCTCAGTTGAATATTTTTCATTCCCGGAATCCAATCGATGGTTGTATCTAAATATCCATTTGTTAGACAGCTTGCATCTATAACCGACATAAAAATAATATATTAATAAAATAATGATAAATACTAACATCACTTAGATTATGAGAGTTATAAGATTCAAATTACCTTTCAATGGCATTAAACCTCTTTCAACTAGACGATAGTATTGTGTATAACCCAAGCAGCCACAGGCACTTGTAGTGCAAAAAAGTACATCAGGGATTCCAAATTCTTCAGCAGCTTTGAGAGTGAAGGTCATGCCACTATCAGAAATGATACATGTCACAGGCGGGACATTGGAAGATGAAGAGTCATGTAGTTTTGAGATGAGGTTGCAGAAAGGCACCAAGCAGTTCTTTGAGGTGGATTCACAGAGAGAAGGGATGTCTTGGGTGGCATCGGCATCAGACGGTGGGAGGCCGTCGGGGATGGTCTCGAAGCGGAAGTCCGGCGAGCCGTCGAGAGAGTTGGGGCCTCTGGAGTTGAGCAACCGTTTGTGGTTATACTCAGTGTTGACAAAGGTTATATGGAAACCTCTGTAATGAAGGAGTTTTGCTAGCTTCGGCATTGGGTTTATGTGGCCTTGAGCAGGAAATGGAATACACACAGCATGTGGTTTATTAGATGCTGGAATGAAGCCCATCTCCCTCTCTTTCTGATCTCTCTCAATTGATAAGGCTGATGATGAGAAGGAAGAGAGACTCGGCTTACTTTTTATAGCCAAATTTCCAGGGTTGGGTGTGTTCAGTCACAGAAATTTTTGGTTGCCTTGGACCAGTTTATATATAATGAATTACTAATAAAACTCATCATGTTTTAATGAAGATAATATTTATATAATTAATTAATATATATACATTACTAATAATTAATAATAATAAATAATATTAACACTTACTTTTACTTTTATCACGTAAGGCTAATCAGGATATTTATCTTAAATTTATTTTTAAATAAAATAAAGTTTTTTAAAAAAGATTAAACATTAATAAAAATTGAAAAATTACAAAAAATAAAATAAAATGTCATTTTTAAATAAATTTGAACAGAAAATATTTATAATTTATTAATAAAAATAAAAAATGTCAGAATCATTTCAAAAATTTTATAATTATCATAATTTAAAAAAAAATTAATTTAATTTATCCTTTCATAATTTTTAAAAACTAGAAATTCTATTCAAATTGACGCGAAATTGAAAATGCATGAATCTATGAATGTGATTCATGCCAAACTTGTCGTGAAGCACCGGGAACGTCAATTAAATTGGAAATGACTGGAATGGAAAAAAAAACAAAAATAGAGTGGTTGTTCAAACTTCGGAGTTTGTACCTATACCATAATGTTTCAACGATTCATCGTCACAAAGCATTTGAACCCAACTTGTTTGAAAAAAGTTATTTCACACGTGGCCAAATTTGATTTTTTTTTATCAAACAAACGTAATTTTTGGTTTCATTTAATTAGATTTATGTGTTTTTTAAATTATTTTTTAAATTTATGTAATTTTAGTAATCACATTTTAAACATATAATCTCACCATTAATTTTTTTATAAAAATTATATCTTAAAAATACGATTTAAAAAACATATTTTTAAGATACTATTTTAAATCAAAGACAATTTGAAATGACTTGTTTAAACTAATAAAGATTCAACAATCGTCTGAAATCTTTGTTAATTTAAAATCATATTTTCAAAATATAATTTTAAAATTATAATTTTATTAAAAATGTATCATTAAAATTACATATTGAAAAGATAATTTAAAAAATAACATAATTTTGATTAAATCAAACTAAAACCAGGATGATTTCATAAAAAACAAATTTGACGATTGATGATTGATGTTGACATAAAATTCGTACTGTTTTGAATTATAAATATCATTTAATAATACAAGCACAACTAGCTATTCTCTGAAATCACTTTTAAATTCTGCAATCATGATTCATTGGGTATATGTTTATTTTTTTGAATAAATTAAATTGACTTCTATTAAAATATTTGATAATTATATTAATATTTTTAAAAAAAATTTAAAATTATATTGATCTTTCTTGTTTATTTTGACAAATTAAAATATCTCTATTTTATTAATTTTTTTTTCAAACTAACAAAACTACTTTTTTCTTTTCTTTTTTTTTTTTTTTTTTTTGCATTTTTTAAATTTTAATCAATTTTTTTCCGTTTTCAAATAAATTTTGATTGAAATATTATATTTATCGTTAGATAAAATGAAAATAAAGTATTTACCATAAGTTTATTTTTATATAAAAAAATCTTTAAAATAGTTAGAAAAAAGTAGTAAAAATTTAAAAAAAAAAAACATAAAATGGGTAGTTTTTTATTTTGAAAAAAAAAAATTTAATCGATGAAATATTTGTAATTTGTTCAATAAAGTAAGAGAAATTAGTGTAATTTCAAAAAATTCAAAATAAGTCAGTGTAATTGTTAAAGACCTCGTAAGAAGTTAGTATAATTTATCATTTATTTATTTTTATTCATTTTCTTAAATGGATTGTAATCTATACATTTCAAACAAGACATTACATGTATTAAAATAAAAAAAATATTCATATTAATAAAGAATTAGAATAATATTTTTCCTTTTTCAAATGTATATGTTTATTAAGTTTGCCTAATTTTTTAATGTAAGACTAAAAAATATAATTATAAAAATTTATTATATATTATAAAATAATTACTATTTTATTTTATAGAATTAAAATAAGACGAAATAGATACCTTCACCTCAAACTCGACCTAACCTTTAATGGTATTGACATATTTTTTTTTTAAATTCCTCCTGTTAAGATTCAATAAAGCGAATTAAGTTGTAATATCTAATTAGTCAAATTGATAAATGCACATGAAGTTGATAACTAACACATTAGTCAAATTGATAAATGCACATGATGTTGATAACTAAAACATTAGTCAAATTGATAAATACACATGAAGTTGATAACTAACACAGTGACAAAAGGAGAAAGGCTAAAACTCGTCCCGTAATTAATACATATAATTAATTAACGTGTGTGATACAAACACGTGAGGAAAGCAATTTTTGGAAGGGCATAGCTTTTCTATCCGCCTGTGTATTCCTACGTTTCCCCTATAAGTATTACATTTAATTTCTATCATAAGAAAGGCTTTTTATTTCGGGAAAAGGAAAAGGAAAAGGAAAAGGAGAAAAATAATGCTAAGCGATGATTCTTTTTGGGGCCCAATCCTTCAAAAACAACCCACTGTAATAAAGCATAGTACAAATGTGTTTTATTCATATTTGGTTCTTTTGAGCCCAGTGTCCCTCTTTTTCCTATCAAGTTATAAAAACTTTATCCAATTTCTAATTTTCTTCCTTTTACATTATATATATAGTTGATCATCTTACAAAAAAATTTAATAAATTAATAATTTTTAATAATTAATAAATTTATTAAAAAAATTAACTTGATTATACAATGAATAGTTAATAATTCTATTACCTAATAATTACTGTAATATTTTTTTAAATTTTTTTTTTAAAATATTAATTATTAGCGAAGTCAAATAGTTATATATATCAACTTCTAGATATATATTCTATTTTGGATATATTTTGGTAATTATATTTATTAATTTTGTCTAATTGAAATTAAAAGTATTGCAAGTGAAAAAAATTATAACATAAACATGTGCAAGAAACATAACATCTCCAATTTAAAAAGATATCAAGAGTTTTTAAGCCTTAAGTTAAATATTATATGCATTTTATATAAAAGATCAGATTGTTATTGAAAAATTACATATGAAGTCTTTTTTTTGTACGAAAAATAATACACACATTTTGATTAATGAAAGTATGCAAAAACTTAATAGTTAATAATTTTAATAATTATTAATTTTTTTATCTTCTATATATATTAATTATAAGTGGGTTGGCTATACAATAATAAAATCTATAAAAGAAAAAACCCAAATAAATTTTGATTGCCTAAAATGACTATTTTTTCTTTGAATGTCAGAAAGAGCTTAGTCAAGAAAAAAGCCCATCCTGTTTTCAGATTTGGGCTTTCAGATGATAGTTGTAGCCCAGATGAATATAGTGTTGGGGCCTAAGTTCAAACAAGTCAGGCCCTGAACAACTTTTGGGTGGTAACAGGGGATTTGACCCATTTATTTATGGGTCAGACTTGGGTTCAACCTGTTTCAACCTGACCCATTATCAATCCATCCAAACTCATTCAATCTGCCCATTTTGTCTGACCTAGCCCAGATTCTAAGCTTATGTCTCAAACATCTTTTGTTTTTGAGTACAAGTATGGGAGAGAGAGGAAATTCTACCCAGGTGTGTGTATGTGTATGCTCTGAGTCTCGAACTAGAGTAACATTTGTAAAGAGAATTTTTTTTTTAGTACAACTATGAGAGAGGGAAAAAATTCTGCTTGCGTGTGTGTGCACATGCGCTGAGTCTGGAACTTGGGCTGTATTTGTAAAGAGAAAATTTTGTCATCTCAAACAGGACCTTGGTCCATCAAACATCTATTCCCACGTAGTATATATGCCCAACACAAAAATAGTAGTTGCTAATTCATTTAACCTTGTGTTTAACAATATGAAATTAGGGTTTTCAATTGAAATTAGTTAGAATTGAATAAAAGTTAATTCAAAAGTGGTGGCATGACATCTAAACGAAATTCCTCGTACACAACACACTTCATAGATCGAGTATTGTACCGAGTTTGGTCTCCAATCTAAACATCTAAAATTTCAAATTTCTAATCATATTTAGTAAATTTTTTTATATAATCTGGCTATATTATTAAAAAACTTATAAGTAGAAATTCAGCTAAATAAAACTGAGTTTAGAAATAATAAGGGTTCATATAATTTCAAGATTCATTTGAACGAATTTTCAAAGGAAAATGATGCAATGAGGATAAGAACTGTGACAGAACGGAAGCAAAATAATAGTGATAATAATTTTGATATATATATATATATATATATATATATATATATATATATATATATTGCAATCAAGAAAATAAAGAAGCATCTCCAAAAAGAAATTGATTTTAATTTTTCCATCTCTTGTGTAGTCCCATGATTGAAACTACGGTTCTACACGCGGAATTCGCAACCAAACATACATTAAGAAAGATAAATTATTGGATGGTCTGAGACGAATCTCAATTAGCTCATGTATACAACATGTTGGATTTTCACAAGGTTAACGTGATCAATGTTCAACAATTTTGCATTAAGAAAAGGAAAAGAATGAGAAGCATTTTCCATCATTTTTACCTTTCTAAAAAGTTTAATTTTTCTAGATTCTCAGTCTTTTCTAATTCTCCACTCTTTTTTTTGCAAATCGTAAAAGTTTTATTCATTCTCAACTTCACTTCTTCTTCTTATTATTTTTTTCATTTTCCCTCCAACCAAACAGATCATGCGTGTGAGTGATACATCCAACAATAGAATGAAAAGATTTCAAATACATTTGATCGCCTAAAATGAGTTTAATCATCCTCTATTATTTGAACAATTTACCATGGCTTTGTACACCATACTATAATAATGCATTATGGTCCAAGTGACAGCCCAACCAAGGTATACCAAGCCCATCCTGTTTTGAGATTTGGGCTGTCTGGTGATGTTTTGGCCCAGATGAATACATTGTTGGGGCCTAAATTCATACAATTCAAGCCTTGTATTAATTTTTGAAAGTATCAAACGACACTAAGGTCTACAAGGGAGAAATTGGAAATAATATTATTAAGAAAATAATAGCAATATGAGTTGGGTGTAAAAGCGCGTCTAAAATATTGCACGTTTGATGTGTATTTTTAATTATAAAATAACTATCAGAACAAACAATACTGTATGAAGCAGAATATTGATAATTAAATTTCAAACTTATTTATATATATATGGAGAAGTATTGAATGAACAAAGTCTAAGTTTTGACTTAACTTCCATTTCCAATTTATATTCAATTCAATCACTTGGATAAGAGCACCTCATTCAACAGTTTGTCCAAGTTCAGTTGAGAAGATCCACCACATTCAGTGGCCTCTTCTGCTTTCTTCTTCCAATCCATGGTCTTCTTCTTCATCTCCTTCCCCTTTTCTCCATCCATTAACTCTCTCACAAGCTTCTCTACTTCATCTCTCTTCACATCATTGTCTATCTCCATGCCGATGCCCCATTCAGTACAACTATATTGACAATTTGTCTGTTGCTCGGCAAAAAATGGCCAACATATTACCGGCACCCCACCACACACACTCTCAATCGTCGAGTTCCACCCGCTATGTGTCAAGAACACTCCAATGGCTGGGTGTTTCAGCACTTGCTCTTGTGGGCACCAACTTGCCAACACACCTCTTTCTTTAGTCTCTTGCACAAACTCAAGAGGCAGAATGGCAGAATCACCTGCAACTATATCCGACCTTATTATCCATAGAAAGTCTTTCTTGCTGTTAGCAAGTCCCCATGCAAACTCACTAAGTTGATGCGTTGTCATGATCGTAATACTACCATAATTCACATAAACCACTGAGTTTGGCACTTTTGAATTAAGCCATTCTATGCACCCTGGCTCTTCTTTCCAAAGACTTGAGCCAATAGATTTCAACCCATAATCTGGGATTTGATTTTCCATCAATTGCAATGGGCCAATAGCGTAAACACGAGGAAGCATGGCCGAAAGAGCCCCTAAAACATCTGGTTCAAAAGCGTCAAAAGTGTTCAAAATGACAGCAGAGGCTTTGAAAACCCCATTGACTTCGCTCATGCAAAAATTAAGCATGATATCATTTGAGTTGGTAGTTTGAATGAAACTAGGAAGATCCTTCAGTCGAATATTTTTCATTCCCAGAATCCAATCGATTGTGGCATTCAAATATCCATTTGTTAGATAACTTGCATCTGTAATCCACATCAAAAAGTTAGTTGATAAAACATACTTATTAATCAATATTTTTTCCCCTAAGATGTTCTTGTATGACTGATATTTTTATGGTCTAGTTGAGTCGACAAAGTGTAATGTTAAATACGTTAGATATAGTCAAAGACTTAAGAAGACTCTTGCAAATACAAAAAATCAAGAAAGAGTGTACAATTCAAAGATAAACATATTCATTCCACTTTAGATATTTAATCTTAGGATTGTTTGAACCAGTGTTTCAAAAGATTTAAACCATTTGAACACGGGTGTCTCATCGTTCAAATGCGGGACTCCAAAATTGGAATCATTGGAATGCACATGAATGCCTTCAAACACAATGGTAAATATTGAATTGGAGTAAAATAAAATACGAGTAGTAGTTTCACTGTTCAAAGGCAACTTTAGTTCGTTGGAACATGCAACATCATTTGAACATCCACTCATTCCTCATCGAACGTCATTTTGATGCAGAGAATTGCGATTACATGAGACTTTCTTTTCTACTTAGATTTAGGGTTTTAGTAGGGCATATATGAAGAAATTTGTATTTCTTCGGTGGGAGATTCAGCCTCCTGAAGCTATAAACAATATTGAGAAATGTTTTAACTTAAAAAATATACATATTTCTTTTTTGCAAGATTTCATAAGAACTATCATGATGACGATAAATATTTAAGGTGTTAGGATTAACACCAACACAACATAAATACTAAAATAAGTATCTAACACCTATATATATATATATATATATATATCAAATGATCATCGCTATATTTTTTCATTCAAACTACTAAATCATTCATCAATTACACAACAATAAAAATTATTCATAAATTCTAACTTTTATAATATTTTATTTATTATACCTCAAATTTTCATTTGCTAATTACTTATTATTGTGATGATGGGTAATTAATTGTATCATTCTTGATTATGTTATTTTTCTAAATTTTTTAGAATATATGATTTTTTATGTTATACAATTTTACACAGAATAAAATTAGGTGCTAAACTGGATTTGAAATTAAAGCCTAAGGTTGGGCTAGGGCTTTATTCATTGAACTCGGCCTGGCCCTGCCCAGGCCGATTTTCACACTCCTATATCTTGACATCTAATTCGAGTTAAGTTTGGATAATTCTTTTGAAAGTAAATTATTTTTATGGTTTGATTAATGAAATTTTAAATTTTACAACTTGTAATTAAGATTTAGTTTACCTTTCAGTGGCGTTAAGCCTCTTTTAACTAGATGACGGTATTGGGTATAACCCAAGAAGCCACAAGCACTTGTCGTCCAAAAGAGAACTTCAGGGATTCCGAAATCTTCAGCAGCTTTCAGAGTGAAGGTCATGGCACCATCGGAGATGATACAAGTCACCGGCGGGACATTGGAAGATGAGGAGTCGTTGAGTTTTGAGAGGAGATTATAGAAAGGTACCAAGCAGGTCGTTGTGGTGGATAAACAGAGAGAAGGGATGTCTTGGGTGGCATCGGCGTCGGATGGTGGGAGGCCGTCCGGGATGGTCTCGAAGCGGAAGTCCGGCAAGCCGTCCAGAGAGTTGGGACCTCTGGACTTGAGTAACCGTTTGTGGTTGTACTCAGTGTTGACAAAAGTTATATGGAAACCTCTGTAATGGAGGAGTTTTGATAGCTTGAGCATTGGGGTTATGTGGCCTTGAGCTGGGTATGGAATACATACAGCGTGTGGCTTATCGGAGGCTGTAATGGAACCCATCTCTCTCTCTCTCTCTCTCAATTGATATGAATGAGATGAGTGAACGAAATGAGAGAACCCTGCCTTCTTTTTATAGCGACGTTTAGATACTCCTGCAACCTCTTAAGAGTCTTAGTTAATTACATGGTAGTGTAATTCAAATATTTCTACAGCTATATATATATATATATATATGTATGGACAATAATTGATTCAAAACTTGATACAAAAAACTTTTTCTTACCCAGATTCGTATGTCCTTTATTATTTATTTAATTTTTATTTTTATTTTTATTAAAATTAAATAGTCAAATAATATATATATATATATATGTGAATCAATAAATGTTTGTGTTATATATTAAAATTATAACAAGTACATAAGTAAAAATAATCTCTTTCGGCCTAGTTTGACCTAGTTTAGAGTCGACCACTGTTCGGTATCCATATATTTGTGTGAATGTGTGTTTGTGTGTGTATATCTTTCCTAGCAGCCAGTTGTGAGGGTGACTAATATGAATTAATATTGCATTCTCGCCAAAAAAAAAAAAAGAATTAATATTGCATTGCCACAAAACCGGCCATAAGATGGTTACTTCTAGTACTAATAAATGAAGTCGGCTATTGCTAAATCCTTTAAAAATGAAATTCAACATCATGTATATAGTTTTTAATTAGATTTGCTTTCCAAAGTGTTTATATATTATGAAATATAACAATAATTCATTGAATAAAATATTAGAATATTAAAAATAATTTGATAAAAAATTATAATTATAAATATTTGAATAGTACAAAAAAAAGAGTCAACTAGTACAAATACTTTATTTTAATTAATAGTAAAAAATTAAATTTTTAAAATTTTGAAATGACACTTTAACCCATGTTTAAAAACATAATATCATTATTTTTTGGTAATATGTATCTACGTACGTATGCATGTTTGTTTGTCTATTCTAATAATTAATAGTATAAAATTTTTTAAAATAGTTTATTATTATTAATATAATTATTAATTATTTACAACCAAAATATTATTAAATATTTATTTTAGTGTACAACTGTAAGTGATCCTTTATAAAGAGATCAATTCATTTTCACGCTGAAAAGTGTGAAAACTCACCCACACATTCAAAGGATAGAGAAAAATAATGGTAAGTGATGATTTTTTGGGCCGAATCCTTCAAAAAACATCTATATTAAAGCATAATACAAATGTATATTCATATTTGATTCTTTTGGGCCAGAATTCATTTTGATTGCCTAACTGACTCATTTTTTTTAATCATTTCTGAAAGAGCATTATCCAACAAGAACAAGGTCAGCCCACCCAAGTTATTCCAAGTCCATCATATTTTAACATTGGGCCCATCATGTTTTTGTTGGCATTAATAATTTTGGAATACCTTATAGAATATGCCCAACACAAAATAGTAGTTGTATTCTATTTCTATTAATGTTATTGTATTTTGTAGTATGAAATTAGGAGTTTGCATAAAGCAAGTTAATTTAAAAGTGTTGGTATGATATCTAAACAAAATTTTCTGTACACAAAATAAGTCTTTGTAGCTCGGGTAATGTATATACCAACTTTGAGTCTCCAATCTATATGTGAAAAGTTTAAACTTTTAACAATGCTTTGTAATTCTTGATAATATTATTGAAAAAAATTATAATAAAAAATTTAGTTAAATAAAACGAGTTTAGAAATAATAGGGGTTAATATAAACTCAAGATTTATTAGAATAAGATAAGAAAATTCAGAAACAGGTATGGGTAATATCATCCTTAGTAAGGACAGTTCAAACCCTTGAGGAAAGGTATGGGCTAGGTCTCAAACTTCTATTGCCACCCAATATGCCCAACACAAAAGAGCAGTTGTATGTAAATCATTTTAATATTGTGTTTTGCAATATAGGATTATAAATGAGTCAAGTTGAGCCGAGTCAAGTCAAGTCAGTCAAATAGTGAATTGTTCAAGATTGACTTATTAAAATAAAAGTATTTTAAATTGTGTTCAAACTTGTTCATTTCTTGGACCGATCTTTAACGAGTCTCTGGTCGAGTTGATTGTGAACCAAGCTCGAGTAACTTAATTTTTTCTATAGTATTAGATCACTTATTGACTTATAAAGTCGAGTTCGAGTTGAGTTCAATAAATTAACTAGATTCAAAATATGTTCAAGTTTGATATGTTTATCTCGCGACCTGATTTCAAACGAATTTCTAACTAAATCGATCATGAGTCGAACTTGAATAACTTAATTGGTTCGTTTTACAATCTTATTTGGGATTTACAATTTGAATTGATTAAAATAGAATATAAGTCAACTCAAAAGTGTTAGCATAACATTTAAACCTGAAGTTTGGATCCCAAGTCTAAACCTCTAAAGTTCAAATTTCTAACCATACTTAGTAATCCTTAATGTAATCCAGCTATATTATCAAAATATATATATATATATATATAAAATTAAAAATTTAGCTAAATAAAATGAGTTTAGAAATAATAAAGGCTAAAGGTTGATATATAGATTCAAGAGTTACTAGTATAAGATAGAAAATTCAGATACAC
This sequence comes from Nyssa sinensis, assembly GCA_008638375.1. Lineage (NCBI taxonomy): Eukaryota > Viridiplantae > Streptophyta > Magnoliopsida > Cornales > Nyssaceae > Nyssa > Nyssa sinensis. The sequence continues at coordinate 6,582,819 of CM018039.1, read as the reverse complement.
ACACATAGCGACAGATTTATGTATCATGTTTACATAAATTACATAATATATAGATCTATCAAATTGCTTGTAACTGGATTTGGATGGAATGAGTCAAGTCTAAGGTGGTCTAAGTTTTGAAACTAGAAAATGACCACCTATGATTTAACATCCATTCAATTCAATCATTTCAATAAGAGCACCTCATTCAACAGTTTGTCCAAGTTCAATTGAGAAGATCCACCACATTCAGTGGCCTCTTCTGCTTTCTTCTTCCAATCCATGGCCTTCTTCTTCATCTCCTTCCCCTTCTCTCCATCCATTAACTCTTTCACAAGCTTCTCTACTTCATTTCTCTTCACGTCACTGTCTATCTCCATGCCGATGCCCCATTCAGTGCAACTATACCGACAATTTGTGTGTTGCTCGGCAAAAAACGGCCAACATATCATCGGCACTCCACTGCACGCACTCTCGATTGTTGAGTTCCACCCGCTATGTGTCAAGAACCCCCCTATTGCAGGATGTTTCAGGACTTGTTCTTGCGGGCACCAGCTTGCCAACATTCCTCTTTCTTTAGTCTCTTGCACAAACTCAGGAGGCAGAATGTTAGAATCGCCAGTAACTATATCAGGCCTTATTATCCACAGGAAGGTTTTCTTACTATTAGCAAGTCCCCATGCAAACTCACAAAGTTGTTGCTTAGTCATGACAGTGGTACTACCAAAATTCACATAGACTACCGAGTTGGGTTGCTTTGAATTTAGCCATCCGATGCACCCTGGTTCTTCTTTCAAAAGATTTGAACAAATAGATTTCAATCCATCATTTGGGATTTGATCGGTCATCAATTGCAATGGGCCGACAGTGTAAACACGAGGAAGTATGGCCGAAAGAGCATCCAAAACATGTCGTTCAAAGGCATCAAAAGTGTTCAAAACAATAGTAGAGGCTTTGAAAACCCCTTTGAGTTCGTTCAAGAGGTAGTTAAGCACGATGTCATTTGAGTTTGTAACTCTAATGAAACTAGGAAGATCCCTCAGTCTTATATTTTTCATTCCTGGAATCCAATCGATGATTGTATCTAAATACTCATTTGTTAAACAACTTGCATCTGTAATCCTCATAAAAAGTTAGCTAAGTAACATGGATATTAATCAAAATTATTAATTAGAAGTAATTGTTTAATCTAAGGAAAAAATAATGGTAAATGCCACTGCTCCTAACAAGCCATTACATGTCATTATTAGATTAAAGTAAATTGTGTTTTATTATTGTTTATTACTACAATACTATTGGGACATATATATGAGAGCTGTAAGAATGAGATTACCTTTTAGTGGGACTAAACCTCTCTCAACTAGCTGAGAATATTTTGTATAACCCAAGAAGCCACAGGCACTTGTCGTCCAAAAGAGAACATCAGGGATTCCGAATTGTTCAGCAGCTTTGAGAGTGAAGGTCATGCCACCATCCGAGATGATACATGTCACAGGCGGGACATTGGAAGATGAGGAGTCGTTGAGTTTTGAGAGGAGGTTGCAGAAAGGTAGCAAGCAGTTCTTTGTGATGGATTCACATAGAGAAGGGATGTCCTGGGCAGCATCGGCATCTGATGGTGGGAGGCCATCGGAGATGGTCTCACAGCAGAAGTCCGGCAAGCCGTCCAGAGAGTTGGGGCCTCTGGAGTTGAGCAACCGCTTGTGGTTGTGCTCAGTGTTGACAAAAGTTATATGGAAACCTCTGTAATGGAGGAGTTTTGCTAGCTTCAGCATTGGATTTATGTGACCTTGAGCAGGAAACGGAATACACACAGCATGTGGCTTAACAGATGCTGCAATAGAACCCATCTGTCTCTCTCTCTCTCTCTGCTCTGCCTTCTTTTTCATAGCAAAATTTCCATGGCAAATAGTGAAATTTATAGATAAGTTTGTCTTCTGATGTCCAACTAAACAATCATGCTTAAAGCTTATGTCCAAATGATGAGAAATATTAATTAATGGGATAATTTTTTATAAAACAGTTAATAAAATAATAATCGATAACTTTCATTATTTGAGCACAGAATTTGAACACATGAATTTAGGTCATAAGTTGTTTTCTTTCGTTGTTTTATTTCCTTTTCTAGCCGGACAAGGACAAAAAAAAAAAAATAGTTAATTTGGTTACTGATTTGGTTTTTTACTATTGTATTAACTTTTTTTTAATATTACATTAACACTTCAAATAAATATTGATTAAAACGTTAAATTTATTTTTATATAAAATAAAAAGTTTAGAAAAAATTAGTTAAAACTAAAAAAATACAAAAGAAAAACATGAAATAGATAATTTTATCATTTTTTTTAAAAAAAAATTGAATAGAATTGATATTTTTAATTATGTATATAAAATTTTATATTATAATATATGTTAATATGTTATGCATATTAAATATGATGTTATAATATATAAAATTAAGAGCAGAAGTAAGAAAGGCCCCAAAAAAAGAAAAAAATTAAACATATAAAATTTTAGTTATTTTCACATCTCTTATTTCTTATCCCAAAATTTTGGCCCACCTCAAAATTTTCATATTAATTCTATCATTTCCCACCCCAAAATTTTAGCACAGTCAATTAACCATCTTAATTTCTAAAATTTAACCATTGAATTTGATGAATTTTTATGTTTTCTTGGAAATATCTCCTTTAATCTTTGTTTGGATGCTAAGAATATTTCATTTATCATTTATTTGATGGATTTTAATTTTTTTTTGCTAAAATTTTTATTTGAAGTGTTATTTGGTTTCTAAAAAAATTTCTATCGCTATTTATTTGATGGTTTTTGATTTTTTTCTTTTTAAAATTTTCTCATTTAATCTTTGTTTGGTAGTTTAGAAATTTCAATAAGGAAAGGAAATACAAATTTATTATTTTTTGACATATCATCTTTCTCTTTGAGAAAAAAATATATTTACATGTAAAACTTCTCCATTTTGAGAAAAAAAATTCCTATATCATCTTCCTCTTTGAAAAAAAAAAAAATTACATATAAAATTTTTTTAGTATACAAAAAAATAAAAAATTCCTGCTAAAATTTCTCCCATAGAAATTCTAGCTCCCTGCCCTTACTTTTTTTCTTAACTTTGCCCTTATCTGAGACGATGGTCCATGAAAGAATGAGATGAGGTGTCATACGTGCAAAAATATACTTGTGACACTTCATCCCTTTCTCAGGACTTTAGTTCGAGAAGTTCATCCAACACGAAAGTATTAAGCAAAATTATTCTTCTCAAAAAGTTTTTTTAAAAATAAAATCTAAAATAATATATTAGCATCGCATTTGTTAAATATCAAATCATAAAATGACCACTAAAGTGTTTTATTACTACTATTATTGTAATGGCGTGTGGAAAAAAAAAGAGAGCTTTATATAAAGTATATCAAAGAGGGTTTGCGTGAATACATCATCGCCAACAGACGACAATTTCTTGGCTAAGATTAGTCTTTTCCAAGACCTTAGAGCTGCAGGCGATGCAGTAAATTCAAGAGTTTTCTCTGCAATTTTTTGTTTTGTTTTGTGAATTGTATAGTAGCTATAGAAAATGTGGCTATGATACATGATTCCAAGCGGTGATGGCCCACCACATTTTTGTCACTGGTCCCAACCAAGTACCTTAGTTGTAATTTGTAAACGCCAGCCAATTTTAGAAACCAACATGCAAATATTTTCATGACTTCGACAACCCACAAAAAGAATCTCAGTGCAGAATATCAAATTGGAGGATTGTGGTTTAGATTTGAGTATTTATACAGTACTTACGTAAAATTTGTAAAAATATTTAAATTTGAGTGTGACACAATTGAGGGAGACCTTTCCACAAATTTTTTTTCAACCAAGTGGCATTCAATCCAATCACTTGGATAAGAGTACCTCATTCAACAGTTTGTCCAAGTTCAGTTGAGAAGATCCACCACATTCAGTGGCCTCTTCTGCTTTCTCCATGGCCTTCTTCTTCATCTCCTTTCCCTTCTCTCCATCCATTAACTTTTTCACAAGCTTCTCTACTTCATTTCTATTCATGTCACTATCTATCTCCATGCCGATGCCCCATTCAGTGCAACTATACCGACAATTTGTGTATTGCTCGGCAAAAAACGGCCAACATATATCAGCACCCCACCACACACACTTTCGATCGTTGAGTTCCATCCACTATGTGTCACGACCCGAGACTCCACCCTATGCGGATCTCGTGTCGCGCACCCAATCCGACGCTACTTGTCGAACCAAGGGTCTTAACTTGCAACACAATTAGTGCTACTAACATGCAACAATTAAATGCGGAAGAAAATAAATAAAAGATGCATGTAATTTATATAATGTTTTACAAAATGCGGAATACAAAATTTCTTAATACAACTGTTCATCCCCTAAGACGTGGATAATATGGGAGAAGTTACAAGACTGTCTGTACTAAGTATTACACTTACAACTTCAAAAGTAATGTCCACTGCTATCTAGCTAACTGCTACTGCTCTTCTACGGCTTCATTTCCTAAAAGGGGTGATGAGTTTGGGGTGAGCTAACTAAAGCTCAATAAGTAATTCTCCTTTGCTCTGCCATGTGTACATGAATATAGAAAGCATTATCCATAAAAGAACTAGGATAAATGCAGATGTGCTAGCCAGTCAATGAATATAGAACTCAATATCAAATGATAGAAACTCAAATGATAAAGCAATGAAATCTGTCTGATAATATAATCATACAAGCTACAGTCATGAGCTGTCTCAAGTATAATCATATGCACTCAAAAAGCTGTGAAATCGCATGATCATTTATAATGGTATAACATGATCAAGTTATGAAAATCAATAAGAGATACTGATAACAACAATGTGGATGCACTTTAACTTGGGGCCCGGCATACCCTTTAATTCATTTTATTCTCTTTTCCTCGATCTCTCAGCCAAGCACGAACCCGTCGATTCAGTACTCGCCTCGCAGATCCCACTTTAGCTACCATTTTAAATACCACTTTTTATTCCTTTTTCTCGACCTGTAGGTCTAGTAAGCATCAGATGGAGTTTGTGACTGAGCACAAATCTGGCTATAATATAATATATCAAGTTCATGCTAAATTTAATGAATAGTAAATGCAATAACACTATCTTAACAGCGAAAGAAACTGTTGCCTTAATAGGCCAATATAAACTGAGCTGCTGAGATCTTGCCCCTTGAGGCCTATGTACAGAGCGTACAGAATCATGATCAAGATATACAACAATCAATAAATACTTTCCACAAGATAAAGCATTATCAATGTAGACTTGATAAACGTTCTGATATGTATGGAGTACAATAAGTGATATAGGAAAAATTGTTGACATGGCTGGGAATGTAACTTGTACAGAGATCAGAGATTACTTACCTCTTAAACCAGTTTCTATTCTTTCACAATAAACTCAAGTCACTATTCCTTCCTCTTTGAAATCCCTATTCATCAATAGATAGTATATCTCAGTTTACTTTTTCATAAGTTATGCTATTCATCAAATTTTATGCCTCTTTACTATTGGTTTCTCTTTTACTTAAATAGACTCTACTATTGAATCTGGAATGTCGAACAAAGTCGATTTAGGCTTTCGCGGAATTCAATTCGGACTTTCTGTACTGAAAAGGAAAAAATGGTCATTCTGCACTTTTACGGGTCTTTTTATTTTTTGGGACCTCATCTTGCTAAACAGACCTCACCATTGATCTTAAAATGTCCGAGATAGTTAAAATATACTATTCATACGTTTAATTTGGACATCGTTACTATAAAGGGTAAAATAGTCATTTTTTAAACGTATTTTATTTTTGGTGTTCCGTCTCTTGAAACGGACCTTACCATTGGACTTAGAATGTCTGAAATAATAAATTTTGACTATTCATTTATCCTCGTTTGGACTTCCTTTGACCCATATTTAAATTAGGGGTATTATTATAAAAATTTATATTTGATAAATTTTTCTGTTTGGGCCTTAGTGAAATTTCCTAAACTTCCTGGGGTCAAAGTAGAATTTTCCTAAATTTTGGTCTGAACCAGTGGGTTCACTGCTAGAAACCCTAAACCGGTCCGATCCTCCTTTGAACCAACCTGGTTCAGTATACCTCTAAGAACCAGAATAAGATATCCCCTTGGTCTACCTTATCCACGGTTCGGTTACACCTAAACCCAATTTCAATTTCCTATCCCTACAGCCAAACAAGCTAACTTTCATTTAATTTCAATTTTTAAAACGACATAGTATCACTGCCCATTTATTTTCAGTTGGGTCCCGACCCAGATCTGACCTGTGATCCGAAACCCGAACCCTAGCCAATAGTGTCATCTCCTTCGATATTCCGGTGGAACTCCGGTAGGTTTCCGTCGCCATCTCCGGCGACGGCGACCGAATTCCGATCAATTTTTTCTTGTTTTTAAACGCCTTCTTTTACAGTTTTCCATGGAGATTCCATATCTAGGATTAGTTTTCAATTTGAATCACTAATTCCTCACGAAATAGAGAAAAACAGTGGCTCCGACCAACTGTTCTTTCTCAATTTCATGCTTGTTTCTCGACTGTTTTGACCCCTATTTGGTTCTAATGCTTTTCTGCACTTCATAGGGTCATACTTGGGTTATTTAAACAAAGTTTAATATATAAAATGTTAGGGTTCCGATTTATTCTCTAAAACCTGCAACTGTGAATTTCTAACTGGTTTCTGAACCATTTTAGATGGTTCTTTTTGCTACTGATTTCATTTTTCATGCTCATTTAGACCTCATACTCCAATGTAACCGAATCATGCTAGAACTGAAAAATAGAATAGTTGCTTACCTTTTCAAAATCCAATTTTCTTGGTACAGTGTGCTTCTTCCACCCTCGGGTTCCTCTTGGCTCACTCTTGTTTTCCTCCCAATCAAGTTTCCCAACTTTGAGACACTCACAACCTCTAAATATTTCTGTTTTCTCTCTTCCTACGCAGCATGTATATGTGTATGTGTGTATATATATATATATATACACACAAGCAACTCCACCGCCCCTGTCCTCTCCTTCCCTTGGTTTCTCCCCCTTCTAAGCCTCTTTATTTGACTTAACTTTTTTGATTTCCTCTCCTAAATGCAGGTTGCATTTATGGCTTGGGAGATTTTTGTGTGTATATATATATATATATATATATATATATATTATATGTTTACACACACAAACACACACTTCACCCAACCGACACACACACACAGAGTGACATCACACATGCAGCCCCCCTTCCTTTCACCTTTACCTTTTCCTTTCTTTCTCCCTTTGTATTTTATTCCAAAATACATACTTATATATATATATACATTATACAATACCTTGTATATTATATATATACATATAATTACACCTTATTTTATACATGTAATTATATTTATATACGTGCATGTAAATTCATTTCTAATAGCGTATGCATACACTAATTTTAGACGGTACTACATGTCCGTGAAATATGCCCGTGCATGGAATTACGTGTAGGCACGCATTACGATGTTGGGTCCTAAGGTGCTCGGGCATTGCCAGACACTAGGTATATTAAGCAAACCACTCACATTACACTGTTCAGTCGACTTACCTCGGTATGCGTGTCGTATTTCCGAGTTTACCTCGGTATAAGTGCCATATCCCGGGTCAAGGGTATTACACTATGCATCAAGAACCCTCCAATCGCAGCGTGCTTTAGGACTTGTTCTTGTGGGCACCAATTAGTCAACATGCCTCTTTCTTTAGTCTCTTGCACAAAGTCAGGAGGCAGAACGGTAGAACCGCCTAGCAACTATATCAGACCCTTATTATCCACAAGAAAGTTTTTTTGCTATTAGCAAATCCCCTTGCAAACTCACTGAGTTATTCCTCAGTTATTACAGTGGTACTACCAAAGTTCACATAAACTATTGAGTTGGGTTGCTTTGAATTAAGCCATTTGATACACCCTGATTCTTCTTTCCTAAAGATTTGAGCCGATGGACTTCAACCTATCATTTGGGATTTGACTAGTCATCAATTGCAGTGGGCCGACAGTGTATACAGGAGGAAGCATGGCCGAAAGAGCATCCAAAACATCTCGTTCAAAATGACTGCAGATGCTTTGAAAAGCTCCTCAATTTCACTCAAGCAGAAGTTAAGTATGATGTCATTTGAGTTTGTAGTTCTGATTATGAAACTAGGAAGATCCCTTAATCGAATATTTTTCATTGCCGGAATCCAATCGATGGTTGTATCTAAATATCCATTTGTTAGACAACTTGCATCTGAAACCGACATGAAAATATATATTAATATTAATAAAATAATGATAAATATTAACATCACTTAGATTATGCGAGTTGTAAGATTCAAATTACCTTTCAATGGCATTAAACCTCTTTCAACTAGATGATAGTATTGTGTATAACCCAAGCAGCCACAGGCACTTGTAGTGCAAAAAAGTACATCAGGGATTCCAAATTCTTCAGCAGCTTTGAGAGTGAAGGTCATGCCACTATCAGAAATGATACATGTCACAGGCGGGACATTGGAAGATGAAGAGTCATTGAGTTTTGAGATGAGGTTGCAGAAAGGCACTAAGCAGTTCTTTGAGGTGGATTCACAGAGAGAAGGGATGTCTTGGGTGGCATCGGCATCACATGGTGGGAGGCCTGTCGGGGACGGTCTTGAAGCAGAAGTCCGGCAAGCCGTCGAGAGAGTTGGGGCCTCTGGAGTTGAGCAACCGTTTGTGGTTATACTCAGTGTTGACAAAAGTTATATGGAAACCTCTGTAATGAAGGAGTTTTGCTAGCTTCAGCATTGGGTTTATGTGGCCTTGAGCAGGAAATGGAATACACACAGCATGTGGTTTATTAGATGCTGGAATGAAGCCCATCCCACTCTCTTTATGATCTCTCTCAATTGATAAGGCTGATGATGAGAAGGAAGAGAGATTCTGCTTACTTTTTATAGCCAAATTTCCAGGGTTGGGTGTGTTCAGTCAGAGAAATTTTTGGATGCCTTGCACCAGTTTATATCTAATGAATTATTAATAAAACTCATCATGTTTTAATGAAGATAATATTTACATAATTAATTAATATATATACATTACTAATAATTATTAATAATAAATAATATTAACACTTATTTTTATCACGTAAGGCTAATCAGGATATTCCAATCCATAAAAAATAATAATAATATTTACTTTTAATTTAAATAAATACAAACAAGTATATTAAATAATTAAAAAAAATTAAAACATTTTTGTACAAGTCGTTTTCAATTATAAATATCATATTTAAATTAACATTGAATTATTGAATTATTTTTTAGGATTATAGTCAAAATAAAATTTTTACCCAATATTAAATAGATGTGACAGACAAAATTTATTGTGATACATTAATTAAATAACTTAATACAATATCAATATTATTATGATTTGAAATACAAAATTTAAACATTTTCCAAGATGTTAGAAGAATTAAGAGATGAATCATCAATGAGAAAATAAAAATTTTCTCACTTCTGTCATATATATATATATATATATATATATATATATAATACGCCCAAGAGAGAAATGAATAAGGAGAGAAAAATATGTATTGGAATTGGAAAAAGCTTAAATGAATGAAAAAAGTTAAATGAAGTTAAAGTTTCGAAAGAAATGAGAGAAGAGTAGCAGCTTTATGTTAACATTTGGCTACATTTTACTGGTGCGTGACACCACCTAGGACTGTTAGGATGGTGCCTTCAGGGCATCCAAAAATTTCTGGAAATAAATTTGTTTTATTAAAAAAAAATTACAATTTTTAAAACTACTTTCTCACAAATGGAGATTTCTCCATTTATGATGAAATGGAGATTCCAAATTCAAATTTCCATGCCAAATACAGAATTTTGCATTCAAGCAGCACAAGGACAAAAGAAGTTAATTTGGACATGTAAAAACTACCATTTATGGATGAAATATGAGAAATTTTTGCATGAATATGCTTCAAGAATTCTTTTAATTACATCTTGTCATGCAAGTATATTGTTAATTTTATATTGTGTAGTTCACATTGATTTTTTTTGAATTTTTTTGACAATTACAAAAAATTTCTATAGAATTTTTGAAATATCACTGACCGCTCTTGTTCTGATAAACTACAATTACATCTTTTTTAGCTAATTTTTTTTTTAAATGACAAAAATTGTCTCTTTCATTTTATTTATTTTTTTTTACATTTTTTTAAAATTTTGACCAATTTTTTTCAATTTTTTTTTCATTTTCAAATAAACATTAATTAAATTTTTTTCGCTAAAAAAATATAAATTATTTATCTTAAATTTATTTTTATATACTATAAAAAAAATAAAAAATGTTAAATATTAATAAAAATTACAAAAAAATAAAATAAAATGAAAGGACTCTTTTGTTATTTTTAAATAAATTTGAACCAGTAAGAGAATATTTATAATTTTTTAATAAAAATAAAAGACATAAGTGTTATTTCAAAAATCTTATAAACAATTTTATAATTATTAAAATCTAAAAAAATATCAATTCTGTATAATTTAAATCTTTGAGATAATTATACTTACCTCTCCTGAGGTTTCTAACAATTACAGAAACTTCCCCTATAGTTTCTGAAATAACATTGTCCCCCTTCTGGTTTCAATGTCTATAACAAATTCTCCCTTGCCGTCCATGACCGTTAGTTGACCTAACAGAATTTGATGATGTAAACAATTTTTTTTTATCTAAATGTCAATTTTACCCCTTACAAGTCTTGGTTAAATGACAAAACTACCCTCACTTTAATAATAATTTTTTTAATTAAAAAAAAAAAACAAAATTTCTCCTCCCATCTCCTCTCTCTCTACCTTCCTTCAAACACATTTCTCTCTGTCTCTCTCTCTCAACTTCGAGAATCCTCTTCCATGGCCCCTAGTTTTCCTCTTTCTCTCTCTTTATATATCACCTCCATCCTCATCTTATTTTTCCACAACTTTGATCCACCAATTTTCTCTCATTTTCTACAGCTTTCTCACAACCCAAACAGTGCTGCCTCCCCAAGGGTTCGTCTCGTGATCCAAGCACACAGTTGGATCATTGGAGGAGGTGGAATTTCTTTCAACTATAACATTTATTACAACATCTTACAACACTTAATATTACAGAAAATGACAGAGAATTCAGTAAGGGGATAGAAGCACATCCTGCACCTGATATGTCAAAGCAGCTTGAAGCCCTGCAACTTTTGCATACTTAAAGGGAAAAATCAGGCCAATTCACGCATCTTCCGTAGAGTACCAGAAAAGCCCTATGAGCTAACTTTCCATTTAACGGCAAAGAACAATTGGACATGTGAATGTCACATCTTTTACTAATATACAAGGGCTTCTGAGAGGATTCTTTAATCAACCAAAACCTGCAACAGAGTGCTTAATTTCTACCACTTACAAGTTGAGAGATGTTCCCAATGGCAGAAGAAGGATGCAAATTAGAAGGACTTGGACAAGATATTCTTCACTTGGACAGGAGATAGACAGAGGCGGTAAAGTGTTCCAAGCGAGCAAAGTCCTTTTTTCAATTTCCCTTAAATACGATATCAAGCCCTTTTTAGCTGCAGAGATCTTTCTGGTTTTGGGGTTAGCGATATAGAGAGAGAGAGAGAGAGAGAGAGAGAAATATTACGTGAGAGCGAGAAAGGAAGAGAGAGAACCAAAAAAGTTGGTATTGGTTGCGCTTTCTCTATCTTAATTTCTGTTATTTGTCTCTGTTTCTTGTTTCATTTGATCCCATGCTCGTCGTCTCGTTTAACTCATTCATACCCTTTTGTCCTCTGTTTCTGCTTCATCAGATCCATCCCAGATAAAAGTATAGATAGATAGAGAGAGAGAGAGAGAGAGAGATACAGGAAAGAGAGAAGTTGGCGTACCCACCATTGCAGACAAGCAACAACAGCCTGGTGTACCCACCATATCCGATTGGGGATTTAGATTTGTACCCACCATCAAAGCAAGCACCCAGTCAAGTGCAATGGTAGCTACCTGGTGTATTTTTGCAGACAGCTTCCCCTCGGCAATTATTGTTCCTTCGGTCATCATACTCGTTGAATGGTGGTGGTAGTGTTCAAAGGCAGATCTGATCTATAGTTACGGGGTAATACATACCAGAAGGGTCAAGAGAGAGATGGATTTTTGGGTTTTGACAGAAAATGGATTTGACAGAGAGAGGAAAATGGAGAATTTAGGGTAGGGAAATGGGTTTGATAGAGAGAGGAAAATAGAGAATTTAGGGCAGCAAAATGGATGATAGTGAGGATGGGTTAATTAATATATAAGGGTATATTGGTAATTGACTCTATTCCGTTAACACCATTTGTTTGATCAAACTGACAAGGAGAACAGTGTTATTTTAAAAACTATAAAAAAAAATTTTACAATTATCAAAAACATCGTAAAAAGTAAGTATAATTTACCCTTTTATCTTTTTATAATTTTTTAAAACTAAAATACCTATTCAAATTGACGCAAAATTGTAAATGCATGAATCTATGAACCTGATGGATGCCAAACTTGTCGTGAAACACGCGAACATCAATTAAATTTGAAATGACTTGAAAGGAAAAATAAACAAAAAAAACAAAAATAGAGTGGTTGTTCAAACTTCGATGTTGACAGAAAATTCGTACTGTTTTGAATTATAAATATCATTTAATAAAACAATCAGAACTAGGTATTCTCCGAAATCACTTTTAAATTCTGCAATCATGACTCATTGGGTATATATTTATTTTTTTGAATAAATTAAATTGACTTTTATGAAATATTTAATAATTATATTAATTTTTTTTATAAATTACATTGATTTTTACTGTTTTATTGGACAAATTAAAAATATCTCTGTTCTATTAATTTTTTCTTTCAAACTAACAAAACTATCTTTTTCATTTTTTTTTTATTTTTTGCATTTTCTCAATTTTAACCAATTTTTTTTTTTATTTTCAAATAAATTTTGATTGAAATATTATATTTATTGTTAGATAAAATGAAAATAAAGAATTTACCATAAGTTTATTTTTATATTAAAAAATCTTTAAAATAGTAAGAAAAAAAGTAATCAAAATTAAAATTAAAAATAAAATAAAATGGGTAATTTTTTCATTTTGAAAAAAAAATACTGGATAAAATCTTTATAGTTTGTTAGGTAAAGTAGAAGAAATTAGTGTAATTTCAAAAAACTCGGAATAAATCAGTGTAATTATTAAAGATCTAATGTGAGGTTTGTATAATTTATCATTTATTTATTTTTATTCATTTTATTAAATCGATTGTAATCTATACGTTTCAAACAAGACATTACATGTATTAAAATAAAAAAAAATATTCATATTAATAAAGAATTAGGATAATATTTTTCTTTTTTCAAATGTATAACTTTATTAAATTTATCTAAACTTTTAATGTAAGCTTAAAAAATATAATTATAAAAATTTATTACATATTATAAAAAAATTATTATTTTATTTTATATAATTAGAATAGGACGAGATAGATACCTTCACTCCCAAACTCGCCCTCAGCTTTAATGGTATTGACATAACTAATCAAATTCATTTGTTAGGCGCGGGGTACAGCATGATTCAATGAACTGAATTAAATTGTCATATCTAATTAATCAAATTGATAGAGCACATGAAGTTGATAACTAACACAATAACAAAAGGAGAAAGTCTAGTGTTGCAAAAGGCCAAAACTCACATCGTGATTAGTACGTATAATTAACTAACACATGTGATGTAAATGCGTAACTAACACGTGTAACTCAATCAGAAGTCCTCATTGAAGGAGAAATTCTTGTGTCAACTTTGTTCCATCAAGTTAATTACATTCAGTTATTTAAATAAGTTGTCCGAATTTATCTAATTGCAATGTTTTAAAAATTGAATCGGATCGGCCAGTTCAACCGGTTGAACCGTCGATCGGTTTATAAAACGGTCCGGTTTAACCTATAAACCCGTTTTAAGTTCAAAACTGTTCTAAAAACAAAAAACTGGTAAAACCGGACGGTTCAACCGATGAACCGGTTGACCCGGTACCGGTTCATGGCTGAAATTTTTTTTTTTGGTATATTCAAAATCTCAAATTTTATGTAATTTTTTAGCTGAATTTTGGCTAAGTTGAATTGATATTTGGCTAAATTTATTTTCGATTGTATTTAAAATTTTAAACCCTTGAAGTTTGAAACTCTAGTATTAAATCTTTGTATCATGTGGTATTTTATTTTATTTTATACATGATTATTAGTATTTATATATATATATTTTTTTCATGTAGTTGAAGACTAAATTATTAGATTATACTTGGATTGGATGTTAAATTAATTTTTGTTATGATCCTTTAAGTTATGGAAGAATAGCAATAAAGTTTTAAATTTCAATATTGCAATAAAATATGTCTATTATACTTTTTTCAATTTTTTTCTTGAAGTTTTACATATTAAGAAAATTCATATTTTGTAAACTTTTTTATATAATTTTTGTATAATTTTTTAAATTTAAAATATCAATAATATGTATTATTAAATTTATTAATTACATAATTATGATATCACGGTTTGATTTTGATTGATTCGACGGTTAAATCGGTGACCCATAATTCAAATATTTTTTCAATTTGATAAACGATTTAGGTCTAAAAACATTGTCTAATTAACAAATTATTATGATTGATTTTATTCATTAACTTAATTAATAAACTTAGAAAATATTGAACAATCCTTGGAAAGCCGCCCCTCTCTCTTCGTTCAAGAGTTGATGCTGGAGAGATTCTTTTAAGTACAAAATTTATCTGTATAGGTATGATTAGGGAGCGTACGATTGTTTTGAATTAGTGATATTATGAGATGTTTAAAACAAATAAAATAACTAAAATTTCATTGCTTCCATCAATCAATCACATGAACAAATACAGTGAAATGGAGGTAGCCTTTCCACTGGATCCATACAAAAACTTTTCCAACAGTAGGTAACCCTTATCTTAATTAACCTGATACTGACATAACAAATAATTAAATATGACAATAACACATCTCTACCAGCATATTTTTTTTGGACTTGGATATTAAATTTGGTTTTTTGGAGTGTTCATATATATCTATCTATATATATATATATATACATGTACAGTGCACTGTGTGGAGTAGATGAATTGCCCTGTCAAAACAATCATGTATGACACGGCAGTTTGTAGTTAACTGGCTCAAGTTGGGTTACTGTCAGTATATGATATTTTTTTATTATTTTCCTTTTTACTTGTTGAGATTTAAGAAGAATAAATTTTTAATAAAAAATAAAATTTAAAACAATGTTAAAATAGTGAGTAATTTAAATATAAATAAAATACTAATAATAAATATATTTGTAATGATTTGTTTTCAATATATATCGTAATCTAAACTTGTAATATTATTCAAATAGAAGAGATATAGATGTCTCTAATAATAGATTTCTTATATAATTAAAATTATTCGAGGAATAAATTTACAAAAATATATGGTAATTGTGTAAGCAAATGAATAAATTTGATGACTTTTTTTAGTGTAAAATATTAAAATGTCTTCGGAATAATTTTTTCAATCCAAAAAGGTCATGATATATTTTTTCTATCTAAAAAATCTAAAAAATAAAATTTTAATATAAAAAAGTTTAATTGTTAACACTGTTAAAAAATATTATTGATTAAACCAAAATAACATTCAAGATACATTCTAAAAAAATACTAAATAATAGATACAATAAATTCTTCAATTCAAAAAAAAAAAACATAACAATTTTTTATTTATTTGGAATGCCTAAAAAATAAAATTTTAATTTATAAAATGTTATGATGAATGTTAGTATAATCAGTATTTTTAGCCCCACAATAAATTTTTATAAATGGTATGATAAAAGTTAGTATAATCAGTACTTTATAATTCCACAATAATTTTTTAAAAAAATGTATCTTGAAGGTTATTTTCGTAAAATCAGTAATATTTTTTAACAGTGTTAAGATAAAAATTAACAATTGAACCTTTTTATATTAATTTTTTTTTTGGACTTTTTACATTAAAAAAATGTATCATAAATTTTTTAAATTAAAAAAAATTATTTTAGAGACTTTTTAATATTTTTTCCTTTTCTTTTTTAAGGTAGATGTAACAATACTCTTACAATGATTCCCTTGACCTATTTGGTTAGCTTTTATAGAGTAGTGTTTTTAAGGATAATGTTATTTAGTTAGAAATATTTATTTCAGTTGGAGTTGGGTACATGGATTCTTGATGTGATACCTATTCTAATATTAAACATTATAAATTTGACCAATTTATTTTTTTTTAAAAAAAAAACATAGAATTGATAAAACTCGTGATGTTAGACGCTTTTTGAAAAATTTTCAAACTAGATTCGATTGTAATTAATCTTATAAAGCTATTTGATTTTAGAAAACTAACTTTCATGCAATTTAACTTTACTGAAGTTTTAAATTGTTTTTTTTTATAACAGATGTGACTGTTATATATAAAAACTACTTACTAAACAGTAAAAGATTTATAATTTTGTTCATTAGTAATTTATAAAATAGATTCTAACATTTTCCAAATAAGCTCTTAAATTTTGTAAGGTTTTAAGATAGTATTAATGGTGAACCTCGAAAAGGAAAACCAACTTAGCCAGTTGACAAATTAGGAATGACAATGGGGTAAGGTGTGCTTTTTTATCAATCCTCATTTCGTTTATATTCATCGACTCCATCTCAAATCCTAATTTTTTTTCTAAGATAATTTAAAACAGTTTTTTAGTAAGTAAATAAAAAATATATTATAAAAATAACCAACACTTTAATATGAGAAATCTTAAAGCTCATTTTATATAGTATTATTTATTAGTAAAAATATAATATTTTAGGGATAAAAAAGAGATTTTAATATATAAACAGGATGTAGACAAAGTGAGTTGATCATTCCTGATCTGATTCCAAATTCAAAAGAATTTTTAAAACTCTTATTCCACTTTATTTATGAACACTTTATATTTGTCTTATACAAGAAGGTACCACAAGCAGCACTATTTAATATTTTTAAAACGTGCAAAAAATTGCAAAAAAATGAACTTTGAAGAGGGCCTTCGAACCACACAATTAGAAGCAGAAAAGATAAATACAAAAATGAGTTACATATTAAGCCCACTCACCGTCTTTGTCTATAGTAAATTAGAAGGATAATATTATTGTAAGTTTGAGTGTATATGAAATAATGTATTTTAATAATAAAATTATTTAAAGGTTAAATTATTATTTATTCTAATTACTTTATCTTTAATTTTTAACTAATTCAATAATTAAAATACTATCTTTCATATATATTCTATCTTACAATAGAATTATCTTAGACTAGAATTGGTCACTTGCATGGCAAATGTCATCATTTATGTACAGTTCACCCACGTTTTCGGTGAAATTAATGGCTGCTAATACAACTTATATATGCAAATTTTTAGCGCACATATATATATATATATGTATGGGAGCAAAGTCCAAACGCGCATATTTAAGATCCCAAGTAATATTCTTTTTGGGACTATGCAAAACCTAACAGATCCCAAGTAATATTCTTTTTGGGACTATGCAAAACCTAACAGATCCTAAGTAATATTCTTTTTGCGACTATGCAAAACCTAACCTTAACGGGGTACAAAAATGATCCGAAGTCTCACAGCTTGGCTTATTCAGTCTAATTTTTTTACGGCCTAGCTTTATTCCGTCTGAAGTCAAGCCCGGTCCGGCCCGATCCGGTCTTAATTCAGAGTACCTCTATTTCCGGTTTGAACTTTATTTTTTAGAATGAGACTCAGTTTGAAGCTCGGCCCGCATAAGTGTGAACATTTAAAAATCATAAACTCAATCCTTTAAAACATCAAAGAATTATTTACTAGTTATTCTTATTATTTATTCTTATTTTATTTACTTTTAACTTGACAAATCAATATCTATTTAATTTTTTTATTTTTTACTTTATATTTTCATTATTTACATCTCAATTCAAATTTCATATTATCATACATGTAAATATTAAAGAATTTTAGCTCCTTTTATATATCAAATAGTTGTCTTCATGCTTTTCATTCAAACTATTCAATCATTTGTCAATTGCAAAAAAAAAAAATTCATTTATCAATTCTAACTTTTATAATTTTTTAATCTATTATACATTAACATTTTATTTGTTAATTATTTATTGATGTAATTATCTATGACTTAATTATAATTTTACAATAATTTTTTTTGAGTCTGCAAGTCCGTTTTAAAAATTAGGGCTTAGGGCCATACTAGGACTTTATTTTCTGAGCTTAGCCCGGTTCAACCCATTAATTTGATGAAAACCCACAATAACCCAGCTCGACCCACCTCTCGGTCAAGCTCGGCCCGGCCTGTGGGCCTTTTTTGCGTCCCTAAGCACCACCCATGTGCACAAAACAATCCGTGGACTAGTTTGAGCTAGAGCATTATATATATATATATATAGGAAACCTTTAAGAGTGATAATAGGGCTCCATTTATACAGAAACAAAGAGCAGATAGGTAAAAGGCACCTTTAAGAGTGATAATAGGGCTCCAGTTATACAGAAACAAAGAGCAGATAGGCAAAGGCTTGGAGGGATATAGCCACCCAAATTTTGTTTAAAAATAAAATATTATATGCAAATTTCACCTTTAATTTTGAGAAAAAGAAAATATTGTCCACCCAGATTTTGCAAAAGGAAAAAAAAGTACATTCTAGCCCCCTTTTCACTTCTAAAATTTTTTCCCAAAATATTCTAGTGTTCCATAAATTTTTTTCTTTGCTCCATCCTTGTATAAAATTTAAAATCTATAAACTCAACTCAATTTAAATTTGAAAAGCCTTACATAATTTAATTTTAAAAATATATTTTTAAATTTATAATATATAAAAATTAATATATCTTATATTTTATTATATCAGATTTGCTTAATTCATATCCGATTCATTTAATTAAAAAAATTGTCGATTTTGGATCAGATCGGATCTGATCATCAGATCAAATTTTTCATACCATATCCAAATAAATGTACGGAACTTAGAATCAAGATCCGATTCATTCACAGTCCTACTCTAACTGCCAGGTAACCCAGAATGACTTTATTAATGAGAAAGAGCATTAGACCATTTGCTAAGAGAATAGATAGATAAATAAAGATTTGGCAGCGTGGCGTTGGGCCCTCTAATCTTTGGACAATTTACCATGGGTCCCAGTCTCAGTGACAACCCAACCAATGTATTCAAAGCCCATCCGGTTTTGAGATTTGGGCTCTGAGATGATTAGTTTTGGCCCAGATGAACACATTGTTTAAATAATTAAATTCAAACAATTCAAGCCCTTGTATTATTTAACTCACATCCTTGTACAATTTTCAGGTTTTTAATAATCTGGCCCAAGCCCAACCTTCAGTGATTTTCTTGGTAGAAACAATAAGCAAGCCTGATCCTATAAATCATCGGCAGTGGAATCGTATTGATTTGCATGGGCATATTCAAAGAATTAGGATGGTAAATGAGTCGAGTCAAATAAAATTTAAATGCGGCGCACTAAAATGTATAAGTTTCAAATTGTATTTATACTCAACTTATTTATAATTTGAACTGATTTTGAATGAGTTTTTAATCGATCCATTCGCGAATTAAGTTCAAGTAACTTGAATTTTTATATAATATTTGTTGTGCCACTTTGAGTCCCACATCGAATAGGAGTCGGGCACTAGCGTCGCTTATAAGCCCCAGTCGTTCTCTCCCTTGCATCAGGCCTTTTTTGCCTACGAAGAACAAAGCCGTGAGGGCTCTTAAGCTCAAAGCGGACAATATAGTGCACACGGAACCTACTATATGCCAGAATGAAAAAGTACAGCATCAGTATTAAACTACTTTTGACTTAACGAGTTGAACTCGTAAATTTCTAAATATGTCAAAACTTGACTTGTTAATTTTTGAGTTAATTTTAAACTAGTTTCTAATCGAATCAATTACGAGCCGAATTCGAATAACTCTCCTCGTTTTATAACCGTACAAAGAATGAAAGTAATTGTTGACAGTGACTTATGATGGGTTAATGAGGATAGTATTGTGGACAATGATTAATCAAGAGGCCCACCACAACTTGGGTATCCAGATCAACTAAAGGGCCAGAGTTTTTGCAATTTTATTTTTGCATTTGTATTTGTAAAAATTATTTAAAAAGAAACAAAAAATTTAAAATTTAAAATTACTTTTGCAGAAAAGTTTCTTTGAAAAAGAGAATACATTAAATTTAATACGATTTATCCATAAATAAAATTATTTACGACATCCTATAAAAATGAAACGCATTTTAAGTTATAGAATTGTTAATCCATTTGTACCATCTTAATCAATTTTTTTCTCAATTTTAATCAATTGTTTTTATTTTCAAATAAATTTTGATTGAAATATTATATTTATTTTTAGATAAAATGAAAATAAAGTATTTACCATAAGTTTATTTTTATATAAAAAAGTCTAAAATAGTTAGAAAAAAGTAGTCAAAATTTAAAAAAAAAACATAAATGGGTAGTTTTTTCATTTTGAAAAAAAAAAAATTTACTGGATGAAATATTTGTAATTTGTTAAGTAAAGTAAGAGAAATTAGTGTAATTTCAGAAAACTCAGAATAAGTCAGTGTAATTGTTAGAGACCTCATGGAAGGTTAGTATAATTTATCATTTATTTATTTTTATTCATTTTATTAAATCAATTATAATCTATACGTTTCAAATAAGACATTACATGTATTAAAATAAAAATAAAAAATATTCATATTAATAAAGAATTAGAATAATATATTTTTATTTTTCAAATGTATAACTTTATTAAGTTTGTCTAAACTTTTAATGTAAGATTAAAAAATATAATTATAAAAATTTATTATATATTATAAAAAATTTATTATTTTATTTTATATAATTAGAATAGGACGGGATAGATGTCTTCACCTCAAACTCGCCCTTAATGGTATTGACATAACTAATCAAATTGATAAATGCACATGAAGTTGATAACTAACACAATAACGAAAGGAGAGAGTCTAGCCTTACAAAAGGCCAAAACTCACCCCGTGATATATAAAAGAATTCAACAGATTTTAAATAATTCTTAAATTTATTCAAAGAATTACTAGCAGTATAGAATTTAGAGATTGAATCATGTGCTCAACCAGAAGTCCTCATTGTAGGGGAAATTTTTGTGTCAACTTTGTTCCATGAATCAAGTTAATTACATTCAGTTATTTGAATAAGTTGTTCGAATTTATTTAATTAATAAATTATGATTGATTTGATTCATTAACTTAGTTAATAAACTTAGAAAATATTCAACGGTCGTTAGAAAGTCTTCTCTCTCTTCGTTCACGAGTTAATTATTCTTTAGGTACGAAATTTATCTGTATAAATATGTTTAGAGACCGTACGATTGTTGTGAATTGGTGATATTATGAGCTGTTTAGATCAAATAAAATAACTAAAAAATTCATTGCTTCCATCAATCAATCACATGAACAAATACAGTGAAATGTAGGTAACCTTTCCACTGGATCGATACAAAAACTTTTCCAACAGTAGATAACCCTTATCTTAATTGCACCATTGCACGAGCACACTTATTTATTTACCTGTACTGACATAACAAATAATTAAATATGACAATAACACATCTCTACAAGCATATTTTTTTTTGGACTTGGATATCAAATCTGGTTTTTTTGGAGCGTTCATATATATATATATATATATATATATATATATTCATGTACAGTGCACTGTGTGGAGTAGATGAATTGGCCTGTCAAAAAAAACATGTATGACACGGCAAGATATTTCCAAATTGGTGGACTATATATAAATGCAGTTTGTAGTTAACTGGCTCAAGTTGGGTTACTGTCAGTATAGCTTGCGATTGCTAATAATCATCAGACAGGAGCTGGATCTATATATATCTAACTCTATACGTATGTATAGGTCTCTATCACACGTGCATGGCATTAATATGAAGTGGGGTCGTGTTTATTTAGGTCATTGGGGAAGACAAGTCATTCGTGCATGCTGACCATAACCTAACCTTATAATGATGCATCAAACTCACATAATCTAAGCCATATATATTTTGTATATAGATTTTCATTCTTTTAGGTTTACAAACAGTCTAAATCAATACTTACCATAAATTCGCATGGAAGAACCTCACAATTCCTTTCCCATTTGTCTCATCTTAGCCATGCATATCATGATTATAGGAGCTCTCAAATAGGACTCTTAAGCCAAGAGGAAACATTATAATCACTATATTAATGAGAGTTAATCACGATGCTAACTAGAGTTTGAGGTTATATCTGAATAGTACAGGTGTTCATTCTTAATTTTAGTGTATTTAATTTTTCACAGCAATACATCAATGTACACACAAGTAATAATTATGTTTTTTTCTCCCCTATCGTTATATTTTCCGAAAAAAAAATAGTTACCCAAGTATTTACATTGTCACATATTTACTAATTAACAACCAATAAATTAAATTATGAGCCTAGGGTTGACTTAAGACAATTTAATACTTAAACTGATAATTTATATGAGATTTTTTATTAATTTTCTTTTCACTTGTTGAGATGCAAGAAGAATAAATTTTTAATAAAAAATAAAATTTAAAACAATATTAAAATATTGAGTAATTTAAATATAAATAAAATACTAATAAAAAATATATAAAAAATATATTTTTTATGATTTGTTATTAATATATATGTAATCTAAAATTGTAATATTATTCAAACAGAAGAGATATAGATGTCTCTAATAATAGAATTCTTATATAATTAAAATTATTTGATGAATAAATTTACAAAAATATAAATTGTGTAATACAAAATAACTATTCAAGTCTTTTTTACATAAACATATACTAACAAAATTATTTTTTTTTCTAAAACATTTAATAATCTTAAGCTTCTTGTTTGGATGACAATATAGACACAAAATTTAGGACATTTTTCGTACTAAACTTTTATTGGTATTGGTTTAATTAGATTATATTGATATGAATAAAACTATTTTTACTTGAAAACTTTATCATGTTGATTTGATAGCGATGTATTTGTTCAATATCACATCATAATGTGATATGAAATTAATACAATACTGTCAACTCATCTGTGTAAACATTTTTAATAGAAAATTTTCGTCAGCATAACATAGCAAGATTTGGTATATCTCCATTTCAACACCTCTATTATATGTCTCACAAGTAATAAAAAAAAAAATTAAAATAGTTTTCCGTAAAAAAAAAAAAAATAGTTTTCTTTAATCATTTTTTATCTTTTACAGTCACAATTAGAGGTCATTCATTAATTTCATGAAAAAAAATAGAGAAACTCTCAATTCATGGCACTATTCTATTAATATAGAAGCATAAAATCTGGGTGTTCTTTACGGTTGGGATACATATAAATATATATTTATATATTTATATGATACGTCACGAAAAGTTCTACTTAATCAGATAACCTAAACACGTGCCGAAAAGTTAGTTTTCTTTATATATTACGGAGAGGGTATACCGAGGTGTACTTCGGTATACCGACCTCGGAACGATGGAATAAAGAAGCAACAAAAAGAATGACGAAAGTCTCATGATTACATTGCTATAGCCTGATAGGTGGTGAGCCCTAGTATTGCCAAAAGGAGATACAGGTTTGAAAACCATTTTTACAGGTACACGTGTAAAGGGAGCCGTGAACTTTGAAAACGCG
Organism: Nyssa sinensis; assembly: GCA_008638375.1. NCBI lineage: Eukaryota > Viridiplantae > Streptophyta > Magnoliopsida > Cornales > Nyssaceae > Nyssa > Nyssa sinensis. The sequence goes on along the minus strand of CM018039.1, from coordinate 6,558,953 downwards.
ATATCCACCGCTTGTCAGACAAATTAACTGCTTCTCCATACTATAAATACCATAAAGAAGGTATGAAAAGGGGATCGGCATCTGAATTATAATTTATTAAAGGCTCAAACCTTTGATAAAAGAAAAAGAAACTAATTTAACCATCGGAGAGGTTACCACCGAAACCTTTCCCGGTGGCTTTTATATGTCAGTTCTTTTCAGGTACACAGTGACGGACAGCTCCATGACGAGCCAAAAATAGCTGCATCAATATATATATATATATATATATATAAAGTTATTACTTTATTTGCTTAATGTTAAAACCACCCGGTGTGAGCCCTTGAAAATGGAGTTGAGCTAGCTAGCAGCTGCCATCTCCAGTGTGCAAGTGGAAACCTTTCTATTTGATTGACCACGTATTTTGGGAGACTTTAATGCTTTGCAAACATTATTGCTGGTAGAGGAGAACAGCTCTATCTCTATGCTGATGCTGAGCCAGCTCAGGGGTCAACTACCCTAATGTATTTGCATTGTCACTGTACGAAACAAAACAAAGCCCTGCTTTTCATTAGCCAAACACACTTATCTCTCATACTTACATTCGAGGTCAGCGTCTGTGTGTGTGTATATATATATATATATATATATATTATCAGCAAAGAAAAGAGGAAATTCATCAATATAATAGAAATGTACAAGAACTGACTATATTAATAAGACTATAGAACAAGTATTAACAAAAAAGAGTTCTGAACAAATCACTGTCTTTTATGATCTACCGACTTCACAATAAGAAAACAATGCTCAATATTGTAATTCTTATTTATGAACATCTTTAAATCTCAATTTATATAGTTTTTAATCATACTTGAATTCCAAATACCTAACGCACTATAAATAAAGTCCTAAGTGCTTTTAATTTATGCTAAATTATTCTCTTTAATTCACCGTCATTACACTTCTCTAATTTTGTCATCAAAGTGATTATTACTGAGCTTTCCTCTTGAACTTTTAACTCTCTACTCTTGACATAAAATTGAATAAGATAGACCTTCAACCAAAAATTGATAACATTAATATATATATATATATATATAAAAGTACATTACAAAAGAATTTAGGACAAAACAGAGGAAAATAAGTAAATTCTCCCTCTCTCTATTATTTACATTTTTATTTGTTTAGATTATCTCATGTTATTCTATGTTTATAGAAAAGCATAGAGAGAATGTTAAAGAATATTTTACTCAAGTACTAGAGAATGGGCAATAGTAATAATTTTTGTTTGTGTGTTGTCTATTTCAAGCCAGCTTTAAGTTATATAGATTATAGAAGCACATCTGCACATGTCATTGTCGCACGTGTTGCCCTTCCTCATCCTAATCTGGTAGCCTCACCATAGGGAATTATGGCATTGGATGGTGGTGGCCCAAGTAAATCTGGTATTCTGGACCATTTTTCTTTTTCTTTTTCTTTTTCTTCTTTCTTTTCAGTAAATTTCGGGAAAGATACTTGCATCTGATTATATATTTAAATTATATTAATATTTTTATAATTTATTAAATATTTTTACATATATAAATTTAAATGTGTATGTGTATATGTATAATATGTACATATATATTATGCATATATATAAATATATATATATATATATATATTTATATGTAAATATAGATTTGTATCTTAAACAATATTAATTGATAAATTTTAATTTTTAAAATATAAAAAACAATTACTCAGGAGAGTGATGGGAACAAGGGAAGTTATTTTTAAACGGGGCGATGATCCGGAGGGACACCCCGTCTTATTACCATTCTTAGTTGTTGCATAATCTTGTTGTGGGTAGATCTAAAATTTATTTTGTACTTAACAACAGTCAGAATTAAAAATTCATACTTACAAGGCATTTACTTTTGCCCTTTCTACACTATTCTTTTGGGTTGAGTAGTAGTGAGTTGCTTATTCTAGAATGTGATTTTCTGCGTCACAAGAAGTTTGTGCGTAGAAATGTAAAAATCATTGCAACATTATTAAGCAACTAATTCATCTAAATTTAAGTTGTCAGAAATGGTATAACTTTATTATTATATTCTTTAAAATCTGAGAATAAACGTGTCAATTCATATTATAAAAGTGAGGCCGAAGTTTGAATTAAGAAACTTTTACTTATTCGATACTATGTCAAACAACTAATTCATCTAAAAACTTAAATTGTTAAAAGAATACAATTTTATTATTATATTCTTTAACAATAGTTAGTAAAAAAAGAACTAGTATGGCATCAAACTAAAAGGGTGTAATAGTGAATGAAGAGCTTTTTGTTCATAATAGAGAGAGAGAGAGAGAGAGAGAGAGAGAGAGAGAGAGCTGTTGCTAAGAAGTAGGATTCAATTAAAAAATGGACTCAAAATCATATCATGCGATTTTTTTTTTTAACTTTAACAAGTAATAAAAATTGAATTTTTAAAATCACATTTTATTAAATATCATGCTACTACTATGTTTAGTATTAATAATTTGAAGTATAAGAGAATTTCTATTACTTGATAACTAAATATCTTAAGAATTTAGCTTATCTTCTCCACTCATCTTACTCAACTCACGTGAATACACCACGAGTAGTTATGAGTTTGAAACAAACCTGTTACGACAAAAACAAACAGGCCTTAATGTGAACAGGGGGAGGCCGCAAAATAGGTAGTAATATAGGGTAGGTGGTGGCTATGAAATGGTCCCAAAAATTCATTTAAAATGAGTCAAATGTCCACAAATCACATAATTGAGACATCTCAATGCATGGAAAGGATGGGCTATCAAACTCTTCTCAAAATCAAGATAGAGATGTACTAGTAAGGGTAGACCTCTCTCCCTCCCTCCCTCTTTCCTCCATTATTTGGGTCCCTTTTTTGTTTTGTTTTTTAGGGTCCTCTGACCACTCTTCCCATAATTCTAGTTGATCCAAAACCTTGAATGGGTAGGTTTAATTAAACATACCCACCCACCCACCACCGCCACCCCCCCACAAATGATTGGGCTCTATACACATGCATGCATCTTTCTCTCTCATCACCTATTGAAAATCTTTGTGGGGCCCCAAAAGGGTACACATGATAACAGGAGAAATTAAAGAAGGTAACTCATGGATCAGACTTTTTGTAGTTTAGAGTACGAAAAATGTTTGGTATACCGAATTTTGTTACATTATTCTGTTTATGCATATTTGTGTTAAAGATATTTTTGAAATTAATAATTATTTAGATTTAAAGAAGACTTATGGTAATTGTGTTAGCAAATGAACAAATTTGATGACTTTTTTTAGGGTAAAATATTAAAATGTCTTTAAAATAATTTTTTTAAACTAAAAAGTTCATCATATATTTTTTCTATCTAAAATATCTAAAAAAAAAATAAAAAAGTTCAATTGTTAAAAAATATTATTAATTAAACCAAAATAACATTCAAGATACATTTTAAAAAATATTAAATAATAGATATAACAAATTCTTCAACCCAAAAAAAAAAAACATAATAATTTTTTATCTATTTGGAATGCCTAAAAAATAAAATTTTAATTTATAAAATGTTATGATGAAAGTTAGTATAATCAGTATTTTTACCCCACAATAAATTTTTATAAATGTTATGATGAAAGTTAGTATAATCAGTACTTTATAAATTTTTACCCCACAATAATTTTTTTTTTTAAAAATGTATCTTGAAAGTTATTTTAGTATAATCAATAATATTTTTTAACAGTGTTAAGATAAAAATTAATAATTGGACTTTTTTGTATTAAAAATTTCTTTTTGGAACTTTTTAGATTAAAAAGATATATCATGAATTTTTTAGATTAAAAAAATTTATTTTAGAGACTTTTTAATATTTTTTCCTTTTCTTTTTTAAGGTAGATGTAACAATACTCCTAGAATGAATCCCTTGACCTATTTGGTTAGCTTTTATAGAGTAGTGTTGTTAAGGATAATGCTATTTAGTTAGAAATCTTAATTTCAATTGGTTATTCGATTAGATACATTGGTATATTTATTTTATAATTTAATTTAATGTTTGTTGTGTTTGATTAGTGTATCCAATGTCAGGTCGAAATATATTTAAAATCATGAATTTGATTATTTTTTTTAAAAAAATAAACTTAAAATAATAATGTAAGAAGAAATATAAAGATATTTTCTATTTTTATAATTGACTCTAGTCAAAATGATGAATTTATATATTATAGTGCAATGTAAATTAATGAACAGAATCATTCAAACTAACGGGACATCCAAACAAACCCTTAAAAGAAATGAATTTTTGTTTGTTTAGATGGATTTTATTCTTACATTCAAATCTCTTTTAAAATGACAGAATTTTGAACCTCCTTGTAAATAAAAATATTTTTTTTACCATTTTGTCCCTACTTTTTTATAAAGTTTAAAGGCAAGACCGCATTTTCCATGCATCAATTGAATGTCTATTTCTGACTACATAAAATATACAAATAAATAAATGAAGTTAAAAGTGAAGTCCCAATAACCATCAAAAGATAAAAGGAAGAACAGAGGGTTTATAACGAGAGTATCAATTTTTTAACACAGATATGATAATATGATTTGAATATGATAAATGAATTTGATTATGTATGTATAATATAATTAATAAACATATTGTATTTTGAATTTCAGCATTATTAATTATTTAGCATGACTTATCACATTTAATTATAAAAAAATAATATTAGTTAAGGTATCTTATCTCACATCGAAAGTATATCAAGATCTCTGAAGATTTTTTATTTGTTAAATAGGTTTCTACTTTAATTTAATCCAAGTTTAAAGTTTTTTAAACTTAAAAATTATATATATATATATATAAAAAAAAGATAAGAACTTTTTTTATTTAAAAATAAAAAAATTAAAATAAGCATGTTAACAATGTTGACACGTATAATCTGTTTAATAAATGAATTGGATTTGTGTTTTAAAATTTAACACGATTATTTAATAATGTCAAGTTAAGGTTGACACATATTTTTTAATATATATATATATATATATATATATTTTGACATAATAATACGAATTGACACTCTTAATTTTATAGTACTCGTGAATATTGTGACTAATACACGAATGGCTCACGATGGACAATTACTAACAGTAGAAGATGTAAGGTGTTAGTAGCATTATTTAGAGAATAATTACATTATATTTTCTGGAAAAATGGAGCTTTCAGGATACTTAATTTAGTTGTTAGCTTTCATTAATCATTTGGCAACCTCATCCTGATTCCTGACTAGACTTTGCATAACGAAGTGAAATCAAGTGCAAAAATGGTGAAATTTCAAGTAAATGATGGATAACTGGTATCAACCATATACCAACCCCCCCCCCCCCTCTTCTCTCTCTCTCTCTCTCTCTCTCTCTATATATATATATATATATATATGCCCATATATCTATATGCTACTGATTGGCCTGACTCCACAATTTAGTGAAACAAGATGTAGTTTGGATCTACTTTTTAGCTTTCTACTACTTTTTGCGTTTTGGATAGTTGTTTAAATGCTCTCATTATATGACAATATGTTTGGTAATCAGTCAAGACTTAGAGGCCATTGGTTTTGATTTTCCTTTCTTCCTATTGTCCTTTTCCTTTAAGAAATGATGTTCACAGAAAAATTAGATGGTCTCTTTCACATACAACAAGAATATCTAAATAGATTATATCATCATCAATTGATCACTACCACATCAGAAATAGTGCTAAAGATTTTGAATTTTTTACTTTTTTAAGTAATGCAAATGCATCTTTATTTTTTTTTATTTTAATAATTATTTACTGTAAAATAGAGACAGTCCATTTTTAAATATAAAACATAAAATGATATTCTTTTATTTATTATGGGTATTTCTTTCTCAATATAAATATCTTCTGGTATGAAGTACAAATAGTACTCCAAAAATAATAATAATAAAAAAATTGTCATCCTAAGTTAGATAAGAAGGTTTGCTTTGAACAAGACAAGGGCTTTCTTACTTTGACTATGCACAAAACTAACATATCCACAAGAGTTATGGATAAGTGAAGCAATTTCAGAAACCAAACAAAACCCCTTTTACAAGCCATATGAGCTGTAATGCTTATGTGAATTATAAAAATATAAAATAAAATAAATTAATAAGCCACATAGTGCTGCATTAATTTATAATATGTGGCGTTCTAGTAAATGTTGTAAAAATTGTTTCAATCATATAAGATTCTATTATTATATTAATGTAATAAAATATGCCATATTCAATATACTAAAATCTCTTTTCGACATAGTTAAATATTAAAATATCATTTTGACTTAATAAATTAAAATTAGGTTTGAACCCAACCCAATAGGCAAAATTTAGCTACAGATTTTATACTTTGAGACAGATTTAGGTAAACAAATTCAAGTCGATCATAACTTGAGTTGGATTTGAGCTAAAGTTTGGACACCTTGATACAACCCGAGTCTTGGTAGATTTGAATTTTAAGTTTAGTTCAATCTGAATTGTTCAAATTCGAAATGAATTTAGATAAATTATTTTATAATTCTAATGAAAGGTAAACAAACTTCTAACTTAACTCAACTCGCCCTACTTACAATTCCTAATTAAAATCGATAAAAGCAGGCATAGTGTGAAGACTATTAGAATTTGTTTTGGCAAAAATATTTTAAAGGAATAATTATACTACATTTCTTATAATATTTGACAATTACAAGAATTTATCTTATAATTTTTTATTACACTAATCTCTTTTATCGGGAGATGAATGTTAATAAAAAGTTAAGTTTACTGTTTTACTCTTAAGATGAATTATATTAATCTCTTATGTAATATTTAATAATGATAGATACATCTTTTGTAATTATTAAAAAGGTATAAGATGTTTGTCTAATATTTAAGAATAATTTAATTATATCTAAAAAAATTAAATAAAATTCAAACACTGTCACTAACAAATTGTGTCCTGAGAGAATATTTATATATTATTAATACAATATAATATAATAGATAAAATAATAATATGAGATGTTTAACTTTAGAAAATATTGAGGAGGTCAACAATGACACAAATGCTGATGAGCTATCCACATTTAGACCCGACCCGCAACCGACACACTGCCTAGATATTACAAACGTAAAACCAAATAGATACGAGAGGTACGGTTGTCACCAGCCAAGTAAAAAAGTTGCAATCTTCCCGTGCACGCACCAGCTGATGGTGGGTCATGTGACAACCTTTTTCAGAAATGAACACGTGGCCTTTTTATATTCCTCTACATGGGGCTCCTCGTTCCACTCTGTTTGGACCCCACATCATCGCCGTTTGACTGGAGTCTGTCGCCCAGCCTGCCATGACGCCGCCCCTCCTCACGTGTTTAATGCTCAGTATTCTCCCAATTTTTTCCTATTTCTTTAAATTTATCTCAAATTCTTCTCCAATTATACTTGAATATTCTGAATCATTTTTTGCTTTTTTTTTTTCTTTTTTTGTTGAATATTTTTCAAATCATTCTGAATAAATAATACATCACTTTTAAATTTATCTTAAATTTTCTTTTAAAAAATTTCTGACAATATTTTTTAATTTTTTTTAAATATGAATAAAAAATTATTTTAATGTCAAATAATTGTCAAACTCAAATTTCCAAAACTAAAGAAATATATCTTGCGTTGGAAGAAAAAGAAATACAAAAATAGAGGAAAAAGAAAAAGTTAAAAAGAAAAAAATAAACAAATTGATGGAAAACGAGTCACGTGTGGTAACTCACGAGGCGGCACCGTCCCCATTTTCGACTCGCGTGTTTGGAAACCGAGAAAAAAAACAGAAAAATGTTAGAAAAAGGAGATGCGTCGGCCCACTTTTCCGTCGCTGGTTTCTAGGCCCTACAAAAATACTGTAAGCTCACACACCAATCAACCTCGTTTGGTGCAACTTTGTTCCTTATATAAGCAATATTTGCCATTATGCCATCCAGCTCATCCCACTTAAATTAATATTAATATTAAAAAAGTTGACGTAAGGATTACAAAAGCTAGCTTTGGCTTTGGACCCATAGATGTCAGAGCTCGCACCCACAGGTCCGGACATAGGGAGTCAGTACTTTAATCAGGTGGCTGGCTGGGAAGCAGATCATGCGGGACTATACTATTAAATTAATGCCAAAGCAGTGAACCCTTACCTTGAACTCTGCGCCTATAGACCACGTTGCTGACGTCAATCTTTGATCAAGAGTTATTATTCTGTACTCCCGGACCACGTGGTCCCACTAAATCATGGGCTCCCATCCCTAGCCATTTATTAGAATATAATATAAAAATTTAATTCGATAATTCAATTATAATATAATAGTTTTGCAATTTTTTTCATAATATCTTTTGTATTAACTTTTTCAAATTGAATTTATATTTTAGATCATTTAAAAAAAAAAAAAAAGAACTCATAATATAAGTTCAATAAACAAATTTCTATATTAATGTTTAAAAAAAAAAATCTATTATAATGTGAATCAAACAACAAGAATTTGTAATTTCAAAAAATTCCTATTATACAACCTCTCTTCTTTTTTCTTTTTTAAAAAAAGAGTGCCAATAACAATTCTTTACTTATTTGAGCTTAAAAAGGGCACAAATTGAAGTCTTATTTTTTTAATTTTGTTGATATTGTTTTATATTTTAAGTAATTTATACAAATAACATAAAAAAAAATTTCAATGTTATCATAAAATGGAGTTTATTTGAGATAGAGTTATTTAATCATTTGATAATTTTAAAAATGTCTATGTAACATATAAAATTTATTTTACATAATTGGTAGGCCGAGGTAGGAATGTAAGATATTTTCGTCCCAAATTTATTTCAAATCCTAAGTAAGAGTAAGTAAGAGTAATATTATTCTTACAATAAAATTTTACCAAATTTTCTTACTTGTTGACGTAATTGTTCGAGTATTAATCAATTAAGCCTCTTGGTATATGCAGGTACTTGTCAATTAAATCTCTTGAACTCACCTGACATGACTATCACCAAGAAATTAAATTCACTAATAACAAGAACAGTCACGTCAATATATAAATTTTTTTAAAAAAATATTAAAATAAAAATAGTATTACACCCTAAGTAATTCAAATAATGTTTACTAAACTCATCCCATTCAATGGGATATAACAAATTTTTAACGGACGAAGTTCATTAAACTGCCATCTTATGTCAGTGGCATCACCTAAAAAACTCATCCCATTAAACGGGATATAACAAATTTTTAACGGATGAAGTTCATTAAATTGCCATCCTTATGTCAGTGGCATCACCTAAAAAGGAAAATTAGGTAATTAATTTAAGAGCATCACTCTCATCAGTGTAATACGTACACAAAAGTATTTATTATACAAATTAATCAAGTCACGGATTTAACATAAACATATTTCTGATCTGGTCCATGGAGATAGCATCCTTCTTGATTCAAACTTTTAACTATAACAATGCACAAACTTTAAGATCTAAATGGACGGCAAAGATCAAAATGATGCTTATCTCACTGTGGGATTGGAGCCCATCAAAAGATCAGAAAGAAGTTCGTAGTAATACAGTGGTATGCCAATAATAGTGTGTTCGGCTTCATGGTCTAATCAGATCACGTCGCTATCAGCTGCACATGAGTCTAAACTCCTAAGATCAACAAAGACCACCCACGTCAGCCAGAACCTTACAGCCTGGCAAAAAAACTCTCCCTCTACTAACACCCAATCACGTCCTCCCATGTGGCACCCTTAGACTTTGACATCTCTGCTTCCACAGCTGTCGCTTCCTCTCCCCACCTCCTTCTCATCCATTCCCCCGATATAAATATCAAGCTCCTCACCCCTCAGTCCTCAGCCTCACAAGCCTAGCTCTTCTCTCCTCTCCTCTCCTCTCCGTTGTCTCTCTCTACACACGTATATATATATATATATATATATAACACATACCCAATATCTTAAAAGCTGTTTTTTTTACCATGATCATGGGTTCTGGTTACAGTTTTGCCACTCACTCTTCTTTGCTACTACTGTTCATCTTTGTCATCACCATCGCCGAGCCCTCCGCTGCCACTACGAGGAAGCTCACAGCTCTCGTACAGCAGCAACCACTCACTCTGAAATATCACAACGGTGCTCTTCTCAAGGGCAACGTTACCGTCAATCTCATCTGGTACGGAAAGTTCACTCCAATCCAGCGCTCAATAATCGTCGACTTCCTCCTGTCACTCAAGTACTTCCGTGCCACACTTCCGTCCGCTGCTTTGTGGTGGAGCACCACCGAGAAGTACAAGGGAGGCTCGAGCACCCTAGTCATCGGGAAACAAATCCTCGACGAGAACCTCTCTCTCGGCAAGAACCTGAAAAACTCGCATCTCATAGCTTTGGCTTCCAAAGCTGGTCACTTGAATTCCGTCAACGTTGTTTTAACGGCGAAGGATGTCACCGTCGAAGGGTTCTGCATGAGATGTGGGACTCATGGTTCAACTCGGGGGAAGACTCGTTTCACCTACGCCTGGGTGGGGAACTCGGAGACGCAGTGCCCTGGTCAGTGTGCCTGGCCCTTTCATCAGCCGATTTATGGCCCACAGACCCCGCCGTTAGTGGCCCCTAACGGAGACGTCGGAGTTGACGGAATGATCATAAACATAGCCACCTGTTTTGGCAGCCACCGTTACGAACCCGTATAACAACGGTTACTTCCAGGGCCCACCCGATGCCCCACTAGAGGCCGTCTCGGCGTGTACGGGGGTATTCGGGTCAGGGGCGTACCCGGGATACGCGGGTCAGGTCCTGGTGGATAAGACGACTGGGGCGAGCTACAATGCAAACGGGGTGAACGGGCGCAAGTACTTGGTGCCGGCGATGTGGGACCCGCGAACATCTGCATGCTCGACGCTTGTCTGATTGAAGAGAAAGTATTCGGTAGGTGCATCTGTACGGGTGTAAATATATATGATCCTCGCAGACGGGAGTTGTGTGTTGGGTACACTGAAGGTTGTGGCCTTGTGTGACGTGTAAATTCTGCCACATGGTTAAAAAAAAAAAAAAGTGAAGGGAAAAGAAGAAGGGGTGTAATAGAGAAGGAATATAATGATTATAAATAATAGAAAAAGTGGATTGGCATATTAAAAAGCAAGTAGAGGACTGGTGTTAAAGTGATGAGAGACCATCATTGCTAGTTTGGAGCATATTATTCCCTCACAATTATGGCGTTAATAATCATTTAATCCTGTTTGGTGTCTTATTATATTTGTGTGTGTGTGTGTGTGGGGGGGAATAAATATAGAGAATAATATTTGTACGAGTTTTGTTCACCCAAGGACAAAATGATCAATTTTTTCATATGAAGTGACACGTAGATATTACAAATATCTCTGATTAATGGTGCCACAAAAGGAGGGAGTCCAAAAATAGTTCGGCCAGCAGCCTATGATTCTAAGAACAAAGGAGGTCCTAAGAGAACCCAATGCCCCAAAAAAAGTAAATACCTGATTACTTTGGTCGTGAAGGAAAATAAACTTGTCACAAAAGAACTTTAGTTTAGATATTCGCCGTGAGTAAATTTGGTTTACAAAAAGAGAGAGAGAGAGAGAGAGAATGGCCAACATCAAGTCTCACTCCTACCAAAATTTTGCAGAGGGCAGATAATTCTGATGTATAAGGATTGGGGGGTTCAAAAATATATCTACATAAATCAATAACCTATCCCAATATCCTATCTTTCTTTTTTCAATCAGTAAAAGGCATATATATATATATATAGAACGGGCGAACATAACTGAATAGCAAACAGCAAAACAACTTATCAGAAAATACATATATATATATATATATATGTATGTATATATCAAACAGCAAAACAACGTACAACAGAGCAGGCAAGTAACTCGAACTATGGCTACAACATTGCGTCTTAAATATATGTAACCCGGTCATTTATATCCATCATCATGACAAAAGTTGACTACTACAACTATAGGTCTTGATTTCTCAAGCATACCATCACTTGTTCTAGACAATATACAACGATAAGTTAAACCTAAGAACCAAGTACTAAAATTTATGTAAAAGCTAGCAAACCAAGTCTCCTACAACTTAATAATAGAGGCTAGAGAGCGCTGTGGTCCAAGCCTTCTCTTTCGTAGCCGCTCTGCAATAATGAAGGCAAGCTCCAAAGATTGTGAGGCATTGAGCCTTGGATCACAATGGGTATGGTAGCGGGAGCTCAGGTCATTATAAGTAATGGTTTGTGCGCCTCCAACACACTCTGTCACATTCTGCCCTGTCATCTCCAGATGAACTCCTCCAGGGTAGCTTCCTTCTTGATCATGCACATCAAAGAATGCCCTCACCTCAGCCTACCAACAACAAAAAAAAAAAAAAACCTAACACTGTTATTATAATTATTAAGGCGAGTTAACTCCAGACTTCCTCCCCTCACCATCACCAAATTATGATAGCCACAATTACAACCACAACCCAGACAAGAAATTTAACGAAGAACAAACAATAGACAAAATACACTTTATGATTTCAATTGAGTTCTGACCTAACAAGTTGACAAACACAAACACTATGACGACTAAATAAGAAATTGTCTAGGCTTGAATGCAGGCCTAAGTAATCTCATTAACTATGTCTCCTTTTAGTTATGTTTCAAAAGCTGCCTCTATCTTACCTACACCTTGTTTATTATGCCTCGAGCAACTTCAATTGAATGATTGCTAACCAACGAATTATCTAATCTAAACAGAATGATCAAGAGTAGCAACAAATCCAAACTAAGTAATCAACAGCTACTTTGAAATACTTACCTGAAACAAAAAAGCTACTTGAAAATTATATGCTCATGGTGACGTTGCCAAACTGAAAAGGAAATTCATCTGCTAACTGGATTTTAACAAATCAATAGAGTACTAAAGATGGTAGATGTACAGTACTAAATTTGGTAACGGGTGGTGGGGGGCAAAAGAATTAGGAGCCCGAAATTTAGGAGACATTTTTATGACTGGGAATTAGAGGAGGTAGATCAGCTAATGGCTTCTTTAAGTAAGGTGGACTTGTCAGATGGCAGGTCGGATGAGATCAAATGGAAGGGGAGTGGTGATCGGCATTTTACAATTCGTTCATTTTATAGGAAATTGGTAGGATGGAAAGGATGAATTTTTTCCACTGGAGGTTGATTTGGAAGTCTAGTCTCTCATTAAAAGTCACTCTTTTTTTGCTTGGGAGGCAGGCATGGGTGTTAGATCACCAATTACTAAAAAAGCTTAAGTTGTTAGAGAATGTGTCAATAATATATATCAAGCTAATATTCTCCTTCACTTGCAACCCGTCTTGCACATGGAGAGTGACGAAACAGAGTGCGAAAGGGCGAAACCAAGAAAACAGAGTGTGGGTGAAAAATTTGCACCGAACGAACCGGGAAAGAGACTTCAACCCAAGGCCTCTCAGAACCAAAGTTTTGATACCATGTTAGATTACAATTGCTCAAAAAACTTAAGATATTGGAAAATGGATCAACAATGTATATCAAGCTAACAATGGAAAGATATCTTATGATGGATAACCTAAGGAGGAGATGATATCATCTTCCAAGTCAGTACTCTTTATGCAAAAAGGAGGAAGAGATGGCTGATCATCTCCTTGTTCATCGTAAGATTGCTTGTGATATTTGGAATTTTCTTTTGTCCATTTTCAGATGCGCATGGGTAATGCCAACTAAGGTCAAGCAACTCTTCTTGGGATGGAAGTGTAGGAGAATCTGAAAGGAATTGAGGATAGCTTGGAGAATGACCCAATTTATTTTTCTTGGTGCATATGGAGAAAAAGAAATAGAATATTATTTTCGGAGGTAGAATCTCCCCATTGAAAGTTGATAGATACTTTTTTAAAAACCTTTTTCTTTTAGATTAAGGAAGAATGTCCTATGTATGTAGATATATTTATTGATTTTTTTGAGGAACTTGAAGCTTTAATTTTTGTAGGCAGGTTTCTTTCTTTTGTACAATTTGGGTAGTCCTTCTCAGGTCCCTAGTGATTAATACAATTTACTTTTACTGATAAAAAAAACTTCAACCCATACTTAAAGAACTAAGTTCTCATTATGAGTGAGAAATTATGAATTGAAAAAGAGATCCTTTGCTAATTGGATTTTACACAAGTCTACAATATAATATGCATACATACATACACACATATATATTTACATATATACATGTATGATGCAAACATTTATAATATACAACTGGATACAATTTAACAGACCTAAGCACCCAACAAAAGTGTCCATATTATGAGCGGAAATGAGTGACATAATGACAGTAACAATACCCGGATTGCATCGAAGGAACGAGTTTTGAGTCCACATGGAGCTTTTATGGTGTTACCATGCATGGGGTCACTAACCCAAGTGACAATCTGACCTGCTCTACGGACTGCCCTAATCAGATGAGGAAGCTTCACTCTCATGTTCTCAGCTCCCATTCTTGCAATTACTGTTATTCTTCCAGGCTTGTTCTGAGGATTCAGAATATCAATGAGCCTAACTAGCTCATTTGGATCCATCTTATCACTCACCTGCATTGCAAATGCCACCTTTTAGCTGCCTGATTTTTGTTTAGCAAATACATAATCAAATCATAACTGATTTCATTACTTCAAAAGAGAGAAAGATGTATACAAATGCAATTAGTATGACAAATATGAATATTAGAAGAATCAAATGAATACGTGATTGAAGTTGGTTCTTTTCGACATAACTAGTGAACAGAAAATTGAAGAAATGACATCAAACACCTCAGGAATACCTTTACTGCCCAGTGGGTTGGCAACTCCTCTAAGGAACTCAACATGTGCACCATCCAGTTGTCGTGTGCGCTCCCCGACCCAAAGCATGTGAGCCGAGCAGTCATAATAAAGGCCAGAAGTTGAATCCTCCCTTGTAAGTGCCTGCTCATAAGGCAGGAGCAAACACTCATGGGATGTCCAGAACTCTGTTGTGGTCATGATTGGGTGACCAACTGCGAGTCCAGCAGCAGCCATGAAACCTAATGCCTCATCAACTCGGTGAGCCAGCTCACGATACCTTTTAGAACAGACCAATAACAAATAAATATTCAATATAACCTAAAACAAGATAGCTGCAAATACAAGTGAGGAAAGTTTAAACTTAAATTAAAAGAGCAGAAAGCATACCTATCCCCCTGCTCACTGTGCTCGGTAAAATCAAGATTCCACTGGGTAACCCTCTGCATGGCAGCATAGCCTCCTGTAGCAAAAGCCCTAAGGAGGTTCAATGTTGCCACAGATTGGGTGTAGGCCCTAATCATCCTATGGGGGTCTGGCACCCTCGATTTCTCATCAAATGCATCCCCATTCACGTTGTCGCCTCTGTAACTTGGCAGCTTCACCCCATCCTTCTCTTCAAATGGGTCTGATCTGGGTTTTGCAAATTGACCCGCCATTCTTCCCACCTTAATCATGCCCACAATTCAATCACTCAAAATCAAAGCTAATTTCAAAATGAGTAGTCCAAAAACAACAATACAAAATACTGATAACATAAGAACTGCCACAAGTTTTGCAATGCCATCTTATGTATTTTTATGAGACAGAAGGATGTCCACATGACATTTTTTACAGCCTAATTAATCATATCCATGATTTCTAATTCACTGTCATGTCAAAGATTTTTCTGAAATCTTATGCAAATATACCCCAATTGAAATGAACAAGAACTATTTCAATCTTGACTTTGCAAACTAATCCGTAACTCTACCCACCAAGAAAATTCAAACCCATGACTTCCAACCTCTCTCTTCAGACATAATGCTCAAAAACCATTGATTCATATGAGAGCAATAATCAATTATTAAAGTAAATAAAAACCAATAGGATCTTGATTTCACAAATTGAACTGCCATTCTTCCTACTTAATGATTATGCCCCCAATTTTCTCACATTCAATTTGAATTTCATTGAACAAGATTTCTCAAAATCATCAACGGACCAACTATAAGCTGCATTGCTGCTAACCCCCGCATTTTGATCCACAATTCTTCTAACCTGTATACAGTCAGAGCTTTACCCAAAAAAAAAAAAAAAAACCCTATATACAGTCAAGACTCTAATAATTAATTATCTTGGGACACTCAAAAATGATTAAATAATAGGACTATTGAAGAGAACTATGAGAAGAAATATTAGTGGTTTCAATTCGTATTATCGTGTCGTGTTAAGGTATACATATTCGAAAATATATGTCAACCCTAACCCGACACTATTAATAAATCGTGTCAAGTTTCAAAACCCAAACCCAACCCTATTTATTAAACGGGTTACACATGTCGACATGCTTAACTCGTTTATTATATTTTTTTCATCTTTTAAATAAAAAAATTTACCTATCTTTTAATATGTATGGATAATTTTTAAGTTTAGTAAGTTTGGACATGAACCAAATCAAAATAAAAACTTCTTTTATAATTAAAAAATCACCAAACCTTGATAAATATTTGATGTAAGACGAATTATCTTAATTCATGACGTGTTAAGTCGTGTAAAGGGGTTGACACTAGTAAAACCTATATACAATCTATTTATTTATTAATAATATTATACGTGTCAATCCTTTATGACCCAAATCCATTTATGCTTAACATTAACCCATTAACTTCATGTCGTATCAAAAATTGACACCCCTAGGAAATGTAGACCCACAATTCAACCTCCGTATACATCTATTCTCAGAATTCCCAATGATTCAATCGTATTCCAATTCCATTTTGTGTTCACATTCAAATAGAAAAACATATATATAAATTTTTTCCTCTAAATCACCAAAAAAAAAAAAAAAAGTCCAAATGGAAGATAACAAACAAAGAGGAGGAGCGTAGGACCTTGATAACAGGCATTTGTCCACCGAACATGAGGACAACACCCATCTGAAGGAGGACCCGAAAGGTGTCCCTAATGTTGTTGGCATTGAATTCCTTGAAGCTCTCGGCGCAATCGCCTCCCTGCAAGAGAAAAGCATCCCCGACGGCGGCCTGAGCCAGTCGGTCTTCGAGGCTCCGAGCCTCTCCAGCGAAGACAATCGGCGGGAACGATGCCAGGGTTTTGAGGACAGAGTCGAGCTGGACCTGGTCAGGGTATTCCGGAAGTTGGAGGGCCGGCTTTGATTTCCAGCTATCAAGAGTCCATCTGGGAGGAGTGCTGTTGGCGGTCGGGGTAGAGTTGGATGACTTGTTGGCAGAGTGATCGGCGGCATGAACAGCTGAGATGGGGTTGATTGGTCTTGGTTTAGGGTTAGAATTGGTGGGGAGGTGAGAGAAAGAAATGGGTTTCGAGTAAGGTGTTAAGGGTTGGGGTTTGAGGAGAGAATTGGAGGAGATAGCCGAGCTGCTGTTTGTGAGAGCCATAATTTTTAGAGAGAGAGAGAGAGAGGAGACGAGAATCTCTGAAGCAAGAGTTTGTAACTGTTTTTGGAGAGACAGATAGACAGACAGGTGTGTATGTGGAAGTGCCACGGGTCATGCCATCATCATCAATGCAGCAAATGATCAACAGTGTCATAAAACTTTTTTTTTTTGGGATAATTACAAGTCTTTCCAAATTATCTCACAATTAATGTTACATCTCATGTAATCTCTAAAATTACGTTGTATTGATATTATATAAATCTTTTCTTCAATATAAAATGTATCATTAATATATTATAAAATATTAATTTTTTATATATTTTTTAAATTTACAAAAAAATACTTTTAATTATTAGATATAATAAAAAAATTAATATAATTATTTTAAAAAATAAAAAGTACATTTATATTTTTTATTCAAATTCGTCTCCTAATACAAAAATTAATATAATTATTAAATAATACAAAAAAAAGTCAGTATAATTATATCAAAATTGATTTTTTAAAAAAAGTCAATACTATTATAAATTCCAATTCTTATTTTAATCATTGAATTGTCTCGAAATTAAATTTTATTTATCTTAATCATTTTATTTATAACTCTTAAACCATCTCATAATTAAAACAATTTATCTCGTACAGGAGTTTTAGATCATAGTAGCATTATATTATAAATTAAAATAATAAAAATAAATTATTATATGAATACAAATACCTTATATGAATATATAAAAAGTAATAATTAATAATTAATGTTTTTACTATATTTTATATAATTAAAAAAGAAATATAACTTAATTGATTATCTATTACATAAATGTAATTATCATAATCCATTGATATAAATAGGACATAAAGAGCATTATCCACAAGTAAAAGAGATTGGTACCGATTGGAATTTTTGAAAAAGGCGGATAGACAGATCAAAATTTTTAATAGATTTTAAGGTCTCATTACTAAAATGATCAGAGGTCGGAGTTTTTGAAAAAGATCAAGGACGTGCTAGTAAGTAGAAACATTGAGGCACGAAACAGCCCAAGACTCTGTTTCACAAGTTATTACCTAATATTGGCTTATGGTTTTTTATGCCTAGACTATGCCCTTCCCATGAGCACACGCACACGCACACGCACTCTGCATATAACATTTATAGACTCCTCGGATGGCACCTTGGAGAATGCATGTTGATAGTCGGCCCATCAACAAAATTACCATCAAATATCAATTCAGTGCCGTAAATCGGGAGGTCCCATGTTTGATTTACCACAATCGCAACTCATAAGATTTCCAATTATCTCATAGGACTAGTCTGGCAAAAGCTAGGATACCACTTCCTTTTAGAAGAAAAAAAAAACTATAATTCTTCATAATTTAATTCAACAAGATCCTCACTCACAAGCTTTTAAAGATGCAGTGGGAGTTAAACCCACCATTCAATTTTGACATCTATAGACTCACCTACCAAAAAATGCTTCCACAGAGGCAATCCAAACATCTAGGAGGGGAGCATGACAGAAGCAAGCATCACAAATTACATTGTTCAAGTCACCTATTTGGCCAACACTGATAAATTACCCCCCCTCAATCTTCCAGAAACGTCTTTCGCAAGAAGAAAGGAGGAGAAGCAGTTTCTAGGAATGTCCCAATCCATCCACTAGCAGAATATTTGTCTCAAGCAAATCAAACTTTCAGAAGTAAGGGCTGTAACGCATTGGCATTCTGAACCTTGGAACCTTCCTGACATAGATAAAAATAAGCAGAAACATTAGCACCATTTTGGCTCAAAAGTCAAGACAAACAAGAACAGGTTGCTGCATCACAATTGATCCATTAATACAGTAAGAATGCATAATAAACAACTGTAGTTCCATACCCATATCCATATGGAGAGAAGACATAAGGAGCCATGTACGGGGTAGGGGCCCTAGGTCGGAACCCCATATAAGGGTTGGGACGCCGTGCGCGGAACTGCTTCATCCCAGGAATGTTAGTTCGCTTAGCTGATACCTGCAATAATATTATAAATGTTTCTCATTAAAAGAAGACTATCGAACTGAATTCCATTAAAGATTTTTTTTTTTCAAAAAGTAAAAGAAATTTGTTTTAACCTTCAATTGCCGACCATGAAGTTCAGATTCATTCAGCAGGAGAGCCTCTTGAACAGCCTCTGGTTCAACGAATTCCACATAAGCATAACCCTTTGGTTGGCCATACTTGTTAGTCCGTATGGTGACTCTATTCACTGTCCCACATGACCCAAAATGTTGCTGCACTTCTTCAGGGGTACACGAATAATCCACCTGTAGATCAAATTTGCTATTGTTAATTTTTAATTTTTCGGTTATTATTTGGGCAACAGAAACTGATGGATCATAATTTGATCCACGGGGAAAACAGCAAATGAGCGAGTCTAGCTATGTAACAGAACGAGAGATCAAAATTTGCCCGGTTTCTGATTAGAGTGGCCCAGTTCAACCACTAAATCGGGCCTATTGTCGTGGTGTTCTATACTGTGTCAAATCAAGGGATGAAGATGACCTTGTAAAATCTTCACAAGTACGCATATTATTCACATGCTTTAAAAACAAATCCATGAAACTTCTATTTCTAAGCAAACAACTGTGTTAAGGAAAACAGAAGCAGGGTAGAGATGAATATGAAAGACAGAGTTCAAGTAAAATGAAGAATCTGGGCAACAAAGGATACTAGAGGATAAACCCAAGATTATTACAAAACTTTATCCAATAAAGGAATTCACCCAAGTAGCAATTCTCATTATTACAGAAAAATGAATGCCCAAAATTCAACCACCAATTCTGACATAACTAAAAAAAAAAAAACTTTGAGGCCCTATCCATAACTTTCATGCTGCTATGTATCAATGCCCAGGAATCAGTAATTACGGTACATCTAATGCATATTTAGTAATTCATTATATCACTAGAAAAAACAAACAATAGGGCACCACAAAAATGAAACAAAGAACACCATTCATCCAGAGTGAAAGGACAAAAAAGATTAAAAATGAGAGAGAGAGAGAGAGAGAGAGAGAGAGAGAGAGAGAGAGAGAGAGATCAAAGACCCCTCACCATAGAGAGCACAGTATCTAGACACTCTTGGAGCATTAACCACCACCACCACCAACAGCAGCAATCTGGCTAATTAAACCAGCAAAGACCATGGCCACTCTCACTCTTCAAAACACATTACTCTTCCAAGCTGATTTGAGTCTGGGTATAGGAATCTTGAACCACATGCATCCTCCATTCATTCCAACTTGAGCTATCTAGACAAGCTCTTCATCCATAATTTCTTCTTTCCGCTCCTCCATTATTATTTTTATTTTTACATAGGACACACAGATTTTGGCTTTCACTGCTTTTTTTCTTTCTTCCCTTTCATTTGCCTCATTTTTAAAACCAAATTTCTCATCTTTTTTTAACCTTCTGGTTCTGTTCTCTCATTCCTTTGTTTTTCATTGGTTGGGGAACTAAAACTCTTCTTATTTTGTCTCACCATCTCACTACTGTTCCTTCCTCTTTTCTTTTGTTAAATTCTGTGCAAGCAACTTTTTTTCTTTATCTTTTTTTTCTAGCACGAGAGTATTTTATATCAGAATAATTTTCTACCCCAACCCTAGTTAATCAGAGAACTTGAAGAATGAAGCATGACCCTGCGATTGTAGTCAAATTTGAAGTCAAAGCAGGATTCTAAAACTAATCTACTAATTAAGCATAAAACAATATAATCCAAAGACAATTTTAGCTCTTAAGCCTTGCACCATACACATTGTAAAATCATAAAGTAAACAATAACTAGAACAAGAAAAAAGTGTGCCTAACCCTATATATTCCAAACTCAGGAAAAGTAACATGAACACTAAACAGAGCAGCACAGTCTCGTCATAGCTGTCAATGGTAGTAAAAAATTTCATTTTTTCTTTTTTTTTTTTGGGATGTGTTATTGGACAATGGATTTGGTTACGACTTCAACATTGTTCTCTTAGCGCTTATAGCAGCATAACAAGGCCAGGCCAGGTATGGAAATTTAGATCTTTAAAGACAAGAGGAAAAATATATAACTATGTCCTGGATCATCTCACAAAATGCTGGTCAAGAGAAAGCCCAAACACATATGACCAGTAGTTCTGGCCTCTCAAGTGTACAATGACAGAGCAATTATTCTAAAACATACACCATTTCTAGAGAGGATTGACAAGAAAAGGCACACATTATTCTCAACATCAAAACTATCCAATGTCCATTTTAAATCACAGATTCACAATAATGGCCATGATAATAGTCATGATTGTGGCATCATGAGAGTTTGAATTGAGCCTGGAAAGCATGTTCAAGGCTGTACAAGGGCTGACAAAGCAACTCCCTCCTTATTTCTAGCCTCAAACTGGCCTTGAATTGAGCAAGAGTTTGACTTGGACGTTCCACCACTAGATTTCTTTGTCTTTAGTTAATCAAATTTCTGCATATACTTTGCCACAAACATGTTATTCTGTTTTAATACAATAAGTTGGAAACACGACTTCTCATAGTAATTTCAGAGCATGTACTTCTCTCAAAACTTAGCCTACATCTCTTGCCATGTACCAATTGGTAGCTGCCCCAATCTCCTAATATCACCTTCAACACCTGTCCACCAAATTTTTGTTAATCCCATAAGGTTTCATCTTACCATATCTTACTCTCCGATCGTCGGTCATATCATACCAATCAAAATATTCCTCAAACGGAAGCAAGCCAATCAAAAAACAGAATAGGATTGAGTTTACCTTCGAAATCCAAAATCTCCATTCTTACTTTCTTAGCGATATTTTCAGTTGTATCATGTGTCTCATCTCAATCTCTTTCCAGCAACTCCCTAACCCATTCAAGCAAGAGAGATTGTGGTATTTTAACCTGTAATTCACACCTTGGGGAGGATATGGGGGGTACACCTCCTGTTGTTCTTCGTTAGATCTCTCTATATTAACATCTACCTTCCCATTGGCCACTGCATTATTAGTGGGGTGAGGAATTCTAGTTTCCAATCGATTAGTCTAATACTAATCCCATTCAATTGCTTCAAAGTTCAAAATAACATTTCATCTCATTGATTATTAACCTCTCCCCCCTCTAAAAGTCCTATATGATCGTGTAGACATAGTGCTACCCCTTGCTCTGATACCAAACTAGTGTAGGACTCAGTTAAGGGTGATGGACTACAAAGGAGGCTGTTTTGGAGTTGTGAACAGTGCTTGTGAACTAGTAAAACTGAGGTTGTTTGGTGATTTAGAATAAAATTTAAATAAAGATAAATAGAAGAAGAAGAGGTAGAAACCCCAAGGGGTTAGTTCAGTAGCAGAAAGTGACAGAGATGAGTGCCTTGCAAGCACCAGTCTCAGGTTCGATTCCCGCTGAGTGCAAATCTCCTTTAGGATCACCCTGGGGTCAAAAAAGGTCTGCTTTACCCGGTGTAGTAGGCGCGGGTATTGCAGCACTCTCATGTTTACGCCCAGCCACGCGACTAAAGAATGCGGTTGGTGAGATAAGTTCATAGGTTATCAAAAAAAAAGAGAGAGAAGTCTAGACCTCGCACTCAAAGCCTATTTGGCATCACACCAAAGAAATAGGTAGCATCACTCAAACCTCGAGAGCTTAAGCTGAAATTTTTGTATTCTCATTCATACTTCAAAACCTTGAAGTTACAACAATTTATAAACTTCACAAACATGTGCTTAATGCAAAAGTATGTTCCTATTCCCTAGAGGTCTAGGTGGAATGAACATGTCATGTGATAAAATGAACCTGATCATGACTGCAAACAATGAAAAAATATATGTAGTTAAATTTATCTAAGTGCTACTTCATTTAACTAGTAGACCCACAAAGCCATATATGATGCAACTCATGTTTAGTCAACTTTTCAAGTGGGCCCTACGTCATCTAGCACATGCCAAATTAAGGCTTGCGACCCATCCAGTTCACGCTTTTTATACACTTATAACAAGTGGTGCCATTCTCTATCACATGACCTCCACGATAAGTGGTTTTTGCATCAAACCTGCAACAAAGTAATTAAGGCCCCGCAAGCCACCAGCCCCAGCTGTGTCATGCTTGGCTCTAGGCCTGCAGACCATTTGTTCTTTACATCCCTAAGGCCACTATTTCATATAAAGTAATCCATGTCAATGGGTTGGTCACATCAACTGCACATCCTTTCTTGTAGATTGGAACTCACATCCTTAGGCCTCCCCATTGCCACTCCTTCCACTCTCTCCAAACTACCCCCACACTCATCCAACCTATCTACCTTGGTACTCCACTAGACATGTTTTACCTCTTAGATCAAATAATCCCTCCACCAAGTTACCAACACTGATAATATCGCTGCATAATAGTAACAACGGCCTATAATATCATCAGACAGCAGTGTTAAGGCATAGTTTCAGCAAATTTTTGAAACAATGCGCACATCTCAAAGCGCAACGCAGTTTGGCAGTTAGTAAACAAGATAATGGTTCCAACGATGTCGATTATTTTCAAATGTGATTCTGTCAGCAAGATTGGATGTATAGTGCAATATTAAACCATTAGTAAGTTCATTAGTCACCATTACATAGACCTGAAAATACCTAACATGACTCTCAACTAAACAACAACAAACTAAATATTCAAAGATGCATACACCAAAATCACAAGTTCGTGAAAACGGGACATGATAATCAATAATGGAATCATCCCATGTCCCACTGTGTTGCAATTACAAAGTTATGAAAATCAGGGAGAGAAACATATAAAGGGAACAAGAAATAAGTAATTGATAAATGCTAATATTTACATGTATCATGAGTGTTCTAGAAAAGTTTGATACTAGCCTTTTTAAATATCACCCTAAGTGGCCAACTTATTGAACATTTCTAAAAGTGACAAAAACTATTTTTTTTAATTTTCAATGATTCTTGGTATTCATATAATTCAATTAACATGTCAATATGATTATGTACCCAAACTAGAGATTATCATGAAAAACATGTATGAATGCTCATAGACTTGAAACCTGAAACATACGCTGAGATGTAATGTATGATAAAAAGAAGCCTCAACTAAGTGAAACTTGTTATTTTTTCCTTCTATCCCCCTTTGGGGTGAGAGAGAGAGAGAGAGAGAGAGAGAGAGAGAGAGAGAGAGAGACATGAAAAGAAGTCAAATGCAGTAATAATTAATCGACATTTAAATAATATTTTCATCAAACCAAAGGAAACAGTATGTGCTGTTGATAGGAGCATAATATTCAGTATTTTTAATTCCTTTATATTTAGTTTTGTGGTATATTTTCTGTTTTAGTGAGGTAATTAATTTATTTATTGAATTAGAAAGCATTGATGGTAAAAGAATAATTTTGTACAATTTTTGGTTTTTGGACAAATTTGACCTATAGAGTTTCATTTGAGATTTGGATGGTGTTCGAATTCGAGAATGAGGAAGTAGTCTTCATGAAGTTTGTAGAGGACGTCTTGGGCTTTTTAGGAAGGTCTGGTTTGTAAAAATTCGAGTTTGTTTAAGCCTCCAAACATTGTTCGAAATCAGGTCTGCAAAGCTGTTCCGTGCAGTGGAATCCTGTCCGACCAGCCGACTTCAACGGGCCATAACTTGAGTTTCTGAGGTTCAAATCAGGTGATTCAAAATTCCAAAATTATCTACTCATACAGGGCTGCAACTTTCATGAAGAGTCCAAATCAAGATTCAGTCGTTTTCCAATAGAAAAATAGCTTGCAAGATTCAGCCCAATTGAAGTGGGCCTGCTGGAAAAGAAAGAAAAAAGCTGAAAGTGGGCTTTGTCTTGGGCCTGAGGCGCTGGATTGGGCAGAACGTGGGTGTTGGAAAGAAAAGAAAAACAAAATCTAGAAAAGTCATAAAGCAGGTGGGTCATGGAGCAAGGAAAAAAATACAGAGAAATAGAAAAAGAAAAAGTCAAAAAAGTGTTGGGCTGAAGCAGAAAATAAACAAAAGAAAAGTCAAAGAGGGAGGGCTGGCTGCGGCGCAACAAAGTGCGGCACATGAGGGAACGAAAGTGGAGATACAGGAACAGTAATTTATTAGTTTTATTTTCTTATTCAATTATGTTAGGCTAGATTTTTAATTCAGTTATAGGGGATTTCGAACCCTCATTACAGTTTAATGGTTGAATCAATTCAGTAACATTATTTCTTCCTTCTCTTAATCTGTTCATGGTAATCTGTTTAAATTGTTTTATTGATATTTAGTTTGATTGATTTAATCAGACCTATTAGATTGATCAGATTATTATCAATTGCTAGATTCAAGGAAGTATATTACGTAATTGATATGGTTCCTAATCAATTGTGGCAAATAGTGATAGATGATTGTGGTCAAGTTTTTGTTTATTGCTATGATTATCATGTCTTAAGTTAAACAGTCCGAACTTGTGTGATTGTTGCTTAGAATAATCTAATTTCCTAGATATTAATGCTGCTATTAGATTAAATTTAGAGAGTTTGTTCTAAATTGTTTAATGGTTAGAATCTAATGGAGAGCTTGTTTCATTAGTGAGGAATTAAGGAAAATTTCGGGTAGCAGAGCTTGTTTTTATATAGGATTATTAGATTCATTGAAGGGTAGAATAATGTTATAATTGAATTGATTGTTCCATTAACTGCGAGGGTAAGATTGAACCGAAGAACTGAAGTTTTAATTCATTGATTTTTGCTATTTCTTTAATTTTCAGTCATAATTAGTTTGCTCAGAATTCCAAACCCCCCTATTTATTGTCTTGTTATTAATTGAATTTTAGTTTAGAGTTGGTCAGAATAAATAGAAAATAAATTGTAAACACTCTCTGTGGGATCAACCCTTACTTAGCTAGCTACTGTGTTTGTTTTCTTTCATTGTGTTAAGAAGTAAGGTTAATTTATTTTTGGAGTGTCAACTACGCGCTTCCAGTTGTACTTGTATAGCATATCTATGCTGGATTTTAGCATATAGACATTGTGCAGTACTGAAAGAAAAAAACTTTTCTATCTTATTGGGGTTAGGTGCAGTCAATACATGGGATCAAACTCATCTAATCTCATATCAAAGAAATTAGGTATAGGGGTCAACTCAGAATTCAGTCTACTAGCTGCAAGTATTTGGCCATGACATTCATTAAACAATATAAAACAACTTCCCAGTAGGCAAACAAGCAGTACCAATACAGAAATTTAACAATGGTATCCAAAAATAACAGGAAAAAAAAACTTGTAAAATGAAAATGCAAAAAAATCTGGCCTAAAATATATAATGACTACCAGTACACATATTAAATTATTCAGTACACCAAACTGTTACCCTAGTCACTCTGACACCAATTTATTTGGGATTTCAAAGAATTCAGGTAACATAGTATTAAGTCTATAACTTTCTCATTAAGAATGAGACAAATAAAATATTTGTGCAAGGCAACTGGGTCCAAACCAATGTTCTAAACAAATTATACCAAGGCTTGCCTTGAAGCAAGGCGCATCCCCAAAATGCCTTGATACTTGGAATAAAAAGTGATGGTCTAGAAAATCATACACTTCACTCTCAAAGAAATTTAAAAGCAGTGCTTTGAACATTTTTGTGTGTCCAAAATGCTTCTATAACTTTACAAGCTTCAAAAAGAATTTAAAAGATACTTGACTTGTAAAGATTGACATAAAAGAATGATAAAACCCTAACCCATTGTTTCAAATTAGTGAAACCCCTTGATTGAGAGTAACTTATAATCAACAATAATGCTTGACTACTTCCATTAAAATCATAAAACATTATTAAAAAGGGCAAAGTGTTTCCTAAAACTTCCAAAAGATATTGAATTTTTTTCCTTCCTTTACTAGCACAAGAGAGAAGCAAGGAGGAGAACTGTTGTACCGTGGGTGGATATGAAATAGTTTTAAATTAGTATTTTTAAGATGAAGACTAGTCCAAAAAACAAAAAAGTAACCTTCCTTTAAAATTTTGAAATTATATGATGGCCAAAGTTTCAAAATACTAAAAACTTTCTTTTTAGACCATTATTAATATTTATTTGAATTTATTGTTTAAAAAAATTAAGTCCCAAAAAGCTTAGGCATTGCCTTGTAAAGGTTCAAGTGCCTCACCTTACACCTTCGCTTCTTAAAACACTGGTCCCAACAAGTTTAAAACTTCAATTAAAATGATATAAGATATGCATCTTAAACCCTTTGCACATGATAAAATGCTCACGCTCAAAAGGGTGCCTATTTTTTATATCTCATAAGCACATTGCAATTCTTGCATAAACGTCCAATAACTTTGAATTTGAAAACACCTATATTAACAAATATATGTGTATGTGTGTGTATAAATATGGCAGATTGATGTTAATAAGGATAGTTTTAAAATAATAAAATTTGAGCCCAAAAGAGTGTTTCCCCTGATAATAGTATATCTCAGAACCTCAAGATCTAGATACTCCAGGAGACTAACCTACCAAAATATCAACAACTTGACAGGACAATCAGCTAACCAAAAAACCAACACGAAATTCAGTGTAGAGCAAAACATATATTGCAGTCGTTTTGCACTTCACTAAAACACAACATTTAACTGCTCTATCAATATAGCGAAGATTATGGATGTTGTCTTAGAAATGTTGCATCTCACAACATAACATGTGCAATAAGTAAAATAGTGTAACTATATTTTGACCAGTATAATTTCACTCTTTAAAAAGTGTATTTGGAAACTGTATTAAAAATCAAGACTTCTTCCAGATTTTTCATCAACGAACAAAACCCCAAACTCTCTTTTATATATATATATATATATATATATATATATATATATTTCAACAATACATGATACCAATGCTCCAAATATTTAATATAATTCATATATGATCTCCAAAATTCTAAATATTTTCTAAACAATAATTGCTTTTCTTACATTAAGTTCATTCTTGAATTTTCTCCAAACACGTCCCAATGTTTTCATGATTAACCCCCACAACTCCCCCAAAAAAATAAAAATCCAAAACTATTCCAATGACACACAATCCCAAATCCCAAACTTTTCACAATCATTTCAATCATGTAATGCATTTTGAACACTGATAGAAAAATGTAATGCATGTTTGAACAAGGACAGAAGTAACTGTCAAACAAGGCTTTTTACAGTTGTCCTACTTCCAAGTTGACTCCAATAAATCAAAGAAAGCCTCAGCAACTGTCCATGCAAAGCCTTAGTTGAACCTTTGCTAAGTAGAAAGTTGGCCACAATGCCTCATTCCAAGTAGAGAAATATATAACAATTTTCCATAAAAATAACAAGTATAAAATCCAAGGTGACAATCCTAGCAGTGAATATGTACACATAGCTGGTTAAAAGTTGAAAAGTTCAATACAAAAATATGCTGGCATACTAATTTGTTGTACCAACATCTGAACACCACAACAGGACCATTCATAAGCTATCATGAAAAAATAAAAAATGAAAAACTAAAAAACTAACTGCACTCCTAATAATTACATTACAAGCATATGATACACAATAAAAAATAGAATTCTAAAAATGCAGGTTATAAACAAAATATGGAAAAGAAGCCTCACATTGCCAACAAACACTGATCGAGAATCAACTTCCTCCTTATTTGCCTGACTTGCAGTTGCGGTGGCAGGATCTGAGTTGAAAAAAAAAATTGAAAGTGCGAGAGAAGTGCAGAAAATATCTACAAATAAATGTCAATCCATTTATTATTGTTGTTTTTGTTATAGAAAGATGTATCATAATTACCTTAACCTCGTCCTCAACATCATCTAATTTTTTAATTAACAAATATAATTTCTATAAAGTAATAATCTATATTTTAATTTTATCAGTAAGTATATTGAATTCCACTTGCGTCCAGAAGGCTGTTTACAATTCAATTTAGGATGGAGTCAAGGTGGGATTCAGTATCAACAAGATCAAGTCAGGTACATTTGAATATCTTCCTCTTTATCTATCAAAAAGGCCAAACAAAAGAAAAGAAAGTGGGGGGGGGGGGGGAGAGGATGCACAAATTCCAGGCGAGCTTCAATGTCATATGAAGCCCGCCACAGTACAGTGAATAGAACTTGTATGTTACTACTTACTAACTTAAGATGATCCTTCAAGACGTAAAATTAGCACATCACATTACAATTCCATGGTTGTATAAAACCCATCTCCTCAGTATACATTTCCAATTATAATTCCAAAACTGGAAGGAGCCATCTAAATTCCTTTGCAAGCACACAAGACCTAAACGTGAAACAGATTGTACTTAAATGACCACTGTGCCAAATCTAAAGAGGCAGGGCAACCCATCTACTAATTAATGTCTAAATATGACTTATGGACCATCATCTTACTGTCAATTTTAGCAAAAACAATGCTGTCCTTTAAACATATTATTAAATATGAGCATATGGAATGTGTCATGTGTCGTGTGTGTATAAATCTACACCATCGCCTCTTGTTCTCATACTTAGTTTAATTATAGGTTTAATGCACAATACTTTTTGAGCAAACATTCAAGATAATATATTTTTATATGTATTTGAAGAGGGTTTTAGGTTTATATTGTATTAAACAAAATAA
Source organism: Nyssa sinensis (assembly GCA_008638375.1). Lineage (NCBI taxonomy): Eukaryota > Viridiplantae > Streptophyta > Magnoliopsida > Cornales > Nyssaceae > Nyssa > Nyssa sinensis. The sequence continues at coordinate 6,528,870 of CM018039.1, read as the reverse complement.
ACAGATAAGCCCTAGATAAATATGACGAGAAACACAGAGATTTCAAAACCCTAAAACAATAAATATTGAGACGAAAAAAAAAAGGACCTTGTGCAGCACCCATTTCCTTCTCAACCTTGGCCTGCATCTCCCGCAGAGCGGCCGCTTCGTCCTCCATGTCCTTCAACCGCTTCTTCATGTCGTCCAGTTCCTGCAATCACCAAGTGAAAATCAAATTTAGGGTTTCAGAAGAAGCAGATGACATAGAAAGTAGAGAAATAAAGAGAGAACCATGACATCTCCGTTCTCTGCCCCGGCCATATCGACGTCGCCCTCCATCTCTCTCTGTCCCACTCCGTCTCCCTATCAATATATTGGCGAAATTAAGGTTCAACTTCGTAAATTAAGGATTTATTTGATAAAGTTGAAGGGAAATTATACTTTAGCCTCCTGTGGTTATTTTCATTTTCATTTAACTATTGTAATTTAAAAATTGACATTTAATTCCCCTAAAGTTAAGACTAAAATAAAGTTGTTGAATTTTTTATTAAAATATATTATGTGTGTTTTTTATGCGCTAAATATGTGAATTATTATAATTTGAATCATATCGCAGAAGAATTATATGCACTTTTATATTCTAAATTTTTTTAAAAAAATAAAATTTACTTAGACTTTTGATATTTTTTGTTAACAATATTGGTGATTTCACTTTAATTTAACAATAAAGAGATAAATATCAACTTTCATACTACAAAGAGATTATGTATACACGGCCTAACTACGAAAGAGTTATGGGTAATTTTTCTAAAGTTTAATATATATTTTATATATTAAATATTATGTAATTGATAATAAGCGTCTTAAAAAGGACGAATTGGAACATAAGTCCACGCTCCATCAGTTTTCAGTTACAAGTCCATTTCGTTTTTGTTAATGATGTGTTGGTTTTACTTTTTTAAGAATGACAATAATACCATTGTCTCAATATATCATTTAAGGTTATTACCTTCTGTCAGCCATGATCGTCTTTTGCGATAGGCACCAAGTGCCAACCTCACCACAGCCCAAAGAAGACACCACAATCTCTTAAAGTATGTTTGACACGTTGGAATAGAATAATATTAAGAATAAAATAAAAATAATTATTTTATTTTTTTTGTTTGGTTGAATACCCAATAATGAAATGGCAATTAGATTCCTGTTTTTGATTTGAACCATCAAATTGTTAGAATGAAATTAATATTAAATTAGATATTCAAAGTACTTGTATAAATTTCAAAGTTTTTATGTACGTTTAATGAAAAAAAAATTTAACCTATATTTTTTTTATTGCCAAAAAAAAAAAGAAATTTATTGGCAAAAAAAAAAAAATCAACCTACATTTGTTTTATTGAAAAAAATAAAAAAATAAAAATTTAACCTATATTTTTTTTATTGGCCAAAAAAAAAATTTCAATCTGCACTTTTTTATTGGCCAAAAAAAAATTACAAATTTTGGTAACGAATAGAATGAGCATTCCGTGACTTTTGGTAAAAAATAGCGATTGCGGTTTTTTTGGGAATAGTCATTCCATTTGGAATGACCATTCCAACCAAAAAGTCTAAATAAACACAAGAATATAATAGCATCAGGAATGCGCATTCCATTCTTATCCTCATTTCGACCTACCAAACATGGCCTTAGTCCACTGCTACAATACTATCACTGTCAAAGCAGATAGCCATCATCATAAGTCATAACCCCCAACTATCGCCAATGACCTCAATCCATTCTGTTCCAAGTTTCCTGTGATTTGACAAATCTCGATCGAAATTAAACTGTAATTTTTCTTGTTTGTTTTGACTGATGAATTTACCTTTTTGCAAGACTAATTTTGATGACAACGTCGCGAGGGAAAGAAAAAATAGTAGAAAACAACTAGTTATTGTCTGCAAGTTGTTAAATTATTGTGACTGTTAAAAATGTGAACCAATCTTGATGAATAGGGTTAAAAAAGGAGGGTCGCAATTTGCAAACTTCCAAATTGCAATCAATCACACCCTTTTTTTTTCCTTTAGAAATGAGTTTTTTTTCTTAAATCTCCTAAGAATTTGATGTAGAAGTGTTGTGGTGGTGAACGATTTGGCTACTGGGTCTCCACTAAATTGTGTTGGATGTGGTGATATGACGACATTGTTTGCAGTAGTAGTGGATGGCTTTGCATGACTAGGGCACGATTCAACCCCAAATGAGGTTCTTGGCATCTCACTATATTGATTGTAAAAATTTCAACAGCAATCCGAATAGAGTCAGAAAAATCATATCATATTTGCATACTTATTAAAATGTTAGTAAGATGTCATGTCATATCAAACCACACCACACTACACTACAACAGTGACATGAAATAACTATCTTACTCAATAATTCTTTCATAACAAGTACATGAATATTTTGTTAAAGACTTGCTTCGTGTAACGGTGTAGTAGTGGGATTCGCCATAACTTGTTTTGCCTGTTTTGGTGGCAAAGATACAAATTTCTTAATAGCCGGTTTAACTTTCTCAACCATTTTGATAATGGCCAAGAAAAGGGACCGATACATAACCACCATCCCTAATAAGATGGCAAGATCAACCCACTTAGAATAACCCATTTCCACTTGCCATCTATCTCTCAGAATATCTTTGCCACTGATGATGGGTGGCCCTCCAGCTTGATTATTAGGGAATGTTAGTCCTTCAAACTCATTCTTGTATAATCCTTGGAATGCATACCTGTGGAAGGCTATGTAGTAGAATGGGTATCTCCAAAATGTTTTGGGAAGATCACTTGGCAATCTAAAGAAGCCAGCACCTAATATCATCATCCCTTGTATTCCGGCACCAGTTATAATACCCATAAGGAAATTGGGCACAATACTTGCCACAATCATCATTAGGCTCTCAACCAACATCACACAAGTGAAAAGCATTGCAACAAAGTACCAAAAGTGTTCATGTCCTCTTTGAAGTCCAGCTGGGTAATAGCTAATTGCTCCAGGAACTAGTGAGATTAGTAACAAATATGGCAAGGAAGAAAGTGTGTTTCCAATGACAAATACGCTAGCACCATAGTGTCCCGTTTAGCCTTTCGCCTTCGTATACCTACAATAACCAAAACAATGAATATTCAAAGATTCTGAAATATTTTATTTAAGAGTGATGCTATACATAGCAGATTTTTTTTCAATGAAATTTCTACTCTTACAGTTCGTTTAGATGGAAAGATTTGGAGAAAAGAGAAAAGATTAAGATAGCGTAATAAATAAATATCTCGTTAGAATGTTTAAGTAAGAAAGAAAAGAAAATATTTGAAGAGAAAGATAAAACACTTCTCCAATCTCTCTAAAAATTGAGAGATGATTTGGAGAGAAATGAAAATTTTTTAATGAATTTTTTAAAATGCCAAATTTATCCTTAAGTTTGTGTTAAAAATCAAGATTTTTGTAATAAGATAAATTTAATTGTCAAATAATTTATACACTTTTTTTCTTTTCTCTCACCTACTAACTATTTAAATAAGAAATCTTTATTTTCTTCTCATTTCTCTCTTAGATATTCAAACAAGCTCAAAACTAACAATTTCTTTTCTTTTCTTTTCTACTCTCTAAAACTTCTAAACAAGCTATTAGAGACAGGAAAGTGGAGTCCATTATAAACAAATGAATGTAAGACCCACGTGCTTGTATTTAAGAGTGAGAAAACCCATGAACCAAGTAAGATGAAGTATTATGAATGAATCTACGAGGCTTATGAGTTATTTGAAAAACAGACAGATAGACAAGTTATACCTTCATGTCCTCCACAAATGAAGGGAACCCACCAATGGCCATGAAAGTTAACAATGAAACAATGAACATGAGCATTGAACCTCTGGCCTGAAATAATTGAAATATTTTTTTATTACTTGCAAGGCTTGAAACTTTGAAATCACAGTGTTTTGGTTTAATTTTAGATTTGGGCACTCTCAGTCTTTTACCTCAATAGAATTGTAAGTTGAGCCAACATTGAAGAATATGGTGCCTAGACCTAAAGCCATGACCACATAAACAGCTATCCGCAGCCAGTAGTACCCAAGATCACGAGACATGTTCACAAATGATCTTCTTGTGAGAACGAGGCACTGCGTGAGGAAACTAGCATGGCTTTTCTTCTTCTCCAGTACTCCACCTCCCTGAAATACCCATAAATAATTATGGAGTATTATTAATTTTATATACAAGTGGTACGCACACTAGTTATAACATGAACAATGATTACGCATCGGCCAATTCAAGAAAAAGTTGTGTGTGTGTGTGTATATATATATATATATATATATATATATATATAGACACACATGATGCAACTTGAGCGTATACTTATTTATGCATAAAGGCTTAATTAAAAGCCAAAAATGTACGTTTTTTGTGCCAAAAGCTAATTTTACTTACATATATTTAAAAAAAGTTAGTTTTTGGCATCATACATCAACTTGAGCATATGCTATCTCCAGGTGTGAAATGCATTCATGGTCATATTGAAAAAAATTTAAAAAAAAGTGTAATACAGAGAATTCTGACTCACAATCAGAGATATATAACGTTACTGTTCTTATTTATAGTAATGCATATGTACGTTAAATACCTTTATGTACACACACACAGATAGATATATATATATATATATACTCCTTCCGTCCCAAAATGAAAGTTCCTTTTAGACATTCTAACTTTTTTGAAAGTATTATTTTATTATTTTGAAATTATTTAAATTTTTTATATTGCCCTCATTTAATTGTAAATCATGTTCACATTAGATGTAATAAAGGATAGTTTTGAAAATTTATAACTTAAAAGTACGTTAACTTTTCAAATGAAACTCTTAAAATGAATAGTAATAAAAGACTCTTAAAATGAGACGGAAAGAGTATATATGTATGTGTCTATCAGTCTATGTATATGCTTGTATATGTACTACATACGAACACATGTGACTATATATTAACATATATATGCATATATATATATATATATATTCAGTACTCCACATATATTTAATTTATATTAAAAAAAATTCTAAATAGGCTAAAAAATGAGAAGAAAAATAAGTTTTAAGCTATGGTTACCAAACCCATTTTTTGCTTTTTACTTCATGACTATAAGTAAACTTTTTAAATTTTTTTTAGAACAATGTTATAAATCTCACCATTTTTATTTCACTTTAATTTCATAAGTGAGACATACTATTTATTAAATAAATAATATTTTCTTGCTCATGTGAGAAAATAGGTTAGGATAAATAGGTTGGGATCCTAGCATTAATTTCTCTTTTTTCAATGTTTCTCTTTTGCAGTTTTCTTCCTGATTACCTTTTTACAAATTTCAGCCACTTGTCTTCGGATTTCTTGGTAACCATTAGATGACTTGTATGACTTTCTAAGAATGTCGATAACTTCCTCTGTTGTTTTCCTTCCACCTGAACCCTGTTCGATATCCTGTTCACAGTAGTTATAACTTTATGATCAGACTTCTAGATATATTTAACATAAAAAGTCAAATATATATAGACCATGCAACATGTTCCAGGAATATATATAATGCTACCTCATCGAAATCCTTATTTATTGTTCTAAGGAAATGATCGGATGGATTCTGAAGAGTAGGGCAAGGGAAACCATTCAAGGAAAAAAACTACATCCAATAAAATGTAAGACAGATTAGTTGTATATATTATAAAATAGCATGTTCGATAAATATACTTCCTAAAAAATTCACACGTTATATACACAACACACACATTTTTACCTCATTTGCTGCGCTAGCCGGGCCAAAATATACTACTTTACCCGAAGACAGAAGACACAGATTGTGAAAAAGTGCAAAGACTTCAGTGCTAGGTTGATGAATAGATGTGATGATAGTCCTTCCTTCTCTTTTATCAGGACGTGCAATTCTGCTCATGACATAATATGATGCTGCGCTATCAAGACCGCTAGTTGGTTCATCAAGGAAGAGGAGCTTTGGGCGCGTTAGGATCTCTATGCAAATGCTAACTCTTCGTTTTTGCCCACCGCTAAGGCCTTTAGCACCCCATCCTCCAATTCTTGTGTTCATACAGTCTTGCAAGCCCATCTCTCTTATTGTCATTTCTGCTCTCTCCTTCTTCTCAGATTTTGACATGGAGTTTGGCAATTGGAGTTGAGCAGAGTAGTACACTGCTTCTCTAACCGTTAATGTCGTTATTAAAGTATCATCTTGTGTCACATAAGCCTAAGTTGATCATGATTCACGTAAAACACAAAGTTAATATATAACTCTATACTGTTTGATGTCAAGAATTTATATGAGATGATCAATCAATTTGGTATCTATGATTGTTTTTCACAATCTCTATTACTTAATAAAATTTGTAACTATCAGTCACATTATATCACATAATGATATGAAATGACTGTCACACTGAATAATTTCTGTTATGTAATTATGATAAAAATCTTTGTTTTAATTTTTAAAAAGTAATAAAAATTATAAGTATCAGTCACACTATATTGGATAACGATATGAAGTAACTTTTTGTTTTCACGGATTTTTTTCCTTACCGATGTTCCATATGTCAATGACTGTTTGCAACCATTGAACAAGATATCACCAGACTGCCTTGTGTTTGAGCCTAATCTCCCTGTAATATATATGAGAATAAGTTATGCAAGAAATTAAGAAAGAAAAACATACTGGGATTGCACAGGTTAAAGGAGGAGGCCATGCCAAGAATCCATGGATGCCCACTTTCAAGCTAGCCTATTTATTCTACATTTTAATTAAACTCATTAGATAAAACACATAAACACACAAATTGAGGACCTGCTAAGGCATCAAGAAGTGTTGATTTGCCACAGCCAGAAGGACCCATTATAGCCAAGACCTGACCTGGGCTGGCATAACCGGTGAGACCTTGAAGAATTGGTCTGCTACCACCTCTGCCATCAGCAACTGTCACCCACAAATCTTCCCATGTCAAGGAAACGCCATTGTCATCCAACCCTGTTTGAACTGTAACAGAATTAATTGCTTCTCTAGGGTTTGGCACTAAAATAGTATCCACCTCTTTAGTACTGTTCTTGATTTCTGAGTTAGCATGCATGGATCTCAGTTCATAGTCACCAAAATGAATAGAAGCCATAATAGCTGGAGAGAGGGTCTTCTGGGCAGCTTCAACAGTGCTTATATATATAGACTTCAAGTGTACATATATGCTTATGATCAGTCAAGTGTCAACACAAATTCAAGTGCATGTATATATATATATATATATATGCAATGCATGTGTATCACGAATGAGAATTGAAAGAGTACACAACCACACTATAGATGTTGATACTTTGAATTTTGAAGGGCATGAAGTTGCAAACGACAAAACGTCTTTGGCTCAAACGTTTTTCTCGCGGTTGATCAACATTAAATTTACTTTGAAGGACATGAAAGAAGTTGCAAAAGACTAAACGTCTTTTGCTCAAACGTTTTTCTCGTGGTTGATCAACATTAATTAAGTTTCCCAACTGATATCAGCTACTACTCATCCTGCTGTGAGAGGATTCAACTGCCTTGTATTTATTCGAAAAGATGGAGTAATAAATGTTCTACATGCAATTTTTCAACAATAAACGTCCCTCGTTGTCAATCAAATTTAATATCTATCTATCTACTACTTCAAAGTTGAACATTGTATGAATGTTTCTTTATCCTTTTCTCATATATATTAATTCTTAAATTTGATTTCTCTCTAAACAACTAAGTCTGTGTTTATTTACAACTCGAACCCAAAAATCCCACCATTCTCTTACCATAATTATTTTCATTCAAACTTGTACTTGTGAAAAGAATAACTACCCTCGTATCACCATAAAAGTTTGAACTGAAAGATGTTCAAATGTACAATACATCTAAGTGTAGAGTTGGGGGAAGACTATGGGAGAGTCCTTCCCAACATTTTGGGGAAAAATAAAATTTACATGTAAGATTTAGCTTGTTTGAAGTTAATTCATTCTATTTTTTGGGGGCTTAATCTAATCACAAAGTCTAAATGACTTGAACCATATTTTATGAAAAAAAATTCCCTCTAAAATTTGGCCAAAAAAATTTTATTGCCTTAATTTTTTTTATTCCATCCTCTTGGAGCCTATTGTTTCAGTTGAATGAGTTGAGTTTATTACATTTGAATGAGATATTAAGTATTTAATTTGAAACTAATTTGTTTTGTTAAATTAAGTTGAAATCAACTTATGCAATGAACTCATATTTTTTAAGTTAAAATTAAATTATTTTTAATAAGTTATTTCTGATATTTAATTGATTAAGTTGATGAAAAGTAAATGTAATACTATTTTATTATTTTTTATTTCATAATATTTTTTAACAATTTTTACCAAACATAAAATGTTTCACTTAAAACTCATCCCAAAAATCTCTTACATGTGAATCAACCTGAGGTGGCGCAGTGTGCAGTAGAAGTAGAGCATTGTATAAATTGAATCGAAGAAGTGAGGAAGCGCGTGTTTGAATGAAGAAAGTTCAAACACGTCTGTGACTTGCATGTCACTGTCTCGGGATGGTAATGTAACTTGGTTAGTTGAAATCATCGTATTCTGTATTTAATGAAAGGAGTTTGAATATATGTACGTTCACTTTGTTAAAATTTGAAATGTGTTTGAATTGAAAGCAACTCATTCCTGCTTTATTTTGTCTTGTCTGATTATATAAAAATAAAATAATAAATAAATTTATTATAAATAATTAATATTTTTTAGTTAATAACAAAAAAACTTAAGACAAACTTGATATATTTATATTTATATATTTAAAAAATTAAATAATATTATTATAATTCTATGTTTGAAATATATTAATTATTATTAGTTTAAATATACACGGAACTCCGACGGAGACTCGCTCCCATCTATCACATAAACAAATATATCTTAGAAAAATCTTCTTTTTTTTTTTTTTTTTGCAAACTGAGATAAAAAATGATATCTCGTTCCAAACTTGCCCCGTTATTGTTGCGTTTTCGGCACCACAAGAAAAGTCATCCCTCGTTTCTAATTTACTTTTGTTTTTTGTTAAATGCCAGTTCGTAATGATAATAAATTAATTATTTAGATTACGTTATTTATTGTCAATTATGTCATATTAAATTTGAATAAGTCTAATACAATAAAATGCAATTTGTTTATTTAATAGTAATTTATTATGTATAATATGATCCACTTATTTTAATGAGACATAATATATATAATATAGTGTTATTAAAATGACACGTTGTCACATGATCTAGCAGATCGGACCGAAAAAAATATCTCTTTAAAAATGATTTTCTTTACTTATATTAATTGTTTTATGTCTAAAAAAAAAGTTACTACTATCAAGACTTGGTAACTTCTGAAAGAGAAACACATTTCCAACCTAATTTCAATAAGTTGAGTTGATTTGGCTCCCAAAAAATATATATATTTAAAGCGAGTTGGTTCGATACTAAAATTTATAAGCTAAATTATTAAGATTAATTTCAGAATTGAACTTTAAATAAAATATAATCAATCTAATAAGAAAATAAAATCTCTAAAATTTAAAAGAAGTTTGAAACAGGATATTATTAATGAAATAAAAATAAATAAAAGTTTGCTATATTATATTTATAGAGTTAGGAAACTGCTATTTTAACTAAAAAATTATAACTCCTATACTAATTCTAATAAGATTGAGAAATTAGAATAAAATCAAAATTAAGCATTTTTGCAATTGAGCTCGTAGTTGAAAACTAGATAAAATAAGAAGAAGAATAGTTACAAACGACATCTTAATCCAAATTTTTTAGGTGAAGTAATGAACAAACTAAAACGTGCAGCTTTGATTACAACCATAAGGCGATGAGTTTGGTCTGTCTCGTTATTCAAAGTCAAATATAAGAGTCGTGAGTCTCAAAAATTGAATCTGTCAAAACTACATTTGCTATTACTTTAACTTGAAATGGGACTTCCTATATTTTCACTGCTCCATAAACTCTTCTAAGACTTGTTCTACATCAATTCTTATTCATAAATAGCTCCATTTCCTTTACCAGATGCATGATTGAATGACTTTACCCATATGATTTCAAAACTCTTTTGAAGGAAAATGATAATCCATGGACTCTTAACTCAAGCCTACAGCTGCAAGACTTGTCTTATAATATTCTATTCTTTCCAATTGTAAATGGTCACCTTAGGCAACAATTTCTTATGTTTTTGATGTCTTTTTAAACTTTAAATCGAAACTAACTCGAAAAAATTGGCTCTAAAATCAATTCAACCTAAATCTCTTTTGAAACAACCCAATCATTCAATTCGAGTTTGATTCAGGTATGCGTTTCTCAATTTTTTGTGTAAATAACCACCTTAGGCAAAAATTTCTTTGGTTTTAGATATCTTTAAAGTAGACTAATTAAGTGTTATAATAAGGGTAGACTTCTAGATTTATTTTAGATCTTCTGATTTTCTTTGAATGGCCGCTTGGAAAAACATCAAGAATACCTCCTCCAATTGGCCTGCCTTTCTTCTCTTGTATGGGCTCCTTAGGGGTTCTTCATGTATATTTTTATATAAAGCTTTTCTTTTCTATATAATTCTCAATTTAAAAAAAAAAAAATTGGAGAAATTAGGGATGGAATAATAAAACTCCTATTATCATTGCTTTAAGTGTCAATCAAACAAACAATAAATCGATCTTAAACAAGTATAAATAAACAAAATACAAAAAGAAGATACAAAATTTACGTGATTTGGTAAGACGCTTACATCTACGAACAACAATTATCAGTCCACTATGTATCAAAGAGATTAAAACAAAAAATTCTCATAACCCGAAACTCACTTTTCTTCGATGACAACTATCTTCTTCTATATCAAAATCTTAAAAAATAATACTTTTATATAAATAAATTATAACATAAAAAAATAAAATGGCCCAAAAACAAAAACGGATTAAAATAATTTCCCTTCCATTTTTGTATGGACTGAACAAAACCGCATTGGAGCGTTACGTTGAATGAAAATGTAGTGTTTAAGAATTCGGTCCCTACACTCCATGAAATAAAATGAACATTAATTCCTTTACAAGAAAACAAACAATACACGCTAACCCCCTTAAAACCTTGAAAGGAACAAGTGAACAACATTCATGCATTATTGTCATGCTGGTCTTTATTGAATTTTGGTAAATGGTTATCCATGACTTTCAAATGCCTAATTTCTTAATTGAAGTGGTTACCTTGTCATCTCAATTTAAATGCTACTGTTTGCTGTTTTTCACTAAATTTAATTTATATTACAAAGTGTTTTCGCCAGCTTTTATCATGTCTTGTTCATAATTCATACAAGAAAAATGCTGAGTTCACTGAATTATGTACACCAAAATGAGTTACCGGATGGATACATGTGACATTTGACTTGGCAGCAGCCGGATGTGGTGACGTTTAATTTGATTTCTTTTTATGCTATACTCTTACTTTCAATGCATTCTTTCTCTCTCCTCTCTCGTTACTTCCTTTTATCAATATATATCAGCGATATATTATAAAAGTGACAAGTATATTTAAAATATGACACGTGTATATACATAATTTTTTAAGATACATATCAAGAAAGATTTTTCTATTCTGATCAAACAGACATGGGATTCAGAGGTATATTATTCAGAACAGTGTACCACCTCCAGTCCTGCTTTTAGAACAGATGGGGTACCAATGGGTTCATTACAAACTCAAGAAGGGGTTCTGAACTGGTTACCGCCTTCTATATTCTACCGACTTAAAAATAAGACAAAAAAATTCAATATGTCAACTGCTATTTTCGAATATCTTCAAATCCCTACTTTTATGGCTCCTAGTCCTACTCAGAGATCTATAATCTATAAGTAAGACGATAAGGTACGCTTTCAATTGATATTCAATTATTCTTCTCAATTACAGTCTTTTTCTGTTTATTAACTTTATTATCGGAGCGGTTACTACCGGAGCTTATCCGGTGACCCTCTGATATTAAATTCTTGACAGATAACGAAGGACGGGATGCCTCTCTCTTTAGAAAGAGTAACATCAATCATCTTTCTTTGTCTTGACAGTTTTCGTAGACATTACATCTCTCATATTGACATCAAAGTCTCCAAAAAAAAGATTTCAAAATCTAACTCCCTCTCCATCTCAAATTGACTTATATATTCATAATCTCTTTCTGCATCTCTAATTGATCTATATATAGATAATCATTTTCTCAATCATCAGATTCTTTTTTTTTTCTTCCTTTTAATGAATTAGGAACAAAAATTTCTTATAACATGAGATTTTGAAGTTCTGTATTTTTTTTTTTTTCATTTGATATCTTAATCACATCAAACTTACAAATTAATTCTATTCATACAAAATGTCACTTAGCCATGCATGCACACTTGCCAAAATGTAAATTTATATTTAGCTTGTGTTCGCATGCAAATTGCAAAGGAAATTAATTTAAAGAACAATAGTGAAAAGTATTATTGGGTATTCTAGTCAGTGTTCCCTTTTATCTTTTGATTCTAAGTATTCTTGACTCCCATGACAAAGATTCACTACAACAAAAGGCACTATTAGCGACGCACGTGTGCGTCGCTAATAGTGGCCTTGAGCGTCGCTAAAAGTCTTTTGCGACGCACAAACGTGCGTCGCTAAGGCGTCACAAATAATGGCGTCGCTAATAGTATTGGCGACGCACGAACCCTTTGGTGTCGCTGAATGTGACTATTAGCGACGCTCAATATGCGTCGCCAATATTTGGAGACAAGCGTCGCAAATACTACACAAGAACGCAGTGTGCGTCGCTGAAAACCACTATTAGCGACGCACACTGAGCGTCGCTAAAAGGCACTATTAGCGACGCTCAGTCTGTGCATCGCTAATAGTGACTTTTAGCGACGCTCAATGTGCGTCGCTAATAGTGACCTTTAGCGACGCACAGACTGAGCGTCGCTAATAGTGCCTTTTAGCGACGCTTAGTGTGCGTCGCTAATAATGTATTGGCAGTCATTTAAATTGAATTCTTTCTTTTAGCGACGCATTGGTGTGCGTCGCTAAAAATGTTTTTTTTTTTTTTTAAACCATATTTGCTTTGTTTTATTTGTTGTTTTATTCCTGTTTAAACCTGTATCAATCATCCATCTTGAGATAAAATAAAATTCAAGCATTCTGAAATGAATATATTAAAAAAGAAAAAGACATTCATCCTGATAAATTGTTTTATCATCCAAGCATGATAAAACAATTTATGTTATGGAGAATAATATCATAAATGTGTGGAAATGAAATGATATATATTTGTATATATTCCTTGGAGTTGGAGTTCTACAGTTAGCTTTACAAGCCTCAATATGAGTTTCTTAATCTGCATTCATATCGCAAAGCACAGGCTAGGGAGGCTTTGAAATTATAACTATTATAGACTCTTGCAAAATGATTTTCCTTCAACATGCCCATCTATTCTGCCAGGGAGGGTTCTTTAGCTGCTTCAATCACCACAGGCTCTAAATTCTCAGCTTGACCATTTTCTTTAGGAATAATAAGCCCATAGCCCCCAGCTTTTCTTCTGTATAGAATATTAATCTCACATGGACCATGACACAAAGCAAATCAACATTTAAAAAAAGTCTCTGCAGACTAACTACTCCAAAAAAAAAAAAAAAGAATATGAGAAATGCCATATTATCGTACCAGTTTCTTCATTTCGAAAACCGTAGAAGTCATGATATACATTTTCCAGTTGCTCAATTGCTTCAGTGATGGTCAGAGGTGGCATGTCAAAGTATTTTGTGCGAACAATCTGGAAAATGGTTTCAAGGAGTAAGCGTGTGCTGGAAGAAAATAGACATATCTAGGTATACTACCAGAAGACCAAGAATAGTAAATAAAAAAAAAGTTCTCTTAGTGTGGCTATTGTTGATGCTTTAGATGAGAGGTGAGAAATTCAATCCATGTTATTACAAGGATGGATTTATTTATGATAAAAATTGTAATTAGAATAAAAGTGCCCGATGAAAATAGTAATGGTATAATAAATTGAATCCACAATTATCTGAATAGGGAAAAAACAAGCTTTGTGGATCTTATGCTAATGTCATAGAATGAAAATTATCCACAATTAGAGAAGCATAATTATGCCAAAGCCATCTTGGCATAGTGAAAATGCTGGCATAGCATCTATTGGAGAGGGGTGGGATTAAGGGGGTTCAATTCTCATAGTTAACAACAATAACCAAAAAAATACAAATGCATAACTATAGTCACAAGCTGGTGGGTTAGTCAATTTTTGACAGGAACACCAAGTATGGAATATAAAATTAAAGTATAGATCACAAATTGCATTCTCTGACAGCAAAACAAAAAATTAAAGTATAGAAATTCTCTGACAGCCCCAGGTTCCGTCACCTTCAATCTATTGAACTTCTTCATGTGCCGACCATGGTGAGAATCCTTCTCCTTAATCTTCCTCAACTTCCTCTGTATTACTGATGACACCAAATCTATACTACCCTACATGGTCTCTGCATCTTCCTCTGCCTGCACAACTCCATGCTTCTTCGTAAACAAAGTAACCTAAGAAACATAAAAAAAAAAAAAAAAAACCTCAAAAAACAACTCCATGCATAATCCACAGTGCATTAAAATTAATGAGTCTTTATGTGTCAAATCAATCTTAAATGATTCTTTAATTCACAAAATTTCAATAACTAATTTATTTATATGATATTAGACTATTTCTTATCACATCAAGTAGAGTTCAATTTAAAATTAATAAAATAATAAATTTCAAAATATATTTAAATTTAACTAATTTATAGCAGGAAATAGAGTAACTTGATTTTATCATCCCATTTTGAGAACATGTTTGGTGTTACGTGTGGGCCATATGGTTTGACATTAAGGTCCAACCAACATGACTCAAATGATTGAGTTTATCACTCTGCAAATACAAATCTATATAGATAGGAAATTGAAGGTAGCTACTAGACCTATTTACTTATCAAAATAAAAAAGTTAATTACATGACCTATTTCAAAATATAAATGGACTTTTGTATGACACAGTCCAGGAGATCATATAAGTTCAACAAATGAACCTTCAACCAATAAATTCACATTATGTTTGAGAAGATTTTAATTTCTAATTTTATTTAAGTTGGTAAAAAAAATAGAATTAATTAGCCTCAAGTCCCTACAACAGATATTAAATTATTATAAAGTCCAGCATTTTTTAGTTTTGAGTTAAAAGACAATTAGTTACCTTATTTTTTAACCTTAAGTTCATTTTAATGGGTTGTCACAATTTTTCTTTTTAAATTGACAAAAATATTCTTAGGCATGATTTATACCTTTGCCTAATTTACGTTCATATCTTTATCCAAAATCACGGAACAGCTTGTATCATTCGGCCATCACCGAAACCCCTTCCAAGTCCTATCCTCTCTCTCGACTTCTCTCCTTCTTTCCCTCTCTCTGTAACCACTGCAGCTCATACAAATCTACCAACATCTCCAAGCCAATCATTACATGTTAAAGAATCATTTTTCAAAAAACTTTATCATTTCAAGTATGGGCAAAAGAACTGAGAATATAGAGCTGTCGTAGTTTTATATAAATTTTATATGTAAAATGGAATGAAAAAAAAATCTAAGACTTTAAAAAATTAAACCCATGGCATATAGAATGTCAATAATTTGACAAATTAGGCAATTTAAAGTTGCCATTATACAACAAGACATTTTTAGGACAATAACAAATTCCTCTATTGAAATTGAAATATAATAAAATGCAAGAGTCAATGATAATGCACATATGTGTTCATTTTTCAGTTCAACGACAGACAGAAACAAAAAGGTCTAGAAATGGTGGAAAAGGGGAAGACACCCAAGTCTTCCTAAAACTAGTCAGGATGATGCGAGTAACATACTTTAAATTCACAAGCATATTCAATGATAGAAATGCTTGCTATAATTTTAAATTCACAAGCATATTCAATGATAGAAAGTAGAACTGATGAAAAAATCATACTTTAAGTGCTGTGTCAACTTCGGCTTCATGTATAGGAATGTCATTCCTGCTAACAATCATGAAACATGCTATACTAGCCATAGTAGTCCTCTAGATAGATATTTGCAAACTGATGCTTTCAAACTGCAAGAAAACATAAAAAGAAATCAAAGGTTCTGAAATTATAAGTTGAGAATAATGCCGCGATAAGATATAAACGAAAGGCAGATTATTAACAAGCATACTTAAAAAAACTGAATTATAAAAGTTGCTAAGATCATAGAACAATCAATATACCTTTCTGTTATTTCTTTGCTCAGTACATACTACATAACAATTCATATAACTTAACACTTCAGATGGCTACTAAAAAAATCAAGGTCTATATAAATATATACACAGAAATATATATGTAATTACTTCTGTCTTATTTTTTGCTGTTTGGTTGCAATCCTAAAAATGATTTCCACAAAATTCACAAAGCCAACTTTTTGTGGCATTCCCACAAATACATAAAGAGCAGTGGGCATGTCATAATCCTCCCATAACTGGAACCCCTCTTTTTTCTCCCATAATCGAACCACAAGCAACTGAATCCCTTCTTTCTTCCCCATAATCAAACCACAAGCAAATTCAAATCACAACCCGTCCAAATCTAACCCATCACCAACACAACGACACGCATATATGTGCAAATACACATACAAATAACCACAGATGCATCGCAGTGACAACAAAATTCTCCAACAAAAATCCAAATACAACCAAAGACCAATCCATCAAACTCATTAAAAAAAAGGGAAAGCTCAAAATGGAAATTACAAAAAAGACTCTTGAACCTTCGGATTCCTTTGTTAACTGCGATTCCTTTGTTAACTGTGTCGTGTGTAATCCATTAAAAAGGAAGGGGAAGAAAACTATATATTCACTGATTTAATCAAGTTTGAACGAAGGTTAGAGGGCAAAATCACTCACCTCGAACGAAGTTTGCTGCTTGCTTGGTTTCTCCAAATCTTGTCTGAGAGAGAGAGAGAGAGATCCAAAGGGGGAATTTGGTGCGGCAGCTGAATTGGGGAAATATAAAGGGTTATTAGCGACGCCCACTGTGCGTCGCTAATAACTCCATGTGCGTCGCTAATACCCCTCAAGACGACGACATTTCTTTTAGCCCAACTATTGGCGACGCCCAACTGTTCGTCGCTATATGGATCAACTATTAGCGACGCACAGGTGCGTCGCTAATTCCCATATGTGCGTCGCTAATAGTTTCGCACCTATTTTCATGCGGGAAGCTAATTTTTTTTTACTACTTTTTAAAATTATTTCGCGACGCCCGTGTGTGCGTCGCTAAAAGTGACTTTTAGCGACGCATTTTGTGCGTCGCTAATAATGTGCGTCGCAAAAAGTAAGCTTTTTTGTAATGATTTACTTTATTTTTACTTGTATTTTGTTGACAAAAAAAAAATATTTACTAGTTTTGAAGAATCACTAGGGCTGCGCTTGGATAGTGATTCAGATATAATTTTTTAAAAAATATTTTTAAAAATTTTGTAATTAATTTTTTAAAAACTGTGAAAATATATTTGGATATGATAATCTAAATTTTAAAAGATTAAAAAAAAATTAAAATGAATAGTTTGTTAAATGCGTATCCCGCATTTTGAAATTAAAAATTTATTTTTAAAAATGTAATCAAATGAAGCCTTAACACTTAAGACTCTGTTTGTTTCTAGATTTAATGAGTGAAAGTAAATAAATAAAGTGATTACTCTCATATTTGTTGTATACTAAGTAAAATAAAAACTAAAAATTTCAAAAAACAAAATACCAGATTAAGTATAAAGAAAAGAGAAATATGATCTAAAATTAAAAACTTCTCCATTCAGATTTATATCTTTTGCTAGTTGTTAATTTCTATTCTACAGTGTCATGATCCCATGCTTTACAAAAAGAAAAAATTACACTTAACATGAACTTCGGAAGATAACTTATAAGTTGGCTCAATAATTTTGAAAATTTACACTTAATTTGATATAGGAAAAAAATAAATTACATTTAAACTAATGTGCTATCAGCAATTCAATATGTGCTACTAGCAATTTACTATAACATGTTAATTCAGCTTAATTGTAAATTTTTTAGTCTAAATATAATTTATTTTTTTCTCTTGTCAACTTACTTATAACTTGTCTTTGGAGTTCATCTTAAGTATACCTTTTCCTAAAAATGGACAAAGAAAAAAGAAGAAGAAATGCTAGTAGTTAGAGACGTGTAAGAGCATCTCCAACACTCTCGTCATATAACTTGCTATAGTTATACTTAGCGGATGGAATAAAAGTCGTTGTTCCAATGCATTGCTATACTTAGCGTTATAATTTATAGTTATATTTAGCAGGTGGAATAAAAGTCGTTGTTCCAATGCATTGCTATACTTGGTGTTATAATTTAGCTTTGCCAAAAGTTTTGTCGAATTTGGGCAACAATAATAGCAAGAGTTATTTAGATCTATGGCCTACAATTTTTAACAACTTTATAATCCAATGACTGAAAATTATATTTATATTTTGAAAACAATAATTAGGAAAAAAAAAAAGGCTATTGTGTCAAAAAATTAACATTTAAGTATTACACTAGAAATATTCAAATATAACATTTTAGTACTGTAACAACACTACAATTTAAGTTTAGCATGATACAAATAACTTTTAGTATTGGAGATGCTCGAATTTATATTTCATAAAGATGTCTTATTTATTTCTTTCATTTTCTTACATCTCTCGAGGAGGATTGAGGTTAATGCATAGTTATGAGTCTTATGACAGCTAACCTAGCTAAAAGCCAAAAACTATATTGATGTAAAGGAAATACTAGATACATTACATCAACAAAGAAAAGATACAGCGATCCTAGCTAACTTACTTTCATCTGATCATGGTGTAGCATTGGGATTCACCAAGACTTGTCTCGCATGCTTCGCCACGGGTGCAGACATGAATGCCCTAAGAGCAGGCTTAACCTTCTCAGTAGTCTTTATGATCGCCAAAAAAAGTACCCTATACAGAACTACCATTCCTAACAAGATGGCAAGATTAACCCACTTAGAGTAACCCAATTCTGCCTGCATTATCTCCCTCAAAATATATTCACCGTCAATGGTGGCCGGGCCACCGGCTTGATTATTAGGAAATGTTAGTCCTTCAAACTCGTTCTTATACATTCCTTGGTATGCATACTTGTGGAAGGCAATGTAGTATACAGGGTATCTCCAGAATGGCTTGGGAAGGTCATTTGGCAATCGAAAGAATCCGCCTCCTAGTATCATTAGCCCCTGTAATCCTGCTCCTGTTATTATACCCATGAGGAAATTGGGAACAATACTCGCAACGATCATCATTAAGCTCTCAACTAACATCATACAAGCAAAGAGAACCAAAGCAAAGTAGCAGAAGTGATCAAATCCTCTTTGAAGTCCAGCAAGGTAATATGCAATTGCTCCTGGTACCAGTGAAATCAGTAACAAGTATGGGAAAGAAGAAAGGGTGTTGCCGATGACAAATGCAGTGGTACCATAGTGCCCATTTAATCTTTCTCGTTCATATACCTGCATTTTATTGTTATTTTTAGGGTGGGGGGAGGAAGAACTATCATTAACGCTTAAAATTAGAGTGATGTTATATATAAACAATTTTTTCTCTGATAAATACAAAACAGTAGGGTCCACTATAAAGTCTATAATAAATATAAATGGGATTACTTCCTTTTCTCTAAGGGCAGAAAAAAATCATTTATAAAAGTGTATGTGCTAAACCTAACGGATTTTTCTCACTAAGTAATGCTATCATTTCCTTCTTATTTTACCAAAAGGTTTTACCTTCTGATGTCAGCAAAGCTACCTCAACTCACTTAAACCCAAATGAAACCTACCCAAATTCATTTCAAATTTTGGTGAAGAATTGATTAGGAATTTGGTGCAGAACTGATTAGCAATTGATTGTTGAACTGACTAGTAAACTATCTAGCACCTGGTACCATTTAGGGGTTAAGTGGGCTGAGGTGGCTTTGCTGAGTGGGTATCCACATAGGGTAAAGTCTTTTGGGAAAATAAGAGACATTATTCTTTTTTATTCCTAGACACAAGGCGGTGAACCCACTATAATAAATATATATGAACTCCACCACCTTATATCTAGGAGTTGAGAAAATCTATTACATCTAACATTTTCTTTTATAAATTTTGTTATACATGCATTTTCCTTAAAATTATGGCATGACATTCAATGAATTTGAAGCATTTCAGTAGTTTAAATTCCCACCTTTATTTTCCAGCCTCTCAAAAAGGTGGGATCCCATTGGTGGGTTCCGCAAGGTAGTGGACCCCACCAAGTGAGAGGATGAGAAACAGATGTGAAATGAGTAGTATTGCTTTTCCATATAAGCAAAAGTTAGCAAGAGGAAGGATTGTGATGCTTAATTTATACCTTCATATCCTCCACAAATGAGGGGAATCCACCAATTGCCATGAAAGTAAGGAATGAGGCAACAAAGATGATCAGTGAACCTCTAGCCTGAAATAATCAAAACTATAATCGTTAATATACACTTTCATGTTGAAGTAATCAGAAATTAATGATGAAATTAAATTGTATCCATTGCATTCTAGCTAGATCAGTGCCACTGTTCTTGCCTGAATTGAACCATAACTTGAGCCAAGATCATAGAAGATGGTGCCTAGACCTAGAGCCAAAGTGACATAGATTGCAAGGCGCAACCAATAATAGCCAAGATCACGATACATGTTTACAGAAGATCTCCTTGTAAGAACCAGGCATTGGGTAAGAAAGCTAGCATGACTTCTTGTCTTCTCCAATGCTTCACCTTCCTGAAATTCATGTAGATGATCTTGTTAATTTTACGAAAAGCAGAATATATATCATATATATATATGATAAGTAAATTGTTTTCTTACCCTTTTACAAATCCCAGCCACCTGTTTCTTAATTTCTTGGTAACTTTGGGATGATTCATATGAATTTATAAGAATGTTAATAACTTCCTCAGTGGGTTTTTTCCCAGCTAAACCTTCTTCAATGTCCTGTTAACACAAAGTGTTTATCAATCTAAACTCGAGCTAAATTGAAGATAGAACTAATTTGAAAAAGGAAAACTAATTGAGCCAAGGTTCTTCAAGAAAATATACAATATATTACCAAATCAAAGTCCTTGTTTATTGTTTTGAGGAAGTGATCTGATGGATTCTGAAGCGTCGGGCAAGGGAAACCGTTCAATGCGAAAAACTACATCAAATTGAATGTCTGACTGGTTAGTTACATAGGATAATTATACAAGGACATGTTCCATATATATACTTATTATGAAAAATTCATAAACTTGCCTCGTTTGCTGCACTAGCAGGGCCAAAATATACAGTTCTACCAGATGACAGAAGACAAAGATTGTGGAAAAGGGCAAAGACTTCACTGCTAGGCTGATGGATAGATGTGATAATAGTTCTTCCTTCCCTTTGATCAAGATGTGCAATTCTGCTCATGACATAATATGATGCTGCACTATCAAGCCCGCTAGTTGGTTCATCAAGGAAGAGGAGCTTTGGGCGCGTTAGGATCTCTATGCAAATGCTAACTCTCCTCTTTTGCCCGCCACTGAGACCTTTAGCACCCCATCCTCCAATTCTTGTGTTGACACAATCTTGCAAGCCCATTTCCCTTATTGTCATTTCTGCTCTCTGCTTCTTGTCGGATTTTGGCATGGAGTTTGGCAACTGGAGTTGAGCAGAGTAGTACACTGCTTCTCTAACCGTTAATGTTGTTATTAAAGTATCATCTTGTGTCACATAAGCCTAATTACATAAACAGCAAAGGAAAAAATATTACTACAATAGAAGAAAATAAAGATATAACCATTCTGTTTAGTCTTTACAGTTTATAATTCAATCAAGAAAATGTTTCTTAATCTTTTTTTCTTACTGATGTTCCATAAGCCAATGCTTGTTTGCGACTGTTAATTAAAATATCACCAGATTGCCTTGTGTTCGAGCCTAATCTCCCTGCAAAATGAACATAATTAAGTTATACTAATAGCTCATTGGTAAGTTCAAGTTTCATTGCCAAATAGTTTTTTTCTTAAACTTCATATGATTTTTTTCTAAACCTTCGTCTCTTTGCAATAAAGAACCAGGTTAGTGTTAAAGGAAAAGTAGAAGACAACAATTCAAGAAAATGACAAAGAGTAAGTGTCCGAGAATCTTTGCTTTCTCATCATATATAGTGTGGAGACTATTGTGTTCTTGAGATAGATTTTTTTTGTTCCATTTTTGTCTTGTTAGGGACATGTGAAGGGTTCAAATACAGCTCAATAGCATGTTATGGTTCTTAATCTGGCTAAAAAATCTCTTTCTAACATATTTATTCTTGAAATATTACATAATTATAAATCAGGTAAGACAAATCTCTTCTTATACGAGGGCCTATATTCTTTTTTTTTTTAATGGTCCAAATCAACTCCATCAACTGCAACCTTCAGTCACATAGTCGGACCCTAAACTACGACCCCTTCCATTACTATTTCAAACAAGCTTTCGCTTGTGAGAATACTTCAAAGGGAGCATGTGGAATATTGAATCAAGAACCTCACACCCCTTGAGCACTTGTTCCTTTTGTAGCACTCCAACTCATCTACCTCTTGGGAGGTTTTAAAACCTATATTCACCATAACTTATCATGTATGTAAAGCAACTAAGAATATCTCTTACAGTGATTCAAATTTAAATTTGAGTCAAATATTTAAAAAAAAAAAAACACTCTCCAATACTTGATTCATACTCACATCAAATCTAATTTTACTTAAATTAAAATTCAAATTTACAAAATGTTGTTCATAGATTCAAATCACTATTTAAAACCAAATTTAAAACTTAATTTTGAGAAAAGAAGAGATTTCTTCTGGGACATTATGAGAGTTTTTCAAAAGATTCGAATAAAAAAATGACCATCGACGTGCATCAAAGTCAAAAAAAAAAAAAAAAAAACTTCTACTAAAAATTAAGTAAAAATTTGAGGACCTTATAGAAAAAGTTTATTACTACAAGCAATTAAGTATAATCCTTGTATGATAATATATAATTTACCTGCTAAGGCATCAAGAAGTGTTGATTTGCCAGAACCAGAAGGACCCATTATAGCCAAGACCTCGCCGGGCCTGGCGTAACCTGTGATTCCTTGAAGAATCGACCTGCTACCTCGTCTCTTATCTGCAACTGTCACCCACAAATCCTCCCATGTCAAAAAAATACCATCGCCGGCGTTCAAACCAGTTTGAAGTGTGACAGCATTCATTTCTCTAAGGTTCGGCACTGACATAGTTTCAACCTCTAGTGCGTTTCTGATTTCTGAACTAGTATGCATGGATCTGATGTTGAAGCTCTGTTCAGTGTCACCGGTGTGAGTTTGCTTAGTGGGATGAAGAGAAGTCATGCTAAAGAGAGAGACAGAGAGAGGGAGAGAGAGTTGATTTGGGCAGTGTTGAGATTGGGTAGTATATAATATATATAGACTTCAACTGCATGTGTACGAGTGAAGTGTCGAAGAAAAATCCGTAATATGAACAACAGTATGTGAATGATCGATGGCTTACAAAATTAAAAACCCCATGTTGATACATCATTTATTGTTTAATAGCAAATATATATATATATATATATATATGATGTGTAATGCATCAATAAGCATATTGAAAAGAATTTTCAAAAAAATGGAATGAAAGCATCCTAATCTGCAAAAGACGTCCAAATTCTCAAATCGATGTAGTGACGTGATAGTGTCTCTCGTTTAATAATATATGACTATCTCAATTAAAATAATAAAAATATTTCTTTTGTTTTATTTTTTATAGCTTTTTATTTTATTTTGACTAGTTTCTGAATTTTAAATAAATATTAATTAAAATATTCTTTAAAAAATAAAAATAAAAATTATTTACTTTAATTTATTTTTATATAAAATAAAAAATTCAGAAATATATTTCTGTTTCAAATAAGCCTTCTTATTTTAAATTGTTTCAAATAAGACTCTCAATTTGAATGAAAAAAATAAGTAATTTGAAGTAATTTTTTTTAAATGAAACAAAAATATAAATTGAAAGTGTTATTTAAAACAATTTATAATAGAGAGTCTTATTTAAAATAAGTAGCAAACTAGAAAATACTAAAATGTATTTAATCAAAATAAATATTAAATAAATATTTTTGTCATTTTAAAAAAAATAGACAAGATAAAAGATCTATATAGTAAACAAGACACTGTAATTATAAAAACTTCAAGAAATATCTATATGATTATTTGAAAACACTTAAAAAATATCAGTATAACTTATTTTTTAAATTATGAATATCATATTTTATGTGAAATAAAATTGACGTTTATAGTTTTATTATACAAATGAACACTTGATAGTTAGGTGAGAGACCCGATCCACGATCCATTTAAGAAATTTTCAAAAACAATTAATTAAAAATAATAATCATGGATGGTCCAATACTT
Organism: Nyssa sinensis; assembly: GCA_008638375.1. Lineage (NCBI taxonomy): Eukaryota > Viridiplantae > Streptophyta > Magnoliopsida > Cornales > Nyssaceae > Nyssa > Nyssa sinensis. The sequence continues at coordinate 6,504,246 of CM018039.1, read as the reverse complement.
TTAATAATTTGGATAGTCTAATACGTTTAATGATGAGATTAGCAATTACATCTCTATCTTCCTATTAAAAATTCAGTACTCCAAGAAAACAAAGAGATGGGTTACAAAATCAACCAATCGCAAATTGACACATCAGGGAGAACCAAAAGATTGTCTGTCTCGACTGAAATGTTCTAATCTCCCTTCTTTGTGGGTCAAAACTATGTTTCTCAGGTGATGTCATGTATTTGACATTACATGTAATCGAATTTAGAAATTTGAAAAATTAAGTCATATTTTATTAAAATATTTTAATAAAATTAATAATAAAAAATATAATTGAATTTAAAATTTAAAATTTTATTTGATTAAAATATTTTAATAAAAAATATAATATCAAAAAATTTAAAGAGCCATGCCCTACTTGTTCTCTTAAAGGACATCACATCAAGAGAGAAGAAATAAACTTGATCCACATATTAATTTCATTTCATTTCACATTATTTCAGATGCATCTAACAACCACAGTCACTTTCTGAATTTAGTGCATTGATGCAGTAAGCTAGACTAGAGAAAGTCTTTATTGAAAAATATCACAGTGCATGTGCTCCACGAGTCAACATTTTCAAACTCTCTTAAGAACACGTGGATGATGCGTGTACGTTAATGATGTCTCTATTTCAATGTAAAAAAAAATTGTGGCTGAAACTCTTCTAGAAAATGATGAATAATGACTTTTGTCAAAGTAATGTATAATTAAAGGCTGTAAATAAAATTGCTCCTTGCATGATATATATATATATATATATATATATATATATATAGAGTGATATAGGTGAGCTGTCCGACTAATCTGGAAAGAGTAGGATGAGTTATGCTATCACCTTGTTAAGGCAGTTTAGTCATTTCCCTCTTATTTATGCCAAGTGTCAATCTTAAACGTATGAGTTAATTTTATACTTGTATAATATATATAAAAATATAAAATTCACGAACTGATTTTCTTAATTAGATTTTTTTGTGTGCATGATTGGATCGTAAATTGAAATTCTATTTTAGCATTTTCACCCAACTTTTAATTATGTGTGATGTGTTCCGTGGGACTATCAGTAGGGATTCGAAAGTCATTGCGATAATTATTGTTACAAAATTAGGTAAAAAGTGTATTTAAGAAAAAATATTTCTTTCATAATTTTTTTTTTGTATTTTAAAAAATAAAATTAATATAAGAATGTTTTTAAAAATTGACTAAATATTTTTTTCAAATACAAACACAGACAAAAAAAAAAAAAACACCTCCCCTTGAAAACTTAATGCTTCACTGACAACACCACCCAATTTTGTACGTTATAGATTCATGCATGGGTACATTAACCTAAATTAATAAAAATAAGGGTACACGTCTCAAAAATTTATTCTAAATGTATATTTCAAATAATTTGATAATAACTTGGCAGAATTTTATTATATTATATTAATTAAATAATTTAATATACTGATAATATTACTATACCAGTATTATTTAAAATACAAAATTTATTATAAATATTTAAAAAACATAACATTTCTCAAATAAATGGCCATGGTAGTTGACAACTTAAAATGTCTGAAACACATCTTACATTTTCCTGTATGGCTGCATTCCGTGGAAATGGGCTTCTAACTCATATCAACCACAATATACAATATATATATATATATATATATATTGTATATTGTGGTTGATATGAGTTAGAGGCCCACAAATATATATATATATATATATATTGTTAATTTCCTGCATGGCTGCATTCCGAGGAAATGGGCCTCTAACTGATATATATATATATATATATTGTATATTGTGGTTGATATGAGTTAGAGGCCCACAATATACAATATATATATATATATATATATATATATTGTTAATTTCCTGCATGGCTGCATTCCGAGGAAATGGGCCTCTAACTGATATATATATATATATATATATATATATATATATATATTGTATATTGTGGTTGATATGAGTTAGAGGCCCACAAAATATATATATATATATATATATTGTTAATTTCCTGCATGGCTGCATTCCGAGGAAATGGGCTGCATTCCGAGGAAATGGGCCTCTAACTCATATCAACCACAATATATATACACACACACGGCTTACAGTTATTTTCATCTCTATGCTTTACAAATTAACAAAAATACCTTTTGGTTAAAAGTTTCAGATTAATTTCTAAAAATTATTTATTATAAGCATTGTAAGTTTTTTTTTTTTTTTTTTTATTGTAGTGGATATCTTTGATTGGTATATAAAAATAAAATATTCTGTACTATGACCATTTTTTCATTTATTTTTTTTTATTTCTTGGCACAGAAAATAAATAAAACTCACTATGATAAATGCATATAAATTTTCCATTATGAAAAATCAAATTACTCAATTGGTTCCTAAGATAAAATAAAAGTCAAATTTAAACATATTTTAACCCTAGTTAATTTATTGAACTCCATCAATTTCGACTCAAAAATTCAAGTTTTAGAGTTCAATATTGATCAACTTGATTAAAAATTAGATCGACTCAAAATATTTTTAAAAAAGTCAAAATTAAACATAATTTAAAAATCATTAATTTTAACGAGTCAAACTGAATACTAACTTATTGTTGAAAAAATTGGTTATTTTGAGCAAATTTTTTGGTCATCTTTGAGCCAAAATTAAAAAAAACCCTATACATTATTTTAGGTGGGTCCACATAGAAATATGTTTTCCTTTACGAGGAGATTAAAAACATATATTGGATTGCTCAAAACTATTAAAGAGTGAATGAAAAATTACATCTGAACATTACTACTTGAAAATGGTAACAATGTGTCCCGCCCCGCACCAAACTGGGTCGGGTCGAGTCGGGTCGGTCGGGTCAGGCTTAAGCCTTGGCCCGTAGTGTATATATATGTTTTAGAAAAATTTTATTTAAATTTTTCAAGGATTACTAATTCAAATAGTTGTGACTGTTAGTAATTAGTTTCACCAATTCAAACAGGTGTGTCTGTTCACCATGACTAGATACAACATTTTGGCTTCATGATTGTATTGAATAGTCACGAAGTAGTATATATAAATCCAGTTTATCCTCATCATTTGGCAATCAATTCATAAGTTTTAGTATTCAGTTCATGTATATTGTGAGTTTACATATTAAGAGAGTTTAAACATAAGTTATGGTTCACTGTGCACATAAGATTGAAGTGTTTCTTCTCCTGTGCGTGATTGTTGTATCCTGAGAAACAACTGCCATGAAAAACTCGAAGCACCAATGCGAGGAATATATTGTCTTAAGGATATAGTGTAATACACTTACTTTGGTTAATCACCATTGTTGTACTTCTAAAATTTTCCTACAACCTGTAAGTTCTATATTTTGGTTACTTTAATTAATTTATATTTTCTATTATTATGAAATTAATTCTGCTTTAGTCTTAATTTCAAAACTAATTTTACAAATACAGATTACAGTATAGTTTTGAAACTAGATTTATAAAAAATAAATTTCATTACAGTAATTTTTGAAATACAATATTTTATTTTAAACTATTATAAATTTTTACAGTTATAATGTTATGATGAAGTATAATAATTTTTTTAACACTTACTGTTTTACTCAACTCATCTAGGATCTTAAATAAATTCCATAATTTAATAAAAAAACACTTATGAAACAAAAAGATGATAAGTTATATATATGCATATATAATAAAAAAAAATTATATGTAATTTTTCATCCTATCGTTGAGAACACGTTACTCGTGGAGTCAAATGACTTCCCTTTTTATATTTCAAAAATCGTTTGATCAACCCAAAATTAACGTTGTTGAGAAAGAAAGAAAAAAAAGTTGAAAAGAGCAGTTGTGCTATAGTATTCTTTCTGTTGCAGTCTCTGGGCCCACTATTGAATGCGCGCACACACACTCACACACACATATACATATATAGATAGATAGCTAAATAAATACTAGTTTCCTTTTTCACATGGAGTTGAAGAATTTGGTTACAACCCCCACTAGCCGCCTTGGAAAAAACAAGCCTCTGGTGTGGACATGTTCAGATTTTATATTTGTTTGAACTCTCAACCTCTAATTATTATTAAACATTTTGATATATATATATATATAAGTGTGTGTGTGTGTGTGTCGGCCTATATATGTGTGAGTATTTGTATATATTAAGAAATAAATATCTATGGATGCATTTTGAAATTATAACTACGAGTAGGACTTAGGGTATTATAAGAATGAGACACGTATTTAACTATTTACTGGTTACCTAATTGACGTGTGATTGATTCCTTTTTTCATCATGATTGAATGGAAAAAAAAAGAAGAAGAAATTATAACTATGAGTTTTGTTTAACGAATTGTTTAACTCCACGTCGATTAAGCGTGAAGAGTTTGATTAGTATATAAAATACCACAAGTTTTGTTATTAATAATTTAAGCTTAAACATCATTTTCACCATTTCCGATTATATTTTTGTAACATAGTTGTCCAGCCTTTAGGCTGTTTTGCTTTTGTGTTTTAACTTGTACAGAAGGGTTCTTCCCTCTTTTTCCTGGCTTTGACCTCAATAAATCTATCTTTCCCACAAAAAAAAAAAAAAGAGACTCTTTCTTCATATTAGGTAGGCCTCTAGAAAGAATTGGTGTGATCTCCCATCATTATATAAAAGAAAAAAAAAAATTTAACTATGAGTGTTGTTTAGGACTGTTTGGACATTGTATATCATAAGTGAGTTTTTCAAAAAGTATGATGGAAAGGATCCTAGTTCCTTGGAGCTCTAAAGTAAGTTTCCCAAAAATTTGCTAGCCTAAGATGCCAAGATTCATAAAAATTTCCAAAAGAAATTAGCAGATAAGGCTAATGTCTTTTGGGGATCCTTTTTTATTACCCAAAAAAGAAAGGAGTAAAATTTTCCTCCAAACAGCAGAAGCAAAGAAAAGGTGATTGATAGGTTTTTTTTTTTTTTGAGTTCCACAGCATACAATCATCAATTTGAGTCTCATAAACTCCTAATACAATTGTGTCTACAAACTTAAATGACTTGTTTGCACTTATTCTGAACTTCTCTTTGAATTAATTTCCCTTAGAACCACTCTCTTCCAAAAAAAAAATTGGGCAAAATAGTCGTGGAAGAAGTCCCAATTTACAATCATGCTACAAGCAATGGCAGACCTATAGCTTGCTTAGGGAGCTATGTCCCCTTACACAAAAATTTAAAAATTGATTTTTTTACCCCCATTTTTTTGTAGAATTTTTTTAAAAAAAATTAGGAGTTACCCCCCCCCCCCAAAATTTTTTTTCTTATTTCTATAAGAAACACTCTTAAATTTAAACTTTTATATTTTTGCAGCCTTAACTCCATAGCCTAGGTCCGTCAATGACTATGTGACCGAATGTTACCGTTGGTGGGCTCAATCCGATTTACCAAAAAAAACATGCATTTTATATAATTTAAATTTAAATTCAATTATGTATTTCTTTATTTTTTAGCAAAAGATATAATCCCTTTAATTTGGAAACATTGACAGTTTAGAAAACTACAAATTTTATCTTAATTTTCAAAGGATCAAAGTATATATTGCATCAATACAAACTAATATACATAGCCAGTGACAAGAAAGCTAGCTAGCTTTCATCTCAAGGTGTTACAGTGGGATTCTCCATGACTTGTTTTACTTGCTTTGCTGGTCAAACATGAATCCCCTAAGAACAGGCCTAACCTTCTCAACAGTCTTTATAATCACCAAAAAAAAGACCCTATAAAAAACCACCATTCCTAATATGATGCCAAGGTTAACCCACTTGGAATAACCCATTTCCACTTGCCATATATCTCTCAAGATATCTTCGCCATTGATGATCCGGGCCCTCCAGCTTGATTATTTGGAAATGTTAGTCCCTCGAATTCATTCTTATAGAAACCTTGAAACGCATACGTGTGGAAGGCAATGTAGTATAAAGGATATTTCCAGAATGGCTTGGGAAGATCATTTGGTAATCGAAAGAATCCGGCTCCTAGTATCATTAGCGCTTGAATTCCTGCTCCTGTTATTATACCCATAAGGAAAGTGGGAACAATACTCGCGACGATCATCATTAGGCTCTCGACCAGCATCATAGAAGTGAAGAGCATTGAAGCAAAGTAGAAGAAGTGTTCATATCCTTTTTGAAGTCCAGCAAAGTAATATGCAATTGCTCCTGGTATTACTGAGATCAGTAACAAGAATGGCACAGAAGAAACTGTGTTAGCAATGACAAATGCACCAGTTCCATAGTGCCCATTTAATCTCTCTCTTTCAAACACCTGAAATATAGTTTGGGGGGAAAGAAAGAAAAAGGTATTAGTAACGGATAAAATTATGGCATGAAATTCAATGAATTTGAAGCATTTCATTTAAGCCCGAATTTGGTAAGAGGAAGGATTATGAGAGAAGTAATTATTGAGCTCGTTAAGTGGGTTCGCGTGAACCTTATAAAATATTAAAATCATAGAAATTGTCATTATCTTACACAGATAGAATAATTTCTTGAATTATGATGCTTTATACCTTCATATCCTCCACAAATGAGGGGAATCCTCCAATTGCCATGAAAGTTAGAAATGAGGCTACAAACATGAGCAGTGAACCTCTAGCCTGAGAAAAAAAAAACAAAACAAAACTATAATGATGAATATATGCTTTCATGTTGAGCTAATCTTCAATGAGGATGAAACTGAATATATATCTCATATACCTGAATTGAACTGTAACTTGAGCCAAGATCAAAGTAGATGGTGCCCAAACCTAAAGCCAATGTGATATATATAGCTAGGCGGAACCAATAGTAGCCAAGATCACGATACATGTTCAGAAAAGATCTTTTTGTGAGAACAAGGCATTGGGTAAGAATGCTTGCATGACTTCTCTTCTTCAATGCCTCACCTTCCTGAAATACATACAGAATTAGACATAATCATTGATAACTTTTTGAAAGTGAGGGCGGTCTTGCATAACTTACTCCGTATGACTACTTGAAGACAAAAAGTTTGAGTAGTAGAAATAGCCTTTCCATTCGCAAAAGTTTGACTAGACCTGGTATGTTTGTAACATGAACAATGATATCTACCTAATAAAATATATGAGATTGTTTGCTCACCTGTATACAAATTGCAGTCACTTGTCTGCAAACTTCTTTACAACTATAAGATGATTTATACGAGTTTATGAGAGTATTAATGACTTCCTCAGTAGGAGTTTTTCCAGCTGAACCTTGTTCAATGTCCTGTTAACAACAACTAAAAGTTTTACACAATTCTAGGTAAATTGAAGATAGGTTTAAAAAAAATTAGGACCAAGATATTCCAAGACAAAGTAGAATATATATATATATATATATGTATTACCACATCAAAATCCTTGTTTATTGTTTTGAGGAAGTGATCAGATGGGTTCTGAAGAGTTGGGCATGGAAAACCATTCGATGCAAAAAACTACATCAAATGAATGTATAAGAAGTTAGTTATATAAATACACACACATTGACTATACAATAGCATGTTTCATATCAAAAATTCAGTACACTTACCTCATTTGCTGCACTAGCAGGGCCAAAATATACTGTTCTACCAGATGATAGAAGGCACAGATTGTGGAAAAGTGCAAAGACTTCACTGCTAGGCTGATGGATGGATGTGATGATCGTTCTTACTTCCCGTTGATCAAGATGTGCAATTCTGCTTCATGACATAATATGATGCAGCGCTATCAAGACCGCTAGTTGGTTCATCAAGGAAGAGGAGCTTTGGGTGCGTTAGGATCTCTATGCAAATGCTAACTCTCCTCTTTTGCCCACCGCTAAGGCCTTTAGCACCCCATCCTCCAATTCTTGTATTGGCACAATCTTGCAACCCCATTTCCCTTATTGTCATTTCTGCTCTTTCCTTCTTCTCGGATTTTGACATGAAGTTTGGTAATTGGAGTTGGGCTGAGTAGTACACTGCTTCTCTAACCGTTAATGTTGTTATTAAAGTATCATCTTGTGTTACATAAGCCTAGGGGTCGATAAAAGGAAAAAGTATTATTAGTCAATAAAAGAAAATAATTATATATTGGTTGTTGATGCATGTCTACGTGGACAAGACGTGGCACTTGGACTGATGTGGCAAGAATGGTCATGGAAAAGTCTCCCATGAACCGGTTTCATGGAATAATATTATCTCATTTAAATAGGATATGAGATAAAATAATATTCTGTTTTTCTAAGTCTTTTTTAGTATGCTTCGAGATCAAGCTCAAGTCCAAGTTTTCCAATTAGTCAGATTGTCTACTAAAATTTTCCATTGCATCGGATTATTTACTACTTAAATCACCCTTTTGGCAAGCCAACTCCATTATTAAATAGTAAAATAATCATTTTAAATTTTCCTTATAAAAAAACTTCAAATTATATATATATATGTATATATAAAATATAATTCTATTAAAAATTTAAATAAAAATCTAAGTTTAATAAAAATAAATTTGAGTCAAACCAATTATATATAATCCAAAAAAAGGAATACTTTTATTGTAATTAAAATACAAATCTATATTATAATATCTACTTTTATATATTACAAAAAAAAAAAAAGTGAATACAAAAGAAGTTGTAGACAGTTGAAATCTAAAGTATTTAAGAAAACTTGAAATACACAATATTGTATTGTTGTTACAATTCAATTACAAATATATATATACACACACACACACACACACACACACACACACACACACACACTATATATATATATATATATATATATCAAAAGAAGAAGATAAAAAAGTTAGGCACATGCTCTAAGAAAACATACAATTTCATAAACAAAAGAATTATTATAAATTTTTCTTTAAAAAAAGAAAGTTTTGAGACAAAAAATTTGTGCTTAATTTGCTTAATAATTTATAGGTTATTTATTTTAAATAATTTTATTAATTATAACCTTAATTAATAATTTTGCATCTCCACAAGTAGAACAATAAATTTTAAATAAAAAAATTATGTTAAAATTGAAAAAGTAAAATAACCTTTGTCATTTTAAATCTTAAATTGTCTCGAATCAGTCCTATCTTTTGATCACAAGTTATCTCGTCTCTACCGAGTCAAATTTCATCTTAGATTTTCTTGTATAAGACTGTTAAATGTCTCATTTGACATGTCAAATTGATCTCTATGCCAGTAAACACCCCCAATAACAATAACTATGATGTTTAGTCTTTCCCAATTTATATATAAATAAATGTTTCTTAATCTTTTTTCCTTACCGATGCTCCATAAGCCAAAACCTGTTTGCGACCATTGATTAAAATGTCACCGGACTGCCTTGTGTTTGACTCCAATCTTCCTGTATTCATTCTTAAAAGTTAAAGTCATTAGAGCAAAATGATAAATATTTTACAAAAAAAAAAAGCTTTATACAAAATTTCTATCTACAAATAATGTGACAAAATGCTATACAATTTTTTTCTTTTTACTAACTAAAGTGGCAATAAGTGATTTATCATAAATTAATAAGACAATACAACTTCAATGATACATCAGTTAATTTCATTAACTAATAGATGTGTGTGTGTGTGTGTGTGTTTGAGAGAGAGAGAGAGAGAGAGAGAGAGAGAGAGAGAGAGAGAGAGAGAGAGAGAGAGAGAGAGATATTACCTGCTAAAGCATCAAGGAGGGTTGACTTGCCACAACCAGAAGGACCCATAATAGCCAAGACCTGACCAGGCCTGGCATAACCTGTGAGACCTTGAAGAATTGATCTGCTTCCACTTTTCCGATCAGCCACTGTCACCCACAAGTCCTTCCATGTCAAGAAAATGCCGTCGTCTGACCCCATTTGAACTGTAACACCATCTACTTCTCTTCGGTTTGGCACTAAAATAGTTTCTACTTCTAGTGGGTTCCTTATTTCTGAGTTACCATGAATGGCTCCGGAGTTGAAGCTCAGTTTATAGTCACCAACATGAGGATGTATGGAGGGATGAAGTGAATCCATGGTAGAGAGAGAGAGAGAGAGAGAGTTGGCTTAGGCAGTCTTAAGTTAGGTCACTATATATAGACGTTTGCATGGAGAGAATTGGAGAAAAAAAATATTAATTAAAATGACAAGATAATTAAACACTTGGTCTGAAAGTTTTTAATGGAAAAAAATATTAAAAAATAAAACTGAGAATTTGAGAATTTTAGTATACTTCTCTAATTTCTCTAAAAATTTTGAGTGATTTTGTTAAAAAACAATATATTTAATAAATATTTTTAAAATACTCATAAATAAAATAATTATAAATTATAAACATAAAAAAATAATATAGTTGTCAAATTATTTTTTATATTTTTCATCTTCTACTAATCATTCAAATAAAAAATAATAATTTTTTTTTTCACTCTTGAACTATCAAACAAAAATAAAAATAAATGTTTCTTTTCTTTTCTTTTTCTTTTCTTTTAAATTATCTTTTATTTTCCCTTTTCTCTCCGCAACTTTTGTGTCAAGAAAAAAAAATTACATATTAACTTCAAATGCAGGGCCAGCTGGAGGTGCTGGTACTCAATTCTCAACTAAAGAAGGAAGTCTACCAAAATTTCGGAGAAGTCTATGAGTCCCCAATATATATATATATATATATATATATATATATATCAAAAAGTACTTTATCAAATAATATTGTGGCAAGATTGTATTAGTTATATATTATTTTATTATTTAATGTTTAATAAACTGCCAAATTATGTGGGGTCTTACTTTTAGAATTCATTTTAGGAAAAATAGTATTGCTCCAAATATTATTTAAAAAAAATACTATATAAAGCTAATTTTATATAGCGTTTTTGAATTTCGTATAATGTAATTCTCAAGAACATCACATAGTAACACACACACGTATATATATATATATATATGTGTAATAGAGATACAAATTGAGAATATATAACATCACTATTTTCTTAACATGTGATTTTAATTTTAAAGTTCTTTCATATTATGATTTTTTATTATTGTGAATTGAAATAAACTTAATAGATATTAATAAGATGCCTACTTTAATTTTGTTCTTTGAGTTCTATCAGTACTGTTTTGAACCATGTCAAATAATGCACATCAGTCTATATATATTTTGTCTATATGAAACAATTAAAATAAAAGGCAATATTGATATCACTGAACAACAGAATTGAAATTGTGTCGATATAAATAAAATTAATTTATTCTTTCATTAATTTTTATTACTTCTCTTCTCTCACACACACTTTCCACTAATTGTTTTTTTGTTTCTTTTTTTTTTTTTATAACATTTTAGTTTATATTACTCTTAATATAGTTTCTCTTTGTAAAGTGAGTTTATTGTATTTTTAAGAATCTTTTAATAATAAATACGTTTAATAGAACATATGAATCTAAATATGAAAAAATTAAATTAGAAAAATAGATAATAATAATTATTAGTAAAACTTAAAAATTATTATTAGTATCTCAAAAGATTAAAAAAAAGGATAAACTTTTAAAAAAACAATCTTAATTTACTATATAAATAATTAATTAATATTATAAAATGGAAATATTAATTAAAATGATCTCATTTAGAACTTTAGCCCCTTTAACTTGTGTGTGGCCACACCTTTTAAGTGCATGTGAATCAATAGTATTGAAATGAAGGCAGCAGCCCGTGCAGTCCATGCAGCTCATTAAAACCTATGGCATTAAGGAGATGGATTAGAAGACCTTATAGATAGACCAGAGGAGTTAGAGACGGGTGATGTATGACAATCCAATACGCCCCCTGGATCACATTGCCCGCAAAGGAAGGCTAAGTGAGCGGCCCCGTGCATCTAGCCCTAAGGTTGGGCTCTAACCTAGGCTCTGATACCATATTGAAAATGAAGGCACAGTCCATGCAGCTTCCTTAAAACCATGGTGTTAAGGAGAGGGGTCAGAAGGCCTTTTAGATAAACAGAGGAACTAAAGACAGACGATGTGAGCCAATTCAACAAATAGGGAACTAATTCAAAGATATTGAAGACAAAAATGAGTTTAATGGAACATATTTTTGTGATGTGGGTGAAAAACTATGGTTTTCTTAGGTGGTTTCTTTATTTGACATGAGATGAGAGAGACTAATATATTTATTTTCTTATTATTTGATTGCATTTTTCATATTATTTCTGGTGCATATGCAAAGCACCATCACATCAATCCATGGCAGCTTGCTATGAGATAAAATAAATTACATCATTTGCAAGTTAGGGTCAATTTTAAATGCTAGTGCCATTCGCGGTGGCGAAATCTCGGCCTTAATATAAGGACTAATTATGTAAGTAGAGATTTTACCTACGCATCACACACCAGCAGGCAACTCCAGTTGCCTTCCCCCACCGGTATAGTGCTAGCGGCTTGGAACATTTTCAATGCGAAATGTTATTTTGTATCAAAATTATATTTTTGATGTTATTATAAATTTTGACATTTCTGTTTTAATATTGTATTTTAAATAATGCTATTTTTTTAATTATAATCATATCTTTTTTTTTGGATGAATCCGTGAGGGTATCGTGGGTCAGCTTATGCACATCAGACTAAGTCTCGCTTCCCGTGATAGCCATATCCATCCTTTAAATTCTAACTACCAAGGATCAGCAGTAGAGGAAACTTGAATTTAAGACGGTTGAATTTTATTTTTAACGTTTTTACTGCTCAGTCACTACCTTCCGAATGATAATCATACCTTTTTTTTTTTTTTACCGACTATTGTTATCTGACTTTCATTAAAAAAAAAAAATCGTGTTGTGTCATTGTAATAGATTGTTGCATGAATCATCAAAATTTAGTATATGCTATATCTTGTGTCATTATTTGGCATCGACAACTTTCATAGCATGCCTATTAGAACTACTTTTAAGTAAGTATTGTTTGATTGAGGACATTATAAAAAAGAGCACCGTCCAGGACAGAGTCATATGGATTCTAGGGTGGGCTATAGCCCCTTCCTCTGAAATTTTGGAACAAAAATTTCTTACATGTACAATTTGGTCCCTTTTCAAATCAGTTCATTCTAAAAGTTTGACACAACTCAATTTTTACTCATCTTAATCTCATTATTTTTTTCATTTTTCTTACCATATTTTTGGCTCATCCCAAAATTTCTAACCCTTCTTAATTTTTTTTTTCTGACTTTGCCGTTGAACACCGTTTCGTAAATCATAAAAATCAATCTTCACGTGATTAGTACTCCAAATTATGCGGATGCATGATGCGTGACATAACTTGTACACATTAATCACATCAAAATTCTCTATAATAAAAAAACAAAAAACAAAAACAGTTCGATAGTATTAGATGATCAATCACACAGATCAGCTGATATATATTTGGTTTCTAGTGGCTGCTAAGGTTTGAAGCAAGTATTAGGTGATCAATCACACAGATCAGCTGATATATAATTGGTTTCTAGTGGCTGCTAAGGTTTGAAGCACTGCTTATCACTTTGAAATTGTGGCCAGAAAGAGTTTGGTTCCTACACTATCTTCCATGGAAATAGGCAGAACAAACAACCTAAGCTAAACAAATAAACAGAACTTGAAAGGAGCATGCATATGGGGAGAGGGCCCACCTAACTCTAGCCTTATTGAACCAACCTTTTTTGTCCACTACTTTGTATAGTCAAATCACATGATTTACTTATAAGTTCCTTTATTTTTTATTTATAAAATGATTTGTGATTCTTTACTATATATGTTAAAATTAAAATATTTGATATACAGTTAGTATGGAGGCCAATTTAATTTATTCGGTTGAAAATTCGTCATACTCGGTCTTTAATAAAACAAATTTAGAATAAATTGTATGAACTTTGTTACCCGTTCCGATTATATAAAATAAAATTTAAAGAAAAAAAAGAGTTTGTGTTATATAATTAATGTTTATCATGATATATTTTAGTCATCTTGTTAAAAGTTTAGACAAACTTAATAGAATAGTATGTTTGAAAAAGAAAATAATGTGATTCTAATTATTTTATTTGAAATTTGTAAATTATAATTATTTTAATAAAATAAAATAAATAAATAAATATTTAAAATAAATGGGTCATGGGTACATGCATGGGTTTGGGGGGAATAAAACTTATGGTTTGATCTATCTATGTTCGGTTAAATCATTGATGATTCAATTCAAAAAGAAACAAAGATTTTTCTCTTCTTGTGATGATCAAATGTGGTTCATAATGTAAAGTTAAATCCTTAGTTAATTTCAAGATCATCGAATTTTTTTTTGTTCAGGGTTTAAAAAACATGCATTTTTTGGAATTTTTTTTTCTTCTCATCTTTTCAATGCCTTCAAAATTGGATCATACCATTCATTTGTATCTATTCATTTATAATCTACATGTTTTTTCTGCTTATCTTTAGTGTTTGTTAATTTTAGTTAGGTTCACTCTGTTCTTAAACTAGAGTGCAATTGTAACCAAAAATTCATTAGCTTTCAAGATGAGCTCTTGTATATTCAGTCATCCAAGTTGTAAGTGCTTATTAGCAGTTTTGTGCTTGTTTTAAGTCTGCCATTGTTAAAATTTGAGCTACAAAACCTTTATATCTACCAGCTGGGGTTGAGCCGGGGTAAGGGTACTTAGAAATGCAAACATAGGATCACTTAAGCCCGGAGGCGTTTCCATGACCAAGATTTAGACCAGCAATATAGATCTAATGACTATTCCATTGTGACTTCAAGGTCATGATTTCAATTTACAGAAATAGTCAAGATTACATACATCTAACCCTTTCTAAATTCTGCAATGACGGGAGACTCATGCACTATGACTGCACTTCTATAAATCTAGTAACTACTCACTTAGCCACCAGGTTCTGCCACAGCTAATCTAGAACAAGAACATAGTAAATATGATCAATAAATTTGCCTCTCAAGAACAAGTCTAGACAGTGATTAAAGGCAAAGCTTCAAAAATTGTTCTACAATTTTAGAGACATCTCCATGAATTCACGAAGAAAGGAGAAAAAGGTCCATTGTCCAATGTTTTTTCTGTCTATGTAAGGTGATGGGAAAGAAGAAGAAAATCCAAGTTTTTTACCCTTTTTAAATAAATCACTGTAATATTTACACATTGTCAATGCTATCAAAAATTGCATTACCGTGTTGCTATTTTGCTTCATACAGAGATGTAGAGTAGGGATTCAACTTGATGCATTTAATTTTCCTAAGAGAAACAAACATGAGATCTTTAATTCTAGGTTTGACCTTTTCAATAATCTTGATAATACTGAAGAAAAAAAGTCTATACAAGACTACCATTCCAAACAAGATAGCAAGATCAATCCACTTGGAATAACCCATCTCAACTTGCCATGTATCCCTCAGAATTTGGTCACCATCAATGGTAGGAGACCCTTCTAACTGATTTGTAGGAAATGTGAGCCCTTCAAACTCATTCTTGTATAATCCTTGATATGCATATTTATGGAAGGCAATGTAGTACAATGGGTACCTCCAGAAGAGCTCGGGGAGATCATTTGGCAACCGAAAGAATCCACCGCTTAACATCATTAAACCTTGAATTCCAGCACCTGTGATTAGACCCATGAGGAAATTCGGCACCATACTTGCAACAATCATCATTAGGCTCTCAACCAACAGCATACAAGCGAAAAGTATCAAAGTGAAGTACATAAATTTTTCATTTCCTTTTTGAAGTCCAACAAGATAGTAAGTGATTGCTCCAGGAATCAAAGAGATGATAAACAAGTATGGCATTGAAGAAAGTGTGTTGCCAATAACAAATGCTGCAGCCCCATAATGCCCATTTAATCTCTCCCGTCCAAAGACCTGGATATAATAGAAACAAGCATATTGATTGTTTCTTTGGAGTGTTGTATGTGATATATAATTTTATGAAATAATATCAACTAACCTTCATGTCCTCTACAAACGAAGGGAAACCCCCAATGGCCATGATAGTCAGAAATGAAGCTACAAACATGAGCAATGAACCTCTTGCCTAATTTAATCAAAACCATAACAATGGTTTTCATGTTGACATCAATATTAAAAATTGCAAGAGAACTTTGTTAAATCTTTATAACATGAAACTTACATGAATTGAGTCATAACCAGAGCCAATATCATAGAAGACAGTGCCTAAACCTAAACACAGGGCAATGTATATAGCAAGGCTGCAACCAATAGTAGCCTAGATCACGATACATGTTTACAAAAGACCTCTCTGTGAGAAGAAGGCATTGGGTGAAGAAGCTAGCCTGGCTCCCCTTCTTCTCCATTGCTCCTCTGTCCTATAATACACAGATGCCATATCAAATACTTTTTCCTCTTGTGACGTAAACTAATTACAACACTTGGTTTAATACTTTAATATGTCAACCAAATTTGATATTTTCATTTAGTTTTGTTAATAATTTCAAATGAATTTGTTTATATGCTTACTTGCTGACGTATCTCAGCTACTTGTCTTTGAATCTTCTTGCAAGTATCAGATGACTTGTAACATTTTACAAGCACATTGATTACTTCCTCAGTGTTTGTTTTTCCACCAACGCCTTGTTCAATGTCCTAGTAGCAGAAAGAAGTTTAAGTTTCATATGTGTACATTATATGTAATGTGAAATATACCCTTGTAAATAACTGGCTCCCTACCTCATCAAAATCTGTGTTGATGGTTCTAAGGTAGTGATCGGCTGGGTTTTGGAGAGTTGGGCATGGAAAACCACTCAATGCAAAAAACTATTTTAGATCAGTAGTCAAGAGTCATTATTATTTCATTTTCACAGTAATAAAGTCAATATAATTGTTGAAGAAGTTGTAAAATTACCTGATTTGTTGCAAAGGAGGGACCAAAGTATATTGTTCTGCCCAAAGAGAGAAGACAGAGATTGTGAAAGAGCCCAAAGACTTCACTACTAGGCTGATGGATGGATGCTATTACTGTCATCCCATATTGTTGGGAAAGTTTTATGATTCGGCTCATGACATAGTATGATGCCGCGCTATCAAGCCCACTTGTTGGCTCATCAAGGAAGAGAAGCTTTGGTCGCGTTAAAATTTCTATGCAAATGCTTACTCTTCTCTTTTGGCCACCACTAAGGCCTTTGCTGCCCCAACCTCCTATTCTTGTGTTCATGGAATCTTGTAAGCCCATCTCCCTTATTGTCCTCTCTGCCCTCTCTTTTTTCTCATCTCTTGACATTGAATTGGGCAATTGGAGCTGAGCTGAGTAGAACACAGCTTCTCTAACCGTTAACGTCCATGTTAGAATGTCCTCTTGAGTTACATAAGCCTGCATTGATGAAATCAAATGAAAAACTGTTACAATTAGAGTCATGTCATGCATGTCAAAACCTACAAATTTGTAATTGGGATTCTAAGGGCGCACCCAATTCCCAACAACACCTTTTGTCAAGCATTTATCTACTGTTAGTGAAACTACAATAGAACTTTGGCTAGAACTGTAGTTCAATTGAGGAAAGTGGTTTTTTCATACCGATGTCCCGTATGCAAGCTGCTGTTTACGGCCATTAATTAAAACTTCTCCAGTTTGCCTTGTGTTTGAGCCTAACCTCCCTGCAATTGATGCACAAGTTCCCCATTAAATAGGAAAAGGGGGGTAGAGAGTGGAAAATAAATGCTAGACCTAATATACATATACTACACTAGGATTTATCCCATACACACACACACACACACACATATACAATGGTGTTTGGGGGCATTAGAACTTTAATGGGATGCGCAGGGGCCACAATTGTAGCAATGCAAACAGGGAAGAGGAATTTTTTAAAGAAAAAATAATAATTGTTTAACTGTCATTTCCCCTTGTTGGAATTGCAATGACTTGACCTTTTTCTGTTCCAGAAAATAGTTCAATGGTCAAGACCGCCCTTCTGATTTCACTGTTTCATCTAATAAGAATGTGAAAAAAAATTGCAGTCTCATCAAACAACTGTGGCTGTTCCCCAAGCCACAATAACTTGTAAAGACTAATGCTCCTATGCTGACAAATATTTGGACATTCTAAGTTCGAATCTCCATGGCTGGTTACCTTTCCACTACTACAAGCTTGTGCAAAATAGTTGTGATAGAAACTGATAAGGTTTATTTATTTGAAGCACAAGCAAGTGGCTCACGGAATTTCTCATCATTAATCAAAATAGTTATATGTATGTATGTATCAATGTAAATAAAAGAAGGGTGTATAAAACTCATTTGTGCAAAAAAACTGATATGATTACCAGCCAATGCATCAAGAAGAGTGGACTTGCCACAACCAGAAGGACCCATGATGGCCAAGACCTCACAGGGTCGTGCATAACCTGTAAGCCCTTGAAGGATCGATTTACAACCATTTTTCCCATTTGAAACAGTCACCCATATGTCCTCCCATGTCAAGAACACACCATTTCCCTGCAACCAAACAACTTGTTCATCTCTAATATCAACATCTTCTTCTGCTTCAAGTGATCTGACAGTTTCAGCATCTGGGTATGCCTCATTGTTGTTCTTTTCAGTGTATTTCACATCTGTTTGAAGTATAGTTGAAGCCATACAAAACCTTTCTTCTCAAGGGGGAGAAATCAGAGAGACGGAGAGAGAGAGACTGTGCAGTTCCAAAATGGGGCGTTTGGTGACATTTAAAAGGTTCAAACTTCAAGGAATTAATTGGAGTGTTGAATCAGGATATATAAGAAGACAATGAACTCTTCTCTGGATTTGAAAGGTTTTTTTTATCCATTAATTATTCTCGTGACTATGGAGAGAAAAAACAAAAAAAATGCTAAATTAAGGAGGGTGACGCCAAAAAATGAGCGGAGGCCAAAATCATGCGACAATATTCATGTTTTTGTTTTCTAAAACCGAAGTTATATAACCAACAATGTAATCTTCTGTTTTTTCTTGTTTTGACAATGTGAGAAGGCTACACTTTCACCACCTTGTGAAGTTTGAAATGATTTAAAAAAGTTTCATTGTGGTGCTACTGATTTTAAAGTTGTAAAGAAAAAGTATGCATGTGACATGCAAGTGGCTACTTGTTTATGTAAAGAAATCCATTTAATTATAAAAAACTGTTGGAGGGTGAAATAGAATTGGACATTATTTGTCTCACATAAAGGTGACATTTATCGCATTTTACTCAACTCAGTCCCACGTAGGTTTTACTTCCATGTGAGAGAAATGGGTTTCGCCATTTCAACTTGAAATAGAGACAAGTTATACCAATGAAATGTATATAAAAAAAAGTAAAAATATTAGCACAAGTTGTTTAAATCACAGTTTGTGTGTAACACTCAAAAAGACTAGAGTGTGAAAAGTTCATTTAAGATTTGACTCACAAAATAAACTAAACAAACTCAGATGATATTTTGAAATTGGATAATTCATTGATCTCAAACTTGATAAGCTAGTGAACAGTTTTTGCCGGATTACAACAAACCATGACAATTGAAAGAAACAAACTTTCCTGATTGGTCTTGTATGGGGGAAATGAAAGAAAATATTTTTAGGAAATATTTGAAAACAAAGGAGAAGCAACTATCAAATGAATTGACACTCACCCTGAGCTTGGGAATTTGTCATTTGGTGGTTATCTTCAAATCCCAAAAAAGAAAAATAATAATAATAACAATCAGTACAGGCACTTGATCAAGCTCATAGGGTCTCAGCCTGTCTGGTTTCAGAAAAACTGCAATGACAACCATAATATACATCCCTTCCCCCAAACAATAACACTATCCCTGACAAGAGCATAATTTCAACCAGATTGGTTCCATAGTTACCATGAGTTTTAGGTGCAGATCTGAATACAAGAAGTCACTTAAAAAAAAAAAAGCTAACCTAGTACACGAGACTCTTGTCATAGCAGAATCTGGGGAAGTTAAGATATATGCAGTTTTATCCCACAAGAAGAAAGGTTGTTTCCACAACACGAACCAGTGACCTTCAAGTCACAATAAAACAACTTTATTGTTATGTCAAGACCCGTCCTCTAATGCAGTAAGTCACTTCTTCTCTCCCAATAATATCCAAGTTTTTCCTTAGATGCCTTTAGTTCCAGCTCTGAATCAATCTCCATATTCTGCTATAAAATGTTCTATGGATCATTGATGCCACCATAAGCTTACCAATATGATCACCAACTCTGGTCAAATAAAAGCATCAAGCAACCAGCTGCCCAAGGCAAAATTGGCCTAGAACCAGTTCATAACCAACAGGAGAAGCACTCAACAGTTCCTGACATTCATAGAATGGATGCCTTCAATATCTATAATAACTTACAAGAGTTCAAATGCTCTTGAATTTCAGTCATTTGACTACATGTCTAATCCCCTCAAAATGTAAAGGTAGGATGAAAAGAACTGTCTGAATGTCACACCTTCACAACAATTTCTTCATCTAGAGACACTTACCTTCTATAGTTATGTCAAACTTGCTCTTCCTGAATTTGCAATATCTCAATATATCTAGGTTTTAAAGTCCATCGATCAAATCCTCTACAATTTTCATGAACAATCCCATAACCTTAAGTCCATATAAACTATAGAATCCAGTAAACTATAAAATGGCGCAGTTATAACGCAATCACAGTAAGAACTAGACAATTTGCAGCAAAGAGATCAAAAAGTACATCCAAGAATTTTTAACAATTCAAATTAGTCGAAAAGCTATCACTTCCATAACAAGCACAACTTTTCCATCATAGCACTAAACCTACCATGTCAGGCAGTATTCAGTCAGTCTTCCCATTTGAATTAGTATACAACTGCTTTCAATCACAACTTTGCTACAGTACTATATAAATCATGTCAGCAAATACAACTGAGAATGTTTATGACTAAAATAAGTTGAAATAATTCTCAATTTTTTCAACAATCATGACCCAGAAGTCCCCTAACAGCATCTCTTGTAAATCATTCGAAGTAATATGTAATTCAATCTTCGAGGCTTACCATTAATCTATTCATTCAGGAATATCCTCAAATCCCAAGCTAAAATAGCCCAATCCACCAAAAATTCTGTATGTGTGATAAAAACTCCTCTAATTTAAAGCAAAGTAACTATTATAAAACGGCTCAATTCAATCCCGAAGAAGTTGTCTACATACACACAAATAATAGAACTTTTACCCATCTGTAAAATAAAGCATGTAAAGGAACTCATTGCTGGAATTCCATAAGACATTGAAACTCTTATAGTCTTATATAGTATACAACCAGAAGATGTGCAAGATTTATCAGACTTGTGTCTATCCACTCATCCAGACAAGGCCTGAAAGAACTATGAGGTAGCATCAGCACTTCTTACATAACAAGTCTCAGAATTCTCTTTTCAATTACTTAAAATTGACAAGGAGGCAAGAACACATCTTCTTCGTTCGCTTAAAATTTACCAGTGCGAGATCTTATACTTGAAGCTATCTTAAGTTTCCAATCCCATATTACAGTAGGTGCAATGAATGAGCCAGCATACTTTTGTAAGGCCTTCAAGTAGTTAGTAGGCTGCTTCCACACACTGAAACAGATCATGTTGACACTACCAGGAGGTCATCAAGCTAAGTTTTACCAATTCAAGCCTCAAAAGGAATTTTTCTAATTTGACAGGACTGTTTATATATCTGAGATGCACTACATGACACCATTTGGAGACAAGTTTTCAGAGTGAGCACAAGGCAAAATCAGCTTAATAATATGAGCCTGAACCTCTGCTACCTGAGTAGCCATCATTTATGCGACGACTTGAGTAGACAGAAGAGTATGAACCTTTACCCAGCTGAGCAAGAAAACCATAACAGAATGAGGAAATTGCCAAAGTAAGACCATAGAAGGAAAAAGAATTATTTTCAAGAATACATGGTGAGGAACACACATCTGATCGAGAAGGCAGGTAATCCTCGGATGCATAATCCCTGCCATAGCTTGGATACAGCCCCTCCGCATCCTCTCTGCTAATCTCCTCTGCAAGAATTGAAATTATGCAGCAACATTCAAATATCAATATGGAGAAAAAAGAAAAGAATCTAGAAGTAATTTTTCAATACCTCTTCTGTACCCCATCCTTGATGGGCCTGTGTCATACAGTCCATGAGAATGCCCCCCAGAACTACTACCAACTCCATCATACCCTGAACGAGAGCCACGCATCAACCTAACAAATAGCTGCAACAATCAGCAAAACGAAGAAAACAAAGAAAAAATTATGTCTAAGTAACTCATAGACCTTGTAGAGTCACTCCCATAAGAACTCTCACTGTATGCCAAGCGAGAACTGCCACCCCCATAATCAATACGTGTTCTTGACTGCCTAATTGGTGCTTCAGCATAATGAGGACGAGCTTCCTCCTAGAAGAAATCATGGGTAAACTTCATCAGTACAGAAATCACAATAATATCAGCAAATGAAAAAAAAAAAAAAACATAACAAAACAAAACAAAAAACTTGAAAAGATATCTGACAATTGCAGAATAGGGACGTTTTGAGCCAGAAAAAGAACTGTAATCACGGCTATGATTATCGCGATAGCTTGAGGATCGCTCAATATATCTTCCATAGCTATCGTCTTCATCATAAAGAGGAGACATTCTACGAGCAACACCACGAGAAACATTTCTTGTGGAACTTTCTGAGTAAGCAGATTCATGCGAAGGGTAGACATCTCTATAGGATTTCCTCTCCATACGACCTCTAGGAAAATCAGGTGGCCTAGAAAAAGATTCATCTTGCTGCATGTAGTCTTTTTGTAAACTGTTCTTTCCATAAGCTGAAACTGTCCATAAGGACCAAAAAAACATAATTTGACGGAAGAATATCCCAGGAAAATTACATAATACTTTTCATTAGAGTCAGGAATCACATACCACGATAACTCCGACTGAAGGATCTTTCAGGGGAAGGAAACTGCCTTCTGTTCCCAACTCTATTAGGAACCACATCCACAGTAGGGCGTCCCCTAGGATCAAGTGATTGTTTAAAACCTCCATCATATGCACTGCGACTTTGAATGCTTCTCCCACTATGCCCTGTGAACCTCGAAGGATCCATGCGAGACAAACTAGATCCCCATGAATCCTTAACACCCCGAAGACCCCCATGTCCAATTGGATAACCTCCTCGAGCATGTCTAGCAGACTTACCCCTTTGGCGTGGCCTAGATAACCTTGCCCTAACCTTAACCTACAAACAATTAAGTTATCTTTTTGAAAGCCAAAATTACTTGCATCAACATTGGAAAACATACCAAAAGTTTTTAATAGAAATTGGAGAAGCAGAGAACCATGCAGAAATCAGAACCTATACATTCTACAATATGTTTCATAACCTCCAAACACAGGTGTGGGGGGGGGGGGGGGGGGGGGAAATACCAGTGAGTCCATACATAGGAAACTATTTGAAAAACCAGAAAACAAAACTTTCTACCATAAAATTTAGAAAAGTCATTTTCCCTTGAAAATGCTTAAAAACTTAAACTATCATGCAAATTAATAGACATATCACAGCAAAGAACAAGTTACCTTCTTATCTCCATATCGAAGCTCAGCATTATTAATACCATCAACACACGCCACTGCAGCATCATGTGTATCAAATGTTACAAAACCAAAATCTGTTCTTTTTGCAGCTGGCATATTCCGGGCAAGTTCAACCTTCTCAATGCTTCCAAACTTTTTGAGATGCTCCTTCACACGATCCTCATCCCAATTAGATGGTAAACCATCAATGAACACAATCCTGACCTGTAGAAAAGTTAAGCATAGAAATTCTTGAAGCTGTTCTAAAATAAATTTAGATGTTAAATTAAATAGTACACCACTCTATAATATGGTTACACATCATCTGCACAGGTCATGGTCATAAAAAAATCATTATATAAGGATTAAATATAGAGTTGCCAAGACTGAAACAAACTGCATTTAAAAGTGCTAAAAGAAACTCAGTTAAGTATCTGAAGCCTAAAGCAAACAACTCATTTGTACAAACCTCAGAAAGATGTTGTTCATAAATTCAAAAAGAGAGAACCTCTAGAAGCACTTGACAAACTTAGTGCCTGAGGAATACATGCTTCATTCAATTAAAATGATTTTCCTTTTCCACTCATGCCATATGCAACAGTTGATAAAGAAGCAATCCATGTACACCAAAAATAAATGAGGATAGATCCAAAATAACCCCCCACTAAATACATGGAAAAAGAAAGCAATGGATATTAGGGATTTATGCATCATAACAACCCAAATTATGGAAGTCCAAAAAAATTTCTCTTCCATCAAAATCTCACCCAGAAGTTGAGACTTCTGTATATATATGCCCTTGTCACACTACAAGCAAACTTTCTGAAAGGCTAAAATTCAAATGCTAGAAATTAGAAGCGTGGCTAGCTCTATACAAACGGAGACCTAAAGCGATAAAGGAACAAATCTAAATGAGGCCTTTTTTTTCATATTAATGTAATTTTTTACTTTATTTTCTATATACATTATATTATTTTTGTAATATAAAATTTAATTATTTTCTAACAAGAGCGAGGTATATATTGAATAAAACTCTAATAAAAGAATTTTACAATTTACATAATTTTTTTAATCTAAATAAATAGAAATAAAATATTAGAGTAGAATAGGAATAAAACTCTATTAATAGAATTAAGTTTTTTTTTTTCCATGGATTCTTTATAGGGCCTTTTTTTTTTTTGTATCAATTAGATTTTTATTAACCTTAGAATTCTAATTTGATTATAATATAAATATATAAAATTTGGAGTTTTTTTGTAAAATTAGACTTTTATTAACTTTGGACTTTTAATTTGATTATATTATTAATACATAAAATTTGGGACCTTCTCCTTAAGTAGGGCCTAAAGCGATTACTTTGTTGGCTTTACGGTTGAGTCGGCCCTAATTAGAAGATTGCTTTGCCCTTCAATTTCTCATTTTGAATTTTTTTGGCAGTGAAAGCAAATAATTCTTCAAAATTAGATGTTTAGTCCTTTAAATCTTCTAACATTTGCTTAGTCTTCAAAATTAGAACCATATTAGCAAGGAGCATTACTCTATGAAACTTGCAACTTTTTAGCACGAAGGCTAAGGGAAGTCAAACGTTTCAGTTTGCATATATGATCTCCTATTATTTTAAGTTGACACTTGACAGCTAAGAAGCACGGACACTCTATTTTAGCTCACGTGTCCGTGTCGGAGACCGACACGTGTCCGGACACTCGATTCATGTATGTTGATGATTAAGTGAAGAAGTTCTTTAATTTTTATTTAATGGCTTTGTTGTTTTAATATCTTAATAATATTTTTTAAATTTGTGTGTTTTTATGCCAAGTTTAATTGAAATAACATTAGGTTTTGATTATATGGTTCATATAAAAAATTTATATATATTCAACGTGTCCCTAACATGTTCGTGTCCTACTTTTTTTGAGAAATAACGTGTCTGCGTGTCCGTGTCTTGTCGTATTCGTGTCTTGTGTCCGTATCCGTGCTTCTTAGCTTGACTAGTATAGAAGTTTTTTTTTGATAGGTAAATCACGTACACTTTGCCCTCAAGGGGACTTGAACCCTCAACCTCCCATAAAGGGAGGTAGCAGAGATACCAACCAAGCTAGAGCTTTGTTGGTCTTGGCAGTATAAAAGTTAAAAATGAAGTCTCTAACTAAATTCCTTGACTAGCCTCCTTATGTTTTTGTTTTTAATCCCTTTATGGCATGACTTGTTTGGTTGCACCTAATGATTTCCTTTAGAGAAGAGTTTTAAGTTTCACCTTGTTTGCAAGGATCTGATGTGTTCTTCAAAAATGGCTGGTGCATTGCAGCTTACACCTCTAGGTTCTAAACAGAGATTGTTGATAAGTGGTTGTGAAGGTTTGGAGTGGAAAGTGGTGAAGTTGAAATATGGAAGGGGGAGATGAGACTGGATTTCTAAGGGGTTTTGAGGGGAATATCAGGATTGCATTGTGGAAAGGGACTATGCATGGATGCTCCAACTTTCAAAAGAGATCTCTTCTATTGTCGGTAATGATTTAAGAGTAGCTTTTTGGCAAGACAATTGGGATGCAATGACTAGTACAACTCTTAAAGATCAAGTTCCATTATCTCTCTAACATAGAAAAGAAACAAAAACACGCAGGTTGAAGATGTTATGCATTGAGATTCATTCCAGTTCAGTTTTGGTCTTAAAGATTAATATATGTTCTACCAAGCCCAGATTGGACAGCTGGACAAATCAGCTTGACTTGTCTGAACCCATAATTTAAACAAAATATAAAAAGTATACCCCAAGACACAGGAATCAATGAAATAGGACAACTCACTTAATAGTCCTCAATTGTATCATAGAACTCAATTGTATTGTAGAACTCAATTGGTGATTCTTATGCATTATGCAACCTGACATTCAATTCTTTTTTTCCATTTCACCATTCATTTTATCAATTTCAACTGTCTTCTCCAATAAATGAAACAATACTATCTATGAGTAACAAATTATTTTTTAGAAATTTTCTATCATGAACATAAATTTATCAGTAAATAAAGGAATCAATATCTTTATGTAACTAACGGTTATCAACTGGGTAAGACTAAGCCAATTACCTTGTTGCTAATACTTGCCTAAGCTCTAACATAGGCTGCTAGGGGGCAAAAAAGACAATAAAGCAATTGCTTTAGTGTTGTCAAAGGCGAGTGTCTAGTTGCCTAGGCAACCAAGTAAGGCGATTTTCAGCCTCCGCACCTTAACATGCTTCAGGCCAGCGTCTTCAAAGAGGCAATGCCTAGATGATCGCCTTGGGTAAAGCGAGAGACAAGAAAGTGATAGCGTTTTTTAATTGTAATATATTTTACTTGTATGTTTCTTATCTTAGTAGCGTCTTAGACACTTATTTAACAATTCCCGTAGGAGACATATCAATATGAAAAAAACATAGTTGTAGTCTAGAAGATAAATATTGAATCTATTATATTAATACGAATATTATTTTCAAACTTTAACTCAAAATTGACCAAAAAAACATTTTAATTATTTGATTGTTGCCAAAAAATACAAAGTTTTGAAGAAAATTCCACTTTCAATATGTAAAATAAATAAATAAGGATTGACATTGCACAAACAGTAAACTGTCACAATTTAAAGATTACATATGACTAAGAGAGCCCAAAAAATCTACAAAAGAAGAGACATTTACAGGATAAGCCTCTTTGGCCCAAAAAAAAAGTAAGCGCAAAAAAGCATCTTTGAGGAAAGAAAGAGAGAGTTCCCGGTCTTCGAAAACCCTATTGTTCCTTTCATTCCATATACACCACATGAGGCAAATTGGGGCCAGTCTCCAAATCCTCTTGATCTCTAAAGGCAGACTGCATCCTTCCCAAGCCAGTAAGAGGTCTTTGACTGAGCCTGGCATAACCCAGGAAAAGCCAAACAACTCTATAATAAGGTTCCAGCAACTCCAGGGAACATGGCAATGGATGAGGACGTGATCTACCCTCTCCTCATTCTTCTTGCATAAATAGCAACGACTCGCCAGAAGAAAGCCCCTTTTCTTCAAGTTCTCCATAGTTAAGATGGCCTTCCAAGAGGCTTCCCAAGCAAAGAAGGAAGCTTTTGGAGGAGCCTTAGAGTGCCAAGTGATCTTCCAAGGGAAAAGAGGAAAATCCGAATTAACCATGCTCTTGTAGAACGACCTGACTGAGAAAGACTTCTTGTCCGGCCTCCAAATTCTCCTATCCTCCCTGTTCTCCATGGCCCGAATGGTGTTGAGGAGATAAAGGAGAGAGCCCGCGTCTTCAAGCTCCCAATCAAAGAGATCTCTTCTGAACCGGGGGTTCCAAATAAGCTCATTCCCAACTCTCTCCATGCACTCACTCACCCAGGCCTCCTTGTTGTAAGCTAACCTGTAAAGCGATGGGAATTGCACCCTCAAAGACTCGACCCCTGCCCAGGCATCATCCCAGAACTTCACCCTCTCACCATTCCCAACATCAAAGGTACATCTTTCCTTGAAAATCCTCCAATGACCTCTAATGCTGCCCCAAAGACCACATCCCCTCGGGCCACTAACATTGCCCGAGCACCAACCCCCAACATTACACCCATACTTGGAAACAATGATTTCTTTCCAAAGCTCCCCATCACATTGACAAAATTTAGGCATGCCCACATAAAACTTCTTCCCTCTATCAATTAGATGGACCACCTATATGTGAAGTCTTCCCAACATAAGCCTAACATTTGAGAATCAGTTTGGAGGCTTATGAGATTGGCCCTATCACATCTTCTACATTATTAGGACGAGCAAGTTCACAAAAAATTTCTTTATACAAGACTCGGATAAATAACAAAATTTTGAATATTCATTGAGAAGAAAGTACCAAAGCCTAGAACGGTCACATCACTTAAATACGTCATATGTTATCTTTAGTTTGAACTTTTAGTGTTACCAATAATTATAAGATATTGTTTAATTTAAAATGAATAAACTTGTAATGTTTAAAAAAAATTATTGTTTTTATAAGTTAGCACTTTGCTTCACTCAAGCTAGCACCTTTTTGTCGCCTTGCCTTTCAAACAATATGGAACTTAGTGCCTTAAGGGCGTCATTCAACTTCAACTACACTAAATTGCTTAGGTATTTCTTTGGTGATGCTTTGACAATAATGAAAGATATCTTTTTTAAAAAAAACAATATTAATTTATAACTCGCACATGGTTTTTAGAGCATTTTGGAAAAATGGGACTTATATCAATAACAATAACAATAATAATAACAGAAAAGTGGGTCAGACATCATCTGTGCACCTTGGTCTATCTGCTTTATTTGAAAACCAACATAAATCTGGTTTCAAATCTCACTGGTTTTAGTGTGTTCAGGCAGATTATAAGGTAGAGATCCAACCTTCTTAACCCAACAACAGTAAAGTACATTCCTCAGGTGAATTATTAATCAAGCTCAAGGGGCAATGTGTCTTAAAACCAATCATTTGAACCCTTGGTGACCAGGTTTTGGGTTTCCTAGAAGGCCCTAGAACAGCTCTTACCTAATCCACTTATCACGACATCTTAAACATATTCTTCAGTTATTGTAGGCCATTAAGACTCCTTACCATATAAATAAAAGAAGGGAAAATAATAGTTAAGGTAGACTTCCTTCCAATCACAAATTACATGTTGGTACCTGAAGTTTCCCAAACTTGTAGTTAAGGTAGCGGGTTAAAAAATTAATTGCAAGAAGCGTAAAGTAATTTACACTTAAACTAATATGGATGAAAAGTCAATGTTGCCCCTGTCACATGGCCGTCATGTCAACGCCAATTTATTTCTATTTTTATTTTATTTTATTTTTTTATAGTTAAGAGCTCCAAAACGATTTTATATGTACAAAAATTTCTTGTAATGCACATCTTATGGTTCATTATGTACCACCATTTATTCGTAATGTAATATATTTTATTCTTTATGTGCTACTGATAGTACATATTCATGACTCTATTGTGTGTTTGCATCTATGCACGGAGGGCGGGCGGGGCGGGGCGGGCAGGAGGTAAAGGGAGGGAAAGTATTAGGCAATATCAAGAGAGAGTGGGTATCGTGACTAAGAAGCAGAATATTAACACGTGCATTGTTCAAATATGGATTATTTAGAAAGTTTTATGGAAAATTCATGAATCACAGAGGGGCAGAAGGTAAACAGAGGGAAAGTATTAGGCAATATCGAGGGAATATCAAGGGAGAGTGGGTATCGTGACTAAGAAGCAAAATATTCACACATGCATTGTTCAAATATGGATTATTTAAAAGTTTTATGGAATAAATTAATGAATCACATAGATTTGTTACATTAAAGACGAAGTTTTCTAAATCATCCCAATGTTTTTTTTCTTTTTTTAATAACAAAATCATGAATAACACTTGGAGCAAATAGAAACGGAAGAATCCAAATCAGAATCAAGAACACTCCTCCTAGTAGAGCATGGTGTTAAATATCGGTCGTTACGTAACAGGTTTTGAGCTCACCGATTCCGTTACACACGGATATATTGGTGTGTAGAAAATTCACAAGTCTAATGGCCAATATCATTACATAATAGCTCGGCCATTACAAACCGATATGTAATAGTATCGATCGATACGTAACAACAATGGTACATTTTTCTCTTTTTCACTTTTTTACTTTTTCTGGATCGATGCATAAAAAAAAAAAAACCATTTTTGGCCATAAATCTACTAATTTAAAGTTATCAAAAATAAGATTTGAAACTATAGATATGATCAAAGAATTTGATAAGTCCCAAAATTATATCTAATTGTTTAATACCTCAAACTTAAAATTAAATAAAATCTTATTAGACTTAGTAGATGTTATTTAAAAATGAAGGAATCTTAATTTCATACGATCACTAAAATTACTTATAGTTGTATTTTTAGTTATTACTTGTCATAATCAGAACAATAGTCACTATAATAGATTGTACTTTCTTCTTACTTTAATATAAAACCAATATAAAGTCCTATACAATAAGTAATTTTTTTCACAAAAGATATAAAATTGACAGAAAATAATTACGACTTTAAAAAGTAATAAATTAGAGTAAAAACAAGCATATCACATTGGTAACTTTTAAGGGATTTGCTAGAAATTGAAAAATAATTACAGGTGTGGTTCCTGATTCTCGTTACGTATCAACTGATATTGCCGATGACGTTATTACTGCAATCGCGACCATTACATATCCTGATACCGTAATTTAAAATCATGTAGTAGAGTAATGGTAATTTTAGAGTATATGATTTGTGTGGCTCAAAATTGATGTTGATACTAGAAATTTTACTGTTGATTCATAATGATGGATATTTTCTTCCCAATTTGTAATGCTATATTTTCTTCATAATTTAACCTAATGATAGTACACTAAGGAATAAAATATATTACATTATAAATAAATGGTGATACATAATAAATCATAAGATGTACTTTAGAAAACCCTAAAGGGGTGGCCGATTGGGCGATAGAAAGCAACTAAGGGGCTTACCCCCCCCCCCCTCTCCCAAAAAAAAAAAAAAAAACAAGGTTGCCAGGTCGAAATCCAAAGGATGTCACTTTCTCTTGAGACCAGTCCATACGCCCCGCTAATAGACAGTGGAATTGGTCCCCCGGATTCGTCGGCCCGAAGAGTCGGATATCGAGTTATCCAAAAAAAAAACAATAAGATGTACTTTAGAATAAATTTTTGTACATATAAAATCGTTTTGAAGCTCTTAACTGCAAAAAAAAATATTAAAATTAAAATTAAATAAATAAATTGGCGCTGGCATGGGTGATATTGACTTTTCATCCAAATTTGGTTAAGTGTAAATTACTTTACTCTTCCTGCAATTAATTTTTTAACCCACTACCTTAACTTCAATTTCAAAAAACTTTAATACACGTGTAATTTGAGGTTGAGAGTCTACTTTAACTATAATTTTCCCATAAAAAAATATGCCTGAGAAAAAAAATCAAGAAAAAAACAAATGAACAAAAAATATATATATGACAAAACAAAAAAACTATGGAAAATGAAAAAGGTTGATTCACATTAATTTCCTGATCTGCTTCCAACATGACCATGAAGTATAAAGGAAGATAAGGTTATGCAACTGAGAGCTGATATGAAAAAGAAGGAAAAGAAAAAACAACCTATGCAAGTAGAAGAAATGAAAAATGAACATACCTGTGACATGATTTCATCGTCAGGTTCAATAAAGGTATCTGCAAATGCAACCCTAGCTGTTCGATCTGTGCCAAAGACAACATCCCTCATTTGCAAGCGCTTGCAAGCTTCCAAGGCATCTGCTCTGGAAGAGAAATCCAGAAAAGCAAATCCCCGATTCATACCCTCATTTTTAGTATCTTCAACCAATGTCAGCTCCTCAAAGTTCTCAACACCATAATAGGTAAGCTTTTCCTTCAGCTATAAAAGTAAAATCACCACGATCCACTATGAACAATTGTATGCAATGCAAGACATGTTCTTTTTTTGGGAAATGGCAATATACACTATTTAGTAAAACCTGGATTCAAAACTAAAAAGCCAGTAGTGTTTCAAAGAACTTACAGTTTCCTTCGTCCACTCCTTGCATATGTTACCAACAAACAACGTGTCACTGTCTTGACTTGGAGCTACCCCACATGGCTTCCCATTAACCTGACAATATAGCATTCGTCATCTGCTACATTGCGTGTACATAGACATGGGATATGGATACAGCACAATATAAAAACCTTATTATGTCCTCCCCATGCAATTATACTCCTCTGATACACTAAAAGAAATCTTAATATCTATCAATGTCTTTGGTCTGTCACACAGAGATCTGAGTGTCCAAGAAGCATCAGCCAGATTTCCATATTAAAAATAATGCTTTTAAGTTATAGACTCGTTCAAGATGTGCCAAAAAAACGTGTCTAGTAATGTTCAAATAAATATCGGTGTATGAGCCACGTCCGACTAGGATGACACTGTAAAAGTGTCTGTTCTTCTTAAGTCGTAATTGACACAGCTCCCCTTGTGTCAATAGAAAATGAAATTAACAAGTAAAATCAGAGCATGTACATGTGATTCAATGACCATCCACGTCGAGAAATGCCAAATTACACTATATTGTCTATGCAAAGTGAAAGTTCTTCTTAAGTCATAAGTGACACAGCTCCCCTTGTGTCAATAGAAAATGAAATTAACAAGTAAAACCAGAGCATGTACATGTGATTCAATGACCATCCACGTCGAGAAATGCCAAATTACACTATGTTGTCTATGCAAAGTGAAAGTAGCTGGAGGCTGTAGCGCGCACAATACATTTGCAAAAACAATTATAAAAGGAAAAATGGAACAAGTAGTTTTTTTTTAAATTAAAAATTAAAAAAATAATAAAGATTAAACTTCAGGAAGGTTAAATTTGAAATTGTGTTAGCTAAGACTTGAGAGCAAGTCTAAGCACATATTTGTTGGTAGAATGGCCTTTTGAAGAAGTAATTTTGAAACTAACCTCAACTAATTTTGCATTTCCTTATATATCTTAGTGGCATGTAAGTTCAATGATTGCTGTATTCTTATGGAAATTTATATTTAGGGTAATTTTGAGAGTTGATAAAGTTACGCCCTGCACACATATAAAGGCTTCCCTCA
This sequence comes from Nyssa sinensis, assembly GCA_008638375.1. Lineage (NCBI taxonomy): Eukaryota > Viridiplantae > Streptophyta > Magnoliopsida > Cornales > Nyssaceae > Nyssa > Nyssa sinensis. The sequence goes on along the minus strand of CM018039.1, from coordinate 6,471,039 downwards.
ATAATCAAATCAATGAGGTTTGGCATAGGTAGACAAGTTTAAAATAAATAAGTATAAAAAAAAGAGGCCACTTTCTTTTGTTTTTGAGAATTATGAAATTTATTCAGGCATGTGAACAAACGGATGAGTAAGCCTTTTAAAAATGAGTTCACCGGCATCAAATACAAAGACAATGAAGGGTAAATATATAGGAAGTTGAATGATACCACTGTATGCTTAAGTTCACTGACAGCATGCCTTGCCTGCTCAGCTGTTGCAAACCGTAGAAAAGCAAAGCCCTTGTTCTTCTTAGTTAGTGGGTTCTTCAAGAGCCGCACTTCAGTGATCTCACCCACCCGACCAAAAACCTTCCTAAGATCACCTTCAGTGGCATCTCGATCTAACCCCCCAACAAAGACCTCGAATTCCTTCCGCTTCCGCCTCTCTTTGACAACATCATGATGCTCCTCTTCGAACCCATCTAGCTCCTCGCCATGTTCATCTTGAGCATCACCAATCTCTTCCTCCTCCTGCAACTCATCGGCACCTTCCACCATAACTTCCAGCATGTCTTCTCCATCAATTCTATCTTCACCACCTTCTTCTTCCTCTTCCTCTTCCCTACCTTTCCTTTTCCAGTGCTCTTCCCTCCCTACACTTGCTCCGCTATTCTGTTCCGCATCAGTGTGGGGATCATTATCTTCAAGTTCCAATCTTCCGGATTTGTCCACTGCTCTCTGTACAAAGCCCTTGCGCACCTTCTCCTCTGATACAAAAACGTAATAAGTCCACCAATTATCACAATGGAAGGAGTCTCATCAAAAGGACAAAACACAACAATTGGCTCAAAATCAAAACAATTAAAACTATACAAATGCTTCAATTCATGCTATATCAAGTATTGGAAAGTAAAAATTTCCCCAAACCAACCTAGTGCATAGCAGTACTTGGAAAAGCTTTCTATGCACCCAGGCTCCAGCTAGTGAGCTCAAAGCTGAAACCAGACTGTTAAAAATATAAAAGGGTAAATTATACTAAGGTTTCTGACAATTACAAATACTTCCCTTAAGATTTCTGAAATTACACTGTCCTCCCCTATTTTTACTGACAAATTAAGAATATCTCCCTTCCTATCTTATTTTTTTTCAGAACGACAAAAATATCCCAGTCATTTTTTTCTAAATACATTTTTTTCAATTTTGACTAAATTTTTCTAACTTTTATTTTAAATAATTTTTTATTTTATATAAAAATAAATTGAATAAATTACACTGACCTCCCCTACTTTAACAGACAAACTATAAATACCCTCTCGAGTCAAATTTTTTTCCAAACTGACAACACTGCCCCTTTCTTGTTTTTATACATTTTTCCAATTTTGACCAATTTTTTGTTTTTTTTTTTCATTTTAAGATAAATATCAATTAAAACCTTAAATTTATTTTTATATAAAATGAAAATAAGTCATTTACCTTAAAAATATTTTTATATAAAATAAAAAATTCCTTTAAAAAAAGTTTAAAAAAATTGGTCAAAATTAAAGAAATGCAAAGAAAAAAAAAAAACATGAAAGGTTTGGTATTTTGAAAAAAAAAATATTGACTGGAATGACGTATTGTCATTATAATTTAAAAAAACTTCGGGTAATGTAAGTGTAATAAAATGAAATAAAATAAAATGTCATTTTGTCATTTTAAAAGAAAAAAAAAAAAAAAAAGACTAGATCTATATATAGTTTGTCAAAGGTAAGAAAGTGTAGAAAGTGCAGCGTAATTTTCCAAAACTTATTGGAAGAATTGTCAGAAATTTTGGGAGAAGCCAGTCTAATTTACCGAAAGATAAAGTACTGAAATATGGGATTTTAAATTTTTTTTAAAAAAAATTCTAATTACCAGAAGAAGCCTAATACAATGTATGGGTGCTGAGAAAATATAGGGGAAATAATTCAGAACTTTCAATCCCAAAAACAGTATTTAGGATCCAATAAACAATAAAATCCATCCCAGCTAAGGCATACTTAACTATCTACTTTACTTTTGAGTTTGAGTTTCTTATCATTGGGAAACAAAAATCTACAAAAAGAAACCTCATTTTTTATCTTCTCGTTTCCTCTAGATTCTTAACAACCAAACCGAGCTTGCATTAAACTAATTCCCCTCTTAATTTAATTCTTGGGTTCCTTGTTGAAAACCCAATCAGACATATAATTTCATGTTAGGGTTTCAGAGCAAGAAACACTCAACCTTAGTGAAAAAAAAAAAAAAACAACTACATATATGTTGGGAGAGAGAGTACCTTTGCCGGGTGGGGAGGTTCGGTGGTGATGATCATTCTTTATGGTGTTGTGACTGTTGTCTTCAGCTACTGGGGATTTAATAGGCGGTTTCTTCTTAAAGGTAGCGGGAGCCGGTCGTTTCACTGCGCGCGGAAGCATACTTCAGGGGACGGCAGCCACTGTACCTTTCTTGTGGATTGAATTATATATATACGCCTGTATGTATATATTATAAATATATATAAGCGAAAAAGGCGAAACAGAGCTCGAGACTATAATCTATCAATTTATGGCAATGTCTGCACTTTGGAAAGGAAGCGAGATATCTGTCGACTTGTAAGGTCTTTGGGTTGACGTTGACTCCATTTGCGTCAATCTGACGCCGTCCACTTCTGCTAACGGACAGATGGATGTCATTTTAAAGCTGTGATTCACGCCGTTTGTTATGGTACGGGAAAATTTAACCGAAACTTTTATTTAATGAGTTTGTTATATTATATTGACTATATTTATAAAATTTGAGATTTTATATTATTTATAAAAATAATTTTTTCATTATTTTTAATTAATTTCCAAATTTTGTTAAAACCCGCCACAAAATAATATGATATAATGTTATTATGAATAATTTCTCAAACAATCAAATAAGAAATTAATATCTCATGATATCATTTAATTGATGAATTTCTTTTCAAAAAATAATCAAATGAAAAAGATTGTAAAACATAAATGAGAAAGAACTTATAATTTACGCTGTGCAATGAATTAGATACGGATTAAATTAAGAATGATTGAAATTCTATTCATAAAAAAAAAATTTGAGTATATTAAATGTGGGATATATGATACTTAATTCGGTTAAATATGATAATGTAAAATTAATTAAAAAAATAACAGTTTAAAATATTAAAACCTATTATTTATTTACATATAGACATTCATCCAATCAACACACACATATATGTGTGTGCATATATATATATATATAACATGAATGAATCACACAAAAATTTATAAATGCAAAATATATATTATATGTGTTATCAGATTGAGTCGTAACGAATCAGATCACTGTATTTTGTATACAATTAATCTAATTTATATAATTAATGACTTTAGATTCTAATCATTAATCAAAAAAATATATCAAGTCCGAATTTAAGGATTGAATTCACATCATAATTCGATTCATTGAGGACCCTATTATAATTTATTCATTTGAAATAAAAATTAAAATTAAAATCTGTTTGAGAAATGTTAAAATTAATTTCATAGAATACAAATGAAATGATTTTAAATTATTTAGTGTTTGATTCGTACTTTTTAATACTACAGTGGTTTTACATCTTTTCCTAAAATAATATTTAAAACTTAAATAATTTTTTAAAAAAAATCTAAATTAGATTAGAGAGGAATTGGTTTCTCTATAAATCAAATAATTTGATAGAAATGATCTCAACCTAATCTAATTTAAAATTTTTCCAAACAACCTCTTAGAAAAAAAAATGTTAGTTTTATTTTTTTCTATGAAGCACTACTTATTTATTTATTTTTATATACTTATGTATTAAAGAAAAGAATTTTAAATGATTAAAGTAGAAAGGAGAGAAAAAAGAAAGAAAGATGCTTCTCCTTGTCTTTTTTTTTAATCCTTTTTGGGGTAAGGGAATCTGATGAGCTTTAGACAAAGGTACTCCATTCCCTTCTTTCTTTTTTGGAAAACTATATTCTTACTAAAATAATTTTATTTTACCAAAAATAGTTTATAAAATAGATTCATATCTTTTAAATTATTTTTTGCAGACAATAATATCCTTTATTTTAAAGAAATAACTCGTTAATTATTATATACAATATTTTTTAAGCACAATATTGCGATAGTGTGAGAAAATTATTATAAAAACTATAAATTTGTATCAAACGATATAACAAAATTATATTGTTATACATCATTTTATTATTTGATTTGCAATTAATATATCATTGCGACATAATTTAAAATTTTATTTAAAAATATATATATTTTGAGAAGTGTGACATTTCTCCACTTTCTTTCCTCCTTTCATTTCTTTAAAACGATATAAACTCTGGCCATTCCTTCCTTTTTATTTCCATTCTTGCTTTCCTTCCAAAGTTTCCTCCCACGTGAGAAGGGGGAAAAACGTATATTAAATAGAGTCACTTTGTTTTGTCTAATATGAGCTTTGAGCTTCAAAGAGAAAGTGTCAAGATTCTATCTAATTTAACAAAAATTATTATATCCACTAAGATTGATTCTGATTGATCCTCATTTTCTTACGTAAGGTCACTGCTTCGTAAAATTGTTAACCGTTCAGACTATTAACTCGGATTAGTGATTGACTCTAAGAACGTAGATTGATTCTGACTGATCTTCATTTTCTTACGCAAGGCTATTGTTTTGTAAGATCTTTAAATATTCAGACTACTAATCTGGACTGGTGACTAATCCATTGTGAGAATCAAACTTACAAACTTAAGAAAACAAACTCCTTATAGGGAATCCTTACTCCACTCAGTCACCTCTTTTGAAGTTAGATTTCATCTTATTTAACAAGCAAAATAGTTTTTATATATATAAATAGTGTGTGTGTGTGTACGTATGTATATATTAACAGCTGCCAACTCTTGGTATATAATTTGAGATTCTCCTTCATTGACATGGCCCAGGAGGAAGACCCAACTTGTTAAATTTTAGATTCTAATTTGCTAGATTTTTTTTTTCCTTTTATCAACTGGACTACCAAATGAGTCATCAATGCTTCAAAGAAAAGAAAAGAAAAGAAAAGAAACGAAAAATTGATATAAAGTAATGCAAAAATATGTAATTTAGATTTTTAAGATGAAAATAAAAGAGAAGATAGATTTGAAAATAATAATGATGTCATAATACCCACTTATCCAATCTCTTCAAAAGTGAAAAGATTTAAAGAGAAAAAGTATTATTTAATAAATTTTTTAAATGTCAAATATACACTTTATATGCATGTATTAAAAAGTAGTATTATTGTATTAAAATGAATACAATTGTCTAATAATTTATATAATCTTTTTTTTACTTTTCTCTTGATTCAAAGAAAAATTTATAAAAAAGAGAGAAAATAAAACTGACCACAGGATTTACTTGCAACCTGAGTTATTCCCAAAGTCTAAAGAGATGCACCAAAAACTACTACTAGAAGTACCAATTGTGACACCAATGTATGCTTTTACTTATCTCTGCTTGCGGGGATAAGTAACCCTTTTCTAGGAACCTCCTGTATTGGGTTAACCTTTTAGGTTAAAGTTGTTAACAATGTTTAACAATGTTTTCGTGATTTAAACCCATGACTATTAAAATGAATATTCTGCTTGAAACTGATTTCAGTATAAATAAAATAAAACCTCAACAGAAAAATAAATCGCATCAAAGTCTAAGGTTAAAAATGACAGACACTTTAATATTTGGGACAAGGATTTGTTTCAGATCCTTTGGCACTGAACTCAAAACAACAAAATGCCAAACACTTGTAGATATAGTTGACACATAACATGAACGAAACAACCAAACCACATCTCAGCATCTAAGACAGGGAAATGTACTCAAAATTACCAAAACACATGCAGTATTAACACTACCAAAAACTGAGCAGTGATTAGACAAGGCTTCACTGCAACTCCAAAATTTGTCTATGCAGCAACTGATGGCTTGGAAGCTGCAGAAAGCTTGGATCTCCTCTTTGCCAAGCTCTCGCTACGTCGGTCACGCTGCTCCTTCAAGCGGGTGGCAAGGAGTTTCTGATACTCAGCAGCCTCTGCCTTGGCCTTAGCAATTCTCTTCTTCTTCTCTGCAATCTTAGCTCGCTTCCTCTGTAGAGTCAATGGTGTTACCAGTCGCTGAATCTTCGGAGCCTTACTGCACTTCTTCCCTGGCCCAACCATACAAATTAAATCATATACAACAATTTACAAAAGAAAATAATGAAATCTACACATCTGAATTGTTATTCAAGAAGAGGCCCAGTTATTGATATAATGCCAGCTGGAAACCACATGTCATTTACACCATGCTTGGATAAGTAGGAGAGGAGAACGTAATCCCTCCTTCATACTTGGATAGTTTTGCTTCGATAGCTGATGGGAGGAGGGGGAAGGGAAGATAGTATTTTGCTCGGGAAACATAGAGGAAAGAGAAGATGTTTTATTATGTGAATATAAAGGGTAAAACAGAAATTCACATTTTTTTTTCTAAAAAGGGCAAAATGAGTAATCACTAACTTACTAGTCCTTTCCTTCCATCTCCTCCCACTTTTGGAAGGAGAGCAAAATGAATTAAATAAGGATTATGAGACCCCTCCCCCTCCTTTCCTTTTCTTCTCTATTTGTAAACCAAGCATGAAATAAGCTCTCCTCCCTTCCCCTTTCCTTACAGCTCCCTCAATCTAAGCAGGGTGTTAGACAAGATTCATTCTTGCTTTGCTATCACCAAATGTAACTTTTGAAAGCTAGTGCATTGTTGTCAATTTAGGCATATAACTGCAGACAGACTTCTATCATTTTAAATCTTTTAAGCGGTATGCAAGCAATAATATATTTGCACTTAGTGAGGTAGGGGCATGCAAATCACTTGAGCTGCATGCTGAAAGTACTTTAAAACCAGCACAAAATGAGATTTCCCCTTTTCATTCCCCCTCAATTTTTCGTATCAAATAATAAAACGACATGAGGCAAGAAACTCTTACCGGATTTTGTAGTAAAAGTACGGCGGTATGTGTTGACATACTTCCGGACATCATCCTCCTTGGAGAGGTTGAAGAGCTTCCTGATCTTTGATGCCCTCTTTGGACCTCTCATTCTGGGTTTCTCCGTGTCAGTCAATCCAGGCAAATCATTCTCACCCTTCTTCACTATAACTAAGTTCAAAACAGAGAGGTCTTGGCTGACAATGCACCCACGGACAGACTTCCTTCTCCGCTCTCCTTTGCGCCTTCCATAACCACGGAAGCATGCAGTGCCTGCCCAAATAAACATGAAGCAAAATCATCTGCATATAGCAAAAGCTGCATTCTAATACAAGCTTAGCTGAAAGGAACTCAAACTAAACAAGGCTAGTGAGGCCAAATTTAAAGTGGATACAATCACCACAATAAAAATAAAAATAAAAACCATTCAAAATCAACTGCATATAGCAAAAGCTGCATTCTAATACAAGCTTGGCTAAAAGGAAAAACTAAACAAGCCTTGTGAGGACAAATTTAAAGTGGATTAAATCACCACAAGAAACGAAAACCATTCCATTTAATGCATTTGGAAGCAGATTCCAACATAAGAACAGAGTCATTATATATAAGCAAAATAAAGAATAAAGAAGCAGAATAAAGAAGAAGCAGAAGAAGAAGGCATTCCACAAATGGGATTACCAACTCAAATAATGGCAAACAATTGCAATAACATCATGTCTTTAATCACAAAGAAAGATCCTAGAAGTGAAACAACAGAATGCCCAAAAAGTAAGGTGGGGTTCAAATTCCACCTCAATGAAATTGTTCAGTTCATGTTTTTCACAACAAAATGCTCCCCAAGTCACCCACCTCTATGGAGTAAGAGACGAACACGACCGGGAGTTAGTACTCCCTGTTTCATGGGAAATCCTTGCTTGTCACAGCCACCCATGATTTTGAAAACATAACCCTTGAACTCCTGTCAAAGAAAGAACTATGTTTCAGCATGAATAGATTGCTCGTCATAACATTTTCAAGCAAATGGAAGAAGAGTGTCAATTGCATACCTCGCCTATATAATCACCACTGACCTCCTGTGAGATCCTCTTGTCAAAAAAGGCCCGGCTGTTAAAAAAATTTCAGTTTGAATCATTAGCTTGTAAGATAGTAAGTTCTATAAAATATAATAATTTTTAATATTTCTATGAAAATTGACTCTAGTATTAGATCAAATCTAATACAAAGATGTCATAACTTGTACTCATACAGCAGGCTGTAAGCCGGCAACTAGCAATAACAAATTTGAAAAATCAATTGAAACATGTGTACTTTAAAATGCTATCATCGCCAATTTATTAAAGATCAAGTATACACACAGGTATATTAATGTTTTAGAAGCACAAGGTGTGCACAACATATAAGGAAACAAAGAAGCATCTAGGCATTTGAATGGCAAAGCCCTTCACAAAATTTAAGAATCTAATTGACAAATTGTTCAAACTCTAGCGTATAAAATTCGAGGCTTTATAAATTTTAAGCAAAGAAAAAACTCAGCAACCAAGAACAAAGCACAATTGCCCAAATTGATGGCAAAACAATACAGTTATAAAACCCTCCAGAAACCAAACCTTTCAGCCACCAAGCAAAAACGTCAATAGACTCAATACCAATGTTACTTGGAATATGAACCGTTGTGGTACATGGAATAGAAATGGGAATGTAATCGTCACTTGTAATAGGGCGTGGTATGTTACTTTGGATTGTTTTGTCAAGATGAAAAATGTTTATTTGAAATGTGATATGATTTTTTATTATATTTGTAATAATATATATATAAACACACGAAAAATTCCAACGAATCCAAGCCATTAAAAAATAAAAATTTCAAAGGTATTATTTTCTTGTTTGTTTCTATAATTTTTTTTGGGGCTTTTAACATTTTAGATTGGAATGCTAAATCTTGCATTCCAAACGTGAATAATCCATGTTTTGGATTGTGCAATTCAATTTGCAATTCGCCAAGGGAGGAGCAAATTGTGGTAAATGTGGTCAAAACTCAATAGATTATATGTCACATTATTTTATCTAGCAACCAGAACACAATATACATTGGGACGCAAAACAGGTACAACAATATGATGTCGTGGCAAATGCTTCTTACCTTGGTCAAGAACAGGGGTCATGCAATCAATCATTTTGGCTCGATGTTAATTCAGCAGCCTTATAAAATCATTATAACCACATAGCAAACGCATGCTTAATTGTTATTTCAACTCCATCGAGTCCACTTGAAGTTCTTCTGACAGGGTCTTGAATTAGATTGGATAGCAAATAGGGAATCTAATAAACTTAGTTGTCAAAAAGACAGAATATATTATATAGTATAATATATGGACTCACGAGTCTCTGCGTACTTGAGCATTCAATCAAATATTAAATTGAATGGATAATTTGCTTTTACCAAAAAAAAGAAGGTAAAAACAAGGAATTTCTTGTCAGTAACCCTACAAGTCAATGTTTTCTCAACATGAAACATGAATACTCAAAATGTTCGTTCACTTTCCTTCCCACAGTTATCTCAGCAACCAAATGTTATTCCAAAAATTACAGATGGAGAGAGAATCTTACAGCTTCTGGTCGTCATCGATTTCAAGCTTTTTCTGGCACCCAGTAGTTGGATTCGCTATATTAAACTGTGAAACCAAAAAATAAAAATAAAAATAAGAAAATCGAAAACTCAACAAATCTGAGAACTGAAATTGGGACTTCAGAGATCAAAACCTTCATCTTCGATCAGCTCAGCTGACAAACGATGGACTCTGTAGACCAGTATATTAGGGTTTTTAAATGTAGCTCTATATATTGAGTCCCTTGGGCTGGGTTGTAAGATTGGTCCCCGACCCATTTTCACTAATGGGTCAGTTTGTTTGGGATTTGGGCTCCGCAACCCAACGCATATCTGAGTACTGTACAGTCTTTAAACTATTTTTGTGTTCAGATTTTTCCTTTTTTTTTTTTTTAATTATTTTTTTTTTTATGTTTTTGGTTTTCCTTGGATTTGGACTCCCAACCCAACGCCTATCTGTACAGTCTCACTATCCAATAGACTATTTTTTTTTTTTATTTTTTTCTAAAAAATATTAACTTTTTTCTTAAATCATTATAATTTAATTGTACTAAGTCGATGATTTTATAATCGAGTGACATAATTTGATATTTTCATAAGAAATGTTAAGGGTTCAATTCTTGTTAATGGCAAAGACAAAAGATTTAAGTCCCATTTATAGTATAAATACAAATGATATGCGTAAATAAGATAATTACGTGTCTATTTATAAAATTAAAATGTCAAGGGTTCAATTCTTGTTGGTGACAAAAACAAAGAATTTAAGCCCCATTTATGATATTAGTATGGTGGGTGTCATATCAGCCTTAATTTACTTATTAAATTGATATACTAAATATTCATTAACTCGAGTACAAAACATCAAAATAAATAAATAATTTTTGCACTGACAGAGCCTTTGTTAGTTATCAGCAAGGGTCAATATATGGTCCCAATTCCAAAGATAATATAGAAGGTTTGGTTTGGGCATTGGATCCAGGAGCGTCCACGTCCAACCACAAAACGTTTGGGCCCATTATGGGCCTGTTGTAGAATAAGCCCATAGTAGAATGTAAATAAAGTAGAAAACGGAGCTTCGCTTAACTGGGTCTCGTACCTTCACCGTTCATTCCCGTTAAAGTTTCTTCAACAGTCGGCTCGCCTGAAATTTCCTTTGAAGAAAATAGGAGAGAGAAAGAGAAGGAGAAAGAGGAGAGAGAGAGAGAGAGAGAGAGAGAGAGATGTGGGTGTTCTACCTGATCTCGCTGCCTCTGACGTTAGGCATGGTGATGTTCACGTTGAGGTACTTCGCGGGACCGGATGTGCCTCGTTACGTCCTCTTCACCGTCGGATACACCTGGTTCTGTTCTCTCTCTTTCATCATCCTCGTCCCGGCCGATATTTGGACGGTACAATTCTTGCCTCTCATTTTTTCGTTACTTTTTCTTTCTTCATATAATTTGCATATCTTATATTGATCACATACGTTTCGTTTCTTTTACTTGAATGAAAAGGCTAGGACAGCTTTTTCTATTTGATATGTTTCTTTATGGAATAGATTGGAGAATGGGATTTTGAGAAGCAGCAAGAATGTAAATTGTCACGATCTAGTTATAAAAATAATAATGATCTGGTCCATAATATGACGATGGAAAGTTGAAACCTCATGTTAAACAACTTATTGGATGCTATTGTCATGATGATCTTGAACTTGATTTTCTTTCGTCTTTCCAAAGTAATTATGGACTTTATCAGACTCTCATGAGTCATGCCGGTCTATACCTTTTTTCCCCTAAAATTTGTTGATAATTTATTGGTAACAATTTTGCATCACAATTTTCATCATCCTGGTCCATGAAGAAGTACGATTTTTACCTTGTTCTTCTATCAAATCTTGTAACGAATATCACCAAGAAGATGCCTTACCTGTGAACTTTAGCCCACTCACTCAAATTTCCTGTCCTTTGGGACTCCCATACATTCAAGGCAATCATTTAAATTAACAATCTAGTAAGAAGAATTTCAAAGTAAAACATGTCACCAAATTTTTGAAGTTCTGTGAAGTATTTGAAAACCATTAAAATAAGAACACGTTGGGGGGAGTCGTGGAGGGAGGCAGAGGTAGTTGAAATCCTTAAGAAAGCAACTTTTGAGCATTTTCCTTTTCTTTGTTCTCTTCCATATTTTCTATATCCAAACAAAGTTAAAACATGTAGAATGAGTAGAACTGAAATATATATATTAAAAACATAGTGCCTGTTTGGCCCAGCAGCTAGGCCACTAGATGCCAAATATACCCTCTAGCCGCTCTGCCAAATGGGGCAATAGACGCCAAAGGGGGCACAACCCATCTTTAGAAAAATAGCAAGAGTTACACATGACCACCCTGATTTCCATTCAGCTTTCTCAAAAAAATCACAAAAGAAACCACCGACTGTTGGCTTGAGTGATATTTCTTGGCACTTCCCGAGAGAGAGAGGTGTAGGGTTCAAGTCCCGGTTCAGTTGTAACATGGGTGCATGTGTATCACCTATCCAAAAGCAAAAAACCACAAAAGAAATTAGAAAATTGGGATATTTCCCTATAACTAAAAAATGTAAATTGTCTAAAATATGCTTCTTTAATTAATGAAGTGCTAACTATCTCCTCAAAAGTATGCTGATTTCTCTCTAACCAAACACTCCACGTTACACAAAAAAGGAGCTGCTCTCCGTGCATGCCCACGTCTCTTTGTTAGGCAAGTCACATACCAGCTAGCCATACCTCATAACCTCTTTAATTGTTCTAGACATAACCAAGGAAACCCAAAAAACAATACAAAGCATGGATCACTCATCTTTGGTAATTGGGCAATGAAAAAGCAGATAGTTGGTAGATTCATCCGGCTTCTGCATTCTTGCACATATAGTATCAATTAAGAAGAATATTTCCCTTTCTCCTCAAATTATCTAATGTAAGAATCACCTTCAAAGACACCATCCACACAAAAAAAGAGACCTTCAAGGGTACTTCATTCTTCTAAATGCCTTTCCACAGAAAATCAATCTCAGCATTCCCACATAATACCTCGCAATATGATCTAACACTAAACCCCCCATTTGGGCTGGCCTCCATTTGATTTGGTCCTCCCTATTTGCCATAATTCAACATCCATACGACAAAGCTAAAAAGGTCTCCACATAAACCAATTACCAATCTCCAAAAGCCTTTATGAAAATGGGGTTCCACACCACAACATGCTATGAGATGTAAAAATAGTTCGCCACTTTAGCATCTTTATCCGAAGCAATATGAAACAAGTTTAGGAATCTACATTTCATTGACGCGTCTCCATACCAAGTGTTATGCCAAAAACTAATCTGGGTGCCATTTCCAACCACAAACTTCATACGTGAAGCAAACTCCTCCCAATCCATCCTAATTTGTTTCCATAGGCTCATACATAAAAAGGGGGAAAAGGGGTTGTGACTTCTTTTGGCAGGTAATATGTGGGATGTGACTCATGATTCTGGACCATAGAGTTAGTGCTGAAGCATGAGAATGGTGACTTTCAAAATGAAGAGTCGAGAGTGCTCCTCCATTGGTTATGGAGATGATAACGTGTCTTTAAAATTCAAATATAAATACACATATTTACTTTTCAAAATATACACACATATACACATACACATGCATATATATATATATATATTAAGGTTATTTTTAAATGAGACAAAAGTAGCATGGCCTGGCAGTTGAGATACCAAAGAATGGCTCCATGCATGTAAAGATGGCATTTAAATTTTTAAGGAAACATTACATCACTCTTGGAAGCACACCACAATCCGTGCTCCCATGCTTGTAAAGATGACATTTAAATTTTTAAGGAAACATTACGTCACTCTTGGAATCACCCCCACAATCTGTGCTCCCAAACTTAGAATTGTCTCATTTTTGGAGTGAATCAGCTTCAAATTCATCTGATTTTGATACGAAGGCCAGTTTCCCTCTAGGGATGAATTTGGTATCTTAGGATAAGACTTTCGTAAAACTACTAATGAAAATGAGATCACAACAAAACTTTCGAGTTCTGCTAAAACTTATGCTTTCAGAGGGAAAGAAAGGAAAAACTGATGTGGCCCAGCTTATCAAGAGTCTCTGGAAGTCCAGTCCAATTTCAAGTCTACTAAGTAATAGCTAGTAAAGGATATCTTTATATTTTCAGCATTCCAAGAATTTCAGGGAGTTGATTAGATTCCTGAAATTATATTTGGGGTAATTTAGTAAGTTTTTCTTTGGAACTAAGTATTAAAGTCGTTGTATTCAGCTAAGACTTATTTAGACTTCTGATTGCACATCTTGGAACCTATCAGCATTTATATTGTTAGTTTTTGGTGTCTTGAAAATGACAAGTGCTGTAAATGAAATATTAGACTGTAAATCATTACTTTTTTTATGAGTAAAGATTCATTAAAGCGCCCAAGGGGTTGAACCTGCATACATAGAGGACAGCTTATACAAAAACTAGAGCCGCAAGTTCCCCAAAATTCCTCTACAAGAGAAGGACCGTTGGTTGACTGAAAAAACTTTTCTCTTTCTGGATTTCCTTCCTTAAAGAGCCTACTAAGGCTTCTTTTGATGTTTTACAGGAACTACTCTTCTTTAGTTATCCGTTTATCTTGTTTGTTATTGGTGTCTTGAATATGTAAAGGGTTGTAAATGAAAGATTAGACTGTAACTCAATTATTCTGAATGAAGACTTAACTATCCAAGAGGAGGACTTTTGGCAGACTGAAAAAACTTTTCTCTTTCTGTGATTCCTTCCTTAAAGAGCCTACTAAGGTCTTTTTCTGTTTTACAGGATTACTCTTCTTTTAGTTATCCACTCAGGTTTCTGGCTGCATCACTTGGATAAATGTCTTAAAAATTTAATTTATTTGATGGATTTAGCTGTATCCCTTCGTCCTTTTTGCAGACAATAATTGAGCACAATGGAGGAATCTCTTTTTTTTGGAGCTGGTCATATTGGAGCACATTTTTACTAACCTGGTATGCTGTTACTTGTTTATTCATCAGTCTGTAGTTTAAGATGAGCACTCTTCTGCTAAGACTGTCTAGTGGACCATGGTCATCTGCTAAGCAGATTTTTTAGTTGGATATTTGTAGTCATGGCATTTGGAGGACATACTTGTTTATATGTAATTTTTATGCCTTGCTTAGTAAGAACTTATTACAGGTGTTTAAAATCCTTGAACATGTTAGACATTTATTTTTCATTTCCATTTGTTACTGATCAATTTTATTTTTTGTTTTTTGGGTAAATTACATTGACCTTCCTCGAGATTTTTGACAATTACACTGACCAGTCTTGAGATTTCTAAAATTACATTGACTTCTTCTACTTTACCTGACAATATATAGATACATCTCTCCGGTCAATTTTTTTCTTACAAAATTGCTCATTTTATTTATTTATTTATTATTGCATTTTATTTTCAATTTTGACAAATTTTTTTTAAATTTTTTTATTTAAAAATAAATTTAAGATAAATAATTTATTTTATTTTTTATAAAAATAAATTTAAGGTTTTTATCAATATTTATTTGGAAGATGAAAAAAAATTGTTCAAATTTAAAAAATTGAAAAAAAAAAATGACAGGATTAGTTTTGTCATTTTGAAGAAAAAATTGACTAGAGGGGGGTATCTGTATATTGTCAGGTAAAGCAGGGGAGGTTAGTATAATTTATCCTTATTTTTTTCATTTCCATTTGTTCGCTAGGTCCATTGATCTTAAGATGTTTGTAAGCACTTAATAGGAAAATAAGTTTTCAAATGTTTGATGTGGACTTATTTGAAATGCTTTTAAATAATCTACAAGTCTGTTAGGATGCCTCGTCCACTCTAGCTCTTGTAACTAAAAGATCTTTAAATTGTCTCACTCTTTATACCAATATGCAATTATATTCGTGGTTCTGCCTGCAATTTTCGTCTTTGTCCATGCACAAGTTAGATTCTTCAATTTCCTCATGAGCTCTATTTTATTCTTATTATATATATATATATATATATATATATCTTTCCTGAAACGTGTTATTTAGGTCATTTTTCTTCCTGCTTATCTATCAGGAGACCTTGATCACGAGAAGAAGAAACTTTGTATATATAGATATCGCAAAGGGGAAAAGATAAATACCTATTTTGAGACAGATTTTTCTTCACGTTTTTCATAGGTCAAAAGTAGTTTTTTTTTTAATAATTATTTTTAAAATTTTTTATGACTTAATTTTGTAGCTGTGCAACTGCATATTCTTTAACCTTTATGTGCTTTACTTTCATAAGCTTTGGTTGCCTTCATGGTTAGGAAACTTATTTGTTAGCTTCATGGTTAAAGATGCACATATTCTCATAGATTTATATGAAACTATTTCTCTAAGCAGGGCTGTGGTGCCTATCATTCAGGGTTATGAAGATGCTGGGGACTTCACAGTTGCAGAAAGACTGAAGACTAGCGTGCATGTAAACTTAGTGTTCTACCTATGTGTCGGTTCAATTGCACTCTTTGGACTTATATTGCTGATTATTTTGCACAAAAACTGGTTTGTTCCTTACCCTGTTAAACCATTTGTTATCTTCTGTGGATCCAATATTTTCTTCTATAAATCCTGGATTGTTAATTTGAAGTCAAGGGGTGCTCACTGCTATATTGGTATATGTTTAGTCACACACAACTTTCTAGATTGCATAGTGTAGTGTAGGCATGCCATCTCTAAGGGAGGGGTGGGGACAGGGTCCAGTTCTACCATTTAAGCCAAATAATAATAATGGCATTAATTTGTTTCTAATACACCAAATTCTTATTTTCCAACCAATCTGTTCCTGTTAGAATTTTAATACCTTTATCATCTTTTACTTATTATAGAAAAAAAACTGTTACTACCTGCATTATCTTCTCTTGTCCAATATTATTTATTTTATTACTTGGTATGATATAACAGTATGTTTCAGTTTCAAAGTAAATACCTGGTAGTAATTTACTTACTGGTTGAATTATGTTTGTGTATGTTATATATGATAACTACATAATATTGCTCATTTTCCTTAATTTTTTTTTTACGCAATCTATATGTATAGCAACTGGTTTGTATTTAAAAACAGTTTTTTATTTGCATACATATTATGTTATCTTGGTCCAAGTCCTTTATAAATTGATGGTTACGGTAACATTCTGAAAGTGTGCTTCAACTGAACATTAATAGTTTGTCTCTAACCTCAGTTTCGCTATTTTAGTCATTCATTGACTTTCATTGTGTAGCCTCCCTGGCTGATTTTATTGGCCAATTTGATTTTGCTGCATTAAGAGAAAAAAGCATGTGTCGTTTTTTGCATTTCGTCACCTTAATTTCTGATATATTTCTGATCTTGTTCTAGGTTTCTTAGGTCATAGCTGAAGAAATTCAGTATTTGAGTGCTTTTAAACTTGTAGACAGCTGTTTGTTTTCTCGTCATCTGAAAATGATTTCATACAATCAATCAATCTGTTGCATAAGATTACTTGTATCTATCATCAGTCCATGTAGCCATGTATCTTGCTACTTAGTGTCTGCATGGTTGAATCATGTAATGTTGGAATATTACTACATAACTACTCTTTGGTTATTGAGGGAAAGAAAGTTTGAATGAGATTACTGCTTCTATTTTCCCACTGTCATCTATTTGAATTTTTTTTTTTTTTGGTAATTCTATTTGAAGATTATGTTTGCATTTTAACTAAAAAAGAAAGCCTTAGCAAAGTGAAACCAAGCCAAGCCCAGGCCAAGTATTCAATGGCTTTAATCTGTTGCATATGTTCACTTGTATCTATAATCAGTCCATGTCGCCATATATCTTGCTATTAGTTGTCTGCATGGCTGAGTCATGTAATGTTGGAATATTTCTACAGAACTACTCTTTGGTTACTAAGGGAAAGAAAGTTTGAATGAGATTACTCCTCCAATTTTCCCAGTGTCATCTTTTTGAAGATTATGTTTGCATTTTAACGAAAAGAGCAAGCCTTAGCAAAGTGAAACCAAGCCAAACCCAGGCCAACTATTCAATGGGTAAAGCAACACCATGGTTTTTATTATTTTATGAAGCCAATATTTTCAGTTTGTCATATTTTCTAGCACGCCACCTCATTTTGTGCCAAAGCTTTTGTACTGATTGGCCACTGAGTTTTGTAGTTTTTCTTTCTTCATCTCAGAGTATTTGTTGCAATCAAGTTTAGATGGTTTTAAAACAAGTATCATAAAAAATATTGTTTATGCAACTGTGGATTAGGTCCATGAATGATTAAACAAGTCCTCTCTAGTGTTTGGATTTTAGCTACTTCTGTTACTTATATTCAGGATATTCATACTAGTTGGTTTGCCAATTATGGATCATCTATGATGGGGACTATCTCTGTGGCTTTCATTCATGTTATCCATGAAATATGATACTTTGTTGGAGAATGATGTGGAGTGGTGGTGTTCAGCATTTCGAGAAAAGGTTTGCTGTTAGCGGGATGGAAACATTAATATCTATCCAAGGGAGGAGAGTTAACACTTTTTAAGAATACATTACCAAATTTGCCAACGTATTTTATGTCATTGTTTCCTCTTCCAGTTTTTGTGGAGAAGCAACTTTAGAAGTTACTGTGGGAATTTTTTGTGGGGTGGGATAGGGGATGGGAGTAAAATGCATTCAATGAATTGGGATAGGATTTGTAGACCTGTGAGTTTGGGGGGTCTTGTGATTAAAAAGTTAATGGTGTTTGATCGGGCTTTGTTAGGAAAGTGGTTGTAGAGGTTTTTTCAGGTGAGAGATTTGTTGCGGAGGAAGGTGGTGGTAAGTATGGTTGTGAATGGGGTGGGTGTGTGGAAGAATATAAGGAATGGTTGGGATGCCTTTGCTTGTCACATTGGATTTGTGGTAGGGACAGGGCCTAATATTCGGTTTTGGCATCATTCTTGATGTGGTTATGATTTTATTCGATTTTGTTTTCCGTATCTTTTCTTGATTGAGAGGGATTCTAATGCTTCAATTGCTGATTATTTTTCTATTTCTGATGTGGTTATGGCACCCTTCTCTTTGTTGGAATTTTCATGAATTGGGAGTTGGAGATGGTGGTTGATTTTCTAAATTTGCTTTCTGTCTTAATTTCGTGCTAGTGAGGAGCTATGAAGCACATACACTCTATTTTGGCTCACGTATCCGTATCGGACACATGTCAGACATTGACACTCTCGGGCACGTGTCGGATACGCAAAAAAAGTGTCCAATTTTATTTTTTTTCTTAATTTCGGACACATTTTGGATACATCATGGACACATTTTCTACTTTTTTTTATTCTTTTTTTTTTTTTGAATTTTTTCCTCCTTCCTCCTTTCCTCATTTTCTCCTTATTTCTTTTTCTGGTTTTATAAGTATACACACACACACACACACATATACATATATGTTCTTTATAATAGTTAGTAAATTTGTTTAAAACTTGAATTGTGGATGTTGATGATTAAATGAAGAAGTTTTTGAATTTTTATTTAATGGATTTATTATTCTAATATCTTAATAATATTTTTGTGATTTATGTGTTTTTATACTAATTTTAATTGAAATAGCATTATGTTTTTATTATATAGTCATATAAAAAATTAAATTTTTTTTATATATATTTAACGTGACCTTAACGTGTCCATGTTCTACTTTTTTGAGAAATGACGTGTTCACGTGTCCGTGTCGTATCCGTCTCCCTTGTTCGTGTCATATCCGTGCTTCTTAGGTGAGGAGGATTTTGCTTGTTGGAGGCCTTCTAATTTGGGATTATTTTCTGTAATCCTTTCAAGAAGGGATGGCGATCGTTTTCCTTATAAGAGAGTGTTTGGACGATCCAAGCCCCTTTAAAGGTGGTTTTTTTTTTTTTTTTTGGTGTGGGCCGTAGATTTAATCATTTAGGGGCCATTTTGATGATTGATAATTTGAAAGGGAGGGGTTTTAACATGGTTAATCGATGATTTATGTGTTACTCTCATGAGGAGACCGTTAGTCACTTATTGCTTCACTGCAAAGTGACAAGTGAGTTGTGGAATTTGCTCTTTAGTTTGTTTGGTGTTCAATGGGTTATACCAGCAACAGTCATGGATCTCTTGCTACATTGGCGCCGTTGTAAGAAGTTGTGTAGCTGCAGGCAGGGGTGGTTTACAGCTCCACTTTGACCCGTGCGGTGTCCGTAGAAAGAGCAGAATTGAAGGATTTTTTATGGGGTTAAGCAGCCTTTAGGCGTGCTTAAGAGCTGGCTTTTGAACAAGTTATATTTTTGGGTCGTACAAAGTCCCACTATTTCTTTAACTTCCTTAGTTGATTTTTTGAGTGCTTTGAGGTTTACCGCTTATGAAGGGTTTTAGTGTGTTGATTTTTTCTATTAGTTATGTACATATGGTTGGGTGCCCTTTTGATTGTTTTTTGCACAAATTATTATTTATGAGAAAAATATTTACTTTGAAGGAATTTTCATTTTTTCTGTTCAATTGATAAATTAATTAGGTTATTTCTTTCCTATGGCCTCCATATGGGCGTGGCTTTAAGATATTTTGGGCATGCTAGACATGTGAGGCATCTATGATCTTCCTTGAAAGGGATTGTAAACAATAATAATTTTTATTCATTCAGATTTATTGTGTCAGTGAGTCTGAATATATATATATATATATATATATATATATATATGAACGGTCAGTGAGTATGTGAATATGAGTTACATGTTTATTTGTTATACTATTTCATGCATTTTGAAAGGTTATGAATGAGAATGCTAAAGATTCAATCGGGTAATTTTTTTTTTCAATTTTTAATGTGCGTTACTCGTTTGGTCTCTCTTCCCATTAACATATTCTTCTGATAAGTTCACAATTATTGGAAGATTATTGAAGCAAGTAGTAACATAAACTTTATGTTTCTAAAAGCTATTTGGCATGGATGACGGCCATAATCTATCTTTGAAGACCTTCTTATCTCCCTTTTCTACCACCATCAGTGGATGATTTTTAAGTTATGCATCTTTGTTCCATTTGTTTCTTTTCAATTTAGGCCTTTTCCTTGTCTTTTCTCAAAGGGTTGATATTGTATTTGCAGGAGTGGTGGTGTTATTGGTTTAGCCATGGCTTGCTCAAATACTTTTGGACTCGTTACTGGTGCATTTCTTCTTGGTTTTGGTTTGAGTGAAATCCCAAAGGGCATTTGGAGAAATGCTGATTGGACCACTCGCCAAAAGGTTCTCTCTCATAAAGTGGCTAAAATGGCTGTCAAACTTGATGATGCTCATCAAGAACTTTCAAATGCTATTGTAGTAAGTGTTATCCCTCCTCTACAATTTTTTATTTTTATTTTCCCCGGAAGTTGGTATCATTAGGGCATGTTCAGAGTACACTTTTTAATCTCTATCTCTCTCCCCCCCCCTCCTCCCCCCCTCTCCCTTTTTTTTTAAAAATATAGTAGCCATGGGATAATGATTCCACTCCCTTGCCTTCCCTTTCCTTTCTAATAGGCAAAAGATTGCAATAAGAAGTGGCAACCCATGAACATGTGACACATACTCAGATTAAAAGAGAAAAGCATAAAAACAAAAAAATGATATATTAGTATCCCCAAATCACTAAAAAAAAAGAAAAGAAAAAGGAATGGCTTCCAAATAGCCAAAAATAAAGGGTGCAGGAACAAGTTCTTCAGCTCCAAAACCAAGGTTTCAAGAAAAACTTCTTCAGCTCCAAAACAAGGTTTCCACCCCTTCAAGCAAGCATCTATTGCACTCCCTGCAAATGCGTAATGAGGCAGTGCAGACCATACCTTTCTCACCCTTTGAGAAGCACAACCCCTGTGGGGCTCGAATCCATCCATCCAACTAACATCCATATGGGCAAGACTCACTGAACCCCAACCAAGGAGAGGATTGTCTATAACTCCCTCACCACCATAAAATGCACCAAAAGATGATTCACCATATCCTTTGCTTCCTCACATAGATGAGACTAATTTAAGATAAAATAACCTCTATGCACCAAATTATCTATGGTTAAAATTTCTCTAAAGCTGCCCAAAGAAAGCCTCCTTGGAAGAAATTTTAGTGGACTAAATAGCCTTCCAACTCCCTCAACCCTCTTTAGAATTAACCTCAAATCTTCCTCTACTTGTGTCCTTCCACCTTCTAAAATCTTCCTCTCCTTCAAATTGTCCATGATCCCCCTCTCTCTCAGCAGAAATCTTAACTGGTGTTGTAATCATGGTAACTAGCATTTATAATTAGCATTTTCACTTTAGTGTCAGTTAAAATGTCTGATTTCGTTTTTTTTTTTTGCAGTCTCTACCCTTTGTAATACCTTGAATATTGACAATATAAACAAAGTGCAATAGGGGGATCATCTTAATCAAGCCCAACTCTTTTAAAAGCTAGTTGACTTAATAAGAAAGTCAAGATACTCATTACGAGGTAGATACTCCATTCACATCCTCTATTTTTGCCCAGATCCCCTTCACAAATAACAAAAATCCAGCTCATATGGTGACGCCGTATCAATTGAGTGTATGTACAAATTTGATAGTTTTGGAAACCTAAAATAAAGACCATACTTTCCACGATGAACTAGAAGCCTTTTTGGTCCAAAGGAATGTCCACAATCATGAATAATAACAATGAAAAGAAAGTGCAATAGGGGATCACCTTACTCAAGTCCAGCTGCTTTAGAAGTCAGCAGAGATTTAGAGAGAAAATCAAGAAATTCATTGTGAAGTAGCAAATCCACCTCCTCTATTTTTGCCCAGATCTCTTCCACAAATAAGAAAAGACCAGCTCAAGTGGCGATGCCATGTCAATTCTGCAGATGTACAAATATGATAGGTTTTGAAGTCTCAACTAAAGGCCATGGGTCCAACGCCAATCATGAAGCCTTTTTGGTCAAAGTGTCCATGGTTGTGAATGTAGTCTTTATTCATGTTTAAATCAAGTTAGTTTGCTGTTGGACAAGTTGGTTTGTATTTTATTAGGTTTTAGGAATTAAGGTTATTTTGGTAAATCTAAGATTTGCTGGACATAGATTGTAGTAATGGTCAATATGTCATATTTTGGGCCAAAATTTGTTATTGGATCCTTCATACTTATAGTTTCAAAGTTTTCTATTTTAAAGTATGGGGCTAGTAGAATTAGGAATACAACAACATATATAAATTTATGTAGTCATTCAATTCAATTGAATTGGGTTTTTGATAATTGAAGATTGTGTTTGTGTGATGCAACTTAGACCCTAAAGGGTGAACGCCTAAGTGCTTCTATGTTAGATTCCTAATGATTCTTCTTCATCTTCTTCTTATTTCCTTTAGTTTTTTTAACTTCTGCTGACTTGCAGCCAGATCCTATTCATTCTTTTCTACTTTAAAATCCTACTTGGATAAGCCTAACCGTTCCCTCTGCTGAAGTTAAACCCTACAAAGTGAGAGACAATCGTTTGAGCTCCCCACAAGTGTCCCATTGTGAAGCCCCTGATTTGAAGCCTTCCATCACTAAAATGGAAAATGCTGCTGCATGCCCCTCGAACTTGAAAAGAACCCCTCTGAAGAGCCATTCACCAAGACTGAGAATCTAACCATTGAAATGCAAGACTGAACTCACTTCCTCTACTTAACCCAAAATCACGCCTTCTCCAGCAGACACAACAAGAATCTCAAAGGGGGGGAAGGGGGGGGGGAGTCAAAGGCATTGTGTCTCTGAAATGACACGCCCATCCCCTTTCTCAATCTCAATCTCAAAGCCATGATTATCCTATTGGTTATATATACTGCTTACCAATGTTACATGTAAAAAAATTCCCCTAGTACTTAAATGGTGCAGGCAACCGCCTCTTTGATTTTGGCGATGATAATGACAAGCATTTTTCCATTTCAGAAATGTCACACTGCCATTAACACAATTCATTCCAATTATGTAAGTTTATTCAGTATTCTAGCCTAGCTGGCCCTAACCCTGTCCTAGGGATAATTTCTAGTCCCAAGCTGGCATAATGAACAGATGTCTATTTGCATTGTCACGTTTGATATGGCCCTGTGGGTATTATACTTATAATTGGGCTCACATTTACTTGAATGTATATAATTTGAATTGCCACTTTATATGATTTTTTTTTTGATGAATTGTAATGGTTTATTGCATTAGGTTGCTCAAGCAACATCAAAGCAAATGTCCAAGCGTGATCCTTTGAGACCCTACATGAGTATTATCGACAATATGTTGCTTCAGATGGTAATTATTGTTCGTGTGCATGCATTTGGTGCTTTACATCTTACAATACATATACATGTATACACGTGTGTGTGTGTGTGCACACCAAACTCTTAAGGTTATATTCCTTTTTTTTTAAAAAAAAAAACACCAATACTTGCAATTTCTATATCCCATTTTCAGTTTAGCAAAGATCCCTCTTTCAAACCACAAGGTGGAAGATTGGGAGAAAATGATATGGATTATGACACTGATGAAAAATCAATGGCAACACTTAGGCGTCAACTTAAGAGAGCTCGAGAGGAGTACTACCGTTACAAAAGGTACACACTAACTGAAGTACTTTGGGGGTTGTATTCACCTAATCCTTCTGGGTTTTTAAGGCTCGACCCATGAGCTACACATGGGTTTTTTTCCTTCTTTTTTTTTTTTTTTCATGTTGATTCATGCTATTTATTTATTTAGTTTTTCTTTATTAGCAGTTGTGTCTTCCGAAAATTATTTTGCTTGCTATTGGTTGTTAATGTTTCAACTAGTATTTTAAAATTAAGGCTATTTTCTTTGTGGTCATTCATTTGCACCATCATTCTCGTGTGCAGCCTTTTCCTTGCTTTGCCTTTTTACAGCTCATGTCTGTAGTATTAGCTCAAGTCTCAAGATGATGCACAACATTTTAGCACCTGCTCATTTATCAGCTTTAAAAAGTTTGATTCAACAAATATATATATATATATATTTTGCATTTTTCTAGGAGATTATTTTTACTTTTATAAATATTTTTAAATCATCAGTAATACAATCCATAAAAGAAGGCCATTATGGTCAATGCATAATGGGAATTGGAACTCCTACAGGGGATTTGTTTTTATCACTAGTAAACCCCTTGAAAGTACCACCTATTATGAATAATATATGCTAACTAATATAAATAATAACGAGAAATGTAATTATAAGTCCATAATTAATAATTCATAAAAAGCAAAGAATTGTTGGTAAGACAGTTCTAATTCCTAAAATACTATAATTATATAGAAATATTATTCAATATTAATTTAGTTGATTAGTACATGATTCATGAAAGTACCACCAAAATGGCTGATCAAAAAATGAAAGTACCACCAAAATGAATGGCGTGCGGGTTCTTAATAATTCCCATCTTTGTCATTATCATCGTTATGAGCATAGTTGTCAAAACGTGTATCGTAAGCCATATTGTTTTTAAAAAAATGCATATAAAAAATACATTTATAAATATATATATATGCACGAATATATATAATGTTTAAATGATATAAATACATTTCAATTCACTTGTCATAAAAATTAATACATAAATTATTATTATTTATCCAACAATTGCAAGTCAAAGTGTTACCAAGTATAATTGTCTTATTTTTCAAATACATATATTTTTGATCGGTAAAAGTGAAATAAATATATAAAACAGGGCCTAAGAAAGGCACTCCACAAGAACAATAAAAGGGAGCGGCTACATCAATTAAAGCCTAAGATCCCTCAAAAAATCTATAAGCTTATGTAAATAATAGGGTATTCTTCCTTAATCTAAAAGAAAAAGGTTTTCAAAAAAATGTATTTAAACTGCCAAGGGGAAGCTTCCATCCCTTCAAAAACTCTTCTATTTCTTTTTTTCCATAAGCATCACAAAAGGCATATGGGCGTCATTTTCTAAACTACTCTCAACTCTTTTCTGAGCTTTTTGCATCTCCAACTCAAAAAGAGCTCTTTGACCTTAGCCGGCATCACCCAAGAGAACCCAAAAATACTAAGAAGAAATCTCCAAGTATCCCAAGCATAATTACAATGTAAAAGAAAGTGATCAACTATTTCTTCCTCCTCCTTGCATAAGGGGTATCAATTTGGAATATGAAAACCCCTCTTCTTCAAGTTGTCCATAGTTAAAATTGCACCCTAAGAAGCTTCCCAAGCAACAAAATGAGGCTTTTATAGGAACTCTAGACCTCCAAGGGAAAAAAATTATTTCTCCATTCCATTAATTTTCAATAAAAGGAACGGACTGTGAATCTACCGTCCCTCCATCGCTCCAAGACATCCCATCTCTATCTCCATCTAATAACTCCACCTTGCTCAATGAGGACATAAGCTCCTAATCAAAGAAACCCATCCTAAATTTTGGACTCCACACACTTCTATTCCCCACTCTATCAATATAATCCGCCATAAGACACTCCTTATCCACCGCAATATTGAATAGATTAGGGAAGCCATAAATCACACAAAACTTCCCTCTATCACCCTGCCCGATATCAAATCTCACACATGAACTGAAACATCTTTGGCCTTTCTTTATAGCTTTCCACACACCACAACCGTAAGTCCCGATGGCTTCCCCAGAATACCATCCCCCTCTCACACAACCATACTTACAGTGCACTACATTGTGCCGCAAAAAATTCTCCTCATTAGCAAATCTCCATATCCATTTACCAAGCAAAGCTTGATTAGATAGATTCAAATCCTTGATACCCAAACCTCTCTAAAAAATGGGGGCTTTAACTTTCTCCCATTTTACTAAATGCATATTCTTTCTATCTTCCCTACCTCCCCATAAAAAATTCCTTTAAATCTTTTCAAGCTTCTACGTAACTGAAGCAGGCATCAAAAAAAGAGACATAAAGCAAGTGGGAAGATTCTCCAGTGTGCTCCTAATAAGAGTGATCCTACCTCCTTTGGATAGGTGTTGACTTTTCCAACCTGTCAACCTCTTCTGAAAACGCTCAATCACTGCATCCCAAATCCCTACCAATCTCGAAGATACACCTAGTGGAAGCCCAAGGTACACAGTAGGAAACCTGCCCACCCGACATCCCCAAGCTACTGCCATAACTTCTACGTCCTCTACCTCACTCACCAGAATGATCCCTGTCTTTCTCGAATTAATCCTCAGCCCCGATACTGCCTCAAAGCAAATAAAAATACATCTCAGAGTCGACAATTGATCTTCTTCAGCATCACAATTGTCTTTCAAATATATTGTATCATGTTATATATATATATATATATATATATATATATATAGTGAATAAGATGTGTATAAAATGATAACAATAACATTTCAACCCACTTACAAAAAAACCAACTCAAATTCTATACAGTACAAGAATTAAGATTTATAAATACTGCGAATTTCAAACCAAAATCTAATAATCCAAGTTTCTAACATAGTTCATCAATATCAAAATATAAAGACAAAATCCAAATTATTCATTTTTATGACCCATCCCATTTTCATCTTAATATCCAAAATGGAATCGATATCATCATCATCATATGTCAACAAATTTTCACTTTCTTTTTCTTCTTCAACTTCTTGTATGGGCTCACTCCTTATCCTCATCTTCTCAAAGTACTTACTTTCCTTCATTCTTGTTTGAAGAAAGATCTCTAAATGCTATAAAGTGGTAATATTAAGCCAAAAACAAAAAAAAAAAAAAAACGTTTCCATATTTATAACAAAAAAAGAGGTAAAAACAATGTCGTTTAACCCCGATTGCACATATTGCATGTATCATGTGTATCGAAACGTATCGTGCGATACGGTTCAAAAAGATACAACTATAAGATGCATATCATTTTATGTTCGTATCGTAATGTATCATAAGATGCCTTATCCCGTATTGTAAAATACTAACAACTATGGTTATGAGCTTGTCAACCTTTTCCTTGACCAAATAATTAATTGAAACCTTCTGCCCCCACTATACTGCTAGTCTGCTAATGCCACTAGTCTTATATTGGTTGTTGCACATGATAACCATATTTGTAAGGCATTAGTAGAGTAAAATACCATATCTAAAACTCTTTTCCTTTGAAGGATGTGGAATTGTACTGCATTGTCAATTGTGGTGGTGGATACGGGATAGTAATGGGATTGGGGTTGGGGGTATTTCTCATAAGGTGGTGGATAGTAGTACTGTATCGATGCGGAGGTATGGGGGGTAATTAGTTGTGGGTAGTTTTAAGTTCCCACATGGTGTCCAATTCCAAGCTCTCCGAAACATTGCACTATACCATAATCATCATCGCCCCCATTAAAATCATTTAATGAGTGATTTGCTTGTCTCCTTGACCCACCCACATCAGGGTGATGGCATTGTGATGATGACGGGGGCAGCTGAGATGGAATCTCTCCAATTTTTTCATCATTTCAAAAACCATAAATTCCATGTTCCCCACAATAAGGCGAGGCATTTTTTTCTGACAAGTGTATATATATAAAAAAGGTGCCCGAAGGGGGGCGAACCCATATTTAGAAAAGACTTGGCTACAAAATTGCAGCCTTAAAGTCCCCCAAAAAATCAACCAAAGAACCTATATACAGTAGAAATACCTATTTGGCCCAAAAATATAAAAGGCCCAAAAAACTCTCTTTCAATGCATAAGGGGCTTTCTCAGTCCCTTCAAAAATTCTGCTATTTTTTGCCCTCTATAAGCTCCAAATCAAGCACGATAGGAGCCATTCTCCAAACTGCCCAAGCCTCCTTCCTCACCCTACCCCCTCCCCAACTCAAGAGTAGTTCTCAGTAAAGTTAGCATCACCCATAAGGGTCCAAAAGATAGAGAAAACAATGATCCACACAGTGCACTAGAAGATGATCAATAGTCTCCACATCCTCCTTATACAAACAACAATGACTGGCCAAATGAAAATCTCTCAGAGAAGATTATCAATATAGCTCCCCAATCTGCTGTCCAATATAGCAGGAACTATTGAATACCACATCAACCTCCAAGGGAATTGAACATTGCTCCCTCCTATTTGCTCCTTGCAGTAAGATCGAACCAAGAATAGCTTTGGACTACACAAAGTCCACCCAGAGTGTCCCCTCAACCCTGCACCACTAGTAATCTGCTTAGCACTCCCAATAGCGCACTACCTCCTCTACCTCCCAATTATGGAAACTTCTTCTAAAACTTGGATTCCACACCACCTCCCCACCCTAATAACAATCAGCAACTACAACCTCCCTATCAACTGCCAGTCTATATAGCTAAGGGAGTCTCTCCTTTAAAGTCACATCCCCACATCAAACATCACCCCAAAATCTCACTCTCAATCTTTCCCCAACCTCATAACTTATAGGTTTTTTGAAAATCAGTAAGCCCATTTTGAATCCCTTTCCAAAGACTGCTTCCCAAAGCCCCTATCACTAGTTCAAAGAACCACCTTCCTTCCTCACACCTATACTTTTTTACCGCAACTTCCTTCTAGAAAGCATGATCCTTTACCCAAACTTCCAAAGCCACTTACCTAGAAGCGCCTTGTTAAAACCCACATGTCCTTCACTCCCAAACCCCTCATCTGAACTGGATTATTCACCCCATCCCACTTAACTGAGTGCATTTTCTTCTCATCCTCCATGCCACCCCAAAAGAAATCCCTCGTTCTCTCTGCATCTTCTCCAACCTCCTCTCCCTCGAGCTAGGAATAGGAAACAAGGATGCGTAATATGTAGGAAATTTGGTTAAAGTACTCTTTATGGGAGTAATCCTTTCTCCCTTAGAGGGGTATTTACTCTTCCAGCCTGCAAGGCGCCTTTGAGATTTTTCTACCATTGGGTCCCATATTGCATGATAAAGACCCTACCTTACAACCCAAGTGACCATCCAACGGCTTCACATCTGTAACCAACCCAACCGGGATAATTTTGCTCTTGCTCAAATTCACCCGAAGACCATAAAGCACCTCAAAAGTATAGAATAATGCAACAAAGGCACCAACACCACCTCTCCTTTGCTTCCCAAAAAAGGATAGTATCATCAGCAAACAAGAGATGTGACACCTTGACATTGCTCCCATTCTCATCTATCAACCTATAGCTCTTCAACAAACCTCCAAATTCTGCTCAGCGCATCATACTGCTAAATGCCTTTATCACAATAACAAACAAAATTGGAGATAGGGGATCCCCCGTCAAAGACCCTTGGAAGGCTGAAAAAATCCAATAGGCTAACTATTAACCAAGACCAAATGAGATACTGAGGAAATGTGAGCCCAAATCCACTCCCTCCATCTCTCTCCAAACCCATCTTCCTCAGTCAAAAGCACAAGGAATTCCCAATTTACGTGGTAATAAGCCTTCTCGATATCTAAGTTGCAAATTAAGCCGACTCCTTCCTCTTCTTCCTATAGTCAATGCATTCATTTGCTATCAACACAGCATTCAAGATTTTCCTTCTCCCAACAAAGGCATTTTGACTACAAGAAACTACACTACCTTTCACTTCTTTCAATCTCCAAGAAAGGACTTTGGCCAATAGCTTCTATACACTACCCACCAAACTAATTGGCCTAAATTCCTGGATGTTTTCCACCCCCGCGTTCGGAATAAGAGCCATAAATGAAGCATTTAACTATTTAAGCTACTTTCAAAAGGACCATATCAGTAAAAATGATCAAAAACCACTAACACATCCTCACAATCCCCCAACAATGCTTGAAGGAGGTCATTGTGATTCCGTCGGTTCCCGGCGCTTTATCCTCATTACACGACTTTAGATCCCTCACAATCTCTTCTTCAAATGGCATTTCCAGACCAACAACCTCATCTCCATTTAGGCCAGCATGGTTCAAATTGTCCACCCTTGATCTCCATCTACAAGACTCACTGAACAAGTGATTGTAGAAATCCGAGACCCCTTTCCTCACCTCTTGGCTCTTGGTCCTAATTCAGACTTTGATCCTCAATCTTGATGGATGAAATTTTATTCTTGTTCACCGTGCCTATAAGTTTCAACTTAATATTGCACAATTTGGCATTGCCCCTTGGCCCTACAGTCACCACCTCCCTCCTGGGAATGATATCCATCAGCAGAACATTCAGTACGGCTTGGGCTTCCATCATTTCCTGTACTGCCACTAGGTGGACTCGAACCAGCATTGGTGCTTGACTCACTACCAGAAGGACTTACATTCTGAGTCTCTTGAGGACCACTTGCATTATCTTCATCATCATATTCTAAGTTCAACCAAGTAGAATAGTCCTGTCCATCTAACAGTGGTCCTTCCTTCTCTAGTCTCTTCTAGCCATGGAGCTAAGGCATAGTTTTCTGAAAAAGATGTAATTCAAGTTGATGGGTTTAATTCCATGGCTGGGAGGGGTGGACTGGATATAGATCTAACCTTAGGCATTATTTGCACAAAGTGGCTAGTCTTAGTCTTAGGCTTGAACCCGCATTCTCATGCCTGATAGTCTGAACATTAAGATACATTCGATGGTTGAAAAAATAATTGATTTGCTACTTTATTGCAGCGACATGCAATAAATGTAGAAATATTTGTTAGATGATCGTGCCTAGATCGGTGAGGGACTTGCTAGTGGCCCCACTGTGTGCGATGTGGTGGGAGAACAATCAACACAATTTTGAGGAGATGGAATTCGTAGTCTAAATATGAAAATTATTGGTAGTTTTTATTTTTGGACTTCAGGAAAATATCCTATTTCCTTGTATTCATTTATTATTTTTTTTTGGGTGAGTTGAGTTGTAAAGATTGATCTTCTTAGGCCCCTTACTTCTGATTGTACATGTTTGAGCTCCCTTTGGCTCTTGTTTATATATTTTATTACATATTACTTATCAAAAATACAAAAGAAAGAAATAGGTTCTGATATTAGGTAGTGTTATTGTCTCACATTTTCAATAGAAAATGCTATTTGATGGTGGACCAGTGACAGTTTTTCACTTCATTGCATCCTTGATGTAAACACTTCATTAATCATAAGATTAATATTATGGATGATGATAATATTGGAGTTTTCTTTTTGTTTTTGTTTTTTTTTTTTTTTCAGTGATAGTTTAATTAATCTTTATTATTATTATTTGAAATTGGCAGCGAATATATGAGTTTTGTCACCGAAGCCCTTGAGCTGGAAGACACTATAAAGAATTATGAGCACCAGCAGTGCCACTGGATGGTTCGCTCTTCATCTAAGCTCTCTCTCTCACACACACAAGCTTTACATATCCTCTGCTGCTAACATACCCATGACATAATTTAGGGATGCCTGAAACCTTTTTGACATATCTTCATTATGGGTGGGGTTATGAGTTCCATTGGACTTCTAGGAATTTTGGCCCTGCACAGTTCCTTTAATGTATTAATTTTTTATCACTTATTTCCTTGTGATCAGTATTAGTCTTGTCTTGTATTTGTCTTATGTGAAAATACTTTATTATCATCTTACTCTATAATTTTGTTGTTCCTGTACGTAATTATATTAGTTACAGTTATTCCTACATCATATTAACATCAGTATGGTGGAATTATTTTTACTTATAAAAAAAAAGTATGGTAAGAGTTATTTTATCAGCATTTCCTGATAGTTTACCTTTTTATGTTTATGGAGCTATTGATTTTTACCTTCTTGTTGATAACTTTTACTACTGCCAGTGGCAATGATAATGAAAAAAAGGACCTGTATTGCAGAAAAACCTGAATAGTCGACGTAAGGTTTTGTTGAGCTGAATTTAATATAAAATGCACTATGAGTGTTTGTCCGTGTTGTTGTGGCATCTTTTTCCTCTAATACTTAAAATGATCACTAAAAGACACAATAGGAGGCATGTATACACATGAAGCCCAAAAGGAACAAAGACCCTATCAACAACTTGTATTCCCTAACAAAGGTACAAAAGAATCTGGAAAGGAAAAAAAATCCCCTTTTTCAAGCCACAAAAACAAAGAGTTGAACATTTCATGTTTCAACTTGTGCACCAAAAGTTCCTTATTTGCAGAAGTTCTCCAATTCTGCTCCTGATAAAACACCACCAAAGACAAAGGCGTGCTGCTCTCTGTACCTGCCTAAGTCTCTTTTGGACCTTGTCTGCCCAAGTCTCCCACGCCTCACACACAGATTTTGTCATGATCAATGGACCCCAAACAGAGGAGCACAACAGACCAAAACTCCCTAGCACCGGAAAATGCACCAACAAATGATTGACTGTTTCCTCAGCTCCCTTATACATACAACACCAATTTGGGACTCCTCCTCACTACTACAGTCAATACTTTGTTTCAAGTTTTAGTTGTCTCTATTGTTAAAATTAACAGGTAGGAGCTGAATTTCATGTCCCTTTTCTCTTTCTCTTCTGATGCTGAAGTTCGCAGTTGAATCTGTTTCAGTGAATAAGTCCTATGTTAATCTTGGGGAGATCTTGGATCACTCTGGAGATTACTCAACATTACAAGCATGTCAGAATATATTGCCCGCCGCCTGCGACAGTGTAGTGCATAAATTATAATTGAGCTGAGACTAATCTCATCTGCAACACCTTCTAGTTTCTTTCTGATGAATATGTTATAGCTTTTATGTTTGTTTCTCTTGACTGTGGATATCCCCCCCCTCTTCCCTTTTTTTTTTCAAATTTTGCAGGAAATATATTTCAAGCTTCAGACCTGAACGAGCAGGAAAGATGGGATCCCTTTTTGATATGACTGGTAATCAGATTCTGAAGTAATTTGATATAGTGGCTTACAATTTTCTGATTAAAAAAAAAAGATTCTAAAAGAAATTTGATAAGATCAGATTTCTGAAGTTAGATGACATGTCTTTAAATTCTTTTTCTCTAGTGTTGGCCTCTTATTTAAGGGTTGAAACTTAGATGCATTTTTATGAAAAATAGTACAAACTAGATGCTAATCCCAGTTTGTAATTCCCACTATGTTCTTAGATTGGGATTTTAGTGATTGATACTATGAAAACTGGAGACAATATCTGCATTAAAAGAATGAATAAACGATGCTATCGATGATCATGTATGAAAGTGAATGAGTTTTGTTTGTCATAAAATTATGGAAATGATCCCATCCACACAACAAGATTGAATCACGTCAAGAGTTCCTTGAGAAACAAAATGTTATATATATAAGATGCTAGATCAAACATAAAGGAATAATTTTATTTCCTTTAGGTGCTCAAAGCATTTTAAATAAATATCTCAATTCTCAAGTGATTGGTAATTTCTTGCAGAGTTGGTCTGGCGGTGTCTACTAAGGAAGCAACTTCAGAAACTTTTGGCTATCATACTAGGTTGCATGTCAGTGGCAATTCTTCTGGCAGAGGCTACTATACTCCCTAGTGGAGTTGATTTATCTCTTTTCTCTATTCTTATAAACGCTGTTGGAAAGCAAGAGGTTCTTGTGCAGGTAAATTTTGTAACAATGTTTTATTAAAGTTTTTTTTGATCAGTAAAGTAGATACATATTAAAGGCACCCAAGGGGGGCGAGCCCTTAAATACCAAAAGGGGAAGGCTGAACTTAAAGCCTAAGATCCCCAAAAACTCTACAAAAGAATCTAGGTACAAGAGATTGTCTTCTCACTTCCAAAAAAAGAGAAGGCGCAAAAAAATGAGCTCTAAAACGAAAAATAGGCATCTCCATCCCTTCAAAAGTTCTGGAATTTCTTTCCCGCCAAAGGCTCCAAATCAAGCATAGAGGTGCCATCTTCCATACACTTCTCTTATCCTTGCTGATCTTGCTGCAGCTCCAGCTCATAAATAAGCCCTGTAGCTGGGATAACCCACTGATAGCCAAGGAGAGATGGAAGAAGGTTCCAAACATCCTTCGCGAAAGGGCAGCGAAGGAACAAGTGGTCTATTGTCTCCTACGCTGGACATTATCAAAAGTCAGACAAGCTCCCCCAGCCACCACCCAAGCAAAAAAGACACTTTTGAGGGCACCTTGGCTTTCCAAATTGTGGTAAAAAGACACAACAGTGAAATTGTTAAACTTATTTGCTGTCCATATCATAGAATCGTCTCTATCCATTCCAATTTTTACACTCCCCAATGTATCCAAAAATCTCTCCACCTCCCCCATCTCCCAATCAAAAAAATTCCTGCGGAATTGCGGGCTCCAAACTTACCTCCCCTCCCACAACTTCAACATAATCAACAACAAAGGCCTGCTTATCGCAAGCAAGACCATAAAGAATGGGGAAGCTGCTCTTTAATGGCACAACACCATACGAGACATCCTCCCAAAATCTGACAATTACACCCAGCCCCACATCAAAGCGAATGTACTGATTGAAGACCGCAGCTCTTTGTCTAATGGACTTCCATACTCTGCATCCAAAAGTTTCCACCACCTCCTCCGAATACCAGCCTCCCCCTTCACTTCCATACTTATAAGCAACTCTATCCCTCCACAAAGCATCCTCATTCGCAAATCTCTACAACCACTTACCTAGAAGAGCACAACTAAATAGCCTCATACTCTTGAACCCCAAACCCCTTTTGGCAAAAGGAAGTTTAGCTTTGTCCCACCTAACTAAATCCATTTTCTTCTTCCCCCTCCTGCCCTTCCCATAGAAAGTCTCGTTGAATTTTCTCCAATCTTTTCTCCACCGGCTCTGGCATAGGGAAATGGAAATTTAATATGTGGGGAGGTTAGCAAGAGTGCTCTTAATGAGAGTCTTAGTTACCCTCCCTTACAGAGGTATTGATGCTTCCACCCCACCAATCTTCTCTAAAATCTCTCCACAACCGCATCCCACACCGCCTTTGATTTTGCTCCCAGATACTTCGCAGGGAAGGATCCCACCAAGCAATCCATTCCCTCTGTCAACTCCTCAATGTTTCCTACTACTCCCTCTGGGTAAATCATGCTCCTGTTTAAATTAACCCTCGGACCTAAGACAACTTCGAAACAAATCAAGATGCATCTCAAGTAACGGAGCTGCCTCTCTTCCGTGTCACAAAGAATCGGAGAATCATCAGCGAACAACAAATGGGAAACAATCAGCCTCCCACCAATTATATTCTCCATCTCAAGGCCCCTTAACAGATTAGCACTAATTGCTCTATCCAACATCTTGCTGAAAGCCTCCATCACCGTGACAAACCAAAAAGGGGAGAGGGGACCCCCCTGTCTGAGCTCAGGGGAAGATTGAAAGAAACCTGCTAGGGAGTCATTAACAATCACCAAATACAATACTATCAAAATACAAGCCTCCACCTACCCTCTTCACCTCTCCCCAAATCCCAATTTCCTCGAGAGAAATATTAAGAAATTCCAATTGACATTGTCATATCCCTTTTCAATATCAAGTTTGCAAAAAATCCCTTTTCCTTCTTTCCTTACACTCATGCGCAATGAGGACCACATCTAAGTTTTGTCTTCCTCCCACAAAGGCATTCTGAGTCTTCGAAACAACTTTCCCCAATACTCTCATCAATCTCAAAGACAGAACTTCCGCCATTAGCTTATACATATTCCCCACTAAGCTAATTGGCCAAAAATCCTTGATGTTTTCCGCTCCTTCCTTCTTTGGAATTAAAGCAATAAATGAAGCATTCAAGCTTCTTCCAAAAGAAGCCCTCCCATGAAAGAATCTGAAGACCTCCAAAACATCCTCTCGAATAATGTTCCAAGTGTCTAAAAAAGGCCATAGTGAAACGGTCTGGAGCCTCGTCCCCATCACAAGATGTGAGAGTTTCCACAACCTCTTCCTCAACAAAAGGGAGTTCAAGGGCAGCTGCTTGCTCCCTCGACATGGAACTAAACTCCATATTATCTAGATTCGGCCACCAATGACATGATTCCCTGTAGAGGTTTTTTGTAAAAATCAGTAACTCCCTATCAAACCTCCTCCACTTCCGCCACCAGTCTGTCCCTGATCCTGATATTGCTGATGTTATTCCTCCTCCTATGGAAAGTTGATATTCTATGGAAAAATTTAGTATTTTTATATCTCACCTTCAGCCACAGGGCTCTTGACTTTTGTATCTGCAAAATTCTTCTACCTTTAACCAACTCCCCTTTCAGCCTCTCCCTCACCTCGCTCTCACCTTCCAACAGAGAAGAAGCCTGCTCCTTTAAATCCAACAACTGTATTTCATGCAATAACTGCCCTTTCTCTGACTGAATATTTCCAAATTCCTCTCGGATCTACTTTTTCAGGTTATTCTTTAAAAGCTTCAGTTTCCTAGCCATAATGAAGATGGGATCACCTTCAATCTTGTAACTATTCCACCAGGCAGCCACTAAATCATTGAAACCAGGAACCTGCAGCCACATATTTTCGAATCGGAAAGGGCTTTTGCACCATTCACTCTCCCACAATTCAGAAAAACAGGGTGGTGATCTGGTATGTGCTTAGGAAGACACAACTGACTAGAACTAGGGAAAGCTTCCTCCCAAGCAGCTGTGATGAGAAATCTATCAAGCTGGGACATTGCAGGCTTCTCTCTATCGCTGACCCTCGTAAAAAACCTCCCTCCATTGGCATATCAACCAGATTATTATTGTTAATAAACTCAAAGAAATCCGGCATTCCCCTCGAAAGCTGACCAACCCCTTTTTGCTCAGAAGGCAATCAAAGGGAATCGGACAATGTTGAAGTCACCCCCCACGCACCATAGAGCACTCCCCCCATTTGCTACTCCCTGTAACTCCTGCCACAATTGCTTCCTCTCTGAGTCCTGGTGAGGACCATAGACCCCAGTGAATGTCCACTGGGAACTGCCCTGATTCAGACTTAATACACAAGAGATAGTAAAATTCCCAACCCAGAAATCCAACAACCCCCACTTCCTTGTGTCCCACATGACTATAACACCACTTGCTGAACCTCTCACTGCCAAGCATCTCCATTCAATCTGCCTAATTCCCCACAAACTCTCCACAAATCGGTCAGTTACCTCTTCAACCTCAGTTTCCTACAAGCAAACAACACAAGGCTTCCATAGTGTTAGAAGCCCTTTCACGACTGATCTCTTCTTAAGGTCATTAAGACCCCTCACATTCCAAGAGACGATTCTCATCAGTCATTTAACACTGCATGATCAGATCCCCTTTCCCTGCTTGATCTGCACCTGCGGCCTGCCTGTCTCCCTTCATAATTGACAGTGCACTCCAGGTTTCTCATTTCTCTGCAAAGCTTCCTTGCTGATGCCTGAGCTGTGGTTTCCCTAATCCTCATGCTATCTGCCTTTTTCTCTATTTTATTATTTCTGACTATCTCCTCAAACAATCCCTGTACTGTCCTCATTCCCATGACATAAGACCCCCAAGCTCCTACTGATTTTTTAGCTACCTGAAACTTACCTTTGGTGGAAAACAAAATTTCTAGAAGTAAATATTTCAATTGTGGAGGACGTCAATTTAGGATTTGAAGTTTGATTGCAAGAAAGTACAGCTGCAATTACTCTAAGAAGATATAAATTGATCGAACTGACAAATTTCAACCCATATCATGACAGCATCATGTTAAATGCTATGATGGAGCCATTTCAAATTACTGTTTTTAATGACAGGAGAATTCTTAATTTCCTGTTGAATGTTCGGGCTGCCATAAATAACCCAGAAGGAATTAAAACTTTCCTAATGAACAACTCAGGGATGGAGCCAACACCATTGTTTTTTTCCTTTTATTTATTTATTGATAAGTAAAGTTATTCATTCAAAGATGCCCAAAAAAGAGGGCACTCTCATGTATAGAGCTAATACCATTGTTACTAAGTGAAAATTGATTTAATATTCCAAAGGTTGCTTAAGGAACTATGACCAATATCTCTTGGTTCTTTTCTATTGTGCTGAACTTAAAGCTGTGAAATCTTTTCAAAAGATGCTTTAGAGATTCACCTCCCAATCTTGAAGGTTTCTTGTGCAGCATTGTAATCACTATCATCACCTAGATTCACAGCCTTTACGCACCAATTGGAGTGAAAGATTATTAGGGGAAGAGAGGCCAAAGTTGTGTGGTTGTGCATCTGTGTGCTAGCATTCGTTTGGTTGAAATCTTATCTTATAGCCTTATTTTTCAGTGGTTGCAGGGATCATGTAGCAGAGTGCTTCTAGAGATGGTTGGTAGGATGGAAGGGGAAGTATCTTTCGAAGGGGGGGAGGTTGACTCTTATAAAGAGCTCGCTAGCTAATCTCCCCGGATGCTACATGTCTTTGTTCCCCATTCTAACTACGGTTGAGAGAAGGATAGAGAAGCTACAGTGGCACATTCTTTGGGGTGGTAAGGAGGATGAAAAAAAGTTACACCTGGTAAGGTGGATTGAGTAAAATCTCCAATTCAAGAGTCGGCTCTTTCAGAGCTGATGTCCTTTTCATAAGCGAAATCCATTGATTGTCGCCCTGGGATTGAGCAAAGCACTGCTTTCGTTTACACCTATTTTGGTTATAGCCTGGTTATTGTGTGCGATCGTTTAGTCCGGGAGGAGTGAACTACCAGATAGTCCAAGGCGACCTCGTCCTCGCGAAAGACTGAATCTTTTTTCAGTTTATTGGTTTTGTAATGAAGTGGGTATATACCAAACAGGAAGTACCCGAAGAATTAGGGGGAGGTTTGGGTGCAAAGAATTTGAGAATTTTCAACTAGGCATGGTTGGGTAAATGGTTATGGAAATTTGAGGTGGAGACTGGAGAGCCATTGCGCTTTGGAAGGACATAGTAATGATAAAGTACGGGTATCCAAAGGATGTTGGTTTCCGAAAGAGGTGTTGGGGTGTGGGGTTGCGGGCTATGGAAAAGTATCCAAAATGGGGTGGTTGATTTCAAGAAGGGTATTTGGTCTGTGATTGGGGAAGGTGGGAGGTTGAGGTTTTGGGTTGACATTTGGTATGGGAAGAGGGCGTTCAAGGAGAGGTTTCCATAGTTGTATTGGTTGGCAAGGAATAGATTTGGGGTAGTTGTTGATTATTTCTATTGGGAGGGGGGAATGTGGTGTGGAATCCATGCTTTAGAAGGAATTTCTGCAATTGGGAGTTGGGAGATGTGGGGGAATTGATGGATTCTTTGAGTAAATATAGATTGGTTATGGGAAGGGAGGACTCTTTGGAATGGATTGGTAATAGTCATGGGATATTCCATGGAAGTTGATTTGGCATTCGAGATTTCCTTCAAAGGTGGCGTTTTTTTGGTTGGGTAGCTGCTTGGAATGTTATCTTTAACTATGGATAACTTGCAAAGGAGAGGTTTTCATTTGTTTGGCCAATGTTGTTTATGCAAGGAAAAGATGGAAACTGTGGATCATCTTTTGGTGCATTGTGCAGTGACTAGAGATTGTCAGGATCTAGTTTTCTCTATTTTTGGGTTTTTGTGGATGATACCAACATGTCTAAATGAGCTTTTCTGCCAAGTTGGGGAGGGGTTTGAACTTTGAAGGAGATTTTGAAAGTTTAGAGGATGTTCCCGTTGTGCTTGATTTGGTGTATATGGACAGAGTGCATTATAGGATTTTGAGGGGGATGGAAAAACCCCTTTTTCTTTTGAAAGATACTTTTTTTTGTTTTAAGACTTTCATACTTTTGGGTAAAAAAGAATTACCTAATGTATGTAGGTTCTTTTGTAGAGTTTTTGGGTTCTTTGAGGCTTTAGTGTTGTGCCTCATCTTGTAATTATGGATTCACCCCCACTCAAGCGCCATTTATACATTACCTTTACTTACAAAAAGAGAAGATTAAACCTCATTTTGGGCTGCTTCCTTGGTTTTCTTGAAAATCTGGAGTTCTCATTCTGATTAGAGAACTGGAACGTGAAACCTGTACTGGATATGCTCTCAAAGTGGGCGATGGCAATAAAGTAAGGTTCAATTGGATTGGCAGTGTTGTAGATGGCCCCTCAAGAATAAATTAACTTTATTATTTTCTGGATTTGAGGATTAAAGATGGCTTTATTGCTCCTTACTGGCAGCAAAGAGTCTCTTCTTGTTCTTCCTGAATTTGTAAAATATCAATGTCACTAGAGGGAAGGAAAAACAATGATGGTTGGCTACCTAATTTAAATGGATATCATACTTTTCTCCACTATTCCCATATTGCAATACCAGTTGCAAAATTTTTCTGAAACATATTAAAATTGAAGTGATATATTTTGACTCTGACCACAATACTAATAGCTTGCAGTTTGTAAGGGCTGTAATATATTTATTTGAAAAATATCAAGCTTTCCATCAACTTTATGTGAATTGCATCTAACCTGAAATTTTCTTTTCTTGTGTTATCATGGATTGATTCTTCTTCTTCTTTTCCTTTTCTCTTATGTAGGTGGTTGCTTTCATTCCTCTGATGTATATGTGTATGTGCACATATTATTCCTTGTTCAAAATTGGAATGTTGACATTTTACTCACTGACACCAAGACAAACAAGTTCAGTCAGCTTACTTATGATATGCTCGTATGGTTTTTTTTCCAGATTTGTTTTAATACTGAAAGAAATTTATTTCATGTGTGTTTTCTGTGATGATGATGTTGGTAACAAATCTCTTTATCAGGATGGTTGCACGATATGCACCCCCAATTTCATACAACTTCCTCAATCTTATTAGTCTTGACGTGGATGGCAAGAAGACCATCTTTCAACAGGTCAGTCCTATATCATCTTTTAGTTGTCAGCATTCCTTGATATGCTGGTCATGCTTATTGCTAATCGTATGCTTTTGTCTAATACATGGGTCAGTATCCATTCATTGTCTACAAAATGCATTGACAATGTAGATATGTATATTGCTGTATATATGAACTCGAGGGTTGAAAATACCACCCTAGAGACAAACCTCTAACCAATTATATATTTCTAACCCCATATTATTGGATTTATATGGATAACATCATAACACAATCAAATATATAATATTTTGTGTTATAAGTGTGTATTTAAGTTTCTATATGGAACAGAACTTGAAGCATTTGGTGGCAAGGAAGCTTTTCCTTTGAAAGAGGTTAGAGGAGAGATGGAAGATTATACTTTTTCAATGTTTGGATGGACTAGAGTTATAATTTGTTTTTGCACTGACAATACAGCAGGACCCTTATCAATCCTGATATGAGGCAGGTTTGAAATTCCAGGCTGAGTTTAAGGTTGTGGATTTGTAGGAATTAGATTTGACGAGGCATGTCCTTGTCTGATCCATTGGAGAAATGGAAAGATCGAAAAAAAAATGTAGATTCTAATTAATAGAAGTGTCAAAGTCCGACCCTCACCTGTACTTATTGAAAAAAGGGAAACAAAAAAGAAAAGTAAAACCGACGAGAAAATCGCTCTGAAGTCATCGCAACGCAATCTCTCACTGTGGTGGTATTCAGAGAGCACCCTCTGTAATCTTTTATAACAGAAGTCAAGAAAAGAGCTATATCCCAAAGTTTTTTTTTTCCTAAATAACTCTTATCCTCAAAAATTCTAAAATTCCTCTCAATCCAAAAAACCTCAAAGCACGATTAGAAAAACAGAATGCTAAAGAATTTTTGTATTTTCTTCCTTACCAAAAACCTCCATAAGAAGTTTACAATAAAGAATGAATTTCCTGTTGGACAACCCAAGACAAAAATGCTAGAGGCTTTACTGCCAAACAAAAAAGTGTCTACCATAAAGGATAAGGCAAGGACAATGAATGATGAGATGGTTAGAGGTTTTACTAATTTCTTTGGCAATGAGAATGCATATCCAGGCTAAGTAGGTGACAAATCGTGAAGCCATACAGTAGGTGAGAATTTATTCTGAACATTAGAATCAATTTTTTTTTTTTTTGGGTCTAGGTTAAGGGGAGACTCCCGCCCCCCCCCCCCCGGCGGGAATCCTACGACCAGCCCAAGGCTACCCAATACCCCACCTGGGCCACCCCATTCCCCTCCTGGGTAGAATCTTTCCAATGTGGTCTTGTCTTTTCTCTCATTTCTTTAATATGATTGACAACCTAGAGTGTTAACAAATTTCTATGTTATGTGCAGAGAATGGGGAATATTGATGATGCTGTCCCGTTCTTTGGGAAAGGGTTCAATAAAATATATCCACTTATCATGGTTATATACACAATATTGATTGCAAGTAATTTTTTTGACCGGGTCATTAATTATTTCGGAAACTGGAAGATTTTTAAGTTGCAAACTGAAGCTGATGATAGAGATGGATTTGATCTGTCGGGATTAATGATTTTGCAGAAAGGTGAGTAAATTATGACATCATGTCTTTTGTTGCACGTAGCTTTTATTTGGCACCATACTTCTCTTTTTTGTGATCAGGAGCATCATAAAATTCTGGGTTCCACATGTTGCATACTTACGGGAGAATGAAAAAAAAAAATTGAAAACAACTCATTTAATTTTGTTTTCTTGTCAAAACCACAAAGCTTGTATACATTGTTGCTAAAGTATTTTAACAATATCTACCCCCCCCCCCCTTCACTTTTCTCAGAACGGTCTTGGCTTGAACAAGGACACAAAGTTGGTGAACTGGTTATTCCATTAGCAAGGAATTTCAACAACGCGAATATGGATCTTGAGACTGCCAGCAACAGCATGGTATGTGAATTCCTATTAATATTTGAAAGACCTTCCTTCTATAAAAAATTTAAACAAGAAGATAAGTTGTGTTGGTATTGGTTAAGGTTGTCATTGAAAAGAAAGCAACCACCAGTATGACAGAGGATGGAAAGAGAAGTTATTTAAAACTTTCAGAAGTGGAGACCGAACATGACACCAGCAGAGAAGCCATTGGCAGAAAGTATACAGCCATAAGGGCACAACAGAGCAAACAAGACACCAATTTAAATTCGACGGCCATGAGCAGAGCCCCTTCCACAGCCTCTCTATCTGATGCAGGTGCCTCAGCTGGACCATCTTCTGGTTTAGTATCAACCTGGGAATCAATGAAGGCAGGTATTAAAAATCTGAAGTCTAACATAGGGGCCAAGAAATTCCTTCCTTTACAGCAGGTTCAAGATACCACACACACCCGAGTTTCTTCATCTGAATCTCTTGATGAAATATTCCAGAGATTGAAACGGCCAACTGTAGACCATACAAATTATATTGTTGATGATGATGACCTTGATCATTCAATGGACATCAGGAATCATCCTACCCAATGATATCTCAGTCACCTGGGACTCGGTTGATCATAAATCTTGTGAGAATGGGGGAAGTGGTTGTAGATTTTGTTTCATTACAGAAAATAAGTATCTGCATTCTACGGAGATTTTGACAGATTTTCTCGCTCAGAATACCTGAAGCAGCAGCTGCGTATAAGCATAGTTAAACTATACAGTACAAAGATGGAGTATACAACAAAATATAGCTCACAATTCATTCGAATTGATATATAGATGCAGACCACTGTAAGCTTGTAACTTTCATTGTTACCCTTGAAGCACCAATTCTTCATGTAATTGACCGCAATTCAAATTAGTCATTCAATGAACACATTTTTATTTTTAATCT
This sequence comes from Nyssa sinensis, assembly GCA_008638375.1. Classification (NCBI taxonomy): domain Eukaryota; kingdom Viridiplantae; phylum Streptophyta; class Magnoliopsida; order Cornales; family Nyssaceae; genus Nyssa; species Nyssa sinensis. Next base: position 6,426,992 of record CM018039.1, on the reverse strand, counting down.
CTTGAAATTTGTTATCATATATATTTCTCCATGTTCTTGGGTCGATGTTACAGAAAGACATTGATGCATTGTTTGCACGATATCATGCATTGTGAGTTTTAAAACTCCGTATATTATCTGTTATTGTATCATCTATATTTACAACTGTTCAATATTATAACTCATCCATTAGAGTTTATAATTAAAGACAGATTTTGAAATCTTCCGTACAGAGGCTGCGGTTTATTCTGGGAAACAAATAAAAAAAACTGTAATACACAAACCTAGGGCTTGACTGCAAAAGTTAGTTTCCGAAAACATAATTGGTGTTTGATAACTGTTAAAACTGTTTTTGTGTTGAATTTGATCTCCAAAATGCACTTTGAGTTGCCTTTTTCTTAAACAGCATTTTTAAGAGAAGCTTTCAAAACACTCATTAAATGTCAATTCTCTTATAATTCATATTCATTAAAGTAATCATTTTTAATAATTAATAAATTTTTATAGGACTCAATTGATTTTATGATAAATAATTAATAATTTTATTATCAAATAATTATTATTTAAAAAACTTATTTATAATAATTATCAAAAAGTTAAAATAGTTATACATGGATTCGTTTGTATTTTATTTGTAGCATGTTTTAATATTTATATTTATTAATTCTATATAATTGGAGTCAAAAGATCTGTAAATAAAAAAAATTACAATTTTTTTTTAAAAAAGGATATACAAATTATTTTTGCATTCAACATGTAAGGAATATTTTTTAATTTTAAATTAGTGAAAGTATGATAAAATATAATAATTAATAGATTTTTTATTTCTATGTATAATTATTTCCATTTGGAGAGAAACAGCGGACAGAGAAAAAAATAAAACGGTACAATTTTTATCTTACATTATTAAATTTAAGATGACATCATTATATATTTGTCTGTAGCAAATGGACCGTATGGAACCTACAATATACGCATACAATACGGACTCGAGGTCCATACAAGGTGTGTGTGTGTGTGTGTGTGTGTATATATATATATATATATATATTATACATATATAGATATATATCCTGTTCCCGCCCAAATCACTAAACCAAGTTCATTCTCCCTCGGACCGGAAATGGATGCGGCCGGTCCCGGCAAAGATTTGGCGGGCTTTCTAATACGCCACCATTCCGACCAGCTTCGCTCCATCATTCTTTTCCCTGATCCTAGACTTCATTACCCTCTCCATGTCGAGTACGCCCATTATTCTTCTGTTCTCTATCTATATCTACATATATGTGCTTCCCTAATCTCCTCTAATGCTCTCTAAACGCTCCTCATGTCGAGTGAGCGCACAAACGCTTCTGTTATTGTCTTCTCTGTTTCCAATCTTTAAACTCTCCCTCTCTCTCTTTCTTTCAGTTTTGCAGAATTGATGGATGACAATCCACCCCTCGCTCACCTTCTTTTCTCTCAACCTACGGAGTACTTACAATTGTTCGACCAAGCAGCTAATTGGGCTCAGGTATTACATCTTTCTTGAAACTCTCTCTGTTTCTGTCTCTCTCCACACACACACACACATTTGTCTTTTTTCCCGTGTAATATATCAATAGTTTGTTCTTTAATCGATTTAAGTTGATTTTCCATGTTTGCGGGCATGTAGAAAATCATTTCGGCGGATTTCAAAGCTTGGGACAATGCGATTGTGAAGCAATTTGTGCACGTTCGGATAAATGTCAGCGGTTCTCCCCTCGAATGCCCAGGTTAGTTCGTTTTCATTATTTCAAACTTTTTTACTAGTACATTTTTATTGTTGTAATTGATGTGAATTTGCGTGTGCTCAGAAACTTTTCCAAGCATTGGACGCATAAGAGTGAAGCATCGCAACATCCTTCTCACCCTCAAAGGAACTGTAATCCGGTCTGGGGCGATCAAGATGATTGAAGGAGAAAGGGACTATCTGTGCCGAAAATGCAAGCACAGGTGGATGTTTTATGCAGTTTTGTTGCATTGTGATTTAGATCAGAATATATCTGAGACAAATTTATTTTCTAGATAAACTATCAATGGAGGTTCTTGAAATTATGGCTTTTATATCATGAAAGGTTGATTAAAAAAAAAGGTCAATAAAGGGTCCCTTAGACATGGCATTCAACAAATTCTGAATTTCACAAAATTTTGTGGAAATTTGAAATTTTTCAATTTATTAAAATATTATTTGAGAAATCTTACAAACATTGGCTTTGAAGTGGCTCATAGTTTTCCAAACATTACGCATGTTAGCGTGATCTGTACCTCCATTGTTGTGATGAAAAATTGAAAGTTAAGATTGATAATTATACATTATCTGAAACACTAGAGATACGCTTCAAATTTTGTATAAGTTGTTGGAATTCATCTTGAATGTTGCTTACAATCTAGTGGTTTTTTTAACTGTTGAAGGATGTAATGCGGAACATTTCATTGAGGGCGGCAATCTCATGTGGGCTCACCAGATATTGTGAAAGCTCCAAAAGGGGTTTGCATTACCCTAAGTATGGGTTTGCCATCCTAGATGTCCAACAAGAATTTGAAAATAAAGCCACAATCTTAAAATCAACATAAAAATTCAGATACCTATAAGATGGCTTAGTGCTAATAGGACCGATTCACTAAACCTGAACAAAAATCCCAACTTCACATTCTTTTTCAAACCATGGTCTGGTAATCTAAATTCATGCATCCGCTCTGTGATTTTGTAGTAACTTTTTTTTTTTTAATTTCATACTGTTTTTTCTTTTTCTGGTGTTATAGTTGAATCATGAATGTTAATACTTTGGGATATATTCAAAAATCTACATTTTTGTTTTACTGCAGGTATAATGTTCTATTCTAATGGATTTTGTGTAAGTTTCTTAACTGTATCATCTGTTGAGTTGGCAATGCTTGTGTGTAGGTTCACAGTTTATCCTGAGTTGGAAACTAGAAGTACCATACCGCCACCAGTCATCTTGCCCCTCTCAGGTTTACTCTTTACTTATATGTCAAATTTTCTCTGTAAATTTTTTCACAGTTTGAAGATAACACAAACAAACTTGATGCTGGGGAAGGAAGGTAAGGCTTCCTTCCAACACTAGACAAGGAGTGGGCTACCAGGTTTTTTTTAAGCTATAGTTTGAAGGATAAGAATTTCTCGAAAACTCCGGATCCTGAGAAGAGTTAAAGATGGTGCAACATGGAATCCTGTTGCCTTGAACATGCCGCTTTCTTTACTGAACAAGGGCATAAGCAAAGTCAAGGAATTTCCTTCTTACTAGTGGCTTAGAGTAAGCAAGCTAACAAAAGAGTGTTGGGTCCAGCTTGAGCCTAATTCCAAGGATTCAAAAGCTAAATGGAAACTGCTAGGGTCTTGAAATCACAGCTGCCAAAAACTTCCATAAAATGATAAACTTGATCTTATATATGGTTCTGTTTTGATTAGATTCTTTTGGCGTTTGATGACTGAATCCATTCTCCAATAACAGGGGTCTAAAATTTGTGAAGGCACCCACTTCCAGCTAATAGAAGACAGTATAATATGCCATGATTATCAGGAAATTAAAATCCAGGAAAGTACACAGGTGTTGGGCGTTGGAGCCATCCCTCGTTCAATTCCAATCATTCTGAAGGATGATCTCATTGACATTGTTAAAGCTGGAGGTACTGCATCCTGAAGTTCTTAATTTAATTTTTTACTGAATTTTGGTGCTATGTTATTCAATTATATCATCACAGGGATATTTGAAAAATTAACTCAGAACCTGTTCTTCATCTGCAACATAGCAATTATAATAGTTTGGGTGTATTAATCACAGGGATATTTGAAAAATGAACTCAGAACTTGTTCTTCACATGCAACACAACAATTATAATTGTTTGGGACACAAGCTCCTACCGTCTTTCATTGTTATTTGTACAATCAGATTGTAAGAAAGTGATTTAAGGTAGTGCATACAACTCTAGCCTACCAAAGGAAAAAGAAGAAGTGGAATTGTGGTCTGCTCACAAGTTTGTGTAGAGGATGCAGTGGAGTGAGAGGAGAGGTCAACCCGCAGGATTAATTTCTTCTGCAAACTCCTTTTCTGCAACTGAAGCATATCCTGTCAGGTCGCTGGGCAACTCAAGCCCAGCCATGTGGGCTAAATCAGCTAGCTACCCACAGCCACACTAAATTATATTTCTGGGATTGGGTTCGATGAAGGTGTGTTAGGTAATACTGGGCTTGTCTAGGAGAATGAAATGATTGAAAATTCCTCTTCAATTTTTCTACAGATGTTTGCTTTAGATTTCATGTAAACTTACACGAAAGGAATCCTAAAGATGTTTTGTTTTTTATCTTACAAAAATGTTATGAAATGGAAGAAACCCCTTGAGATTTTTCTGTAAAGATGTCACTTTGATGTTCAAGACAAAGATGCTTTCTCTCTCCAATTATTTGCAGCAGAGATTTGAAACAAATAAACATATCCTGTTTGCCTTTTGATCTACTTATGGTCCACCTGTTTTTGTTGTTCAAGTCAATTGATAAGTGATATAGAGTAATAGAGAAATGTTGGCGTTGCTGATCTAGGTTTAGAATTCTTATCTTGTATGCTAATCAACTAGGAACACAATGTAGTATAAATGATAGTATATTTCTTAGGAAGAAAAAGAAAACTGGTATTGCTACATATGAACCATTCAGCCCAAGTCTGTTCTGTGGATTTAGTTGTGTTTGACCAGCACAAGTGGCCTTAGGCAGTTTTGTATTTTCACAAGAGCCCCCCTAAATTTTAATGTTTATGCTTTCTTCCCCTCTAGGTGTAAGTTCTGGATCCGCCACTGCAAATGGCAGACCTTATAATTCCATTGTAGATAACAAAAACTCTTTGTGATCGATCTTAATAGCCTCCTCATTTCTATCTCTAAATCGAAAAGAAGGAATATTTCCAGGAAAATGGATAATGCCTAGAGTGGCCTTTTGAGAGGGCTCATGTCATTTGTTGGTAGTTATGACTTATGAATTTAGTAAATCCAGACTCCTTACATATGGTGGCTCCATCATACAGGCTAAATAACATAAGAATAATAAAGAAAAATGATATAGCAGGAAGTCGAGCAATTGAAGACATCTCTTCAATCCTACTCTTCCTGTAGAAAGGTATCTTGAGCTAGAAAAAAACGAATTGATTCAAAGAACGTGTATCGATGAAGACAAAAAAATTACAACTAAGTGGGTGGCAACTCAAATATATATGCAGGTTGTGTCCATACTCCATAGGGTCAGGCAGGTGAGATCTGAGTAAAGAAGTTACCCAAAAATTTGAGTGGCCAACAAATAGCATCTGACCTGGGGGAGAATGTCAAGAATTATTTGCATGCAAGAAAGATAATGGCAGTTAGATTTAAGACAGGCAGTAGAAAGGATTACCATGTCTACTCTAACAAGAGAGTCAATGTAACATCAAGACTGTAATTTTCTATCCAGTATCTATATATTACTATAGTGCCTTGGCACGGTTTTTGTTGTTTAATGCAGTTCTTAGAGAAATAGGGAAAAAGCTCACCATACATGTGAACTCCTCCATTATCAGATTAAATAACTTCAAACATTGCATCTAGTTGAGACACACTATCTTATTAAATGTTATTGATTTTTGTTCTTTCCGAACATGCTCTTCATATGTATATGTTTATTTTGTAAAATGTTATTTTCACTCTTATGCTGCGAATGCATATTTCTTTCCTTGGAGGGGTTTAATACTCTTTTTTAATTTATTTCCAGATGATGTAATTGTTACTGGTATTTTAACCGCGAAATGGTCTTCAGACTTAAAGGATGTTCGCTGTGACCTTCATCCCGTCTTAATTGCTAATCATGTGAGGTAATTGGAAAGGTTTCTCTTATTATGGTTTGAACATTAAATAATTTATTATTACTCCAGGGACAATTGTGGAAGTTTTGTAAGAGACATATAGAAGCTTTTTTTGTATTCTGCATTTGATTATTTGATGTGGATGATATAATGATGAAGTGAATATTAGGTAACTGTCAAGGAATAGTTCGATGTTTTCTCTTAATGATATGGAGTAATATCATGAACCAATTACAGCATATGTTTGAAAAAGAATACGGGAAAGAAAAAATGATGAAAAAGAAGAGACATACTCTCATAGGTAGGACCTAGTTTCGAGGTATACTAAAAAATTACACTACTCTTTGATGAGGAAATAGTTTTTTAGTTCCTTAAACTTCCATTTATTTCTAGGGATTTCTATGACCAGTTGAAAGGATTAAAGTGCACGTGCGCAACCAAAAAGTTGAATTTTCTTCAACGTCTAATTATTAATTTCAGTATTTGAATCACTAATGTTTTTATTGAACTTAAAACCAAGGCAATTCTTGGACATCATCTCCTCTAGGAAAAGAATGGGCGATGACAGACTACTTTCTTCATCAAGATTACCATCTAAACTATATTTTAAATTGAAGGCTATGCTATTTTCTTCATCATGGTTAATAAATACAGTTAAAATGACGCGTGTTTATGGTTTAAGAGAAAGAGAAGAGAAAGAACCTAAGACAAAATACTGGTCGTGTAGATTACTCAAGCTACACTTTACCAATCATTCATGGAGTGCAAAAAACCATAGAAAGAATTACAACATTGCCCTCACCATGATTAAGAAAAAGACAATATAGAAAAGAAGAACGCTAACACTCCCCATTAAGCTGGAGCATATAGACCAAATATGCTTAGCTTGGAACACAAACCCTTGAAGGTAGACTGAGCCATTGACTTGGTAAAAATGTCACCCAACTGATCTCTAGATTGAATATAAGGAGTGGTAATTTGCTTCTTCACAAGAAAATCTCGAAGAATTGACGATCTGCCTTGATGTGTTTGATTCCCTCATGCAGTATAAGATTACTAGCAATGAAGATAGAAACTTGGTTGTTACAATTCATCCAATAGGAGATGGCACATCAACACCAATATCACGAAACAAAAATCGTTCCCATAACATCTCGCACGCAATATGAGCTAGATCACGATTCTCAACCTCATTACTAGAATGAGCCACTACATTTTGTTTCTTACTACCCCAAGTATATACCTAGAAATAAAATGTCAATCACTATGATCTCCTGCCACATGTTTAATTTATCTCTTTGTATGGTTCAATCTTGATCTTTAACTCAGTTACGTATTTTTATTTTTGGCCTTATTTATTTATATTTGTTATAGTTGTTATATGTCACCACTATAGAACTAGTTGATTCTTAATTTTAGTATAATTGGATGAATGCATAAAGGTTCCCACAATCGAAAATATTCCAAGTAATACTTACTATTCATGTTCCGTAATTTTTCTTTTTTTTCTGAGAATTAATGTGTATATGTATTAAAGGTGCCCATTGGGGGTAAACGCAAAAGTATAGCCTCCTACCATCTTTACAAAGGTCTCAAGGACCCCAAAAAATCAACTATCTTTAAAGAATAATATGGGAGGTTGAGGCCCGTTTAGCATAACTCCTTTTTTTTTGATAATTTTATATATTATTAAAATTAATAATAATCTATTAATGACATCATGGTTCGATTCTTGTTGACCCGACGATTAAACCAATGACCCGATCATTGTTCTGGCTCACAGAACGGTTTGGGTTTCAAAACATTGCCAAATGGTAAGCTTTACTAGCAGCCTGCAGTATATGAGTGGAAGCCTCGTGTTCAAATTGCAAGGTCTTTGGACATAGTTCTGATAACTTTCCAAGTACAGTTAGAACTTAGGTCGTTAAGGTTCAACAAAACAATAAGGAACATAATCTTGATCAGATACAGAACACTCAATAGGATCAAATCCAACCACTGAGAGACGTCAAAGTGCCTGGGACTATTTTGAATTTGGCTAATCCTGAAAATCAGTGATTTTAGTTATGAGAAATATTAACCCTTCTCAAAAAGGGAAATGGTTGTAATTACCACAGTTCAACACGATGGGAAGAAAGGGGACATGGTTACTAGCCAATGTGAGATAGAACCAGCCACTTCCTCCAATAGTTTCAAGACTTTTGTTGAATTGGGTGATAGTGAGGTGATTCTTGGAACTCCTCTTAAGTCCTAGAAGCAACTCCAAAGTGAATGCTCAAACTCAAAAAGAATAGCTTAGAGGACAAAAAGAAGAATAAGAAGAAAGGGATGACAATGGGCAAGCTCAGGAGAGCAGGGGACCTCAGAACTCTATTTCTCTTAAATGATGTTTAAGCACTGTTAGAACATTACTAGATTGAATGATCCCTTTTAATGGAAAGAAATAAGATGTCTTATTAAGAATCATCATATATCTTTGATTTGTGTTGTTAAAACAAAAGTCATAAATGTAAATTTTCCTAATATTTTAAAAAATTTCTTTAGTAGTTGTGCTACCAGTCATAACACCCCAGCTAAGGGGTAGGGAGGATTTGGCTTAGTTGGGATCTGTACTGGATATTTCTATAATTTCCTATCCTAATCAGGGATATCTTTGCTATGTGGTTATTAAGGCTTGTCAAAGAGCTTTCTTTGCTTCTTTCATTTATGGTCACAATGACCAAATAAAAAGAAGAGAGTTGTCGTCTCCTTTAACACTATTAGAAAGCATGATGAGAGAAGAGGCAGATGTGGGATTCCTATTGAAGCTATCTATGATGCACGAATATTCTATTTTGGCTCACGTGTCCATGTCGGACACTTGTCGAATATCTACACTCTCCGATACTTCTTGGACACGTGTCGGACATGCAAAAAAGAAGTAGTTAGTAAATTTGTTTTGGGACTTCAATCATGGATGATAATTGAATGAAGAAGTTGTTGAATTTTTATTTAATGGATTTATTATTTTAATATCTTGATAATATTTTTTTTTGATTTGTGTGTTTTTATGTCAATTTTAATTGAAATAATATTAAGTTTTTTTTTTTTATATGATCATATAAATATAAATATAAATATATATATATATATATATTTAATGTGTCATTGACGTATTCGTATCCTATTTTTTTGAAAAATGTTGTGTCAACATGTCTTTGTCAAGTTGTATTCGTATCCCCATGTCCATGCTTTTTTTTTTGATAAGTAAGGAGTATATAATAGAAGCCCGAGGAGCGCAAAGGGGTAAAAACCCAAGAAGAATTACATAGGTCTTAAAGACCCCAAAAAGTCAACAAAAGAAGTAATATTTACAGGAAAAGTCTCTTTGGCCCAAAAAAATAATAAACGCAAAAAGACATCTTTAAGGTAGGGAGTAGGAAGCTCCCAATCCTCAAAGACGCGATTGTTTCTTTCTTTCCATAGGCACCATAAAAGGCAGATGGGGGATAGTCTCCAGATTCTCTTAATATCTTTAGAAAAGATGCATCCTTCCTATGCTAACAAAAGATCTTTGACGGAATCTAGCATGACCCATGTGACTCCAAAAACGGAAAGAACTAAGTTCTAGCAGCTCCAGGGGACGTGGCAGTGCATGAGAGCGTGATCCACTCTTTCTTCTTCATTCATACAAAAGTAGCATCTACTAGCCATCAGGAAACCTCTCTTCATCATGTTCTCCGCGGTTGAAATGGCCCTCCAAGAAGCTTCCCAAGCGAAGAAGGAGGCTTTGGGGGGGGCTTTTGAATGCCAAGTGAGCTTCCAAGGAAAGATAGAGCTCTCGGCAGGAAACAAACTCTTATAGAAAGAGCTCACAGAAAAGGAAGACTTATCCGGAACCCAAAGCCTCTTATCTTCTCGCCCTTCCACTGCTCGAAAGTTGTTGATGTGGCTAAGAAAAGAGTCCACCTCCTCAAGCTCCCAATCAAAGAAATCTCTTCTAAAAGAAGGAGTCCAAACAAGTGTATTCCCGGTGCTCACCACATACTCGCAAACCCACGCCTCCTTGTTTGTAGCCAAACTGTAAAGCCTGGGGAATTTCATCTTCAGTGGCGTAGCCCCACACCACACATCATCCCAAAATTTCACCCAGTCACCCTTTCCAATGACGAAGCTACATCTGTCCTTAAAAGGTCTCCATTCTCTTCGGATGTAACCCCATAGCCCACAACCCATCGGCCCATCAACGCTACCCAAACACCAGCCCCCATTCTCACTCTCATACTTAGACACAATAATCTCCTTCCATAGATCCTTGTCACTATCATCAAATTTCCATAACCATTTACCTAAGAGGGCTGTATTGAAGATTCTCAAATCCTTCACCCCCAAGCCCCCTAGAGACTGGGGTTTCTTGATTTTGTCCCACGCCACCAAGTGAATTTTCCTGCAATCGCCCTCATGGCCCCAAAGAAAGTCCCGTGTCCATGCTTCTTAGGAAGCTATGGTAGATTTTAATGAGTGCCTTTTTGACATTGAAGTAGAAGAGCTAAGAACTATTGGGGCTTGGTATACATGGGACAATAAGAGGCAAGGTTATGATTTATCCAAAGTAGATTGGATAGGGTCCTTGAAAATGATCAATGGAGTATGTTGTTTACTGAATTTGAAGCCCATTATGACTATCCAAGGCTGTTAAATCATTCCTCTGCAATCATTACTATTACCCCAGATGCTAGAAAGGAGAAAAAGCCTCTTAAATATTTAATTTTTGGATGAAGAACCCTTCATTTAAAAATTTAGTACAAGAAGTTTGGCAGGAGGAGGTTAATGGTAGTCGTAAGCTTACTCTATCAATTAAGCTCAGAAAGCTAAAGTCCAAACTGAAGGAGTTTAATCAGTCTCACTATGGGGACATTTCTAATAGTGGTATGGTACATTTTAGAGAGTAACTCCAAGAGGTACAAAGTAAACTCCAGTAGTATGTGGAGAATAGTGAGCTCAAAAAGGAGGAGAGACATCTGGTGCTTAACTATGTAGAATTAAGTGCAGTTGAGCAGAGCTTCTATAGGCAAAAGGCTTGCACCAAATGGTTACAATTGGGTGATTCAAACACTGCATTTTTTACAGAAAAGTTAATAGCAACGTTGGAAAGAATAAAATAATATCCCTTATTAATGCTTAGGGAGTTAGATTAGTCAACTATCTAGATGTGGTTGATGACGATGTGAGTTATTTCCAGAACTTCCTCAGCCCCTTGCCCAGGTATAGCAAAGAAACTAAAGGAAGTTATAAATCATGCTCCTTCAGATCAGTTGAGTCACGAACTTGCTAAACCAGTGGATGGAGATGAAATCAAGAAGGCCATGTTTTCTCTTAATGGGAATAAAGTCCCTAAACCTGATAGTTATAATGCAACATTTTTTCAAAGTAATTGGGACATAGTTGGTGAAGGAGTTGTGCAGCCTCTTCTGAGAAGGCTGGAGTTAAACAGTTCCTAGGGCCTAACTTAACAACCAGCCAACAAAATAGCTCCACAACCAAGCAGGAAGGTGAGAAAGAAAGTAAAGTTTAAGGAGAAACAAGGAGGAGAAAACAACCAAAAAATGGCTGGTAGAAATACTGCAGTAGCAGAATATTTATTACTTGAGGGTTCAAGTCCCCCGTAAGGAGCGAAGTGTGCACGTGATTTACCTATGAAAAAATAAATAAATGCAAAAAACTATCTTTAAAGGAAAAAAGGGCTGGTCATCCCCTTCAAAAAGTGCTTGTTTCTTTCTTTCTAAATACTCCACATAAGGTAAATAGGCACCATTCGCCACACTTGGCATCCCTCCGAATCCTGCACCTTGACCAAGCCATCAAGAGGTCCTTTACTGAAGTCATCATCACCCATGCATACCCAAAGATAGAAAACAACAAACACCAACAATCTCCGACCATCAAGCAATGAATGAAAATGTGGTTAACCGACTCCTCTTCCTCCTTACACAAGCAACACCTATTGGCCAGCTGGAAGCCCCTCTTTTACAAATTATCCATAGTCAAGATGGCCTTCCAAGAGGCCTCCCAAACATAAAAGCTGCTTTTGTAGGAGCTCCTGAATGCCAAATGAGTTTCCAAGGGAACTGCTAGTATTCCCTGCCCACGAGACTCCTATAGAAAGATTGAACAATGAATGCCTTCGAAGTCACCTTCCACACAAGTTCGTCCTTCCTATCCCCCTTAACGTAGAATCTCTCAATCAAAAAAATCCCTTTTAAATTTAGGGCTCCACACCAACTCACCCCCACCCTTTCAAAACACTCATAAACCCAAGCCTCTTTATTTCTGGCCAAAGCAAACAAATGAGGGAATTTAGCCGTCAGAGCCACATTCCCACACCAAGTAGCTTCCCAAAACTTCACCCCCATCCCTTTTCCTGCATCAAACCTCACAGGGTCCCAAAACTCCTTTAACCCTCCATAAATAGCTCTCCCCAACCCAAACCCCAAGACCCCTCCACCCTCCTTGAAAACCAACTCCCGTCCTCACACCCATATTTTGTAGCAATGACCTCCCTCCACAAAGCCCTCGCTTCCACCCCAAACCTCCAGAATCACGTGCCCAGAAGTACCTTTTACTAAATAATATGTTTTATAGTAAGATATGCTTACTTTTGATTCTATGGCATTCTTTACCTTTGCCTTAAGAAACTCTTTTGCATTTTATATTTCCCAATTCTTTGCTTGTAAAGCTTGAAGCGTATTTTTTGTGCTTTTGCAACCTAACACAAGCTCATACATGTAGAAGTAGTCATTTATTCTTAAATTCTTAATTATAAGCAGGTAGAAATGAGATGCCTTATTGTTCTCTTTACATGTTTCGTTTTTAGGAGAACTAATGAGCTAAAGGCAGATATAGATATCCCCGATGATGTTATTATGCAATTCAAGCAGTTCTGGTTGGATTATAAAGACACTCCATTAAAAGGTAAAGAAGTCATAATGAATTATATATTACATGTTAAAATATTATTTGCTCGAGCATCATTTAAGGTTCTTGTTTACTTATCTGCTGCTACTTTTCAAGTTTAGACTAAAATCATTTTAAAATTGCCCCAGGGAGAAATGCCATTCTGCGAGGTGTTTGCCCACAGGTTTTTGGACTCTTCACTGTAAAGCTTGCAGGTATTCAGTCACAATTCACATTCCACTGGGTTCTTCAGTTTTAGATTCAGATGTGTAGGTTTTCTGCTGATGTGACCAATTTGAAATGTTGTGTATTTTCTTTCTTTTAAGTTTATTAACAGTAATAACTTCAAACACCAAATAAATGCTTTCTCCCTTCAATCTAGTTGCCTTAACACTTATTGGAGGTGTGCAACATGTTGATGGTTCTGGGACTAAAGTTCGAGGAGAGTCTCATTTGCTTTTGGTTGGTGATCCAGGTAACTTTTAACTTTTCATTCACACACACAATAGCTAATATGGCCGATCTATATTTAGTGTGCTGCTCCTTACTTGGTCTTTACTCTCTTGAACTTGCTTAAAAATTCGTGAATTGTTTCCACTTTTGAACTGACTGAAATTTAGCTTGATTTTCAAATTGTTTTTATCAAGGTTAACACCTACTAGACTTTCATAAGTTTCTACAAATCACTTAAATTCTGGCATTGCTAAAGTTTAAGCTTAAACCACGTTTTAAATCCTTGCTTCGCCCTGTCATCAAGCATAATATTTTGTTGATTTGGTCTATTGATGATTGACCACACCTGGAGCGGCACCCAACAGCTGCTGTTTCACTGCTAAGTAACAATCCTATGCTAGTGCTGATATTTTCCCATATTTGCTATTGCATGTTTATACTAACTCAACTCACAATAAAATTTTTCAATATGCCCTCACAAATTGTCATGTGCTATAAAGTAATTATCTTAAATTCCTTCTTACATTTCAGTAGTTGGAATATCAATTCTTGATTTATACCTGTTGTTACATGGTTTTTTTAACATGCTGTTGGTTTTTTTTTATTATTATCACTAAGACTAAAAGTGTAATATGATAGCAATAGCTCATGTGCTAGGATTCTAGATGTGATATAAGGTGGGTTGAATTCGTAAAGCATTGAATTAAGATAGTGCAAGTAGTACTGCTTACATGATACAAATGTTATGCAAGATTGTTGTCCTCTTTTTTATTTCCGCACATGAATTGTGAATTTGATGATTGACTTGAGCATAGGCTGTTCTTTGTTTACAGCTTATCTAGATGAAAACAAGCAGATATACTACTAACAAACTACTCATTATGTGCCTGTCTTGTTTTCCATCCATATTTGACTTTACCTTTTAGGATTGTGGGGCTCTAGTAAATGCCAATCTAAATATCTTCTTTTATATAATTCTTCTGTATCCTGTTATGAAGATGGTCTAGGAGCTACATAAATCTTGAACTGCTAAGATGGTGCAAAAACTGATTAATGTTGCTATATAATTCTATCAGGTACTGGAAAGTCTCAGTTCTTGAAGTTTGCTGCTAAATTGAGCAAGAGATCAGTTATTACTACTGGGTTGGGAAGCACTAGTGCTGGATTGACGGTTACAGCAGTCAAGGATGGTGGTATGTTCTTTTTTTCCCTTCTGGCTAAATAATTATGTCTGAATTTGATCAAGTTAACAATAAAGACGTCTTTTTTACTTTTTTCTTCATATAAGTTCTTTGCCATCTTTTTATTCAATCATTTGTGACAATGTGTGGGCTTCATCCCATTTTCATCTTTTATTTCCACATCTAGATTTTAACACTATTAAGAACATTCATGCACACTATGAACGACGTGTACATTTGAAACCATTGTTACCTAAAGATGGATTGTTTTGGTACGTTTAGAATAAAGGTGCAAAAACTGCCACTTGTGTTGGAATGTGGTAGGTGGGGGTTTGGCTAATTTTAATCTCTTTGTTGGAATGTAATACCCTAGTTCAGAAGGCACGAATTTCCATTTTTAGATGCATGCCTTCAAGTTATTTGATTGTTTTACCCTGCTCTCCTTATTTTAGGAGCATTTGTCTAGTTCTATCTGGTTAGGTTTGTTTTTTCAAACTTCTCACTTGCTTTGTAATCTTTCTAGACTCTTTAAGTGAGGTCCATTATACATAAGATTTGTTACTGTTATCATTGAGTAACTAAAATATGTTGAGATACCTTCACATCTTTTTTCAAGATTGTTTCTTTGGTCATGGATTATTGAAATTGTTCTTCAAAACAAACTAACTTTAATAACAGTGTTCTTTTTGTTGGTAAGCTGATGTTTTATTACCTAAGGAGGGGGGTCACCCCCATACAAGAAGAAACCTACACAAGGAAACAGGAAACTAAACAAGCCAACAAGGCAGAAGCAATAAATCTTCGGCCAAAGAAGAATGGAACAGAAGATACCCAGCACCTTACTGGCTATCATTTAGTGCAGAAAATTCTGTTTGAGACGCCAATGCTTAAGCTTAGGAGCCAGTTATTGTTTGTGTTTGGGATGTTTCTCCAGGTAGAGGCAGTGTCTCTTATGGCTCTGAATACATCTGCCTTTATCTGCCCTAGGTCCTTCCTGAGATTTCTAAAGACTCCTGTTTCTTTCAAACCATATCGTGTAGACTGTTGCTGAGAGAGTTAGCAGAGCAATAGAGTGGGGAAGATTTTGATCCTTTGCTAAACCATTAGCCCAACTAGTGATTTGATCCCATAGTCGAGGGTAATTTCCTACCAAGAAGTTTTGCATTGCTTCCTTCCAAACTTGTGTTATTATTGCACACTCAAAAAACAAGTGGTCTCTAGTTTCACTGCAGTTATTGCAGAAAACACAATTATCATCAACATCCATCCCCCAGTTTTTAAACTTGCTGTTTGTGGACAGAATTTGCTTGAAGGTAAGCCACAGGATGAATGCCTGTCTTGGTTGGGCTCTTCTGAACCACACTGCATTGCTCCATTCCACCTTTGGTGGTGAATATTCCTTGGGCTGTTAAGCTCCATTGAGCTCTATCATCAGTTTCAGAAGACAGAGGGACCTTCTCCCTACCCATGTTGACAACTGTATTGATCATCACAGAGTTGTTTGAGGGCCATCTCCATTCATTGTGCCTAATGGTATAAGAAACCAGAGCTTCATCTGGACCATTCCTTATTCTCTTAAGATTTCCCCCATAGGCTTCTTTCAAGATGCCCAGAGGGTGCCACTGGTCATGCCATAGGTAAGTTCTTCTCCCATTGCCTATAATCATGCCGATAGCTCCTTTAGCCAGATGCCTCAGCTGTGTTATCTTCCTGAAAGACCAGCTGCAGTCTTGGGGTATTTTTTTTTTTTGATAAGTAAGGAGTATATATTACGAAACTCAAGAAGGGCAAAGGGTCAAAAACCCCAAAAGCTTTACATAGGATTTAGCGACCCCAAAAGCTCAACAAAAGAAAGGACATTTACAGGAAAAACCTCTTTGGCCCAAAAAAATAATAAACGCAAAAAAGACATCTTTAAGCTGGGGAGTAGGAAGCTTCCGATCTTCAAAGACGTGATTGTTTCTTTCTTTCCAGAGGCACCACAAGAGACAAATGGGGGCAAGCCTCCAAATTCTCTTAATATCTTTAGGAAGGTTGCACCCTTCCCATGCTAACAAAAGGTCTTTGACGGAGCCTGACATGACCCATGAGAAACCAAAAATGGTAAGAACAAGGTTCCAGCAGCTCTAGGGGACATGACAATGAATGAGCGTGTGATCCACGCTTTCCTCGTCGTTCTTACAAAAGTAGCATCTGCTAGCCCAAGGAAAACCTCTCTTCTTCATGTTATCCGCGGTAAGAATGGCCTTCCAAGAAGCTTCCCAAGCGAAGAAGGATGCTTTGGGAGGGGCTTTTGAATGCCACGTGAGTTTCCAAGGAAAGGGAGTGCTGTCAGAAGTTAGCAAACTCTTGTAAAAGGAGCTAACAGAGAAGGAAAACTTATCCGGCATCCAAATCCTCTTATCTTCTCTTCCTTCCGTAGCCCGGAAATGGTTGATGTGACTAAGAACTTCCGTAGCCCGGAAATGGTTGATGTGACTAAGAAATGCGACCACCTCCTCAAGCTCCCAGTCAAAGAAGTCTCTTCTAAAAGATGGAGTCCAAATACACGTGTTCCCAGTGCTCACCACATAATCACTGACCCTAGCCGATTTGTTGGTAGCCAGACTGTATAGCTTGGGGAATTTCATCTTCAGCAGCTCAGCCCCGCTCCAAACATCATCCCAAAATTTCACCCGGTCACCCTTTCCTATATCAAACCTGCATCTTTCCTTGAAAGGTCTCCATTCTCGTCTAATGTATCCCCAGAGGCCACAACCCATCGGCCCTTCAATGCTGCCCGAGCACCAGCCGCCAATATCACACCCGTACTTGGAGACAATGATCTCCTTCCAAAGCTCCTTATCAGCATCGCCAAACTTCCATAACCATTTTCTTAAGAGAGCTGCATTGAAAATTTTCAAGTCCTTCACCCCTAAACCTCCTAAAGACAGAGGCTTCTTGATCTTTTCCCACTCCACAAGGTGAATTTTCCTGCAATCTCCCTCGTGACCCCAAAGAAAGTCCCTTTGAATCTTCTCCAATCTTCTGCTCACTGTCTTCGGAATCGAAAAGAGAGACATGAAATAGGTGAGGAGATTGTCCAACGAGCTTTTAATAAGAGTGACCCGGCCTCCTTTAGAAAGGAGTTGGCCTTTCTAGCCTGAAAGCTTGTTATGAAACCTCTCAACAACAGAATCCCAAACCCCAATGGATCTCGCATTAGCTCCCAGCGGAAGACCTAAGTAAGTTGAGGGGAGGCATCCCACTTTACAGCCCAAAGAGCTTGCCAAAAGATCCAGCCCCTGAATCATCCCAACCGGATGAATGCTACTTTTAGCAAGATTGATCCTTAGACCTGACACAGCTTCAAAACACACGAGAATGCAACGGATAAAGCAAAGCTGGCGCACTTTGGGGTCACAAAAGATGGTGGTATTGTCAGCGAAAAAGAGGTGGGAGACCACAGCGCAACCATCCCGCCTTCCCCCCCCCCTTGAAAACCTCTGATGAGGCCAACCTCCTCAGCCCGGCACATGAAGCTGCTCAGAGCTTCCATAGCAATCATGAAAAGAAAAGGGGATAGAGGATCCCCATGTCTCAAACCTCTAGATGATCGGAAGAAGCCTGCTGGGGATCCGTTGACGAGGACCGAGAAAGAAACAGTGGAGATGCACGACTTGATCCACTTCCTCCACGTTATCCCGAAACCCATCTTTGCCAACATACCCAACAAAAAGCTCCAGTTGACATGGTCAAAAGCCTTCTCAATATCCAGCTTGCAAATCAGTCCCTTCATTTTCTACTTAATCCTTGAATCAATGCATTCAATAGCAATGAGAGCCGCGTCCAGGATTTGTCTACCGTCCACAAAAGCATTTTGGCTAGGAGAAATGATACTTCCCATAACCTTCTTTAATCTTAAGGAAAGAACTTTAGCGATCAACTTATAAACACTGCTTACCAGGCTTATGGGCCGAAAGTCCTTAATGCTAGCCGCTCCCTCTTTTTTAGGGATGATGGCAATAAAAGAAGCATTGAGGCTTCGTTCAAAACCCCCCTCCCTATGGAAGCTTCCAAACACCGCCATCACATCCGCTTTCAACACTGCCCAGCATTTTTTAAAAAAGGCCATAGTGAACCCGTCCGAGCCTGGAGCCTTATCTCCATTGCATGCCTCTAAGGCTCTCTCCACTTCATCCTCCAGGAAGGGGGACTCCAGATTAGAGGCTTCTTCCCTGTTCAGGTTTTCCAAGCAAATATCCATAGCCGAGGTTATCCTTCCACTCTCCACCCTCTCGCCTGGGCTCCGCACAACATTAAAGTCCCCCCCCAACGCACCAGTGGATTTGCCAAGAGGGGAGAACACCCTGCAGCTCTTCCCAGAAAATACCTCTAGCTCCATCGACCACTGGCCCATACATGCCACAAAAGCCCCACTCCAGAGAATTGGAAGTCATTCTAAACTTGCATGAGATAGAAAAATCACCCACTTTTTGCTCTATGCTGGAAACTAATCTGGTATCCCAAGCTACCAAAATGCCTCCTGCAGAGCCCTAAGCATTCAAAGCAGCCCACTTGATCCATCTAGAACCCCATATGGATCTAACAAAAATCCTCGTGATGCTTTCCACTTTGGTTTCCTAAAGACTGATCACAGCTAGCTTCCATTCTTTCAATAACCCTTTGATTATTGCGCGCTTGTCTGAGTTGTTTAATCCCTTCACATTTCAAGACAAAATTTTTATGTTCATAGGACAAGGGAAGGTTAGAGCCTGTCGAAGCCTTCTACTAAGGCCACCGCCAATTTGCTGCCCCCATAATTGACCGAACAGGACAATTCTTTCATAACTCTTTTCAGTCTCTTGGCTGATTTGTTCTCCCTATCTTTCTTAGAGGCATTACTAGAGCAAGGTCGAGCATTGCACATTACTATGTCTCTGAATAACTCCATCAACCGATCCTCAAAACCAACGCAAGGAACCCCTAGCAACTTGCTGACCTTTCCTAATTTCCTAAGAACCCACCCGTCTGATAAACTCTGTTGATGGTGGAAAAGTTCAGATGAAAATTCCTCATTATTCTGTGACATTCCAATCCGATACCCCTCGGGAAGCACAACTGCCAGCGGGTTAACATCAGTCGCATCTTCTGCTGTGATGCATCTATTCCTGATATAGATACTGTGAATTCATTTTACCCACAGAGAGTCTTTAAGGGAGAACAGAGCCCACAGGTGCTTGAGCATAAGAGCTCTATTCCATTCAACAGAATTTTTGATACCCAACCCCCCTCATCCTTTGGAAGGCAAACTGATTCCCAACTGAATTTTGCAGCCCCTCCTCTCTGGCCTAGACCTTTCCACAGGAAATCTCTAAGGATTTTGTCAACCCCCTTTACTACTGCTTTAGGGAGGATGAAATTAGAGGCTTAGAGCACCAGTAGACTTGCAAATTTAATAACAGTGTTGTCCTACTTTAGTAGTGTTCATAACTCGAAATAATGAAATAACTATTTTTGATTTGACTTCATCATGAGGGACTCTGTTAATAGAATGAGCTTTTAACAGGAAAAATATTGCTTTGTTGCCACAAAACTCAGGAGACAGCCTTGCTTGGTGGCAACATTACCAACACAGTAGAGTATGGAAATGTTTTCAGAAGTATGTATACATGGAAAGAAGTGATGTGGAGCATTCTTGCAACGATGCAGTTCATGTCTAATAAATTTGCATTACTAAAAGTAGAGTGTCAATATTGCATTACTGAATATTAAACAGCCTATGATTGCAGAATATAGTTCTTAAAATTGTGTTTTTTCTATATTTGGTTATATCGATTGAATAGGCTTGAAAGTGTATCTAGAGTAAAACCTGCATACTGAGTAGACTTAGTTAAAATTTTACCTTTATGATTAATCTGTTGTGTAGTGGAATATGTTACATGATGTGATCAAATTATCTTGTGATGATAAATATGTTATTTGTATTTGATATAGATGAACTAGGTTCCAGCGAGGAAAGACTGAATGTTACCTCATCTTCTTCTTTCTAGTTTTCATCCTTCCTGTTTCTCCTTTTTTGCTTCACTTACTAAAATTCAAGATCCATTTCAGCTTGGTACCAGAACCAATCTGGATTGAGAAATCTCATTAGCATGCTGTAGGGAGGATCACTGTCAACCCGGCCATCTACTACTGTCAGCCTTACGGTCATATGGATGCTGATGTCAGTATATGTATGGACTTCAGAGGCTAATGACCTCTGTAATTTGATTGGCCCCATTTTGTCGTCTTCCATAATCTTTTGATCACATTTGGTTGAAGCTTATAATTTTTTGGTTCACTGGCATTATGGAGTAGTTTTTTTTTTTAATTTTGCTCTCCCAATCTAATCGTTGGCTTACATGAAGAGAGTTTTGGTTGAGATTTCAAATGGACTCAAAAGTGGTTTTGGGGGGTCGTAGCTTAGATTTAGAATTGTTTGTGGTTGACAGTCACATTAAATTAAAAATAAATAAATGAAGGTTTTCCTCTCTCTCTCTCTCTCTCTCTCTCTCTCTCTTTGTGCGCATGCGTGTGTGATGAACTAATGTGCTTGATGCTGGAATAAATTCGTTTCCTTGATGGAGCCATGGAGAACATGATTTGATTGAACCATTGTAGTGTGCAGTGGTTGGCCATCTCGTCTAGTGTGTGCTAATAAGCTAGGTTGGCTATGTTGCCTAGTGAGTGCTAATAAGCCAGTAAAGGCAACTATTGAGGTCTAAAATCTGTGTGTGTGTGTGTCACACACACTGATCTGTCGTGTAAATCAATCAAATTACCAAACTAAACTACTAGTATAGTAGAGAAGTAAGGGTCGAACCCACAGAGACTGTTAATTGTTTAAAAACTAAAGTTGAGATTAATTTTAATTGAAAGTCACAAAGATTGATTGTTGTTGATTTTTTCCTAAAATTAAATGAGAACTATACTTAAAGCAAATATTTAACTGAATTAACGAGGAATCAAATTAAAAGAGAATTCCTAGGGTGTTGAATCCACCACTAATCTTGTAACTAGCTTCAATTGTATTAATTCTTGGGTCATTCAATTTGGATGTAAAAGACGTATTTTGGCTACAAGCCTCAATACAATCATCAAGAAAATCACGCACCAAAACCCTAAGCACGAATCATCTTTGGTCAATACAAATTGTCTACGCTAATTCTAAGGTCATAGTCACAATTTGTTTTCCCTGAGTTATGACTCGTCCTACGGTTTTGATGTATGTACACATATTACTATTGTATAACCACATAAACAAAATCACAGAAATTGATTATATGCAATTGAATAATACGATCAATGCTTTAATAAAATCTCAACGTTATACAATCAACATCCAAAATTAATTAACCCAAAAATAAAATACAAAGAAGTAATGTTACTTGACTAGGGTTTCATCTAAACCCTAGGAATGGGAGAACTTAGCCCATGATAGTGGAAGAGGAGACCACCATAGCCATGGAGTTCTTCATCTTCTTCTTTAGAGTTGTCTCCTTCTTTCTTCTCTTCCTCTCTAGATCTCCAAGACGGCCTCCTCTCTTTTCCAAAACCCTAGGTTATAATATTATTCCCCTTTTTCCAAAAATAGCCTTACAAAATAATAATTTAGGAGAATAACATAAAATCCCGTAATTAGACATTAGGGGCCCAAAAAGGGAGTCTAAAGTGTTCCAAAATAGAGCCTATAATGCTAAAATGGGCCCTAGTCCACCTATATATGGATCAAGCCTCTCTTCTAACCCAAAATCACTTGTTTTCCACTTCTTTTTGCACTTCGAAGCCCAATATTTTCCTTTTGCTCCAAATCCACCATTAAATCATAAACTTTGACGAGCTTTCTCTGCAAAAAGATAAAACAAGAATTAACTAGCAAATGCATATAGATTGGAGAAATTAAAATAATAAAAGTGCAAGAATATCTAGGATTAATAAGATAAATATGCACTTTTTAACCAGTTATCACACCCCCCAACTTACACTTTGCTAGTCCTCGAGCAAAGCCAAGGAAACAAGAGACAAAAATACAACTAACTAAATCCTCTTTCGTGGGATACACGATTGCATTTACCATATGCAATAAGGCTTTAAACCCCTAGGTTGCCCTAGTGGACGAGTGATAGTCTCGTGAGGGTTTGCAGTGAATCTACCCACAAAATTCAACACCCCCCAACTTGGACACAATATACTCCACAATTAATAAAAGTGAATCTTAATGAATGTAAAACTGAGTTACAATCGAATCAAAGTAACAATTATGTCACTAAAAACAACCTGTGAATTTTCCAAGTGCTCATAAATGGATAGAATCAGTGTGCATAAAAGCAACAACCATAACAAGATGTCTAGGCAATGAAACTTCTTTTCAAACAGGCATTACTTTGACTCCAAATCTCACCAAAAGATATCACTCACAAATAAAGCTCACAGAGATGGGGTGCATATGTATCCTCTCATACATGTGGATAGAATAATTGTTGAGTACAAATCAAATGATCCACATGCAAACATGAATGAAAGCACAACAAGAATAATATAAAGAGAATTCTAACCACTACGAAAATCAACTCCCACTGTCACATGATCACTATAGTCAGATCCTCAATCATCAACTACCACACCTTCGGGGTCGGCTAGGTCTTTGTTTTTGGTTGTAACGTAGGTCAGGGTCAAGGATAATGTAGGGGTAAGTGAACAATAATCTTCATGTGATAAGCGAAGAAGCTGAAGTGAATAAACTGTAGTTTTCCAAACTCATCATCTCTTTTGAACATTGCAACACCATACCCAAAATTCCAATAAAAGCACTCCCAAACTACTCACAACTTTTCTACTTGAGCAAACCAAAAAGAAAAGGAAAAGGCAATGAAATATATATTTTTTTTTCTTTTTCTGATTGTTCTTTTTTTTTTCTCTTTTTTTTCTTTTTTTTTTTTTGATACTGAATAAAATTACAATAAAAGAAAAATGTACATCTTCACTTCTCTACTTTCCCAACACCAATTTCTCAAAGAAAAATCATCCAACTTCTTCACCCAAAGCGAGGCTACTGGCTATGAAAAGAAAGATATAATAATAAAGGCTCAACTTGGTTCCAATCAGGTAAATAATGTGGAGATGCAAGAAACAAACGAACAGGCTCAAAGTAGAAAAAGGGCCTAGTTTCATTCCCCAAGGGCAAGAAGTGTCATCCGACATCTGAACTGACTGACCTTAGACATGTGATAATGGTAGTTGATAGAATGGAGATATGCAAACTGTATAACCCTCAAAATAAAGTTCAAGCTCAAATCTACATAGCATGGGTTATAAGTCTCAGTCAATGCCATCATGATACTAGAGTTTCACAATCTAACCATCAAATCATAGAGTCACAAGAGTAGCAATCCAATTTGTCTCCAATTATGAAAGTTAGGGAAAGACAAATCACTAACAGTGCACAACTATCACAATGATTCTCATGCAAGCTCAGAAATACATGAATACGCTCAAAATAATAAAATTGTAATCATGAAGTATATTGAGCTCAAATAAGCAAAATAATAGCAACTCCCCCCAACTTATGTGACACCTTGTCCTCAAGGGGACATGACAGCAAACAACATGAAATAGAACAAAAAGAAGTAAAGGGAAGGAGTGCACCTGGTTCAAGAGGGGAAAAACTTCAATTGCACGGCCTTTTGAAGCTTTTGGGTAACCCATGGATCCCTACAATAACAAATTGACTAATAAAAATCATTAAGGTCATAGAATCTAAATATTGGCATAACAAAACAAATTGGGAAAAGAGAATCAATATGCCAATAAGTGCACATGTAGGCTGAGAAATAACTGAACCAAAGCCATAGTAGAATGAAGTGTATTTGGAACGGCTTTCTATACAAATTTTTGCAATCCTCGTAAGCCATTCCGATGCACAAAAAAAATAAATAAATAAAATAAAAATAAAAAATAAAAAAAATAATAAAAAAATAAATAAAAAATAAATAAAAAATAAATAAAAAATAAATAAAAAATAAAAAATAAAAATAAAAATAAAAATAAAAAATAAAAAAATAAAAATAAAAATAAAAATAAAAATAAAAATAAAAATAAATAAATAAATAAATAAATATATATTTTTTTTTTTTTGAACTGAATTAAAAGTGCTCGAGCTTTCTGAGAAAAGCTCAAGCTTTTTGGGACAGCACCTTAAGAGCTTTGAGGGAAGAAAAAGAGCTCGAGCTTTTCTTGGAGTGCTCGAGCTTTTCGGGGCAGAATATTTAACTAATTTTTGATGAAAAAGTGCTCAAGCTTTTTGGCGAGTGCTCGAGCTTTCTGGACCAGAAACATTTGGAAAAAAAAACATAAGAAAATGCTCGAGCTTTCTGAAATTGTTCGAGCTTTTTAGTCCAGAAAACAAACATGACTAAAGAGAGACCCCTCTTTTTTAAAAAAAAAAAAACAATAAGAATAAAATAAATAATAAACACCTACAAAACAATAAAAGAAAACTCAATTAAAAACAACAAAAATAAACAAAAATAAAATAAAATAAAATAAAATAAATTGAACTAAACTAAAATAAAATAAAATTGGGTTTCCTCCCAAAAGAAGAGCTAAGTTTAATGTCTTCAGCCAGACACAGCAAGAGGAGAAAAACATCAATCAATATAAACTGGGTCTTCAAGACCAATCTCCTCAATCAAACTCCCTTCCTCCACACCCTCGATAAACAATTTCAACCTTTGGCCATTAACTTTGAAAGTTTGGCCACTCCGAGGGTTATGAATTTCTATCGCACCATGAGGCCAAGATTGAACAACCTCATATGGACCATCCCATCTAGAACGCAACTTTCCAGGAAACAACCGTAACTTAGAGTTAAACAACCACACTTTTTGACCGGGCTCAAAGGACTTACGATTAATGTGAGAATCATGGAACGCCTTAGTCCTAGCCTTGTAAATGAGGGAACTCTCATACGCATCATTTCTAAGCTCCTCTAAAAGAATATGGTGCATACAAATAGATGGATCAATCCTTTTTAAATCGGCTAGGGACCAACCTATAGCACCCTTGTGCTCTCTAAGAACCTCAAGAAGACGGCACTCTTGCTCACTTGGAAAATTAGAAGCAATGATAATAGGAAGAGTGTCATCGGGTCCTGAGAATGAATACTTAAGAGTAGCCGGGAGTGGCTTCAACTCAAGCTTTGGAGGAACCTCTAAAGATGGAAGAGCAGGGGTGCTCGCAAGATTAGGTAGGGGTTCCGGTCTAGACTTCCAAGGAGGATAGTCTATAAAAGGAGAACAGTCAAGCAATGAATTGACTTCTTCAATAGAAGCATCAATATCGAAAGCATCACTATCAAAGTAAGTCAAACATCTCTCCAAAGGATCCTCAATCAAGATTTGAGGGAGAGATTCCTCAACTATCTCATCAACCACATCCACTGAAAAACAATCCTCCTCATGTGGAGGTTGTTGTGAAGCATTAAAGACATTGAGCCTTACAGTCATATTCCCAAAAGAAATATCCATCACTCCAGTTCGACAATTAATACATGCATGAGCAGTAGCTAGGAAGGGTCGACCTAAGATGACGGGAATCTGACGCTTAGGGTCATGAGCAGGCTCCATGTCTAAAACTAAGAAATCAACTGGGAAGTAGAATTTGTCTACTTTCACTAGAACATCCTCAATGATCCCACGAGGTATCTTGACGGATCTGTCAGCTAATTGCAAAGACACCGTCGTAGGCTTCAACTCACCTAACCCAAATTGCTTATAGACAGAGTATGGCAATAAATTCACACTTGCCCCCAAGTCAAGGAGCGCCCTATCTATGATGTGATCACCTATAACACAAGAAATCGTGGGGGCTCCAGGATCTTTGAACTTAGGTGTAGTTTGGTACTGGAGAATCGAGCTCACTTGCTCTGTCAGAAAGACTTTCTTTGACACATGAGTTTTAGCTTTTCGTTTTTGAGTGCAAAGGTCTTTCAAGAATTTGGCATAGGAAGGAATTTGCTTGACTGCATCAAGAAGTGGCAAGTTAATCTTAACTTGCTTAAAAATCTCAAGCATTTCCTCCATATTTGTACCCTTTTTCCCAAAAGGAGAAGGGTCGGCCAAGCAGGAAGGGTAAGGGGCCTTGGGCACATAGGACGCCATAGGAACACTCAAAGGATCACTTGGGGATGAAGAATCCCCTTTTTGCAAATTCTCATTCTCAACTACATCCTTTTTAGAAGAATTTGTCAATTCACCCTCAACCTTATACTCAACTTTGTTATCTACCACTCTCCCACTCCTAAGAGTAGTTATGGCCTTAGCTTGCTCATGATATTGATCATTAGAGTTGGAAGACTCTACCCCATATTGGCCTTTAGGATTGTTTACCGGTTGACTTGGTAAACGCCCCTCATCTCTTCTACTCATAGCTTGTGCTAGTTGTCCCATTTGGGATTCTAGCTTCGAGATGGACTGAGTGTGTGAGTGGAGCAATTGAGTGTTAGACTGATGATTTGACTCTAAAGCTTGCAAAGCACTCAATACCTTGTCCTCAAAGGCTGAATTTCTAGGAGGAGGAGGTGGTTGTTGATATTGTTGAGGAGAAGGACGGTAGGATGATGATGGAAAAGAATTAGGCACGTTTGGCCTTGAATTTTGTGAGAATTGAGGATTTGAGGCTTGAGGCCTCCAAGAAAAATTTGGATGATTTCTCCATCCCGGGTTGTAATGGTTAGAATATGGATCATTACCCAGTTGAGAAAAATCTTGAAGAGCATTAACTTGCTCTTGCACAAACTCTGGATATTGCGGGGCTAAGGGACAGTCTGACACATAATGAGCTGGGCATGAACATAAAGCACACACCTCTTGAGTGGCAGGAGCAGAAATAGAAACTTGTCCCCTAGCCAAAACTTGGTCTAATTTCTTAGACAACGCCGCAACTTGCTCTTGGACATCCACAGCTTGTCCAACTTCATAAATGCCACCTCTTTTAGAGACACTAGAGGAGGTGGGTGGAGCTCTCCGACTTGCTGAGGCATGGTGCTGTGAATTCTCACTAAGGGTCTCAAAAAGATTCCATGCCTCATCCTGATTCTTGTTGAGGAAAGTCCCTCCACAAGCAGAGTCAATCATTTGACGGTTTTGTTCTGTGATACCGTCATAAAAACTCTGTACCAACTGCCAACGCATGATATCATGATGAGGACACTTCCTATGAAGGTCCAAAAATCTCTCCCAGGCTTCATGAAAAGACTCGCCATCGAGTTGAGTAAAATTTGTGATGGCTCTTCTCATATCATTGGTTTTGCCTATAGGAAAGTATTTTTTTAAAAACTCTTGTTGGAGTTGAGTCCAAGTTGTTATGGAATTTGTAGGCAAAGAACCGAGCCATTGTTTGGCTCTATCTTTCAATGAAAAAGGAAACAACCTTAACTTAAGAGCATTCTCACTCAGATTTTGCACATTGACAGTGGTGCAAAGCTCTAAAAACTCATTCAGATGTTGATATGGGTCCTCATTTGATTTCCCATAAAAAGATGGTAACATCTGAATGGTTTGCGGTCTAATTTCATAATGCCCAGTTACAGTAGGCATTTGAATACATGAAGGATTAGTATATGTTGTAGGAACAAAATGAGCCTTAAGAGGTTGTGGTTGTTGTTGTCCACCATTATTAGCCATGTCTATAGAAATAGGATTTCCTAAAACCTCAGATTTAATGGACAAACTACGAAAAGCTCTCAAGGTTCTTTCTAGCTCAAGGTCTAATTTCTCTAAGTCTGGGTTGCACGAACGGCGACCAAACATAAAACAAATAAACCTATCCAATCAAATATACCAACTGTAGCAAAAATAAAATGCAAAGAGAAAGGAAAGATTTCACCGTGATAGATTGCAAAGCAGGTAGAATTTTTCTTCTTTTTTTGTATCAACCCGCGTTTGCTCCAATCGACTCCGCTTCTCTTTAGCTTTTTATGATTGCTGCACACCAAAGACAAAGAAAAAGAATAATAGCAAAAATAAAAAAATAAAAAATAAAAAATAAATAAATAAAGAATTAAAATAAAAATCAACTACTAAATTTTTTAACAATTTAACAGTCCCCGGCAACGGCGCCAAAAATTGATCTGTCGTGTAAATCAATCAAATTACCAAACTAAACTACTAGTATAGTAGAGAAGTAAGGGTCGAACCCACAGAGACTGTTAATTGTTTAAAAACTAAAGTTGAGATTAATTTTAATTGAAAGTCACAAAGATTGATTGTTGTTGATTTTTTCCTAAAATTAAATGAGAACTATACTTAAAGCAAATATTTAACTGAATTAACGAGGAATCAAATTAAAAGAGAATTCTTAGGGTGTTGAATCCACCACTAATCTTGTAACTAGCTTCAATTGTATTAATTCTTGGGTCATTCAATTTGGATGTAAAAGACGTATTTTGGCTACAAGCCTCAATACAATCATCAAGAAAATCACGCACCAAAACCCTAAGCACGAATCATCTTTGGTCAATACAAATTGTCTACGCTAATTCTAAGGTCATAGTCACAATTTGTTTTCCCTGAGTTATGACTCGTCCTACGGTTTTGATGTATGTACACATATTACTATTGTATAACCACATAAACAAAATCACAGAAATTGATTATATGCAATTGAATAATACGATCAATGCTTTAATAAAATCTCAACGTTATACAATCAACATCCAAAATTAATTAACCCAAAAATAAAATACAAAGAAGTAATGTTACTTGACTAGGGTTTCATCTAAACCCTAGGAATGGGAGAACTTAGCCCATGATAGTGGAAGAGGAGACCACCATAGCCATGGAGTTCTTCATCTTCTTCTTTAGAGTTGTCTCCTTCTTTCTTCTCTTCCTCTCTAGATCTCCAAGACGGCCTCCTCTCTTTTCCAAAACCCTAGGTTATAATATTATTCCCCTTTTTCCAAAAATAGCCTTACAAAATAATAATTTAGGAGAATAACATAAAATCCCGTAATTAGACATTAGGGGCCCAAAAAGGGAGTCTAAAGTGTTCCAAAATAGAGCCTATAATGCTAAAATGGGCCCTAGTCCACCTATATATGGATCAAGCCTCTCTTCTAACCCAAAATCACTTGTTTTCCACTTCTTTTTGCACTTCGAAGCCCAATATTTTCCTTTTGCTCCAAATCCACCATTAAATCATAAACTTTGACGAGCTTTCTCTGCAAAAAGATAAAACAAGAATTAACTAGCAAATGCATATAGATTGGAGAAATTAAAATAATAAAAGTGCAAGAATATCTAGGATTAATAAGATAAATATGCACTTTTTAACCAGTTATCACACACCCAAGGTAGTAAAGCTATTGTTGTTGTTATATGACTACAGACATCGAGTCTACTTATTTCCATGTCTCTCACGTTACAAGAAATATTCCCTTCACAACAACTTCTCTTTTTCTTCTTTATGTCTTTTTAGGTATCACATTAAAAGTTGTATCATTTATTTGAGAAATACCATTTTAAGTCTGGACAGTTCTTCGGTACCCCTATTTTTTGTTAAAATAACAGATATGCAAACTTCAATTCCAATTTATTGAACTGTCAGGGGAATGGATGTTGGAAGCTGGGGCTCTTGTATTAGCAGATGGTGGTCTTTGTTGCATAGACGAATTTGATAGGTACTACCTTTGAATGGTTGCATCAACCCTTCTTTTTTTGCTTTAATAAATCCTGTACTCAATGGGCATGCAGGATGATTCAGCTTGTGTAGTTTTATATTCTCCACTTACATATTTAAAACTTCTTGAAGTACACACATTAAGCTCAGGGTGTACATCAAACGTTCAATTAAAATTCCGGCATTTTCCAAGATTATTTGTCATTTGATTTATTCAGTTGCAGCCCCCAATTTCAAATCCGCCATTAAGGGCTAAAATTCATATGGTAAAACATGAAATAAATGAAGATGAAATAGAAGATCATTTCTATTTTAAATTAGGAAATTTACTAATACCATTGACACAGAGAAACCTTAACAGAAATTGTCCTTGCTTCAACAGAGCATCTGAAGCTTTCCTAGGTTTAAGTTGAGCTACATTTTGTCTGTATCTACAATACAGCTTATGCAGACATCCCTGAACATGCTTGGCTATTCAATGAAAGTTTGATGTTGAAAAAAATATTACTGTAAAGTGTAAACAAGAGATTCATTTCAGATTTTGATATCAAATTAAATCATCTCTTTGTTTGACAGCATGAGGGAACATGACAGAGCAACCATACATGAAGCAATGGAGCAGCAGACAATAAGTATTGCCAAGGTGGATTTGATTGCATATTAAAGATAAATTTATTAGAGATATCCCATAAAATTGTACAGTGTCTTTAACACATTCCTCTTTCCGTTCTGTGTGGGTATCTATGCTAAAAAATTTCTATTGCTCTTCAATTGAAAAAAGAAAATCAAGTAAGGAAATATCAAATTACACATACACATGCCCATTTGACTTCTACCAGTGTAATATATTGATGAAAATTCTATGAATACAGTTGTTTGTATTTATAAACTATGAAGCATAGACACAAACATGGACCCAACATGACATGACAAATCTTAAAAAGTAGGACATGAACACAACGAGGATACACCATCAAAGAAATATATTTTAATAAAAAAAAATATCTTATATATAACAAACATTGCTTTATAAGAAGTAAAAGTCAACCTTAAAAAAAAATAGCATTCTATATTCTGTGTTAGTAATATGAATTTTTAACTTTTGAATCATAATCAATAGTCACCCTTGCTTCATGGACAAAGACATAACAAGGACATGATACATATGAGCATCTATTGACATGTACATATGTAGATATGTGTACACACAGTGACACACACACATAACTAGGACTTCTCTCATCCTTCCATTCCCTTTACTTTAATAAAAACTTCCTATATTTTTATTTTTTTCCTTCTAGATATGGTTAAATCTTTTTATAAATTTTATATAAACCTTCAATTTTATTTTTTCCTCAATTTTTTACTTTTTCCAATGATAAAAGAAAGTCATACACAACTTTTAGGATTCATCACTCACATGTTCACGAGTGTCTAAGAAGTCCTGACCATGTATTCAAAATTAACAATTTTATTTTTAATTTATACACAAATCCGAGATATGTTGGACACCTGTTTGGGGGTGTCTAAGAAGTGTCAGTATCGGCAGCGGATCATGAAATCTTGCTGATCTTCTCTATCTAACGAATGGGAAGTCCACTTTAAAATCATCCTGTGTTGCATCCACCTCCAAGTATATGCTTCAACAATAATCACACATTGCTTTTAAGTTCTTAGAGTTTAGAATTTTGAGTTAGACATCAAGAGCCTGCTGTTGGAGAGTGAATGTGGCTGTTATTTCATACATACTATGATGAGATACCAAATATACAAATCTCAAACTTTGTCAATAAATCAGCATTTTCTTCTTCTGTGCATTTTCCTAGAGTTGATATCTTGCCCTTCTGTGTTTTGATATAATTGTCTCCTTCTATGGTTCATTATCTGGAATCAGTTTAATGAAACCTTGATATAATTTTACTAAATGTTTATTTTTGTTCTTGCAATTTGTTTGTTTAAATTTTTAACAAGTCCACAAGTCCAAAGTTTCATTTGTTCTATCTTTTTTTATTTTTATATCATGTTCTTTTAAATATGTGGTGGAAACATGACTCCCAAATGACATTGTTATTTTTCAGGCTGGCCTTGTAACGACTCTCAGCACCAGGACAATTGTCTTTGGTGCAACAAATCCTAAGGGCCATTATGATCCTGGTCAATGTATCGTCGTTGTTCGGATTTTCTATTTGTTTTATTTAGCCTTCAAGTTACTGTTACTTGACCGTGTGCGTTATTGTTCACCTATAGAAAATGTCAAACCTTTTTTCTTGACAAGTAAAAGAAGCACCAAATTTCTAGTTTATACTCTTCATCCTCTTTGCATCTTTTGTGACAGGAGTTAGATGTGCATGGTATTTGAACTTGGTGCAGTCCTTAGCAAAAGTGCTTTATATAAAGTGTCAATCTTATAGCTGATTGATTTCCCATACCTTTTTATGTTTTCCTACTTAACACAAGTTAGCTCTGTCTGTCAATACAACGCTTTCCGGACCCTTACTAAGCAGATTTGATATAGTCCTGGTTCTTTTGGATACAAAGAACCCAGAGTGGGATGCAGTTGTTTCATCTCACATTCTTGCTGAGGTAATGCCTATTAAAATCAATGTGAATGACTCCCTATTGTATCATGGAGCATATGAATAATAGCATATAGTGGTGTTTTGTGAAATTAATCAGCAGGCAGAACCAGAGAAAGGCAGGTGTGATGAAGATCTTGCAAATAGATGGCCACTTTCGATGCTTAGAAGGTAAACTTCTTTGACACATTTGCACCTTCTAGGACACCTTTTGGTTAAAACGTACATACAGACTAGCATATGATATTTGCTACTGCTAGTGATCTGTCCTCCGATCTGGAATGATGTTTTTGCTTGTTCCACTTGTACCAATATTATATGTGATTTTTACCAAAAAAAGTATCATATGTCTGAGTTGCACCAAGTGAACTCCTAGACATGCAATTGATGTGTTCATGAGTATTTTCTTCAATATTAGCATTAGATTATTTGAGAGCTATTTCATAAGATCAATTACATTAGGTAATCAATTACACAGATTTCAACGCTTTATTAGCTGATATGTTACTTTTAGTTTCAACACTAATATGTTACTTTACCCTCTGGTTCCATTCAATGTCCATGTCTGTTTATTCAGCTACAGTTTAACCAATTAATAAAACTACACTGTTGGACCGATCGAAGTTCTTGGCATGCTCGCACTGTTTCCACTATCACCATTGATTAAATATTTACTCAACTTACACTATAGAATTACACTTCAATGAGTTCAATCTATTAAAACTACACTGTTGGATAACTTGATTGATCGAAGGTCCTGGCTGAATTTTCGAAGGTCCCCCACCATTCGCACTATAACCCACATACAAATTGAACTGTCATTACCACATACAAATACACTAAAGTAAGCTAATATTAACATCTCCCCGTCCTCCCTCCTAAATCCAAATCTACATTTCATTTTCCGTTTTATCACTCATTCGAATATTTAAACTCATCTTTATTTAGACATTTACAACCCAATAGGAAGGGCCCTCTCTCGCCTTCCAAATTTCTGGATAAAGTCAGTGGGTGCAAGGCCACACTAACTGGCCAAGAATCTAGGGAATTTGCGTTTCATTTTGCCTTTTGCCCAAGCCAAAAAAATTAAACTCAAACAGCAATGTAATAAGCGCACCTTGTGTTATTATTTATACAATCTATTATTACCATATTTCTCTGTTTTTAACAACCCTATCAGCTTCTACAATTATTTCTAAACATGATGTGGTTGTGATTTATCATTTACCAGATTTCAAATTAAAATAGAAAATGCAACAATATATGGACCTCACTAGCATGGATGGTTAAATCTCTACAGGGTTTTTTCATGTGTTTATGTTCATTCAAGTAAAATTCATTCTTAACCACGTAACTTCTTTGCAACTCAAATTTCTTTTGTAAAGAGAAATAGCACAAGTGTACTTCATTCTGAGGACATATTGCAGGTATATTCATTTTGTAAAAGGATACTTCAAACCAGTCCTTACAAAAGAAGCTGAAAAAGTTATTTCAAGCTATTATCAGCTCCAAAGAAGATCTGCAACTCAAAATGCAGGTTTAACCTAAACAACCACCTTTTTGATGATTTATGATCATAGTTAATTTACTTGCTAAAATCATGCATCATGATGCAGCAAGGACAACTGTACGGATGCTGGAAAGTTTGATACGACTTGCTCAAGGTACATTACCCTCCATTTAGGGCATCCATCGAACATACTTTTCCTCCCCAAGGATTTGACTCTATCAATGTTGCAGCACATGCAAGACTGATGTTCAGAAATGAGGTTACACGGTTAGATGCCATCACGGCCATTTTGTGCATTGAATCATCCATGACTACCTCGGCTATAGTGGACAGTGTTGGGAATGCCCTACACTCGAATTTCACTGAAAACCCTGATCAAGAATGTATCCTTGCAGCATTTTTGCACATACATACATACATGCAAAAAAATTTAAGGAGTGGAGTGTAGGAGTTTTCTAAAACTCTCTCTCCCTCTCTACGCACACACACACAGAGTTGATAAGTAAGAGATACATGCACCCAAGTCACAACTAGGATTTGAACTCTTCACCTCCCCTGTAGGGGTGGCAAGAGACTACTACTCAAGCTAACAGTTAGTCATACTCTGTAAGTCTATATATAATTTAAGTAGGTGTACACAGCATGAATATGCAAGAAAATAAAGTGATACTAAATTAGTTTGCATGGCAAGATTTGAAGGGAAAGAAAGGAACTTGAATGAGCTAAAAGGGATACTAATGTATACTTTGTATTTTTGGATTGGACTAAAATTACTATATATTTGTAGATTCTTTTGTAGAGTTTTTGAGTGATATACAGTTGATATGAGGAGTTTAGTCTATGTATTCTCCTTGTGTGGGTACATCCCCTTTTTTTAGTGCTTTATACATGAAATAACTTTATCCAAAAAAACAAAAAAGTTTGACATGCATTGGGTCATGTCCCTTGCACCATCTTGTGATGAAGTCCTGGCCAGTGATTTATACCCATTTGATGGGTCTGTTGTTTCAATTAATTGTGGTTCCTAAACTTGCTTTTATGCCCAGAAAGTAATGCTTATATGAACTTTGCACCTCATGTACGTTTAGCAACAGCAACAACTTCTGAGCTCAGGAAGTGCCAAACTGTTTGCCTCTCGAAGGGGTGCTATTCACAATAATAAGTAATTGAGGGTCAAAAAATAATCTCTCTTGAACTCGGAATTTCAGCATTTAGATTAAGTTTCATTTGCATGACCTGATATTATCTTGTTTTGAGTTTATGAATTCTTTGACTAAATATACTACAGATTCCAAACAAGAAAAGCTAATCCTTGAGAAACTGAGCTCCATTGATGAATTTCCTGACATTAACTGCGTGGAAGGATCAATAAGTGGGTGAGATAGTACAGAAAGCACAAAAATATTAGTTGATATAGTAAAGTCGATTACAGGCAGCTGCTCATGAGTACAAGGGTTTTCCATACTGAATGGCTGTTCAAATTTGTACTGCCAAGATCTCATGTGTTGTTTAAACAGGTAATAGGTTATTGTTAAAATTTGAAATCTCTAAGATAGGTTGGTTCTATAGCAATGTATGGAGTATGAAAGTTTTAGATGAGCTGTTTATATTCTATCAATTCATGGCTGCATGCATTTAAATGATTTCTTTCTGATGTGTTGCTTCCTATCTTGGTTGGTGATGCAGCTACTATCTATAATCTGTTTGGTTTGTGTTAGATGCATCACAGCAGCATGAATAGGCTTAAACAATTTGTGCCTGACCATGTTTGTTGCCTGTGATTGTCAAGTACTATATCAAACTTGAATGGCATCTTTCACTAGCAAAAGCTTATGTACTGAAACTGCATCTTCCCCGGTCACACCACTGGAAAAAAAGTTCAGCAAGAAGGTCTCACCTGTGAGACTTCCACTAAGATTTGAATGTTTATGTAGGTAATTACAGAATAGCGTAGTACCACTTGGTGAGACTGTCTCACTGAACTTTTTTCCCACACCGCTGCTGCTTGTTATTTGTATGAAACCTTTTCTTTAGTCAGTGTGTACTGAAACTGCTATGTAATTGTAAGCTACTGTGTATCACTCTTCTCTTTTCATTATCAAATTTACCAGGTGCATTGGTATTGCAACAAAATTTTAAAATTTTTTTCCAAATAAATGTTGACTTTTTTAATGAATAAACTCAAGCATCCATTAAAATTTCGGATTTAAAGTTGTTTATTTCAAATAAATCGACCCTTTTTTTTTTATAGATAACCCCAAGTTTATCCCATTTGATTTCTAAATCATTTATTAATCTATCACAGATACCATAAATTGTGATTTTCATGAATTGCTTTGCAGAAAACGTTCTTCCCAGAAAGTTGGTGGACTGGTAATTATAACTTGCAAAGCAGGAGTATTGGCCCCAGCCAACGAGTCCATTTACTACCTCCATGCTGAAAAGCAAAAAAAAATAAAATAAAGAGGATAACGGAAAATATATGTATATATATATATATATATTTTATTTACATTTGATATTTGATAATTACATGCTTATAACTCGTCTCTTTTTCTTCTATTAAGCTTACCAATTTACCAAATAATAATAATAACGAATTAATTAATTAAAAAATAGTGTAGATTCTAATGGATATTCATTATTAAAATAGAGGATCTCATTGTACACGCGCTCTGTATTACAGTCTTTTAACATTCATCAATAAACAGTAAACACACATCTTCATAAATCCAGATCTCAGGAGAAATATTGTTTCATTTCATACTGATAAATGCCATCATTCATGCAACAATAAAAAGAGATGTAAAGAATTCTTTTCTTGAATTCTGATTCTCATAAAATTAGATTTACCTTTCAAATGTCAATGAGAATTATTACACCAAGCGAAATTTGAAGATTTTCTTTAAAAGAAAACGATGGTATGCTCAAACGATGCCCTGAAACAAATGGGCATCATACAACAGGGGAAAAATTAGCATCTACTTGCACTGAAAATGCAAAATCAATATAGACCCAGGAATTTCCACCAGAAAGTCCCAACACCTCCCCAGATTAGGGCATTGATACAGGCCATTATAAAGCCCATCTTGAATACATCCGGAAGCTCTACATAACCAGCTGTTGAGAAAATAATAATAATCAGCCCTCATGCTACAATGGATATTAAGATCATAAACTGAGATTTTTTAAAACATTAACCACAACATTAATGCTTCATTAGTTTCCAATAACAAGAAGGAAAAACTGAAGAAAAGTCCAAAATTTGTCTTCCTTTTTTTTTCATCATACATGTTGCGTCAATGGAGAATAGAAGAGTAATTTTGATAGAAAGTGGGGAATTAGAAAATTGGTTGCCACATTAAAGTAGACTTCACAATTAAAGAAGTGAAAAAAAAATTGAGTTAAAAGGAAATAAACGCACCTCCATAATATACAGCTGCCTGGCCACTGCTATAATGTGTTAAAGCACCAAATAGATTTGTATTGTAAGATAAAGCCAGTGCCGCCAACACACCAGGCACCCCAGATACCAAGTGCATGGCAAGAAATGCAGAGTATAGAGCTCCCACATGACCAGTTTGACTCGCAAATAAGTAGTGGATGCAGAAGTAAGAAGCCTGAAGAACACCAAATGCAACTGGCCAGCTGAAAGAGAAAGATTGAAGGGATTTGCCTACACAAAGAGACATCCAGGGTACAATGCCAAGGTTTGTCAATTGGCCTGCCATGCCCACTAGAACTGCAAACCAAGCCAAGGTATCCCATGCTGATTTTTCACTTAAGCAGTCATCCCAGTCAAGTACCCCCAATAACAAGAGTATTGATAAGCCAAGCATAGCAGCAACAACACTTGCTATACCGAGAACCTCTCTGTTACAGACCAAGCTATATCAGTGTTTTGAAGTTTTAGTAAATGAAGGCATGTAAAGAGAACAAATAACCAGCGGTAACTGCAATTTTTAGCTATGATTTATACACAAGTATGCTAGGTCACATATATTGTAGTGGGAAAAATATGTCAATCATTTCAAGCAATATAGATATATATCAATCATGAATCTGATTTACATGAAGTCCAAGTCAATGTAAAGTTTGGGGTGTATGAACTATCAGTTATTTAAAATCATAGGATTTTGTTTCAAGGAATTATTTCACCACATTATATGAATGGACATCAATGAAGAGGTTAGTAAGGGCAGGCTATATTTTCACTTTTCCCAAAGGGAAGGACACCTTGAATAAGCACATACAAATCATTCTGTGATCGTATATTGTCAATCAAAATCTCTTCCAGACGGACCTAAATAAGCATCAACTGTCATGAAAATATAGAAAGCATGAGGCCCACCAAAGCCTTTTCTGCAACTAATCAAAGTTGTAAGGATCATCAAGTACTGAACCTATCACATTGTTTGACGTGCTTGCACAAGTTAACATCTCCTTTGAAATAATATGATCAGTGGAAATCTCTCAAAGCAGTTTCAATGCAACACAAATCTAGTAATCTAAGCTCTAGCAAATTTTCTCCTAAGGTATGTGAATGAAATGGACAAGTCAGTTTAAGGGCAAATTGGGCAATTATTGGTAAAGTATTTTATAGGAACCAATTTAAAAAATCATGAACCCGCATGATTGAGAGAAATGCTCAATAAAACAAGGTATATCAACCATAAAAATCAAAGCCACATGTCAATACATGACGCTTATTATCAGATATAATATAATAATAGTAATCGATATTGGCAGCTTGAGGTGTCAATTCCTATTTCAAAGCTGGAAGTTGGGCTTTCTCTGCCTCCTATGGTGAACTTGGAAATAATGAACCAAAGGAGTAACAGAGTTCCAAACTCTTCTCCAACCCTCCACCACAGAGTCAAAAAGTTTGTATCAAATTCAAAGTATTTATGAAAATTTCCCAAGTGGGCAAGTGATGTCATTTTTGTTGCATTTTCCAAAGTTCCACAATTAGCAAGGATTAAAAAAAAATTCCTGTAGGGCCTTTCCTGGCATCCTTATTTTCTGTTCATCTTGTTGACCTCCAATGAACATGGGATTTGCATGTTCCATCCTAATAACAGATGTACTCATTCCACAGCCAACAAAAGCATGCAATTCATTACAATGTTTCACATCCAATAACCAACAAGCTAAAAAACACATCATTTTAATGTATCTATTTTTTTTTTATCAGTTCATTCACACAACATTTATTGTAGTAGAGCATGAAGCTGTAGTAATTCATATTGCTTTCATACCATATGTTCAATCAAAGCTCCACACAAAAATTAGAAAGGGGTAAAAAATACTTCACTAGTTCACTCCCAAAAATGACTAACAAGTCAGTTATATAGCGAAGAAAAAACAGGTAGCTATGAATGGCAGAAAGCATATTCCACCTATAATCTTGTGTTTTACTTTTACCTTTTTATCTAATAGCTTCTTGTTATTTATCACCAAACAAAATAATACTTTCCCAAAAGTAATAGGTAACAATCTAACAGGATCCACCTATAATCCTATGTTTTATTTTTGCATTTTTATCTAATAGCTTGTGGTTATTTATCACCAAACAAAATAATAATTTCCCAGAAGTAATCGGTAAAACTCCAACAGGAAACTAAAAGGTGAGGTAAGAGAGAACACATACCCAAAGATCCACAAAGAGACTGCCAGAAGCATTGTACCAACCATCACCCATTCATTTTTTGTGACAGGACCCATAAACTCCAATTTCTTTGTAGCCATGGCAGGGGCATCTGGTGTGTCTTTTATCTCAGGAGGATAAAGCTTGTATAAGACAAATGGAGTAGCTAGGAGAGCAACAAATGCAGGTAAACTAGCTGCCTTGAACCAAGATACCCACGGGTTTGCAACTATCACCCCAAGTTCCTCAGCGAGTTTGAGACACAACATGTTTTGAGCTGCAGCAGTCAGGAAAAGAGCACTAGAGTTACCAGAAGACTGTCACCCATCACAGAAGAGCAATGCGTAAGTCACCAATATACCAAGTGACAAAATTTACATAAAAAATACAGATTAGAATGTCATTGTTGATTCAAAAATTCTAATAATAAATAATGTGGTACTCATAATAGTAACACTGATAAATGGATAAAACAGAACAAATTCTGCCCTCGGTCAAATGAGGAAACTTGAAGATAACCAACATCTTTTTTTAGGTTTTACTAGTAACATAAAAACCCAATTGAAAAAAAAAATAATCTAAATATACCCAACTTGAAAATTCAACTTAACTCATTCATTAATAATGAAAAGGCACAAAGAAAACCCAATTTTTTGTTGGAATATATATTGTTTTATTTTAGTATAAATAATATGAAAACAGGGAAAGAACCCTAATTAGTCTCTCTTTCTTCTCAATTGTTTCTCTCTCTACCTCTTACTTTCTCTCTTCTCCTTTTCAACTTGGTATTTAGAACTAACAATCAACACCAAAAATCATAAAAAATACAATGGAAGACATCGAAAGACAAGAGGAGCCAGAAAATCGTGCTAACGTCATCGTTCGTGCGATGATGTCACGATGACGTCAACACTTTCTGGCAACCATATTCTGATGGTTGGATCATCTCTTCATGTTGATGATTGTGGTATTATTTTTTGAGATTTTTTGAGGTCGTTTGATTGGGTTTTTCAATTTTCAATTTTTTTTTTAAAAAAAAGGGGGCTCCATTTTTCAACTTGTTGATTTGGTCTGTTTAATGCTTTGGGGGGAGAACATTAGTGAAAAGAAGTCCAAATCTATTGTACTTCCTACATTTGTTCATTCTGATCTCATTTACTAAGCAGTGAATTGTTTACTCAAGGAGATAGAAGGATAAGACTATTTCTACTTCAACTTACCATCCATCTTTCTTGGACCCTAGTGATCCTTCATCTACTCTTGTGAATGATTCTAATGTTCTAAAAAGTGTTCGATCTTGCACACATCTGATTTCTAGCTTTATTCCATATCAAAAAAAAAAAAAAAAGTTCATTTAGAAAGAAACCTCCAAAATAATTTTTGAAATGTTCTTCCAAACATGTTACCAACGCAAATTCCTCATATGAATTTGTATCCAAGTTTTTCCCCTAAGAAAACATACCAAACACATCAAATGCCCAATGCTTTTTAGATTATAAAAAAAACGATCAGCTATGAACATATCAGCAATGGAACATATCAGCTCGAAAGAATTCTTCAAAAAAAAATCACACTTTGAACAAGAATATTTCAAGTCTAGCACTTTCATTGGGCTATCCCAATAAATTAGTTACATACATTCATAAGCAAAAAATTTCCACATTCAAGAATTTAAAATTCATTTCAAGAATCAGAGGAATGTAATGATCGAAGCTAACCTGGAATTGAGACTGAACGAGATAAGACCCGAGTTTCTTTGCCGAAGGGTGGCCTGGCTCACTACCAGCAGACAGGGACAATGACTTGATAATGGGCAAAAACACCCCTCCAGCCCTCGCAGTCGTGCTCGGCATTGCCGGAGCAATAAGAGCTTCACTAATAGTCAATCCATAAGACAACCCCAACGTACTTCTCCCTAACCATTTCACGAAATACGTTGCTATTCTATCGCCCAAACCGGTCTTGACAAACCCGCGAGCGAAGAAAAAGGAAATGACAATCAACCAAATCACATCACTCGTAAACGCACCAAAAGCAGCGGAAAATGTAAGGGTTTTTGTTACGACTGCCGTTGTAAGGCCAAGAAAGGCCCACGCACCGACCGGTAACGGACTCAATACGAGTCCTGCAATCGTAGATAGAAAGATTGCAAGCAATTGCCATGCTTGCATCGAAACTTCAATGGGTTTCGGCACGAGGAATCGAACAATTAGCCCCACAGATAGTGAGATTATCAATGGTATGAGTTTAGCGCCCTGAGGTTTTGATTCAGTGGTCGAGTCCTTAGTTTCAGATGACGAGGAGGAGGAGGATTGGATTGCCTTGTGGGTGCTGAAGGGTTTCGGAAGGGGATTGAAGAGAAAGGGCTTGGGGTTGAGGACAGAGGGACGAGAGGTGGAGAAAGAAGAAGGTGACCGGAGAGCGGAGATCGGGCTAGGTGTGGTGGGTTTGGGAGAAACGGACGGTTGTGATTTAGAGAGGGAGGGTCGTGATCGGAGGTGCAGGGAGATGCGAGACGAGGGAGAGAAAGGAGTAGTGAAAGATGGAGAGTACAGTGCGAAGCTCTCCATTACAGGAAGAGAGAGAGAGAGAGAGAGAGAGAGGAGAAAATTGGGGGTGGGATTCAAACGACAGTTTGAGAGAGAGAGAGAGAGAGGGAGAATGTCTGGCTAAGCTGTTCAGAGAAGCGGAAATTACAACGAGGAAAAAGTATGTCGTTTGGGAGGAGGGGAATTAATTAGAATTACTTTATTCATTTGGGGAAAGTTCATCTATGACTTGATAGAGTTGAGATTGCTGGTGCTGGCACGTGGCATCATATTGTTGATTAGGGCTATAAAACCAAGAAGTAATTTTAACTTATTTCTTAATTACCTTGATTAAAAAGTTGTGAAATAATTACACCATAATCGAAGATATTGTTA
The DNA here is from genome assembly GCA_008638375.1 of Nyssa sinensis. NCBI lineage: Eukaryota > Viridiplantae > Streptophyta > Magnoliopsida > Cornales > Nyssaceae > Nyssa > Nyssa sinensis. The sequence goes on along the minus strand of CM018039.1, from coordinate 6,384,229 downwards.
ATATTTAAAGGATAAATTACATTGAGTTTATGATATTTTTGTAATAATACTCACTTCTTTTTATTTTTATTAATAAATTATAGAAATCTCTTCTCTAACTTTTTTTTCTTTCAAATTATAAAAATGTTCATTTCATTTATTTTTTTTGAATTTTTTAAATTTTGACATTTTTAACTTTTTTTAATATTTTTTTGAATTTCATCTAAATAATAAAATTAAGATAAATAATTTATATTTTTTAGGTAAAAATTATTTTAATTAATATTTATTTAAATACAAAAAAAAGGTTAAAAAAATTGATCAAAATTAAAAAAAAATGAAAATAGTATTTTTGTCATTATGGACAAAATAAAACTTGGAAAAAAAAATAATGTCATTTTAAAAACTTCAATAGAAATATCTCAATTTATCAAAAGTCTCAGAAAAAGTTAGTATACTTTACCCATATTTAAATTACGTTTGTAAAAATCACTTAAGACGAATTTGTTTAGACTGTTGACTCTTTTAAAGCTGATTATTCCCTCATTTCTCTCAATTTAATAGCTTCTTTGGAAGATTTGGAAAACAAAAAAAAGAAAAGAAAATATTTGTTTTTTTTTTTTTGTTTGAATGTTTAAGAGAGAAATGAGATGAAAATCACTATTTTTACTAAAATATTTAGTAAAAAAAAGAATGAATAGAAATATATTAAAGTATTTGATAATTATTATTTTTATTTGATAATTGTCTCAATTTTTAACTCATACAATTTAATTATTAATTTCTTGGTATTTTAAAAAAAATTATTAAAAAAAATTTTCTTTTTCTCTAAATCTCTCCATTTTGAATCTAATCATTTAAACTTTTTCTAGTAATCATTTTTTTACTCTTCATCTGCTTTAATATTTTATTTTTTTCTTCAAATTATCTCATACTCCTTCCGTCTCATTTTAAGAGTCATTTATTTTGAATGTCTCAATTTAAGAATCTCATTTGAAAAGTTAATATATTTTTATTTATAAATTTTTAAAACTATCATTTATTATAATATATAAAAAAATTTATTGGAAGTTAAATGAAAATATTATTGAAAATTTAAATGATTTTAAAATAATAAAATATCATCTTCTTAAAAGTTGAAATTTCAAAAAGGATTCTTTATTTTGGAACAGAGAGATTATAAATGAACTGTCAAACGCATTTACCCACTAAAAATCAAATTACAGTTTTTCCAAGATCTATCATTCCCCAAAGTAGGCCTGGCAAAACGGTTTCAAATCTGTCAACCCGTCCTAATTTGCCCACTATCAACCCGCCCTAACCCGCCCATTTAGTTAGCGGGTCATAAACGGGTTGGGTAATAAGGAATCCGTCAATTTAGCGGGTCAATACGGGTTGAATATGGGTGTTTGACGGGTTGAGAATGAAAAATAATAAAATAGTATAAGAATATATATATATATATCTCCATTTATATATAAGAATATATATAGAGATATATATATAAATATATATAAGAATATATAAATATATATATATATATATTTATATCTCTATTTGAAAAAGAATAAAATACTAAAACATATACAATAGATTATAAAACAAAATTAATATTTAGAGAATGTAATTTAACATCACCATATATATAAACAAAACACAAATCAAAAATTTGTGATTCAAAATAAGTTGAATTAGTCTTCGTTAGGAGCTTTGAATATCATAAACAATGTGCACACGTATTTGTTCTTTGCAAAAATATGTAAATTCTTATATTTCAATTTCTATTTTCACTTTTTCTATATACTAGTTACAAACAGTAATATGTTTACGATTTCTCTTAAATTCTAATTCTGAAATTTATAGTTCTATTTAAAAATTTAGAACATAAATAGTTCTCTGCAATTGGCTGTCTGTATTTTACAAAAACAATTTATATTTTTTTTTTACAGAAAACATATTCAGTATTTTTCTAAAACTGATTTATAATGTTATGATAAAACTAAACTATACTACTAGAGTTTCTAACATATACATATAGATATAGATAGGTAAATGTTTTTAGGCAAAAGCTAACCTCCTTAATAGTTGGTGGAAGATAGCCTTCCATGGTTATGTTTCAGAGGATAAATTCAAATTTTCAATTTTATGACTCAGTTAAATTTGGTGTCCGAATTTTACTACATTTTGACCAAATTTCATTTAATTTACAACAATAAGCTAACTACAACAATTTTATGACTGAATTTGAAAAGAAAAAAAAAAAAGAGACTATAATTTTTTAAAAATGATTTTGGCCAAGATTTTACTAAATTTTGATCAAATTTGAACCAAATCTACAACCACCATCCATCGTTTGACTAAATTAATAAAAACAAATTGATTGATCTCTTTTTCGAATTACAAATTCATTTTTTTTACATATTATAAATTATTCCAACTTTAGTATCAAAACTTTTTCAACCAAATTTCAATTAATTTCAAATCTGAATTTCTGGGAAATCAAAGTAATAGAGAAATAAAAAAAAATTTAATATGTATTCACAAAAGTTTTAACAGAAAAAAGTGATGAATTTTATTAGTTATATTATTTGATTGAGATGAGATAATCTTAGGTAGTGTTTTATTTCTAAAAAAAAGTTGAGTAGCGGGTTAAATTCGGGTTAACCCGACCCATTTATGACCCGACCTGTATGCGACCCGATCAATTCGGATAAAAAATGGGTTCAATCCGTTTATGACCCGACCCGTTTACAACCCGTCCAAACCCGCCCATTTTGCCAGGCCTACCCCAAAGCATTCAACCTCTTTAGCTCCCTTGAGTTTGTTAAAATGGTCGTGCATTTAACCTTATTTCATTTTAAGATATGTCAACTTGTTTTTTAAATATTGCTATTTTTTTAACAATTTTTATTTTTATTTTTATTTTTGAGATATATCAGCTTTTTAAAAAAATATTGTTTTGTTTTTTTTTTAATGCATGTATTGTTTTGGTTCTGTGATGCATCACAAAAACGTAAAAGAAACTGAATACTTCAAATTTATTAAATCTAATTAACACGGAAATTATTCACCTAATAAAAAAATAATTATTTAAAATCTGAAACTTATATATTATTGATAAAAATTGTTTATTGAGATTCTATCACATCATATATATATATATAGAGAGAGAGAGAGAGAGAGAGAGAGAGAGAGAGAGAGAGAGCTAAAAGAGTGATAATTCGAATAAGAAATTAATTTCTATATTTTTTATATTAGTCCAAATAAAATTTAAAATCTAAAAAATTCAAAAAAAAAAAATTAAAACTTTTTCCATTGAGCACATAAATATTTTCATAAATAGTAAAAAAAAAAGCAAATTAAAAACCTAAACAAAAAAATTTGACAAATAAATGACTTCAATCATGTTCATAAGACAATAAATTTGATCTGTTTCATTATTTCGGTTAAAAAATAAAACTATTAAGCCCCAAAAAAATAAATCTAACAAAACTGAATTTACTAGAATTTCCCATTATTTAAAAAAATCAACAGCCACTTGTTTTAAATCATTCTCCCTTTCTCTCTATTGCATTAACTATCAACACTAATATATATATATATATATATATATATATATATATATAAAGGCAGCATCTTGCTCTGGTTTTTAATTTAATAACATTTTTGTTCCTCCTGTAGTGCAAACGTGCTGGAAAAAGCTGGTAACGGTTGGTGGTCAGGGTTGTAAATTTCCTCCGTTGGTTGGCGGGAAGTTACAGGAATCCAAACTGCTAATCCCAACAAATAAATTTTAAGGTTTCGTATGATTCATAAATTTATCAAGGGGAAAGAAAGATGGCACAAATGGTAATATATATATATATATATATATATCTATTTCCCTACTAATTAATAGAGGTGTTAAAGGAACTGGATCCGACCCATTTAAGTGTGTCTCATTAGTGTCAATAAACTTAACTTGTTTTTTTTCGTATATGTTCGAGTTGGTCAAGATATTATATACGAGAAAGCATAAAAAAGATATTTTTTTCTTTATTTGAAATGGTAAAATTTGTACTTTTTAATATCTTTTTAAGTGTTAAAGAAAATGTGTGACCGTCATTTTTTTCTTTCTATTTTATTAATTTTCTTACTAAATTCACAATAAATAAACCTCAACTTTGGGGTATAGTGTTAATCTAAGAATGCTATGCGCTTACCCAAAAAAAAAAAAAAGTAGAAGAAGAAGAAGAAGAAGAATGTGAAAAGCACATTTGGTAAGGTATTCTTAATACTATTTTTGAATGCATTTTAAAAAAATTATTCATCTACACGTAAGGTTTTTCATCAGAGTCTTTTTGCCTTTTTTTCAACTTCATTTTTGTTTTTGAAATTTTTAAAAATAAAAACATGATAGTATGATATTAAACAAAAAATAAAACTGAAACATATATAATATATGTGTACACATGAAAACTCCGTACAAACCCGTAAAGAAGAAGAAGAAAAATATTACTTTAGATACTTGTAAAGATTGGACTTTGGAAAATTGATTAGTACGTGTATTTAACCTAACTAATTACCTAACAAGAATTTAATTCTACGCTTCAGGTGAACAAGCGATGAGTACATAAAATAGATAAGCCAAAGTCAAAGAAATGGTGAAAAACAAAAACAAATTTGGAAAAGAAGCAACCTAGCAAATTTTTTTATTTTTTTATTTTTGATTACCAAAATGAGACAAAAGACCAGCCCCATGAGGCCAGAATCAAACCACCACAACTCAATGCCCATCCATACTAGGATTAGAATCGAGCTGCAGCCAAGCAACTAAAGTTAAAGAAAAAAAGAAGCCAAATTCAAGGGAATCTCCACATAAAACTTGACCTATGAGTGATTTTTTTTTTAATGGTATTGCAAAAATCGATCTCTCGAAACGTGTAAGGTTAAGTTGCGATGAGGATTCGAGCTTATGGCTATATTTGGTTTTATTTGTTGACCTCATTTCATGTATTTTTTAAGTTTAAAATGAATTTTTCTACTTTGTTAGATGTTTAATTTAATTTGTTTACCGTATTTAAGAAATTTTTACTTAATTCAAAACGAACTTTTTCAAAAAATAATCTTAATGAAATTTTTTCAAAAAGTAATTCAAATATTAAATAACTTAATTCAAAGAACATTTTTTCATCACTATTTATTCATAAATTACAACTTAATTCAAACTGTACTTTTTTTCGACTCATTCAAACAGGCATTATATCAAATTATGGATTTGGTTTGCTTAACCATTTGAGACACATTCTATAGAAAAAATATTGAATGGGTTTGGTATAGTGACTTAATAATATGTCATTTCAATAATATTATTATTATGTGTGATATAATTCACATTTTTAATAAAATATAGTACATATGACAGAGTACTGTCCAAATGATACATTGTCACGTGACATATTAAAAAATTAGTCCCAAGATCTTAGAGATAATTTTTTATGCTTAGATACTCCTTTGAGTTCAATTACAGCTGAAGGAATCCAACAGTCAAACATAACTCCCAAAAGCATGGATATAGACACAGAACACGAATATGACACGATACGATATGTAGATACGTTATTTTTAAAAAAAGTAGGATATAGACACATTAGGAATACGTTGAATATATATAATTTTTTTATATGACCATACAATAAATATCTAATGTTATTTTAATTAAAATTAACATAAAAATATACAAATTTAAAAAATATTATTAAGATATTAAAATAACAAGATCATTAAATAAAAATTTAAAAACTTTTTAATTTAATCATTAACATTCACGATTCAAATATTTGAACACATATTTAAGAAGTGTTCAAAAATATTGATATTAACACATATCTGACATGAAAATATAAAATAAAATAAAATGTCCGTGTTTCTTAACATAACACCATTTAATTGATAGTGACAGAATTTCAGCCCTACGTTGAACTTGCTTTATCACCCACAGTGAATGTCACAGTCGAGTGTGATTCGAATTGCTTTGGTAGCTGCTTTTTTATTTACTTTTCATTTTTTAGAAATGTATTATTATAGAATTAGATTAGATTTTATTGGATTTGATAATTAATAAATTTGAATTTAAATTTTATAAATTTATAATTGTTTTAATAATTAAGATTTGAATTACATTCGATTCATTTAGCGACTTAACTTATTATATAAATTATAATAAATAAAAAAATTCATGGTGTATAATTATTCTTACATAATTTTTATTAAATAATTAAATAATAAATTCATTTGTTATAAATAATTTTTTAAAACTCATTCTCCGATACTCAATTTTTTTCAGAATTGATTAAAATATCTCCAAACAGTCCTTACATTTGCAGAGACGGCGCAATATTTGTTCCTTTCGCACCATTCATGGACAAAGCATTATTGGTCCGTTAAAATAGTTACGTCACTGGCGGAGGAGATTTCTTGTACCTACCCACATTTCGTAGCTGGTCTCCTATTGATAAGAAGCAGAGGCCGACCAATTAACCAAACCCAGTTGGTTTTGAGATTTGAATCTTTATCAGGTTCAACCGTTGGGAGGCTCCGACAATGGCTTCCAATGCCATCAACATTTCTTGCCCTACAACATCTCTGTCACGTTCACAGTAAGCTTCTTTCCTTTTTCTCTGTCATTATATTTAGTCTTGTTTTACCGGTTATTCAAATTAACACATGATATTCTTGAATTGAAAACCTTCTGGTCTTGACGTTTTATGATTTCTCTTTATACTTTTATGTTTTTTTAAAAAATATATTTTGTAATTTTTCTTTATCTGAATCCCATTTGCTATTTACTTTTTTATTCCCTTTAATTTGATTTTGTTTGTGGGTTCGGCATACCCTTTGGTCATGTGTTGTTGTGTGACGTGGATTACATAACCTCTAGTTGTGAGTTGTGATTGATAATAGACAAGGGAAGTTGGGTTTCCCTTAATTTGAATAGATTCAAAGAATACATATATATATATATTTATTTTTTCTGATCCAGAATATATGAATGTTGTCATTCATGCTCTCTCTCTCTCTCTCTCTCTCTCAAGAAATGAGCTGTTGTGAAATGATCTGTTTGGAAAATAATAGAAGTTAATTCAAAAATTTTGTGATTTTACAACTATCATAATTTAAAAGGATCATCAGCTTTGACAAGACTTTCCAACACCTGTCCCATAGATTCTAGATGTTTGTTCGGTGGCGGATCCATAAATTATAGTTAGGGGGAGAAAGTGTAGGTATTAAAATTTAGGGGGATTCATATGTATTTTTTTTTATAAGTAGATTCATATGAATATATAAATAAATTTGGGGAGCCATGTCCCTCCTTGCATCTGCCACTGGTTTGTTCCCTGCTGGATTTATAATTCTCTACACACACAGGAAATCATCTTTTACTAGGGAAAATGAAAAAAGCCTTGAAAAGAACTTTTTTTTGCACTTCAACTTTAACTAACATCCTAAAAGAATCGTTGAACGATCATGGTTGCCATATATGTTGAGAGGTTTTAACCCTACTTAAAAAATCATTTTCCCTACTAATTGGAGTCTGCTTTGCTATTTTGCTTGTAAGGCCAAATCTTCTGTTAACTTAGAGGTCAATATTCCTTTTTTACCAACATGTCCCAGCAAAGGGTTGAAAATTTTCAAGATTTATGTTTACGAGGATTCAATTAAGAGTTTTACACTTACTATGAACCCAAGCAGCCCTCCTCCTTCCTTTGGGAATTGAGGAGCTATTGATAGTTTTGTCAAACATGACCCGGCATGTTATATTGGTTTAGTAACTTTTATCATGCATGAACTTTCTCGAATTTGGTCCTGGTTTAATATTTTCAGATTCGAGAACTGGACAACGTTTGCTAATCTATACATTGTTTACACTTGACATTCTTTATAATCTGTTAAGCATTCTATGCTTCACGTCAAGCCTGACAATTCTCTTGACTTTAACCTTCTTCATTTCCTTTTGGCAATCTAAATATGTTGCTAACATTAACTTTTATGTAGAGCATTGAAATACTTCAATATGTTCAATGGTCTGCACTGCACGAATATATTTCCTGCAAACGGGAACACATCCCATTTGTCCTTGATCCAGCTGGGTAGCAAATTAAGCTTCAGTATTAAGGGTCATGGTAGAACTAGAGCTGAATTGTTGTCTGAAGAAGCTGACCTTATCTCTCATCCCAATGGCACTAATGTTGTGGGAAAAAACCTATCACCTGGGATTGAGACACAGCCTGATGCAATAGCATTTGGAACACTTGCCGCAGAAACCATTCCTACAACTGGTGGTTTCCCTGTAGACAATGATGAATATGATTTGGACTGTCCCACAGAAGGTTTCTCATCCATCCCAGAGGCAATTCAAGATATTCGCCAAGGAAAGGTTGGTTGTGTCTTTTATTTGTCATGTCATAAAAACTGAATGGTTTTTAATTTGCTTTGTTTTATTACTTTTCCATTACTAATTTGGGTTGATATTCAGATGGTTGTAGTCGTAGATGACGAAGACAGAGAGAATGAAGGAGATCTAATAATGGCAGCATCAAAGGTTACACCAGAAGCTATGGCCTTTGTTGTGAAGCATGGAACAGGGATTGTTTGTGTGAGCATGAAAGGTGAAGACCTGGAGAGGCTGGAACTTCCTTTGATGGTAACCCAAAAGGACAATGAAGAGAAACTTCGCACTGCAGTTTACAGTGTCAGTGGTATGTAGTTTTTTAACTGCTGACAAAATTATAATCTATGTATTTTTCTTTATATATATATATATATATTAATTTTGAAGGAGCTGCATTTTTATTAAAAACACAACAGTTACTCATTCCCACTTGGAGTAATTGAAATGTTCAAAATATCGTGAAACATTCTACTTTTGGAATGCATTTTCTTTAGGAATATTATGTTTCAGGAAAAAAATTGACCTTCATTCTCTGTTTATCAGAGACTGGAATTTAAAAAATGGGTCTTAAGCATGGTTAACACAATTTGCTTTTCCCCTAGCGAATTGGGAATTGGGATCGCACGATCCAAAACATGGATTATTAGCAATTTGGAATGCAAGATTTAGCGTTTCAACCTAAAATATCAAAATTTTTAAAAAAATCATACAAAATACACACACATCATTGGAATTTTATTTTATAATGATTTGAATTCGTTGAAATCTTTTTGGTGTATATATATAGATACCAATATTATTACAAATACAATAAAAAAAATATAACGTTCCAAATAAACATATTTTGTTCCAACAAAGTGATCCAAATAAGCCTATTCCTAACGAACCACGTTTTATAACAAGTGACGATCTACGTTTCCGTTTCCATTTCTGTTCCCGTTCTCGTTCCCGTTCTCATTCTCCGTACCATAATGATTCACGTTCCAGGTAACATTGGTCTTAAGTTTCTAGCGTTAATGATAATAAAGATGATATAAAACCTTTGGAAAGCTACTATACCCTTTTTTGAATGATGTTCTGTGATGCTTAGTAACGATTTGTGTAGTTATTTATGTATTAATGTATTTATAATATACTCTTGTAGGATGCAAAACATGGTACAACTACGGGGGTGTCAGCTCAAGACAGGGCGACAACAATATTGACTCTTGTATCAAAGGATTCAAAGCCTGAGGATTTTAACCGCCCAGGACATATATTTCCGTTGAAGTACCGGGAGGGAGGCGTTCTGAAGAGAGCTGGGCATACAGAAGCTTCTGTCGATCTTGCTGTGTTAGCTGGGTTAGAACCTGTTGCAGTTTTATGTGAGGTTGTGGATGATGATGGTTCCATGGCTAGATTACCAAAACTTCAGCAATTTGCACGGATGGAGAACTTGAAAGTTATATCCATTGCTGATCTAATCAGGTAGATTATCATATCATCCCTTGGAAGTGTGTTGCTTTGCTAGCATTCTCTGTAAATATCATTGATTAAGATATTTTATGAATGTTCATATTTATTTTCAGCTGGACAAAAAAAAGAAGCACTTTCTTGTTAAACAATGTTATGCAATTGTGTCTTAGGGAATGGTGCATAAAACTTGAATCCACTACATATTCTTATAGTGGGCAGTTTGCAACAGTGCAGTGTTGTATTTCCACAGTTAATAACAGTCTAAACTTTGTTTGACATGTTATTCGAAATGTGTTAATTGCATTTTCAAAAGCTGTCTGAAATGAGTCTATTGCAGGACTAAATGTTCATTAATAGGATTTCAGGAAATAGCCTCATTTTTCTTACAATCATTGGTGGTGATTGCTTCATTTTTGTAATTAACTTTGTTCCAGAGGATGGATTTGTGCATTTTGATGCTATGACAAGCAAAGTGGAAAGATTGGAAATGGAAGCCTATTACTACATTGCTAGTATGTTTAGGTATTGGCAACAATTTTATGGTAAAAATTCTGAATTGCAATAATATGTTATTGGCTCAAGCTGGGGGATATTTCACCCTACCAAAAGGCTGGATTCCCAGGGATAGAAGTTTTTAAATATTTTTTACGTTTTATTTTATTTTTTGTGGTGGTGGTGGGGGGGGGGGGGGGAGGTGAAATGTTTCGTCCCTGCACATTCAGCAAACAGTGAGAAGTTTGGTTAATTATTTCTGGGACACCTTATCTAATTTGATTTGAGGTGGAGATGAGACGACACCCCTTGAATGCTTTTTTCCCCAATGTTTTGAATTTTCAGTAAAATACTGTATTTTCTTCATGTTTTGAAATGTTTGTATATTATGAAATGAGACAATGCATATAAAGACCCATGTTTTGAATACATTATTCCAGTTTTGTATTTCTATGTAAAATCTCCATGAGCATTACTCATGATGGAATATTAATTATACAAGGATGCTTCTAAAATGTTTTAAAATGTTTGTATATTATGAAATCTGTCCATGATTGGTTATTTCTTCACTTTTCAACTTATTATAAAAGAATAAAAAAGCAAAATTTCTTTTGTTATATTAGGTGTTTGCACCCACACGAGGGAGTAAAATGGTTCACGCAACACTTTTGTCTGTAAAGACTAGATAACTAAAAGTGAATTTTCTGTTCTTGTCACCACCTTTATATTATTAATGAAATGAATGATCATATAACCTAGTTTATGTTTTATGTATTCCTCGTTCGAATAATTACTTTACCATCTTGTTGGTTATGTTTGGGGTCAGCGACATGATTACCTTTTTGCCAATATGTCACTTGGGGGGGGGGGGGGGGGGGATTTTCTCAATGATTGCGTTTTGTATTGTCTCATCATCTCATCCTTCTGATTATATTAGGACATCAACCTGTCCAGGGGTCAGGTCAGTGAGTAATCATAGAAATTTGACTGATCTGTGATATCATTGCTATGATATCAGTGTAATATTGATGCTATGAAAAGAGTGGGGGATGAATTTAAAAGATACATTGTAATAATACAAAAGTGACTTGTATTGGAGGAGGTAGAGTGAGACAATTGCAAAGGCTCTATGCTCTCTCTCTTACATCATCAATCTTCTCTACAATGCAATATATATAGACCTCCTCACCGACCTACTAGAACCTTCACGTACCAGATATATTGAAGTTACATCAGCCAACTTACACTATATGTTATTACATTATTCTAGAATCTACGAACTTCTATTTAATTCTAGATTACAAATTATTTATTCTAACAGGTAATACATTCAACCTCTGGGTGATATGCTTGGACTGTGCATTATTGATACATTTTTTTTAAAAGAAAATTATTTAATATATACAATTTTTATATATGTGTTCAGTACTGGCAATCATCTGAAAATTGAAGATAATTAACCATTTAATTACGACTTTCTATGCTTGATCATTATACCAGTCATAGTTCCACATACTCGGCACTTCTAGAATGCCTAACCATTTATTTGTTTGTTTTTATTATTATTACTTTTTTTTGTGTGTGTGGGGTGGGGGGGGGGGGGGGGGGGGGGGGGGGGGGGAAGTCCTACGTTCAATGTCAAGCACCAGTAAGTTTTAGATATTTTCAAAAAAGAAGGGGAATCAACCCTCATGAACAGCTTCAAGCTGTCCAGTTGCTTAATACCTGCCTGAGTTCACAGGGGGACATCAAATTTCAAAGGCTTTAATGATTGTTGGCTCACTGGTTAATTGGCTGGACAAGATTTTTTTTTTTTTGTGTTTTCTTCTGTGATGATTCATTCATTTTATCATGATTGCAACCAGTGTCCATTTAATTTGGTTGTCCTATAGACTGTGGCGCATAATTATCGTAACTCTTATAATCAAATATCCAAGTGAGGAAATTGTGAGAATGACTCATGAAACATTCTGTCACGCTGGTTATGAGGATGGCTCATCAGCTTATGGTTTGTATATCATCACATATCCAGTATGTCATAGAAACATTTGTCTGAGAAACTAAATTGTGAATCATTTTTATTTCCTCTGTAAAGGCATTTTTGGGTGTTTTTTTTTTTTTTTAAAACAAGTTGTGTAATTTGTGACCAATTTACTTGTAAATTGCTATGGTGTTAGCATTAGAAAGGCACGTGATAGAAACGACTCTTCTAATATGAATTGTTATTGGCAGATATAGGAGGAAAAGAGATAAATTAGTGGAGCTTTCTTCTGCTGCACGGATACCTACTATGTGGGGGCCATTCACAGCCTACTGCTATAGGTCGATCTTAGATGGGATGGAGCACATTGCAATGGTCAAGGTGAGTGAAGTTGTGACATTGATATTTCAAGTCATTTTTGCATTTCATTGCAAATGCAACTCCAAATTAATGCACACAGAGGGTACAGTCAACATTTCAAGAGTACCCATACTAGTATTCTCTCTTTTTTTCCTCTCTCAGGTCTATTTGGTTTTAACTTTAAGGTAGGGGTAAAACTTGAAAGCCCAATTGTACTCCAATTATGCAAGTAAGAATCTAGGAGTGAGGACAAATGTCAAGTGCCAGATTGCTTTGAGTTGGCGAAGTGGGGAGCATAAATGTATTATTATGGCTATACCCTTTTGCTTTCCTTTTAGGTAGAGAATATTCTTGTTTGTTGGTGGTCAAACTAGTCAATTATCTTATCAAAATCATTATGATTTGTGTTTTAAATTTTTTTAAAAAAGTCTTCTTGGTGTTCAGGAGCAATTTTAACAAGGTTTTTGGTGTAATCAGGGTGACATTGGGGATGGGCAAGATATCCTTGCAAGGGTGCATTCAGAATGCCTCACAGGGGATATATTTGGGTCGGCTAGATGCGACTGTGGGAACCAGCTGGCCCTTGCGATGCAACAGATCGAGGCTGCTGGCAGGGGTGTATTGGTGTACCTCCGTGGCCATGAAGGAAGGGGCATTGGTTTGGGCCACAAGCTTCGTGCATATAACCTACAGGATGATGGGCGTGACACTGTGGAAGCCAATGAGGAACTGGGGTTGCCTGTTGATTCGAGAGAGTACGGCATTGGCGCACAGGTACTGCCAACAGAGATTATTTTTTGGGATTTGGGATGCCTTCAGTATTGCATTCACTAGGCATATAAAATGAATTTTTTCTCTTCCTTCTAGTTCTAGTATTATTTTTCTACATTTTAAGTTCTTCTGATGCCCTTTTTTTCTTTTTTAAATAAGAATTTCGTGATGCTCTAAAATGCTCTTGAAAACAAAATAGGATGTTTTGTTTTTGCATGGCAATGAAATTCTCTGGAGTTTCACATTATACTGCATCATGATTGGCACTTACATGTGATTTTAAACCTAGTATTGTATCCTTGTATTCTGTTGGAAGTCCTTGCTATATTGAGATGAGTCTCGTCTGCTTACATTGCATTTTGAGTTCTATACATGGCATCATAGCACACATGATTTATGCTTCAGCCACATGGATTTATGGTAATTACATAGCAACTTTGATAAGTATCTTTTATCTTCCTGACTGGCCTAAGACATCAGTACAACACTGGAAGGGAGAAATTTCCGATTAGAGAAAATTGAATGATTGCTAATAATTAAAAAATCTCGTTTAAATAATCTTCTAACATTTGCAAGAGTATTAGCTTGGAACCCAGAGAAATAAAACTTTTCCTAATTTATACCATTTGGCTGGGTTAAAATTATTTTTAAAGACTTAAAGCAGCTTCTTCTTTTTAGTCCTCTTCCCCTCTCCAAACATTTGTTGATATATATATATATATATATATATATATATATTTATTTATATATATACATATTTTCCAGTTCTATGCTCCGTTTAGTATAAAGCATAAATTTGGGTTTTGGGGGTGGGGTGGTGGTGGTGGTTTGAAATCCTAAACCACCATTTCAACTCAAATGTATTGGTAAATCTTTGTTAAGGGTGAATTTATTTTTGATCATTGTAGATACTAAGAGATCTTGGGGTTCGAACAATGAAGCTGATGACAAACAACCCTGCAAAATACACAGGTCTCAAGGGCTATGGCTTGGCAGTTGCAGGCAGAGTCCCTCTCCTGACTCCCATTACAAAGGAGAACAAGAGATATTTGGAGACTAAACGTGCCAAAATGGGCCACATCTATGGGAATGGTCGTCGAAGTAATGTCATTGGTGGAAATGGTAAGCCGAGCACTGATAATCCATCTGCTGCTGTACCTGACTCATAAGCCTACTTACCTGCATCGGACACTGTCATGCGAGCAAGAGATCTAAGTTGGCTCACGGCGTCACCTATATCATCATCATATTGTATTATTTTGAAATTAGATAAAATTGATTTTTCCATAGTCGTCCTAGATTTGGAACTTGTATTAGAGTTTAGATGACGGGACAAAGAATATTGATATGTCAATTCTTTTTCTCAAGTGTAATTTGGACATGAGGAAATTCCTTCTATGGGATTTAGCTAGTCTTCAGTGGTTGTGGTTTGAATAGTTTTGGACTATCTTTTCCTCTCATTTTTCCAGCAACCAAACATGGGGGTTTATGCTTGGAGTTTGGGAAACATAAATGTGGGGAAGTAATTCTGGAAAGCCTCCAGTTTCATTTTGTCTGGAAGAAGAAATGTTTGTTATTGAGGAAAGGTAGATTCAAGAAATGTTTTACAGAACTTAATTGTTGTTGTATTGGAAGCATAATGAGATTAATAAAATATTTGTTTATGAGAGATTCCATATTCTATAGACATCCTTTTTGTACATGATTGGCCATTTGATTGCTTGTTACATGTTGGTGTCTTAATTAGAGGGGGGGCATGTATTATGCAAAAAAAATATTTTTAATGACCAATTGATTAATTAATATTATATGTATCTATATATATATATATACATATTCTATAGACATCCTTTTTGTACATGATTGGCCATTTGATTGCTTGTTACATGTTGGTGTCTTAATTAGAGGGGGGCATGTATTATGCAAAAAAAATATTTTTAATGACCAATTGATTAATTAATATTATATATATATATATAAAAGAATCTTTAGTTATAATTGGAATTAATTTTTTAAATAAACAAGGATGTGGAAGTAGTCACATAAATTATGTCAAATTAGACCTATATTAAGTGCCAAAGTCAACAAGGGGATAAATTCAGGCAACCCACAATTCCAAATTTAAAAAAAATGTAAAAAAATAAAAAATAAAAGATCACAACATTCTATAGAATGCATTTTCTATTTTTATTTTTTTGGTTTTATTTTTTTTCCCAATGAAAGAAGGGGAGGAAGAATCCTTAACTATATTTATGGGTACAAAATTTCGAATCAAAGTCATCCATAAGATATAGATGAATCTTTTCATCTCAAATAAATTTAACTTCGTTTGAATGAGTAGTAAAAAAATACAGTTTAGAAAAGTTTCTCTTAATAGTTATTTTTGAATTTATTGTATTCTTGAAAAATACAGTTCATAACTTGAACCAAATATCTAATTAAAATATATATATATATATATATATATATATATATATATATATATATACTGTTTTATGCTTGAAAACACCCATTTTGAAATCAATTAAGGTGAACCAAACACACACTTACCTACCTAAATTTAACATGCTCAAACTGCTCAAAATTTGTCCATTAATTTGACAATTGAAAATTAGGAAGTTAAATAAAATGCATAAAAGTGGAAGTGTGGTCTCACCATGTATCTGAAGCTATGCATTCCAAAATTTTGTCATTTCACCTGAAATTC
Organism: Nyssa sinensis; assembly: GCA_008638375.1. Lineage (NCBI taxonomy): Eukaryota > Viridiplantae > Streptophyta > Magnoliopsida > Cornales > Nyssaceae > Nyssa > Nyssa sinensis. The sequence continues at coordinate 6,368,053 of CM018039.1, read as the reverse complement.
AAGAGAATGTTTAGAAATTCTTAAAAATAGGTCTTGTTTAGCCAATCTCATTAAATTTTTGAAAAAAGTTAATTCCCTTTAGTCTAATTTTATTCAAGTTTTAAACATATTTTAAAATTTTTATTATCAAACAATAAGAAATTTAAAACTAGTTTATTTACAGGACATGCTAATCTTCTTTCAAAACAAGTTTCAAAATTAAGAACAAAAATTTAAGAAGTCCAACATTATTAAGATGACCACAATTATTAATTAGGTCACATGAAGTGTATTATTAGTCGTCCCCAATATTAAATTATGTAATTAATGTAATATAATGATTTATTATCGGATCAAAGACACCTTCACACGAACCCAAATCATGATTTTGCATTAATTGGTTGACAACTAATTATGAGACAATATATTTTAAGAATTATGACTATCAAATTTAAGAAATAGAGTTAAAAATAAAAATAAAAAACACTTCTTTTGAATAGTATATTGAGAGATCCTTCAGACACCGTTAGAGACTTTATTCATTAGTTTCGGTGTAATGCATCTGGACTAATAAGTGATTTACATATCAAAATATGACCCACTCCAAGAACAGGCTAGGATTTTAGTTTAGGAGAGAAGTTTTTTTATTAAATGTTCAATCATAAATTTTAAAATTAATATTTAATTATTAATTGATAATACTTTTGCTAGCGAAATAAATTTATTGATAAAATTAATATAGAATTATTATATTTGAGTAATATTATTTTGTTCAAACTTTGAGTTATAAATAAAAAATGATGTTGTAGTTCTATATTACCATTTTTTTTAATGCAGCAGAAAATAATTTATTTTTTATTAGTGTGTTTTATTATAAAGAATCGAATTGATGACAACTGGATAAAGAGTTGGCCCTCCCACTACTTAAATAAGATTTCGATCTTAATAATTTTATATGATTAATAATTTAATGCACATCTTCTGTTCAATTTCATATGAGGCTTACGTTTATGGAACTCACGGATGACTTTCGTGCGAGAGAGGTGAATACAGGATTAACATATTTTGATGATGAATGAAACATTCTTCTTTTATTGTAATTTGAATTTTTTATAAGATTTATATAAAATTTATTGTAATATTTAAATTATACTAAAAATAGCACCAAATTACTGTACCACTGAAATATTTTTCGAATAATTAACACTAAAATAAGATTATGATAATTTTAAAACATTGATTTCAAATTTTTTTATATTGGAAGAGCTAATTTTTAAAGCACATCAGACAGTTCAGATTGCGAATCTTTAAATTCCAACCCACGTCTAAGGTTAAAGCCCTGACCAGCTGGGACTCATTTACTCACAGATTATACAAACCGTGTTTTCCCTTAAATGGGCCCACGTTCCAACCCACAGTGGGCTGGAGAAATTATTTACTGGTTTTCCATTTCATAAGGATTACTTTTTCAGTCATCATCCACTGTTGATATTTCTTGAAGACTAAAATCCAACGGTGGACATATGAGGAGCACGTACTCCTTAGTCGTTGGGAATCAAAAAGTCGACCACAGGTCTTCACAGAAGCGCCTCTATATATACTCTCTCCCACTCGTCCGTTTTCTTCTCAAAGCTGTTCTCTGTTTCCTTCTTTACTCTTTCCATTGTCTCTCTCTTTCTCTGCTTTCGTTCTTTGATTTATCTTTCTCTACAATGGCTTTCTCTGTGACTGTGATGATAATGGCATTGTTCTTCGGATCCGCGATCGCTCAATCCCCAGCGGCCTCACCAACGACTACTCCTTTCACTGCGACGCCGTCTCCGGTGGTGAAGCCACCGACCTCTACTCCTCTCGCTCCGACGCCGTCTCCAGCAGTGAAACCACCAGCTTCCGCACCTGCTCCGGAAAAGACTCCATTGGCGTCTGCGCCTTCACCGATTACCGTGAACTCTCCTCCGTCTCCTCCGGAGGCATCTCCTGCTCCCGCAACTCCTCCGTCGACGATCGCGGGGCCTCCCTCCGAGGTACCTGCACCTGCACCTTCACCAAACAGCGCCGCTTTGAACAGACTCACTGCCGGATCCATCGCCGTCGCTTTTTTGGCCGTCGCTTTGGTTGCTTAGATTTGATTGAATGTTTTTTCAGTTGCAGGATTAATATTGTGCGTTTAGTATGGATTATATTGCATACTTTTTGCTTGTTATTTATTTTTTTATTTATATGATATGATGATTTAGTCGTTATTATTGATGTGATTCTTTGTTAAGCAATTGCTTTCTCGATGTGTCTCAGTTTAAGTTTGTTGTTTTTGTTGAATCTGTTTATGGTTTATAATAGTAATGACAATTTACACTCATTTAATCATCAATTGGTTAGAGATGAATAGAACTAGGGTTTTATACAGAGTGTGCGAAAGTAACGGAGAATTTGAGGAAGCTGGGACGTTTACATCATTTAAGAGTCTGATTTTGAACAAGTTGGCTCTTCTAAGAATGGATCCTAAATTGAGAAATTTTGAATTTATTTTATTATACTTATGACTCATGAGTTTTTTAAATTACTCCGTCCGCCCATATTAAGGCCCTTTTTAAAAAAATTTAATTTTATATGTATTTAATGTTTTCACACTTAAATAAGTAATATAATTTGACAGTACTAATATTCTTTCACTTTGCCTATTACAGCACATCAAATTAGTAAGAAGGGTAATTTGGAAACTTCACTATAGCTTTATGCATTGACTTTTCAAACGGAATTTTTATTTTGGGACATGAAAAGATAGAATAAATGATTCTTAAATTGGGACAGGGTATTTTATTAATATAAAATAAATTAATTTGACAAAACAATGATATTTTTAGTTTGACAAAACAATAATACCATTTTCATATAGAGTATGTCATTAATACAATGTTATAAAATAGTGATGCATCAAAAATTTGAAATACAAATTTAAAATTGTGGGTTATATAACATTGTTATTGTTATTCCCTAATTTTTAAAATAATATTAATTTTTTCAAATTTTTGTTCCAATGTTACATTTTATGACATGTAATATACATCATTTGTATGATTAACATGAGACCATATCATGTGATACTTTTAAAATAATATTAGGTGATCCTCAAAAATATTATATGATATCGGTTAACATCAACTAAATTCGGATTAATAAATATTTGACAATTAAATAAATTTATTAGTGGGACTTATAAATTTTGTTGATATGTTAAATATTCATTGATTTGAGTGTAATGCATCCGAAACTAATAAATAGTAAATACTAGTTTCTCTTGTTTAGAAAAAAGGTCATGGTCTCACTTCTGTCAATCGAAAAATATGAGCATTATTTCTATCTAATCATAAATTCAATTAATTGTGAATACATACTATTTTAGGGATTCTTTTGACACTTCCTTTTTATGCACTGGGGCCTAATATTGGTCAAAAGGCAATGGTAACCTTAATTACTTTAGTAGGTTATTCAGGATATGATGTCCCGTTTAACGGTTTAAGGAAATCTTGTGGGGCCTACCAACCTTGGAATTCTTTGTTTCCTTTTTCTTTTCTTCTAATTTTTCTAAAGTAAAAGGTTGAATTTCTACGGCCCATGTTGCGTGACCACTTTACAGAAATTATACAGTGCCCTTAACTCAATGTTACCGTCTAATAAGATGTTTTGAGAAAAATATTAAAAAACTTTTAAAATAAATTTTTTAATTTAAAAAATTTATAATACATTTTTTTTTATCTAAAATGAATAAAAAAGAAATTTTTAATATAACAAAATTTAATTATTAACTTCCATCTTAACACTGTTAAAAATATTAATGATTATATTAAAATGACATTCAAGATATATTTAAAAAAAAAGACTAAAAAATATATAAAATAAAATTTTCAATCCTAAAAAATCATAATATTTTATAAATAAAATTTTATTTTTTAGGCATTTTAGATAAATAAAAAATGTTATGCTTTGTTTTGGAATGAAGAAATTTTTTTATCTATTATTTAGTATTTTTTTAAATGTATCTTGAAGGTTATTTTGGTCTAATTAATAATATTTTCTAACGGTATTAAGATGGAAGTTAATAGTTTCTTTTTTTAATCTTTTAGATAGAAAAATATATCATGAATTTTTTAGGTTGAAAAGATTATTTTAATGACTTTATTTTTTCCTTAAATTTTTGTTTTTTTGGTGATTTTTGGCTCTTATTAATATAAGAAATTTAAAGAGTTTGTTATACATCTTTAGTTCATATTTGATAATAATGTGAAATGAAACGTTTATTAAATACGAAAATAAAACATGAACCCAAGGGATAATTCAAGTGATAGCCAAGTCAAGGTATAAGTGCTTAATAAATATCAAGTCTCAAGTTTAAATTTTACAAAGTACAACTCTTCTTAAGAGTCACTTATAGGATCCATGTGACCAGATAACTACTTGGTACGGTTAGAACAGGGGAGGATTAGTCAGGATGAAGCTTCGAACACCAATATTTAAAAATAAAAACTTGTAATTCACGTGACAGGCAAGTCACCTTCCGTAAAAATTGCATTAGACTTTACGACTTATTCTTAATTTCAACGAATCACCATTGGCCTACTTATGTTGGTTACCATGGAGGGACATTTAATAACCGAAGATAAAAGATCTTTTTTTATCATTTTTACCGATTGTTTGATAATTATTAGTGCTAGTTTTAGTTTTATTATTTTTTATCCCATTCAATATTAAGAAGAAATAATAATTTGTACTGATTCATTATCCAACAGTTATAGAAATAAAGTTCAATCCAAATCTAAGCGAAAGAAATAAATTATACATACTCTTGGTAGAAAAAGTGAAAGTAGAACTCATCATCTCCTTCTATATCTCTGTTATATCTCATTCTTTTTCATGCAAATCAATCTATATCTATGTTATATCATAAATATATTTTTATGTCTTGGATTAAAAGCCTAGTCAACTTCCCTAGCCAATGGCGGTCCTACATATTGTCTAGCCTCCAAAGTTTTAAAAAATTGAATATTTACTCCTAATTTCTATACAATATTTTTTTTTTTTAAATTGAGAATTGCCCCTTAAAACTTTTTATATTTTCATAAAAAATCGCTTCAAACACAATTGAATTGTTTTGCATGTCTGACCCAATCTAAAACAGGCTAATTGGCCCATTATAGTGGAGTGGATCCAACCAATAAAGCCCAAACCTAAGAAGCTTCATTACAATCTCTTAACATCTGCAGATTGGTTTCCTCATAGCTTTTGGCATTCAAGGCAGCCTTGAGATGAAGAAATTGTCCAAATTAAAGGTATTTCTTTTTTGTTTAGTCAGCAGTCTATCATGAATAGCTAATAGTCCACACACGCAGTTTTCAACCTCTTCAATTTCCACATCCAATTCTTTTCTGACTTTCACACTTCATTAATAGACGAGTAAGAATAAAAACACGTCGAAATGAAATGGTTAAAAGTCATATTTTTATATGACACGTTAGAGTTCGAATAGCGAACGAATAAGAATGAAAATACATCGAGATGAAATGATTAAAAATCATATTTTTATATGACATGTCAGAGTTTTGAGTCCCATTTCGCTACATACACAAGGGCAGATACATTAAAGGGCTAGGGTGGGCTATAGCCCCCTCCCAATTTTGATAAAAAAAGTGCACATGTAAAATTTTGGCCTCTTTTAAACTGGTCCATCCCAAAAATTTGGTCAAATCTAATCTTTACCTACTTTTTCTTTTATTTCTCATCTTAAAATTTTGACTCAACCCATTAACTATCTTAATTCTTAAAGTATATCCTGAGTTAGGATTTTTTTAATTATCATTCATTTAATGGGTTTTGATGTTTTTTTTTTTTAAAAAAACTCTCCTTTTATATTTGTTTGGATGGTAAGATTTTTTTTTTTTGGCCATTTGATGAATTTTGATGTTTTCTTACTAAAATTTTCTCATGTAGGCTTTATTTGTAGCTAATAAAATTAAGAATAAGGAAAGAAAATACAAACTTGTTATTTAATTTTTCCCCTATCTTCCTCTCGAGAAATAAATTTTTTTACATGTATAATTTCTCCAATTTGTGGGAAAAAAATTTCTCCCCATCATCTTCCTTTTTTGAAAAACATTTTCCCCCCAAAAATTTTTCTCCCAAATTTTTTTTAACCTCCCTTAATTTTTTTTCCTGATTCCCTCCCTGTAAACACACTTAGAATATTTCTTCCATCGATTGACGAGATCAAAATGAGAAAAAAAAAGTTATTGAATTTTGTATGAAAATTTGATCATATGAGCATTATATGATTTGCTGAACAACGATTGAACTCGTGCTGCAGGACATTTTTAGGAGAGGGGGTGAAAGGTTCAATTTTCATCGCTAACATTTTTTTTTTTTTTTTGAGAAACTTTTTTTGTTCTTAAAGAACTTATATATTTTGTCCAACAAAAAACTTAGTTTAGGACTCTTATGCACATAAGCTTATGTATTAAGTTGAGGGTGTTCGTAGGGTTTATATTATGCCTTTGAGAATTATTTGACGTTGAAATAATTTATAATTTGGAAAAATATTTTTAAAAAATTGGAAATATTAAGATATTTTTTTTTTGAGTAAAATTAAGGTCACATATATTACAAAAATAGAAAAAAGGCAATTCTGATTATATAATTATTCGGAATGACTTGGGATTTTTTTTTTAAAGTAAGAATTATTTATAATATTTAGGATATAATTTGTTTATTTTTAATATTAGAAAGATAAAAATTTCCAGATAAATTCAAAAGATTTTATAAAAATGAAAGAATTTTGTTGATACTATAATACACGTTGCATATTACATCTTATTGAGATAATAGAGCAGAGAGAGTATAAATATATTATAATATATTTTCTAAATAATAAAGAATGTGGTTGCTCACTCTTTGAATACATGCACACAGCTAGTTGAGCCACAAAAATAGTTATTTAACAACAACATGCATCCAAGATGGTAGATGTGCCATGAAGTTTCTATGGTCTCTTACTACTACTTGTTCTAAGTAGTACTAAGTTTCCTTTTCTTGGGAGCCATTCAACCCTGGGAGAGTCATGCAGTGACTTTGGCATTAATGATTGTAACTTTGTAGCATTGTAGTCCATTAATGTGAGTCAAGCACTGGCCTTATGCAATGCATCTGAATCAAAATTTAAATTTACGATTGTCAAATCGATTAACTAATGAATATAAGTCACTATCTCTAGCGCACGTGTATAGGGAATTTATAACAAAGAATTTTGTAATTAAGTAAGAACCATATCAACATGTAGTTGATCTTCTCACAAAAGAATTTATTTATTTTACAAAATAAATCAATTTCAGTATAAAAAAACAAAGTGTATTGTAATCTTTTACAGTTGAAGAACGTAAACATAGTTGGGGTTAACATCTAACGTGGGCTGGGGCAAAAATAGTGGTGCATGAAAAATATAAATAGAGTCGTGATTGGAGAAGGAACCGCCTGGTTGCAAATTCCTAAACTATTAAACCTCATTTCAATTGTCACTTGATAATTATGTACCTTTCTTCTTTTATTTATTTATTTATCTTTCGTTAATTCTATTATCTAATTTAAGGGATCAAATTATGAATAACAGAGTCTTGTATGGCGACATCTGAAAATAGCTGGTGCCATTCGTGGTAGACAAAATGTGATTAGCAAAGATGATGGTGAAAGGGGAGATACAACAACACGAGAACACTTGAAGAAAGTAGAAGAAACACATTTGATAGTGGCGGCACTCATTGCCACTGTACCCTTTGCCGCTGGTTTCACTTTGCCCGGCGGTTACAATGGCATTGAAGGACCAGACCATGGCATTGCAATTCTGACAAGAAAGGTTGCATTCAAAGCATTTTTCATTACGGACACTGGCCATGGTGCATCAACACAAGAAAGGTTGTGTAGAGAATTCATTTTCTATTATTGTATAACCCTTCAAAACTTTTGCTTATGCATCAACACAAATGACCATGTCTTTTGGGCTTTCGGCCAGGAAGGCCCTCTAGATAATTGGATACTATGTAGACTCATCTCATTAAAGTGGGACGGGGTCCCACAACAACTCAATTTGGTGGGGTGCAGGTTGGTTAACTTTATTGATTCTACATAGTCTAAATAATGATGCAAGACTTTGTGGTTAAATTTATCTTAATTAATATTATAAAATAATTAAAATTTTTAATTATTTATCAAAGAATGAAGTTAATTTTTAAAAGTTTATTAATTTATTAAATATTAATTAAAACAGTGTCAACTACATTGTACGATAGTTACTTGACAACTTCACATGAGTTTCTCAATTTTAAACATATTGCAAGAAATCTAATAATTATCTCACAATTATCTAACAAAAATACACGAGTCTCGTAAATATAAATATTGAAGATAAAATTTAACTTAATTCATAACTGAAAAAAGAAAAGTAAAGCACAACTCACTGTTGCGAGAGGGCATGGATCTTGTTAAAAGATATAATATTAAAGTTATATCATCTTTAATGACTTAAGTTTTTTAATGAGTTAATAATTTAAAATGATATCAGAACAGACAAAAAATTCTATGTTCAAACATCGGCATCACTTTGATAATATAAATTGATATATGTGACCACACGTGAGAAGGCGTATGTTCAAATCTTGCCGTCACCATGATAATATGAATTGATGCACATGGGTACACGTGAGGGGGCATGTCCGATGATAAAATATTAAAGTTACAATCTCTCTAATAATTTAAACTTTTAGATGAATTGGTTATTTAACATATACATATGACTTCAACTATAATCTGATTAAAAATTTAATTTTTATGGGTCCCTCCGGAAAAATTCAAGAGATAGTTATTGATAGAAAACGCAAGTCACATTTCACGAGCATTTAACTTAGAGACGTCGGAATTTAAGACCAATTTCTAACTTTGACCCCATAACCATTGGCTCGCTCATTTGGTTCCCATAAGGGACTTTTATTATTGACATTTTTGGTCAACTTCCTAGCAAACCTCATAATATCATCCACAAGGTTTGCTTTAAACACAATTGTCACACACACACACACACACACACACACACACATATATATATTTTGTGATCCAATCTTAAACAGGCTAATTGGCCCATTACAGTGGAATGGATCCAACCAATAAAGCCAAAACCTCGGAAGCTTCAATTCAATCCCTCAATAGATGCAGATTGGTTTCCTCATAGCTTTGGCGTATAGGGCAGGCTGGAGAAGAGGGAAATTCCCTTAAAGTTCCGGTTTTTTTTTTGGTCAATAGTTCATCGTGAGAGCTAATTGTCCACAGCAAAGTTTCCAACTTCTTCAATTTCCATGTCCGATTCTTCTGAGACTTTGACCGTTCGCACTTCATAAATAGACTGACAGAGATCAAATTGAGAAAACAAATTTATTGAATTTTCTAAGAAAATTTGATCATAATGAGCATTATATGATTTGCTAAACAACGACTGAACTGGTGCTGCATGACATTTTTAGGGGAGGGGGTGAATGGTTTAATTTTCATCCCTAACAATAAAATAAATTATTTCAATTTTTAGGGTTTTTATATTCTTTTTCTTTAGTTTTTTTTGGAGTGTATGACCCTCCAACCTGATGGTCAATATTTTTGGTAGATTATTATTTTCTATGTTTACTGAATCGTCCCCAGATAAGTCAAGCAGTGACCCCGACATTAATGGTTGTAACTTCCTAGCGTTGTAGTCCATAAATATGAGTCAAACAGTAGTCTTGCACAATGGATCTGAATCAAAACATTCAATATAAATATATATACACACACATACATATATACACCAATCTTGGCAAACGCATCAAGCATGGATTGTTGTCTGTACAACGCTGCCATGAAAGGGAAGCTGGATATCCTTAGGCAAAACAAGGATAAACTGGAATTCCAAACAACACCATTAAAAAACACAGTCCTCCACGTTGCAGCCCGGTTTGGTAGAACAAAATGTGTGCTAGAGATTCTAAATTCGCGGCGAAAACTATTAAAACAGGTGAATATGAAAGGTGACACTGCACTGCACATTGCATCCGGAGAAGGACATATAAAAATAGTTTTACTTCTTATTGAATGTGCCAAAAAAACATTCAGTAAGGACATTGAAAGTGGAGTTGGAGCTGCTGAGGAAATGATGAGGATGACGAATGAGGCTGGGGACACGGCCTTGCACATGGCGGTGAGGAATCGTCGTGTTAAAGTGGTGCAATTGTTGACAAAAGAAGACCCTTGTGATCAGTCTTCATATCAAGCTAATAAGGCCGGGGAGAGCCCGCTTTTCTTGGCTGCTGAGAGAGGATATAGTGAATTGGTGTTTGTGATCTTACAGACTTGCACTGCACCAGATCATGGTGGCCCCAAGGGTAGAACTGCTTTGCATGCAGCCGTGATTTGCAACCACCAAGGTTAGATTTCCATCATCATCTGAAAAACCGTTCTGGTAAACTGTTCAAGATCATAGTGCGCGTGTGTGTATGTATATATATATATATATATATATATATATATATATATATATATAACATAATTAAACTGCAAATTTTGAGAATTGAAGGAAAAATCAAAATTTCATATGGAAAAAACAATTCCATACGCCCAAGAAAGTTGATTTTCACAACTCCAGAATAGATAGTTCGATAAGTCGTTCAATTGACTTGCACGCGGAAGGTAAGAGCTTTGTAACTCTTCTGAAAAGTATAACTCTTTTGAAGAGGTATATCACTTGGACTCTTTATATGGAATCCATGTGATTGAACGAAAAGAATATATAATATTGTACTGTAACAACAATACAACTACAATTCTTCTCTTTAATTATTACTTTCTAAATTGCTACTTTCATATTTCTTATTTGAGTTGGGTTCTTGTTTCAAAACAACTAAGGAGTGTAGCTTTAGATTGTTTTTCATAAGACTGAGTATTGTATCGTGGAGATAGGATTTTCATGAGTCGGTCTGCATCATAAAGAAAATTAATCACTATCTCAAAAATAGCATCCTGGATGTGCCTTGCTCATAAAAATCTTCTTCTTCAATTTTCTAAATTTTTTTTTATTATCCTTGTCTTTTAATTTCCTACCTCTCAATCCCAATTCCAAAGTCACCCCCACACCCACAACACTTTGGGCACACTTTCCCTGGAGCCTGGTACCAAAACTGATTGAAAATAGCTATGCCTGACATACAACATTTCTCATATATAATGATGTTCTAATTTGATTCCCATAACTTCTAAAAGAGGGCCATAAGATGATTTTGGCCACCATTTCATACTCAAACTATTTTGTTATTTATGTTAGGTATAATAGCAAATATATTGGAAAAGAAGCCGTCTCTAACCGAAATAGCTGATGAAGATGGCTGGACTCCGCTTCACTATGCAGCATACTTTGTTTATGTTATGAGCTTAAAACAACTACTGGACTCTGATAAATCAGCAGCATACCGAGCAAACAAAGAGGGCAAGACAGCACTTCACATTGCAGCTAGTTGTGGACATACAGATACAATGAAAGAGCTGATTTTCCAATGTCCAGATTGTTGTGAGCAGGTTGATAGCAGAGGCCGGAATGTTCTTCACATTGCTGTGGAGAGTAATGAAGAGGAAGCAGTAAAACTTATCCTAAAAAATCCCTCACTCAAGAGCCTAATAAATGAAAAAGATGCCGATGGAAACACACCTCTTCATCTGCTTGCTACTTTTGGCTGCCATATCCTCTCTCTTATTATGCACCCTATAGTGGATAAAAGCTCCTACAACACAGAAAACTTGACTGCCCTAGACATAGCATCGTGCACTCATCGCTTCTCGACATTGAAGGTATGAATACAAGTCAGACTTTCTATTATTTGCGTTCCTTTGTTATCTGATTAATGTCAATATATATAAATGTTTGATAGTATTTTTTTTGTAAACGTGTGCTGTGTTGTGCGCTGTGTTTACTGTGTGTGTTCTGCGTAACGAATTGAGGGTTAGTTATAGAGGCAACTTCATCATTGAGGCGATATTGCTGCCAAGCAAAAATTAACCCTGTGGCAGATACCATGATGTTGGCTCTTATAATCTTACAATTGTTGGACCCTTTAATTGGGGAGACTCATCTCATAATGTTATGCTAAATAGCACTACCCTGTAATTATAATTCTATAATTAGATAAGATTTAAGATCTTACAAACTTATATAATTAAGTTTTATTTCTAATAACTTAACTGTTTGATGAAGTGGCTATTGATATTCTATTAATTAAGCCTCATTTCATTGCCTCCTTGATAATTCTTTTACCATTCTTATTTTTATTTATTGATCTCTTGTTAACATTTAAGTAATTAATCAAAACTATGAATAGCAGAGTCTTGTAAGGAGAGAACTGAAAATGGCTGGTGCCACTCGTGGCATGCGAAATGTGATTAGCAAAGATGACGGTGAAAGGGGAGATACAACACGCGAACACCTAAAGAAAGTAGAAGAAACACATTTGCTAGTGGCAGCGCTCATTGCCACTGTAACCTTCGCTGCTGGTTTCAGCTTGCCAGGTGGTTACAATGGCATTGAAGGAGCAGACCAAGGCATTGCAATTCTAACAAGAAAGGTTGCTTTCAAAGCATTTTTCATAACCAACACTGTGGCCATGGTGCTTTCTACTTCTGCAGTGTTTATCTACTTCATCACTGCTCTATATGCAAACCAGACAAAACTCTTCAACCGCTTAATGTGGGCCTTCTGTCTCACCATCCTTGCCATGGGAGCAATGATGCTTGCATTTGTGACAGGAACCTATGCAGCATTGCCAAGTTCATCTGGACTTGCCATTTCTGTGTGTGTTGTAGGTTGCTGCTTCTTCTTTGTCTACATTTTTGTGCTGAAGAAGTTGTATTTTGACAAGATCTCCAAGAGATCACGCTTCTGCAGCCATGTCCGGCCAGATCTCTAATACCACGGTTCCATGACATAACTGTTGTGATTTGTAGCTGAATTTAACCTGTTTAATGCTTCTGAGTTGTCCCAAACCTACAAACAATTCAAATTGAACAGTCGTTTTTGAAAATTTGGAGAGTGGACCTGCGCAACTGTAAAACGTGAAATAATCACTTCCCATTGAACTGTATATTGAGTTACTTCCTGTAATTTTTGTATTTAGGACTTACTTATTAGGTTTGATCATGTTCTCAAATTAATCCAAGTTTTAAAGTGATGGGGCAGATAGATTAACTAAAAAATTATTTTATTATGACTTCAAAATTACGGGTTTAAATTAAAAAAACAATTTTTCTTTTGGCTCGATTCTAGGTCCAACTTGTTTATAAATAACATGAAATAATCATTTTCCATTAAATTGTCTTTAGTCACTTTCTATACATTTTGTATATATTTAGGACTTAGTTTATATGTTTGATCATGTTCTCGAATTAATCCAAGTTATGTAGATAGATCAACAAAATAAATTTAAGTGACATAAACTACGGTGATTTAAGGACATTTCTATAATATGGGATTATTTAGTGTCCGTTTGGCGCATTTAAAACTGTTGGATAATTGATTCTGAAAGAAATAAATTTCAGCTTTGAGATGTTCAGAATTAATTCTTTGTATTTGGTATGGATGTGTGATGACTTCATATATATATATATATATATATATATATACATGTTTGAAATTCCTCTGATCCAGTAGGTCTGCTACACCCATTCTATTGTCTTATGATTAAATTTTCCTACGTTTATTAGTAATAGATTATGTTCTAATTAATGGGATTATAACTAATTTGACTGCGACTACATTGGAAAGAAAGCAATGAAAAATCCAATTCTATTTTCCTTCTAGACACATGACTAGAGCAAGTCGGGCCAGTTAGCCATTGCCGGGTCATTTACATTTATGGGACTTGTGGGGTTGCAGAAGGAGATGAAAATTGACTTGTACAAATCACATTCAATTTCCAAACCAATGAAATTACAACTTGACAAGAAATTTAAATGGGAAAGAGAGACCGAACAAGCATTTTTTGGAATTATGTGTTTGTTTTTTAATGTCATATATATTTTTATATGTAGGTAATGCTATTGTAATTTTGAGCCTATATGAGATAAATTATTTTAATTAATGACTTAAGAATCAGAAATATAGTAGTTAAAATAAATAAAAATTTAATTACGATACTATTTAATAATTTAAACAAATTGTCTAATATATAATTGAGTTTATAATAACATTATTTTTTGTATATATATATATATATATATATATATCCTAAGGATCATCTATGGTGATGAATAATTCAGTATACTTGAAGAGACTAAGACAATAAGACCAAAGAATGGAAGATGACCTAATCTACTGCAACTCCCCAAAGCTGAAATATAAATAAATAAAAAATAAAAGCTGTTCACACTAAAAAATCATTAATAAATACAAATAATTGAAAGAAAACGAAAAAAATAAAAATTAATTATAAGACCAAAGAATGGAAGATGACCTAATCTACTCCAACTCCCCAAAGCTGAAATATAAATAAATAAAAAATAAAAGCTGTTCACACTCAAAAATCATTAATAAATATAAATAATGGAAAGAAAACGACAAAAATAAAAATTAATTAATCTACTTCCCAACCATAATACCATAAAAGGAAATACTATGCAAAAGCAAGGTTATGATTGTCCTTTTATTTTGAAATAAGAAAAAATCACATCAGTCGATAAAAGCTATGAAAGCTTGGCTAGGATTAGTGTCCTTTACTCCAACCCAATTCAATAATGAGTAACTTGTTGGGTGGGGGTTGTTTGTCCTTGTTAATCTTCTTTTTTGAGTTTTGGAAACCCTGGAAAGATTCTTTAAAGTCACGTTTGGACGAGGTTCCCACATACAAGTTGGTTTCCAGTGGTCCCTTTAAAAGCACTTTTGAATTGCTTTTTGCATCCAACCTCGAAAACTATGCATTTGAATTTAGTAAATTATACTTATTTTTATGAGTTTTTTGATAAATACAATAATTTTTTTTTAAATTTTTTAAAATTATATTAAACTCTCATATTATATTTGACAAATTATAAATATTCCATTACGTCAGATTTTTCTTTTTGAATAACAAAATTATCTTATTCATGTTTTTTTTAAAGGCTTATTTTAACTTTTAAATAAATATTGATTAAAATATTGAATTTATATTTATATAAAATGAAACATTTTTTTAAAAAGTTAAAAAAATTAGTCAAAATGAAAAAAAAAAACATGATAGGACAGTTTTGTCATTTTGAAAAAAATTGACTTGACAAAATATTTGTAATTTGTTAGTAAAAATATGAAAAATCAATGTTATTTTAAAATTGTCAAGCAAAGTAGTACTGTAATTATTAAAAATCTCAATATAGGTCAGTGTAATTTACTCAATTGAATTGAGCTCATTTTTAGAAGGATAGTACTTTGTGACAATCTTAATCCATTACGTATGTAATTACATAAATATCTTGTGACTATTTAGTTTTAACTAAAAAATAAAAAAGAAAACATATATGCATTGTATATGTAATAGATTGTGATTAAGACATGTACCCGAGTAAACTCCAAGGGAGGTGATCTAGTGGGTGGTAAATATCAATTAAGGGGACTTATCTTTTGATGTTGCCTAGGTCGAAACTTAACGGATGTCACTTTCTCGTAAGGTTAGTCCATATAGAGTGTTGTTTCAGCTTTAATCGGGTCATTTCACTAGTGGACAATAAATTAGTTTTCTGAATTAGTTAAATCTAAGAGTCAGATACTGAATTACCAAAACAAAAAAAAAAAAAAAAACTTGTACTCAAATAAAAGAAAATTCCTTCAGCCTTGTCAATTTAGAATTAAGTATTATTGTTTTTTTCGAATAAGACAGAGACACCTTGGGTAATGTTCACATGTGTTTAGCTATTATTATTAGGGTGCAACTAGGATGGTGGAAATCAATGGTGTAAGCTATAAGCCTGTAACAAAAGCCAAACAAGGCTTTTGCATGCCTAAATAGCTCTCTTTGTAGTTGATCTAAGATTATAAAGTGAATCATGCAATTCAAGCTTAACTTATAATTGATTTCATTCAAAATTTATTTAAAATTGACACGTAAAAAAAAATTAAATTTAAATAAATTTTAAAAGTTATTAATATATTAAATTTAACTTAACAAGTTAACAAATATTCTGATACTATAAAAAATAAAATCAAACTACTTGAAATTAATTTATGATGAATAATTTGTAAGATTTAAAAAAAATTAACAAGTTAAATTTAAATTTAATTTATAATTTATTAATTTTGAACAAGTGAAAGTTAAATAATCCGTTATTTGAACCCACAAGGCTGGGCTGGAATCTTTCGGGCCCTAATTATTTCTGCCACCATTAATGTTAGACCACTGGACAACAACCCTAAAAAGGTCAACAAAACCAGATGCAGAGATGAGAGAACGAACAAAGCCACCATCTCCATTATCGTCAAGACTCAAGCTCGAAACATATGGTCTGGAACAACACAGCCTGAAGGTTCTCTCTCTCTAAAACCAAGGCCACCCATCTCTCTTTCTCTGTCATGGCTTTCTATCATAGAAAATTGATCTTTAATTTGTTCAATAATACCTTACTACCTTGTGATTTCTTCTGTGACCGAGAGAAAAACGTGGAAGGCTATTGCCCAGACGCCTGCGTTTCCATCTGTGATTCAACCTGCCATCCCTTCCTACCTCTAGTCCCACCACCGCCCTGCCCTCCAGCCGCTTCAAATTACCATCCAAACAAACCCCCCAAACTCTCTCCCACCCTCACCGTCTCACTCGCCATTCTAGCCACCACTTTCTTTATCTTCTTCTGTTATGCCATCTACAAGTACTTCAAAAATCGATCCGGTTCAAGGAGGAGATCGCAGGCCCAAACAGAGGAGACCCATGATGATTTTCTTGATGAAGATCATGGCCCTTTTTTGGATCATCCCATTTGGTGCATCCGAACTGTTGGTCTGCAACCATCAATCATCAGTTCTATTACGATTTGCAAGTATAAGAGAGGTGATGGTCTTGTTGAAGGAACAGAGTGCTCTGTTTGCTTGAGTGAGTTTCAAGAAGATGAGACTCTTAGATTGTTACCCAAGTGTAATCATGCTTTTCACATACCTTGTATTGATACTTGGCTTAGATCACACACCAATTGCCCCATGTGCCGTGCCGGTATTGTCTCCAACTTGGCTGGCTTGCCATCGCCGGAGCAGAGTGTCGAGAATTCCGGTCTTGAGGAGGAAACACAGGTGGGAATTTCAGAGAATAACATCGAATTTGGAAGAGAAACAGAAGATGGGGCTTGTGAATTGAGGATTGGGATTGATGAAGGCGGAGAATTACAGGTTGAAAGTGAAACAAAGGAAGAGGTGGGTAGCAGTGAACATTCAGAAATGGATGAGGATCAACCAATGAGAAGATCAGTTTCTATGAATTCTCTATCTGCTTCAATGATCAGTCTTGCAATAGCACATGCTTTTCCAGTACAATCTGAAGGGAATTCAGATACCCAGTCGGTAAAATTGAACGAATCAAATGTGGGTATTGTTCCAAAGGGAGTGGATGTTAATCAGGGCTTGATAAGAGTAATGGGTAGTTCTTCAATTGGGAGATCATTGTCATGCAGCGGGAAGTTTTTTTTATCAAGGTACGGCCGGAGCCGGAACTCGGTTCTTCCTTCTTGAAGCTTTTTTATCTTCTTTTAGCCTCCATTTTCAGGTGAGATATCAGAAGCTCTCAACAAGCTGAGAGTTTCCGGCACAGTGTGTGACGTACTTTATGATCTTAGTAATACATTAGGTTCCAAGTGAATCCCAAAAATTATTAAAATCATAGAGACCGTAAAACAATGTGATGAGTTCCTGGTTTCGATATCTTTATATACAAAAAATGCTATAAGAAAGTTATGTGATGCTCAACTGTATAATAACTAGTAAGACATAGTGAGACTGATCCAAAACTGGATATATTGGGTAATGGAGGATGGTGTTATTGTATTTGTCACAGTTTCAAGGTTTCTAAAGAGAAACAAGAAATTGTAAGTAGCAGTTTTGTTCTTATGAAGTAGTACTTTTGCTATGATGGCCTTTGTATAACTACTGAACTTTTGCATCAATTGCAAGACACTCTTAGGTCTGAAGGATTATATATATATATATATATATATATATGTGTGTGTGTGTGTGTGTGTGTGTATTGATAAATAGCTTTGGAGGAAAATATTATGGCAGACAAATTTGCCATATTTTAATTTTTGCTTTTTCACCCTACTATGAGAGGTTTGACAGTGTTATTTACTTGTTTCACACACACACACACACACACATATATATATGTCACATTATATAATAAAAATTGTAATAGAATCCAATAAAAAAAAAAAAAGCATAAATGTTGGATAAAATTCTAATAATAGAATTCTTACATAATACAACAAGTTGAGCAAATAAAATTTAAAATAGAACTCAACGGATAAAATTCACAAAAATCATAAACTAGTTACTACAAAATAATTATTCACTTTTTTAAAGTAAACAAATAGTAAAAATGTGATTAATTTGTAATAGGACTCAACTACTAAAATTTAAAAAATACATAAGTTGGGCAATACGAAAAAACTATCACTACAAGAAAATTAACCTTTTGCTGTGGTTCAAAATTGCCTGTCGAAGGCTAAAAAATGCCACTAGTAAAAATTGCGGCAAATATTAGCGACAATTTTCATAAAGGTTGTTATTGCCGCTAAACCTACAATTTTCAGTTGACAAATGTCTTTTAAGTGGCAATTTTAACAACATTTATCACTAAATAAGAGTTGCTAAAGATTACTTTTAATGGCAAATAAGAAATGCAGCTTAAGATTGTACACACGCACACATATATATACACACACGCAAGTTCTTAATGCCTTAAAACATATATAAAGAGGGAAGCAATTACTTATAGTGTATAAAGAGAGAGACTTGAACTGATTGCGAAAACTAAACAATCCACTCAAATGAAAGAGTGTTATCTCTTGCTGTAGGTAGAGAAGAGACTGAGAGAAGAGAATTGATTGTAGGTTCTGCATACTCTCCAGTCGTGATCATTGAGGGGAGATAAAACAATTAGGGTTTATGGTAGAATACATTGGGGTCTTGAGAGTGTATTTCTAGAAAAAGGGTTTACTTAAACTTTTATGTAGCCTTGTTTTGTGGGCTTATACTTTTATAAGCATTAGACTTCTAATTATACTATTAACTATATAAGATTTGAGCATTATTTTTAAGTGGAGTCTAAAGCCATTGGTTCATTTGTCTAATGGTGGAGTCGACACTAGTCCGAAGAGAATGAAACATAATTAGTCTTACTCTCAACAAGCGATTGGAGAGATTGTTTTCGTTACTCAGACCCTATGACGTTCAGGTCACAATATGAAGAATATAGACAATGATATATAAATTGGCTTACAGGAAAGGACATTATTCCCCTCATAAACACTGCCTGCCTGTGCCAATAAATAAGTTTCACAACTTTTTTTTATATTTTTTATTCAACAACATTTTGGTTGGCAAGAGTTAAAATTGCAATTATGGTAAGAATACTTTCACTTGCAGAGAGAAAAATGCATCCTAGTTCATGGTGGATACCCCCTGCAAAAGATTGATTATAGAACCAGGGGTCCATTTTTAAAGTAAATGTCAATTATTGTGACATTGTTGGGCCATTTGAAGATCTTGTTTGATCATGTCTGCAGCAACATTTTCTGTTAATGCACTAAAAATTGCCTTACCAGTGAAGTCCAACTACCTCATCTCAAGCAGAAAAAATCATTAATGTTAATCACCTTTGAAGAGTGAACAGTTAGCTTGGAAAAACTCCGTGGGAGCACATATGCATAGAGTAATGTTAGATATATGTCTCCACTTATATTTCCGATGTAATGTGTCACTATATGGTACTTTTGAAAATAATAATGCTATTGTAAACTTGAACTCATATGAGACATGGTATTTTAACTATAAAACTTGAGATAAATTGGTTGGGATAAATGAAAAACTCATTCTCGAGACAATCAAATGATTAAAAGAATTTGAACTTACAATAACACTGCCTTTAAACAATTACCTCATGTAAAGACCAAAAATATCACATTAGATATACGATTGAGAATTTCTTTTATTTTTCATAGGAAAAATTCAGACTGCGTTAGGAATTTGTACGAGGTTATTCAGTAAAAATCATTTTTCCCAATAGTGCACGAGAGATGATCATAAGTGAAAACAACTTTATTGTATGGTGAATAATGAATAATTATATTATTTAATAATTAATAAATTTATGAAAAGATTTGTCTAATCACTACAAAAATATGTACTTTTAGCGACGCCCACTAAAGCATCGCTAAAAGTGCCTTTTGGTGACGTACAAGAGTACGTCACGAAAAGTGATAAAAAAATCAATGGGCGTGAACCTTTTAGTGAAGCAAAATGGACCTTTAGCGATGCACATGCTAATAATGAAGTCCTTTTGGCGACGAACAGGTATGCGCCGCTAATAGTTTGCATTAATGAAAAGATGCCGTTTTACTTAGTTTTGGCGATGCTCAAGGACTTATTAGCGACGCTCAACTTGCGTCGCTAATAAGTCCCCCTATGTTTTTCCCTCGTGACTAGATCTGATCTGATCTGATCTCTCTCTCTCTCCCTGCCTCTCTCTCTCTCTCTCTCTCTCCCTCTCTTTCTCACTCTCTCATAGTTGTAGTATCGCCGTCGCCGTCGCCGTCGCCGTCGCTGCCGCCGTCGTTGTCGTCCACCGCTAGCCCAGGCCCAGTTGTCCATTGCCGCTTCCCTCTCTCACAATCCGCTTCTCTATGTGCCTATGGTTTGAACCAAGACAATTTTATTCTATATTTGATCAAGCGCTTGAAATCTTTGGCATGCTTATCATTATCATTTTCATATTTTCCATTCCTAATTAATTTAATCTCAAGCCAAATTTAGTTTCATTCTTATTTTTATTTTTCATTTATTTGAGATAAGTCATGGGCAAGGCCAAGTATACTCGAATGGTGTTAGTTGATCTCTCTGACTTTGAAGAAAAAGATTGAATATATATACATATTGTGGGTTTTGGACTATTTCTATTAAATAAAGTCTAATAAAATTAGGAAAACAAAATAAAGTGGGTCAATTTATAATTTTTTTTTAAAAAGATAAGTTAGAAAAGTTGGAAGTAGAACCAATACAACTTGACAACATTTATTATGACTTTATTTATGATTTAACTCTAAAATTTTAAGAACTTATCTAAAATTGTATATATATTACATGAAATTTTTTGATACAGAGTTCACAAATCATGGGTAGGGCCAAGTATACTCGAATGGTGTTAGTTGATCTTACTGACTTTGAAGAAAAAGATTGCATATATATATATATATATTATAGGTTTAGGACTATTTCTGTTAAATGAAGCCCAATAAAATTAGGGAAATAAAATAAAGTGGGTCAATTTATAATTTTTTTTTTAAAAAAGAAAAGTTAAAGAAGTTAGAAGTGGAACTAATACAACTCGACAACATTTATTCTAACTTTATTTATGATTTAACTCTATAAGTTTAAAAACTTTATCTAAAATTGTCTATATATTACATGAAAATTTTTGATACAAAGTTCACCAACACAAGTGAGGAGGAAGATTTACATTATATTTCACATTTATAAAACTTTTAAGGGTAAGGAAGTGACATAATTCAATTGAATGTTGTAAATACTTTGTTTTACGGATGAATCATATTAAATTTTAACTTTATTATAAGATAAGCCATATTAATCGGATTAATAGAAAGTCAATTTGATTATATAATTTTTGGTTTTTAATTTAACTATATTCTATAGTGCTAAATTTGAGATAAAAATTTAGTTAAAAAAAAAAAAGAGAAGTGAAGCTTTGTTTTTTTTAGTTCTCAAATAAAATTAAGTGATATTTTTATTAGGTGTTTGAAATGACTATAACTATAACTATATTAATGGTAGAAAGTAGTTAAAGAATCAAACCCTATGTAGTAAAAGTTTTCTCTATTTATAATAAACCTTGTGACCAATCATCACTTACAGAGAACACAAGAAACTTAGTCCATCTTTTATCATCCACTATCTATATTGTGTAAGAGTGGTGTAAGTTTCTTCAAATTCGTACTAGCCTATCCAAAAAACAAATCAAACTTGCACAAACTTACGGCACTCGGTTCGAATCCCCGATTTGTAACTTATGCAACTTTTCGTTCTAAAAAGGCACATTTTGAGATTTTAATGTACCAAAATATCGGATATCCGCCTAATTACCCTAAAAACCTATAATACACCTAAAAAATGACAAAGTATAATTGTACAAACTTATGACACTCGGTTCGGATCCCCAGTTTGTAACTTATGCAACTTTTTGCTCCAAAGAGGCGTATTTTGGGGTTTTAAAGGACCAAAAATACCAAATATTAGTCTAAGTACCCCCGAAAAACCCATCACACACCTCCATAATGACAAATTAGACTTGCACAAACTTACGACACTCAGTTTAGATCCCCAGTTTGTAACTTATGCAACTTTCTACTTCAAAAAGGCCCATTTTAGGGTTTTGACAAACCAAAATACCGGATATCGGCCTAACTACCTCAAACCCCATCCCACACCTTAAAAATGACAAATTAGACTTGCAAAAACTTACGACACTCGGTTTGAATCCTCAGTTTGTAATTTATGCAGGATTTCGCTCCAAAAAGGCCCATTTTGGAGTTTTGATGGATCAAAACACTGGATATCAGCCTAAGTATCCCAAAACCCCATCCTACACCTCTCAAATGATAAATTAGACTTACACAAACTTACAGGAACTCAGTTTGGATCCCCAGTTTGCAATTTATGTAACTTTCCACTCCAAAAAGGCCCATTTTGGGGTTTTGACAGAAAAAAATCGGATATCTGCCTAAGTACCCCGAAAACCTATCACACACCTCCCAAATGAAAAATTAGACTTGCACAAACTGACGTCGTTTAATTCGGATCCTCGATTTGTAACTTATGCAACTTTTTGCTTTAAAAGGGCTCATTTTAGGGTTTTGATTGACCAAAACACCAGATACCAGCCTAAGTACCCCAAAAACACATCACACAACCTCCCAAATGACAAAGAAAACTTTCACAAACTGACGACACTTAGTTCGGATCCCTAGTTTGTAACTTTTTGCTCCAAAAAGGTCCATTTTGAGATTTTGATAGACCAAAACACTGGATATCAGCCTAAGTACCGAAAAAATTCATCAAACATCTCCTAAATGACAAATTAGACTTAAAAAAACTTACGACACAGTTCGGATCTCTAGTTTGCAACTTATGTAGCTTTCCGCTCTAAAACACTGGATATCAGCCTAAGTACCCCAAAACCTCATCACACACCTCCCAAATGATAAATTAGACTTGCACAAACTTACGAAACTCAGTTCGAATCTCCGATTTGTAACTTATGTAACTTTACACTCTAAAAAAGTCCATTTTGGAGTTTTGATGGACTAAAACACCGGATAGCAACCTAAGTATCCCAAAACCCCATCACACACCTCTCAAATGACAAAGTAAACTTTCACAAACTGACGTCACTCAGTTAGGATCATTGGTTTGCAACTTATGCAACTTTTCGCTCTAAAAAGGTCCATTTTGGGATTTTGAAGGACTAAAACCCCAGATATCAACCTAAACACCTCGAAAACCCATTACGCACTTCCCAAATGATTAATTAGACTTGCACAAACTTACGAAACTCAGTTCGGATCCTCGGTTTGCAACTTATGCAACTTTTCACTCCAAAAAGGCCAATTTTAAAATTTTGACAGACTAAAACACCGGATATTAGCCTAAGTGTCCCAAAACCCCATCACACACCTCCCAAATGATAAACTAGACTTGCACAAACTTACATCACTCAGTTCGGATCCCCGATTTGCAACTTATGCAAGTTTTCGCTCCAAAAGGCTCACTTTGGTGTTTTAAAGGACCAAAACACTGGATATCAGCCTAAGTATCCTGAAAACCCATCACACACCTCCCACATGACAAATTAGACTTGCACAAACTTACGACACTCAGTTTGGATCGTCGGTTTGGAACTTATGTAACTTTTCGCTCTAAAAAGGCCTATTTTAGGGTTTTGAAGGACAAAAAATTAGATATTGGTCGAAGTACCCCGAAACTCCATCACACACCTTCCAAATGACAAATTAGACTTGCAAAAAGTTACGTCACTCGGTTCGGATCCTCGATTTTCAACTTATGTAACTTTTCGCTCTAAAAAGGTAATTTTGGGGTTTTCACAGACCAAAATACCGTATATCAGCCTAAGTACCCTGAAAACCTATCACACACCTCTTAAATGACAAACTAGACTAGCACAAACTTACGACACTCAGTTCGGATCCCTAGTTTGTAACTTATGCAACTTTCCGCTCTAAAAAGGCCCATTTTGGGAGTTTTGACAGACCAAAACACTAGATATCAGCCTAAGCACCCTGGAAACCCATCATATACCTCCCAAATGACAAATTAGACTTGCACAAACTTGCGACACTTAGTTCGGATCCCCGGTTTGAAACTTATGCAACTTTTCACTCTAAAAAGACTCATTTTGGAGTTTTGATAGGACTAAAACACCGGATATCAGCCTAAGTACCCCAAAACCCCATCACACACCTCTCAAATGACAAAGTAAATTTTCACAAGCTGACGACACTTAGTTCAGATCCCTAGTTTGCAACTTTCCTCTCTAAAAAGGTCCATTTTGGGGTTTTGATGGACCAAAACACTAGATATCGGCCTAACTACCCCGAAACCCCATCTCATACCTCACAAATGACAGATTCGACTTGTACAAACTTACGATACTCGGTTTGGATCCCAGGTTTGCAACTTATGCAACTCTTTGCTCTGAAAGTGACCATTTTGAGATTTTGACGGACCAAAACACCGAATATCGGCCTAAGTACCCCGAAACTCTATCACACACTTCACAAATGACAAAGTAAACTTACACAAAGTTTTTATTTTTTGTATTATAGTTAACATTGATAAAGTTATTTACTCTTACATTGATAAGTATATTTAGGATATGTTTGAAACTTTTTTACGTTGTTAAAAAAAATATTTTGTTTTTATTAATTTTGTTTCTCATACTCATAACAATGCACTTATAAAAAACACAATAATATTCTGTTTCAAATTGTTTATCAAATTTTAAATCCAAATGATGTCATTAGATCATTGATAGTGTTTTAGATACATTATTAATATTTATTAATAATTTTTTATCACATCATTTGGATGACAATATGACACAAATTGTATGACATAAAGTTAATGGATTTAGACCGAGTATAAATGGGTTTTGGTTATTAATGAATTAGCAAGTTCAATACGATTAATAAATGGATTATACTTGACTTTTAGTCATATCAACTTATTTAACACAACTTAACACTTTTAATTATAAAAAAATTATGAGTTAAATGTAATTCGTCAAACATTGAAACATTACCAAAGTTTGGAGATTTTTTCACTTATAAATAGGTTTCTAATTTATTTTGTTCTATATTCAAAATTTATCAAAGTTAGATTATTTTACATCTTATAAAGACAAATAATTTTTTCTTCTAACAAACTTAAAATAAATCAATTAATCATGTAAAATGTTTAATAATTACAAAATGTATAACCTATTTAATAAATAGTTCATATTTAAGGTATTAAATGAATCACTTTTAATTCATGTAACTTATTTGATAAATAAAGATATGTGTGAATTAAGAGTAATATTAGAGATTCTCAATTGATATCCTCAATTTTATTCTAATATAAATGTGATTATATAATCCTCTTAAAAATTACATTAAAGGTAAGAATAGAGTCCATTTTCACCGAATTAACGTAAGTTCAAATTCCTCTGTTTTGTTGTAAAATAAAATAAAATAAAAAAATAAAAATTAGGGAGGACTGTATGATTAGGGGTGCAAAAATGGCTCGAAGGCCTGCTGCCTGGCCCGTCTGACCCAATTTTTTTGCTAGCCTAGCTCAGCCCAGCCCGAAGTCAAGCCCTGCCTGGTTCTAGCTCTAGGTACCTGTATTTCGGGCTTGGACTTGACTTTTGGGTTAAGGTCCGACCCGAAACCTAGCCTGTACAAGCCTGAACACTTAAAAATCATAAACTCAACCCTTTAAAACATAAAATAATTATTCACTAGTTTCCAATTTAAATGATTCTCATTATTTATTATTATTTTATTTTCTTCTAACTTGACAAATGTTCATTATTACAAATCAATATCTATTTAATTTCCTTACATTTCACTTCACATGTTCATTATTTACATCTCAATTCAAACTTCACACCACTACGATACATATAAATATTAAAAAATATTAGCTTCTCCTATATGTCAAATACTTATCTTTGTACTTTCCATTCAAACTATTACATCATTTGTCAATCGTATAACAAAAAAATTCATTAATTAATCTATTCTAACTTTTATAATTTGTTAATCTATTATATATTAACATTTTATTTATTATTTATTTATTGATGTAATTATTTATGACTTAATTATATATTTACAATAAAATTCTTTTGTTTAGTCCGTAAACCCGCTAAGTCCGTATTAAGAATTAAAGCCTAGGACCGAATTAAAATCTTATTCTCTAAATTTAGCCCGACCCAAACCGTCTCTTGGTCAAGCCCGACCGGCCCGCTAACTTTTTTTAGTCCCGTCTCTCTCTCTCTCTCTCTAAAATAGATTGCTCTGAGCGGTGCTAATACATTTCTCTATCTTGAAAATGGCAACCATAACTCCACTGGTTCCCCAACTCTCCCCCAAAACTCCTCTTCATGCTCCAAAGTTAACATGCGTCAAATCACTGGCAGCATCAGCTGATCTCACCTCCATTCCATCAAATTACACCTACTCCGCAAGTCCCATTGAACCTGCTGCTTCAGACCCCGAAGATTCAATCCCTGTTATTGATTTTTCTTTACTCACCTCTGGTGACCCTGATCAACGGTCCAAAATCATCCAAGACCTCGGCAAAGCCTGCAAAGACTGGGGCTTCTTCATGGTACATAAGATGAGTTTTAAATTTTGTTTTGTTTTTAACTTTTGGTTTTGTATATGGTACGTGTGTGATTATTATCGTTGATGGGTCGCAGGTGATTAATCACGGTGTATCAAAGAGCTTAATGAAGGCTGTGATAGAGGCGTCTAACGACTTTTTTAATCTAACGGAGGAGGAGAAACAGGAGTTTGATGGGAAGCATGTAATGGATCCAATCAGGTGCGGCACCAGCTACAATGCTAGGCTGGATAAAGTCTTCTTCTGGAGAGATTTCTTAAAAGTTGTTGTTCATCCAGAGTTTAATTTTCCGGACAAACCCACTGGCTTCAGGTTATGTAGTTTTGCATCTCCTTTCAATATATATATATATATATATATGTATGTATATATATGAACTCTGTATCACACACCCATTTCATGAATAAATTGATCCATGTAAATGAAATTCAATTTAACAAAAATGAAAAAACGCAAGGAAGAAGAGCGCAAGTGCTTGGTCCCAGACTCCATCATCAACCTTATCAATTGGTATCAATTTTTTTTTGTTTTTTTTATTGGATTAGGTTGTATGCATGATCATCCTTCAACTTGTAGGGGCCCCGCTATCCACAATAAAGAGGAATCAACCAACTCAACCTTTCCAGCTTTTCATGTGATTATAACTCACATCAAAGTTGGGTGGTGTGGGAGAATAGTAGCAAGCAGAGATCATTGGTGTTAGTTTAATAGCATAACAAATAAATAAATAATAATATATATATATATATATATATATATATATATTGACGAATTTAAGGTAGACAAGTGGGAATCATGCCCCTCAAAATTTGGATATTATATTTTTTATCACTAATTTTATTAAAATATTTTAATAAAATAAAACTTAGTCTCGTCTAATTTTTTTATATATTCACATAAACCTTCTTAAATTTTAATATTTACAATTTGATCCCCTAACTGAAAATTCGGAATCGATCACTGTATTGTATGTATGTATGTATGTATGTATATGTATAGAAAACTCTGATTGATTACCTGGGCTTAACTAAAGAGTACCTGGGAGTGTATTTTCCAATACTGTTCTCTTTTCTTTGGCTTTTATTCATGGTTAAGGTAGCTTTTTTTTCTCTTTTTTAGGTGGTGCTTCGTATGATTGGGCTGGCAGCAATGTGCTAATTTAGTTGAGATATTGTTTTACTTGCTTTGATAGTTATAGCACTTTCTTTTCTTTTTTCTTTTATTGATGTATATTGTGTATTTCTTGTGCTCTATTTTCATTAATAATAGTTCTCTTCTTTGTTGATAAAAGAAAATCTAATTGTGTGTTGTTTTTCTTGTAGTGAGCTTGCTCTGGAGTACTGTAAGAGAACTCGAGAATTGGCAAGAGAATTACTTAAAGGGGTATCGAAAAGCTTAGGATTAGAAGAATGCTACATAGAGAAAACCTTGGATTTGGACTCAGGCTTACAGATGTTTGTTGCGAACCTATATCCACCTTGTCCACAACCTGAACTTGCAATGGGCATCCCTCCCCATTCCGATCACGGGCTCTTAACCCTCCTTGCACAGAATGAAATTGGAGGCCTACAACTGCAACACAACGGCAAGTGGGTCAATGTCAATGCCATTCCCAACTCTTTTCTTGTTAACACTGGTGACCAACTTGAGGTAAACAACACAATAGCAGTGATAAATTCTTGAATAGGATTGGCATACTACTGTGGTGGTGTGCCTTTTCAATCCTATCGTGTCATGTCATGTATGTGATGACTCATATATTTCTATAAATTATAGCATACATGATAAAATATTATTAACAAAAATACATCACGTGATAGCCTAAACTAACAACAACAATGCAAGAACTTTTTAGAGTTGAAAAGTAGAGGCATACATGCAATCTTTATTTTGTTAATTTTGTGTTTTGTGCTAGATATTGAGCAATGGAAAGTACAAGAGTGTTGTGCATCGAGCGGTTGTAAACAACAAAGTTACTCGGATATCCCTAGCCATAGCCAATGGACCATCGCTTGACACCATTGTTAGCCCAGCACCGGAGTTGGTTAACAGTGAAAGTCATCAAACTCAAGCTACATACATTCCAATGAAATATAAGGAGTATCTTGAGTTCCAGCGAAGCAACCAGCGTGATGGGAAGTCCTGCTTGGACCGTGTTAAGGTTCAATTTGTGTAAGCAAACCAGCTTGTTGGACAATCCTACAAATTAAAGCTCACTTCTAGCTTTTAAAAAATTGAAAAAAATAAAAATGGAGAATCATGGAATGTATTGAACCTTGGTTATAAATTTATTACATATTTCATTTAGTTAATGCTTCACTATTTGTGATTTTTCAACTCGAGAAGTATTGAATTTCAAATCATATAACAATACTAAGTGTATTATTAATTATATTAGTTATATAATTTGATGCATAACCATTGAAGCACCACATCATTTGACATTCCTAACATTTTAAATACAATGTGTGAGGAAAATTTATAATGGAACAATTACAAAATTTTCCTCTTAAGTTTATGTATTGGCAACACATTTCAAAAGACTGATTTGATTCTATAATTGTTAGGTTAAGATGAGGCTCATTGTTGGTAAATTGTTACTCAATCAATTTTGTGAAACTTCAATCAAGTTAGACTTAATTATAACTATATACTTTAGAAGAGGAAGAGTTTGTCATCATTATGAAGCTTCAAAATTGCTATGAGAAAGGTATAAATATATATACACATACATATTATGTGCATTTATAAAATGTGTATGCGTTTAGTCTTTCTCTATATAATATTTATAGGGACTTGCATTTAAATGTTCTCATGTTTTAGGGTTTTTTTAAAGTTCTGACTATAGGTTTGAAAATACCTTTGATTGGGTTTTTGAATTGTGACATAGGTACAATGTTTGATTTAATTTCAATTGGGATTAAAATCGAATAAAAAAATGGTACTTTGACTGTTCGAACACGTCTAGGAACTGTTCGAATGGTTCAACCATCTGGACGAATGTGACGATTGCAAGAATCTCATTGGTTATGTAATCCAAATTGTATTTGGGTTAGGATATAACTTATATATTTTGATGAGGAAACTAACACAATGATCCAACAAATATCTCAAACATGAATTATATTATTGAGTACTGTGATTTCTCAAGAAATCAAATTGAGAAGATATTTTCCTTTTCAAATGACTAGTTGGGCCTCAAATCATCCACACACACACACACACACGGAGATAAAAGAACTTTTATATTCACAGATATGCCTGATAGTCCCAAAGTTGATCACTTAGTCCTTTGCATTAGTCACTACGTGTATCTCAGAAATGACCATAACAATAACATCCACTTCAACCAAATTGGCCTCTGTAGGGTTGTCATTTCTCTTTTTGAATCCAAATTTTCTCACTAAGACTTTTCTTAAATTCGGGTTGATGACACCCCTTATACTTTTTAAGTTAAAGAATGCCCCACATAATCTTTTTTTTTTGTGATCAACAAAAGAATAAAAATATATTGATGCCAAATGAGAAGTACAATCAAAGATACAAGAAAAATTAATAGATACAAAACAAAGAAGGCATCAAAACTAAAGGATATATCTATCGCATCATTGCTAGACCCAAGAATCCCAACTAGGTTGGTACCCAAGGGAGAAGCCAATCATGTGCAAAAATCCTTAGCACATAAGAAAAAACCAAGCTGGCAAAATGCCAACACCTGAAGTCCAAGAATCAATTACATCCACATCTTAATCACAACCAAAGAAAGAATTCAGTCTCCGCTAATCACTTGTTAAAGAAAAAAAGATTAATCATTGAAGGTGTAAAATATTTCCTTTCACTTAGACTTAACCCAAAAAGCGATCCTTGCCTTAATTAATTAGAGGTATAACTGAATCCCACTTAGGTTGAACCTTGTTGAAAATGCAGTCATTTCTTAGTTTTCATACGGACCAAAAGATTGCGAAGGGAAGAGCTTCCCAAATTATTTTCTTTAGATTTTTAAACCCAAAACTTTTCCACCATTCTAAGACAGTTGAAAGACTTTGGAGTAGCTCAAGAGATGTCTCACCAACTAATGCAATCAACTCAAACCCTCCATATTTTATCACACAATAGAAGAACATGGTTTGTTGATTCGATGGTTAGACCGCGAAAACAACACAAACAATCATTCGAATTTCTCAGAATTCCAACTTTGAAAAGGAATTCAGCAGACTTAACCTTGTCGTTCCAAGCCAACCAACCAAAAAATTGAACTTTTGGCGGCGAGATATTTTTCCAAATTAATTTTGACACACGAATAGGAGGACCAAGAGTTACATCAAAGCTTTTGTAAAGAGAGTTCACAAAAAACTGACTTGAAGAGTGGGCTTTCCATGACAACCTGTCACAGTTGTTTCCAGGGATAGAGGGAGCATTCTTCAAAAGATTGAGCAGCCTGGACAACTCTTCTTCCTCCCATGAAAAAAGATTTCGGCGAAAAGAGAGGGACTAAACAACTTGAATTTCAAAAGGCTGACCAACAAAATCAATTAATTTTCCTTCCTTATTCGAAGAAATACTAAAAATTCTGGGAAATAATGCCCGTAGAGATGAGTTTCCAAGCCAAGGATCCAACCAGAAGGAAATCCTTTGACCATTACCTACAGTAAAGCAAATATTAGATATAAAATATTGGAAGAGAGAATGAGCTCTTTTTTCAGACGAGATGATATCCAACCATATTTTTGATAGCCTGTTAATCGAGGTAACTCTAGGAAACCACTCGTTGCCTGAATAGCCATATTTATGCCACAGGATATTCCTCACTTGTTGCGTGAGTAGCCATATTTATGCCACAGGATATTCCTCTATAAAGAGCTTTTCTCTGAATCAAATCTCCACCACCACTTGGTAAGGAGACACTCATTCATGATCTTCAATCGTCTGATACCCAAATCACCCAGAGATTTACTCATAGTAATATTCTCTCCCAATTGATCATGTGCAATTTTTTCTTTGTATCATTGCCACCTAATAGAAAATTGGCTTGAATCTTATCAATTTGCTTTGCCACTCCTTCAGGAATTTTGAATAAAGACAAATAATACAATGGTAAGTTTTGAAATACAGATTTTATTAAAGTTAGTCTTCCCCCAAAAGATAGAAGTCTTTTTTTTCCATGAAGCCAACTTCTTTTGGAATTCTTCAATAACTGGAGCCCAAGTTTTCTTTAACCTAGGGCTGACTCTAAGCGGCAAACCAAGATACTTAATGGGCAAAACTTGTTGCTCATATTTTAGAGTTCTTGCTATGTCATTTACGAATTCAGATGAAACCCCTACACTGCACACAACACTTTTGTGAAAATTGATTTTTAAGTCGGAGATTACTTCAAAGTAGCTCAAGATCTTCCTAATGGTGAGAATTTCTGACCATTCAGTTTCACAAAACACCGTTGTATCATACGCGAACTATAAGACCCTCAACTTTGGCTTTCTTAAATAACATGCTTAAACCCTCAGCTGCAATATTAAAAAGAAATGGTGAGAGAAGATCACCCTGACACAATCCTTTTTCCATTAGGAATTCAGAAGAAGGAAAACCGTTAACAAGGACTGACACTTTCGTTGAGCTGATACATTCCTTTATCTTGCTAATCCATTTTAAGCAAAAACCAAACTTTGTCAATAAACCCAACAAATAACCCCAGTTAATACTATCAAAAGACTTTTCAAAATCAAGCTTGAGGAGAATACCATTTTCTTGCTTTTTGTTCCTCCAATCCACAATTTCATTCGCTATTAGAACGCCATCAAGAATATTCCTTCCTTCCAAGAAATCCACTTGGTTGTTGTTGATGATGAGGGGAAGACATTTCTTAAGCCTTAGAGAAAGAACCTAAGCGATAATCTTGTACATGCTTCCAATAAAAATATTTTGGGGTTTTGAAGGACAAAAAATCATATATTGGTCGAAGTACCCCGAAACCCTATCACACACCTTCCAAATGACAAATTAGACTTGCAAAAAGTTACGACACTCGGTTCGAATCCTCGATTTGCAACTTATGTAACTTTTCGCTCTAAAAATGTTATTTTGGGGTCTTCAGGGACCAAAACACTGGATATCAGTCTAAGTACCCCGAAAACCTATCACACACCTCTTAAATGACAAACTAGACTTGCACAAACTTACGACATTCAGTTCAGATCCCTAGTTTGTAACTTATGCAACTTTTCTCTCTAAAAAGGCCCATTTTGAGGTTTTGACCGACGAAAACACCAGATATCAGCCCTAAGCACCCTGGAAACCCATCATATACCTCCCAAATGACAAATTAGACTTGCACAAACTTATGACACTCAATTCGGAATCCCCGGTTTGCAACTTATGCAACTTTTCGTTCTAAAAAGACTCATTTTGAGGTTTCGACAGACTAAAACACCGGATATCAGCCTAAGTACCCCAAAAACCTATCACACACCTCTTAAATGACAAACTAGACTTGCACAAACTTACGACACTCAGTTCAGATCCCCAGTTTGTAACTTATGCAACTTTCCCCTCTAAAAAGGCCCATTTTGAGGTTTTGACTGACCAAAACACCAGATATTAGCCTAAGCACCAGATATTAGCCTAAGCACCCTGGAAACCCATCACATACCTCCCAAATGACAAATTAGACTGACACAAACTTATGACACTCAATTCGGATCCCCAGTTTGCAACTTATGCAACTTTTTGTTCTAAAAAGACTCATTTTGGAGTTTTGATGGACTAAAACACCGGATATCAACCTAAGTACCCCGAAAACCTATCACACACCTCTTAAATGGCAAACTAGACTTGCACAAACTGACAACACTCAGTTTAGATCCCCAGTTTATAACTTATGCAACTTTCTCCCTTTAAAAATGCTCATTTTGAGGTTTTGACGGACCAAAACACCAGATATTAGCCTAAGCACCCTGGAAACCCATCACATACCTCCCAAATGACATATTAGACTTGCAAAAACTTACGACACTCAGTTCAGATCCCCGGTTTGCAACTTATGCAACTTTTCGTTCTAAAAAGACTCATTTTGGGGTTTTGACGGACTAAAACACTGGATATCAGCCTAAGTACCCCAAACCCCCCGCCCCCACCTCTCAAATGACAAAGTAAATTTTCATAAGCTGACGACACTTAGTTCAGATCCCTGGTTTGCAACTTTACGTTCTAAAAAGGTCCATTTTGGGCTTTTCATGGACCAAAACACCAGATATTAGCCTAACTACCCCGAAACCCCATCTCACACCTCACAAATGACAAATTAGACTTGCAAAAACTTACGATACTCTGTTTGGATCTTAGGTTTGCAACTTATGCAACTCCTTGCTCTGAAAGTGACCATTTTGGAATTTTGACGGACCAAAATACCGAATATCGGCCTAAGTACCGCGAAACTCTATCACACACTTTACAAATGACAAAATAGACTTACAAAAACTTACAGCACTTGGTTCAGATCTCCGGTTTTCAACTTCTGCAACTTTTCATCATTGTTGCTACTTATGCATGCAAAATTTTTTATCGCAATATTTTTATATTCATATATTTATATATATATATATTTAATAAGTGTTCTAATATATATTATTTGATATTTATTTCAGATTGATCGGGATTATTGGGTCTGTGTTGCCTCATTCATGCATCGGGACTTGCTTTTCTACTTTGTTTTTTTTTTTTCCCTAGACATCTATAGTTACATTTTCTATGACAATTTTTAATTTTTATATTTATTTAGATGATTGTAATTAATTACATATATATATATATATTCATATATGAATGTATTTCTATTTTAATATATTCATGTCATACTGTCTGGAATTGTTTTATATCAAGATGATTGATACATGTTTTAAATAAGAATAAAACACAAAAAAAGGAAAAGTCATGTCCAAAATAGGGCTAAAAAAAAAATAAACAACAAATTTTTAGCGAGCATAGAAGGCGTCGCTAAAAGTTCTACATATTAGTTTTAGCGAAGCTTTGGCGACGCACAAAGTTTGTTGCTAAAGCTGTAAAATCATTCCAATAACACACTTTTTGCGATGTCTTCCAGTGCATAACTAATAATATACTATTAGCGACGTCCCATTTCATGCGTCGCTAATAATATAATATTAGCGACGCCCATTGAATTCTCTACATAGCATCAGCGACGCCATACTCGATTATTAGTGGCGCATATTTTTATGCATGCCGTTAATAGTATTAACGACATCCATACCGACGTACACTTGTGCGTCGCTAATACTCTTTAGCAACGCTAATTGGGACTATTAGCGACGCACGCTGACGTCACTAATAGTACCATTTGTTGTAGTGAATATTGATTATTAAAAGAGAAAAGTATATATGTTTATGTTTATATATATTATATAAAATTATTAATAACATTAATATTTTAATAATAAAAGAGAGATTAAAATATTTCTTATAATTTGAATTATATATAATATAAAAGTTTTTCTTTTTTTGTATTATAGTTAACATTGATAAAGTTATTTACTCTTGCATTGATAAGTATATTTAGGATATGTTTGAAACAATTTTTGCACTCTACCTTTTTCACATTATTTAAAAAAAAATTTATTTTTATTAATTTTGTTTCTCATACTCATAACAATGCACTTCTAAAAAGCACAATAATATTCTGTCTCAAATTGTTTATCAAATTTTACATCCAAATGATGTCATTAGATCATTGATAGTGTTTTAGATACAATATTAATATTTATTAATAATTTTTTTATCACATCATTTGGACGACAATATGACACAAATTGTATGACATAAAGTTAATGGATTTAGACAGAGTATAAATGGGTTTTGGTTATTAATGAATTAGCAAGTTCAATACGATTAATAAATGGATTATACTTGACTTTTAGTCATACCAACTTATTTAACACAACTTAACACTTCTAATTATAAAAAAAATTATGAGTTAAATGTAATTCGTCAAACATTGAAACATTACCAAAGTTTGGAGATTTTTCACTTATAAATAGGTTTCTAATTTATTTTGTTCTATATTCAAAATTTATCAAAGTTAGATTATTTTACATCTTATAAAGACAAATAATTTTTTCTTCTAAAAAACTTAAAATAAATCGATTATTCGTGTAACATGTTTAATAAATACAAAATGTATAACCTATTTAATAAATAGTTCATATTTAAGGTATTAAATGAATCATTTTTAATTCATGTAACTTATTTAATAAATAAAGTCATGTGTGAATTAAGAGTAATATTAGAGATTCTCAATTTATATCCTCAATTTTATTCTTATATAAATGTGATTATATAATCCTCTTAAAAATTACATTAAAGGTAAGAATAGAGTCCATTTTCACCCAATTAACATAAGTTCAAATTCCTCTGTTTTGTTGTAAAATAAAATAAAAAAATAAAAATTAGGGAGGATTGTATGACTAGGGGTGCAAAAATGGCCCGAAGGCCTGCTGCCCGGCCCGTTCGACCTAATTTTTTTTGCTAGCCTAGTTTGGCCCAGCTCGAAGTCAAGCCCAGCCCGGTTCTAGCCCGAGGTACCTCTATTTCGGGCTTGGACTTGATTTTTTGGGTTAAGGCCCGACCTGAAACCCAGCCCGTACAAGCCCGAACACTGAAAAATCATAAACTCAACCCTTTAAAACATAAAATAATTATCACTAGTTTCTAATTTAAACGATTCTCATTATTTATTATTATTTGATTTACTTCTAACTTGACAAATGTTCATTATTACAAAGCAATATCTATTTAATTTCCTCATATTTCACTTAACATGTTTATTATTTACATCTCAATTCAAACTTTACACCACTACGATACATATAAATATTAATGCATATTAGCTCCTCCTATATATCAAATACTTATCTTCATACTTTCCATTCAAACAATTAAATCATTTGTCAATCGTACAACAAAAAAATTCATTCATTAATCTATTCTAACTTTTATAAATTTTTAATCTATTATATATTAATATTTTATTTGTTAATTATTTTTTAATGTAATTATTTATGACTTAATTATATATTTACAATAAATTTTTTTTGTTTGACCCGTAAACCCACTAAGTCCGTATTAAGAATTAAAGTCTATCGGGCGAATTAAAATCTAATTCTCTAAACTTAGCCCGACCCAACCCGTCTCTTGGTCAAGCCCGACCGGCCCGCGAACTTTTTTTTACGTTCCTATGTAGGACACTATTGCATACTACATGACATATAGCACCATGTTGCATTGTCGGTCCTCTCTCTCTCTCTCTCTAAAATAGATTGCTCTGAACGGTGCTAATACATTTCTCCCTCTTGAAAATGGCAACCATAACTCCACTGGTTCCCCAACTCTCCCCCAAAACTCCTCTTCATGCTCCAAAGTTAACATGCGTCAAATCACTGGCAGCATCAGCTGATCTCACCTCCATTCCATCAAATTACACCTACTCCACAAATCCCATTGAACCTGCTGCTTCAGACCCCGAAGATTCAATCCCTGTTATTGATTTTTCTTTACTCACCTCTGGTGACCCTGATCAACGGTCCAAAATCATCCAAGACCTCGGCAAAGCCTGCAAAGACTGGGGCTTCTTCATGGTACATAAGATGAGTTTTAAATTTTGTTTTGTTTTTAACTTTTGGTTTTGTATATGGTACGTGTGTGATTATTATCGTTGATGGGTCGCAGGTGATCAATCACGGTGTATCAAAGAGCCTAACGAAGGCTGTGATAGAGGCGTGTAACGACTTTTTTAATCTAACGGAGGAGGAGAAACAGGAGTTTGATGGGAAGCATGTGTTGGATCCAATCAGGTGCGGCACCAGCTACAATGCTAGGGTGGACAAAGTCTTCTTCTGGAGAGATTTCTTAAAAGTTATTGTTCATCCAGAGTTTAATTTTCCGGACAAACCCGCTGGCTTCAGGTTATGTAGTTTTGCATCTCCTTTCAATATATATATGTATGTATATATATGAGCTCTGTATCAAACACCCATTTCATGAATAAATTGAACCATGTAAATGAAATTCAATTTACCAAAAATGACAAAATGCAAGGAAGAAGAGAGCAAGTGGTTGGTCCTAGACTCCCTCATCAATCTTATCAATTGGTATCTATTTTTTTTTTTGTCTTTTTTATTGGATTAGGTTGCATGCATGATCAACCTTCAGCTTGTAGGGGCCCCACTATCCAGAATAAAGAGGAATCAAAACAAAAGTAGCAAGCAGCTCAACCTTTCCAGCTTTTCATGTGATTATAACTCACATCAAAGTTGGGCGGTGACGAATTTAAGGGAGAGAAGTGGGAATCATGCCCTTCAAAATTTTCATATTATATTTTTTATCACTAATTTTGTTAAAATATTTTAATAAAATAAAACTTGGTCTCTTCTAATTTTTTTATATATTCATATGAATTCTTCTAAATTTTAATATTTTCAATTTGATCTTCTAGTTAAAAATTTTGAATCCGTCACTGTATGTATGTATGTATATGTATATGTATAGACAACTCCGATTGATTACCTGGGCTTAACCAAAGAGTACCTGGGAGTGTATTTTCCAATCCTGTTAGTCTCTTTATTTTGGCTTTTATTCATGGTTAAGGTTGTTTTATTTCTATTTTTTAGGTGGTGCTTCGTATCATTGGGCTGGCAGCAATGTGCTAATTTAGTTAGGATATTGTTTTGCTTGCTTTGATGCTCATAGCACTTTCTTTTCTTTTCTCTTTTATTGATGTATATTGTGTATTTCTTCTGCTCTATTTTTATCAATAATAGTTCTCTTCTTTGTTGATAAAAAAAAAAAAATTTGATTGTATGTTGTTTTTCTTGTAGTGAGCTTGCTTTGGAGTATTGTAACAGAACTCGAAAAGTGGCAAGAGAATTACTTAAAGGGGTATCAAAAAGCTTGGGATTAGAAGAATGCTACATAGAGAAAACCTTGGATTTGGACTCTAGTTTACAGATCTTCATTGCGAACCTATATCCGCCTTGTCCACAACCTGAACTTGCAATGGGCATGCCTCCCCATTCCGATCACGGGCTCTTAACCCTTCTTGCACAGAATGAAATTGGAGGCCTACAATTGCAACACAACGGCAATTGGGTCAATGTCAATGCCATTCCCAACTCTTTTCTCGTTAACACTGGTGATCACCTTGAGGTAAACAACAACACAATAGCAGTGATAAAATCTTGAATAGGATTGGCCTACTACTGTGGCAGTGTGCCTTTTCAATCGTGTCATGTCATGTATGTGATGACTCACCTATTTCTATAGATTATAGCATATATGATAAAATATTATTAAAAAAAATATATTGTCGCGTGATAGTCTAAACTAACAACAACAATTCAAGAACTTGTTAGAGTTGAAAAGTAGAGGCATACATGCAATCTTTATTTTGTTAATTTTGTGTTTTGTGCTAGATATTGAGCAATGGAAAATACAAGAGTGTTGTGCATCGAGCGGTTGTAAACAACAAAGTTACTCGGATATCCCTAGCCATAGCCAATGGACCATCGCTTGACACCATTGTTAGCCCAGCACTGGAGTTGGTTAACAGTGAAAGTCATCAAACTCAAGCTACATACATTCCAATGAAATATAAGGAGTATCTAGAGTTCCAGCAAAGCAACGTGCTTGATGGGAAGTCCTGCTTGGACCGTGTTAAGGTTCAATTTGTGTAAGCAAACTAGCTTGTTGGACAATCCTACAAATTAAAGTTCACTTCTATTTTTTAAAAATTGAAAAAAATAAAAATGCAGAATCATGGAATGTATTGCACCTTGGTGATAAATTTATTACATATTTCATTTAGTTAATGCTTCACTATTTGTGGTTTTTCAACTCGAGAAGTATTGAATTTCAAATCATATAACAATACTAAGTGTATTATTAATTATATTAGTTATATAATTTGATGCATAACCATTGAAGCACCACATCATTTGACATTCCTAACATTTTAAATACAATGTGTGAGGAAAATTTTGTAATTCGAGGAAAATTTATAATGGAACAATTACAAAAATTTCCTCTAAGTTTATGTATTGGCAGAACATTTCAAAAGACTGATTTGAGTCTATAATTGTTAGGTTAAGATGAGGTCATTGTTGGTAAATTGTATTTCAGTCAATTTTGTGAAACTTCGATCAAGTTAGACTCAATTATAACTATATACTTTAGAAGAGGAAGAGTTTGTCATCATTATGAAGCTTCAAAATTGCTATGAGTATATATACACATTATGTGCATTTATAAAATGTGTACGCGTTTAGTCTTTCTCTATATAATATTTATAGGGACTTGCATTTAAATGTTCTCATGTTTTAGGGTTTTTTTTAAAGTTTTGACTATAGGTTTGAAAATACCTTTGATTGGGTTTTTGAAATGTCACATAGGTACAATGTTTGATTTAATTTCAATTGGGATTAAAATCGAATAAAAAAATGGTACTTTGACTGTTCGAACACGTCTAGGAATTGTCCGAATGGTTCAACCATCTGGACGCATGTGACGATTGCAAGAATCTCATTGGTTATGTAATCCAAATTGTATTTGGGTTAGGATATAACTTATATATTTTGATGAGGAAACTAACACAATGATCCAACAAATATCTCAAACATGAATTATATTACTAAGTACTGTGATTTCTGAAGAAACCAAATTGAGAAGATATTTTCCTTTTCAAATGACTGGTTGGGCCTCAAATCATCCACACATACACACACACACACACACACACATATATATATATATATATGTTTTTCCCCTTTCCCCATATGAGAGTAGGAGATAAAAGAAATTTTATATTCACAGATATGCCTGATAGTCCCAAAGTTGATCACTTAGTCCTTTGCATTAGTCACTATGTGTATCTCATAAATGACCATAACAATAACATCCACTTCAACCAAATTGGCCTCTATAGGGTTGTCATTTCTCTTTTTGAATCCAAATTTTCTCACTAAGACTTTTCTTAAATTAAGGTTGATGACACCCCATATACTTTTTAAGTTAAGGGATGCCCCACATAATCTTTTTTTTTTTTTGTGATCAACAAAAGAATAAAAATATATTGATGCCAAATGAGAAGTACAATCAAAGATACATGGAAAATTGATAAATACAAAACAAAGAAGGCATCAAAACTAAAGGATATATCTATCCCATCATTGCTAGACCCAAGAATCCCAACTAGGTTGGTACCCAAGGGAGAAGCCAATCATGTGCAAAAATCCTTAGCACACAAGAAAAAACCAAGCTGGCAAAATGCCAACACCTGAAGTCCAAGAATCAATTACATCCACATCTTAATCACAACCAAAGAAAGAATTCAGTCTCCGCTAATCACTTGTTAAAGAAAAAAGATTAATCATTGAAGGAGTAAAATATTTCCTTTCTCTTAGACTTAACCCAAAAAGCGATCGTTGCCTTAATTAATTAGAGGTATAAATGAAAAATTAGACTTGCATAAACTTATGATACTTAATTCGGATCCCCGGTTTGCAACTTATGCAACTTTTCGTTCTAAAAAGACTCATTTTAGGGTTTGACGGACTAAAACATCGGATATCAGCCTAAGTACCCCAAAAACCTATCACACACCTCTTAAATGACAAACTAGACTTGCACAAACTTATGACACTCAGTTCAGATTCCTAGTTTGTAACTTATACAACTTTTCCCTCTAAAAAGGTTCATTTTGAGGTTTTGACGGACCAAAACACCAAATATCAGCCTAAGCTCCCTGGATACCCATCACATACCTCCCAAATGAGAAATTAGACTTGAACAAACTTACGACACTCAGTTCGGATCTCCGGTTTGCAACTTATGCAACTTTTCGTTCTAAAAAGACTCATTTTGGAGTTTTGACGGACTAAAATACCGGATATCAACCTAAGTACCCCAAAAACCTATCACACATCTCTTAAATGTCAAACTAGACTTGCACAAATTTACGACACTCAGTTCAGATCCCTAGTTTGTAACTTATGCAACTTTCCCCTCTAAAAAGGCCCATTTTGAGGTTTTGACGAACCAAAACACCAAATATCAGCCTATGCACCCTGGAAACCCATCACATACCTCTCAAATGATAAATTAGACTTGCACAAACTTACGACACTCAGTTCGTATCTCCGGTTTGCAACTTGTGCAACTTTTCGTTCTAAAAAGACTCATTTTGGGGTTTTGACGAACTAAAACACCGAATATCAGCCTAAGTACCCCGAAACCCCACACACACACCTCTCAAATGACAAAGTAAATTTTCACAAGCTGACGACACTTAGTTCAAATCCCTGGTTTGCAACTTTTCGCTCTAAAAAGGTCCATTTTGGGGTTTTCATGGACCAAAACACCAGATATTGGCCTAACTACCCCAAAACCCCATCTCACACCTCACAAATGACAAATTAGACTTGCACAAATTTACGATACTCGGTTTGGATCTCAGGTTTGCAACTTATGCAAATCCGCGCTCTAAAAGTGACCATTTTGGGATTTTGACGAACCAAAACACCAAATATCGGCCTAAGTACCCCGAAACTCTATCACACACTTCACAAATGACAAAATAAACTTACACAAACTTACGGTACTTGGTTCAGCTCTCCGGTTTGAAACTTATGCAACTTTTGATCGTTGTTGCTACTTATGCATGCAAAAAAATTTTATCGCAATATTTTTATATATTTATATATATATATATATTTAATAAGTGTTCTAATATATATATATATATATTATTTGATATTTATTTCAGATAGATCAGGATTATTGGGTCTGCATTGCCTCATTCATCCATCGGGACTTGCTTTTCTACTTTGTTTTTTTCCCCTAGACATCTATAGTTACATTTTCTAAGACAATTTTTAATTTTTATATTTATTGAGATGATTGTAATTAATTACATATATATTTATATATGAATATATTTCTCTTTTAATATACTCATGTCATACTGTCTATAATTGTTTTATATCAGAATGATTGATACATGTTTTAAACAGGAATAAAACACAAAAAAAGGAAAAGTCATGTCCAAAATAGGGCCAAAAAAAAAAAAAAAACAACGAACT
This sequence comes from Nyssa sinensis, assembly GCA_008638375.1. Taxonomy (NCBI): domain Eukaryota; kingdom Viridiplantae; phylum Streptophyta; class Magnoliopsida; order Cornales; family Nyssaceae; genus Nyssa; species Nyssa sinensis. The sequence goes on along the minus strand of CM018039.1, from coordinate 6,324,691 downwards.
TTTAGCGAGGCACAGAAGGCGTCGCTAAAAGTTCTACATATTAGTTTTAGCGAAGCTTTGGCGACGCACAAAGTTCGTTGCTAAAGCTGTAAAATCATTCCAATAACACACTTTTTGCGATGTCTTCCGTGCATAACTAATAATATACTATTAGTGACGCCCTTTTCATGCGTCGCTAATAATATACTATTAGCGATGCCCATTGAATTATCTACATAGCATTAGTGACGCCATACTCGATTATTAGTGACGCATATTTTTATGCATGCAGTTAATAGTATTAACGACGTCCATACCGACGTACACTTGTGCGTCGCTAATACTCTTTAGCAACGCTAATTGGGACTATTAGCGACGAACGCTGGCATCACTAATAGTACCATTTGCTGTAGTGAATATTGATTATTAAAAGAGAAACGTATATATGTTTATGTTTATATATATTATATAAAATTATTAATAACCTTAATATTTACTAATAAAAGAGAGATTAAAATATTTCTTATAATTTGAATTATATATAATATAAAAGTTTTTATTTTTTGTATTATAGTTAACATTGATAAAGTTATTTACTCTTGCATTGATAAGTATATTTAGGATATGTTTGAAACAATTTTTGCAGTCTACTTTTTTACGTTATTTAAAAAAAAATTTTATTTTTATTTATTTTGTTTCTCATACTCATAACAATGCACTTCTAAAAAACACAATAATATTCTGTCTCAAATTGTTTATCAAATTTTACATCCAAATGATGTCATTAGATCATTGATAGTATTTTAGATACAATATTAATATTTATTAATAATTTTTTATCACATCATTTGGACAACAATATGACACAAATTCTATGACACAAAGTTAATGGATTTAGACCGAGTATAAATGGGTTTTGGTTGTTAATGAATTAGCAAGTTCAATACGATTAATAAATGGTTATACTTGACTTTTAGTCATACCAACTTATTTAACACAACTTAACACTTTTAATTATAAAAAAATTATGAGTTAAATGTAATTCGTCAAACATTGAAACATTACCAAAGTTTGGAGATTTTTTCACTTATAAATAGGCTTCTAATTTATTTTGTTCTATATTCAAAATTTATCAAAGTTAGATTATTTTACATCTTATAAAGACAAATGATTTTTTCTTCTAAAAAACTTAAAATAAATCGATTAATCGTGTAACATGTTTAATAAATACAAAATGTATAACCTATTTAATAAATAGTTCATATTTAAGGTATTAAATGAATCATTTTTAATTCATGTAACTTATTTAATAAATAAAGTCATGTGTGAATTAAGAGTAATATTAGAGACTCTCAATTTATATCCTCAATTTTATTCTAATATAAATGTGATTATATAATCCTCTTAAAAATTACATTAAAGGTAAGAATAGAGTCCATTTTCTCCCAATTAACATAAGTTCAAATTCCTCTGTTTTGTTGTAAAATAAAATAAAATAATTGTAAAATAAAATAAAAAAATAAAAATTAGGGAGGACTGTATGACTAGGGGGCAAAAATGGCCCGAAGGCTCGCTGCCCGACCCGTCCGACCCATTTTTTTTGCTAGCCTAGCTTAGCCCAGCCCGAAGTCAAGCCCGGCCCGGTTTTAGCCCTAGGTACCTCTATTTCGGGCTTGGACTTGATTTTTTGGGTTAAGGCCCGACCTGAAACCCAGCCCGTACAGGCCCGAACACTGAAAAATCATAAACTCAACCCTTTAAAACATAAAATAATTATCACTAGTTTCTAATTTAAACGATTCTTATTATTTATTATTATTTGATTTACTTCTAACTTGACAAATGTTCATTATTACAAAGCAATATCTATTTAATTTCCTCATATTTCACTTAACATGTTTATTATTTACATCTCAATTCAAACTTTACACCACTACGATACATATAAATATTAATGCATATTAGCTCCTCCTATATATCAAATACTTATCTTCATACTTTCCATTCAAACAATTAAATCATTTGTCAATCGTACAACAAAAAAATTCATTCATTAATCTATTCTAACTTTTATAAATTTTTAATCTATTATATATTAATATTTTATTTGTTAATTATTTTTTAATGTAATTATTTATGACTTAATTATATATTTACAATAAATTTTTTTTGTTTGACCCGTAAACCCACTAAGTCCGTATTAAGAATTAAAGTCTATCGGGCGAATTAAAATCTAATTCTCTAAACTTAGCCCGACCCAACCCGTCTCTTGGTCAAGCCCGACCGGCCCGCGAACTTTTTTTTACGTTCCTATGTAGGACACTATTGCATACTACATGACATATAGCACCATGTTGCATTGTCGGTCCTCTCTCTCTCTCTCTCTAAAATAGATTGCTCTGAACGGTGCTAATACATTTCTCCCTCTTGAAAATGGCAACCATAACTCCACTGGTTCCCCAACTCTCCCCCAAAACTCCTCTTCATGCTCCAAAGTTAACATGCGTCAAATCACTGGCAGCATCAGCTGATCTCACCTCCATTCCATCAAATTACACCTACTCCACAAATCCCATTGAACCTGCTGCTTCAGACCCCGAAGATTCAATCCCTGTTATTGATTTTTCTTTACTCACCTCTGGTGACCCTGATCAACGGTCCAAAATCATCCAAGACCTCGGCAAAGCCTGCAAAGACTGGGGCTTCTTCATGGTACATAAGATGAGTTTTAAATTTTGTTTTGTTTTTAACTTTTGGTTTTGTATATGGTACGTGTGTGATTATTATCATTGATGGGTCGCAGGTGATCAATCACGGTGTATCAAAGAGCCTAACGAAGGCTATGATGGAGGCGTGTAACGACTTTTTCAATCTAACGGAGGAGGAGAAACAGGAGTTTGATGGGAAGCATGTGTTGGATCCAATCAGGTGCGGCACCAGCTTCAATGCTAGGCTGGATAAAGTCTTCTTCTGGAGAGATTTCTTAAAAGTTATTGTTCATCCAGAGTTCAATTTTCCGGACAAACCCGCTGGCTTCAGGTTATGTAGTTTTGCATCTCCTTTCAATATATATATGTATGTATATATATGAACTCTGTATCAAACACCCATTTCATGAATAAATTGATCCATGTAAATGAAATTCAATTTATCAAAAATGACAAAATGCAAGGAAGAAGAGAGCACCTGGTTGGTCCCAGACTCCCTCATCAATCTTATCTATTGGTAATCAATTTTTTTTGGCCTTTCAACTTGTAGGGGCCCCACTATCGACAATAAAGAGGAATCAAAACAAAAGTAGCAAGCAACTCAACCTTGCCAGCTTTTCATGTGATTATGACTCACATCAAAGTTGGGTGGTGTGGGAGGCTAGTAGCAAGCAGAGATCATTGGTGTTAGTTTAATAGCATAACAAATTAATAAATAAATAAATATTTGGATATTATATTTTTTATCACTAATTTTATTAAAATATTTTAATAAAATAAAACTTGATCTCTTCTAATTTTTTTATATATTCACAAGAATTTTTTTAAATTTTAATATTTACAATTTGATCCCCTAACTGAAAATTCTGAATCCATCATTGTAATGTATGTATGTATGTATTTATGTATATGTATAGACAACTCTGATTGATTACCTGGGCTTAACTAAAGAGTACCTGGGAGTGTATTTTCCAATACTGTCAGTCTCTTTTCTTTGGCTTTTATTCATGGTTAAGGTAGTTTTTTTTCTCTTTTTTAGGTGGTGCTTCGTATGATTGGGCTGGCAGCAATGTGCTAATTTAGTTGAGATATTCTTTTACTTGCTTTAATAGTTATAGCACTTTCTTTTCTTTTTTCTTTTATTGATGTATATTGTGTATTTCTTGTGCTCTATTTTCATTAATAATAGTTCTCTTCTTTGTTGATAAAAAAAAAATTGATTGTATGTTGTTTTTCTTGTAGTGAGCTTGCTCTGGAGTACTGTAAGAGAACTCGAGAATTGGCAAGAGAATTACTTAAAGGGGTATCGAAAAGCTTAGGATTAGAAGAATGCTACATAGAGAAAACCTTGGATTTGGACTCAAGCTTACAGATCTTCGTTGCGAACCTATATCCACCTTGTCCACAACCTGAACTTGCAATGGGCATGCCTCCCCATTCCGATCACGGGCTCTTATCCCTCCTTGCACAAAATGAAATTGGAGGCCTACAACTGCAACACAACGGCAAGTGGGTCAATGTCAATGCCATTCCCAACTCTTTTCTCGTTAACACTGGTGATCACCTTGAGGTAAACAACAACACAATAGCAGTTATAAATTCTTGAATAGGATTGGCCTACTACTGTGGCGGTGTGCCTTCTCAATCGTGTCATGTCATGTCATGCATGTGATGGCTCACCTATTTCTATAGATTATAGTATACATGATAAAATATTATTAAAAAAAATACACTGTCCACAAGGTAGCCTAAACTTACAACAACAATGCAAGAACTTGTTAGAGTTGAAAAGTAGAGGCATACATGCAATCTTTATTTTGTTAATTTTGTGTTTTGTGCTAGATATTGAGCAATGGAAAATACAAGAGTATTCTGCATCGAGCGGTTGTGAACAACAAAGTTACTCGGATATCTCTAGCCATAGCCAATGGACCATCGCTTGACACCATTGTTAGCCCAGCACCGGAGTTGGTTAACAATGAAAGTCATCAAACTCAAGCTACATACATTCCAATGAAATATAAGGAGTATCTTGAGTTCCAGCAAAGCAACGTGCTTGATGGGAAGTCCTGCTTGGACCGTGTTAAGGTTCAATTTGTGTAAGCAAACCAGCTTGTTGGAAAATCCTACAAATTAAAGTTCACTTCTAGTTTTTAAAAAATTGAAAAAAATAAAAATGCAGAATCATGGAATGTATTGAACCTTGGTCATAAATTTATTACATATTTCATTTGGTTAACGCTTCACTATTTGTGGTTTCTCAACTCTAGAAGTATTGAATTTCAAATCATATAACAATACTATGTGTATTATTAATTATATTGGTTATATAATTTGAGGCATAACCATTGAAGCACCACATCATTTGACTTAATTATAAGTACATACTTTAGAAGAGGAAAAGTTTGTCATCATTATGAAGCTTCAAAATTGCTATGAGAAAGATATAAATATATATACACATTATGCATACATATTATGTGCATTTATAAAATGTGTATGCGTTTAGTCTTTATCTATATAATTTTTATAGGACTTGCATTTAAATGTTCTCATGTTTTACGGTTTTTTTAAAGTTCTGACTATAGCTTTGAAAATACCTTAGATTGGGTTTTTGAAATGTCACATAGGCAAAATTTCTATTGATGGATAAAGAATTGATCAAATTATGAATATGTCTTCCTTTAGCAATTAAATGGAAGTACCATGTGTTTAAATCCCCATTTGAAATCCATCTTACTCTGGACTTTTGATGCTACATTCTTTCCAATAACCTTCGCAACTTCCAAATTTCACTACTTACCTCCTTGCTCTTTTGGGATTCACTAGGAACAAGTGATCTAGATGTTGGGGCAGACTAGAAGCAAAGTGGACAAAACAATGAGAAAACAGAGTATTTTTCTACTACAGAACACTTTGGATACAAGGGTTAAGGGAAGTTGCAGAGCTGCTGCTCCTGCAATGCTTTGGATTCTGATCACTTCCAAAACTTGCACCATAACTCTCCTTATATAGAAAATTACATAAGAGATTAAGAAGAAATTAATAACAGCCACCTAAACACTTTAGGAGATGAAAAGACTTCTGGGAAGACTCGAGCATAAAACTTCCAGACCTTTGAAAATTGCAAATTAATTTCTAACACTGGACTCAGCTGTGATGTCCAGAGAATGTAAAAGCTTTTCAGCATTACTTAATTTCTCATTCAGATTCCCGAACTCAGAGAAATTCCACTCTCTTAAGTAGATTCTGAGGCCTTTCATCTTTTTCAAGAGGGTAAAACCAGCCCACCCTTCTATTTTGAAATCTTTCCAGAACTTTTCAACCAGTGGAAGGAAATGGGGATGCAACGCCCAAACATTTATAAATCTGAACGGTCTGGGACCCAATCTCTTGAATCTTCCTTCAAAATTATAGGGCAGTGGTCTGAAAAATATCTTGGAAGACCCCAAACTTTATAGTTAAAATTTACTAACTAGTCAGGGTGAAAGAGAAAGCGATCAATTCTGCTCCATTGATCTTCATTATGCGATTTACACCATGTGAACTCCCTACCCAGCGTTGGGAGGTCAGACAATTCCATCGAGTTTATGAAATTGTTGAAATCTCTCATCCCTCTGTTACTTCTGGAGCAACCACATCTTTCGCTGATTTTTCTTATTTTGTTAAAATCTCCACCAATACACCATGGGTATAGAAAAGATTGCTTTATATCGAGTAAAGAACTCCATATGACCCATACTATTTATCATTTTTTCAAGATTATATATATCCTTTCTACTACTCCATTGAACTTGAGTGAGTTACAATGAAGTTTTCAAGACAATACACCAAGAAAGCTATCCTTCATAGCTAAAATTTTAGGAGTTCACAGCAAGAAAATTTCACAATTTGAAAGTAGACATCTCAACATTCAAATCGTAGAAGTTTAAAATTTTTGTGATTCATTAAACTATGTGTATATACTAATGTATGTATATGTGTGTATATATATATATATATATAAATATATGCATGTAAACAAATTTAATTAAAAATAAAGAGATGATCCTTTATTTATCCATTCAATAACTAGTTTACAGTAGAATAATCATATTCGTCTAATAAACGAATAAGTATATCTTATAATCTGTCTTTCGTATGGGTCAGAAATTTTTCCGCTGCAAAATCAATTATATTTTTTGAAAAATATTAGCCACGATAGAAAGTACTGCAAATACATAATTATTAGTAACACAAATATAATTAATATTCATCACAAATATACTATCTATAACATTTGTATGCGTCGCAGATTGTTCTACCGCAACAATCTATTTTATATGTAAAAAAAAAAATTATTTGGAAGTCTTTTATGGACAAGTTCAAATACAACTGTCAACAACGGGCCGACTCGAGGGTAAGGCTGGCTTTAGGCCCCCAATTGTTTAAGTCTCATAATTTTTTTTATATTTAAAAAAATATATTTATTATAAAAAATTAAATAAATCTTTTCGTCTTCTTAATTTCTCTCTTTTATTATACAACTATCACCTAATAACTACTTTTTAATAGTATTTATTATCTTCTCGTTTATCTCATTTTACTTTTTTCAATAATTAACGTTTTTATTTTTTATTTATAAAATTCTTTCTTTAAGTTTAGAAAGAATTCTGCAACATAACAACATGCTATATTTTTTGAACATTACTCTGGGACCTGCTATATTTTTTGAATTAATTATTTTATATACATAATAGATCAAGCAATTTTTTCACTTCAAAGTAGATTTGAACAATTTAAAATATATGAAAATATTTTTGATTTTTTTTTTAGTGGTAAACAATTGAAGTCACTAGACAATGATAGTTTAAAAGAACATTGTTTTAATTTTGAATGTTCCTTAAAATATAATAATTACTCAGATATTGATGGTTTAGATTTATTTTCAGAATTGAATGTTTGAAAAGAAGTTATACAAATAGAAAATAATATTCCAATCAACACACTCAATCATATAAAAAAATTTGATTCTTTTCCAAATGCATATATTGGTTATTGAATAATGTTAACAATTCTCGTAACCGTTGCTTCTGCGGAAAGAAGTTTTTCAAAACTAAAATTAATAAAATCTTACTTAGGATTTACAATGTCTCAAGAAAGATTAAGTAGATTGGTAATACTATCAATTAAAAAAGAAATATTAGAAGAAATTCATTATAAGAATTTAATTAGTAATTTTACATATCAAAAATCTAGAAAAATAAATTTTAAATAAAAAATTTATAAAATTTTAATAAATAAAAAAATCTCATTTTATAATTTTGCTTTAAACCTCTGAATGTGTTGAGCCGCCCCTCAATACAAGAAAAAGTGAACCTTAGTTACTCTATCAGACTCTGAAGGCGGAAGTTTCAATAAGATTGTTGAACAACTTGTTTTTCATCCAATGAGAACTTAGCGGGGCTAAGGATGTTACACTTCAACCACTTTTTCTCAAATAGATCTTGGAAGATTTTCTAAAAGAGCTTTGAATCTTCCAGAACTAGAAAATTAAATTAAAAAAATGATTATTTTATATTCAGAAAGACTAAATTTTAATTTTCAGAAGTAGTTGGGAGAATAATTGAATCTTGTTTCATTTTATCTTTTAGCTATAATATAGGTTAGCTCAATATTTTACAAATATTTGTTTCATTTTGTCTTTTATTTATAATATGGGTTTGCTAAATATTTTGAAACATCTAGAAAGAGCCAAATAATTTTTAAATGATCTCTTGTCAAGGCAATTAACTCAAGGTTGAAAATGACAATGAAAGAGTCAATGAAAGTACCTTAAAATATAGAAGAAGTATGGAAAATTGGCCTTGGATTCCTCCTGCAAGAGTACAGAAAATGAGACAACCTGAATCAGCCAAGTTTGACCATTGACAGGAATAGGTGCATCACCCATGACATTTGGGTCACAATGCACGAGCAACATACACAATGATCTAGATCACTGCCCGGCTTCTAGAATGCTTCAACGTCTAAGCCTATGACAAAATTGAGAGTGATCGCAGAGAGAAAAATGTCTCTAGTTCATGGTGGATGCCTTGGAAAAATATTGATATTAGAACCAAGGATCCATTTCCAAAATAAAATAATCGATATTGTGATATTATTGACGCGAGAATGAGAACGAGAACGAGATCAAAATTAGTTTTAATATTGGTGGTTAGAAAAGACGTAGTAATGTATGGTTTAACTAATAGATTAATGATCTTAAATAAAAAAAAAAATGATGAGACATGGTCGTCATGAATTTGTTCGGATTCTTGATGATATATTTGCTATCCGAGACGATCCAACATTTGTTTGACTTGTTTTTTATTTTTTGTTTTGGGCCCGTTTTTGTCTCTTATGTTGTAACTAGCTTATACAAAGGTATTATATTTTTTTTACTTATGAGAAAATAGCTATTATTGAGATACAAAAGGAATTTTCTTATGTAGAACAAGTCAGAAGGTTTTTGAAGAACAAGTCGCAATCTAATAGAATTAGTCAGTCACATTTTTTGGAACGGAGACCCAAAACGGCAAGAGAGACAATACTTATTGTTTTGCCATGACCAAATCGTTTAGGCCTCCAATTTAACTTTTTTGCCGTTTATAGTAATTTTTAATTTCACAATTCTTTTATTTAGGAAAGTTCGAATTAACTTCTATTTGTGACTATAATTTCCTAATTTAATATGGTTTCTAGTTTTCTAAAAAGTCTTAATGTTTATTAATTTCGAATTTTTTCTCATTTTTAGAATTATTATAGTTTTGTAATTATAATAGGACTAGGGTAAGGAATTAATAGATTCTTATTTAAATTAGTAGTAATTTTAGCCTATATATCTTTATCTATGATTTAAAACAGTCTTTATTATTCAGATTATCAATAATATATTTATATTTAAAATTTTGAGATTTATTTTCTTTGGGTGAAGAGTCTCCTTTATTATTATTGGTTATTAAAGAATTTAATGTATTTATTCTCTTTCAGGTTCCGCATTGTGCTATTTTCAAATTTTGAGAGTTTTCTGTTCTTGTAATCTCATTGGTACATAGTGAATTAATTATTGCTATATGTAAACTTAAGCATTTTGCCGAAGTAAATCCTTCTGTGTTCTTTGTATATTTTGTTTAATTTATTTATTTGAGATTGATTTATTATTAATTTAATCGTTTTTGAACAACTGTAAATATTGAGAAAATGTGTTGATTATATTATGATATTGTTGGGCCATTTTGTGATTATCTCTGCAGCAACATTAATTTTCTGTTAATGCACTAAACATTGCATTCCCTAGGGATTCAGAAAGTGCGGAATTTCCATTAGAGGCTTCCATTAGCATGAATTCCACGAACTTTGAGGTGTTGGTTTAATCCAATCACTTCGTTGCAAACACTAAAATTTACTAATGTGAATATCATTCAAGTGTGAACAGATAGCTTGGAAAAGGTCAGTAATAGCATATAGGAAAAACTGAGAAACGTGTGGAATTTGTATGTGGTATCACTATCAGTACATGAAAGATCACGATGGTCATAACAGTCTTAATGGAACCAAGTCCATTGCATGCATGATAAATCACTAATAATTCATTTATTTAATATTTAATAATTATATTAAAAAATCACTTTTTACTATTAATTATAAGAATTGAAAAATATATATGTTTTTTTTTATGGATCGGTCAGAGTATTTTAGACCAGCTTTCGCGCATCTGTTACAGTTAGACCCACTTTTTTAAGTTCTAACAACCAACGATCAGTGAGAATCGAGACATTTAAATTTTATTCTTAATGTACTTACTGCTTGGCCACACTAGTGGGTGATAAAAAAAAACATTATATGTTTGTGTGTGTGTGTGTGTGTGTGTATATATATATATATATATATATATATATTATTAGTGGCACTAATATTTAAGTAAAAAAAAAAAGACTGAAATCTTATTCAAATAATGCAAATGCTCACTTCTTATGCCATAAAAAAAAAAAAAAAAAATTTAGGGATAAAAAAAATGTTTCTTATAACTTGAATTAGATATCATTAATAATGTTAGACCATCAAATTTTCTAAAAATTTAAGATGTTAGTAAATGCACTAAAAGTAATATATATTCAACTGTTGAACAAATAATTTTATCATCTTCCACAATTATTGACTATTAGATCTGAATTGTATTATGGTCTAAGTTGGATGACGCCCAGGTTTTGAATTATACTAAAAACAAAACAAAGAATCACTTGCCATCCTAAGAGCGGTCTCCCTGTTTTCTTGTCATTTAAATTTAAAAATTAATGTGGGAGACTCCCAGCATCCATAAAATGTTGAAAATGTTTGTATACATAGTTATCACTCACCGCCCAAAACTTTTTTTCAACATAAACTGTCTGTCTATATATATAGTTGTCAGTCCTTCACACTTTCTGTATAGTAGTTCGCTCCCAAAAGTGCTACCATATATACTATAACACACCCCTTTTCTCTCTCTCTCTCTCTCTCTCTCTCTCTCTCTAAAATGGCTACCAAAGGTCCAGTGGCTTCCCAACTCTGCCCTGAAACTCCTCTTCATGCTCCAAAGTTAACGTTGGTTAAATCACTGGCGGAATCAGGTGGTCTCACCTCCATTCCATCAGATTACGCCTACTCCACAAATTCCATTCAACCTGCTGCTTCAGACCCAGAAGAACATTCAATCCCTGTCATTGATTTTTCTATGCTGACCTCTGGTGACCTTGATCAACGATCCAAAATGATCCAAGACCTCGGCAGAGCGTGTGAAGATTGGGGCGGCTTCATGGTAATCAGTCCTAATTTTTGTTTTAAATTTTCTTTCACCTAAATTTCAACAATCTTTAGCTCTAAACTAAATTTGAGAAATTTCTTCCTATCTTACAATCTGTCGTGTATGTCATACAAACCTAAGTAGGAGGAGGTTGGTTTGAAATCAACTACTTTCCTTTTAGTTTTTGTATGTATTGTCCTTTTAGTTTTGTATATGGTATGTGCGTGAATATTGAAATTGATGTCTCTCAGTTGATCAATCACGGTGTGCCGGAGAGCCTAGTGAAGGCAGTGATGGAGTCTTGCAAGGAATTTTTCAATCTGACAGAGGAGGAGAAGCGGGAGTTTGAAGGGAAGCATGTATTTGATCCGATCAAGTGTGGGACCAGCCTCCATGGTAGACAGGATAAAGTCTTAGTCTGGAGGGATTTCCTAAAAGTTATTGTGCATCCAGAATTTCGATTCCCCCACAAACCTGCTGGTTTCAGGTTAGGTCATGTACTGTTTTAACTGAGTAGTTTTTCTCCCCTGATTTTCATGCCCTTTTAATATATATATATATATATATATAATATATATATATTTACAATACCAGAACAGATAATATGAGCACATCTAAAAAAAGGTTGAGTAATGATACTGTTGTTATCAAGTTTTTGTTATTAATTTATTGGAGTAAAGGGCATGCATGAGTCATGATCATTCTTCAACTAGTAGGGGCCCAGTTTCGATAATAACAAGGAATCACAATAAAAGTTAGATAATCAACACCATCTTACCCAAGTTATTTTGTGTCTATAACAGTGATCAAAGTTGGGTGGCTAGAATCTTTCTTGAGCTGGGTCGAAAAAACTAATACTAATATTTTCTTTTATAAAATTTGTTATTAAAACAAATTATTTAATCAATTTCACACTTGTGTTTATTGATTAAAAGGGCATGCATGTGTTTATATATTGTGACTGATTATATATCGTTTACTGTAGTGAACTTGCTTTGGAGTTTTGTCAGAAAACACGAAAACTTGTTAGAGAATTACTCAAGGGGATATCAGAGAACTTGGGATTTGAAGAATGTTACATAGAGAAAACCTTGGATTTGGACTCAGGCTTCCAGCTCTTCGCAGCTAATCTCTATCCGCCTTGTCCACAGCCTGAACTTACAATAGGCATACCTCCTCATTCTGACCATGGCCTCTTAACCATCCTCGGACAGAATGAAATTGGAGGCCTACAAGTGCAGCACAACGAGAAGTGGGTCGATGTCAATATCCTTCCCAACTCTTTTTTCATTAACACTGGTGATCACCTTGAGGTAAACAACAACTACAATATAGCAGCAACAATGCTAGAACTTTTTAGAGTTAGAAAGTAGATGAATGAATCCAATCTTAATTTTGTTAATTTTGTGCCAGATATTGAGCAATGGGAAGTACAAGAGTCTTGTGCATCAAGCGGTTGTGAACAACAAAGCTACTCGGATATCACTTGCCATAGCCAATGGACCCTCGCTTGACACCATTGTTGGCCCGGCAGCAGAGTTAGTTAACAATGAAAGTCATCCGGCTGCATACATTCCAATGAAATTTAAGGAGTATCTGGAGCTCCAGCAAAGCAACCCGCTTGGTTCAAAGACCTCCTTAGACCGTGTTAGGGTTTAAATTGTCTAAACAAATCATTTATATGTAACACCTTGTTAGATAATACTCCTACAAAAGTTCACTTTTAGTTTACTAAAAGTTGAAATAATAATAATAATAATAATAATGATGATGATGATGATGATGATGATTACGACAATGATGATGATGATTAAGATGACAATGATGATGCAAAATGATGAAATGTAATGTTCCTTATTAATAAATTTATTACATACTAATATACATATATGTATGTTGCACGTGAATTAGTTTAATGTATGAAAGAAAATTTATGAAATACTTGCTCAATTTTTAATGTCAAGTCGATTCTTTTTTTATTTAAATTATACATCGAGCGCATTCTAAATGAGAATTTTTGATCAATTCAAATTAAGGGTACAGGGTAAATGTATGGGGCACAAGTACCATGGAAATGAAATAACTACTGATATCTCGAATTCCTAGGTCATCATTCCACTCATCTCTAAACAATAAATGCATTCGTGTTGGGCTTTTTGATTTGGCAGCTTAAGCATAATAATTTTTATGGTTTCACTTTCACTATTGACAACGCAGCACGAAAATGTAAAGGAGATGTAAATACAAAAAGAATTATCATCCAATAAAAGAAAAACTCTTTAATTTTAAAATTAAAATATTATTGATAAGCTAAATAATAAGATGTCCAATACATCATATTTCTAGAGCTAAAACTACTAATCCTAATAGGCCACTAACTCCTTCTACTGCTATAATTAAGAAACTACCAATTCCTTGTACCTGAGAAATAAGAAACTACTATTACTAATTCGAACATAGTTAAGAAGCAAAAAAAAGACAAGAAAACATGTGAAATTGGCCAGTCACATTTGGATCATCGTCAATCCACGCATGACTTTGCTTTGAACGGACCTTGTTCAAAGAAATGAGATTGTTATAAATTATGTCTATTCTAAAGATATGATTGTTGATCTCTTGACAAAACCTAATCCAACAAATAATCTTAGAAAATGTGTATTTAATGAGATTAGAAATAAATAAATAAAATTGGTCTTTTGGCCAAGAGAGTGATGTTAGAATATGTTACCATATAGCCCTTACATGTTATCCGTAATCTCTCTCCAGAATATGGGCAGATATTCTTCTTGTTGAAAAAAGGTTTCCATCCCTCCATCTCTTGTTCACAGAAACTATGGCCTTAAAAGTCGGGTGTGGTGATGCTATCTCCTTTTGGAAGGATTTGTGGATTGGAAGCAACCCCTTGATGATTTCCTCCCGAGATTATGTAGTTTATCATCTCTTAAAGATGCCATGTTGGCTGATTTTCTCTTGGTTAAAAATAGGTTAGTTGTTTGGGAATTTTCTTTTAGAAGACTTTAGTTTGTTTGGGAGTCGGAAGAGATGTCCAGACTTCTTCATCTTTTTATCGGTGCCCCTTCTATATCAGAGTCCAGTAAGGATAGCTTAATTTGGAAAGCTCACAACTCTGGTCATTTCTCTGTCAATTGTCTTTATAGTTGGTTTGACTCTTCTTTTGGTCCTAAGGTTTAGTTATGGAAACTTCTATGGAAAAATGCTTCTCTCCCAAGAGTCCAGTTCTTTGGGTGGCTAGCATGGAATAACAGAGTAAAATCTGCAGAATTCCTTTTGAAGCTGGGTATTCTCAAAGATGATTCTTCTTACCTCTGTATTTTTTGCGGAAAAGCTTGAATCCTCTTCCCATGTTCTTCTTCTATGCCTAGAAGTTTGGAAAGTTTGGATTGAATGCTTAAAATGGTGGGGTCTCTATTGGGTCACTCCAAGCTCTATTAAAAGTCTTCTTAATTAGTGGTATGGTTTCAAGTTTAAAAACCTCAGTAAAGTTATTTGGGAGGTTATCCCATTTGCAATCATGTGGTCCGTTTGGATTACGAGAAATTACTACTTCAATAAATCAGTTCTTTGTTGGGAGAAATTGAGAGATCGGGTGAAAGTCAATGTGGCTTTCTGGGTTAAATCTAAAGTGGGAAGAGCAAGTCATTCAATGAATGATTTAATTCTTAACATCAATCACATCATCGGGAATTATTAGTATTATTTACGGCATGGTGATCCTTGGGTATTCCATTGATGGTTCGAATATGGATAGATAAAGGCTTGATTTCGCTGATCTTTTGACATCCTTTGGGCTCTGTCACTTCCCTGGTTTCTTCTCTTTAATCCTTTGGATTCAGTTTAAGAATACTATTGTTGTTGTATTTTCTTTCTAGAGATAATTACACTTACCTCCCCTGAGGTTTCTGACAATTACAGAAACCTCCCCTATGGTTTCTGAAATAACACTGTCCCCCCTGTCAATTTTGTCTCCTTAACACCGTTAACGGAATTGATAAAATTACTAATTTACCCTTCTATTTTAATATTATAATTTTATAAAAAAAAAACTCTCTCCTCCTCCTCCATCCCCTCTCTCTCTGTCCAGATCCCCCTCAACCCTAACCCCAAACAGTAACCCCAAACAGTGCACAGCCCCCCTCTCACTCCCTTTCTTCCATCGCCGTCTCCAAAACCACCTGCACAGCCCCGCCATTACCGCCTGCACAACCCTAACTGTCAAATGTACTATTGTTGTAGAAGCAAAAACCCTGAGTTTGGGGGTTCGTTACAGGGCTTTCCTCTCACGAGTTGTGCTATGGGGGTCAACGATACTCTGAAATGTTCTTGCCCTGAAGAGATTTTACTATTTGTATAAGCAATTGCTTGTGATAGTTATGAGAAGCTTGGAAACGAAAGGCACTCGTGGTTTTGTGAATGTCGATTGGAACGATTCTTTGTCTCAGATCTTCCTCGAACCGACATATTTTCCGAGCTTGAATGCTGCGAGGGCGTTTTTCGGGGACTACTACTGGAGTCACGAGCAAGGACACAACAGTCCGACGTCGATTGGAGCGATTCTCTGTCTCATCTTCAAACCCATCTTCACTATCATCCATTTTCCTGCCCTAAATTGTCCATCTTCCACTCTCTGACAAACCCCTTTCCCTACCCTAAATTCTCCATTTTCCTCTCTGTCAAACCCATTTCCTGTCAAACGCAAAAATCCATCTCTCTCTTAACCCTTCCGGTATGTATTGCCCCCTAACTATAGATCAGATCCGCCAGACGAGAAACTAAATTCCGCACTTGAAAACTTTAATCTGTAATCTGCAATCCTTTTTTGTAAATTTTTTCCAGATCTATATGTTTGTCTTGAAGCTTTTTTCTAGTATTCATTTATTTCTATTGAATCAGGCGTTGTGTAAGGAAATTCGGGGAAGATGAATCACTGTGTGATCCAACAAAACTCCTTCGCAGCACGGGAAGAGATGAAAAGCTCTGTTTCTGTTTTTCTCTGTGACAAAACTCCTTGTTTTGTTTTGCAACTACAAGATAGTGTATTGTATATACAAGACAGTGTATTGTATATCCTATACATGCCAATGAGAAGATAGTCTTTTGCGAGCAAGCTCTGTTGTGATTGGATCGATATTTAACCCCTCACTATCTATCTTTCTCTCTGTAAAATCGGAAAGAGAGAGTAGTCGGACGTAAGTGAAGACAAAACTGAGGTTGTGCCGTAGCAAATCATGAAAACCACATCATAATACGCTGAATTTGGTGGCTTTGATCTCTTTTTCCAACTACTTCCTCTGTTATTTTCTGTTTTCTGTCACATATTCAATTGATTCAAATGGGTTTTGCTAAATTTTTTTGGGTTTTGTATAATATTTTAGTTTGAGGTATTTTGATTGAACTGAATTTCATTGGAAATGAACTTGCCCTGTATCTACTTGGAGACTAAGGAACTCACTCATAGTGATAGATGTTCATCTCTGAAAATGTATCTGCTTTCTCTTTACTTTATTCATTGAATCTGAATTCTCCACGTACCTAGAAAGTTTAGTCTTCTGGTAGATATACAATAATAGATTGTTCTCTCAATCAATTGTGCTATATTCCTTGTGGGGTTTATGGATCTATTACGAAAAAATGGTAACAGATCGTATACTTTAGACTCTCATTTTCTTTCCTTTCATGATTTAGCTCAGTACAAACTTTTGTTGGTATCTTTTTTTTTATTTATTTATTTCTTGCCGTGTGTTGAGATATTCATTTTCGTTATTATTATATTTCAGCTTGTTTTAGTGAAGAATTTTTCTGGGTCTGTCTTTCGTCTGTTTGTTTTTGGTGGGGAGGGCGGCGCACGTTAGTAAGCACAGTAACATTAGGTAATCTTGTTTTTATAATATTTGTAAGGGTAAAATTGGTATTTTTTAAAAAATCTATGCTTATGTCATCAATTTCCGTCAATGTGAGTAACGGTAGTTGACGGCAGGGGGCAATATGTTACTGACACATGAACCAGAAGGGGGACAGTGTTATTTTAGAAAGTATAGGGGAGGTTTCTGCAATTATCAGAAACCTCAGGGGAGGTAGGTGTAATTTGCCCTTCTTTCTATTTTCTTTTAGGTTTTTTTCTCTTTGTATCCTTATGGTTGGGTGTTTATTCCTCTTTTCTTTGATTTTTGCTGGCCTGTGACGTTGCTCCTTATTTTGTGCCAACCTAGTTGGGATGAAATTCATAGCTTTAATGCCTTTTGAAAATTTCTTTGTTGATATATTTTGTCATGTATGTCTTGTACGGCCTTTATATTTTTTTTTCGTTGATAAAAAAGTATATATATATATATATATATAATAAAATGGATGAATTTATATATATATATATATATGGGTGTGTGTGTGGTTTAGACAAGTGTGTTTAACTAAGTTGGTTAAATTAAATGTATCCCACTTAATATGGATGTGCATATGGATGGCAGCAATTTGATTGGAAGTGCATAACTACCCTACTAAAATGGAGGAGTTGTTTTGTATATGGGTGAGTTAAATAACTACTCCAATCAGATTTTCGGGATATGAAATCAATCGTACACTTCAGGTTTGAAAAGCCCAAATTGAAGAGAAAATCTATTCCAACCCAATCACAAATTTGCACTGCACCATCTCTATATTGTCTTAATTCTATATTATAAATTCCTTTTTAAGCTAGAAAATTGCACATTGTCTATTTGCAAGGGTTCTTGTATGATCATTTTACATTTGTACACAAAGAAAGGACCTTCCACCATAGTAAAAAATAATAGTTTTTTTTTCGGGTTAAGTGTATATATAAGTGTTACAAACAAGGGCGGATCTATGAAGAGGCTAGGGTGGGCTATAACCCTCCAACCTCCATAGTAATTTTTTTAACATATAAAACTTAAGTCCCTTTTAAATTAACCTATCCCTATTTGAACCTAACCTACCCTAATTTTTGACTCAATTCTATTTCTAACTCAAATCTTTATTACTTAAATTTTCATTTTAACCTAACCCATTACAAGTTGGGGCCTAATTTTAATTTTAACCCAATTCGTTACCACTTAAATTTTCATTTAAACTTAGTTCACCCCAAATTTTATCCTAATTCTAATTCTAATTATCAAAATATATAAATAATGATTTGTTAAATCTCTCTATCATCTTCCTCATTTGAAAAAAAAAATTGCATGTAAACTTTCTTGAGAAAAAAAAATCCCAATAATCTTTCGTTTTGAGAAAGGAAAAATTTGCTTGTAAATTTTTTTTAATTTAAAAAAACTCCTATAATTTATCTCAAAAAAAATTGTTGCTGCTCTAATTTTTTTCTTCTGGATCTGCCCTCGGTAACAACAATCAATCAATTTGAAATATTATTGAATAGCTGAATAATAAGAGGTCCAATACATCATATTTATAGAGTTAAAACTATTAATCCTAATAGGCCACCAACTCCCTCTACTAGTATAATTAAGAAACTATCAATTCCTTGTAATTGCAGAATAAGAAACTACTAATACTAATCAAAAAATAATTAGGAAACCGAAAAATACAAAAAAATGGGTCAAAATTGGCCAATCGCATTCGGTTCATCGTCGATCCACGTACGACTTTGCTTCGAATGGGCTTTGTTCAAAGAAATGAGAATGTTATAAATTATGTTTCTTCTAAAGAAATGTTTGTTGACCTCTTGACAAAACCTATTCGAACAAATAATTTTAGAAAATTTGTGTATTCAATGGGTTTAGAAACATATAAACAAAAGAGTTAATTAGTCTTAAGTCCCTTGTAAAGATACATAATTATTATTAAATCTAAGCACATTTTTATTTAGACCAAAAGGATAGTTTGTCATTTTGTTTTTGACTTAAGTCCATTTTTTATGAGTTGACACACAACCAAGTTTAATATATGACTATTTTACCCCCTCACTCTTTACCCAACCGAATGAACACCCACATCTATCTCTCTCGTCATTGTTTCGCCACTTCCTCCTCTCCCACTCTCTCGTTCCTTTGTATCTCTTGGATCTTCTTCTCAATCCATGGCGTTTTCTTCCTTTGAGCAAAGATCCATGGTCGGACAGAGCAGATACGAGAGATGTGGACACAACTTCCATCCTGATCAAGACCATTGCGCTGCACCGCTGCGTGTAGTGGGGTTGGAGGTCTTTTAATCATTTCCTGATTTCTAATTTGTGATTCAATTCGTCAACACATTCGAGTCCTACCTTTATTTCTTTCCATAACCATAGTCCTCCATTACCATAGCCATTATGCTGAAACTTCCATTGAGTTACAGACCCACACCAAATTCAATGTATAAATCAATGCCCCAAAATCTTCAGTAGTTGCAGAGCAACTTTGCTGACAAGCAACTCAATTACAATTGCATATAAAACAAAATAGTACTATAAGACTATAAGTGTTGCAAAGTGGCTGTTGGGGCAACAAAGGTGAGGGTGCTACTGTGATTGAGGGGGCATCAACAAATCCTGGGAAATATTTCTTGGATCCTTATTTCTTTGTGGTCTAATGGTTCATTTTTTAATATCTTCTTATTTGTAATATTTTAGCATATTGAAAGTTATTTTCTACGGACTTCAGTATCCTGAGAAATTTTACACTTTTTACAACTAAGTGAATTTTCAATCACCCATTCTTTAAGTACAAAATTTTTTGGACAATTTTACAACTTTGAAAGTTAATTTTGATAATATAACATGTGAACAAAATTTATATAAAACTAAAAACAATTGTGAATTTTCTCCATGAATGTGTAAAATTTCATAATTTCAGGAAAAGTCTAAATATATACACATTTGCTGGGACGGAGTTTGTCACTAAAAAATTGTAAAGTTTTATACTTTTACTGAGTCAAAATTTTACAGTTTTAGATCGATTTTTTTCTTCCAAAATTGTATATGTTACATGGATCTTGTTTGATAGATCTCTATTTTTAGAATCCAATATATAATTTTTTATTAAAAATCAGTCTATAATTTATAAGTTTTTCAATTTTGAAATCTTGAAAAAAAATTTGAACAATGTTCACCATTCACGCACCTCATCTTCTAAAGTGGTGAACTAGTTAGGAATGTAAGGATATTTTAGTCCTCAAAAATTTGAAGGACTAGGTGGGTTAATTGTTTTGAGAGCGGATTTTCTTGTAATATATAATCTTATGCAAGGACTTTTGGCTACATGACCCTAAATAAAATTGGTCTATTAGCCAAGTGGGTGGTGTTAGAATAAGTGGCCAAATAGCCCTCACATGTTATCTGTTACATGTATACTTTAATTTGGTCAAAACTACTATTAAATGTATCCTACTTAATATGAGATGTGTATGTGGATAGGGGTAATTTGGTTGGAAGTGCATAACTATCCTCCTAAAATGGTAGAGTTTTTGTAGATATGGGTAAAGTTAAATAACCATCCCAATCAAAATTTCTGGATATTAAATTATTCGTACACTTCAAGTTTGAAAGGCTCAAGTTGAGGAGAAAAACTATTGCAACTCAATCACAAATTTGAACCATTTCTCTATTGTCTTAATTCTATATTACAGATTCTTTTTAAAGTTAGAAGAGATTTGTGGTGGAGACCAAAAGCAAAGGTGATTAATTCAAGTTTCAACTTCAGTGCTTAATTCAAGTTCCAACTCCAAAGCAAAGAGTCCACAGTAGAAGCTTCAATTGTTACGGCTAGAACGTGATCAAGTCTTATTGTCTTAATATTAGTTGGCATATTTTATCTCGCTCAACTTTTAAAAAGGTTGATTCTTGGGACATCAACATATTCCAACTATCTCAAGTATTGAAAGCAGCATTTTTCATTTTTCATGTATATCCTTTTTTTTTTCGCTCTTTAACCACCCTATACATTGCCTATTTGCAAGGATTCCTGCATGATCATTTTACATTTATACACAAAAATATGGTTTTTTTTTTTGAAAGAGGCTATTTGTGTATTTTTAAATTTAGATTATGTAAGAATCAGTCTTATTAAATTATCTGATTTGATTTTGTTCAAATTTTAAGTATTTTTTAAAAATAAATGTGAACTATTGTATTACTAAAAAATAATTACTAAATGGTAAAAAATGTAAAATTATTACTTCACAGAATCGGTTATATCTATTCCTAAACAGACCCTAACTATATATATATATATATATATATAAAGCGCTACAATAATTGATGTTGCACTTTATGATTAGTAGGGCTTAGGCTTCGGTAATAGCCGCTCCGATGATAAAATTAGTAAAATAAAAAGACTGTAATTGAAATGAATTAATTGAGCATAAATTAAAAGCGCACCTTAGAGTTTTATTTATAAGCGGCAGATTTCTTAAGTTGATTAGGATTCGAAATCGTAAAAGTAAGGATTTGAAAGATATCCGAAAGTAGTAGTTGCCATGTTAAACTCTGTTTCCTTGTTCTGAGGTTGGTAGGGCATGAAAGACGGTGATCAGCTTGAGACCCCTTCCTGTATATACTTCGCAATCCTGCTCTAGAGGTAGGGCTAGAGATCCTGTGCCCTTCTGAACAAAAAATCTCTGAATCCCGTATATCTGCCTGTAGTAAATAAAAGATCCTTTTTTAATCTATATATACAAATATTTTGTATACATACGTGTCATATTTATATTAATTTGTCACTTTATCGTCCATCAACAATCAAATTGTAACTTGGGTTAACTTAAAATTGTGATGTAATGGTTGCTTCAAACTCTGGTTAAATAATATTATATCTGAAACTATATTAAACATGTTTAAATATTCATGTAAGGTCATGTTTCCACACCAATCACAGAATGTTGAAATCTGAGGTAGGTCACTGTCCTACTAAGCTTTTTCACATCCAAACCACGTAATTCATGTAAGGTCATGTTTGCACACCAATCACAAAATGTTGAAATCTAAGGTAGGTCACCTGTCCTAGTAAACTTTTTCACATCCGAACCACGTGTATATACAGTTGTCACCCTTTGCACCGTCTATAATAGGTTGGAGAATAAAACAAACTTTCTTTATGAAAGAGTCAATGCAAAGACCTTAAAATCTAGAAGAAGTATGGAAAATTGGAGTTTGATTGTTGCAGCCAAGTTTGACAATTGGAAGGAAATAGGTGCAACAATCTGAATGATGACATGCATAATTTGAATATTTTATCACTCTTTAAGTTTAAATTTTAGTTTATTTTATTTATTATGATTAATTTTGAGCTTCATTTTTATCATTTAAATTTTATCAGCAAATTTAAAGAAATTGAAGCAGTACATGATGACTTAAGCCAGATAACCTGTTCATTAGGCCATGAGTTCCTCACCACTTTTGCTAATTTAAAGAAAATGCAAGGCTCCAAAAGAAAGAAAAAAAAATAATACAGAACAAAGCAGGAAAATCAAAAGAAAACAAAGAATGAAGAAAGAGATACGGTGGCTGAAGCTGACTAAGCATGGAACAAGAAAAGAAGTAAAGAAGTAGGGAAAAGAATAAAGAAAAACAAATAAAGAAGAGAGAACACGGGCCCAGAAGCGGTGCGCAAAGCTGGGGGAAGTTATAAGCTGACGTGGGCCGGGCCCAAGGTTTCATGCGTAGGGCTTGCTTGGTCCTGGGTTATACAAAGACGGGTGGAAGCTGTTGAGAAAAAAAAAAGAAAGAAAATAAAATAAAAAAAAGGGGTGAGGAGCGCAACAGAGAAGGAGAGAGACACCGAGGGCGGCGCGGCGCAAGGCTTGAAGAAATCCAAGAACTGGAGGCTGGGGCGCTGGTTTTGAAAGAAGCAACACGAAACGCAGCAGGCGGCTGGATTGGGAAGCGTTGGAGCAGAGTAGGTAAAGAAATAAAAGAAAGACCAACCAAGCTGACGTGGGCAGAAATTATAAAGCAAGCCGCTGCTGAGCAAGGAAAAATCAGTGGTTGCGTCGCAAGGGCTACCAGCGTGGAACGCTTTTGGGGCGCAAAGCAGAACAGTAGCGGCTGAGAGGGAAAGCTGAACGGCTGGATTGCACTATGGACTGCTGCGTGATTATTTTACAGTGTTTATTTTTTTCCATATCTCTAAGAAAAATATCATGGTGAATTCGTCTATGTTGAAATTAATTTTTAGCAGGAGCTAAATTTATTTTATTCTAAGAAAACGATGTAGTTTAATCTCGAACTATGCTTATTCTTTTATGCTAATTTGAAATAATTCTTTTCCATGTTTGTCTGATATATTCTGAGTTTAATGCTTCTAATTAACTGGCCACTAATTAGATGATTTTAATCCCGTGATTTGTTATCAAAAGAGGGAATTATAGGATGGATCTTGAATATTTCAGTATAGGTAAATATAGAGATTGAAAGACTTATATGAACCTGTATAGTATTAAAATCATTAGTCTTATTGCTTTCTTGGTTTATTAATTTGCATATTCTTGTGTAAAATAATGAACAAGAAAAGTGTCCAATTAACTGTTGAAAGAGGCTTTTGGATGAATTAGCGATTTGCTAACAAACATGGAGAATTAAATTCAATTAGTTAGATGAGTAAAGCATAGAGAGGGATTAGGTAAAATCGATTTCCTAAAATGCTTCTCTCCATTAATTTGAATTTCGAACAATATTTCTCTTTTCAT
Source organism: Nyssa sinensis (assembly GCA_008638375.1). Lineage (NCBI taxonomy): Eukaryota > Viridiplantae > Streptophyta > Magnoliopsida > Cornales > Nyssaceae > Nyssa > Nyssa sinensis. Next base: position 6,300,553 of record CM018039.1, on the reverse strand, counting down.
TTTAGTATTCTTTTTGCGTTGATTTTATTTTAATTTGAAATTCTAAAAATCTTAGTGAGTTTTCTAAATAAAGTCGAGATTAGTTTAATTTCGGCACTTGTCAAAAGTAAGATATCCAATCTCTGAGGACGATACTCTTCTTATCACTTTATTATAAAATTACATACTTGTGCACTTGCAGTTTTGCACCGATCACTTAACTATGTAGGAGAAAGTTTTTTAAAACTACCACTCATTTACCAACACCTGTGACGTTGACCTCACAATGCATCAACAACATAGAAAATCATAGAGCTTCTCGAATGCTTTCTTGTCTGCACCTGTGCCAATAAATATATTTCATTAACTTTTATTTATGTTTTTTTTTTCAGCAAAATATAGGATGTAGATCGATGTCAAATGGATGTAACTCATCATTTTGGTTTGGCATGCGTTAAAGTTGCAGTGATGGTAAGAGTGATTGCAAAGAAACAAATTGACTCACCACCGAGTGATTGGTTCTATGGGTAAGAATTCGGGTTTACTTGCTCAACGCTTGGTTTGAATTTTCATGGCCGCTTGGTGGGATTAAACATACTCTTTAACGTTCAAAGCACATGGTGGGACTTAAGTTTCGGTCCCAACGTAGATGCGGTGGGGTCTTACATAATGACTGTGTGGTGCTAAGGAACAATGCTCCCTGACAGATACGTGAAGTAACCTATCTGCATATCTATTGAAGCACAAAAAAAAAAAGAAAAATTGTGTCTAGTTCATGGTGAATGCCTTGGAAAAAGACTGATATTAGAACTAATTATGGACCCATTTCCGGAATAAATGCTCATAATATTGTGATACAACAATAGAATATGGAAATCGAATTCACATTATCTGCGTGAATAATTGAACCACTTGCATAAGATCTCGTTTCTAAGAAATAATTTTTTTAGTCTTTCAAAATCATCGTGACATAAATTTTATTATGGTCCAAGTTGGATGATGCCCTGGCTCTTAATTAGAAAAAAAAAACAATAAAAAACCTATTACTAATTTAAATGAAAGAATTTCTTGCCGTGATGCCATCAGTCATCCTAAGAACCATTGCCATCAGTCATCCTAAGAACCATCACCGTTGTAGTTATCACCAGTTGTTATAAAAATTTAAATTATTAAAAGTAGATGAACAATGTGTATAAAAGCGTTTTAACAAATAATCTGTAAGCCTTTTTATAATTATTATAATACTAACTTATTTGTAAGTCTTTCATAATTATTATAACACTAACTTGACGCTATAGATTTGAAGTTAAGAAAAAGAATCCCAAGGTGTGTTGCTATAAGATTCCCACAATCCACAAATAATAATTAATGCCACCATCCTCCTAAGCTTTTTCTCGCCATAAACTATCTGTATTTGACTTTAGCAACAACGCACTCAAACTATGTGTATATATAGTTGTCACTCCTTTGCACTATCTATATGTAATAGTTTGCTCCCAAAAGTGCTACCATAGTACGATAATACACTCCTCTCTCTCTCTGTTTCTCTGTAGAAAATGGCTACCGGCCAACGTCTCCCCTGAAACTCCTCTTCATGCTCCAAAGTTAACAATGGTCAAATCACTGGCAGAATCAGCTGCACTCACCTCCATTCCATCAGATTACACCTACTCCACAAAACCCATTGAACCTGCTACTTCAGACATAGAAGATGATCCAATCCCTATCATTGATTTTTCTTTGCTCACCTCAGGTAATCCTGATCAACAGTCCAAATTTATCCAAGACCTCGGCAAAGCTTGTGAAGAATGGGGTGGCTTCATGGTAAAGTGCATAAGATAGAGTTTTAAATTTTGTTTTGTCTCATTTTTAGAAAAAAAAACAAAAAACAAATTTATTTCTTCCACCTTTTAGTTTTTTTATTTTTATTTTTATATAGAATGAGCATGAATATTGACATTGATGAGTCTCAGCTGATCAATCACGGTGTGCCGGAGAACCTAATGAAGGCAATGATAGAGGCGTGTAAAGATTTTTTTAATCTGACGGAGGAGGAGAAGAGGGAGTTTGCCGGGAAGCATGTATTTGATCCTATCAGGTGTGGGACCAGCGTCAGTGGTAGGGTGGATAAAATCTTATTGTGGAGGGATTTCCTGAAAATTATTGTGCATCCAGAGTTTAACTTTCCCTACAAACTCACTGGTTTCAGGTAGTTTTTCTGCTTTTTATTTGTTGGATTAGAGTGCATATACGATCAACGCTTAACAAGTGGCGGGTTACATTTACCAGAATAGAGACCAATCAAATTCCATTGCTTCTTATCAATTGTTAGTCATTAGTTCATTGGATTAAAAGTGCATGCATGAATCATGATCATCCTTCGACAAGTAGGGACCTCACTTTCCAGAATAATGAGGAATCAAATTTTGGCAAAAACTTGGCTTGAAACTTATACACGTAGGATTTTTTACTAAAAATTTTATATTTAACCATCAAAAAGCTTGTACCGTTGTAATTTATTGTTATAGTTTTGTTTGGAACTATATTCCATAACATTTTAGAAATAACTTATCAAAAAATACATTTCAGAAATATTTTATCAAGTCTAGGATTTAACTATTTAAGTTCTAACCAAGGGAGGATTATTGCATAAAAAATCTTTCAAATTGTCAAATGACAACATTTTAGTTAAGGAAAAATTAAGGATATATCAAATCTACCAAAGTTTGGTGTTAGCTTAATACCATAATATATTTTTATGTATGTGTGTGTGTGTGTGTGTACAATAACTGATCAATGTACATTGTTTACTATAGTGAGCTTGCTTTGGAGTTTTGTAAGAGAATCCGAATACTCTTTAGAGAATTACTCAAGATAATATCGAAGAACTTAGGATTAGAAGAATGCTACATAGAGAAAACCATGGATTTGGAATCAGGTTTCCAGCTCTTCGCAGCCAACCTCTATCCGCCATGTCCACAACCTGAACTTGCAATAGGCATACCTCCTCATTCCGACCACGGCCTCTTAACCTTCCTCACACAGAATGAAATTGGAGGCTTACAAGTGCAACACAATGGCAAGTGGGTCAATGTCAATGCCCTTCACAACGGTTTTTTCATCAACATTGCTGATCAACTTGAGGTAAATAACAATAACAATAGCAACAACAATACAGAAGATGCATGCATACGATCTTTATTTTGTTAATTTTGTGTTTTGTGTCAGATATTGAGCAATGGGAAGTACAAGAGTCTTGTGCATCGAGCAGTTGTGAACAACAAAGCTACTCGGATATCCATTGCTATAGCCAATGGACCATCTCTCGACACCATTGTTAGCCCATCAGTGGAGTTAGTTAACAGTGAAAGTCATCCGGGCTGCGTACATTCCAATGAAATATAAAGAGTATCTAGAGAGCCAAGAAACCAAGAAGATTGATGGGAAGTCCTCCTTGGACCATGTTAGGGTTCAAATTGTCTAAGCAAATCACCAAGTGTGAAACACCTTGTAGGCAATACTCCTACAAAACTTCACTTTTGGTGTTTCCAAAATTGAATTATAATAATAATAATAATATCAATAAGTTTTAGCTTAGTTTTACCTCCTCTACCTCCCTGTATGGGAGGCTAAGAGCAAAATGTGTGTGGCTTGATTTATCTATCAAAATAATATTAATAATAATTATTGGCTCTAAAGGTTTTCAACTATGGGCGTTTTCATAATTCTGATAATAACAATGCATTGATGATGTGATTTAATGATCTATTTCAGTGACAATGCAAATAAGTCAATAAATAGTTCAAAGGATAGTTGACTAAATTTTGACTAAAGATGAAAAGGATATTCAACATTATGAAAATGTTCTCACAATATCTTATATTAAGTCAAACACAAGACAAATAACATTCAAGGCCAAGGAATCAAGTGAATACTTTTTGTTTTCTTTTATTTTGAGTTTTCAGTGATTTAGAATTAATTGGTCAAAATATAATGCTTAAATTATTTAACTAGTCAATTAAAATCAATCAACAAAATAATTTTTCAAAAGCATAACATTGTTAAAATATAAGCTTTGAAAAATCAATGTATTTGAAAAAGAGAACATTGAACAAAATAGACACTACAGCTAAACTGTTAGATTTAGTCAACTAAGTATCATGTTAAAAAAACAAGCTTATTTTGTCTTTGTTAAATTCAGTCGATTGAACTTCAAACTCAATCGACTAAATATGCATTTTGTTCACAAGGCCTCAACATACTGTCAAATTCAGTAGACCAATTTTTTACAACAAAATCATACTGGAAGATTCAGTCGACTAGACCCAAGACTCAGTCGACTGAGTAACTTTTTACAAAGAACAACTTTTACCCGTTAGATGAATCAGTCGAGTTATTCAATTGACTGAATTATGATTCAATCGACTGACTGGTGAATTCAGTCAACTAAATTCATTGATTTGACACTTTTAAATTCAAATTTTAAATAGATCCAAAAGGGGAACGACTAGTTTCAAATTCAAAAGACTATAGTCTTTAAAAGCCTATAATTAACGATTGTTGTAAGCATTTATGGCTATCCTTAATATTTACTGTCTTGCTCTCACTTTTAACTCTTTTTAGCTACTTAAGATCTCATTAATTTTCAGATCTAGATCTCAAAGTTCTCTCAAATCTTAAATACTCAAGAATTTATTGATCAATCATTAGAGAGTGAACTTATATTATACCATTCAACTCTAAAGAGAGCATTCTTTGATAAAATCTTTGTATTTTCTCATTGTGGTGAGATTTGCAGATAGGTATTACCCTTGTGAGAGAAAGTGAAATTTATGCTGGGAAAAGAGTGAGAAGTTCTTGCTGTGAAGCTTTGACCTCCACCAGTAAAGAGATCAACATAGTAGAAAAACTCAAGTATGGATGCTTGAGTCGAGAACGTAGGAAGTTTTTCAAACCTCATAAATCGCTGTGTTTGCACTTTCTCTCTATACTTTTTACATACTTATGTATATTTAGAGAGTGAACCTATATTACTCAAAAATTTATTGATCAATCATTAGAGAGTGAACTCACAACAAGAAAATAGGTTTTTTGCGATGCACCTTATTTGCAATGCACATAATGCGTTGCCAAAAGACACTATTATCGATGCACATGGCGTGCGTCGCTAAAAACAGAGAAAAAGGGTTTTCCTGTGTGAAAAAAAGGGCACGAAGCTTTTAGCGACAACTAATAATTTATTAGCGACGCATTGTGCATCGCCAATAGTTAGCGATGCACACGTAACGTCGCTAATATTTGTATTAGTGGAACGACGTCGAAGACTCAATAGAGTAAGAAATATTTATGGACACTTTGTAATTGTTTTAAATGATTAAGGAAATTTAGACATTGCAGGAATTATTTGCAATATTTGGTAAAAATTGTGAAGTTTGTTGAAGTCTAGGCAAGAGGTTTTATTGTTATTTTTTATTTTTGATAAGTAAGACACACACACACACACACACTTTGTCCTATTTGGGACTCAAACCCTCAACCTCCACTTTATTTTTTATTTTTGCGCCAAATAGAAACTGATAATTCTACCTTTTTTTTTTTGTACTTATCATCAAAAGTCATGTATTTGTTTGTTAAATAAAAATATCAAAACAAGTTTAAGACTATGGGTATTATTTTTTTATTATTAAAAGTTAGTTTATATCACTACAAGAAACAAGGACTATTAGCAACGCACGAGTGCGTCGCTAATAGTGGTCTTTTGCGTCGCTAAAGTTCTTTAGCGATGCACACCGTGCGTCGCTAACAGCGTCGCAAATAATGGCGTTGCTAATAGTATTAGCGATGCACATCCCTTTGTGCGTTGCTAATAATTGGGTATAGGCGTCGCAAAAACCACACAAGGATGCAGTGTGCGTCGCTGAAAACCACTATTAGCGACGCACACTGGGCGTCGCTAAAAGGCACCATTAGCGACGCTTAAAGGGATGTGAGTCGCTAATAGTCTTTTTTAGCGATGCTCAATTGGGCGTTGCTAATAGTGGTTTTCAACGACGCACCCTATGAGCGTCGCTAATGGTGCCTTTTAGCGATACCCAGTGTGTGTCGCTAATAATTTTTTTAAAAAAAAAAGAAGAAAAAGCCATATTTGCTTTATTTTATTTGTTGTTTTATTCCTGTTTAAACCTGTATCAATTATCCATCCATCCTGATATACAATAAAATCCAAGCATTCTGAAATGAATATATTAAAAAAAAAATACACTCATATATATATATATTAAACTAATTATGTACATTTGTAAAAGTACAATTTAACAATAAATAGAAAAATTAAAAATTGTCTCCAAAAATGTAAATACAGATGTTTATGAAAAGAAAAAAAAAAAAACAAATAAAAATAACAAGTTCCGATGCAAAAGATAAAGACGACGCGCCAATAATCCCGATCAATCTGAAATAAAGATCAAATGATATATATTAGAACAATTATGAAATATATATGAACATAGAATGTGAAAAGTTTTTTCTTTTTTTTTTGCATGCATAAATAGTAAGAACGGCATAAAGTAGAATAAGTCTATTTTATTTTGCTGTGAGGTGTGTGATGGGGTTTCGGTGTAGCTAGGCCGATATCTGGCATTTTGGACGGTCAAAACCCCAAAATGGGCCTTTTTGGAGCTGAAACTTGCATAAGTTTGAAACCGAGCATCCGAACCGAATGTCATAAGTTCGTGAAAGTTTATTTTATAATTCTTGAGGTGTGTGATAGAGTTTCGGTATAGTTAGGCCAATATCCGGCATTTTGTTCTGTCAAAACCCCAAGATGGGCCTTTTTGGAGCTGAAACATGCATAAGTTTCAAACCGGGCATCCGAACCGAGTACCGCTAGTTCTTGCAAGTTTATTTTATCATTTTGAGGTGTGTGATGTGGTTTTGGTGTAGTTAGGCCAATATCCGGCATTTTGGTCTGTCAAAACCCCAAAATGGGTCTTTTTGGAGCTGAAACTTGCATAAGTTTCAAACCGGGCATCCGAACCGAGTGCAGTAAGTTCGAGCAAGTTTATTTTATCATTTTTGAGGTGTGTGATGTGGTTTCGATGTAGTTAGGCCGATATCCGGCATTTTGGTCCAACAAAACTCCAAAATGGGCCTTTTTAGAGCTGAAACTTGCATAAGTTTCAAACCGAACACCCGAACCGAGTGCTGTAAGTTGGTGTAAGTTTATTTTATCATTTTTGAGGTGTGTGATGTGGTTTTGGTATAGTTAGGCCGATATCTGAAATTTTGGTCTGTCAAAACCCCAAAATGGGCCTTTTTGGAGCTGAAACTTGCATAAGTTTCAAACCGAGCATCCGAACAGAGATTCGTAAGTTCTTGCAAGTTTATTTTATCATTTTTGAGGTGTGTGATGTGGTTTCGGTATAGTTAGACCGATATCCGGCGTTTTGGTTTGTCAAAACCCCAAAATGGGCCTTTTTGGGGCTAAAACTTGCATCCCCATAAAATTAAATAAGTTCGTGCAAGTCTATTTACATATGTGAAGTTTCATGTGGTTTGTAGGCCATTAGGCTGAAATCTTTTTTTTTTTTTTTACGTAACATTTTCTATAAATAATAAATGTACCAAAGTAAATAATTTTAAAAACTTACCAAGGCTGATCAGAGCCTCTTTGCTGGCTGAGTATTGTCTTCATAAGAGCCTCTATCTAGGCTTGCCGCTCCTTGAGCTCTGTCATCTCAACCCTCATCTCTGCATTCAATCTCTCAGCTGCTTCAGCTCTTTGGGTGGCTGCCTTTGCTTTCTGGGTGGTTGTGTGAAACCTAGCATGACTCTCGACGGTAGAGGACGAGGCCGTCGGCTCCATCCCACTCCCTAAGCCACGCACATATCCACTCCTCTTGCCCAGAACAGTCTCTCGGATCTGGTCATCGATCGGCGGTTGCTCACCCTCAAGGGTCGGCCGAACACGCATCTCGACCATCTCGTCCTAAAAAAACATAAATATTTGTTACTACTTTTAAATATTTTATATTAATATTAAATTCGTAATAGTGGTATATAAATCTTTTCTAACTTACATAAAGCCGCTAAGCTTCAGGCCCAGTCCAACCCTTCTCGGGATTGTAGTGTGTCTTGTGCCACAACTCAATGGGGCTGGGTGGTACACCGGTCTCCTGGTCTAGGTATAGCAAATAAATAGTAACTTGTAAAGATTGATTTCATGAATACATTATACAGTGATAAATTGATACATTTATTAACTTACCATCACATGCCTATACCTAACAAAAGAACGTGATCCATCACAGTGGGTCACCTTTTGCTTGCTTCTACTCTCGCTATTTTTCTTACTAAGTTCCTACACTTGGCTAAAATAAAGAAGGTTAGTATAAATGATAATGATTTATCATACAAAAAAAGTAATTTTGACAATTTTTACCTGGAATGCGTCACTAGCGAACCGGTTGCATAGTAACACCCAATCCTCCATCGCCACCCCTTTGTAGGGTCTATCGCGAGGCTCTCTGCCGACTGCAACCTCCGCCTCATAGTGTATGTGGAGCCTATGTCGGTAGTCCCTAAAACGAGTTCCCAAGTAACGGTCGACTGCCTTCACGACATGAGGCAAGTGAAGATCGATGTCAAATTTCTCCTGTAAAAGCATGTCATTGTCAAAACATTACGGCATAACATATGTTAAAATTTAGTTGAACACAATAATAAAAGACATACCTGGATGTGCACATGAATATCCCGTCTCTCTACGTCAGTGACCTGACTCCAGTCACTAACATGGAGTGGGGCGCGTAGCCGGTAAATGATGCTGACCTCCGTAATGAACTGCTGTGCCCACCCTAGCAACGGGCTTCAGCAAGCCTAGAGGTATCTCAATCCGAAGGGGCGCGCCCCCCGCTGCCTCTATCTGAACCTGCAAGCTGTGATTCTTCGACTTACCACGCCCTTGTCTAGGGGCGGTGGCCGAAGCTTTAGAATAAAAAAAATAGAAACAATTAGTACCATATTTATATAATCATTAATAAAAATGGAAATTATGCATACCATCAGCAGCATGATCGGTCGACCCTGCAGATGAAGGGAAAGGGGTCGATGGGTCCTGCATATCTATGCGTCTGCGTGAACCTGGTCCAACCATATCTACAAATAAAGTTTAAAAATAAAATTGTTTCTATTTAATCATAAAAATTAATTAATATAATTAAGTTTTGATGCCAATTTTCAGTCTAGGTTTTGTTCGTTAATTAATTAATATAATTAAGTTTTGATGCCAATTTGGGCTTTTTTTAGAGTTTAATAATAGGTTTGCGTTGTTGCACTAATCATATGGAGGACAGGTCGTTTAAGGTTGACCCTCAAATACAGATTTAGAGTGTGTTATCAAAGCATCTTAATTAGATCATCTTGAATTTAATTTCAACGGTTAATATTTGCTTAACATAAAAGAAAAAAAAAATAATATTTAACTTCAAATCAAATTAAAAAAAAAAAAACATTTTTTTATATCCGACCATGTGTATTAACTATAACTTTTCATGTATCCAAGGAAAGGTCTCACGGGGAAAATCTTACTAGTAGATTAAAGCATTTAAGGGTTATTGAAACATCAATACTTCTTTTATAGAGCTGCAGAACTTCAGGGATTGGTTTTTCTTGGTTGATTGTTAAAGAGGACAGGAAATAATCCTAAAGCAGTTTATGTCCGGGAGGCCTCTCTGTCTGTAAGGTGTTTAGCGAGCAGTGTATGAAACAGTATATGCTATAACTGTATGCATGGATTAGCACTCCAATCCCTAATTTTTTTTTTTTAAGGTCTTTTAAGTACAAGTTTTCTTTATTTATGCTGTGTGATAGAACAAGATGTATTCTTCTGTAGACAAGCAATGTCAAGTTAATATGACTTGATGTTTGATTATTATCATCCTTTTTGTACCATGGAAACAATCTTTGAAGAATATATACCAGATTTATACGAGTGAAGTGAATTTCCTTTTGTAATTGCTTGTTTTTTGTTTGATGTTGATGGATAATGGAGTATTCTTCTCTAAGTTTGGCATGAGATAGTAAATTATAAGTATAACATTAAATAAATATGTCTAATACATTACTAATAATTTAATTTCATGTTATCTGAAATATAAAATTTAATACAAAAATTTGAAGCACGAATTAAAAATGTATTATTCTAAAGATTTGTACCAAATTTTCATGTGCCCTTCCCCTTATGTTTTTAATAATTACATGATAATATGTAACTAAGTAAAGTTCATAAATTTTGGCCTCATTTATATAAAAATTTATTTTATGAGATGTGATATGAAAAAAGATGACTTTTTATTTATTTTTTTTAATGATTTCAAGTTTTTGACAAACAATACACACACACACACACTAAAAAAACCTACAAACACTAACTTCAAATACTGACTTAGAGCTGAAATCGTAAAACAACTAATTTCAAATACCAAGTTTTAACAATCAACATATAAAATTATGCAAAATCTGCCAAAAAGTAATTTAACAATTTTAATAATATAGCTTTCAAGAAATTATGTAAATTATATATATATAGATAGATATTCATACCGAGCGATGGAGAGAAACGAGCGTCCCATCCATAGAGAGAAACTGAGAGATCAAATGCAAAATAGACAAGCGCGACAAACGGTGGCAGTGGAAGCAGCAGCGCGACGAACTGTGGCGGTGGAAGCGGCGATGTGGCGAACGGTGGTGGCAGACTCAGTTCTAGGAGTTGAGAGACACAGAGAGAGAAAGAGAGAGATCGCGCAACGTGAACATTTGGGGATTTTATACGAGTATTAGCAACGCACACAGAGCGTCGCCAATAGTCTTAATAAGCATTGCTAAAGGTCAAACAGATTATTTGCGACGCATACCTAGGCGTCTCAAAAAGTCTCATGTTATTCGTGACGTATGCACAGTATGTCGCAAATAATCTTTAGGTCGTCGCTAAAGCCTTTGCGCCCTTTTTTCTTAGGCGGGAAAAACATTATTTGCGACGCACATGTGGGCGTCGCTAATAGTCACCTGGGAGTCGCTAATAGTGACTATTAGCGACACCCATGTGTGCATCGCAAATACTGTGCATCGCAAAAAATCTATTTTCTTGTAGTGTATATTAAAGGTGTCCGAGGGGGCGAGCCTATAATTTCAAAAGAAGAGACTGGCTACAAAAATTAAAGTATAAGATCCCTTAAAAACTCTATAAAATAATCTAAATTCATAGAAATGTCTCCTTAACCCAAAAGAAAAGTAAACACAAAAAAGTTACCTTTGAAGGTCAAAGTAGTTATTTTGAAACGAGATAGGCCAATAAAGGCATCCTGTTTCATTACCAATTTTAGTTACACATTTTATTAAAGAAAAAAGAATAAAAACTTTCACAAAGTAGCTGCGACTCTGTGAAAAACCTTATCGTTTGAGTTGAAATTTTTTTTTAAAAGATTAGTTCGTGAAAAAAATTGGGACTAGTTTTGAAAGTTAGCAATTGCATTCATGTAAGCCAAACCCCGTTCGGGAGTCATTTTCATCACATGTGAATCTTGTCTCGAAATTTATTCGGGATTTGTCTCATGTGTATGAGAATCGATTCTTGAATTTTTCAGAGTAGGATAGTTTGTGAATGCATAAATCTGCATTGCAATCAATAGCGCATGCTTGAATATTCCACTATGACAAAATTTCAGCACGGTCTCCTATTGTTATTTGGGTATATATTTAGGCGTCATAACATCTATCTCGTATACTTGGAGAACTGTGGGGAGATGCTGCCAAAATTCTGTCCGAGTGGAATCAACCATTTGATTTACTACTGATTACAATGTAGATTGTGCATTCACAAATGGGATAGGACCACCTTATCCTTTAGAGAGAAGTTGGAGGTGATAGGATTCATGTTTCATATTTATAATGAGTATCATTTTTGACTTAATTAGGTAGATGAAAATGGATAAGAGTTGGATGGACTTGAGGGGAAGGTATTTGCCAAGGCATGTGAAGAGGATTAAAGATTTTATTGAGTTTGCTCGTGCATTTGCAGATGGGAGAAACATGATAAGATATCCATATAGGAGGTGCAATAATAGGAATTATATGCACATAGATGAGGCCAAAGAGCACCTACTCTTACACGGGATGGACAAGAGGTATACGTGTTGGGAATTTGATGGGGAACACCGTGACGTGCGAGTGGTATTTGAGGATAAAGAAAAAGACTGACGATGATGACATAGGCGATAATGTTGGGGTTGGTTACGAAGGCTTGCCACAAATGCTAGCAGATTTGCAGAGGGTTACAACTGGGGCTCCTAGTCATAGGAGTGACACAGGACAATCGGAAGCGTTTAAGTTCTTGTTGAGGGAAGCAAAGCAGCCGTTATATCCGGGTTGTGATAAATTTTCAAAATTGGACTTTCTCGTGAAACTCCTTCATATTAAAACCATCAACTGATGGAGTAGAAAATCATTTAATATGGTCATTGAATTGATTAAAGCAGCACTTCTTACTGGAAAGACCCTTCCGAAATCATATTACGAGGCGAAAAGAATATTAAGAGATTTGGGTCTCAAGTATATTCCCATACATGCCTACAAAAATGATTGAACATTATTTTAGAAAGAGTCTAAACAATGTATGGAGTGTACAGTGTGCCACAAACCCAGGTACAAGCTGAACAAAGAAAAGAGTAAGACAATTCCGCACAAGGTGCTCAAATATTTTACCTTAAAACCAAGGCTACAAAGGTTGTACATGTCTTAGAAGACAGAAAAAGAGATGCGATGGCATAAGGAGAAGCGTGTTACTGAGAAAAATGTATGCAAACAGTTCTCAGCCAGTAGGGAGACTTTGTTCAACCTTGGTAAGTTTTTAAAATTAATTCCTTTGTTGTATTTATTATTTATAGAAAATGTTGCGTAAAACAAAAAAAAATTTGACCTAACGGCTTAGAAACTGCATGACACTTTACATATGAAAATAGACTTGCATGGACTTACTTAATTTTATCGGTTCTAATGACCGTTAAAAACTTATGTGACTGTCAACTTCAACAAGGCCCATTTTGAGTTTTTGATGGATCAAAATTCCGAATATCGGCCTACCAATCCCGAAACTCCATCACACACCTCACAAATGATAAAATAGACTTGCACAAACTTACGACACTCTATTCGGATGCCCGGTTTAAAACTTTTACAAGTTTTAGCTCTAAAAAGGCCCATTTTGGGGTTTTGACTGACCAAAATGTTGGATATCGGTCTACTAACCCCAAAACCCCATCAAACTCCTCATAAATGATAAAATAGACTTGCACAAACTTACGGCAGTCGATTCAGATGTCCGGTTTGAAACTTTTGCAAGTTTCAGCTCCAAAAAGGCTCATTTGGGGTTTTGACGGACCAAAATGTCAGATATTGGACTACCAACCCCAAAACCCCATCACACACCTCACAAATAACAAAATAGACTTGCACAAACTTACAACACTCGGTTAGGATGCCCAGTTTGAAACTTTTGCAGGTTTTAGCTCCAAAAAGGCCCATTTTGGGGTTTTGACCACTAAAATGCCGAATATCAGCTTACCGACCCCGAAATCTCATCACACATCTCACAAATGATAAAATAGTCTTGTACAAACTTATGGAACTTGGTTCGGATCATTAGTTTGAAACTTATACAAGTTTTTGTTCTAAAAAGGCCCATTTTTGAGTTTTCACAAACCAAAATCCCGGATATTGGCCTACCGACCCCAAAACCCTATCACACATCTCAAAAATGATAAAATAGACTTGCACGAACTTATGAAACTCGGTTCGGATCATCGGTTTGAAACTTATATAAGTTTCTGCTCCAAAAAAGTCCATTTTTGTGTTTTCACGAACCAAAATCCCGGATATCGGCCTACCAACCCCGAAACCCTATCACATCTCACAAATGATAAAATAGACTTTTACGAACTTACGACACTTGGTTCAGGATCACCGGTTTGAAACTTATGCTATTTTATGTCGTTCTTTGTATTTATGCATGCAAAAAAAATATATATATTCACATTATATGTTCATATATATTTAATAAGTATTCTAATATATATCATTTGATCTTTATTTCAAATTGCTTGAGATTATTGCACCGCCGTCTTTCTGTTCTGCATCGGAACTTAATTACTATTCTCATTTGTTTTTTTTTTTTTGAGATAATTTTTTATTTTTGTATTTATTTATAAATTCTACTTTTACAATTGTAAGTAATTAGTATAATATATATATATATATATGAATGTATTTTTTTTAATATATTCATTTCATAATGTTTGAATTTTATTGTATATCAGGGTGATTAATACAAGTTTTAAACAAGAATAAAAAAAAAAAATTAACTTTTAGCGACACACACAATGGGCGTTGCTAAATAACCCCAAAAAATAGTTTTTAGCGATGCTTCATATTTGTTGCTAAATTATTCTAAAAACACACTATTAGTGACACCCAAGGGCCGTCACTAATAGTTTCCAATTAACTATTTGCGACGCACTAGGAGTGTCGCAAAAGGTACCAATTAGCGATGCCCATTGAGTCCAACGTATAGTAATAGTGACGCCCCCCACCTGATTATTAGCGACACCTTGTGAACGTCGCTAATAGTTACCTTTAGCGACGCCCTTATTCTGCACGTCACTAATAGTATTAGCGACATGGACTATTAGCGACGCCTCTAGTGACGACCACTTGAGCATCGCTAAAACCATTTAGCAACACAAATTGCTATTATTAGCGACACTCTCGAGCATTGCTAAAAGTGATTTTCCTGCAATGACTTATATTATACCATTCAGCTCTAAAGAGAGCATTCTTTGATAAAATCTTTATATTTTCTCATTGTGCTGAGATTTGCGGATAGGTGCTACCCTTTTGAGAGAAAATAAAATTTTTGTTGGGAAAAAGAGTGAGGAGCTCTTGCTGTAAAGCTTTGACCTCCAACAAGAAGGAAATCACCATAGTGGAAAAAGTCAATTGTGGATGCTTGAGTTGAGGACATAGAAAATTTTTCAAACCTCGTAAATCATTGTGTTTGCACTCTCTCTTTATACTTTTTACATACTTATGTATATTTAGCAATTACTTTTAATTTATTAGGGGATTTGCTAGCCAAAGACTCTACCCAACTCTACCTACGCATATTCTCCAACACAATCTTTTATTTGTTTTATGCTTCAAATTTCTACATTTAGTGTATATATATATATATATATATATATATTAAACTTGTGTTTGTGCTTGCACATGATTATTAAGAACAAATTGAAGTCCTAATTATGTATAAAACATTATATTGACGTATAAAATATCGTAAACATCAATATATTTATCTGTAAGGAAAAATGTGTTGGGATTAATTCATACAGGACGCTGTCGTAATTTTACTAGAATCCTCTACTAGTAACTGATGGGATTGGTCCTCTAAATGAATTGACCTAAACAATCGAAAACCGAATTATAAAAAAAAAAAAAATATGTACTTCAAGAAAGGAGCCATTAATTGCAAGTATTGAAAGTCAAAAAACTTCTTTTAGCAAGTGGTTGATTTATTTAAAAGTAGGATTCTTCATGTATTTGTCAAAGTAAATGGTAAATACCGATCCAATATTGAAAGTAAAATATATAACAAATACTTAAACTCCTTAAAAAATAAATCATTTCTTATAAATCAAAATAAAAGTAAAAGAACAAACACGAATGAATAATGAAAAATAATTGTGTAAAATTACACAATTGCTGATAAAAAAAAAAAATTACACAACTGACACTGAGATATACATAGAGCATCAGCATGCCTCTATCAAAGAAGGTGATGCTATACTGAAAAATGGATTACGATGGTAAATCAATTTTTCTTTCTTTTCATATTCTAAAATTTCTTTTATTTCTCAATGCAAATTGAAGTTAACCCCATTTGCTGTACCAGAATTTTGGCCCCAAAAAGAAGTGGATTAGGATGGTAAACCAATTTTTTCCCGGTGTTTCTTCTTCTTCTCTCTGTTTTTTTTTTTTTTTTTACTTTTTACCACTTTTGTTTGTGCTATTTTTTGATTTTTGTGTGTTGTAGGTAGCAATACTGAGAAAAGTTGGCACAGAGAAAGAGAAAGAAAAGGAGAGAGAAGACCTGGGTATTAAAGAAGTATATAGATGGAATATATTGAGTTTCAAAACCACACCATTTGTGGTGATTCTCATCATGTATATATTGACAGAAGATTACATTCCATTCCCTGAATTGTAGGGATTGATACATATGACAGAAATATACTTAGCCTAAACTAAAGGGATTTATCAACGGTTACAATTAGAGAGAATCATGGGATACACAGCTGGAGCTCTATTTTAGGTAGAGATCATATTTGATTGAGAGTCATGAGTGGTGGTGTTTGAATTTGATTTGAATTCTGACTTTCTATGGTTATCTGACTTGCTATGATTATCACACCCCTGCAAGCTGATGGCTCAGGAGCAAACCATAAGCTTGTTTGTTAACAAAAGCAACCGAGACTTTGAAAGACCTTTGGTGAAGATGTCAGCCATTTGGTCAGTAGTGGAGATATAGCAGACCTTAAGTTCCTTACGGACCACTTTGACACGGACATAATGATAGTCAACCTCCAAATGTTTGGTTCAAGCATGGAAGACCGGGTTCGATGCTAAGGAGATGGAACTAATATTGTCACACCAAATGCGAGGGGTTGAAAGACATACTGCCCAAGTCTTTGAATAAGGACCGAAGCCATGAGATTTCAATGGCAGTATAGGCGAGTTGACGGTATTCGGCTTCGGTGCTTGATCGTGAGACAGTACCGGTGTTTCTTGGCACTCCAAGAGATAGGATTATGACCAAGATAGACACAGTAGCCACCAGTAGAGTGACGATCATCTGGGCAACCGGCATAATCAGCATCAGAGTAAGCTTCCAATAGCAACGAACCAAGTTGGTAGAAGAGCCATGGTAAGGAGTGTCCTTTAAATACCGGAGTATACGTTTCACAGCAGTCCAATGATGGGTTGTGGGTTGATGCATAAATTGACAAACTTGATTAACGGCAAAGCATATATCAAGACGAGTTAGGGTCAAGTATTGTAGAGCACCAACAACACTGCGAAATATTGTGGGATCCGAAAGAGGGTCTCCATCATAGAGACTGAGTTTCTGACTAGCATGAGCAGAAGAGGAGATTGGATTGACATCCTGAAATTTTGTGCGGAACAACAAGTCCATAGTATATTTGGTTTGAGTGAGATACAAACCAGTGGGGCTGTAGACGGCCTCTAGACCAAGGAAATAATGGAGGAGGCCCAAATCTTTCATAGAGAATAACTTGCCCAGGTTCTGAATAAGACTAAAATATGGGAGGAACTTGTGCCTGTAATTAAAATGTCATCAACATAAATAAGCAAAATAATCAACAAATCACCCTTATGGAATGTGAATAGAGAATAATCAGCTTTGGATTCACAAAACCCAAGGTCCTCTAAATAATCAGAAAATCTGGTAAACCATTGATGTGGGGCTTGTTTTAAACCATAAAGCGACTTATGGAGTTTGCAAACATGGTTAGGATAGTTGGGATTAATGAAGCCCGAAGGTTGGCGCATATAAACTGCCTCAGATAATAAATCATGTAAAAATGCATTGTGAACATCCAATTGTCGAATAGGCTATTTGTGATGGACTGCCAAAGCAAGAACAATACGAATAGTGGAATGCTTCACAACCAGACTAAAGGTTTCCGTATAATCAATGCCCTCTTGTTGGTGAAAGCCATTGGCCACTAGGCGGGCCTTGTAGCGTTCAATAGTGCCATCCGAACGCTTTTTGATTTTGAAAACCCATTTGTTAGGTAAGATGTTCATATCCGAAGTAGGGGGTACCAATGACCAAGTACCACTTTGTTGCAAAGCATCAAACTCAACACCCATGGCTTTATGCCATTCCTCATATTTGGCAACATGAGTATAACAGGTAGGTTCTAGAAGAGTGGGATCATAAGTGACAGTGAGAGCATACTTGGGATTTGGTTTAGAGATGCCAAGCACGACTCCGAGTAACCATAGGGTGGGGAGGAGTGGATTGGGTGGGATTGTCAAGGAGGAGAGCATGAGAGATGGTAGGAGTG
Source organism: Nyssa sinensis (assembly GCA_008638375.1). Classification (NCBI taxonomy): domain Eukaryota; kingdom Viridiplantae; phylum Streptophyta; class Magnoliopsida; order Cornales; family Nyssaceae; genus Nyssa; species Nyssa sinensis. The sequence goes on along the minus strand of CM018039.1, from coordinate 6,282,374 downwards.
GGTGGTTGGGTGGGAATTGTCAAGGAGGAGAGGAGGAGGGATGGTAGGAATGGGTTGTTGGGGAGAGGGGGAAAGAAGAGGAGGCGAAATGAGAATATGGGGAGGCGGCGTGATGGAGGGAGGAGGGACAATAGGTGGGGTGTGCGTAGGGAGGTCTGGAGGTGGGATAGGGGCTGTTGAAAGGGAGGAGTAGGATGGGGGGTTGGCGTAAGGGGGTCTGGAGGGGGGATGGGGGTCGATTGAGAGGGAGGAACAGTAGGTAGGGTTTGGGTAGGTCGGTCTGGAGATGATATGGATGTGTTGGGTGGTAAATGAGGCACAAGATCAGAAACTGTTGCTGAGGGGGAGAGAAAAACCAGTGAAGCCGTCTTTACAGAAAAAGTGTTAGTGGTCTCTTGAAATGGAAATGAGGACTCATTAAAAATAAGATGATGGGACAAATAAATACGACCTGTACTGTGATCAAGACAACAGTATCCTTGGTGGTTAAGAGAATACCCCAAAAAGACACACCGCTTGGAATGAAACTATAATTTATTTGTATTGTAAGGTCGTAAATAAGGAAAGCATGCACATCCAAAGACACGAAGAGTATCATATGAGGGAGATTTACGAAATAACTTTTCATATGGAAGTGAGATACTGTAAAACACGAGTTGGCAAACGATTGATTAAGTACAAGGCAGTTTGAAATGCATCGACCCAATAATTTGATGGCATATGAGCATGGGCAAGAAGTGTGAGCCCAGTGTCAACAAGATGACGATGTTTTCTTTCTGCTACCCCATTTTGCTCGGGATGACCCGGACAAGAGGAACGGAATCCAATACCATGATTAGCCAAATAATGTTGAAATGATCTTTTTGTATATTCACTTTCACCATCAGATTGAAACATTTTTATTTTGGATGAAAAAAATGTTTTCAACATGCAATTTAAATTTGATAAAGAGATCAAACACTTCATGTTTATATTGCATTGGAAAGATCCATGAGTATCAAGAAAAATCATCCACAAATAAGACATAATATTTAGATCCTTTGATTGAAATAATAGGAGAAGTCCAAACATCGGAGTGAATTAATTCCAAAGGAAATTTGGACGTGGAATCCGACAATTTAAAAGGTAACTTAGTACTTTTACCCAAAGGACAGGAATTACAAAATGAAATAGAATTATTACCATGTATGAAAATACATTTATTTGAAATAAGACGCGAAAGAGTGTTGGTGGCAGGATGACCCAACCAAGAATGCCAAATTGGGACGCTAACACGAACACCAACAAATGCAAATGGACGACCCGATTTTGTAAAAATTTGAGTATAGATGCGAAAGGGATAGAGACCATGTTCATTCTTCCAACGGAAAAGCGTCTTCCTCGTCTTTACATCCTTCACATAGAAACAGTTAGAGTAAAAAACAAAGTAACAGTTATTATCCTGATTGAATTGAGAGATAGACAAAAGATTAGCAGCAATGGAAGGACAATGTAAAATATTCTGCAAAGCAAAAGTTGAGGAACCACAAGTAAATTTACTAGAGCCAGTATGAGCAATAGGCAAACCTGCACCATTACCCACAGCAACATGATCCTTTCCCTGATATGCATTGGTAAAAGCCAAGTTTGTAAGATCAGAGGTAATATGGTTGGAGGCACCAGAATCGGAAATCCAAGTTGTGGATGGAGGGTTGGAGGAGGCGAAAGCAGCCATAGCCGTAAGTTTTTGAGGGGGAATGCGACCTTCATAAGCATGGTTCATGCGTTGATAATAATCAATGGCACTGTGCCCACTGCGACGGCAGATTTGACAGGGAGGACGTGAAGAAACGGGACCTGATTGTGGTTGGGACCAAGTATTGGGAGTCCGACGAAAAGCAAAGGGTCCCCGTCCTCACATCTGAGATCCGCGGGGATGCATGGGGTAGTGACCACGGGTGGTGCTGTGAGGAGCTTTGGGTGCATACAGAGCAGTGGGACCTGCCTCAAGAGATGGTGTCTGGTGCGTCTTGAGTCGCATCTCGGCATTAAGAAGTAAAGCAACAAGATGATCGTAACAGATAGGGGTGTCACGAGCTTGGGCAGAGCTGACGGTAATCTCATAGGCTGGGCCAACATTGTTCAGAATGATGTTGACCAGTTCATCATTGTCGACAGGTTTTCCGGCTAAGGCAAGATTATCAGTAATCTGATTGATCTTATCCACAAAATATAAGATGGAGAGACCTTCGCCCTTCACAGTGAGCAGGTCATGTCAGAGTTGCAGAATACGATTTTTCGATTGCGAAGCATATCTCTTCTCAAGTGAGGACCATGTATCGTGGGATGATGTAAATCGAGCAACGGTAGAAAGCACAGGGGGAGAAAGAGAATTGTTGATCCAACTAAAGATCATTTGAGCCTGTTGATGCCAAGAAACGTACCTTGGATCCACTTTAGTGGTGAAGGTACCATCAGAATTGCATTTGAATTCTGCAGGACAGGAAGTGGTGCCTGTGACAAAACCCATCAAATTCTTACTTTTGAGAATCAGAACAATCTAAGCAAGCCAGAGGGGATAGTTGGTTCGGTCAAGTTTGATGGACATGAAACCAGATTGGCTGGGTACTACGACACCAGTAGAAGAAGTAATGGCATCCATGGAAACCAAAAAAATTGTGTATAGTCGTTAGACGTGAAGCTCTGATACCATGAAGAAGTATATAGATGGAATATATTGAGTTTCAAAACCACACCATTTGTGGTGATTCTCATCATGTATATATTGACAGAAGATTACATTCTATTCCCTGAATTGTAGGGATTGATACATATAACAAAAATATACTTAGCCTAAACTAAATGGATTTATCAACGGTTACAATTAGAGAGAATTGTGGGATACACAGCTGGAGCTCTATTTTATGTAGAGATCATATTTGATTGAGAGTCATGAGTGGTGGTGTTTGAATTTGATTTGAATTCTGACTTTCTATGGTTATCTGACTTGCTATGATTATCAAGTATCTGTGTAGGCAGAAATTGATATACATTAAATAGATATACATTAATTAAATAGATATGTATAAAAGGGTAAAGGAAAGAAAGAGAAAGGTGGAGAGAAAGAAAGTTTAACTTTTAATTCGTCAAAGTTTGTAAATTATTTTTCTTTTCATACTAATATTTTTTAAAAAAATATATATTTTAAAATTTTAATTTTGGATTAATGAGTTGAATACGGATTGACCCAACTCATATTTTACCCATTCAATTGTAGATTGAATTTAATTTTCAATCTATTTTAACCCAACCTATTTACAACCCGTCCAAATCTATACGTTTTGTCAGACCTATCTCTACGGTTCCATGTACAAGTTTGTGTAAATGATACTCTGGTCGTGCCAATTATTACCCGTGCATATATAGAAGTGTTACAACAATCAAATTGTAACTAGGGTTAACTTAAAACTTTGACATTATGATTGCTTTAAACTCCAGTTAAATAAAATTAGAATAAATTATACCGATATCTCTTGAAATTTTTAACAATTACACTAACTTCTCTTACTTTACATGATAAATTACTAATACATTCTCTAGTCAAATTTTTTTTTCAAAATGACAAAAATGTCCCTTTCATTTTTTTTTTTATTTTTACAATTTTTCAATTTCGACTACTTTTTATTAAAGAATTTACTTATTTTATATAAAAATAAATTTATAGTAAAATAACTTATTTTCATTTTATATAAAAAAATTTTTTAAGGCTTTAATCAATATTTATTTGAAAAAAAAAAAAGAATCAAAGAAATTAGTCAAACTTTTAAAAATGTAGAGGAAAAAAAATTAAAAAAAAAAGTTCTTTTATCATTTTAAAAGAAAAAATTAACAAAAACAGCATATTTGTAATTTTTCAGGTACAATATGAAATATTAGTATAATTTTAAAAATTTTTAAAAAATATTTATATAATTATCATAAACATGATGAAAGGTAATTGTAATTTACCCCTACGATTATATCCAAAACTATATTGGACATGTTTAGATATTCATGTAAACCCATGTTTCCATACCAATCACAAAATGTTGAAATATAAGGAATGTCATCTGTCCTACTACACTTTTTCCATATAGTTGTCAGTCCATTGCACTGTCTATATAATAGCCAGGAGAATAATAGAATTTTGTTTTATTTTGTATTTTAACTTAGAGCATCTCCAAAAGTTTTTTAAAATTCTTTTTTTAAAATTGTACTGTAATGATTTACATAGCACTTTAAAGATTTATTTTTTTCAAAAAATTATAACATCTCTAAGAAACTCTTCAAATTTTAATATTTTTTCGCATTATTTAGTTTTGTTTCATTTTATTACTTTCAACTACTATTATTTTTTACTTAAGCTAAAATTCTCCTCCAATTTATTTAAAATTCAAAATTTCTCTAATTTTATTTTAAATTTAAATTCCCTCTAATTTGGATGGAAAAGTAAATGAATTAAAATAATATCATGGGTTTGCAAAATATTTTACGAACATCTAGAAAGAATAGAATATTTTTTAAAAATTTGATTTCTTAGAAGGACAGAAAGTGAGACAACCTGAACAGCCAAATTTGACAATTGAAAGGAATTGATGCAACAATCTTGACTATGTACAAGAAAGGTTTTTTTCTTGTTTGTGTAACACATTATGGGGTTTGGCTTTGGCATGAGTTTGACAATTGAAAGGAATTGGTGCAACAATCCTGACTATGTACAAGAAAGGTTTTTTTTGCGTTTATGTAACGCATCATGGGGTTTGGCTTTGGCATGAATTACACATTGTTTGGAAGTTTCGGAGAGAAGAAGAAAGAAAGGATAATTTTAAATGGATGGGAAAAAGAGATTGAAGAAAGAAAAAAAAATATGATAATCTTCAATTTATTTCAATATTTAAGAGAGAAATAAGAAAAAAAATAACTATTTTTAGTTTGCCTAGTTAGTAAGAGAGAGAATAAATGAAAGTGTAAAAATTATTTGACTATTAAATCTATTTTGTTATAAAAACTCTAATTTTTAACACAAATATTTGTATATTCGGTATTTTAAGAAATTCATTAAAAAAGCTTCTTTTCTTTCTAAATTTTTTCTTTTCTCATGTTTAAACATTCAAATAAGATATTTGTCTCAATCTTTTCTTTTCTCTTTTTTGATAACTCGGTATCTGACAATTTAGAATGACTAATCCGAGAAACCAATCCTACCGTTCACTAGTAGAAGAGATTAAAGTCGGTGTAGCATCCCGTATGAATTGACATAAGAAAAAGTGGTATCTATTGAGTTTTGACCGACTATTTTGGAGAACAAGCCATTCAGTTTATATCTACCATCCACTCAACCATCCTTTTGAAATTTCTTTTCTTTTCTTTTCTTTTCAAATTTCTCAATTCAAATGAATTCCACAAAAGGATGCCGTCCATTTCACAACACTGAGAATTTGTATGAGGTATCAGTACGTGAGAGATGATTACAAGAGTTTTAATGGAACCTAAGTTCATTGTATTGCCTGGTGAATAATTAATAATTTTATTAAAATTTTTATAATATTAATTATTAAAATAAAAAAATATTACATGTTTATGTGTGTGTATATATTATAAGAATTATTAGTAACATTAATGTTTTAGTAATAAAAGAGATCTTAAAAGCTTTCTTATAATTAACTTGAATTAGATATAACATATATTTTAAAAAAATCAATCCCATTAATTAATATATGTTATCATATATAATATTAGATCACCGATTAATCCAAAAAATTTAAGATAAGATGTTTAACATCCGGACATAACAGGACAAGAGAGTGAACTCAGATGCAATAGATTGGATGAATACAAACCTTGCACCAAATGAATGAGAGAAAAAAATAAACCTAAGAACTTCTAGAAGGAGAATTTTGATACCATATTAAATTATTAATTATTCTAAAATGTAATATATTAAAAAATAAACTAACAATCAATATCAAAATGTTTAACAAATGATTTTTAAATCTTTCACAATTATTATTATTATTAATTATCAGAGACACCCTGGAGATTTGAATATTATTATATATGGTGAAAGTTGGATGACGCCTTGGTTTTGCGATAATAAATTTATGCTAATTACTTTAAAAATTTAAAAGAAAATGTTTTAACACCATGACGTAAAAAGATAAGATAATAAATCTAATATAATAAGATGAGTAAGTATAATCCTTACATTGAATAAACAACAAAAATTATTAAATCTCAAATTTATTAAAATCAGAATTTTAATATCATGTTAATTATCATTCTTTCAAAAATTTAAGATAATAAATAATGAAACTATAGTCAATTTTAAACAATTTAATAAATAATTTTTTAATCTTTCATATTTATTAGAGACACCATAGTGAGCTGAATTTTATTATGGTCAAAGTTGGGTGACGCCTTGGGCTGACAGACTTTTCATAATTTAAAAGAAAGGATCACATGCAACCCTAGAACCTTTCCCTAGTATGTTTCTCATTTAAATTTAAATGAGCAATGGTACTTTTTTTAAAATTGTTTTTTAAATTTTTATTACAAAATTACATGGTACTAATATTGTATTATTAATAATACTTAAAATTATGTAATTAATACAATTCTCATATATCAGTATCACATTATTTAAAATATAAATTTAAAATACAAAATTAAAAAACATAATATTTTTTAATTTAAATATTAATTTGAGACTCTTATTATTGATCAATTATTTAGTGGTCTTTTAACATCATAATTTTAAAATTCATATTACAATTACGTCTATAATAATTTATTATTATTATTTTATATATATATATATATATATATATAAATATATAACCTATTATTTGACTATTTGAATCATTAAACCGGCCATTAAATAATTTCTGATAAGCAGCCATAAAATGTTGAAAATGTGAATAATAATGTCACCTTCCTAATAAGCTCTTACTCAACATAAACAATCTGCCAAGGAATTGTTTTAACAACAGTGCACTCAAATCATGTATATATATATATATAGTTGTCTCATATGCACTGTCTATAAAATAGGTGTTCCCAAAAGTGCTAATAGTATAATAAACCCTCTCTCTCTCTCTCTCTCTCTCTCTCGAAAATGGCTACCAACCAACTCGCTCCTGAAACTCCTCTTCATGCTCCAAAGTTACCATTGGTAAAATCACTGGCAGAATCAGCTAAACTCACTTCCATTCCATCAAATTACACCTACTTCACAAATCCTATTGAACCTGTTGCTTCAGACCCAGAAGAACATTCAATCCCTGTCATTGATTTTTCTTTGCTCACCTCTGGTGACCCCGCTCAACGGTCCAAAATCATCCAAGACCTCGGCAAAGCCTGTGAAGACTGGGGCGGCTTCATGGTAATGAGTTCTAAAATTCTCTAATTCACTTAATTATAATTTGTCACATATGTATATATATTTATTAATTTTTTTTATTTTTAATTAAAATTAAATAATCACATAATATTCATATAATTATATATGTAAGGATTAAAATTATGACACGTATTCATGAAAAAATTTCTCTTACTTAATTTGAAACCTAAGTACTTTATTTTGTTGCTTTAATTTGTACGTAATATGTGCTTGAGTATTGACACTAATGGCTCTCAGCTAATCAATCACGGTGTGCCGGAGAGCCTAATAAAGGCAGTGATAAAGGCGTGTAACGAATTTTTCAATCTGACGGATGAGGAGAAGAAGGAGTTTGACGGGAAGCATGTTTTTGATCCGATCAAGTGTGGGACCAGCCTCCATGGAAGGATGGATACAGTCTTATGCTGGAGGGACTTCCTGAAAGTTATTGTGCATCCAGAGTTTCATTTCCCCTACAAGCCCACTGGTTTCGGGTTGGGACATGTTCTGTTTTCATTGAATAAATTTTCTATTTTTGATTTTCTTTCAATATATATTTGCAATACATGAAACACAGGATTTGAACTTGCAAAAAAAGTTTAGTGAAAAAGTCTCAGAATAGTATTGTCATTCAAATTTAAGTACTCATAAAACACTCGATGAAGCCTTCTCACGGAACTTTTTTCCGAAAACACACCCATTCATGAATATTTTGCACCCGAATTTTTTTAAAAATTCTTGGTTAAGTAAATAGTCATTTTAGGTAGTTAATTTTGAAGTTTCTAGTCCATTCATTCATTCTTGAGCCTTGAACTATGTGTTAATTTTTGAATTAAAATGGAAAAGATTTTAAAGAATTTTGTATCCAGAAAATGATGAAATGTATTCTCTCTCCTCATAATTGAAGAGTAAACTAGGCTTCATGAGAGCCAAATTGGGGCATCTCTTGAAGCTCCAAAATACAAGTTCAAATATTTCATAAAGTTTAGGATTTAAGTTCTGACTAGGTAGGATTATTGTAGAAAAATATTTTAAATTGTCAAATGACAACATTTGAGTAAAGATAAAATTAAAGATATATCAAATCTACCAAGTTTTAGTGTTTATACATGTGTATATGTGTGAGTGTAGTGATTGATATTGTATGTTGTTTACTGTAGTGAGCTTGCTTTCGAGTTTTGTAAAAGACTCCGAAAACTGGTAAGAGAGTTACTCAATGGGATATCGGAGAACTTAGGATTAGAAGAATGCTACATAGAGAAAACCTTGGATTTGGACTCAGGCTTCCAGCTTTTTGCAGCAAACCTTTATCCGCCTTGTCCACAGCCTGAACTTGCAATAGGCATACCTCCTCATACCGACCATGGTCTTTTAACGATTCTTGCACAAAATGAAATTGGAGGACTACAAGTGCAGCACAATGGCAAGTGGGTCAATGTCGATGCCCTTTCCAACTGTTTTTTCGTCAACATTGGTGATCACCTTGAGGTAAACAACAACAACAACATTAGCAGCAATAATGCAACGACTTCCTAGAGATAGAAAGTAGATGCATGCATGCATCCAATCTTTATTTTTTAAAAACTTTTTGTGTTTTGTGCCAGATATTGAGCAATGGGAAATACAAGAGTCTTGTGCATCAAGCAATAGTGAACAACAAAGCAACTCGAATATCACTTGCCATAGCCCATGGACCACCGCTCGATGCCATTGTTAGCCCAGCAGCGGAGTTAGTTAACAATGAAAGTTATCCGGCTGCATACGTTCCAATGAAATATAAAGAATATTTGGAGCTCCAGCAAATCAACCCGCTTGACTCGAAGACCACTTTGAACCGTGTTAGGGTTCAAAATCTGTAGTCAAATCACCTATGTGCAACATCTTGATCGATAGTACTGTTACAAAAGTTTAGGTTTTCAAAAATTGAAATAATGAAAATTAAAATAATGATAATAATAATGATGATGATGTAGAATGATGAAATGTGATGTCCCTTGTTTGTAATTTTATTACATAGAACTGTAATTGAGATGTGTTGCACGTGAATTAGTTTCATAATAATTTAAGAATTTAAATAATATTCTTTGCAATAAAATTTCAACAAAAATATTTTCATATTTGTAAACAATTTTGAATTCTGAAACTTAGCACCAAAAGTAAAACAATAATCTAATTAATCAATATCTAATAGAGTTAGTTTTAATTTGTCATGATCATTGTTGTAATCTCTATTAAATTAAACTTGGAACGTTATTTGCTACCTGAGAAATTCTCTTATTAAATTACTTAGATAATGAATTCATGTTTATCAAGCAATTATAATAGAATAATTAAAATAATGAGAATAAGAACTATACCATGATTTTTACGTGAAAAACCTTCACAAGGAATAAAAATCTAATTAGTTGCAAAATATTCACTAATTAATAATGATCACAATACAAGTGCACAAAAATGAACCACAAACAACAAACTTGGCTAGTGGATTATTGCTAGTATACTTGAATCTTCTCATTAACTGTTTCTTCTTGAATAACTTTTACAATAACAATACTATCCATGATTCTCAAATCCATCATCGTGACAATGTGCAAATCTCTATGCAATAAAAGTAAGTGCCAAGCCTGCTATATAACCTATGTTTATTACCTAATATTAGGTATATAAACTTCAAACACAAAATGTAGAAACCTTGTAGAGAAACTGACTATGTGAATAAATCTAACAATATCCTTCTCTCTACCCCTATTCGCACAGTGCAAAATTTACACTCTCTCAATTATGTACTCTGTTAAATAAGTGCGTCAGCTCTTTATGTGTATGACAGGGTTACACATGAAGGAAAGTGTTATAGTTTGTCTATTATCTAACAACCGGTAATCTAACATATACATCAAGCGTGAAAACGTTACCCTACATGAACAACTTTTAATCCATGGACTCCATTCCAAGTGGGGTAACAAGCAAGTATCATTTTTTTTTTTAGCACAACGATGGGGATGGAAAAACTTTACCTAAATGTGTGTGCATGTGTTGAACATCGAACTTGAGCCATATTTATAGAATAGGACTACTTTGTTATCTCGAATGAGACCTCAATCTAGTAATAGACAAGCATCTAATTATAACAATCTTGATTGAGCATATATACAATTTTGGTTGTATATATGTTCTCTTTTGCCATTAGGATCGTGAGTTTGCTTTTATGTGGCACTTTAATTTTGTGATTCCAACTGGTAAAAATTGCACAACAGCTGCCTGGAAGAACACAAACAATGAAATCAAGAACTATTGGAGAACAATTAAGGGTGCAAAAACAAGGGCCCCAACTTAAGATTGAATCAAACTTTTATGATTGAACGCACTAAATTAACTTAATTATTTGATTTGGAGAAATCAAAGTTAGTGTCAACTTGTAATATTAAAAAGTGGAGTAATGCCAAGAACATGATTGGTTTACCGGAATGGTTTCTTCTTTAAAATTTAAATAAAAAAAATAAAACATATTCATTAATTTTAAAAAATATCATTGCTACATCATCCAATAAATCAAACTGATATAGAAAATACTTTCTTAAAAAGTTACGGCAAAATTTTACAAAAATATAACTTAACGTTAAAAGAATTCTAAAGTTTAAAATAAAATTGATAGGTTTTTTGAAATCAATTGTACAATTAAAATTTTTGATTGGTATTAAAACAATTTATATGTTAGTTTAAGTGGTATTTCCTATTTTTTAAGGAAAGGTGTGAGATTTAGATTATAGTCGGGAAACATGAAGATTTATGGGTAAGAATAGTGCCTTGTGTACTGTTAAATTATGTTTAGTTTTGGATTTTCCTTTTTAATGATTTTTTATTATGACTTGCTCTTTTTTAGTTTAAATTAATGTATCAAGGTTGATTTCTTTCAAAATATTGTTATGTTTTCAATAAAACTTAACACTTAAAAGAAAATATGCATCAATTAGTTATATAATTTACGAATGCATTATATCTATTTGACTCAATTTCTTTTAATTTCTTTTAATGATTGATTGAAAATATGCATCAATCAGTTATGTAATTTGCAAATGCATTTTATATATTCGACTCCACATTTACTTTCTTTTAATGATTGGTTGAAAATATGCATGCATCAGTTATGTAATTTACAAATGCATTTTATATATTCGTCTCAAATTCATTTACTTTCTTTTAATGATTGGTTGAAAATATGCATCAATCAGTTATTTAATTTACAAATACATTATATATGTTTGACTCATAAATAATTTGTTTTAATAATAAATTTTATAAAAAAAAATTTTAATATTAATTATTTATTGATAATTGATCCTTGTCAAGAAAAACTCTAGATATGCTGCCGTTATATAAAAAAGTTGGCAATAAAGTAATGTGGTACGAAAACGTGATATTAAATTTTTCAAAATCAAATAACAAGAGCACTCATCATCCAAACAAGAAAAAAAAATCTCTTAAATTTGAAATTAATATTTTTTGATAAAAAACTTAACCGTATATAAATGTCTATTACATCATATTTATAGAACTAGAATACTACTATTTTTAATTCTTATATTTATAATATTAATCCGAATAAAATTAAGAAACTGAAAAAATTATAAATAAATTAAAATTAAAAATTAAACAATCTTAATACAATTTTAAAATAAATATTATTATATTTAAAGTACCATATTTATTTTACATCAAAAAGTCAAAGACATTACATATTATTTTTGACAATTAATATGTGATGAATTTGCATCGTTGCATAGGGAGAAGATTAGGAAAAGAAAGTACAAATAGTAGACTCAATGAGTGCAAACCTTATACCAAATGAAGAGGAGAAAAAGTTAAACCTAAGAACTTTTAGAAGGAGAATTTTGATATTACATTAAATCATTAATTATTCTAAGAATTTAGTATATTAGAGAATGAACTAACAATCAATATCAAAATGTTTAACAAATGATTTTTAAATCTTTCACAATTATTATTATTATTAATTATTAGAGACACCGCGGTGATTTGAATATTATTATATATGGTCAAAGCTGGATGACGCCTTGGTTTTGCGATAATAAGTTTTTCGTCAATTATTTTAAAAACTTAAAAGAAGATGTTCTAGCACCATGACATAACAAGATAAGAGAGTAAATTCTGATATAATAGGATGAGTAAATATAATCCTTACACTAAATAAACGAGAAAAATTGTTTAATTTATGACTTGTTAAGATCAGAATTCTAATATCATATTAATCATCTATTCTTGTAAAAATTTAAGATATTAAATAATGAAACAATAGTCAATTTCAAACTATTTAATAAATAATTTTATAATCTTTCACAATATTGTTATTAATTATTAGAGACACCATAGTGAACTGAATTTTATTATGGTCAAAGTTGGGTGACGCCTTGGATCTCAGGCTGACAAACTTTTCGTAATTTAAAAGAAAGGATCACATGTAGGGGTTAATTTTTGATACGACACGATAACACAATTCGAACACGATACGAAGTTAACGAGTTTAAGTTTAGCATAAATGGGTTTGACACGTATAACACGATTAATAAACATGTCGTGTTTAGATTTTAGTAGTGTTAACATGTTTAACACGTTTAATTATAAAAAAATATCATGAAGTTAAGATAATTCGTCTCATATTGAAAGTTTATCAAGGTTTTGAGATTTTTTATTTATAAAAGAGGTTTCTACTTTGATTTAGTACATGTTCAAAGTTTACTAAACATCAAAATTATCTATACATATTGAAATATAGGAAAATTTTTTATTTAAAAATTAAAAAATTAAAATAAACGGGTTATGTGTGTCAACACGTGTAACCTATTTAATAAATGGGTTGGGTTTGGGTTTTGAAACTTGACACAATTAGTTAATAGTGTCGGGTTAGAGTTAACATATATTATGTATGCCTTGACACGACCCGAACATGACACATAACACGAATTGACACCCCTAATCACATGCAATCCTAGAACCTTTACCGGGTGTGTTTTTTATTTAAATTTAAATGAGGAATGCTACTTTTTTTTTTAAAATTTCTATTAGAAAATAACATGATATTGACATAACACTGTATTATTAGTAATACTTAAAATTATATAATTAATACAATTCTCATATATCAATACCACATGATTTAAAATAAAAATTTGAGACACAAATTTGAGAAACATAACATTTCCCAATTTAAATATTAATTTGAGATTCTCGATCAATTATTCAGTGGTCTTTTAACATCATAATTTTAAAATTCATATTAAAATTACGTCTATAATAATTTATTATTATTATTATTATATATATATATAACCTATTATTTGACTATTAGAATCAATAAACCGGCCATTAAATAATTTCTGATAAGCAGCCATAAAATGTTGAAAATGTGAATAATAATGTCACCTTCCTAATAAGCTCTTACTCAACATAAACAATCTGCCAAGGAATTGTTTTAACAACAGTGCACTCAAATCAAGTATATATATATATATATATATATAGTTGTCTCATATGCACTGTCTATAAAATAGGTGTTCCCAAAAGTGCTAATAGTATAATAAACCCTCTCTCTCTCTCTCAAATGGCTACCAACCAACTCGCTCCGGAAACTCCTCTTCATGCTCCAAAGTTACCATTGGTTACAAAATATCTACTAATTAATAATGATCATAGTACAAGTGCACAAAAATAAACCACAAACAATAACCTGACTAGTGGATTACTGCTAGTATACTTGAATCTTCTCATTAACTGTATCTTCTTGAATAACCTTTTACAACAACAGTACTATCCATGATTCTCAAATCCACCATCGCGACGATGTGCAAATCCTTATGCAATAAAAGTAAGTGCCAAGCCTGCTATATAACCTATTTTTATTACCGATATAGAAAACATTTTCTTAAAAAGTTACGGCAAAATTTTACAAAAATATAACTAAACGTTAAAAGAATTCTGAAGTTTAAAATAAAATTGATTGGTTTTTTGAAATCAATTGTACAATTAAAATTTTTGATTGGTATTAAAACAATTTAATTTATATGTTAGTTTAAGTGGTATTTCCTATTTTTTAAGGAAAGGTGTGAGATTTAGATCATAGTAGGGAAACATGAAGATTTATGGGTAAGAATAGTGCCTTGTGTACTGTTAAATTAAGTTTAGTTTTGGATTTGCCTTTTTTATGATTTTTTATTATGACTTCCTTTTTTTGGTTTAAATTAATGTATCAAGGTTGATTTCTTTGAAAATATTGTTATGTTTTCAATATAACTTAATACTTAAAAGAAAATATGCATCAATTAGTTATATAATTTCGAATGCATTATATATATTTGACTCAATTTCATTTAATTTCTTTTAATGATTTATTGAAAATATGCATCAATCAGTTATGTAATTTACAAATGCATTTTATATATTCGACTCAATTTCATTTACTTTCTTTTAATGATTAGTTGAAAATATGCATCAGTCAGTTATTTAATTTACGAATACGTACATTATATATATATATATATATATATATATATTTAACTCATAACTAATTTGTTTTAGTAATAGATTTTATAAAAAATTATTAATATTAATTGTTAATTGATAATTGATCTTACTCAAGAAAAACTCTAGATTTGCTGCCGTCATATAAAAAAGTTGGCAATAAAGTAATGCGGTATGACAACGTGACATCAAATTTTTTTGAAATCAAATAACATGAGCACTCATCATCCAAACTAGAAAAAAAAATTTCTTAAATTCAGAATTAATATTTATTTGATAAAAAAGTTAATCATATATAAATATTTATTACATCATATTTATAGAACTGGAATACTCTTATTTCTAATTTTTATATTTACAATAGTAATCCGAATAAAACTAAAAAATTGAAAAAATTAGGAATAAATTAAAATTAAAAACTCAATAATCGTAATACAACTTTAAAATAAATATTATTATATTTAAAGTACATATTTGTCCTTCATCAGAAAGTCAAAGACATGATATATTAATTTGTCAATTACAGTGCATGATGAAAAGTCTTTATATGTCACACCGTTTTTTTTACTAAATGAATTTGCATTGATGCACGGGGAAAAGATTAAGAAAAGAAAATACAAATTTGTTATTTCTCCTCTTAAAATCTTCTCCCTTTATCATTTTTCTCTTTGAGGAAAAAAGTTATTTGGTATAAAAACTTTTAATGTGACAAAAAAAAAATCCCTCCTATCATCTCCTTTTTCTAAAAAAAAAAAAAATTGCATGTAAAATTATTTTAATTAAAAAAATAAAATAGAATCTTCTTAAAATTTCATCCAAATTATTTTTTTGGCTCTTAAAATATTTTTCGTGGCTGCTCTTATCCTACTCATATGAGCGGGGGGAATCCCTAACATTTCTCAACTATTTTCTCCACGTAAATAGTCGGTGCTCCACGTAAACAGTCTGCGTAAAGATTGATTTAAGAACAGTTCATACAAACCAAGTGTGTATATAATTGTCTATATAATAGGTTGCTCCAAAAGTACTACTACAATATATACTGCCCTTCTCTTTCGCTCTCTAAAATGGCTAACAAAGCTCAACTGGTTTGCCAACTCGCCCATGAGAGTCCTCGCCATGCTCCAAAGCTAACAATGGTCATATTAGAATAAAGACAGAGAGTGAGAGAGAGAATGGATTAAAAACTCTGCATATTTCACTCTATATTTCATGTACAAGAGAGGCCTATATATAGGTATACAAGAGGGAACAATACTGGAATATTACAGAGAATGATACTGGCATATTCCAGAGTATAACTGTACAATACTACGTGTAACAGTATACGGTAACATCCCCCCCTCAAACTCAAGTAGGGATAGTAGAGACCAACTAGAGTTTGGACACTAAATCATGATGGCGTCCTGGTGGATGTGCTTTGGTGAAGAGGTCAGCTGATTGATCGGTAGAGGAGACGGAGAGGAGGTGAACAGTACCATTGGTAATGTGTTGACGCACAAAGTGACAATCAATTTCGATATGTTTGGTGCGTTCATGAAAAACATTATTGTGCGCAATCTAAATAACACTACGATTATCATAGTAGAGAACAGTAGCAGTTGGAAGGGGAACTCCCAAGGTAGCAAGAAGCCATCGGATCCAAAGAAGCTCTTGGGTAGTATCAGCGAGAACGCGATATTCAACTTCAATACTAGAGTGAGTTGTGACAGTTTGTTTCTTATTACGCCAAGCAATAAGAAAGGTGCCAAGAAAAAAATAGTAGCCAGTGGTGGAACGACGGTCAGTCGAGTCACCCACCCAATCAGCATCGGAGTAGGCACGCAACTCAAGAGGTGAGTCGATAGAGAAATGAAGACTATGAAAGAGAGTACCTTTAAGATACCGAAGAATCCGGAGAACAGCAGTATAATAAGATGATAGAGGGGCAGCCATAAACTAACTAACAATATGCATGGCATAGGCAAGATCAGGCCGAGTAACGGTGAGATAGACAAGACTGCCAACTAACTGTTTGTACAAGGTAGCATCGCAGAGTGGTGTACCATCGAGAGGAGTGAGACGAACATTGGGCTTGAGAGGGGTAGGAGCAGTCTTGCTATCGGTAAGACCAGCACGAGTGAGGAGATCAGAAACATACTTAGCCTGAGAGAGATATTAGCCATGAGTATCAGAGGAAATCTCAAGACCCAAGAAGTAGTTAAGGGAACCAAGATCCTTCATCTCGAAGTACTGGATGAGGAACTGTTTGAGAGTAGAAATTCCAGCGGAGTCATCACTAGTGATAATCATGTCATCAACATGGAGGAGAAGAAGGGTGGTGCCATGGTCAATCTTACGAACAAAGAGAGTGGAGTCATAGGGACTAGAGGTAAAACCAAAGTCTCCAATAACAGAACTGAATTTGGCAAACCAGGCGCGAGGAGCTTGCTTATGACCATATAAGGCGTGATGGAGCTTACAGACTTTGTGAGGGGGATGATCGTACCCTAGAGGTGGTTGCATATAGACTTCTTCGCTAAGGTCACTGTTAAGAAAAGCATTCTTAACATCCATTTGAAATAAACACCATGTGCAAATAGCAGCAACAGCCAGCAGACTCCGGACAGAGGTAAGGCGGGCAACAGGACCAAAGATCTCTTCATAGTCAATTCCATATTCTTGAGTGAAACCCTTGGCAACGAGGCGAGCCTTATAGCGCTTAATGGAACCATCAGAACGGGTCTTGATCTTGTAAACCCATTTGCAACCTATAGCAGTTCAAATCATTGGCAGAATCAGCTGAACTCACCATCATTCCATCAAATTACACCTATTCCACAAAACCTATTGAACCTGCTGCTTCAGACTCAGAAGAAGATCCAATACCTATCATTGATTTTTCTTTGCTCACCTCTGGTAATCCTGATCAACAGTCCAAATTTATCCAAGACCTCGGCAAAGCTTGTGAAGATTGGGGCGGCTTCATGGTACAGTACATAAGACAGAGTTTTAAATTTATTTTTGTCACCTTTTTTATAAATAAAAAAAATAACTTTTTTGTATATGGTACTTGCCTGAGTATTGACATTGATGAGTCCCAGCTGATCAATCACGATGTGCCGGAAAGCTTAATAAAGGCAATGATAGGGCGTGTAATGAATTTTTTAATCTAACAGAGGAGGAGAAGCAGGAGTTTGCTGGGAGGCATGTATTTGATCCTATCAAATGTGGAACCAGCCTTAGTGGTAAGGTGGATAAAATCTTATTGTGGAGGGATTTCCTAAGAGTTATTGTGCATCTAGAGTTTAACTTTCCGGACAAACCCACTGGTTTCAGGTAGTTTTTTGCCTTTGTATTTGTTGGATTAGAGTGCATGCATGACCATTCTTCAACAAGTAGGTTCCACTAACCAGAATAAAGAGTAATCAAATTCCATGGCTTCTTATCAATTGTTGTTATTAGTTTATTGGATTAAAGTGCATGCATGAATCATGATCATCCTCCAACTAGTAGGGTCCCCCCCACTTTTCGAAATAATGAGGAATTAAAGGTTTATCAAGTCTACCAAAGTTTGGTGTTAGATTAATATCATAATATGTATATATGTATGTATGTATGTATGTATGTATGTATGTATGTATGTATGTGTGTATGTGTGTGTAGAATAATTGCTTGTATGTTGTTTACTATAGTGAGTTTGCTTTGGAGTTTTGTAAGAGAATCCGAAAACTCTCTAGAGAATTGCTCAAAGGGATATCGAAGAATTTAGGAATAGAAGAATGCTACATAGAGAAAGCCATGGATTTGGACTCAGGCTTTCAGTTCTTCACAGCTGACTTCTATCCGCCTTGTCCATAACCTGAACTTGCAATAGACATACCTCCTCATTCCGACCACGACCTCTTAACCTTCCTTACATAGAATGAAATTGGAGGCTTACAAGTGCAGCACAATGGCAAGTGGATCAATGTCAATGTCAATGCCCCTCACAACTTTTTTTTCGTTAACATTGCTGATCACCTTAAGGTAAATAATAATAACAATAGTAGCAACAATACAAGAAGATGCATGCATGCATGCAATCTTCATTTTGTTAATTTTGTGTTTTGTGCTAGATATTGAGCAATGGGAAGTACAAGAGTCTTATGCATCGAGCAGTTGTGAACAACAAAGCTACACGGATATCCATTGCTATAGCCAATGGACCATCTCTCGACACCATTGTTAGCCCATTAGTGGAGTTAGTTAACAGTGAAAGTCATCCAACTGTGTACATTCCAATGAAATATAAAGAGTATCTAGAGATCCAAGAAACCAAGAAGATTGATGGGAAGTCCTCCTTGGACCATGTTAGTGTTCAAATTGTCTAAGCAAATAACCTTTGTTCAAGAACTTTTAGACAATACTCCGACAGAAGTTCACTTCTAGTGTTTCAAAAATTGAATAATAATAATAATAATACCACAAGCTCTAACTTGGTTTTACCTCCTCCACCTCCTCGTATGGGAGGTTGATAGCAAAGTATGTGTGTCTAGATTTACTTATTAAAAATAATAATACAAACTCTTGTCATTTGAATCAATTGAGACTAGTTCACTTGGCCACTCATAATTTCTTCTAGAGGAAAGGTTGTGAGTTAAAGTCTCACTCCTTTCTAAAAAGATGTGGTATATGTTAGTTTGTACCTCTAGTAATGAGTTGGATTGGACTTGTTTGTCCCATAATTTGTAATTTGTCTGGGTTTATTGTAGTAATATATAAAAAAAGAAAAATGTATTGCCCTTTGTTTATAAATTTATTAAATTAATGTTTCGGTATGCTTCATTGTCTATGGTTTTTCAACATATTTAAAATTTTTATCCTAGATATTATTGATTCTCCATATATATATATATATATATATATATTATTGATTTATATGTAATAATGCACTCTCACGTCATTTGACTGCCAATAATGCCCAACATATCAAATACAGTAACATATTAATAAAACATTTATTTTTTAAGTGTTAGGTTTCAAATGATTCCCTCATTCTACATGAAAATAGTAAATAGAAATTCCAAATGTGCAAAATTATTTATATTAAGTTATATATATATATATATATATATATATATATATATATATATATATTAGACGGTCGCACATGTAATTGGTGTGATCCTTACTTAATTGATTTTTTTTCTATTTAAATTATTTGTTGTGGGATTTTTTTTTTCTGATGACCATGTTGTGGGTTTTAGTGTATTATCTTCACGAGAAATAAACTTGCTATTGCTGCTATTGAAGATGTAAATTGAAGATATAACGATATAGTTTTAAATTGAAGATGTAAATTCAAAACTGTATTATTTTTAAATTTTATACTAAGAAGTAAACTTGCTCCATTTTAGACAACCAAAAAGAATAAAATAATGAATAAATTATACTGATCTTTCTTACTTTATCTGATAATATATAAATATATTTTTCAGTCAATATTTTTAATCAAAATAACAAAATTGTCTCTTTCATTTATTCATTTTTGCATTTTTCTAATTTTAATCAAATTTTTTTAACTTTTTTTAAAGATTCTTTTATTTTATATAAAACTAAATTTAATGTAAAATAACTCATTTTTATTTTATATAAAGATAAATTTAAGGTTTTAATCAATATATATATATATATATATATTTGAAATTGAAACAAAAATAGTCAAAATTTATTTTTAAAAAAAATATAAAATGGATAGTTTTGTTATTTTGAAAAAAACAATATTGACTTAATAAAATATTTGTATAATTTCAGGTAAAATATGAAAGGTCAATGTAATTTTATAAATTTTAAAAAAATATTAATACAATTGTAAAAAAATTTAAAGAAAATTAGTGTAATTTAGTTCATAATTAATAAGCAAAAAAAAAAATAGAGTTATTTCCTCTTTGCAGCTATTCCCAACTCTTCTAAAAAAAAAAATAGACTTTCGGTTGGGTTGAAATTGTGGAGCCCAAACTCAATTTTTAAAAGAAATGCCTAGCCGATCTATCCAAAATTCTGGTTAGGCCGGCCCATAATTTGTTCATGGTCCACGGAGAGAGATGGGGAAGGATCTGTTGATCCCGTTTTCATCCTCTCTTTTATATCTCCGATCATTCGACTCTTTGATTTTGATTCTATGACTCCTTTCCGATTATTCAGACGATCAAGGACTTTTCAATTCTTGTTCAACTCATTCTGGTAATCTTCCCTCTCAATTTAATGCATTTTTTAGTTGAATTTTTATACGGTTTAGGGTTTTTTGGTACTCTGAATTTGTTTTCTACTTGTTCTATACAAACTTTAATTCGAGGGTTTTGAATTATTTATAAATTATGGGTTTTTATAATTGGTTATTACTTATAACTTTCTGATTATATGTGCTAGGTTCGATACTCATATGTTTTATAAATTTTGTAAAATTTTAGATATTTAATTTTTATTTATAGTTTGCCTTTGAGTTGTAGATTGCTTTGTTGTATTATTGGGCAATTTCATTCTTTTTAGTGGATTTTTAGGTTTTTTTTTGTTTCGAATTTTTAGCTGTCGAATTGCCAATACTGTTGTTTAACTGGGTCATATAGATCTGAGTATCTTTTCATTTTGTTGATGTGATAACTGGTAATAATAATATAGTGTTAGTGATTCACGAGAATTTCATCAAACATGTGATGGTGATAACCTGTGCTGATTTTCTTTTTCTTTACAAGTATATATGATGAGAAAGAAAAAAAGAAGAAAATGGATAAAGAGATAGAAGAGAGGAGAAGAGTGAGGAAAAGAGGAAGAATAGAGAAGCTCTTTCAATTTTTTTCCCAATTGTTTTTTCATTTCCAAGGCTAGTCCCGTTTACAGCAATAAAGCCTTTTTATAGGTTTACTGAAACCTTAAAAAACTTATCGATATCTTCTAACCTTAGTCCTAAAGCCACCAAAAGTCCTAGGAAATGAAGATACAGTAATAATTAAGGCTAATAATAAATAGGTGCGGCTATTTCCAGACCTTAATTTGCTTATCCACTGTATCTTTATTTGTTATTTGATTTTGTATGTTATGGGTTATATTGGGGGCCAAAGCCCAAAAGAAAAGACAATTAAACAGCTTGGACTAGACTGGGTCTAGCTATTCCACTCACATCAGCTCAAAGCACGTCCAGAAGCTGGGTTGGAGGGGAGTGATATATCGTAAGACCATGCTGATTTTCAGACTTCCATTTGTGACACAATCATCACAAAAAATTCCCCTCCGTAAGTGTGGAGAATTCTACATTCCCACTCAGTGACTCACCTTGAGTGAGACTCTTAATAGCTTGGAGGAGAGAAAAATTAGGGTGAGAATGTGGAACTTGATTCTTCACGAGTCGAATGCTGTCATAGAGCCTGGCTCCACAATGACTTGTTTATATCCTTTATACCGTATCAGTTTTAATTCTTGATAAATCCTCCGTAGTTCAGCAGTTACATTGTTGCATACCCCAAAGTAGAGGTTGAGGGTTCAAGTCTCAATTGGGGTATAGTGGGTAGGTGTATCTTACGATTCTTACCTATCAGAAAAAAATTGTTGCATACCCCTATATTCATAGAGAATCCATCTATCCATTTCCCAGATTTGTCTCATTTTAATCCCCCTGCTGCAGCTGGACTTGGGCCCCTTTTGAGCTGCCATCCACATTGAGTTTCTCCCAACCATGAGGTTGGAAGGTCCATGCAATAAAAGACTCAACTCTGTGAGCCTGAGGTAAAACCGATGCAGAATTACCACAAACTCCTTAGCCTGTTTAAGAATTGCCTTTTCTACAGTTTGGGGTAGAAAGTCTGACTCAAATATGTATCTTTTTGTTCCTCCAAGTCCATGTTTTCCAACATTTTGTAGCAAAGATGGAGGCCCAGGGGGTGATTTGGTTATCTTTCTTTAGATTGTTGTCTATCCCTTTATGAAGAGGTTGGGAGAAGAAATAATTCTACTACAATCAGAGGTTATTCTTACCTGATTTTGTTTGCAAACACACCCAATCCATAGTATAAAGATATATACGTTCCATTATACGCACAAATGAGATTCTTTTCATTGGTTGGATAGATGAAATGAAATTCATGAGATGAAAATCTTTTGACTAGCTTATAAAACTAAATTTAATGATTTTAGCTGATCTGCAGAGAACTGACTTCTGGACAGAAAACTATGTTTCATCTGGTATATTTAATGGAAAAGCTCATAAGCCTCACATTAGCAATTCTTAATATTCACATAATGGTTTAGCTCCATTGGATTCTTCAGTTTCACACCTCTTGACTGTGGATGGCTATGATTATTTTATGCTGCTCTCTTGCTTATGTTGCAGATCAAGCATCTAAAGTTGCTTCTACATCATGGTCAACGCTATCAAAGGACTGTTCATTTCATGGTAATTTGCTCTCTTACCTCAACCTTTACCATTTATGTCCAACTCTCGTCCATGTGTCTGTTTCTCTAATATTTGTCAATCACTTCCCTTTTTTGGCCGTGGAAGCGGGAAAAATGGTTTTGGAACGCACTAAATCATGCCTACTTATAATCACCCCCCCCCCCCCCCCGGGGGGTCTCTAGTAGGGATAACAATTTTGCACCGTCCTCCCCTAATAGGACGGATATGGAGTGTTCATAAACGGGGTCGGGTCGAGGCTTTGAAAACCTTGTCGAGGTCGGGGGATGGTCATCCCTCCCTGTTTATATATTAATTTTTCTTTATTCTCTATGAATACTAGTTTTACTGATAAATCACCCTATATAAAATTAGTTTTAAGGTTTCTCATATCAGACTCGTATTATTTTTTCTTATAATGGTTGTTTTGGCAATAAATTTTTAATTTATCTACCAAAAAAATAATAATAACTTACTTTGAAAAAATATTTATCAGGGTTCGGGACGGAGCGGGGTCGGAGAATATAAACGGGATTGGGGTTGGGGAAGGGGCACTCCGTCCCATTGCCATTCCTAGTCCCTAGGGGCATGAGGACTGTGGAAGCAGTTTTTATGGCTATTGGCTGTGGAAATAAAAATTTTCTTTAGGAAATATTTAGTATCCAAGAGAAAACAACTGCTAAATTGGTTATTTCTACCTTCTGTGTTTCCTTGTGTGTGTGTTGAGGGAGGGGGTTTATGAAATTAAGATCTACTCAATGGTTAAAAACACAAAGTAAGGAATTGGAAAAGGTGAATTATTAAAATCATAAAAAGATAAAAGTTGCCCTTATTTATCAAAGAATAAATGTACCATAAAATAATTTTAGGCTTGGGTTTTGGCAGTTGGCATTTTGGATTTGTTAATGAACCTACGAGGATCATGGGCTTCATGCTAGTCATAATTTGTTTGCTTTCATTCCACCATTCCCCTCTTTGTTTCTCTGACAATCTGCTCATGCCTTCTCGCAGCGACATACCCATGGCGCAATTCATCATCAATTTGAATAATTCGCTGCCCACGTCGCAGAAGTTCATAATACATATATTGGATAATACTCACCTTTTTGTGCAACCCCATGTGGTTGAGATGATAAGAAGTGCCATTTCAGAGTTCAGAGACCAAAATTCCTACGAGAAACCCGCATGATTTAGTATTTTCAAGACTCCATTATTTATATCTGAAAATTACTCATGTTATTATTTTCCTATTTCCTGTTTGTTGTTACTCCTTTTACAATTGGATGAGTCACAAATTACAGTCTTATCAAGTTGCTAACATGTAATTGGGAATGGTCATAGATCTAATTCACCGACAATGGTTGCCCACGCCATTTCATCCAAAGCCTGTATGATGAGGGGAATTTTGTTTTCTGTAATATTAGCATAGTTTCGACGGAATATGATGTGGAGATTCCATGATTGTTGGATTCATATGGTTTTGTTAGCCATTTACTGCCCTTGTTATTATACTGTTAAAGAATGGGAGTGGTTGGCATCAAGGATGGGTTTTGTGGGCTTATGTAGATGAGAGATTATGCTCTAAACGTCGCAACAGGTTTGTCTGGCCATTGATTTTCTTGCTCACTTGTTTTACCCATCACTATTTGGTCATTGCGAGTTTATTTACTATCTCGTTAGTTAGTTCAATATTCGATTTCATGTATGGATGTCTTTTTGTTCATGTGTGTGTGTTATCATCTCTTCTCTCTGTCTCTCTCTGGGCAATAGTTCTGAACGTAAATTCAGTTCAGAAAATTATCAATTGCCAACATGGAGAGTTTTTAGTAACGATGATGGCATGAGATATACAGGTACTTGTTGACGCTGTACCTTTTAAATTTTTATTCTGAGGGATTAATTTTACTGAAAATATTTTAAATCATGTAATTACTAATTTTTTATGAAAAGAAGAAAAAAAAAAAAAACAAAATGCCAATAAATAATGGATAAATCTATCCTTACCTTCTAAATTTACCAAAAGATATATATACGCTGATGTGGTAACGTGTTATTGATTATACATCATATCATGATATAATGTGATATAATGTATAACCAATGATACACTGCCACATAAGCGTGTATAATTTTTTGGTAAAATTTTTATGTATGCATAGCATTGCTCATAAATAATTACTCAAGGTTGTGACCTAAACTCATTTTCCGAGATTCAAGTCCGAAGTCACCAAAAAGAACAATTAATATAGAGTATAAGCACTTTTTAGTTGACAATTTAATAATTGATCATTTTAAAAAATCAAAAAATTAATAATTGATAAATTAATAATTATTAAAATTCTGAATAATTTTTATTAATGAAAAGTTTTTTTTTTTTTAATTTATATGATGATGGGAAAGTAGGAATTGAACTCGCGTTAATTACGTGAAAAAAAAAAGTATTTGTACCATTTGAAAATATCTCAGTTTTTGTGGTAGTTTTTTACATCATACAGAGTTAGTAAATTTTGATTGAGGATAAATAAGTTTGCGTCATAAATTGATAAATTTTAATAATTTGTTTAATTTCTTCCACATGAAAAAGGTACTGTAATTTTTTTTAAAAAAAGTTCACTTAGAAAAAAAAATCTTCCAGTTCCCTGAATCTCCCCTTGCCTTTGTCCCACTTCAGAACTTCCTTATTTTATACATGTATGATTTTGTTTAAAATGTTTTAATTATAATTAATTTAATAAAATAAATAAATAAATAAGAAATTAAGATCCGGATAGAACCCTGCATATCACCGAATTTAAATGAATTTGAGGTTAATTTTTTTTTTTTTAATGAGATAAAATTAGAGAAGAGTCCCATCCTAAACCCAATCCATCGTCACTCCAACTCCTCTTGAAAAGAAGGCAAGAACAATCAATGGCCCCACCTTCTTATCTATATCACAATCGCATAGGACGGTAGGAGAGTTGTCGTTGGCTCATCGTAATTTTCTTATTTGCCCAATCTTTCTTAGAATTCAGTCATGTAGCCATCAATAATTTATTAACAATAATTATTTTATTTTTTTTTCAGCAAAAAGTATCTTTTTAATGGTACCGTTGGCTCAACCTGATGTTTTTTTTTTCTTGATCTGCCCTCGATAACAACAATCAAATTGTAAATTGGGTTAACTAAAAAGTGTGATGCTATGGTTGCTTCAAACTCTAATTAAATAATATTATATTAGAAAACATGTTAAACCTGCCTTCCTAGGTAAGGACGGAACTAGAGAGGCAGAGGTGGGCTCTAAACTCCTAAAATATAACCCAAAAAAAATCTATATGTGAAATTTTGATATTTTTTAAATTAGTTCACTTCAAAATTTTAATATAATCTAATCTAATTTATATTTTTTTTATGTTTTATCTTAAAAATTCAACCCAACCCAAAAATTTTATCTTAATTCTCTCACTTTTTACTCTAAAATTTTGATCCGGCCAATACATAAAAAATTTTACTAAACTTTCCTCCAAAATTTTTCTAGTCTCCTAAATTTTTTTTCCTAACTCCGGCCCTTACTCCTAGGTACATGTGCCTCCGCTGCTACACTCACACAATTTTATCTTAATCCTAATGTAAATTGTTACCAAAAAACATTAAATAGCTGATGGTTGGAAGTTGGAAACACGTCTAGTCTTTTCATTAATTAAATGTGAGTGTGATGTATAACGATCACAGCGGTGGACTTTAAAATTCATACACCAATGAAATCTCAATTTCTAATTTTATTTCAACCTCAATATCTTTCTTTTCTTTTATCAAATCTTTGAGCCAAATAAAGTTTAAAATTTTCAGTATCACATAGATGTGAAAAAGAAGTCATGACAATGATAAATATCTTGAAAAGAAATGATATTGATTAATATCTTCTTTTTTTTCTATTTAAGAAAGTTGGATGATTCATGTGATACCTAAACTTATAACTAAGATTTAAAGAATAGTTTTTAGGATGTTAATATCAACCAAAAAAAACTCTTCAATTGCCCCACCTCAATTTTTTTTATTTACAATTTTTCTTATAATTTTTAAAATATTTTCAAATATAACACTTCAAATTATGTTATTTCCCCCTCTAAAATTTAAAATTTTCTACACCTTACCCTATTTTAATTTTATAAATTTAACCTCTTCGATGAGATTTTCTCAATTTCTTAGAGACTTTTTTTGTATATTCTAAAATTAATTATCTTTCCCTTTATTTTAGTTTTTTTAATAAAAAAAATACTATTAATTAATATCAATTACAAAATGTTGGAAATCCGAGGAAGATCACGTCCTACTAAACTTTCTCGCATCCAAACCACGTGGATATATAGCTTTCACCCTTCGCACTGTCTATAATATTGTAGGTTGCTCCGAAAACTGCAACTATGTATGGACTTCCTAAATATTTGGAAACACCAAATAATTTTTAAATGATTTCTCTTCTCAGACAATTAACTAAGGCAGTGATCTTTTAATTGATAGACCTTGAGGTTACAATGCATGGACAACGTATACAATGATCTATCAATTGATAGACTTTCTTAAGCATACGATTTGGGATTCGATTTCGACTTGGCGATTATCATGACGGTTTAATTGTTATTCTTTTAAGTCTTATTTTAAAAAAAATGTTTCAATTTTTTATATATATTTATAATATAATTCAATTAAAAATTAATAAAAATATAAGTGTAAAATATTCTAAATTTTATGAACTTATATCTTAATCAAATTAGAAATCTAAATTTAATAAAAATCGAACGCTATTATAAAGTCTTATAAAAACTTCATAAAAACTTAGTTTTATTAATAGATTGTTATTCATATTTTATTCTAATCTTTTATTAGATAAAATTTTTTATATAAAAACTCTATTATTAGAGTTTCATTCAATCTATATATATATATATATATATATATATATATTTATCTTGTTAAAAATAATTAAATTTTAGTCTTTCAAAATCATCGTTACATGAATTTTATTATGGTCCAAGTTGGATGATGCCCTGGCTCTTAATTAGAAAGAAAAAAAAAACAATAAAAAACCTATTACTAATTTAAAAGAAAGAATTTCTTGCTGTGATGCCATCAGTCATCCTAAGAACCATCACCATCGTAGTTATCACCAGTTAGTTATAAAAATTTAAATTATTAAAAAGTAGATGAACAATGTGTATAAAAGCGTTTTAACAAAAAATCTGTAAGCCTTTTTTTATAATTATTATAATACTAACTTATTTGTAAGTCTTTCATAATTATTATAACACTAACGTGACGCTATGGATTTGAAGTTAAGAAAAAGAATCCCAAGCGTGTTGCTATAAGATTTCCACAATCCAAAAATAATAATTAATGTCACCATCCTCCTAAGCTTTTTCTCACCATAAAGTCTGTATTTGACTTTAGCAACAACGCACTCAAACTATGTGTATATATAGTTGTCACTCCTTGGCACTATCTATATGTAATAGTTTGCTCCCAAAAGTGCTACCTAGTACGATAATACACTCCTCTCTCTGTCTGTCTCTCTCTCTCTCTCTCTCTCTCTCTCTAGAAAATGGCAACGGCCAACGTCTCCCCTGAAAATCCTCTTCATGCTCCAAAGTTAACAATGGTCAAATCACTTGCAGAATCAGCCTGCACTCGCCTCCATTCCATCAGATTACACCTACTCCACAAAACCCATTGAACCTGCTACTTCAGACTTAGAAGATGATCCAATCCCTATCATTGATTTTTCTTTGCTCGCCTCAGGTAATCCGGATCAACAGTCCAAATTTATCCAAGACCTCGGCAAAGCTTGTGAAGAATGGGGTGGCTTCATGGTAAAGTGCATAAGATAGAGTTTTAAATTTTGTTTTGTCTCATTTTTAGAAAAAAAACTAAAAACAAATTAATTTCTTCCACCTTTTAGTTTTTTTATTTTTATTTTTATATAGAACGACCATGAATATTGACATTGATGAGTCTCAGCTGATCAATCACGGTGTGCCGGAGAACCTAATGAAGGCAATGATAGAGGCGTGTAACGATTTTTTTAATCTAACGGAGGAGGAGAAGAGAGAGTTTGCTGGGAAGCATGTGTTTGATCCTATCAGGTGTGGGACCAGCCTCAGTGGTAGGGTGGATAAAATCTTATTGTGGAGGGATTTCCTGAAAATTATTGTGCATCCAGAGTTTAACTTTCCCTACAAACTCACTGGTTTCAGGTAGTTTTTCTGCTTTTCATTTGTTGGATTAGAGTGCATGTATGATCATCGCTTAACAAGTGGCGGGTTACATTAACCAGAATAGAGAGCAATCAAATTCCATTGCTTCTTATCAAATGTTGTTATGAGTTCATTGGATTAAAGTGCATGCATGAATCATGATCATCCTTCAACAAGTAGGGACCCCACTTTCCAGAATAATGAGGAGTCAAATTTTGGAAAAAACTTGGCTTCGAAACTTATACACGTAGAATTTTTTACAAAAACTTTGATATTTAACCATCAAAAAGCTTCTACTGTTGTAATTAATTGTTATAGTTTTGTTTGAAACTATATTCCATAACATTTTAGAAATAACTTATCAAAAAATACATTTCAGAAATGTTTTATCAAGTCTAGGATTTAACTATTTAAGTTCTAACCAAGGGAGGATTATTGCATAAAAAATCCTTCAAATTGTCAAATGACAACATTTTAGTTAAGGAAAAATTAAGGATATATCAAATCTACCAAAGTTTCGTGTTAGTTTAATACCATAATATATTTGTATGTATGTGTGTGTGTGTGTGTGTGTACAATAACTGATCAATGTACATTGTTTACTATAGTGAGCTTGCTTTGGAGTTTTGTAAGAGAATCCGAATACTGTTTAGAGAATTACTCAAGATAATATCGAAGAACTTAGGATTAGAAGAATGCTACATAGAGAAAACCATGGATTTGGACTCAGGCTTCCAGCTCTTCGCAGCTAACCTCTATCCGCCATGTCCACAACCTGAGCTTGCAATAGGCATACCTCCTCATTCGGACCACGGCCTCTTAACCTTCCTTACACAGAATGAAATTGGAGGCTTACAAGTGCAGCACAATGGCAAGTGGGATCAATGTCAATGCCCTTCACAACGATTTTTTCATCAACATTGCTGATCAACTTGAGGTAAACTACAATAACAATAGAAACAACAATACAAGAAGATGCATGCATACAATCTGTATTTTGTTAATTTTGTGTTTTGTGTCAGATATTGAGCAATGGGAAGTACAAGAGTCTTGTGCATCGAGCAGTTGTGAACAACAAAGCTACTCGGATATCCATTGCTATACCTAATGGACCATCTCTCGACACAATTGTTGGCCCAGCAGTAGAGTTAGTTAATAGTGAAACTCATCCAGCTGCATACATTCCAATGAAATTTAAAGAGTACCTGGAGTTCCTGGAAAGCCGTAAGATTGGTGGGAAATTCCCCTTGGACCATTTAAAGGTTCAAATTGTCTAAGCAAATCACCAGTGTGAAACACCTTGTAGGCTATACTCCTACAAAACTTCACTTCTGGTGTTTCCAAAATTGAATTATAATAATAATAATAATAATAATATCAATAAGTTCTAGTTTAGTTTTACCTCCTCCACCTCTTTGTATGGGAGGCTAAGAGCAAAATGTGTGTGGCTTGATTTAATTACCTATCAAAATAATAATAATAATTGTTGGTCCTAAATGTTTAATTTCAACTATGGGCATTTTCTTAATTTTAATAATAACAATGCATTGATGATGTGATTTAATGATCTATTTAAGTGACAATGCAAATAGGTCAATAAGTAGTTCAAAGGATAGTTGACTAAACTTTGACTAAAGATGAAAAGGATATTCAACATTATGAAAAATTTCTCACAAGATCTTATATTAAGTCAAACACAAGACAAATAAACATTCAAGGCCAAGGAATCAAGTGAATACTTTTTGTTTTCTTTTATTTTGAGTTTTTGAGTGATTTAGAATTAATTGATTGTTACTATTGCTTTCTCCCCCCCCCCCCTTTTTTTTTTTTTTTTCTCTCTCTCTCTTGTTATTTTTAAATTTTAGTTTTTACCAGATATGTCTTTTTTGTTCTAGTCTCATGGTTTGATTAGCCAAGTTATGTTTGTTTTATGTCTGTCTAGTCAAGTTTGATGATTTTTGTTTGTTTGTTTTTTGCTTATCTTATCAATCATGGTGATTATTGTCTATTTGTTGGATGGCTAGAGAGACATGAAACAAGAATGAGAGAGTTTAAATTGGACGAATGAATTAGCGGCTTTGATTACGAATTTAGTTGAATTGTCAAATTTTATGGGACGAGTAATAAAATCAGGCACGTGTAGAGATTGATTGTCGGGATTAGGGTTTGATTACGGGTTCACAATGAAGAAGTGGGTCTTTTGTAATATGATTTATCAATGGGTGAGCAGGAATTATTTCAAGTTATTTATAAGTTTACCAATCTGTAGCAGAGTGACAAATTTGGGATTTGGGAATTATTTGACATAGAATAATTCATAATTTTTTAGAATTTCAGGAAATACTTGGACTAACTAGGAGAAAATCTAGGATGTTGCAAAAGTACTGATGTATATGAAGAGTCAAAGACTCAATAGAGTAAGAAATATTTATGGACAATTTGTAATTGTTTTAAATAATTAAGGAAATTTAGACATTGCAAGAATTATTTGCAATATTTGGTAATAACTTGTGAAGTTTGTAGAAGTCTAGGCAAGAGGTTTTACTGTTATTTTTTCTTTTTGATAAGTAAGACACACACACATGCCCACTTTGTCCTATCTGGGACTTGAACTCTCAACCTCCACTTTATTTTTTATTTTTGTGCCGAATAGAAACTGATAATTCTGCTTTTTTTTTTTTTGTACTACTTATCATAAATTAAAAGTCATGTATTTGTTTGTTAAATAAAAATATCAGAATAAGTTTAAGATTATGGGTATTATTTTTTTATCATTAAAAGTTTGTGTGTGTGTGTGTGTGTGTATATATATATATATATATATATATATTAAAGACGCCCGAGGGGGTGAGCCCATAATTACAAAAAAAGGGACTGGTTACAAAAATTAAAGTATAAGATCCCTTAAAAACTCTATTAAATAATCTAAATTCATAGAAATGCCTCTTTAACCCAAAAAAAAAGTAAACACAAAAAAGTTATCTTTGAAGGTCAGAGTGGTTATTTTGAAAAGAGATGGGCCAGCAAAGACATCCTGTTTCATTACCAATTCTAGTTACACGTTTTATTAAAGAAAAAAAATAATAAAAACTTTCACAAAGTAGCTGCGACTCTATAAAAAACCTTACCGTTTGATTTGAATTTTTTTTTAAGAGATTAGTTCATGAAAAAAAATTGGGACTAGTTTTGTAAGTTAGCAATTACATTCATGTAAACCTAATCCCGTTCAGGAGTCATTTTCATCACATGTGAATCTTGTCAGTGCAATTTATTCGCGATTGGGCTCGTGCATATGAAAATCGATTCTTGAATTATCTAGAGTAGGACAGTTTGGGAATGCATAAATCTGCATTACAATCACTAACGCATGCTTGAATATTCCACTATGACAAAATTTCAACACAGTCTCATATTATTCTCTGGGTATATATTTAGGCGTGGTAACGTCTATCTCCTATACTTGGAGAACTATGGGGAGATGCTGCCAAAATTTTGTTCGAGTGGAAATCAAACATTTGATTTACTACTGAATTGCAATGTAGATTGTGCATTCACGAATGGGATAAGACCACCTTACCCTTTAGAGATACGTTAGAAGTGATAAGATTCATGTTTCATATTTATAATGAGTATCATTTTTTACTTATATTGGGTAGACGAAAATGGATAAGAGTTGGATGAACTTGAAGGGCAGGCATTTGCCAGGGATATGTGAAGGGGATCAAAGATTTTATTGAGTTTGCTCGTGCATCTGTAGATGAGGAGAAATAGGATAAGATGTCCGGCCATGTATGAGGTGCAATAATAGGGATTATATGCACATAGATAAGGCCAAGAGAGCACCTACTTCTACACGGGATGGACAAGAGGATATACGTGTTGAGAATTTCATGGGGAACACCGTGACGTACGAGTGGTATTTGAGGATGAAGAAGAAGACGATGATGATGACTTAGATGATAATGTTGCGGTTGGTTACGAAGGCTTGCCACAAATGCTAACAGACTTGTAAGGGGCTACAACTGGGACTCCTAGTCACAGGAGTGACACAGGACAATCAGAAGCGTTTAAGTCCTTGTTCAGAGAAGCAAGGCAGCCATTATATCCGGGTTGAGATAAGTTTTCAAAATTAGACTTTCTGGTGAAACTCCTTCATATTAAGACTTATCAACCGATGGAGTAAAAAATCATTTAATATGGTCATTGAATTGATTAAAGCAGTACTTCCTACTAGGAAGACCCTTCCAAAATCATATTACGAAGCAAAAAAAATATTAAGAGATTTGGGTCTCGAGTATATTCCAATACATGCTTGCAAAAACAATTGCATGTTATTTTAGAAGGAGTCTGAATAATGTATAGGAGTGTACAATGTGCCATGAACCCAGGTACAAGCTGAATGAAGGAAAGAACAAGACAATTCTGCACAAGGTGCTCAGATATTTTCCCTTAAAACCAAGGCTACAAAGGTTGTACATGTCCCAGAGGATGGCAGAAGAGATGCGGTGGCATAAGGAGAAGCGTGTTGCTGAGGAAAATGTATGCAGATGGTCCTCAGCCAGCAAGGAGGCATTGTTCAACCTTGTTAAGTTTTTAAAATTAATTACTTTGGTGTATTTATTATTTATAGAAAATGTTACGTAAAAAAAAAAAAAAAACGATTTCGGCCTAATGGCCTAGAAACCGCATGACATACTTCACATATGAAAATAGACTTGCACAGTGTAACACTCCAACCCGATTAATAAAAATTAAGTCACTAATTAAATGTTAGGGACTTAAGAAAATTTGATTAAGATGATGAAAGCTAAAATAAAATGAATGAGAACGATACGTGAAGGAAATTAAAACAACAAGGCTCCGACTAACAAAGTCGACGCGTGAAAAACATAAATGAAATTATAAGTTTTTAATTTATTAAATCGACACGAATAAGAATACAAGTCTAACACATTGTCC
Organism: Nyssa sinensis; assembly: GCA_008638375.1. NCBI lineage: Eukaryota > Viridiplantae > Streptophyta > Magnoliopsida > Cornales > Nyssaceae > Nyssa > Nyssa sinensis. The sequence goes on along the minus strand of CM018039.1, from coordinate 6,247,852 downwards.
TAATTAAATAATAATTAGGTCGCTACTTATTAATTAGTGTAATGATATTCTTTTTGAAATTTAAATCATTAAATTAGTCATTTTAGCTTATTTTAATACTATAAAAACTCAAATTAGCTAACCACAAAAAACACAAAGAAATAAAAACTGACGCGAGGCCTCTGAAATCGAAACTAACCCAAATAGGAAACGACCAGAAGAAACCGCTTCGTAAAAAGGGCAATAGAAAAGAAAATATGAAGAAAATAGCTAAAACGGTAAATTGTGCCAACTAAACAACGCATAAGCACAAAGTGGGAGAAAATGACCAAAAGTGAGGCCAAGGGGTTTTTAACCCTTGACCAAGTGAGACCAAGATTTAAACACCCAAAAATAACCAAGTGGGCTACCAGCTCTTTTGTACTTAAATATACAACTTATATGTATGTATACACATCAAAATAAAGCCCCACCTCCCAAATTGGCCAATGGCCATTCATGCAGCTAAAACAAAATATAAAAAAGTAGGACTATTTATATGTGTTGCGTGTGTGCAAATGAAATTCAGATATCAGAGTTGGGATAGAGCGTGAGAAGCAGGTCTGATGTAGAGAAAGAAAGTAGAGAGAGTGTGAGTTAGAGAGAGAAATAATAAAGAAGGAAGAAGAAGAAGAGAGAAGGAGAGCAGAAAGATGCATGCATGGCTGCCTTGACTTAAAGGAAATCACCAACCAAATTGAGCAAGAAGAAGGAAAGGAGAGTCACTGTTAGGGTAAAATTCCACAAACCCAAAAAATTCTCTCTCTCTAAATGTGTCTTATATACAAGTTGTTTAGTTTTTATTTTTATTTTTATGCATGCATGTGTAGTGTGAGTTTGGGGGGGAAAACAATGGGAAACAAACTTTGAAGTTTGGAGCTTAGGACACCTTATGACCATTAAACCAGAAATAATGGAAGATTTGATTTTGTGTACATTGGTTTAAGCTTGAAACCAATTGCATGGCTCAAAAGAGCATAGAAAATGGGTTAATCTGCAACTTGAATGAGCAAAAATGGTCAAGTGATCATGGAGTTATGGCCACTTGCAGGTTAGGGGGGATAAATCGGTTTCATCAAATCCTATAGGTTTTAACTTGGTTTTAGGGGCCAAAAACTTAACCTTAGGTGTTCCAAAATGTGTTAGGGATGGATTAGAAATGAAAAGGGAGTGAAAATAGTGTAGGGAAAAAATGTTTTAAAATTTGAAAAATGGTAGTTTCTAGGCCACTTGCGTCGAAAGTGGCGACCGGAAGGCTGCCAGAAAAACGCGAGAAAGAAAGTGAACAGGGTGGGTCGATCTCGAGTCGGATCTAGGTTCAGGTTGGGGCCCGACCCGTCGCACATTAGGGGCTTAAGTAGGACGACGTCATTTCAAGTTTTCATATTTAAAAGGGTTTTGGTGTTGTTTGGTTATAAGAACAAGAAATTGATTGATACCTTGATTCAGACAAGGGATATCTCATCCGCATTTAGCCCAATTATCTAGTATTTGGCTTAGGAAAAATCAGAAGAAAAAAAAAAGAGGGAGTTGTAGCTCCTCAGACTCGAACACCCGACCTCTCACCCTAACCCCCTCACTTTCTACCACCTTGCCAACATAACACCACTGTTACTATTTTACCGAAATAATATGTAATATAAAAATTTATAATTAATTAATTTAATAATAGTAAAATAATCTAATGTCCAAAATAAATAAGTAAATAGTGTATTTTAACTATTTTGGGCATTCTGAACCCAATGGCGAGGTCCATTTTGTGAACCGGGGACTCCAAAAAATTAAGAAACGTTAAAGTATAAATTACCAAATTGCCCCTAATATGCCCGAGGTCAAATAAAAAGCCAAGAAGGTCTAAATTAACTTTCTTTAACGTTTCAGACCCAATGGTGAGGTCCTAATACCAAAATAAGTATTGAAAAATAAGTCACGTGAAAAATAAAATTTATTTAATTACTACGAGTAGGTCGGTTAAAAAGGGATAATACCAATCCTAGGAAATTAGGAAACGGACGGGTCTAAAATTAAATATAGAGCATCAATTTAGAGATGATTTGAAGTGAATGAAGAATTAATTGAAGTCTTGATGAATTTGATTTTTGAGAATTTCAAGAGAAAAGGGAAAGCCCATTAGTAGTGCTGACCTAGGAGAACAAGGATGAGTAATCATGTACCTTGAAGTTGAGGTTTTTAATCTCCATGGATTTCGAAGTAAATTGAAGTTCAAATATTCTGAAGTGTTTTCATATCTACAGTATTTCTAATTTTAAATTATCGTATTTATATGCTTTATATTCAATGTACTATTGTTTTATTTATAAATTCTAACATGGCATACAAAAACTCACTTCTTGATATTGCTAACAATTGGAATGTTTATTTTTCGCATGTCCATGTAAATGTCAATTTTATTAAATGACTCTTGAAATAAATGCTTTTATTCTATCTCTGCTTTAATAAATTCCTGTATATTGTGATTTAATTTTCGGAAGCTCGTGTGTTAAATGTTTCAAGTATTGTCCTCCATGTATTTAAAAACTCTAGTTAAATTATCCATGTTTTAAATACTCATGAAAATTCATTCTTTTATTGAAGCCATGTTTTTAAATGCTCATAAAATGCATTTCCTGAAGAAGCCATGTTTTTAAATGCTCATAAAAAGCATTTCCTGAAGAAGCCATGTTTTTAAATGCTCATGAAAAGCATTTCTTGAAAATTCATATTTTTAAATGCTCATAAAAAACATTTTCTAAAGAAGCCATGTTTTTAAATGCTCGGGAAAAAGCATTTCTTGAAAAGTCATGTTTTTAAATGCTCATAAAAAAAGCATTTCCTGAAAAAACCATGTTTTTAAATGCTCATAAAAAGCATTTCCTGAAGAAGAAAAAAGTTTTAGATGCCTTAAAAAGGTATCTCTAGGGAGGTAAAGAAATGTTTTTAAAAAGCCTCCATATTACAAGATAATGATGCATAAGCATCAAAAATTATTGAGCTCCCTTCGGGTTCTCAATCCTGTAGACGTCTGGTAGCAAGATCTGATCCCTCAAGCATGAGATCTCTCAGAAGTAAAACTAGGGTCTGGTTCGAAACGAATCTTCCTGTTAAAAAGTGAAAATATGAGACATTGTTTTGAAATGGTAGCAGGTTTTTAAACCCCCATTTATATGAATCATGTTTTATACGACCTCTTGTTTTAAAGAAGAAGAAATTGCATCCTCCTATTTTCATGGAAAGGAATTCAATTATTTCAATGGTTTTCAAGACCCATCCTGCATATGTTCATAAATACTGCTGCATATTAAATGCTTTTTTGAATGCTTTGAAATGCATCAAGCTACGTGATTTGAAGATTCTTGTATTCTGTGATTATTTAATTAAATACGTGCCTAGTTTAAATGCCTTTTATGCTTTTCGCTATCAGTTGTTAAGAATTCTGTATTCTGTATCTGAAGTATATGTACAATTGGTAGTGTATGTTTATACGAACTTTCTCTGAACTAACCCACTACCAGTTGAAAACCCATGACAATGTACTGGAATTACTCACTGAGCTTGTTGAAGCTTACCCTATTATCCCAACATTTTTCAGGTGATGACGATGGATAGGAGATTTGCCCAATTTGAGGATTGGTGATTGGCAGCTCCATTTTGATCAGGAGATTTCTGGAAGTATTAGGACCTATAGTTGGTCAAATTTTGTTGTAGTAATTTTGGACAATTATGTACTTAAGCCCCAAGGGACAAACGGATATATAATATGTATAACTTTAAATTATTAGTAATGCTCTGAATGTATGATGTTTTGCTTACCGCTCTGAAGAAGAAGAAGTGACAGTACCAGTGTGGGCATGCGAAAAATAAAGAAGAAGTTTTTCACACTTCACCAATTGCCAATCCTGGCCGCACCGCACCGCCATCCGACGCTGTTGCTTACGTGAGCCTGTCCTTCGGCCCAAGGTCTGAAACGGACAGGGTGGGTCATGATTCCCTTGATCCTTACGGGGCGGGTTACAGGGGTCGTGACACATGAATATACTTAATTTCATCGATTCTAATGACCATTAAACACTTATGTAACTGTCAACTCCAACAAGGCCCATTTTGAGATTTTGATGGACCAAAATGTCGGATATCAGCCTACCGACCCCAAAACTCCATCACACACCACACAAATGATAAAATAGACTTGCACAAACTTACGGCACTCGGTTCGGATGCCCGGTTTGAAACTTTTGCAAGTTTCAGCTCCAAAAAGGCCTATTTTGGGGTTTTGACCTGACCAAAATGTCGAATATCAACCTACTAACCCTAAAATCCTATCACACACCTCAAAAATGATAAAATAGACTTTTCCAAACTTGCGGCACTCGATTCGGATGCCCGGTTTGAAACTTTTGCAAGTTTCAACTTCAAAAAGACCTATTTTGGGGTTTTGATAAACCAAAATGCCGAATATCGGCCTACCGACCCCTGAAACCCCATCACACATCTCACAAATGATAAAATAGATTTGCACGAACTTATGAAACTTGGTTCGGATCACCGATTTGAAACTTATATAAGTTTCTGCTCCAAAAAGACCCATTTTCAAGTTTTCACAGACCAAAATCCCGGATATCGACCTACCGACCCCGAAACCCTATCACACACCTTAAAAATGATAAAATATACTTGTACGAACTTACGACACTCGGTTCGGATCATCGGTTTGAAACTTATGCTACTTTATGCCGTTCTTACTATTTATGCATGCAAAAAAAATATATTCACATTCTATGTTCATATATATTTAATAAGTATTCTAATATATATCATTTGATCTTTATTTCAGATTGCTCAAGATTATTGCACCGCCATCTTTCTGTTCTGCATCGGGACTTAATTACTATTCTCATTTTTTTTTCTGAGATAATTTTTTATTTTTGTATTTATTTATAAATTCTACTTTTACAATTATAAGTAATTAGTATAATATATATATATATGAATGCATTTTTCTTTTAATATATTCATTTCAGAATGTTTGAAATTTATTGTATATCTAGATGATTAATGCAGGTTTTAAACATGAATAAAACAAAAAAAAAAAAAAAAACAAACCAAAAAAATAACTTTTAGCGACGCATACAATGGGCGTCGCTAAATGACCCAAAAAATAGTTTTTAACGACATTTCGTATTCATCGCTAAATTATTCTAAAAACACACTATTAGCGATGCCCAACAGCCGTCGCTAATAGTCTCCAATTAACTATTTGCGATGCACTAGGAGCATCGCAAAAGGTACCAATTAGCGATGCCTATGGAGTCCAACGTACATATAGTAATAGCGACGCCCCCACTTGATTATTAGCGACACCTCGTCAACTGTCGCTAATGATTACCTTTAGCGACACCCCTATTATGCTTGTCGCTAATATTATTAGCGACATGACTATTAGCGACGCCTCTAACGACGACCACTAGAGCGTCGCTAAAACCATTTAGCGATGCAAATTGCTATTATTAGCGACGCTCGAGGGTGGCTTTTCTTGCAGTGACTTATATTATACCATTCAGCTCTAAAGAGAGCATTCTTTGATAAAATCTTGTATTTTCTCATTGTGGTGAGATTTGCGGATAGGTGTTACCCTTTTGAAGAAAAATAAAATTTTTGCTGGGAAAAAGAGTGAGGAGCTCTTGCTGTAAAGCTTTGACTTCCACCAGCAAGGAAATCAACATAGTGGAAAAAGTCAAGTGTGGATGCTTGAGTCAAGAACATAGAAAAGTTTTCAAATCTCGTAAATCGTTGTGTTTGCACTCTCTCTATACTTTTTACATACTCATGTATATTTAGCATTTACTTTTAAAGTGGTAAAAAGTAACCAATATTTTCTAAATACCCTATTTACCTCTTGTCTAAGGTAGATATCTAGGCAACAACAACAACAATAACAATAATAATAATAATAAGTATTATTATTATAATGACGACGATGATGATAAGGATGATTACAACGACAATGATAATACAGAACGATGAAATGTAATGTTCCTTATTCATAAATTTATTACATACTGTTGTACATGCATTGCGTTGCACATGAATTAGTTTCATATTAATTGAAGCAATTAATTAATATATGAAAGAAATTTTTTGAAATACTTGCTCAATTTTCACCAGCAAGTTGATTCCTTTTCTATTTAAATTATACATGGCATTCTAAATGAAATTTTTTTATCAATTCAAATTAAGGGTACCAGGTAAATGTACGGGGCACAAGAACCTGAATTTTCATTAAAATGAAATAACTACTGATATATCAAACCCCTAGGTCATCATTCCACTCATCTCTAAACAATAAATGAATTTGCATTGGGTCTTTTGATTTGGAAGCTCAAGCATAATAATTTTTATGGTTTCACCTTCACCATTGATAATGCATCACGAAAATGTGAAGAAGATTCGAACACGAAGAATTCTATAAAACGAAAAACAAAAAGGACTCCTCACCTAATAAGAGAAAAAATTTCTAATTTTGAAATTGAGGGACTCCTCACCTAATAAGAGAAAAACTTTCTAATTTTGAAATTGGAATATTATTGATAAGTTGAATAATAGGAGGTCCAATACATCACATTTATAGAACTAAAACTATTAATCCTAATAGGCCACTAACTCTCTCAACTAGTATAATTAGTAAACTATCAATTCTTTGTAATTACGAAATAAGAAACTAGTAATACTAATCCAAAAATAATTAGAAAACTGAAAAATACAAGGAAATGGGTCACCAATCGTATTCGTGTCATTGTCGATCCACGCACGACTTTGCTTCCAACGGGCCTTGCTTAAAGAAATGAGAATGTTATAAATTATGTTTCTTCTAAAGAAATGTTTGTTGAACTCTTGACAAAACCTATTCGAACAAATAATTTTAGAAAACATGTGTATTTAATGGGATTAGAAACAGATAAATAAAAGAGTTAATTAGTCTTAAGTCCCTTATAAATATACTTAATTATTATAAAATCCAAGCACATTTTTATTTTGACCTAAAAGACAGTTTGTCATTTTGTTTTTGACTTAAGTCCATTTTTGATGAGTTGGCACACAACCAATTTTAATAGATTACTATTTTACCCCCTCACCCTTTACCCAACTGAATGAACACCCACATCTATCTCTCTCGTCATTGTTTCGCCACTTCTTCCTCACTCTCTCGTTCCTTTGTATCTCTTGGGTCTTCCTCTCAATCCATGGCGTTTTCTTCCTTTGAGCAAAGACCTATGGCTGGACAGAGTAAATACGAGAGATGTGGACACAACTTCCATCCTGATCAAGACCATTGTGCCACTGCGTGTAGCGGGGTTAGAGGTCTTTTAATCATTTTTTGATTTCTAATTTTTGATTCAATTCGTCAACATATTTGAGTCCTACCTTTATTTCTTTCTATAACAATAGTCCTCCATCACCATAGCCATTATGCTGAACTTTCATTGAGTTACAAACCCACACCAAATTCAATGTATAAATCAATGCCCTAAAACACCAAAGTCTTTAGTTGCAGAACAACTTTGCTAACAAGTAACTCAATTGCAATTGCAAAGTGGCTGTTGTGGCAACAAAGGTGAGGGTGCTACTGTGATTGAGGGGCATCAACAAATTTTGGAAATATTTTCTTGAATCTTTATTTCTTTGTGGTCTAATGGTTCATTTTTTAATATCTTCTGATTTGTAATATTTTAGCCTATTGAAATTTATTTTCTATGGAACTTTAGTATCCTTGGGAAATTTTATTCTATTTGCAACTAAGTGAATTTTTAATCACCCATTCTTTAATTACAAAATTTTACAACTTTGAAAGTTAATTCTGATAATATAACATGTGACCAAAATTTATATAAAACTAAAAACAATTGTGAATTTTCTCCATTTTATGAAGGTGTAAAATTTCAGAGTTTCAGAAAAAGTGTAAATATTTATACATTTGGCTGGGACGGAATTTGTCGATGAAAAAGTGTACATTTTTATACTTTTACTGAGTCAAAATTTTACAGTTTTAGATCGATTTTTTTCCTCCAAAATTTCATATGCAACCTGGATCTTGTTTGATAGATCTCTATTTTTAGAATCCAAATATATAAAAAAAAAAAAAATTATTAAAAACCAGTTTATAATTTATAAGTTTTTGAATTTTAAAATCTTGAAAAACAATTTGAACAATGTTTGCCATTCACGCCCCTCACCTTCTAAAGTGGTGAACTAGTTACAAATGTAAGGATATTTTCATCCTCGAAAACTTGAAGGACTAGGTGGGTTAATTATTTTGAGAGTGGATTGTTATAATATATAATCTTATGCAGGACGAAGTGGGAGATGTTAGAATAAGTGGTCAAATGGCCCTCACATGTTATCTGTTACATGTATGTGTGCGTGTAGGGGGGGGGGAGGGTTAAGACAATGAGTGTAATTGGTCTAGTTGGTTAAAAAATTTAATTTGTTCAAAACTACTATTAAATGTATCCCACTTAATATGAGATATGTATGTGGATAGGGGTAATTTGGTTGAAAATGCATAACTATCCTCCTAAAATGGTGGAATTTTTGTAGATATGGGTAAAGTTAAATAACCACCCCAATCAAAATTTTTGGATATTAAATTATTCGTAAACTTCAAGTTTAAAAGGCTCAAGTTGAGGAGAAAACCCATTGCAACTAAATCACAAATTTGAACCCTTTCTTTATTGTCTTTAAGTCTATATTACAAATTATTTTTAAAGTTAGAAGAGACTTGTGGTGGAGACCAAAAGCAAAGGTGATTAATTCAAGTTTCAACTTCAGTGGTTAATTCAAGTTCCAACTCCAAAGCAAAAAGTCCACAGTAGAAGCTTCAATAGTTACGGCTAGAACGTGATCAAGTCTTATTGTCTTAATATTAGTTGGCATATTTTATCTCGCTCAACTTTTAAGAAGGTTGATTCTTGGGACATCAACATATTCCAATTATCTCAAGTATTGAAAGCAGCATTTTTCATGTATATCCTTTTTTTTTCGCTCTTTAACCACCCTATACATTGTCTATTTGCAAGGATTCCTGCATGATCATTTTACATTTATACAAAAAAAATACGGTTTTTTTTTAAAGAGGCTATTTGAGTATTCTTAAATTTAGATTAGGTAAGAATCAGTCTTATTAAATTATCTGATTTGATTTTGTTTAAATTTCAAGTATTTTTTAAAAATAAATGTGAACTATTGTATTACTAAAAAATAATTACTAAATAATAAAAAATGTAAAATTAATTCGTTTGTACTTCACAAAATCGGTTTTATCTATTCGTTTGTACCAATGCTTACTGCCCTGCGCGCCCTTGATCTGTCGTGGAAATCAATCAAATTACCAAACTAAACTACTAGTATAGTAGAGAAGTAAGGGTCGAACCCACAGAGACTGTTGATTGTTTAAAAACCTAAGTTGAGATTAATTTTAATTCAAATTTACAAAGAGTGATTGTTTGTTGATTTTCTTTCCTAAAATTAAATGAGAACTATACTTAAAGCAAATATTTAACTGAATTAATGAGGAATCAAATTAAAAGAGAATTCCTAGGGTGTTGAATCCACCACTAATCTTGTAACTAGCTTCAATTGTATTAATTCTTGGGTCATTCAATTTGGATGTAAAAGACGTATTTTGGCTACAAGCCTCAATACAATCATCAAGAAAATCACGCACCAAAACCCTAAGCACGAATCATCTTTGGTCAATACAAATTGTCTACGCTAATTCTAAGGTCATAGTCACAATTTGTTTTCCCTGAGTTATGACTCGTCCTACGGTTTTGATGTATGTACACATATTACTATTGTATAACCACATAAACAAAATCACAGAAATTGATTATATGCAATTGAATAATACGATCAATGCTTTAATAAAATCTCAACGTTATACAATCAACATCCAAAATTAATTAACCCAAAAATAAAATACAAAGAAGTAATGTTACTTGACTAGGGTTTCATCTAAACCCTAGGAATGGGAGAACTTAGCCCATGATAGTGGAAGAGGAGACCAGCATAGCCATGGAGTTCTTCATCTTCTTCTTTAGAGTTGTCTCCTTCTTTCTTCTCTTCCTCTCTAGATCTCCAAGACGGCCCCCTTCCTTTTCCAAAACCCTAGGTTACAATCATATCTCCCTTTTTCCAAAAATACCCTTACACAATAATAATTTAGGAGAATAACATAAAATCCCGTAATTAGACATTAGGGGCCCAAAAAGGGAGTCTAAAGTGTTCCAAAATAGAGCCTATAATGCTAAAATGGGCCCTAGTCCACCTATATATGGATCAAGCCTCTCTTCTAACCCAAAATCACTTGTTTTCCACTTCTTTTAGCACTTCAAAGCCCAATATTTTCCTTTTTGCTCCAAATCCACCATGAAATCATCAACTTTGTCAAGCTTTCTCTGCAAAAAGATAAAATAAGAATTAACTAGCAAATGCATATAGATTGGAGAAATTAAAATAATAAAAGTGCAAGAATATCTAGGGTTAACAAAATAAATATGTACTTTTTAACCAGTTATCAGCCCTACACCTGCTGCCACTGCTTTGCCCTACGCGTGCTACAGCTTGCCCCACTGTTTGACACCTCTTTCGGCACCCAGCCCTTGCCCTTTGACACCAACCTTTAACCACTTGCTTTGGGTCATGTTTGGCCAACCCCTAGGCCATGTTTTGCCACACTTATGGGCATGTTTGGCCACCCTTTGGGACACATTTTAGTCATGTTTCAGGACCATGTTTGGCCACCTCCTTAGATAATTTTTGGTGGAACTTCTTGAACCATTCTCACCCTATGCCTTAGGGCATTTGGGGTCCATTTGGGCCATTATTTCAAGGCATGTTTAGAGAGACCTTAGGGCTGTTTTGGGAGCCATTTTTAAACATGACTTAAACTATTTTGAACATTAATTGGGAGGGACGTTTGAGTGACATTAGGAGACCATTTTGGTTGAGTGAAATAGCAAGTCTTCATTTCTAATTTTGAGGAAACATGGGGGAATGAATGCATAATCAACTGAATCCATTAAATTGTCTTTCATTTACTTTTCTTATTTCATTTCACTCACTTCCTAGGTTAGTGAAAATTCGGGGCGTGACACCCGAAGCCATGGAAGCAACCCCCCACATCCTCCCATCGGTGTGGTTGAGACAAGGGCACAGCCTCCTAACGCCGCCATGGGCGGAGGGTCCCATGAAGAGAGTCCCAATGAACCACCGGTGTACCCCCAACGCACCACCCACATGGGAGGAGATCCCCAGCCATCAACCGCTGCCGGCAGGGGGATACCAGCCTTCAATCCAACCGTCCATTACCGGAGTACGACAAGGGTTCCAACTCCGGTGGCTTTAGGAGCAAATCCAACGCCGCAAGAGTTCTAGCCTCAAACGGTAGCAATTCCCTCAACTCACAAAAACTGAAATCCTTTTCCTACCATGGGTCACGGCCGTCCCATCTATATGGGCACTGAAACTGCAAGGCAAGACTCGCAATAACCAATACCGCCCAGAGACCTATGAAGGGCCGAAGAAGTCACGGACTCTATGGACCACATTGCTACTGCGAGAGGCACTTACCTCCCTCTAGAGCAGGATGAGCTATCCAGGCTGCTTGGAAGGTTCGCTAAGCCGTTCACCCCCACTATCATAGCTGAGGAGCGGCCAAAGAAATTTGTTGTCCCAAAGTTCACTCTTTATGATGGGACTGAGGACCCAAGGGGACCATCTCTCACATTATCAACACACCATGGCACTACATGGAGCCACTGACACTTTCATGTGCCGCACATTCATGACCAGCCTCAAAAGCACTGCTCTGAAGTGGTTCCACCACCTCCCTCAGAACTCAGTCGTCAGCTTCTATGAACTTAACAGACGTTTCCTCGACCGATTCATAACCAGCAGAAGGTTGAGGAAAGGCCCAGAGTTCTTGTTGAACATAAAACAGTCCAAAGAGGATCCTCTCTGAGAGTATTGCGCGCTTCAATGCCAAGCTCACAGAGATCACAAATTGCAGCCCAAGTTTTCTGGTAGCTCCTCTAACCTCGGACTTGCTCATGGGGGTTTTCGAGATTCTTTAACAAAGAGCCCTCCTGTTGACATGGCAGCACTCATAGATCGAGCCAGGAAGTATATAAATTAGGAAGAAGCAAAGAATACCTCCCAAAAGATTAAAGAACAAGCCTAGAAGGATGATCAGAAAAAGGACTCCAGTGTCACCAAGAAGAGGGTCAGGAGCCCAGACAAAAGAACGACGTCCAAAACTCCAAACAACACTGGCCCATAGGGATTCACTAACTCCACTCCTCTGAACGCCTCTTTAGCTCACATACTTCGACAAGTCCAAGCATGTGAAAACCTAAAATGGCTAGAACCGCTAAAGGGCAATTCCAACAATAGGGACCAAAATAAGTATTACGATTTCACAAAAACCACGGGCATACGACTGACGAATGCAGGGCCCTTAAACAGGAAGTCGAGCAGCTCATTAAGAGAGGACGGATGTGGGAGTTTATTAGGTAGGATGAAAGGCAAAACCCCTGAAATAACAGGTTGCCGCAGAGAAGGCAAGAGCAGAGGCCAGAACAGAAGGATGGACGGAATGAGCCCCAGCAGTAGAACAATCAGGTTATCTTCGTCTTCCACGTGGACACCCCGGCCACAGGGACGTCCAATCGAGCAAGAAAGCGATATACTCGGGAGGTCAGAACCACTCCTAGCATCCTTTAGATCACTGCTGTTGAGAAAAGGCTAAAGCCAGTACCTGAGATCCAGTTCACAGATCAAGATCTGGCAGGGGTACACTACCCTCACAGTGACGCCCTAGTTATTTCTTTCAAAATTGCTAATTTTGAGATCCGAAGAGTCTCGGTGGACACTAGAAGCTCTGCAAATATGTTATTTTACGAGCCCGCAAACAGATGGAGCTTACCTCCAGCGACGTCAAGCCTACTGCTGCAATAATGGCAGGATTTGACGGGACTCTTAGTACCCCATTAGGGAGGATAGACTTTCCGACCACAGCAGGAGAGGGAGATGGACAGAAGATAACAATCTTAGAATATATAGTCCTGAATTCCAAGTTCCCCTATAATGTTATAATCGGAAGGCCTTGGCTCCACCAAATGGGTGCGGTCACCTCAATCCTCCACCAATGCCTAAAATATGTGCACAATAATGCGGTCCATTCTATCAGAGGATGCCAGCCAACCGCCCGAGAATGTCACGCTCTCGCACTCAAGGAAAAGGCCTCCAAATAGCAATTACTGCACTCTCATGAAGGCTGGGGCTCAGACCTTTTTCGCCATCATGAGATAGAAGACTGCCCATCCAGAATTGACAAACCTCTAATCTCGAGAGGAAAAGAAAGTAGGGCCAAGCTCGTAGGGGACCCTATCAAGGTGCTAGTCGGCTCTGAAGAACAAGGGCGGTATTGCAGATCAATCCAGACTTGACACCGTCCGAGCAAAAAGAAATGGCAGGATTCCGAAAGAACAACTTCTTAGTGTTTGCTTGGGAAACAAAAGATATGGAAGGGATAGATCCAAACCTCATCACCCACAAGTTGATGACGGATCCTGACCACCCTTCAATAAGACAAAAGAGGAGGACGTTCGCTCCAGAGCGACACCAAATTATTAATGAAGAGGTACAGAGGTTGCTGGATGCTAAGATGATAAGGGAGGTATTCTACCTAGAATGGCTTACCAACACTGTTCTGGTCAAGAAGAAAAATATAGCAAGTGAAAAGTTTGTGTCGATTACACAGACCTTAACAATGCCTGCCCTAAAGACAGCTTTCCACTTCAAAGGATATACCAGCTAGTCGATGCAACTGCAGGACATGAACTTATGAGCTTCATGGATGCCTACTCTAGATACAACCAGATCCAAATGTACCCTTCAGACTAGGAAAAGATAGCTTTCATAACCGAGCAAGGTCTCCACTGCTATAGAGTGATGTCGTTCGGTCTAAAAAATGTTGAGGCAACATATCAGTGTCTGGTTAATAAGATGTTTAGTCCTCTGATCGGCAGTACAATGGAAGTTTATATAGATGACATGCTGATCAAAAGCCTACGAAAGAGCAGCCACATCCAGCACTTAAGCCAAACGTTCGATATTTTGAAACAGCACAAGATGAAGTTAAACCCCTTGAAGTGCACCTTCGGTGTAACCAAGGGAAAGTTCTTGGGCTACCTTGTTTCCCAGAGGGGTATTAAAGCAGACCCTACTCAGATTAAAGCCTTAATTGAGCTAGGATCACCGAGGACAAAAAGAGACATTCAGGCTCTGAACAGGGAGAGTTGTGGCTCTGAATAGGTTTATCTCCAAATCGATCGATCGTTGCCTACCGTTCTTCAAAGCCTTAAAGAGAAACAGAGCATTATAGTGGTCCAAAGAATGTGAGAAGGCCTTTCAGGAGCTGAAGAAGTACCTGGCTTCCCCTAAACTCTTATCAAAGTCAATTCTAGGGGAAAAACTGCTTCTCTATCTTGCAGTCTCTAAAAACGCAGTCAATTCTGTACTGGTCAAGCAGGACAATGGAGTCTAAAAGCCCATATTCTATATAAGCAAGGCACTGCTGGATGCAGAGAAAAGGTATCCCAAGATTGAGAAGCTAGCCTTTGCTCTAATAGTCTCTACACGGAAGCTCCAACCTTACTTCCAAGTGCATCCTATTGAGATCCTAACCGCCTATCCACTAAAATCAGTGCTATGAAAGCCTGAATTCTCAGGGAAATTGGTCAAATGGTCTATGAAATTAGGAGAATTTGACATATCCTACGTTCCTCGAACCTCCATTAAAGGACAAGCGTTAGCAGATTTCGTTGCCGAGTTTACCCCAGCACTGCACGATAAGGCTCAGCTTAGTAAGAGTTCTGTCACATGGCAGCTCTACACTAATGGATCATCTATAGACCGAGGTTCTGGTGTCGGCTTAGTGCTACGATCCCCTGAGGGACTTGTATCTGAAAAGGCAGTAAGCTTGGGATTCAGAGCTTCCAATAATGAAGCCCAGTATGAAGCCTTCATCCTTGGGATGAAGCTAGCTATGGAATATGAAGCCCAAAACCTCAAAGTTTTCTCTGACTCCCAACTGGTGGTAAGCCAAGTTCTAGGAGAATTTTTCATCAAAGATGACAAAATGCTCTGGTATTCAGAGCTGGTGGGTTTACTGAAGCATTCCTTCCATAAATTCACTATCCAAAAAATCGAAAAGGGTCAGAACTCTAAGGCCGACGCCTTGGCAAACATGGAAGATCTTTTACCAGCCAAAGCCGAGCATAGAAGAGGTTCAAACCTACCATGCTACCGAACAGACCCAAAATTGGATGACTCCCATCCTCTAATACATAGAAGAAGGACTACTCCCAGAAGACAAAAACACTACCCAAAGGATTCGAATTAGGGCAGCTCGGTACCTGGTATTAAATGGGAAGCTCTATCGTAGATCCTTCTCTCAACCTTTGTTACGGTGCCTTACCCCAAAAGAATCTCAATATGTTCTAGCCGATATACACGAAAGAATCTATGGCAACCATAATGGGGGTAAGACCATAGCCCACCGAGCTTTAACATAGGGCTACTATTGGCCCAACATGCTGAGGTAAGCCAAAGAGTACGTCCAGAAATGTGACAAATGCCAACGATTTACTCCATACCAACACCAGCCCTACCATAAGCTCATTCCTATCGCCAGCCCATGGCCCTTCGCTCAGTGGGGAATAGATATTGTAGGGCCACTGTCGAAGGCCACTCCAAATAGAAGATACCTCCTGGTTGTCATTGATTATTTCTCCAAGTGGCCAGAGGCCGAGCCCCTAATGCACATCACAGAGAAAGAAGTCAAGAGCTGCACCTGGAGGAATATAGTCTACAGGTTCGGCATACCTTACGTTATCATTTCAGACAATGGTACGTAGTTTGCCAAAAAAGTTTTAAAAAAATTCTGCCAAGACCTACACATTAGCCACCATTTCGCCTTACCAGGACACCTCCAAGCCATCGGGCAAGCAGAAGTCACCAACTGAACAGTTCTTAATGCCCTTAAGAAGAGGTTGGAAGAGGCCAAGGGAAAATGGGTTGAAGAACTTCCTGGTTTGCTCTGGACTTACAGAACCACCAGAAGAATACTGACCTCTGAGACTCTATTCTCACTTGCCTATGGCTCAGAAGTAGTAATTCCTGTTGAGATTGGTATGCCTACCATGAGGACGGAAGCTTTCGACCAAGGGGCCAATGATCAACAGCTCGCAGAGAACTTAGTCCTGCTAGAAGAAAAGCGTGACCAAGCTAGGATCAGGATGGAAGCATATCAACGCAGGATGGCCAATAATTCCAAACTAGGGCTAAAGCCCCTCAGTTTCGAGGTTGGGGATCTCGTCCTAAGAAGAGTATTCCTAAACTCCAAGGATCCACTATGGGGAAGCTGTCACCCAACTGGGAAAGCCCTTACAGGGTAACAAAGATTGTCAAACCTACAACATACCGGTTAGAAAACGTAGCTGGGAAATCTATACCCAGGCCATGGAATGTAAAACACCAATGAAAATATTATCAATACAGAGTTTTTCTTTCTTAAAATACCTCCGGAAATCCTTTTCATCTCAATATACAAACCCCTAAAAACCTTACAACCTGTGTCAGAGTTATAGGTCTGGTCCATCTCAATGTACAGACCCCTAAAAACCTTGCAACCTGTGCAAGAGTTATAGGTCTGGTCCATCTCAATGTTCAGACCCCTAAAAACCTTGCAGTCTGTGCAAGAGTTATAGGTCTGGTCCATTTCAATTTACGGACCCCTAAAAACCTTGCAGTCGTGCAAGAGTTATAGGTCTAGTCCATCTCAATATACAGACCCCTAAAAACCTTGCAGCCTGTGCAAAAGTTATAGGTCCCGGTCCATCTCAATGTTCAGATCCCTAAAAACCTTACAGCCTGTGCAAGAGTTATAGGTCTGGTCCATCTCAATGTTCAAACCCCTAAATACCTTACAGCCTGTGCAAGAGTTGTAGGTCTGGTCTATCTCAATGTACAGACCCCTAAAAACCTCGCAGCCTGTGCAAGAGTTATAGGTCTGGTTTATCTTAATGTTCAGACCCCTAAAAACCTTGCAGCCTGTGCAAGAGTTATAGGTCTGGTTCATCTCAATGTACAGACCCCTAAAAACCTTACAGCCTGTGCAAGAGTTACAGGTCTTACCACCTCCACGCATGAATACAACTCCTCAACCTGCTCGGTTATTTCCAGTGTTGAGGATAGAAGACTTGCTCGATAATTATACTACATAATTACAAGTGTTTTTTAATCATTACCAGTTCTGGTTCACTTATCATTACAGGTCTTCCTGTTCAAGTTATTCAGTCCCAATTCTAGTTCAAAGATCATCGCATGTCTTCTTGTTCAGTTATTATATGTGTTTTTTATTCAGAAGACGTCATTCAACTCATACTTATTTGAAAGATTGAAAGGAAGGTCTAAAGTATATTCAATTCCCGAACGTTCTTACTTAAACGAAATTAAAGTTTGAAGGGCTAGAGCCCAAGCTTATACTACAGAGTAGTGATGGGTTATAACAGTGTCAAAGTCTACTTGGCACATTATTAATATCCACAACAGTTTACAAAGTATGCAAATACTGTTATTCAGAAGAATGAAAGACGCACAAGTTCTGAAGAAGTCAATTTTCATTGATATATAAGAAGAGTACATCAGTTCAAAAAAAAAAGGGGTTACAAATGAAAATCCTAAACTTTTGTTGTAGGGTTGGCTGGGGCAGGCACTCCTTCACCACCCTCGCTCAGAACCTCGGCCTCCACCGTAGTGACTTCATCACCATCAATCCTTGACAGATCAAGGTCAGGATACTTCGCGAGGAGGCTGGATCTGAAGGTGTCATGCCCATGTTGGATCAGATCCTCACCCATCCCTTTGACCTTAGCCTTCATCTCTGCTTCGGTCTGAGCCTTTGCAGATTCGATGACTTCCTTGATCTTTTGGGTGGTGGCAACTTAGAGATCATCATGCTTCTTCTGTAGCTCTTCCAATTACCGAGCAAAGGAATCTCTTTCAAACTCCATTATGGAGAGGGAGTTTGTTACTTCCTTCAGCCTCTCCTCTACAGCAAAAACGTTCGACTAGGCCATCCCCAGCTAAAGCCTAACCTCATCTAGCTCATCCTGAAGGTCCTCCACCACCTTCGGATCCACTGTAGAGTCCATGAGGGTGGCAAGGCCATGCATGGTCCGCAGGACAAGAAACAAACATGTCAAAACAGGAAAGATGAATAAAACAAAAAAAAAATGAGAAGGAAGACAGTGCGGGAGTTACCTTCAGCCGGATACCCATCAGCTCTGTGATGGTTTCCTCTGCCTTCTGACCTTTGTATCTTTAAGGGCCACCGGCCCAGAACTCGTCAAAGGCCTGCTAGGCGACCATATAGCCATCAGGCATTTGGGAGAGATCAATAGCTGCCCTTCCCTTGCCCTTCTTCGGGACTTCGAGGGCCTTGTGGGGATTAGGCTTGGCCATGATTATGCCCTTCTTAACAGGGGCTGGGGCAGAGGAGTCAAAGCGAAGTTTCCTCATCGTTGCTTGAGGAGGAACAACGGGGGAAGAGGTCTCCCCCGCTTTCTTCTTCAAGGCCCACTTTGTTAGCAAAGATTTCTTTAAGTTCTCTGCTCGGCCCTTCTTCTGGTCGGCTGCCATCAGACTCTCTAGCGTGAGAATGGATCTGTGATCTTGGTTACTGGTCTGGAGGAGCCTACGATATTTGTCCTAAAGGTCAACTGTAAAGACTGACATCTTCCAAGCACTTTTGTCTGCACAGAAGACATAAACACAGGGGTTAGACAAACCATTCAGAAGTAAAAGTATAAGCAAAAATAGAGTTATGATAAAAAGAAAGGGATCTCAACCTTAAACCCGGTACTCCGGGGAAACGTAGAGATCTGATCTTGGAAGTCCTCCATCTCCTATCCTCCTCCTACGAAAAAGTACCACTTCTTCCAAGTTTTGTTGGAAGTTGGCACTGAGGAAAGGGGTCTTAACTCCTTTATCGAAAGACATATAAAAGAGGCCTTCCGACCTCATATATTTAAGATCCATATTACTACGGATCAATTCTAGGGTTACCTCGACACCTTTTGGATGTCCTAAAACTATAAACCTTAACAAATGCCTCCAACTATTGAGGTTGAGGTCGGTAGGGCAGAGGTTGAACCAAGTGAAAAACTGCCTAACTAGATCTGGAAGAGGGAGCCTCAGCCCCATCTTGAACCAGGTGAGATAGACACAAATCTCACCCGTTTGGATATCAGAAGGGCGATCTAACGAACTAGGGGCCTTATAGGTTACATTTTTGGGGAAATTGAAAGAGGCCCTCAGGCCACATCTAACATGGTCGAAGTTATGGCACTCTGTCCTTCCTCTCTATGGGAAAGCCTGCCAGAGGCCTCCCCCATTCTATTCTTAGGCTCTACAAATGCATCAACAATCTTAACCCCCAAAACCACAAGGGGATCCTACTGACCTATTCCCGGAGGAACTACTACCTACAACATGAGTTTGGGACGGCACAGTCGTCTCCGAGGAGTTCCTTAAGCCATTACCAACACCAAAAGATGCAGTAGAGGCCGACATTGCAAAAATAACGAAGGGGAAGAAGAGGAATTAAATAAGAAAAAACAGAAAGGGAAAAAGAACAAAAAGTAAATGGAAAGAAATACGAGAGGGGAGGAAATAAGTTGAACCTGAAACACGAACGGAGAAGGAAGCGTCGAATGGCGTTGATCTCTCTGAGTTCTTTGGTTTCCCTAACTTGACGGCCGAAATTCTTTTGAAGAAAAGAAAATGATGAAGGGAAGGGCATACGAGTATCCCTTCCCTCCTTTATATAGTTTCGCAAAAGTAGGGGCCCAATTAGCCAACCCGTCATAGCGGTTGGAGGCAATGATGGCCTCAAAAGCCCAAACGACGGGCTGCGCAATAAATGCCACATCAACGGTCGTCTGGAGAAATGGAAAGACAAGACATGTGATATTGCGGAAACCCTCAGCCCTAGTTACGCGTATTGCTAAAACTAAGGCTCGGGGGAGAGTAGCTGATATGCCACAAAGTGACAGACCGATCTCCACATGACACATATGCCTACCGATCAGCCACAGCTCGTCCATCTAAAGCAGTTTTAAACATATGACCTTCAGAGCTTATTGGTCAAGAGCCCATGCAACCCTCTGCCTCACCTCAAGCTCGGAAGGCACTACAAACACTCACAAGGGGGTTTTGAACTTATTGCCGCCTTAAGCACCCCACCGAGCTAAGGATAAGGAAACAGTATTCAACAAGGAAACTGCCACTTACAGATACCGTTCGAGCGCAGTGTCCAACATGGTAACTGCCATTCTCTGGCAATCGAATCCCTACTTTCACGGCTCCAAATGCTAATCAACTTAGGAAATCCACAGCCTATAAATAAAGCCTTAAGATACGCTTTTTCATTAATGCTTATTCAATTACTATTACTTTCAGTCTTTCAATTCAGTTTTATTGACTTCATCATCGGAGTGGTTACCACCGGAGCCAACCCGGTGGCACTCTGATCCTTTTCTTTAAATGTTCAATAGGCAACGGAAATCAAAGCCCCTTCCGACCAAAAAGTACAGCATCATTTTGAAACATCTTGAAAGGGCCAAATAATTTTTAAATTATCTCTTCTCAGGCAATTAACGCAAGGTTGAAAATGAAAATGAAAGAGTCAATCCAAAGACCGTAAAATCTAGAAGAAGTATGGAAATTGGAGTTTGATTGTGCCAGCCAAGTTTGACAATTGGAAGGAAATAGGTGCAACAATCTTAACTATGTAGGAGAAAGTTTTTTAAAACTACCACTCATTTACCAACACCTGTGACGTTGACCTCACAATGCATCAACAACATGGACAATTATAGAGCTTCTGGAATGCTTTCTTGTCTGCACCTGTGCCAATAAATATATTTCATTAACTTTTATTTATGTTTTTTTTTTCCAGCAAAATATAGGATGGAGATCGATGTAAAATGGATGTACAAGGATTACAAACTAACTACATTAATAACGGTTAAGTGCAAAAAGCATCGAGGCCAATCAATCTCATTCTAATCAAATTGGCATTAAATTAGAAGGCAAATTATTTGGAAGCACAAAATTTTATTTATATAAATAAAGGTAATTTTGTTAGAAACGTCAATAGGAATAAGTAAATTAATAGTGTAAAAGATTTCTAATTAAATATTGTATAAATACTCATTAAGAGGGGGGGGTTTATAAATTTCTTTGGAAAGATTTTAAGAGGAAATTTTTTTTTCAGTTTGGTTTAGAAGACTTTAAAGAAAAAAAAATTATTTTCAAAATTAGAATTAAAACTTTCATGTGATTTTTTTTTATGCAAAATTTGGGAGCTATAGCCCCAATTTGGGAATAAGTAGTTAATAGTGTAGAAGGAGAATTAAACTTATGCTATCAACGTATAGAACGGAAACTAGCATTACTTGAATAACACCTTAGTCCTATAAAATAAATTTTTGAAAAAAATACTAAAAAGTTTCAAAAATAAAATTTTCAATTCAAAAAATTTATGCTACATTTTCCTATCTAAAAGGCTCAAAAAATAAACTTTTAATACAAAAAGTGTAATAGTTTTTTTTATCAACAAAAATAATAATTTTATTGATATAAAATAACTGCACAAAGATACAGATCAAATTACATCAACTGGTTAAATGCAAAAGACATCAGAACATCTAAATTTCATCCTAACTAGATTGACACCAAACATGGAACACGTCATATGCCAGCATAAAACCGAAACAACGAAAACCACAAGGGGATAATACTCAACTATACATTCACTAAGTACTACACCAAAATCTCCACTGCTTCCAAAAATTTTCATCTCAAAATTACATACCTCACAATCTCGGTAAAGTACTCATTTGCTCAACGCTTGAGTTTGAGTTTTCATGGCCGTTTGATGGGATTAAACATACTCTTTAGCCTTCAATGAATTCATTGAATCAAACATAGGCAAATCTGAAAATTCCATTGAATCAATGAATTCATTAAAATCAGCCATCCTTCTATCCCTTATAGAACAACCTTTTCTTTCACTCAGAACTTTGATTTCGTTAAAATCACTCCCAATACACCATGGTGAAACAAAATTTGATTTCAAATTGAGGAGAATCATCCACATGAATCTCCGACTAGCAACCTCAATGGGAGCATGAATGTTTACAATAGTGCAAGAGAATCTAGATAACCACAACCTCGCAACAAGAATGAAATTCGTGTTACTGCAGCACTCTTTAATTGAAAAAGAAGTCGAGTTCCATACACACAATAGGCCACATGCTTGACCAATAGAATCAGTAGCTAGGAACTCAAAGTCATCCCATGGCCATATCGAACAAGCAAACGAATTGTCCATAGATGATTTCTTGGTCTCTTGAAGCAGCACAAAATCAGCTTTCTTTTCCTTTATCAAGTTTTTTAATTTTCTTCTCTTCTCAGGCTTTCCAAGCCCCCTAGCATTCCATGACAAAATAATCATAAACAACTAAAAAAACACCCGGCTACTAAAAATAATAAAAAATATATAAAATAACTTCTTCAATTTTAAAATATCATAACATTTTATGAAATAAATATTTATTTTTTAGGCATTCTAGATAAATAAAAAATATTTTATTTTTTTATTAAAAAATTCATTGTATCTATGAATTCTAATAAAAAATATTTTATTTAGTATTTTTTTTAAATATACTATGAAAATTTCTTTTAGTCTAATCAATAATATTTTTTAAAAGTTAACAATTTAATTTTTTTATATTAAAATTTTTTTAAAAAAAATTTTAAATAAAAAAAATATATCATAAATTTTTTAAATTTAAAATTTTATTTTAAAATTTTTTTAGTATTTTTTCTTAATTTCTTAGTCTTTCACAATTATTACTTATTAGAATGGGCCAACCTGAATTTTAGCTCTGCGTCTGACTTAAACTTAAATGAACAAACAAACTCTTGTCGTGGTGCCAACAGCCATCCTGATTAAAGTCAAATATTGATGTGAGAGATACTCCCACCATGACCATCCATAAATAAAATGTTGAAAATGTGAGTCTCACCGTCTTCCTATAAAACTGTGTTCAACAGAAGGGCATTCAAACCATGTGTATATATATATAGTTGTCAGTCCCTTGCACTGTCTATATAATAGTTAGCTCCCGAAAGTGCTACCATAATACTATAATACTGTCCTCTCTCTCTCTCTCTCTCTCTCTCTCTCTCTCTCTCTCACACACACACTCACACACACACAAATGGCTACAACCCAACCCTCCCCTGAAACTCCTCTTCATGCTCCAAAGTTAACATTGATAAAATCACTGGCAGAATCAGGTGATCTCACCTCCATTCCATCGGATTACACCTACTCCACAAATCCCATTCAACCTGCTGTTTCAGACCCAGAAGAATATTCAATCCCTGTTATTATTGATTTTTCTTTGCTCACCTCCGGGGACCCTGATCAACGGTCCAAAATCATCCAAGACCTCGGCAAAGCCTGTGAAGACTGGGGTGGCTTCATGGTAATGAGTTCTAAATTATGTTTATAATTTTCTTCCACCTAAGTTTCAACAATATTGGCTCTAAACTATACTTTCTTTTACCGGAATATGTTTTTTTAAGTATAATACGTCACCTATGTTATTTATATTTGTCTTTTTATTTTGTTTAAATTTTATTTTTAATTAAAATTAAATAATCATATAATATATTGTATGTAAAAAATTACACATAATCAAGTAAGATGAGGTTTCACGTTCATGAGTATTGACATTGATGGTTCACAGCTGATCAATCACGGTGTACCAGAGAGTCTAATAAAGGCAGTGATAGATGTGTGTAAGGAATTTTTCAATCTGACGGAAGACGAGAAGCGAGAGTTTGAAGGGAAGCATGTATTTGATCCAATCAAGTGTGGGACCAGCCTCCATGGTAGACAGGATAAAGTCTTATTCTGGAGGCATTTTCTAAAAGTTATTGTGCATCCAGAGTTTCGATTCCCCTACAAATCCACCGGTTTTAGGTTAGGTCATGTACTGCTTCTTAATCAGTAGCTTTTCTATTTTTCATATCCTTTCTTTATATATTTACAGTCCATGAACATAGGATATGAACACACCCAATTTTTTACTACTGAAATTAACTTTTTTGTTGAATTCACATATTCATGAATATATTACATTCCTTAATTTACTTTTATAAGTCTTTTCAGGTAGTTATTTTTGAAGTTTTTACTCCAATCATATTCAAGTCTTGAATTTTTTTTTTATTAATTTTTGAATTAAGATAGAAAAGAGTTTCAAAAAAATTTGTTTTGAAAAAGTGATCGAATGGCTACTCTCTCCTTAAATTTTAAAAAAGTCAAAATATAGACCTTTTCATGATAGGGACTCAATTTGGCAATCTCTTAACGCTTCAAAATGCAAGTTGAACTTTCTAAAAAAATATATAGAAAAGTGGGTTGATGATCCTGTAAATTCATCTAAATTTAAATTATCCAAAATAACAACAATTAAAGGAACAAGAGTGGAAGTGGTGGGTCATTTGTTGGATTAAAGTGCATCCATGATCATCTTTATAAATTAGGAGAATTTATTGTACGGTCATAAACAATGATTCCGTTAGTCACATATTGTCATGTATATAATATTTGAATTTGTTAAAAAAATAATAAGAAAAAATATTAAAATTTCTTAAAATAATTTTTAAATATAAAAAATTCATGATATATTTTTTCTATTTAAAAGATTCAAAAAAAAAAAAAACTTTTAATACAAAAAAAGTTCAATTATTAACTTCTATTTTAATATCGTTAAAAAAATTATTAATTAGACCAAAATAACCTTTAATCCAAAAAAAAAAACAGAACATTTTTTATTTATCTAAAATGCTTAAAAATAAAATTTTACTTTATAAAATGTTATGATTTGGGATTGAAAATTATTTTATATATTTTTTAGTCTTTTTTTTTTTCTAAAATGTATCTTGAATATAATTTTAGTATAATCAGTGATGTTTTAACAGTATTAAGATAAAATTTAACAATTAGACTTTTTGTATTAATAGTTTTCTTTTTGGACTTTTTAGATAAAAAAAATGTATTATAAATTTTTTGGATTTAAAAATTTATTTTTAAAACTTTTTGATATATTTTTTTAAAATAATAAAATAATTTTTACTTACATGACAATTTATTATTAGTCGGACCATATAATAACTTATCTAAAAAGAGACCTATAACCATAATAGAGAGTAATCAAACTCCTTCACTCCTTTATCAATTTTTTTCAAGTTTTTGTTTTTGTTATTTTTTTATCAACAAAAATAAAGATTTTATTGATGTAAAAAAAAATTTACAAGACATGTATAAACACATACATCAATGAAGAAAAATGCAAAAAAATCAGAGAATTTGTTATTAATTTACTGGATTCATGGGCATGCATGAATCATGATCATCCTTCAAATAGTAGGGCCCCACTTTTGAGAAAAATGATGAGTCAAAATAAAAGTTAGACATGAGCTTTGGTGCTCTAATGGTGTCCTCTTCTAACCAAGAGACCTAATCTAAGCTGTTTCTGTTCATTCTCAATCATCCCAACTTTTCCAACTTTTCCATCATGTGATTATTGCTGAGATCAAACTTGGGTAGTGTGTATATGTGTGTGTCTATATATATATATATATATATATATATATATATAATGCATTGGTAACCCTAAGGATCAGTTCAATTGAAAACGACTCTTGATACCCATTTTGAAATTTTAATTCGAGTCTTGGGATTAATTTTTTAGATGTTTGTGCAATCCCGTAATTAAAGTATATGTTAAGAGATTAGTGCATGTGATAAAACTAACAAGAATCATCCTTGGGGGCAGATTTCTGAGGAAGAATTCTTGGGGATTTGACTTTTTTTTAATACATTCGTAAATCACTTGACTAGTTGATGCATATATTGATTTAAGAATTAAATTTTATCTAAAATATAATAATATTTTCATACAAACAAATAAATCTTGAAACATTAATTTAAATTCAGCACAAAAAAAAAAAACCAAGCCATAATAAATAAAATCGTTAAAAATTTAAATCCTAAACTAAACTTTTTTCAACGGTATGGAGTACAGAAGTAAAAGTAATGCTTTTTTTTTATCCATAAATCTTCATGTGTCTCTATTATGACTTAAATCTCACACCTTTCCTAAAAGAATAAGGAATTCCACCTAAACTTTTCCATCACTTTTTAATAATACAAGTTTACACTAGCTTTAATTTCTCAAAATCAAATAATTAAGTTTACTAGGCTGACTCATAAAATTTTAAATTTTTTTTTATTTAATATCAAAAAGATTAATTATTTCTCAAACTTGAGTAGAGTTTTTCGGTCTCATAGGAGATCAAGTAGAATCCCTTATCGAAAAGTATTGGGTTTGAAATTAAGGGCTTGTTTGGAAAATGCTAAAATCGGTTCTATAGAATATAGATGAATTAATTTTAATTTTTTTTTGTTATTTGGTAAGTACCTTTTAATAGTATATTGGTTCATATATGATCCTAAAAAATACTTAAAACTTTAACAAAGTCATATCAGAAAAGAATTGATTTTTTTAAAAATCAAATAACTTAAAATATGGGTGGTTATGACCTGATCCAAATTGAAGAACTCCCAAACAACCCCTTAGACCAATAGATTGGCCCATCAAGATTTATAAGTTAGACTCTTAGTCCAGTCCATTAGGTTTTGGATATTCAATACTCTCTTATGTGTGTGTCACTCTCATTAAATTATCTGATTTTAAGAAAATCAACTCTTCTGATATGATTTTATTCAAGTTTTAAGTATCTTTTAGGACTAGATATGAATCAATATACTATAAAACATACTTACAAAACAACAAAAAATTTAAAATTAATTCATCTATATTTTACAAAACTGGTTCTAGCATTTCCCAAACCGACCCTCAAGATTAGGCTTCGCCCGAGCTATTTTTTTTTTCAAATTTTGACCCTTAATTTCTCCTTTAATTCGCATCCAAATCATATAAGTTGTATATACATTTCACTATTTTTTTCGAAACCTACCTGACCATATAATTTGATTAGATAAAATCTTTCAAAATACGTAGAATTTTTTTACTGAAAACTCTATATTCAACCACTAAAAAGATTCAAAAATTGTAATTGATTGTTATAGTTTTACAACTATATTCCACATAATTTCATAAATAACTAACCCAAAAAAAAATAAATTCAGGAATATTTCATTAAGTCTAGGATTTAAGTTCTGACTAAGGTAGGATTATTCAAAAAAAAAAAAATCATTCAAGTTGTCAAATGAAAACATTTTAGTAAAGGTAGAATTCAAGATGTATCAAATCTACCAAAGCTTGATGTTTATATATGTATATGTTTGTGTATATAGTGACTGATTGTATGTTATTTCCTGTAGTGAACTTGCTTTCGAGTTTTGTAAAAGAATCCGACAACTGGTTAGAGAATTACTCAAGGTGATATCAAGAAACTTAGGATTAGAAGAATGCTACATAGAGAAAACCTTGGATTTGGAATCAGGCTTCCAACTCTTTACAACAAATCTTTATCCGCCTTGTCCACAGCCTGAACTTGCAATAGGCATACCTCCTCATTGCGACCATGGTCTTTTAACGATTCTTGCACAAAATGAAATTGGAGGACTACAAGTGCAGCACAATGGCAAGTGGGTCAATGTTGATGCCCTTTCCGACTGTTTTTTCGTCAACATTGGTGATCACCTTGAGGTAAACAACAACAATATTAGCAGCAATAATGCAAGATCGAACTTGTTAGAGTTAGAAAGTAGATGCTTGCATGCAATCTTTATTTTATTTTTTAAAATTTGTGTTTTGTGGTAGATATTGAGCAATTAATGGGAAGTACAAGAGTCTTGTGCATCAAGCGGTTGTGAACAACAAAGCTACTCGAATATCACTTGCCATAGCTAATGGACCATTGCTCGATGCCATTGTTAGCCCAGCACCGGAATTAGTTAACAGTGAAAGTTGTCCAGCCGCATACATTCCAATGAAATTTAAAGAGTATCTGGAGCTCTAGCAAAGCAACCCGCTTGGTTCGAAGTCTTCCTTGGACCGTGTTAGGATTCAAAATGTGTAATCAAATCACCTATGTATAACATCTTATTAGACGGTGTTTCTACGAAAGTTCACTTCTAGGTTTTCAAATATTGAAATAATGATGATGATAATAATAATGTTGATGATAATGATATACAAGGATGAAATGTATTGTTCCTTGTTCATAAATTTATTACATAGTAGTGCAATGGGCATGTGTTGCCCGTGAATTAGTTCCATAACAATTTAAGCATTAAAATAATATACTTTACAATAAAACTTGAACAAAAATAATTCATATTTGAAACCCACACATTACTTAATTTTTGGATCATGTTGATCCACGTACAATTTTGCTTCGAACGAGCCTGGAGCACTCCCATTAATCCATAAAATTAAAGGTCATTTGGTTTACATCAGCATGGATACTAAATAGCTACCCATATCTTGAACCCCTAGGTCATCATTCCACTCGTCTCTAGACAGAACTACAATCATAAAAAATTTGTATTTGCGCCTAAATCCTTTTTCTTCATTCATTTTTAAAGAGCGACATTTGACTCGTGAGAAGGTTTTTCCAATTCTAATTCTAGTGCGAATTACGGACCCTCACCCCATTTTTTGATCCACAAAGATAAATAAATGCAATTAAAAATTTGTTAGAAGAAAATCATGTCATTGTACTATAAAAGAGCTAACAAATGCAAAAAAGCACCACTAATGTGTCTTTTTTGTTGGTGAAGCAAGAGAGTACTAGCAACCCATGAAAAGAGATAATAAGAAGAAAGAAAACCTTCTTACCATTATTATTGATTAGAGTTATACTACTAAATGTAGAAATTTGAAACATAAAACAAATAAAAGATTGTGTTGGAGAATATGCGTAGGTAGAGTTGGGTAGAGTCTTTGGCTAGCAAATCCCCTAATAAATTACAATATATATATATATATATATATGTATATATTAAAACTCGTGTTTGTGCTTGCACATGATTATTAAGAACAAATTGAAGTCCTAATTATGTATAGAACATTATATTGACGTATAAAATATTGTAAACATCAGTATATTTATCTATAAGGAAAAATATGTTGGGGCTAATTCATACGGAACGCTGTCATAATTTTATTAGAATCCTCCGCTAGTAAATAATGGGATTGGTCCTCCAGATTAATTGACCCAAAAAATCGAATACCAAATTATAAAAAAAAATATGTATTTCAAGAATGGAGCCATTAATTGCAAGTATTGAAAGTCAAAAAACTTCTTTTAGCAAGTGGTTGATTTATTGATTGCATGGCATCTAAAGAAGTTTCACAGAGGGAGAAATGAAAATAAAAATAAAAATGACCACATTCTTAAAGAATAAGCCATAAATAAATCAAGGGCACTGAAATTTTAAATTTATATAAAAGTAGGATTCTTCATGTATTTGTCAAAGTAAATGGTAAATACGGGGGGCACTCTAGCCGCAAATACTGATCCAATATTGAAAGTAAAATATATAACAAATACTAAAAGTCCTTAAAAAATAAATCATTTCTTATAAATCAAAATAAAAGTAAAAGAACAAACACGAATGAATAATGAAAAATAATTGTGTAAAATTACACAATTGCTGATAAAAAAAAAATTACACAACTGACACCGAGATATACATAGAGCATAAACATACCTCTATCAAAGAAGGTGATGCTATACTGAAAAATGGATTAGGATGCTACATCAATTTTTCTTTCTTTTAATATTCTAAAATTTCTTTTATTTCTCAATGCAAATTGAAGTTAACCCCATTTGCTGTACCAGAATTTTGGCCCAAGAAGAAGTGGATTAGGATGGTAAACCAATTTTTTCCCTGTGTTTCTTCTTCTTCTTCTTCTCTGTTTTTTTTTTACCTCCTTTGTGTGTGCTATTTTCTGATTTTTGTGTGTGTTGTAGGTAGCAATACTTAGAAAAGTTTGCACAGAGAGAGAGAGAGAGAGAAAAAAAAAAAAGGAGAGAGGAGACCTGGGTATTTATGTAGGCAGAAATTGATATACATTAAATAGATATGTATAAAAGGGTGAAGGAAAGAAAGAGAAAGGTGGAGAGAAAGAAAGTTTAGCAATTCAGTTTAACTTTTAATTCCTCAAAATTTGTAAATTGTTTTTCTTTTTATACTAATATTTTTTAAAAAATATATATTTTAAAATTTTAATTTTGGGTTAATGGGTTGAATACGGGTTGATTCGACTCATATTTGACCTATTCAATTGCAAGTTAAATTTGATTTTCAACCCATTTTGACTCGACCAATTTACAACCAGTCTAAACTTACTTACAGCTCCATGTACAAGTTTGTGTATATAATACGCTGGTCGTGTCAATTGTTACCTGTGCATATATTGAAGTGTTACAACAATCAAATTGTAACTAGGTTAACTTAAAACTTTGATGTTATGGTTGTTTCAAATTCCAGTTAAATAAACTTAGAGTAAATTATACCGACATCTCTTGAGATTTCTAACAATTATACTGACCTTTCCTACTTTATTTGATAAATTACTAATACATTCTCTAGTTAATTTTTTTTTTCAAAATGACAAAAGTGTCCCTTTCATTTTTATTTTTATTTTTATTTTTTATAGTTTTTCAATTTTGACTAATTTTTATTAAAGAATTTATTTATTTTATATAAAAATAAATTTATAGTAAATAACTTATTTTCATTTTATATATAAAAAAATATATTTAATAAATTAAAATAATTCACAAAATTTGAATGATTGTTAAGAATTATGAAAGTGATAAACTTGATGAGAATGATCAGAGTAATAAAAAAAATAACATATTTATAAGGAAAGGAAAATGTTACAGAAACCTTAACAGTTGCAAACACAAAGAATAGACAACTGCAATGTTCAACTTTTTTTTATAATATTTTAATATTTTTTTAGATGCTTGTCAAGTGAGAGTGGATCTAAAAGTCGTTGCCGAGCAAAACTGAAGAAACAGAATTTGCTTCCCTTGTTGCTGCTCCTGTTGGACCTGAAATAGCTGATGTGGCTCGGCATTGATTGCTGATTTTTCCATTTGCATATCCTGTTGGAGATGTTCTTGTAATAATATCATGGGTTTGCAAAATATTTTACCAACATCTAGAAAGAATAGAATAATTTTAAAAAATTTGATTTCTTAAAAGGACAGAAAGTGAGACAACCTGAACAGCCAAGTTTGACAATTGAAAGGAATTGGTGCAACAATCTTGACTATGTACAAGAAAGGTTTTTTCTTTGTTTGTGTAACACATTATGGGGTTTGGCTTTGGCATGAGTACTAGTTTGACAATTGAAAGGAATTGGTGCAACAATCCTGACTATGTACAAGAAAGGTTTTTTTTTCGTTTATGTAACACATCATGGGGTTTGGCTTTGGCATGAATTACACATTGTTTGGAAGTTTCGGAGAGAAGAAGAAAGAAAGGATAATTTTAAATGGATGGGAAAAAGAGATTGACGAAAGAAAAAAAATATGATAATCTTCAATTTATTTCAATATTTAAGAGAGAAATAAGAAAAAAATAACTATTTTTAGTTTGCCTAGTTAGTAAGAGAGAGAATAAATGAAAGTGTAAAAATTATTTGACTATTAAATCTATTTTGTTATAAAAACTCTAATTTTTAACACAAATATTTGTATATTCAGTATTTTAAGAAATTCATTAAAAAAGCTTCTTTTCTTTCTAAATTTTTTCTTTTCTCATGTTTAAACATTCAAATAAGATATTTGTCTCAATCTTTTCTTTTCTCTTTTTTGATAACTCGGTATCTGACAATTTAGAATGACTAATCCGAGAAACCGATCCTACCGTTCATTAGTAGAGGAGATTAAAGTCGGTGTAGCATCCCATATGAATTGACATAAGAAAAAGTGGTATCTATTGAGTTTTGACCGACTATTTTGGAGAACAAGCCCTTCAGTTCATATCTACCACCCACTCAACCATCCTTTTGAAATTTCTTTTCTTTTCTTTTCTTTTCAAATTTCTCAATTCAAATGAATTCCACAAAAGGTTTTTTCTTTGTTTGTGTAACACATTATGGGGTTTGGCTTTGGCATGAGTACTAGTTTGACAATTGAAAGGAATTGGTGCAACAATCCTGACTATGTACAAGAAAGGTTTTTTTTTCGTTTATGTAACACATCATGGGGTTTGGCTTTGGCATGAATTACACATTGTTTGGAAGTTTCGGAGAGAAGAAGAAAGAAAGGATAATTTTAAATGGATGGGAAAAAGAAATTGACGAAAGAAAAAAAAAATATGATAATCTTCAATTTATTTCAATATTTAAGAGAGAAATAAGAAAAAAAATAACTATTTTTAGTTTGCCTAGTTAGTAAGAGAGAGAATAAATGAAAGTGTAAAAATTATTTGACTATTAAATCTATTTTGTTATAAAAACTCTAATTTTTAACACAAATATTTGTATATTCGGTATTTTAAGAAATTCATTAAAAAAGCTTCTTTTCTTTCTAAATTTTTTCTTTTCTCATGTTTAAAATTCAAATAAGATATTTGTCTCAATCTTTTCTTTTCTCTTTTTTGATAACTCGGTATCTGACAATTTAGAATGTATAATCCGAGAAACCAATCCTACCGTTCACTAGTAGAGGAGATTAAAGTCGGTGTAGCATCCCGTATGAATTGACATAAGAAAAAGTGGTATCTATTGAGTTTTGACCGACTATTTTGGAGAACAAGCCCTTCAGTTCATATCTACCACCCACTCAACCATCCCTTTGAAATTTCTTTTCTTTTCTTCTCTTTTCAAATTTCTCAATTCAAACGAATTCCACAAAAGGATGCCGTCCATTTCACAACACTGAGAATTTGTATGAGGTATCAGTACGTGAGAGACGATTACAAGAGTTTTAATGGAACCTAAGTTGATTGCATTGCATGATGAATAATTAATAATTTTATTAAAATTTTTATAATATTAATTATTAAAATAGAAAAATATTACATGTTTATGTGTGTGTATATATATTATAAGAATTATTAGTAGCATTAATGTTTTAGTAATAAAAGAGATCTTAAAAGCTTTCTTATAATTAATTTGAATTAGATATAACATATATTTAAAAAAAATCAATCCCATTAATTAATATATGTTATCATTTATAATATTAGATCACCGATTACTCCAAAAAACTTAAGATAAGATGTTTAACATCCTAACATAATAGGACAAGAGAGTGAACTCAGATGCAATAGACTGGATGAGTACAAACCTTGCACCAAATGAACGAGAGAAAAAATTAAACCTAAGAAGTTCTAGAAGGAGAATTTTGACACCATATTAAATTATTAATTATTCTAAAATTTAATATATTAGAAAATAAACTACCAATCAATATCAAAATGTTTAACAAATGATTTTTAAATCTTTCACAATTATTATTATTATTATTAATTATTAGAGACACCACGGGGATTTGAATATTATTATATATGGTGAAAGTTGGATGACGCCTTGGTTTTGCAATAATAAATTTATGCTAATTACTCTAAAAATTTAAAAGAAAATGTTTTAACACCATGACGTAACAAAATAAAAGAGTAAATTCTGATACAATAAGATGAGTAAGTATAATCTTTACATTGAATAAACGAGAAAAATTTTTAATTCTAAAACTTATTAAAATCAGAATTCTAAAAATTATCGATTCTTTTAAAAATTTAAGATATTAAATAATGAAACAGTAGTCAATTTTAAACAATTTAATAAATAATTTTTTAATCTTTCACAATTACTGTTATTAATTATTAGAGACACCATAGTAAGCTGAATTTTATTATGGTCAAAGTTGGGTGACGCCTTGGGCTGACAAACTTTTCGTAATTTAAAATAATGGATCACATGCAATAGAACCTTTAACTGGTGTGTTTCTCGTTTAAATTTAAATTTAAATTTAAATGAGCAATGGTACTTTTTTAAAAAATTATTTTTTAAATTTTTATTACGAAATAACGTGGTACTGATATAATATTGTATTATTAATAATACTTAAAATCATGTAATTAATGCAATTCTCGTATATCAGTGTCACATCATTTAAAATACAAAATTAAAAAACATAATATTTGACTATCAAAATCATTAAACTGTTCATTAAATAATTTCTAATAAGCAGCCATAAAATGTTGAAAATGTGAATAATAATGTCACCTTCCTAATAAGCTCTTTCTCAACATAAACATCTGCGAAGGGATTGTTTTAACAACGGTGCACTCAAATCATGTATATATATAGTTGTCTCATTTGCACTGTCTATAAAATAGGTTGTTCCCAAAAGTGCTAATAGTATAATAAACCCCCCCCCCCCCTATCTCTCTCGAAAATGGCTACCAACCAACTCGCTCCGGAAACTCCTCTTCATGCTCCAAAGTTAACATTGGTAAAATCACTTTCAGAATCAGCTAAACTTACTTCCATTCCATCAAATTACGCCTACTTCACAAATCCCATTGAACCTGTTGCTTCAGACCCAGAAGAACATTCAATCCCTATCATTGATTTTTCTTTGCTCACCTCTGGTGACCCTGCTCAACGGTCCAAAATCATCCAAGACCTCGGCAAAGCCTGTGAAGACTGGGGCGGCTTCATGGTAATGAGTTCTAAAATTCTCTAATTGTCTTAATTATATATATATATATATATATATATATATATATATATATTAATTTATTTTATTTTTAGTTAACATTAAATAATCACATAATATTTATGTAATTATATATGTGACGGATTAAAATTATGACAAGTATTTATGTATGAAAAAATTTTTCTTTTTTAATTTGAAGCCTAAGTACTTTATTTTGTTGCTTTGTATGTAATATGTGCTCGAGTATTGACACTAATGGCTCTCAGCTAATCAATTACGGTGTGCCGGAGAGCCTAATAAAGGCAGTGATGGAGACGTGTATCAAATTTTTCAATCTGACGGATGAGGAGAAGAAGGAGTTTGACGGGAAGCATGTTTTTGATCCGATCAAGTGTGGGACCAGCCTCCATGGAAGGATGGATACAGTCTTATTCTGGAGGGACTTCCTGAAAGTTATTGTGCATCCAGAGTTTCATTTCCCCTACAAGCCCACTGGTTTCGGGTTGGGACATGTTCTGTTTTCATTGAATAAATTTTCTATTTTTGATTTTCTTTCAATATATATTTGCAATACATGAAACACAGGATTTGAACTTGCAAAAAAAGTTTAGTGAAAAAAGTCTCAGAATAGTATTGTCATTCAAATTTAAGTACTCATAAAACACTCGATGAAGCCTTCTCACGGAACTTTTTTCCGAAACACACCCATTCATGAATATTTTGCACCCGAATTTTTTTAAAAATTCTTGGTTAAGTAAATAGTCATTTTAGGTAGTTAATTTTGAAGTTTCTAGTCCATTCATTCATTCTTGAGCCTTGAACTATGTGTTAATTTTTGAATTAAAATGGAAAAGATTTTAAAGAATTTTGTATCCAGAAAATGATGAAATGTATTCTCTCTCCTCATATTTGAAGAGTAAACTAGGCTTCATGAGAGCCAAATTGGGGCATCTCTTGAAGCTCCAAAATACAAGTTCAAATATTTCATAAAGTTTAGGATTTAAGTTCTGACTAGGTAGGATTATTGTAGAAAAATATTTTAAATTGTCAAATGACAACATTTGAGTAAAGATAAAATTAAAGATATATCAAATCTACCAAGTTTTAGTGTTTATACATGTGTATATGTGTGAGTGTAGTGATTGATATTGTATGTTGTTTACTGTAGTGAGCTTGCTTTCGAGTTTTGTAAAAGACTCCGAAAACTGGTAAGAGAGTTACTCAATGGGATATCGGAGAACTTAGGATTAGAAGAATGCTACATAGAGAAAACCTTGGATTTGGACTCAGGCTTCCAGCTCTTTGCAGCAAACCTTTATCCGCCTTGTCCACAGCCTGAACTTGCAATAGGCATACCTCCTCATACCGACCATGGTCTTTTAACGATTCTTGCACAAAATGAAATTGGAGGACTACAAGTGCAGCACAATGGCAAGTGGGTCAATGTCGATGCCCTTTCCAACTGTTTTTTCGTCAACATTGGTGATCACCTTGAGGTAAACAACAAAAACAACATTAGCAGCAATAATGCAACAACTTCTTGGAGATAGAAAGTAGATGCATGCATGCATCCAATCTTTATTTTTAAAAAACTTTTTGTGTTTTGTGCCAGATATTGAGCAATGGGAAATACAAGAGTCTTGTGCATCAAGCGATAGTGAACAACAAAGCTACTCGAATATCACTTGCCATAGCCCATGGACCACCGCTCGATGCCATTGTTAGCCCAGCAGCGGAGTTAGTTAACAATGAAAGTTATCCGGCTGCATACATTCCAATGAAATATAAAGAATATTTGGAGCTCCAGCAAATCAACCCGCTTGATTCGAAGACCACTTTGAACCGTGTTAGGGTTCAAAATCTGTAGTCAAATCACCTATGTGCAACATCTTGATCGATAGTACTGTTACAAAAGTTCAAGTTTTCAAAATTTGAAATAATGAAAAATAAAATGCTGATAATAATAATGATGATGATGATGATGATGATGATATAGAATGATGAAATGTAATGTCCCTTGTTTGTAATTTTATTACATAGAACTGTAATTGAGATGTGTTGCACGTGAATTAGTTTCATAATAATTTAAGATTTTAAATAATATTCTTTGCAATAAAATTTCAACAAAAATATTTCATATTTGAAAACAATTTTGAATTTTGAAACTTAGCACAAAAAGTAAAACAATAATCTAATTAATCAATATCTAATAGAGTTAGTTTTAATTCACCATGATCATTGTTGTAATCTCTATTAAATTAAACTTAGAACATTATTTGCTACCTAAGAAATTCTCTAATTAAATTACTTAAACAATGAATTCATGTTTATCAGGCAATTATAATAGAATAATTAAAATAATGAGAATAAGAACTATACCACAATTTTTACGTGAAAAACCTTCACAGGAAATAAAAATCTAATTAGTTTCAAAATATCCACTAATTAATAATGATCACGGTACAAGTGCACAAAAATAAACCACAAACAACAAACCTGGCTAGTGGATTATTGCTAGTATACTTGAATCTTTTCATTAACTGTTTCTTTTTGAATAACCTTTTACAATAACAATACTATCCACGATTCTCAAATTCATCATCGTGACAATGTGCAAATCTCTATGCAATAAAAGTAAGTGCCAAGCCTGCTATATAACCTATGTTTATTACCTAATATTAGGTATATAAACTTCAAACACAAAATGTAGAAACCTTGTAGAGAAACTAACTATGTGAATAAATCTAACAATGTCTTTCTCTCTACCCCTGTTCACACAGTGCAAAATTTACACTCTCTCAATTATGTACTCTGTTAAATAAGTGTGTCAACTCTTTATGTGTATGACAGGGTTACATATGAAGGAAAGTGTTATAGTTGGTCTATTATCTAACAACCGGTAATCTAACATATACATCAAGCGTGAAAACCTTACCCTACATGAACAACTTTTAATCCATGAACTCCATTCCAAGTGGGGTAACAAGCAAGTATCATTTTTTTTTAGCACAACGATAGGGATGGAAAAATTTTACCTAAATGTGTGTGCATGTGTTGAACATCGAACTTGAGCCATATTTATAGAATAAGACTACTTTGTTATCTCGAATGAGACCTCAATCTAGTAATAGACAAGCATCTAATTATAACAATCTTGATTGAGCATATATACAATTTTGGTTGTATATATGTTTTCTTTTGCCATTAGGATCGTGAGTTTGCTTTTATGTGGCACTTTAATTTTGTGATTCCAAATGGTAAAAATTGCACAACAGCTGCCTGGAAGAACACAGACAATGAAATCAAGAACAATTAAGGGTGCAAAAACAAGGGCCCCAACTTAAGATTGAGTCAAACTTTTATGATTGAACGCACTAAATTAACTTAGTTATTTGATTTGGAGAAATCAAAGTTAGTGTCAACTGGTAATATTAAAAAGTGGAGTAATGCCAAGAACATGATTGGTTTACCGGAATGGTTTCTTCTTTAAAATTTAAATAAAAAAAAATAAAAAATATTCATTAATCTTAAAAAATATCATTGCTACATCATCCAATAAATCAAACTGATATAAAAAATACTTTCTTAAAAAGTTACGGCAAAATTTTACAAAAATATAACTTAACGTTAAAAGAATTCTAAAGTTTAAAATAAAATTGATAGGTTTTTTGAAATCAATTGTACAATTAAAATTTTTGATTGGTATTAAAACAATTTATATGTTAGTTTAAGTGGTATTTCCTATTTTTTAAGGAATGGTGTGAGATTTAGATTATAGTCGGGAAACATGAAGATTTATGGGTAAGAATAGTGCCTTGTGTACTGTTAAATTATGTTTAGTTTTGGATTTCCCTTTTTAATGATTTTTTATTATGACTAGCTCTTTTTTAGTTTAAGTTAATGTATCAAGGTTGATTTCTTTGAAAATATTGTTATGTTTTCAATAAAACTTAATACTTAAAAGAAAATATGCATCAATTAGTTATATAATTTACGAATGCATTATATATATTTGACTCAATTTCTTTTAATTTCTTTTAATGATTGATTGAAAATATGCATCAATCAGTTATGTAATTTACAAATGCATTTTATATATTCGACTCCACATTTACTTTCTTTTAATGATTGGTTGAAAATATGCATGCATCAGTTATGTAATTTACAAATGCATTTTATATATTCGTCTCAAATTCATTTACTTTCTTTTAATGATTGGTTGAAAATATGCATCAATCAGTTATTTAATTTACAAATACATTATATATATTTGACTCATAAATAATTTGTTTTAATAATAAATTTTATAAAAAAAAATTAATATTAATTGTTTATTGATAATTGATCCTAGTCGAGAAAAACTCTAGATATGCTGTCGTCATAAAAAAAAGTTGGCAATAAAGTAATGTGGTACGGAAACTTGACATTAAATTTTTTAAAAATCAAATAACATGAGCACTAATCATCCAAACAAGAAAAAAAAATCTCTTAAATTCAAAATTAATATTTTTTGATAAAAAAACTTAACCATATATAAATATCTATTACATCATATTTATAGAACTAGAATACTACTATTTTTAATTCTTATATTTACAATACTAATCCGAATAAAACTAAGAAACTGAAAAAATTATAAATAAATTAAAATTAAAAATTAAATAATTTTAATACAATTTTAAAATAAATATTACTATATTTAAAGTACCATATTTGTTTTACATCAAAAAGTCAAAGACATTACATATTATTTTTAACAATTAATATGTGATGAATTTGCATCGATGCATCGGGAGAAGATTAGGAAAAGAAAGTACAAATAGTAGATTGGATGAGTGCAAACTTTACACCAAATGAGCAAAGAAAAA
Source organism: Nyssa sinensis (assembly GCA_008638375.1). Taxonomy (NCBI): domain Eukaryota; kingdom Viridiplantae; phylum Streptophyta; class Magnoliopsida; order Cornales; family Nyssaceae; genus Nyssa; species Nyssa sinensis. Next base: position 6,208,049 of record CM018039.1, on the reverse strand, counting down.
GTTAAACCTAAGAACTTTTAGAAGGAGAATTTTGATATCATATTAAATCATTAATTATTCTAAGAATTTAATATATTAGAGAATGAACTAACAATCAATATCAAAATGTTTAACAAATGATTTTTAAATCTTTCACAATTATTATTATTATTATTAATTATTAGAGACACCGTGGTGATTTGAATATTATTTTATATGGTCAAAGTTGGATGACGCCTTGGTTTTGCGATAATAAGTTTTTCGCTAATTATTTTAAAAACTTAAAAGAAGATGTTCTAGCACCATGACGTAACAAGATAAGAGAGTAAATTCTGATATAATAAGATGAATAAATATAATCCTTACACTAAATAAACCAGAAAATTTGTTAAATTTAAGACTTATAAAAATCAAAATTCTAATATCATATTAATCATCGATTCTTCTAAAAATTTAAGATATTAAATAATGAAACAATAGTCAATTTCAAACTATTTAATAAATAATTTTTTAATCTTTCACAATTATTGTTATTAATTATTAGAGACAGCATAGTGAGCTGAATTTTATTATGGTCAAAGTTGGGTGACGCCTTAGATCTCGGGGTGACAAACTTTTCGTAATTTAAAAGAAAGATCACATGTAGGGGTGTCAATTTTTGACACGACATAATAACACGACTCGAGCATGATACGAAGTTAACGGGTTTGGATTTAGCATAAACGGGGTTTGGGTCATAAATGGGTTGACACGTATAACACGATTAATAAACATGTCGTGTTTGAATTTTAATAGTGTTAACCTGTTTAACACGATTTAACACGTTTAATTATAAAAAATATCATGAGTTAAGATAATTCGTCTCATATTAAAAGTTTGTCAAGGTTTTGAGATTTTTTATTTATAAAAGAAGTTTCTACTTTAATTTAGTACATATTCAAAGTTTACTAAACATGAAAATTATCTATACATATTGAAAGATAGGTAAATTTTTTATTTAAAAAATAAAAAAATTAAAATAAACGGGTTAAGTGTGTCGACACGTGTAACCTGTTTAATAAATGGGTTGGTTTTGAGTTTTGAAATTTGACACGATTAATTAATAGTGTCAAGTTAGAGTTAACACATATTTTCGAATATGTATGCCTTGACACGACCCGAACACGACACGATAACACTAATTGACACCCCTAATCACATGCAATCGTAGAACCTATACCGGGTGTGTTTCTCATTTAAATTTAAATGAGGAATGCTACTTTTCTTTTTAAATTTCTATTAGAAAATAACATGATATTGACATAACATTGTATTATTAGTAATACTTCAAATTATATAATTAATACAATTCTCATGTATCAATACCTCATCATTGAAAATAAAAATTTGAGATACAAATTTGAGAAACATAACATTTCCCAATTTAAATATTAATTTGAGACTCTCGATCAATTATTCAGTAATTTTTTAACATCATAATTTTAAAATTCATATTAAAGTCACGTCTATAATAAATTTTTATTATTATTATTATTTGATATGCCAAAAAATACCCCACCACTATGGGGACGACACGTGTACTGAGCATCCAGAACTCGTCAGAGCTTGCGCCTCAAGAGGTGGCAAAGACATGCCTCCAGAGGCGGCAGAGATGTACCTCCAGAGATGGCAGAGCCAAGCCTCCAGAGCTGAGCCAGAATCTCTATCCAGAGCTTGCCAGAGCTTGCGCCTCCAGAGGTGGCAAAGACATGCCTCCAGAGGTTGCAAAGACGTGTCTCCAAAGATGGCAGAGCCAAACCTCCAGAGCTAGCATAGCTAGCAGAGATGGCAGAGCTAAGACTTCAGAGGTAGGCCTCCAGAGGTGTGTACTACAGACCTCGTAGTAAGGACAATAAAATATCTATAAGAAGGGGTTCCGAACTGGTCACCGCTTATCAGAGACTTTCGACCTCGAAACAGGGAAGCATGACGCAATATAAAAACTGTCACCGTCTGACAAACAGTGAACCCTAGCCCTGCAAAGCAGGTCTCTAGCCCTGCAAAGCGGTACAACAAGTGGAAAACATGACGTAGATGGACATCATGAAATGGCCACCGCCTGATGACAGTTCATCAGCTTATAAAAATCACCTTCAAGGTACGCATAAAAGGGAGATATTCTTTTACATAGAATTATCTTCCATTAAACTCTGACCGTGGACTAACTTCCTCATCGGAGTGGCTACCGCCGGAGCCATCCCGGCGACCCTCTAACTCTTTTTTTTCAGAGTTCATAGTGACGAGGAACGGATCTCCGGCAAGTCAGAAAAATGTAGCATCATTATTATTATTATTATTATTATTATTATTATTATTATTATTATTATTATTATTATTATATATAAAACCTATTATTTGACTATTATAATCATTAAACCGGTCATTAAATAATTTCTGATAAGCAGCCATAAAATGTTGAAAATGTGAATAATAATGTCACCTTCCCAATAAGCTCTTCCTCAACATAAACAATCTGCCAAGGAATTGTTTATAATAATGTCACCTTCCTAATAAAACTTAATACTTAAAAGAAAATATGCATCAATTAGTTATATAATTTACGAATGCATTATATATATTTGACTCAATTTCATTTAATTTCTTTTAATGATTGATTGAAAATATGTATCAATCAGTTATGTAATTTACAAATGCATTTTATATATTCGACTCAATTTCATTTACTTTCTTTTAATGATTGGTTGAAAATATGCATCAATCAGTTATTTAATTTACAAATACATTATATATATTTGACTCATAAATAATTTGTTTTAATAATAAATTTTATAAAAAAATTATTAATATTAATTGTTTATTGATAATTGATCCTAGTCAAGAAAAACTATAGATTTGCTGCCATCGTATAAAAAAGTTGGCAATAAAGTAATGTGGTACAGAAACGTGACATCAAATTTTTTAAAAATCAAATAACATTAGCACTCATCATACAAACAAGAAAAAAATTTCTTAAATTCGAAATTAATATTTATTTGATAAAAAACTTGACCACATATAAATATTTATTACATCATATTTATAGAATTGGAATACTAATATTTCTAATTCTTATATTTACAATATCAATCTGAATAAAACTAAAAAATTGAACAAATTAGGAATAAATTAAAATTAAAAACTAAATAATCTTAATACAATTCTAAAATAAATATTATTATATTTAGAGTACCATATTTGTCTTACATCAAAAAATTAAAGACCTTATATATTAATTTTGGCAATTGCAGTGCATGATGAAAAGTCTTTATATGTCACACCATTTTTTTTTACTAAATGAATTTGTATCGATGCACGGAGAAAAGATTAAGAAAAGAAAGTACAAATTTGTCATTTCTCCTCTTAAAATTTTCTGCCTTTATCATTTTTCTTTGAGAAAAAAAGTTTGTTCATATAAAAAATTTAAATGTGACAAAAAAAAAAATTGCATGTAAAATTATTTTAATTTAAAAAATAAAATAGAATCTTCTTAAAATTTCATCCAAATTATTTTTTTGGCTCTTTAAATATTTTTCGTGGCTGCTCTTGTCCTACTCATATGAGCGGGTGGAATCCCTGACGTTTCTCTAACTATTTTCTCCACGTAAATAGTCGGTGCTCCGCGTAAACTGTCTGCGTAAAGATTGATTTAAGAACAGTGCATACAAACCAAGTGTATATATAATTGTCTATATAATAGGTTGCTCCAAAAGTACTACTATAATATATACTGCCCTTCTCTTTCTCTCTCTAAAATGGCTAACAAAGCTCAACTGGTTTGCCAACTCGCCCATGAGAGTCCTCGTCATGCTCCAATGTTAACAATGGTCAAATCAGTGGCAGTATCGGCTGAGCTCACCATCATTCCATCAAATTACACCTACTCCACAAAACCCATTGAACCTGCTGCTTCAGACTTGGAAGAAGATCCAATCCCTGTCATTGATTTTTCTTTGCTCACCTCTGGTAATCCTGATCAACAGTCCAAATTTATCCAAGACCTCGGCAAAGCTTGTGAAGACTGGGGCGGCTTCATGGTACAGTACATAAGATAGAGTTCTAAATTTATTTTTGTCACCTTTTTTATAAATAAAAAAAAAAAAAAAACATTTTTGTATATCGTCCTTGTCTGAGTATTGACGTTGATGTGCCGGAAAGCTTAATAAAGGTAATGATAGAGGCGTGAAATGAATTTTTTAATCTAATGGAGGAGGAGAAGCAGGAGTTTGCTGGAAGGCATGTATTTGATCCTATCGAATGTGGAACCAGCCTCAGTGGTAAGGTGGATAAAATCTTATTGTGGAGGGATTTCCTGAGAGTTATTGTGCACCCAGAGTTTAACTTTCCGGACAAACTCACTGGTTTCAGGTAGTTTTTTGCCTTTGTATTTGTTGGATAAGAGTGCATGCATGATCATTCTTCAACAAGTAGGTTCCACTAACCAGAATAGAGAGTAATCAAATTCCATGGCTTCTTATCAATTGTTGATATTAGTTTATTGGATTAAAGTGCATGCATGAATCATGATCATCCTTCAACTAGTAGGGTCCCCCCCACTTAATTTTCAAAATAATGAGGAATTAAAGATTTATCAAGTCTACCAAAGTTTGGTGTTAGATTAATATCATAATATGTATGTATGTATGTGAGTGTGTATGTGTGTGTAGAATAATTGCTTGTACGTTGTTTACTATAATGAGCTTGCTTTGGAGTTTTGTAAGAGAATCCTAATACTCTCTAGAGAATTGCTCAAGGGGATATCGAAGAATTTAGGATTAGAAGAATGCTACATAGAGAAAGCCATGGATTTGGACTCAGGCTTTCAGTTCTTCGCAGCTAACCTCTATCCGCCTTGTCCACAACCTGAACTTGCAATAGGTATACCTCCTCATTCCGACCACGGCCTCTTAACCTTCCTCACACAGAATAAAATTGGAGGCTTACAAGTGGATCAATGTCAATGTCAATGCCCTTCACAACTTATTTTTCGTCAACATTGCTGATCACCTTGAGGTAAATAACAATAACAATAGCAGCAACAATACAAGAAGATGCATGCATGCAATCTTTATTTTGTTAATTTTGTGTTTTGTGCTAGATATCGAGCAATGGGAAGTACAAGAGTCTTATGCATCGAGCAATTGTGAACAACAAAGCTACTCGGATATCCATTACTATAGCCAATGGACCATCTCTCGACACCATTTTTAGCCCATTGGTGGAGTGAGTTAACAGTGAAAATCATCCGGTTGCGTACATTCCAATGAAATATAAAGAGTATCTAGAGATCCAAGAAACCAAGAAGATTGATGGAAAGTCCTCCTTGGACCACGTTAGCGTTCAAATTGTCTAAGCAAATAACCTTTGCGCGACAACTTTTAGGCAATACTCCTACAAAAGTTCACTTCTAGTACGTGTTTCAAAAATTAAATAATAACAATAATATCACAAGCTCAAGCTTGGTTTTACCTCCTCGTACGATAAGTTGAGGGCAAAGTATGTGTGTCTAGATTTATTTATCAAAAATAATAATACAAACTCTTGCACTTTGAATTAATTGGGATTACTTCTGTTGACTGCTCATAATCTCTTCCATAGGAAAGGTTGTGAGTTAAAGTCTCACTTCTCTCAAAAAAGATGTGGTATATATTAGTTTGTCTTTCTAGTAATAAGTTCGGTTGGACTTGTTTGTTCCATAATTTGTAATATGTTGTGTTCTTATCGTAGTAATATATCAAAAAAATGTATTGCCCTTTGTTTATAAATTTATTAAATTAATGTTTTGGTATGCTTTATTGTCTATGGTTTTTCAACATATTTACAATTTTATCCTAGATATTAAAATTTAAAAGGCAATGCTACAAAAATTCCATTTTCAAATGAGTTTGTTATTTGTTGGATCTTTTAGGGATTATTTTTTTACTCAGAAATTAAAGTTATTAAAACAAATTAAAACATAATTATTATAAAAGAAAATTAACAAATAAGAGATTTGATATATTCAAAGGAGCTCTTAACAGCATTACCTAACTTTAAATGATATATTAGTGCATTAACTGCTCAAGTCTTCAAGTTGGCCCCCTCTCTTCAACCACTTTGCTATCTTTGGCTTGAAAGAAACCACAGGTTGATGAGAGGGACGCAAAAAGCAACTGAGGTTTTAGTTGCAGAAATTACAAACACTATTTTTGGATTCTCCAAATATATATATATATATATATATATATATATATATATATATATTATTGATTTATATGTAATAATGCACTCTCACGTCATTTGACTGCCAATAATGCCCAACATATTAAATACAATAACATATTAATAAAACATTTATTTTTTAATTGTTAGGTTTCAAATGACTCTCATTCTACATGAAAATAGAAAATAGAAATACCATATGTGCAAAATTATTTATATTAAGTTGTATATATATATATATATTAGACGGTCGCACATGTATTTGGTGTGATCCTTACTTAATTGATTTTTTTTCTATTTAAATTATTTTTTGTGGGATTTTTTTTTTTTTCTACTGACCATGTTGTGGGTTTTAGTGTATTAATTGTCTTCACGAGAAATAGAGATTGTCTAGTTATCTCAGCCCATGATATAACGATATAGTTTTAAATTGAAGATGTAAATTCAAAACTGTATTATTTTTAAATTTTATACTAAGAAGTAAACTTTCTCCATTTTAGACGCACCAAATTATTTGTTGTGCCCTCTTTTGTTGGACTATTCAACCAAAAAGAATAAAATAGTGAATAAATTATACTGATATTTTTTATTTTATTTAATAATATATAAATAATATTTACTCATGATATTATATAAAGCTATCCGTTTAAATGATGGATTTAATAAACCCAACCCATTTTTAACCCGCCTAAAATATAAAGCTATCCAACGCGTTATTTAATGGGCGGATCCAGGCGGGTTGATGGATCCGGATCATGTTTGCCAGGCCTAATAAATATCTTCTTCGGTCAATATTTTTAATCAAAATAATAAAATTGTTTCTTTTATTTATTTATTTTTACACTTTTTTAATTTTAACCAATTTTTTTTAAACTTTTTTTAAAGATTCTTTTATTTTATATAAAACTAAATTTAATGTAAAATAACTCATTTTTATTTTATATAAAAATAAATTTAAGGTTTTAATCAAAATATATTTGAAATTGAAACAAAAATAGTCAATTTATTTTTAAACAAAACATAAAATTGGTAGTTTTGTTATTTTGAAAAAAAAAATATTGACTGGATAGAATATTTGTATAATCTTAAGTAAAATATGAAAAGTCGGTATAATTTTATAAACTTTAAAAAATATTAATATAATTATAAAAAATTTGAAAAAATATCAGAATAATTTATTGATAATTAAATAAGCAAAAAAAATAGAGTTATTCCCAAGCTAGCCCGACTTTCGGTTGGGTTGAAATTGTTGAGCCCAAACTCAATTTTAAAAGAAATGCCTAGCCGACCTATCCGAAATTCTGGTTAGGCCGGCCCATAATTTGTTCATGGTCCACGGAGAGAGATGGGGAAGGATCTGTTGATCCCGTTTTCATCCTCTTTTTTATATCTCCGATCATTCGACTCTTTGATTTTGATTCTATGACTTCTTTCCGATTATTCGGACGATCAAGGACTTTTCAATTCTTGTTCAACTCATTCTGGTAATATTCCCTCTCAATTTAATGCATTTTTTAGTTGAGTTTTTATACGGTTTAGGGTTTTTTTGGTACTCTGAATTTGTTATCTTTTTGTTCTATACAAACTTTAATTGGAGGGTTTTGAATCATTTGTAAATTATGGGTTTTTATAATTGGTCATTATGTATAACTCTCTTATATGTGCTAGGTTAGATACTCATGTTTTATAAATTTTGTAAAATTTTAGATATTTAATTTTTATTTATAGTTTGCCTTTGAGTTGTAGATTGCTTTGTTGTATTATTGGGCAATTTTATTCTTTTTAGTGGATTTTTAGTTTTTTTTTTTTTCGAATTTTTAGCTGTCGAATGGCCAATACTGTTGTTTAACTGGGTCATATAGATCTGAGTATCTTTTCATTTTGTTGATGTGATAACTGGTGATAATAATATAGTGTTAGTGATTCACGAGAATTTCATCAAACATGTGATGGTGATAACCTGTGCTGATTTTCTTTTTGTTTACAAGTATATATGATGAGAAAGAAAAAAAGAAGAAAATGGATAAAGAGATAGAAGAGAGGAGAAGTGGAAGAATAGAGAAGCTCTTTCAATTTTTTTCCCAATTGTTTTTTCATTTCCAAGGCTAGTCCCGTTTACAGCAATAAAGCCTTTTTATAGGTTTACTGAAACCTTAAAAAACTTATCGATATCTTCTAACCTTAGTCCTAAAGCCACCAAAAGTCCTAGGAAATGAAGATACAGTAATAAGTAAGGCTAATAATAAATAGGTGCGGCTATTTCCAGACCTTAATTTGCTTATCCACTGTATCTTTATTTGTTATTTGATTTTGTATGTTATGGGTTACATTGGGGGCCAAAGCCCAAAAGAAAAGACAATTAAACAGCTTGGACTAGACTGGGTCTAGCTATTCCACTCACATCAGCTCAAAGCACGTCCAGAAGCTGGGTTGGAGGGGAGTGATATATCGTAAGACCATGCTGATTTTCAGACTTCCATTTGTAACACAATCATCACAAAAAATTCCCCTCCGTAAGTGTGGAGAATTCTACATTCCCACTCAGTGACGCACCTTGAGTGAGACTCTTAATAGCTTGGAGGAGAGAAAAATTAGGGTGAGAATGTGGAACTTGATTCTTCACGAGTCTAATGCTGTCATAGAGCCTGGCTCCACAATGACTTGTTTATATCCTTTATACCGTATCAGTTTTAATTCTTGATAAATCCTCCGTAGTTCAGCAGTTACATTGTTGCATACCCCAAAGTAGAGGTTGAGGGTTCAAGTCTCAATTGGGGTATAGTGGGTAGGTGTATCTTACGATTCTTACCTATCAGAAGAAAATTGTTGCATACCCCTATATTCATAGAGAATCCATCTATCCATTTCCCAGATTTGTCTCATTTTAATCCCCCTGCTGCTGCTGGACTTTGGCCCCTTTTGAGCTGCCATCCACATTGAGTTTCTCCCAACCATGAGGTTGGAAGGTCCATGCAATAAAAGACTCAACTCTGTGAGCCTGAGGTAAAACCGATGCAGAATTACCACAAACTCCTTAGCCTGTTTAAGAATTGCCTTTTCTACAGTTTGGGGTAGAAAGTCTGACTCAAATATGTATCTTCTTGTTCCTCCAAGTCCATGTTTTCCAACATTTTGTAGCAAAGATGGAGGCCCAGGGGGTGATTTGGTTATCTTTCTTTAGATTGTTGTCTATCCCTTTATGAAGAGGTTGGGAGAAGAAATAATTCTACTACAATGAGAGGTTATTCTTACCTGATTTTGTTTGCAAACACACCCAATCCATAGTATAAAGATATATACGTTCCATTATACGCACAAATGAGATTCTTTTCATTGGTTGGATAGATGAAATGAAATTCATGAGATGAAAATCTTTTGAGTAGCTTATAAAACTAAATTTAATGATTTTAGCTGATCTGCAGAGGACTGACTTCTGGACAGAAAACTATGTTTCATCTGGTATATTTAATGGAAAAGCTCATAAGCCTCACATTAGCAATTCTTAATATTCACATAATGGTTTAGCTCCATTGGATTCTTCAATTTCACACCTCTTGACTGTGGATGGCTATGATTATTTTATGCTGCTCTCTTGCTTATGTTGCAGATCAAGCATCTAAAGTTGCTTCTAGATCATGGTCAACGCTATCAAAGGACTGTTCATTTCATGGTAAATTGCTCTCTTACCTCAACCTTTACCATTTATGTCCAACTCTTGTCCATGTGTCTGTTTCTCTAATTTTTGGCCGTGGAAGCAGAAAAAAGGGTTCTGGAACACACTAAATCATGCCTACTTATAACCACCACCACCCCCCCCCCCCGGGGGGGTTCCTAGTACAGATGGCAATTTACCCCATCCCTCTCCTAATAGGATGGGTATAGAGTTTCATAAACGGGGTCGGGTCGAGGCTTTGAAAGCCCTGTCGGGGTCGGGGGATAGTCACCCCTCTCTGTTTATATATTAATTTTTCTTTATTCTCTATGAATACTAGTTTTACTAATAAACCACACTATATAAAATTAATTTTAAGGTTTCTCATATCACACTCGTGTTACTTTTTCTTATAATGGTTGCTTTGGCAATAAATTTTTAATTTATCTACCAAAAAACTAATAATAACTTACTTTGAAAAAATATTTATCAGGGTTCGGGACAGGAGCGGGGCTGGAGAATATAAACAGGGGTTAGGGTTGGGGAAGGGGCACCCTCGTCCCATTGCCATTCCTAGTCCCTAGGGGCACTGAGGACTGTGGAAGCAGTTTTTATGGCTATTGGCTGTAGGAAATAAAATTTTTCTTTAGGAAATATTTAGTATCCAAGAGAAAACAACTGCTAAATTGGTTATTTCTAACTTCTGTGTTTCCTTGTGTGTGTGTGTGTGTTGACGGAGGGGGTTTATGAAATTAAGATCTTACTCAATGGTTAAAAACACAAAGTAAGGAATTGGAAAAGGTGAATTATTAAAATCATAAAAAGATAAAAGTTGCCCATATTTATCAATGAATAAATGTACCATAAAACAATTTTAGGCTTGGGTTTCGGCAGTTGGCATTTTGGATTCGTTAATGAACCTAAGTGGATCATGGGCTTCATGCTTGTCATAATTTGTTTGCTTTCATTCCACCATTCCCCTCTTTGTTTCTCTGACAATCTGCTCATGCCTTCTCGCAGCGACATACCCATGGCGCAATTCATCATCAATTTGAATAATTCACTGCCCACGTCACAGAAGTTCATAATACATATATTGGATAATACTCACCTTTTTGTGCAACCCCATGTGGCTGAAATGATAAGAAGTGCCATTTCAGAGTTCAGAGACCAAAATTCCTATGAGAAACCTGCATGATTTAGTATTTTCAGGACTCCATTATTTATATCTGAAAATTACTCATGCTATTATTTTCCTATTTCCAGTTTGTTGTTACTCCTTTTACAATTGGATGAGTCACAAATTACAGTCTTCTTATCAAGTTGCTACCATGTAATTGGGAATGGTCATAGATCTAATTCACCGACAATGGTTGCCCCCCCCATTTTCATCCAAAGCCTGTATGATGAGGGGAATTTTGTTTTCTGTAATATTAGCATAGTTTCGACGGAATATGATGTGGAGATTCCAAGATTGTTGGATTCATATGGTTTTTTTAGCCATTTACTGCCCTTGTTATTATACTGTTAAAGAATGGGAGAGGTTGGCATCAAGGATGGGTTTTGTGGGCTTATGTAGATGAGAGATTATGCTCTAAACGTCGCAACAGGTTTGTCTGGCCATTGATTTTCTTGCTCACTCGTTTTACCCATCACAATTTTATTGTCTCGTTCAGTTAGTTCAATATTCGATTTCATGTATGGATGTCTTTTTGTTCATGTGTGTGTATTATCATCTCTTCTCTCTCTCTCTCTCTCTCTCTCTGGGCAATAGTTCTGAAAGTAAATTCAGTTAAGAAAATTATCGATTGCCAACATGGAGAGTTTTTAGTAACAATGATGACATGTTGACGCTATAGTTTTCAAATTTTTATTCTGAGGGATTAATTTTACTGAAAATATTTTAAATCATGTAATTACTAATTTTTTATGAAAAGAAGAAAAAAAAAAAAAAAAACCAAAATACCAATGAATAATTTCTCAGGTTGTGACCTAAACTCATTTTCTGAGATTCAAACTCCAAAGTCACCAAAAAGAACAATTAATATAGAGTATAAGCACTTTTTAGTTGACATTTTAATAATTGATAATTTTAAAAAATCAAAAAATTATTAATTGATAAATTAATAATTATTAAAATTCTCAATGATTTTTATTACTGAAAAGATTTATTTGGAAAGTGAAAATATTTATTTGTATAATTTTGTTTGAAATATTTTAATTACAATTAATTTAATAAAATAAATAAATAAATAAGAATTTAAAAATAAATTAAGACCCCGATAAACCCTCCGCTTATCACCCCAATTTAAACGAATTTGAATGTTTTTTTTTTTTTTGGTGAGATCAAATTGGAGAAGAGTCCCATCCTGAACCTAATCCATTGTCACTCCTACTCCTCTTGAAAAGAAGGCAAGAACAATCAATGGCCCCACCTTCTTATCTATATCACAATCGCGTAGGACGGTAGGAGAGTTGTCGTTGGCTCATCGTAATTTCCTTATTTGCCCAATCTTTCTCAGAATTCAGTCATGTAGCCATCAATAATTAATTAAGAATAATTATTTATTTTTTGTGCCTCTTAAATAACAATTATTTCCTTTTGTGCCTCCTCCTAACTTTCTACTGTCAACTCTTTTAAAATTAATTATTAGATTTTCTCATATTTTCATATTTAAAATAAAATGAATAATTAGGCTTCCACATCACATGTTTTGCTATTTTATGTCTACTCAGTCTATTATTTATTTGAGTTAAGGTTCATTTTTTAGAAATAATTTAATTTAGTGAAATTTTTACTCCTTATTATGATACAAGGTTTACAATATTTCTTACCTCATTGCCTCGACTAAGTAGATTCACGAGAATCAATCTGCTCCACCAACTTCAACCATCACAACCAAGGGCGAAATCAGGGAAAAAAAATTTAGGAAGGACTAAAAAAAATTGAGTTTGGCCAAATTTTTGAGATGAAAAATGAGAGGAATTATGGAATTTTAAAAAATCTTATGAAAAAATTTTGGGATGGGCCAAAATTTTAGAATGAGAAAAATGATAAGATTCAATGATAAAGATTGGGCTTAACCAAAATTTTAGGATGGACAAACTTGAAAATGGTCAAAATTCTGCATATATAAATTTATTTTTTCAAAATTTAGGGTGGGCTATAGCCTGATGTAACCTACTTATACTTCTACCATTGCTCACAACCCCATGGAAACACCATGGCACCACCAAATAAGCCTTTTGATCCTTTTCTCTCTCAATCCAACCACATTGTATCGTCATCGTCGTAGTTGTGCTCTATCAAACCAAGGACCAACACCAACCATCATCACCATTCGCCTACATCATCACCATAGGCGACCAGTTCTGCTATAGTCTACCCCCTACGTCTTTTCGAGTTCATCCCAAAGAAACAAAACTACGCTCTATTTAAGCCAAACAATGACATTTTCAACGAAGCTACTAAGATGAATTACGTGAACATGTTTGATGCATAGATGGATGCGGTCTACTAGGCAATGAAGAAGCTAGGTTAAAACAAGGTGGACACAATTGTGGTGGAGACCAATTGTCTATCGATAAGTGACCTGAATCAACCGAGTCTCGAGAATGCAACATCGTTTAATGGGAACCTCATTAGGCATGTAAACTCCGACCAAGGCACACCGTTGATGCCTAATAGGACCTTTGAAACGTACATCTTCTCTTTGTTCAACGAGGACCTCAAGCCAACCACGTCATAAAGCTGTAAGGTTTTAGATAGTGAAATTTCACTATCCAATGAAAAATAATGAAATTTCACTATTTCCCTAGATGGTGAAATTCCACTGTAAGTTTATCATACTTCTGCATGTAATGCATAAAAACTTGTATCATTACTCGCCTTGATAATGCTTCTTTTACTCTTTGTTCTTGTCTTCATCTCTAAAATCTAAGATTCATGAAGTTACAAGGTTTGGTAGTGAAATTTCACTGTTCAAGGAAAGACAATGAGATTTTATTGTTTCCTTAGTGAAATTTCACTATAAGTTGATCATACTCCTACATGTAATGCATAGAAACTTTTTATTATTACTCACGTTGATTGTGTTTCTTTCACATTTTTTGGCTCTTGTGTTCTTCGTCTCTAAAATCTAAGATCCACGAAGTTAAAAGGTTTGACTGTGAGATTTCACTATTTTTTCCTAGACAATGAAATTTCACTATTCCTAAAAAGATTAGTGTTAGACCTAACCTCAATTTTCAACTTATTTAGAAACCTTTGACCGAATTCCCTTTTAAAAAAAGTTGCTTATATGTCTATGAATTTTCGTACAAAAAGAAGACCTCATATACAACTTTTTAACGATAAATTGATTAAAATTGTATTTTCTATATTTATTTATGTCATAATTTTCTACACTTAAAATACTTTTAACCTTAATTATGCATAATATATATATATATATATATAGTTAGTAAGACATGTCATGGTGGTGGGCATGACTCATCAATTCTGGCACTCCTGTGAGAAACACCATTGCAGATCATGGTCATAAACTCCTGATAATGGGGACCCACTAATTAAGCCACAATCTAGTGGCTTCAATAATAAAATTTTAGGGACCACCTACCAAACTTTCTCAATATTGAAAAGCATGTGAGACGCTTCATTGACTAGTACAAAATCATCCCATTTGCATCAAATCTGTAGTTATGGCACCTAACAACAATGCATAAACCATATGATGAGGGTCCTCATAGTCTACAAATTCTAATTTAGTAAGATGCCCAAAAAATGAATTAGAAGAAATTGGGGAAATAAGGTAAGAAAAAAAAGTTTACAATTGAAAAAAAAATTCCCAATGTACAACAATATGGAAATACACCACTAATAAAATAGCACTGTGTTTGGCAACATAAAATCTGGCAATTGAAATTAGAACTGAGTGAAAATTAGTTTAAAATTCATTTTACCTTTAAAGTAATTTTATTTTCAATTCTAATTTCAAGACACGGATTTTATGTTGTCAAGGATAATCGTTCCAATGAGCCTCTTCATTTCAAATGAAGATGATTCATTTTTCTCATAATATGAAATTCACTTGTGACGAGGCCCGCCTTGTGAAATAAATAAACCCTCTTCATTTCAAATAAAATGAAGACTCCTAATTGATTTCAATGCAGGCTATTATTACCCATAAACTAAACAACTTTAAATTAGGACCTTTTCTCCATGTGGTAGGAAATAATTCAAAAACTTGATGGATGTGACCAGAGTACATTATTAAAATTGAGTCCTTGTGGATCTTACTAACCAACTTTGTCTTTTTAATATTTTGATTCTCCTCAAAATATAAAAAAACAAAAAAAAAAAAAAACTAATTACAATTAATTAATGGTTGAAATCATCAAAATCAAGATTTTAGCAACACCGATACACTTAATTGATCTTAACCATCACCGGAAGAAGTTATTTCATAAACCCGTCACATGTGTATGACAGTTTTTATAATTTTAATAATACAATGAAATCTTACAAAATTATTTAAAATTATAAAAATTGTCATAACATGTGACTGAATTCATAAAATAATTATTTTTCGGTAAGTTATTTCTTCAGCTCCCCGACATGGAGCCCTTTACTTTTTACTTAAGCTCATGATTAAAAACTGTATGAGAGGAGAGTTTAACTTACTGGGGAAAGCAGATCTCTCAGGTCAAATCCATGAACCGCAATGGCCCATCCTCCATAATACTATTTTAGTGGAAAATTTTGTAACATGGATTTTATCCATTTCCCAAACACACTCTTACACCTGCTGCGTAAAAATCATTTATGCTTTCTCGTCAACAAGGGAATGTTTTGGGATTGCATTAATTCTGTGGACACCAATATATATATATATATATATATAAAATAAGGAAAGAACAGAAAAAAAAAAGAGCTGAATCTCCCATTCCAAAGCTAACGAAATGAAATGTAAGCCAAATGATCCAAAAAACAGTACTAGTAATGCCCATTACTTCACAGCCTGTAAGAGGCCTTGAAATTCCATGACTCCATGAGAAGCCGACAGACAACTAGAGATAATTCCAAGCTTCCCCATGTGGGATTCTTTCCTTTTTACTCATCATCCCTGTTTCTCTTCTGCCTTGTTCTTCTGATCTGCTTTTCCTCGGAACTAGAGGCACTTTCCTGAGAAAATCTCTCTAAGAGTTTTCCAGGTTTGTATCTTTTAGAATGTGGGAGTCAGAGACTGAGTCAGTTGGAGGGAGAGATTACAACAAGGGAGCGCTTTGTTCGAGCAAGCACAGTGTCAAGAGTGATGGGTTTGAGCAAAGAGGCCAGTCTTGGTATGTATGAATCCAGAACAAGTAAATCAGTAAACTAAAACAGTACAGAATAATGAAATTTCTTTTCTTAATTCAAGCTAGTAATTATGTTTCTTTTAGTATTTTGAAAGAGATTAGAACTGGACACACTTATGAATTTCTTCTATTATCAAGTTCCTAAGTAGAATTAAGAGCAATTAAGCTTCTAAATTATTTTGTGGTTTTTCTTTTCATGTCAATAGGCATGTAGCAACTGATATTCCAAGTGACTTTTTAGTTCAAATTGGAGATGTTAGTTTTCACTTGCACAAGGTAGCTATTTTCTCTGCTCAGTACAATTGAATTTTCCATCTTTAAGCTGAATTGAAGATTGAATTGACAATATCATGTGCCTTTAAATGACCTCTCTCTCTCTCTCTCTCTCTCTCTCTCAAGTATCCTCTGCTTTCTAGGAGTGGAAAGATGAACAGAGTTGTATACGAATCACACGATGCAGAGTTGAACACGATGGTTTTAGATGATCTACCTGGTGGACCTGAGGCTTTTGAGCTGGCAGCAAAGTTTTGCTATGGAATTGCCCTTGATCTAACAGCAACCAATATCTCTGGCCTTAGATGTGCAGCAGAGTACCTTGAAATGACAGAGGACTTGGAAGAAGGAAATCTTATATTCAAGACAGAAGCTTTTCTCAGTTATGTGGTTTTATCCTCGTGGAGAGACTCTATTCTAGTACTGAAAAGCTGTGAAAAGCTGTCGCCGTGGGCAGAAAACCTTCAAATTGTCCGAAGATGCAGCGAGTCCATTGCATGGAAGGCTTGTGCTAATCCAAAAGGAATCAGATGGGCATATACAGGAAAAACCCCAAAAGTTTCCAGTCCAAAATTGAATGACATGAAGGACTCAAGCCCCAGTAGAAACCAGCAAGTTCCTCCGGATTGGTGGTTTGAAGATGTTTCAATTCTCAGGATCGATCACTTTGTTCGGGTCATTACTGCAATTAAGGTAAAGGGGATGAGATTTGAACTGATTGGAGCTGCAATAATGCACTATGCATCTAAATGGCTCCCAGGTTTGATAAAAGAAGGGACAGGGATAGTGGATGAAGAAAGCAACAGCAGTAATAGTAATGGTAGCAGCAGCAGTTGGAAAGGGGGACTCCATATGATTGTGACTGGAACTAAAGATGATCCACCAACTTTTCAGGCGAAAGATCAGCGGATGATCATCGAGAGCCTGATTAGTATAATTCCGCCTCAGAAAGACAGCGTCTCGTGTAGCTTCCTTCTTCGGCTATTGAGAATGGCAAACAGGTTGAAAGTGGCTCCTGCTTTGGTTACTGAATTGGAGAAACGGGTTGGAATGCAATTTGAACAGGCTACAGTGGCAGATCTTCTAATTCCTTCTTATAATAAAAGTGAGACTTTATATGATGTGGATCTTGTTCAGAGGCTTTTGGAGCATTTTCTTGTTCAAGAACAGATGGAAAGTTCAAGTCCAAGCAGGCAGCAAATGTATGAAGGAACTCAAAGGGCTACTAATCCAAAAGCCAAGATGAGAGTGGCGAGGCTTGTTGACAGTTACCTTACAGAGGTGTCCAGAGATAAGAACCTTTCTCTGACAAAATTTCAAGTCCTGGCAGAGGCTTTGCCTGAATCTGCAAGAACCTGCGATGATGGATTGTACCGAGCAATCGATTCATATCTAAAGGTAAACCAAATTTAAATTTGCCCTACTCTCTTTAGAAATTTTGATTTTCAATATTGATTATGTTGTCAACATATATATGTTACATTCATTATTCATGTCACAAAAACGTGCATGCATCATATCTGCCCTTCACCCTAATATCAACTTTATGTATATAAACCTGCAAAAGTGCAGATTTTAATACTTATCAGAAACATCATAAAATAATGGAATATTATAAATATGAATAGGAAGAAAGAATACATGATTCCTCTGTAATATTCTGAACTGTAACAAATAGACATTACATTTTCATCAGAAATTTAATTAAAGCTCTGTTTTTTTTTCCAACAGAATAAAATAGGAGAGAGAGAGAGAATCACTACTGTTAAAGTGTGTCAGAAGAAAGAAAAACATAATTCCTCTGCATTATTTTCAAGTGTGCAAAAATACATACCTTTTCATCAGAAATTTAATTAAGGCACTGTTTATTCAACAGAAAATAACATAGGAAAAAAGTGAGAACCAATAATATTAAAACTGTTTGTCATCAGAATAAAAATGATGTTATGTGAAACTAATGCATATTAATAAAAAAGTTTGTCTTCTTTCTAAGAAAAATGAACATCCCCCTCCCCCCCCCCCCCTTTTTTTTCTCTTTAGTGTGCTTAGAGAACAGGAGTGGAATTGTATCAAAATTTTCCAGTATAGACAACTCATGACTCTTGGTTCACCTTGATCCATTTTACAAATTGCCAGGCCCACCCAACACTCTCCGAGCATGAACGGAAGCGGCTCTGCCGTTTAATGGACTGCCAGAAGCTCTCAATTGATGCTTGCATGCATGCTGCCCAAAATGAACGGCTTCCGCTAAGAATTGTGGTGCAAGTCCTCTTCTCTGAGCAGGTAAAGATAAGCAATGCCATAGCCAACAGCTCCCTGAAAGAAGCTGGTGAAAACCACTTCCAGGACTATGATATCAAACCGAAAAACATTACTTGATGGGACCCCGCAGTCATTTCAAGAAGGATGGGCAGCAGCTAAAAAGGACATAAACACACTTAAGTTTGAGCTGGAGACTGTTAAGGCTAAGTACCTAGCGCTCCAAAATGACATGGAGAACTTACAAAGACAGTTTGATAAGATGGAAAAGCCAAAACAAACATCAGCATGGACCAGTGGGTGGAAAAAGCTGAGCAAGCTCACCAAGATGACAACTTTAGAAACCCACAACATTGGGTCCCAGATCCCAAATGCAGAACAGACTAGAAAGACACCTAGAAGGTGGAGGAATTCCATTTCCTGAGATAAAAGATAATCATGGAGAAAGAGATCACCTAAAAAGGGACATCTCCTATTCAACTTTTTTTGAGCAAGTTCTATTCTATTTTCCTTCATAGCAATTACTTCAACAAATAGCTTCAGTTTGTCCCCAATCTGTTTCTGTCTTTAGCAAGTGATTTCTCTGTAGTTCTTATCATTGTTCAAGAGTGCTTTGTTTTATTTGGAGAGAGAAGTTAGTGTTAAAATACAATGAACAAAACACACATTTTCCATCAGTCATATACTTATTCGTCCATCTCATCAAGTAAATAAAATTATTAAACAGCCTCTTCGCATTCGGGGTAAGGTTGCATATATCTAACACTTCCATACTCTGCAGTAGCAAGAGTCCTCAGTGCACCCAATTTAGCCTAAACGGCAAAGGAAAGAACAAAACAATGCAAGGATAGCATTTGTTGTTGCTAGCCTTTGTACTATATTGGTATCCTTCAGTGAACCATAAAGAGTATACTAAAGGGAACAAAACAAATTTGTAAACATGTTTAGGTGATATGAAAGCAAGGATCAAAATTTCATTTCGTAGTATTGTTTCAGTCACTCAGAAAATTGAAACATTTTGGAAACATAATGGAAATGATGAAAAAAATTAAAATGTGTAGAAACACTTGGAAATATAAAGTAAAATATATAAATGTATGAAGATAAATATTTAATTAAGTAATTGAAAATATTTTAGGGTACATGTCCATCAACAGAAGAAGATATTATGGTGAAATTGAAACAACAAAAAAATTTAAGTGTAAATTAGTCATCAATACCAAATAACTCTTTACTAAATAAAAACTAGTATAAAAAATTTAAACCCGTTTTTTATATTATATGAAATTATTATATATTTGTTATAAAATATGTAAAATATTATAATTAAATATAACATCATAACGTAATAGATGTTTATTGTGTCATATCTACAAATTAGACAATTTGACACAAGTTACATATAAAATAATAAGTAAAACAAATAGCAATTCAAACCTATTATAATTAGTAACTAAATATTAAAATAAATTATTTATCTACATTTTATTTCCACTAGTTTTACTTTTTCTTGTCAACTATTTTTGAAAAAAAAGAAAACAAAAAGAAATATCTTCTTGTAATTTTGGATCTTAATCATTCAATCTACTCCATCATTTGAAAAACAAATAGATATTATATTTTATCAACTTCTAGAATTATTTTTGATGCAAAAGAAATGTTTCAACTATTTCGATATGTTTCCAC
Source organism: Nyssa sinensis (assembly GCA_008638375.1). NCBI lineage: Eukaryota > Viridiplantae > Streptophyta > Magnoliopsida > Cornales > Nyssaceae > Nyssa > Nyssa sinensis. The sequence continues at coordinate 6,187,606 of CM018039.1, read as the reverse complement.
CAGTTTCACTATGTTTCTATGAAAATATGTGAATTTCGATATTCCACAAATGTTTCGTTTCGGTTCATTAAGAAACAGAAATGTTTCGGCCATTTCAATGAAAAAAAAACGAAATTTTATCCTTGTCTGAAAGGTACCTAAGGATCCTGTAATATGACTGAGATAGCCCTCAAAGGGAAATGTGTTATATTGGCACTGTATTGTCCTCTACAATCCTGCAGTTGGATGGTAAAGGATTGGACTTTTGAGAATTTTTTACCCAAGGCACGTGATTTTTAAACTTGTAGACCCGCATAGTTTTGAACTTATTTTTCGGACCCGTGTACTTTTTAAAATCTCATATTGAAGATGCGATTTTGAAACAATTTTTTCAATAGAATCAGTATCTTGAACTTTTGATGGGTACGAGTGAGTCTATATGTTAAAATATGCTTTACACAGCATTCATTCAAGTCTTGACTCTGAGGAATTCATTCTGTGATTGTATAAGAGGCCACGAATCTGATTTTATAGGGGACAACTGGGAACTGCTAATATATGCACCCCAATGAAAATAATGGAACAAGCATGATGAGATTTCCACTTTAGATCCTGTCTTACATAAAAAAAGGCATGACTGACAGAACATGTCGAGCCAAAAGGCTAAATATAAAAGAAAATTTGAGTGGCTGAGAGAGTTAAGAGTTTGGAAGATAAGTTGCCATAAAATTGACTTGCTTACAAGTTTTAAATACTGCCACTTAGACTCCAACCTTTTCATTGCTACATTGAAGGTAAATAGCCGACCACAGATAATTGGGATAAAGTTTTTTTGAATTGAATATTGAATGTGAACTCATAGGCATGCTCTAAAAGTAGTTTTAGTGAATTGCACAGAGCTTTTAGATTATCTTTGATGTAAATAAATCAGAAGTGTTGGGCCATGTTCCCTTCTTCGTGGGAAAGGAAATTATCGGAGCACATGTTGTCACGAGGACATATCCACATATACCAGACTAAATAACAATCAGAAAGTTCTGTAAATCATTCTTTCAGGTGCTGTTCCAATTTTTTGTTTAGCATAATGTATGTCATTTTCTTACGGATCAAATATTCTTCTTAAAGAACTTGGAAAAATTAATGTGCACATATTGTATTTTAATTGCCAAATCTATCTTTTGGCCTCTAATTTCTAGAGTAATGGCTGAGTACCACCGCGTAAATTTCAGTGATTGCAACCTTTGAAAGAATCTGGGAGTTTGTTTAATGAGAGAGTTTCTATTCTTCTAAATAGGATGTCAATAGGCGGGCTACCCAAAAAACATGCCCCACCCCACCCCTTCCCTAATGGGATGGGGTTAGAAAGCATATAAATAGGTTAAGGGCGGGTTTGGGAGAAAGAAGTGAGAACTCAAAAAGATTAAAGGCGGGTTTAGGAAAGGAAGGTTTAAAATCACCCTATAATATTCACTTTAGTACTCTCTCCCTTACAGACCAAACTTGACATACTTTACCCTTCAAAATAAGTGTGGTACAACTCTATTCAACTCAAAAGAATTGCTATATCAACCATCAAAAATAGATTTAACCAGGAATAATTCATTTGAGACAAACTTACCTTTCAATAATTCAAATGGACTGAATTATCAACTTATCAAGGACCTACCAAATTCCACAAGATATTCCAATGTGCCAAATTACTTGTAGAATTATCACATCATAAAATTCCAAAATGTGTAGATAATATTCCCTAGATTTACATAATGATCACAATCCAAATTGATCAAATCAAACATAAATACCATGTTTCAGCTACACCACTTTGATATCATTCAACAAAATGATAAGCGAGTTAAATTTAATAATGCAATTGGAACTCTCAAAATATGTATTAATTTACAAATAATTTTGTAAATTCTAAGTTAACTTAATTTGTAAAGTTCTATTTGATTTGAGGTATTACACTATGCGACAACTTTGAGAATTACTTTGTTACTGGTACTTTTATTTTTCTTTTTCCTTTCATGCCTGGTCTTGCAAAACAAAGCATGACTGTATGTTCTTTGATGGTTTAATGTCATTTATAAAATTTTCAAATAATGAAGGTTATGCATTGTTGGTTATAAACCTATAGGCCTATGTTCTATTCAAATTGAACACTTGCATCATAACTAATCCATAAACTTATTTGGAGTCTCCTCTGTCTAACCAAAAAGTAATAGGAACTTAAAAGATAGATAAAGATTAATGAAGAAGAATAGACGAGAGTACTCATCTTTAAGCCATGTTGCCATGCATCTGCCAGTCATGATATCCACAGATTCCATCACACCTCCATCTTGGTGCTACGACTCGTTACACTAGTGATAGAAAAGCAATACATAGAGAAACCAAGAGATTAGATATAATATTAAATGCTCATGGAAACAATAAATTGCGTAAAATAGAAAGGTTACCACATGACATGATCAATAACTCAAGTACAAGAAAGATCAAACCAGTATGTCCTCACCACTTAGTTATTTCTGGATCACTGGATGGTAAATATCCACTAGTACATTAAAAGCGCTCAAAACTAGTTCAAATGATTAGTTCTCATTGTCTGATGCAATTACTCTGCATTAATTTATAAATCTACAGCACATCAAAGAACCAAATACCAAAATATAAACATGTGTTACTTGAACTTTCCCGCCAATTAGTAGCTTCTAAATTTCTTGAGAATAAAAAATTATTATATAAAGATAAAATATGAAAACTCAAACATGAAATAAAAAATCAGCAAAAATTAACATGAATTGGGTCTAAGTCACCTGATAAGCCAAAAAACAGCAAAACTGTTAAGTGTGATTGATGGGAAAGGCCTTTTGAGGAAGTATAAAACTATATATATTTTTTCTTAAGATCTTCAAAATTTTCCATATTACAAAGTAATTCTTTTCCCTTCAGACACATGGAAGGTGAGAAAACACCGCAAGATCTCCCAGAGTATAACTTGCAATATACTGACTAATCTCTGTCTCTCTCTCTTTTAGGGGGGAGGGGGGAAGACAACCACCTGAACTAGAACCTCGGGAAGGCTACACACATAGAATCAGCAGCAAGGAACCTTCTCGTGTCCTCAAGGGGGGTCCTACAAAGTGACACAACTTTCTCCAGATATAAGACCTTCACTTGCCAAATGATCAGCACATTGGTTTCCTTCTTGGAGAGTGTCTAACCTGGACTTTGCAGTCTTCAATGATATTACCATAAGGGTGAACCTCTGTGTCACTAGCATTAGTGGCCAGCTATAGCAACAGTTGAATAAGTCTGGACAATAAGTTTGGTTATCCCCATGTGAGTGGCTAGAATCAGACCCTCCATGATATCACAGAGCTCTGCAAGAAGACTATTAAGAATATCAATGAAACCTCTGAATCCCTTCATCAACCTACCATTTTCATCTCTAATGAAACCCCCATAGCTGCAGGATCTGGATTTGCCCTTTGAACAGCCATCTGAATTAGGCTTAGCACCTTAGCCCAACCTCTATCAGGAGTAAGCCAGCTGATATTATGCTGATAAGGTGGTGTGGGAAACATAGTTTTCCTTAGTGACTATGCGACTAGCTTAGGAGACCAAAGTGACTGCCTGCACCTAGATCCTTTTTGTAACGAGCAACTAACTACCTATGTTTTTGCACCCGCCCCAAAGCAACTGGGCAACCCTAAGGCATGAGTTTGGATGAGCCCATTAAACACACCAGTGGATGCAGGGATGTGGGCAGTGGCCCTGGTGTCACATGTCTCACACCCCACAAGGAGCCCAACTATGCGCTAGCATTGACCTTGACCAAGCTGACATGTCCGCATATTGTATCAGTCCCCACAATGTATCTCAAATGGTCCTTGGAGCCATCTAGCCCCATACTAGCACCAAGAGTCACCTTCGTGCCCACAGTGCACTCCTCATGCACATATGGGTGCCAACAAGCCCCTAGTGTATTGCCCGAGTAAGATAACTCACAACCTATATCCCACAAGTAGCACCTTGTGCGCCCACAATTCAAACACTAGGTACCTAACGAGTTACACGGCTTAGTGCCATCCACTGACAATCCTTTAATGTGGCATTGCCCCAACATCGCAAGCCATGGAATACCCATCGGCAAGGCCGAACCCAAGCCACTATCCACGAGTTGGCACACGAGACCTAAGTGGTGCCTCGATAGCCTATTCAGCCCAACACGGCGTCCCTCGAATGGATATAGCAAAGGGCATAGTGAATCCCATGATTGAGCCTTCGGCATAGGAGCCACGCGCGGCACCGGCCCATTGGCCCACCGGCCTTATGGCACCATCCATAAGGCTCCCAGTCCTCATGGAGACCCCAAACACCTCTCTTTGATGCTTAGAGCTTGCCCCCAAGTTCCCTCAGGGTTGCCCATTTAGTGCCCCAACAAGGCACCAGGGGTGGTTTCCCCTATTGAGGAGATGGGTTGTAACTTTACCGCAGAGCCTAGAAGTGTAGTTTAGGGGTCATGGGATAAGTGTTTAGTTTTCCTTAGCCTAGGTTTTTGTATACTAGTTTGTAGGTGTTACGCGAGCAGTGATGTTTCCTCCCCGTCAGTCTTGTAAACTTGTATGTTGCATACATCGGGGACTGGGAGGGTTCGCAAGGTCAGCTTCAAGTCCCTACTTTAAGTTACCTAGTGTTGTTGCTTGTACTGTAACCTCCCCGACTAATTGTAGTCTGGAAACTTTGTCCCATTAATAAAATTAAGCTTTTTGCATTTCAATTGTGCCCATTTGTTCCTCTTTACTACTTGTTGCTTATTGGTTGCTTGTCGGTGTATGTGTACCGAAGTCTCTGCAATATAATATTTCACTGGCTTGCTTGGTGGCCGTCCAAGACAAGCGCCACACAGGTCCAACACTCGTGTCAAAGTTCTTAGTCCATGAGACATGGTACATAAGCTTACACACGCTGCACACTGTGCTACCAGTGAAACATATGCTGGCCAGTCATGGCCAACCGTGGTGTATGATGGCCCACTTGTAAACATATTGGTGGCATTTCTGCAAATAGTCACTTAAAATGATGTGTGTACATGCAAGGTAATTTTTTTTCTGCCAGGACTAGGATTTTCACTTTTACAGATACAAATACGGTCAATCAGATAAGTGCAGAGACCCTTGCAACCTTCCTCTCTTTAATTGTAGTATACAAATTAGTAATGAGGGACACATATTTTAAGCCTTATTTAGTCTCTTTAAATGAAGAGCAATTTTTATAAAAAGCTAAAAATGAATAGATTGATTACCTTTGTAATTACAATATTCTAAAGCTCGGTAGAGCAATCAACTAGTCTGGTAGAGTTATCAAGATAAATTAACACTAATAGAAGTAACTATAACGTCACCTCTCCTAGTACATTGTTTATTACAAGAGCAAGCAGAGAAATATTTAAAAAACAATTCAGTTCGATCTTATTAATCATACTCCTAAGACAAACCATGTATTACATGCATTTATCATCATTCAACATAATTCATATTTATTTATCAAAAAAATTGACTTGTAACTATGAGTCTAATAAATTATTGCTATGACTCGATACCTTTATGCACTTTGAAGCATAATGCATCTGACTTTCTCAGGACATTTTAACTAGTACATAAACTTTTTCCTTTTGGCATTTCTATGTGTTTGTTTTTTTCTTAAAACAGGTTGAATAAGGTTTTAAGAGCAATCTCAAAGCATATGAGTGTGTCATAAAGTACCACCAACTTGATTGTGTAAAATTCCATGAACGGTGAGCCCCATTCTGTGAATTGCATTGCCAGCTTGGACATTGCTTTTCAGTCAAAACTCAAACCCAACCAGCACCAAGAAATCCATACCCAGCAAAAAGAAACTATTAGGTGCCTTTAAGATGACCATTCAAGAAGCATTTCCATTTATTCGAACCCTTTAGCTTCCATTTCGTTAGACAATTTGGTGAGGCAAAAGGAGAAGGAAATTGATTTTTCTTGAAAAAAAAAATTCACCTGCGAAAGGTAAAATTAGAAATTAAGGCTCACTTCTTTGTGAATTTAGTAAGAAAAGGAAGAGACGATGTGAAAATATGTGTGTATATATTTGAGTAAGAGAGAAAATATGAGAAAATTTGTTTTTCCTTTTCTTTTTCCTTTTAACCTCACCAAATATACAAACCAAATGGAGCCTTAATCCGTTTCTTAGAGGAAAGACATCCTTTGCTCATGGCGTAACAACACTCTGCACTAAATCCGTATCATTGGAGTTTCATCAAACAGCTAGATAACAATGGCCAGAAACATGAGAACACACAGAGTAATGGCTCTAATTCAAAACAATAAGCCAGGTGAATTAAACAGCTCTTAACATTATTGTTTAATACCAAATTTGGGTATATATTAGGTCAATGGATATCAGATTACTCACTGAAAAAATGAATATCATGTAGCAAAGAAAAACTCAATTTCCTGATAAAATAAACTATAATTAAGAAACAAAGAAAGAGAGAAGAAAAAATCAAGTTAGAAAAGGATCAAACCTTAGCTAACAAACTCAGAATCTTGGTGTCGATCTTGACATCTTCTTGATCCGTCTTGAAGACACGGAGTGTGGGTTGAAGGAAAAGGGATGTGGAAAAAACATGAAGAATGAGGATTCAGACAACTTGAGGTCTTGTTGGCATGGTTTTGAAATAATGGGACATAAAAATAGCAACGGTCATGGCAGTTGGAGCATCCGCAGTTGTCAAAACCTTTATATATCTCACTTACACCATGATTGCGATGAGAATTTTAAAAATATTTATTCTATTTTTATTTATTTGATATAATTATAAATATCTATTTTATGAAATGAATATTTCATTAAATATCATTACAAATTTTTCTTTAGTCTAGACGATTTTATTTTATTTCTTGAAATAATTATTTCATTCTCGTGTGTTAAACTTAATCTATTTACGTTGGTCATACAGATATAAAACAGCTTATGTTATAAAGTCTTTTTGAATTATATATATAAACTTATTTAGTGTTGGTTTTGTTAATACAAAGTATTGAGAAGAATAAATTGGAAACATACCTATCATTCCATGTTATTCATATAAAGATGACCACTTTTAGAATAATTAAAAATTCATATATATATATATATATATATATGATTGAGATTCTATCCTATAAAATGAAAACAACCACAATTCTATCCCTTTCTTTTCTTTAGGCATGTAGGAATATAATTTGGAGTTATTTATCATTACTCAATAAAACAATCTCAGCAGGTTCTCTCGTAGGATAGCACTGATACAACCATTTGACGGGTTGCTACCCTTTTGTGGAAACGCTTTTTTACAAATGCGAATGCTTCAATATGTTTGCTGTCGCGTGAGTACTCGAAATCATGGGACCAGCATGAGATTCTCTCCCACGCTAATGAGAGAAATGTTGAAGAATTTTTTTTTTGGTTTATGCTGTCCTGCTAAATAAACTCTAAATCCGAAAGATCATACATTTTATTATTTTCAATATCAGCATGATTTTTTCTCATAATAAAAGACACGAATTATCCTTGGATTTTAAAACAATAAATCAACTGTTTTTTTCATAAGTAGCATTGTGATTTCAGATTTGTTACTTATGAAATGAGAGTTCTTTAGTACAAAATTTGGCTTTGATTTAAAATTTCAAACACCTCCTAATTCCAAAATTCTTCTACCATTAGTTTGAGTGCTTTTTATCATACACTCTGTTTACAATTTTAATTCCAATTCCAAAGTTGGGATTTGTTGACCAATTAAAGTGAGCACATAAATTTTAAGAAGTTTTTTAATTTGGTTTATTAAATCTTAATAATATTTGGAGTTTTTTTAGATAATCCTAATTATAGTTGGACTAATATTCTAATGAGAGTTAGTTTTCTAATTATAATTAAATAAGATATACTAGTTTGTATGGGATTAGATATCCTAATTAGTATAGGACTTAGAGTCAGTATAATTATAAATATGTAAGTTTCTGTCATATGCAGTTGTGTACCACAAAAATAATAGAGTGGTGGCCAAGAGAATTAGAGGGTCGTGTGATGGCCATGAGAGATTGCCGAAATAATAATAGTGTATGAGTTTTCTTCAATAAAATATATTAGTTTGTTCACTTTACTTCTTCTCTTATTTTTTTGTTCAACAATTTGGAATCAAAATAATTTTTGGGTCCTACAATTGGTATCAGAGTGAGTTACGATCTTGGAGTAATTTATCAGAGCCAGTTACGATCTTGGGGTAACTTATCAGAGTCAAGTTCGATCTTGGGATTATTAGAAAAGCCAATTATGATTAATGCAGAAAACTAAAGTTGGGTCTCGTTCTTGAATTATTGCAAAGAATTGTCATTCTCGTGTTACTTAAGATTGCGATCTTAAGTGGTTTGTTGAAGAGCTGTTCAATTGAAATTTGACAACTGTTTGGATCAAGAAAAAGTATCTTGTGGTGGTATAAATACTTGTGAAGCAAAAAAAAAAAAAAATTGGTTTAATCGATAGAGAGGCCAGCTAGATCAGATTGAAGAAAAAAAGGAGGGGGGGACGACGAGATCAATTTTTGGACAAATTTAAGTACGTGATTTAAATAAATTGTTGAATTGATGAGTGGTTACAAATTCAAGTATGTGGTCAGAATATTGATGAGTGGTTACATCGTGTTACACTTTATTATTTATCAAAGGAACTTTATGAGAAGAAAGTTAAATGGTTCTATCAGATAATAAGAAAGACAATACATTGGGCACATTGGAATAATTTTGTTTGCACACAAAATTATCAACCACCACATAATTTTTGGTTTTATCTTATTTCGGCATATAAAAATAAACTACGGAACGGTTATGAACCACCCATAGACATATATTAGGCGGTTGATTTTGAAAGAGAAAAGTTTGACGAAAATAAAGAGATTTATGGTTCAAAATTATTTTCAGAATTCATTCCAATTTGGGATGATTCATATAATGTGTTGAATTTAGATTCATATGATATTGATTGCTTCGTCAATACTTTTGAGGAAGAAAATATTAGTTGTAAGGAAAGAAATATTTTAAAAGTTGAAGAAGATGAAAATAATTGTATGGTTGAAAGTTTAACTTTGACTCATAGTGATAAAAATTTGAATTTGTTAGAAATTGCTTTTGGTGAATTGAGAGATGTTGAAGAATTATTCATCTTTATTAAATTTTATTATTCGTGGCCATGTTGATTTTCTGAAAACAAAATTTTTAGAGTTTCAAGAAGTTTTGAAAATTGAGAAGCCCAAGTTGTCTGAAATTTGTGATTTCATCGGCGTTGATAAATTCTTGTCGTGCTATAGTATTGGTTTGGATCTTAATAATTTTACTGGTTCAGATTTTGTTCGAAAGAAAGATTTTGGTATTCTAAAATATTGGCAGGCTTTGCATCATTATGATGATGAAAATATTGGCACGGATAATTATTTTACTAATTTTGATTTTGAATGGATGAGCATGGATTTGTTCTTTGATCTTGTTAACAAGCTGAGAAATTGTATGTCAAGTACAAGATTCGACCACATCCGCGTGTGAAGATGAAGAGAGATAATTGTTCCAATATTGCTGTCGCAAAAGCTTCTTACAGCGATAGAAATTGCTTTGAAGATTCTTGCTCATAAAGGTATGTGATGAAACTACTTTGGCGAGCTTGGTTTAAGAGAGACATTGTTGACCAATTAAACCAAGCCCATAAATTTTAGGAAGTTTCTTAATTTGATTATTGATTCCTAATAATATTTGGAGTCTTTTTAGGCAGTCCTAATTGTAGTTGGACTAATATTCTAATGAGAGTTAGTTTTCTCATTATAATTAAATAAAATACACTAGTTTGTATAGGGATTAGATATCCTAATGAGTATAGGACTTAGAGTCAGTATAATTATAAATATGTAGGATCTCTGTCATATGCAGTTGTGTACCACAAAAATAATAGAGTGGTGGCCAAGAGAATTAGAGGGCCATGTGATGGCCTTGAGAGATTGCCGAAATAATAATAGTGTATGAGTTTTCTTCAATAAAATATATTAGTTTGTTTACTTTACTTCTTCTCTTATTTTTTGTTCAACAATTTGATATCAGAATAATTTTGGATCCTACATAATTCTAAGTAAAAACCTTATTTATGTATTGGACAACATGAAATTGAGGCTTTAGAATTAAACTTGGGAGAAAACATTTTCAATTTTTAAATTAATTTTACAATTTCATGGTGTTAAACACAACATATGTAAATGAAGGAGATGCCATGTACATAAAGTCTTCAAGCTCTTTCTGCTAGCATGTTGTAAAAGAGTAATTTTTTATCCTACCCATGCATTTTTTATTCAAAATTTGTTATTTCATACCACTTTTTAACTTATTTTTTAAACTCAAATCTTAGTTTTAAGAAAAGTCTCTTAACAAAATTTCAATTTAGAGGCGTCTTTAAAAACAATTTAAATACCTTCAAAAGATGCATTGTTCCTTAAGATAGAGATTCTTAGTAGCATAAAAAATTTTCAAATTTGAAATTTTTTAGTTTCAATAAAAGCATCTTTTCTAAAAAAAGTCTCTTTCTTATAAGGTCAGTGGCAGACTTAAACCTTAAGTCTAGAAGGGACAAAAAAATAAAAGTTAAAACTTATGATCTTTTATACAAATATGAAAAAAATTGGGAAGGTAATTTCTGAATTTAAGAAAAAAAAACCATAAAAAAATATAGAAAAAATTAAAATTTTAAAACTTTAGAAAGGGTGGGGGACCACCTATGTATAAGGCAAGAATTCCTATATACAATGAAATAAAGTATTTTATCTTGTAATGAATATATAAAAGACGTATTTTCAAAATATTACTCTTACTTGAAATTTTCTTAGAAAATATATTCATGGGCTTGGAAAATAAGTTTAAAATTGAAAAACTTGAAGCAAAATTACATGGGTAGAGTCAAAATCATTTCGACTATATAACATGAAATATTTTCAAAATAAATTTCAAACAATATTGCGTTGAAAAATTTGAACCAAAATTGCATGTGTAGAGTCAAAATCTTTGAAGAGGAAATACAAATAAACATAAAGAAGCCCAAGTGTTATGAAAAACCAAAATTTGGAATTTTTTATTTTTATTTTTATTTTGTTGAAAAGCATTCATCTGATTTTGATACAAATGTTTGATACATTGCTCAAGTCATAGTCCAACTAATATTTGATACATTGAATGAAACTCAACAAAATATGGATACCATAAAGTGTCTATGTGTACCACCTGTGATCCATGGTGATGCACACTCAAAAAGTCACCTCTGGACCCAATGGCTCCAGAATTATCAATGAGGACCCCCCCCCTCCCCCCACCCCACACACACACACACCTATCAAAAATCACAATAAGACAACTCTCAAGAGACTCAACAGAGGAAGGTCCCACCACCCTTAAAAAAAATCACAATAAGGACAGCTCTTCAATAAAGGAATCACTGTGCATACATAGTTTCCTTACAAATGCACATCGCATCTTCTTGATTTGAGATAAAACTGACACAACAATACCATCTCATTTGATAAATTTTTTAGAAGATTTCTAACGAAATTTGATTCGTATTAAAGTTAAATTTTAAAAATATTATAATACTAAATATTATATTTCAACAATTCTATTCCAATACTGAAATACTATTTTTTTTCAAAAAACAATTATTCATCTTTTCAACTGCCAAAACTTTTATGGCTAGGAGATAATTTCAATCATTAGATTGGGAGAGTCCAAGCCATTTATGTGGATAACAACTGCTATTTTCTAATTATATTTAAGAGAAGATTTGAAAATACTTGAAAAAAGTCAAAATATGATACATGTTTATACATATTATTGGAACATAAATATGATACATGTTTATACATATTACAAGAATAGCAGCTCTTTTGAGAACTGCGTTGGAGTTGCTCCGAGTAAGGATAGTATTACTCCATAGTTTTCACATCCCAACAAGGACATAAACATGAAAACATAGAAAGAACAACAAACAAACAACAGTAGCAGCAAAAGTAAAACTACATTCAACCCATTCATATCCAGTTTTGCTATCACCACCACCACCACACACATGCACTGAGAATACTTACTAACACACATCACACAACCTCATGGTAGAATAAGGACACAACAACATGATTTTTTCAGAAAGACTCAATAACCACAACTTACTGTACAATGACCAAGTTCACGTGTAAACAAACCAGCCTTTTACTACAGGATTTGATCATGAATGGGCCTCAACGATTCATGATGAACTTCATGCTTTAGATCACCACCTGAGAGAGGGAGAGAGGGAGGATAATAAAATCAAGAAGCAAAAGGCGGAGGTTTGGGACCCAAAATACCTAACTCGCATGCACTCAATCCAGCCAGAGGAGTCGTCTTCATTTACAGCACAGATCACCACTACCATAACCATGCGTTCAAATCAATGACTTTCTTCAATACCCCCCAAAAGTTAAAACAATAATCATTTCTGGTCAACAATCGTAACCCCATTTTTCTGCACCCCTGGCAAGTAAAGTGCAAATTCATCCCATTAAGCCTCACACTTATTGGCACATTATATACACAAGTCTAGAGAGAGAAAAAGATGAAAAAGGCCTTCACAAAGCCAAAGCCACCATACTATTTTCAAATCCATCAATCATTTTAGTTGAGAAATTCTTCTTGGGTTGCTACAAACTTCCTTTCATTTCACCCTCCAACCCAACATACTGTAATGGAACTCAAGGGTAGCCAACTCTTAAAGCTTTGGCCTTGAGCTTCAAAGACTTCAAGTAGTTTATAGCTTCATCAATAACCGACAACGGATCCTTGCTCTTTACATCAGGAATTATGCTCTCAAGAATTCTCAGTGTCTCATGAATTCTGTCTGTCCTTGAGCCCTTGCTGCCTAAAATGGAACCCATGCCCTCTTCGTGGGTCTTCCCTTTGGCAGAACTTGATTCTGCATCATCGTCGTACTCACAGGTTCTATCCAGTTTCACTGAACTTGCAATGCCCATCAATGATGATTTCTTATACCCACCATCAAGCAATCTCTGTCTTTTAGTTGGGCCATCAGAACTAGCAATTTCCTCGACATGTTCATGTCTCTCATGACTCCCTTTGAGTGCAAAGGGTGAATGACCCGTGCTTGTTACTTCATCATCCTCACTATCATCATCGTCGTCGTCATCAGAGTAAAGCAAGGCATTGATTTCCTCTGTGTCCTCACGCCTCTCACTACCTTCAAACACGTGGTTCTCATCTGATTTCTCTTGTATAATGGGCATAGTTGGAAATATTTTCTTTACATTACCAACCTGTTTTTCATCAAGAAAATTAAAAGCACAAATGGGTTCTGTAGGCGCAATAATTGGATTTTGTGCAGGAGAGCAGACAGAAGTGAGAATCAATCTTGTTTGATTCCTGGATTGATCGAAAATTAGGAACCTCTTCTGATTATATCCATACTTCGCATTTGGTGTAGCCTTGAACCCTGGTCCATCAGAAGAAGCAGGCTCCTTTTCTTTGAGATAAGGGTATGGAGTGGAAAGGAAGCTCTCCATGCGTGGAGGCAAACGATGGAATAACCCATGAGCTCCATTTGTTTGGTCTGTATTCAAACCAGGTGAACCAGACACTGCAATCCCAGGAGAAGCAACATTTGAAGAAAATGTGCAACAATTCATAAAAGATGGCAAAACATTTTGTTGCCCAGACTGCAACAGTGTTCTCGTGTAGTTCAACTTGGGCGAATTCCAAGCAGAATGCTGTTCACAAGGCCGAGAATCCTCGGCCTTAACCATCCAGCTAAAGCAATCACCTAAACATGAAGGAACTTGACAATCAGTCAAAATCTTGAGAAATGAACCATTAACATATTAGCTGCAATTACCACCAAGTCATTCAGGAACATACCAGGATGTGGATTGCACGAATATCTGCAATATTCAATTACTTCCAGGAAACAAAAATATAGAAAGAAAAACTAAATCTTCCAGCTTGATGTGATGGCTTAAACAAGGAATCGATCTACGTGACAGGTTTAAGCAAGTGACGGAAGTACTCAGCCTGGAAAACAGCAAGAAAATCATGTTATTATTTACTTTTTTAGGTGGGGGGGAGAATACTAAACCAGTCTTGATCCAACCTGGCAATCCTGCAAAGGTTGAAAGCATGCTATCACTCTAACTATAATAGTCGCTCTCTTTGCAATCCCATTCTCATGTTTTAATGCCCGGAATCTTGTTTGAGTTGCTGCTTGGCACACCATAACTTCTTTCTACCCTTGTGTAAAATACAGAATCTATGGGGAAAAGTGTAGGCAGAACAATATATTGCAGATAATACAGGTGAAATGTATCAAATTAGAAATAAAGATCAGTGATAAATCAGATAATACTAGGAAACAATAAGAACACAGGCTAGAACTGAAGCTAACGAAAGGAATTCAAACTTGAAGTGGTTTCACCTTTTTCTCTCTTAGCTAATCATACGGATATAAAAGGGGATGACGATAAAGTAATTGGATTCCATGGACAGACTAGTGAAGAGCAGAAGTAAAAATTTGGGTACGAAGGAAGAGCGATAATTTACAGAATAACTCTACAATATAAGTTCAAGGAGATAACTTTACGGAACACATCAATTGACAGACACAACCACCACATACTGTTTTACTTATATATATGATTGGAATAGCCACAATTATATCTTTAGGTGCTATATAACCAAGTTACCTGCAAAATGGTAGCAAAAAAGGACATGAATGAGAATAAATGATGGTAACGCACATTTGATTGATAAATAAACAAAAATATAAGAATCAAAAGATGAATTAAAATAAAAATGATGGCCAGGAGCTACAAATGAATCTGAATTTTCAACTATTTTCAGTCACCATATAAAATCTACTCAAACCCTCATTTAAGTAGCTGAGAATTTGAAGGAAAAGAAAAAAAAAATGGAAAAGGTGAACACCATATATACTGTTCTGCTTCCAACAAGTCATAAAAATGAATTGAAAACCCAATTAAGCCCTTGTATAATTAGTGGCTACGAAAGAGGGTGTGTGCGCGGGCATGTAGGTGTTTGCGTTTTTTCAACGTTTCAAGAAACAGAAATTAACAATTTTTTTTTCTACAATTTTCCTGGCAGCCAAACAGCAAAAAGAACCAAAAATAAAATAAAATGAATACACGACATGATGAAAAACCCTTGAACGACGAAGCATTTTACCAACGCAGATGGTGAAAAAATAAAAAATAAAAGGCACTGCCAGAAACTCAAATTCAAACCAAACGAGACAGATCCACGTAAGAAAAAAGAATCAAGATTTCTATATACCTTCAAGCATAGTAATCCGAAACAAGATTTCAACAAATAAAATCATATAATTATATTTAAAGCTCCATCAATTGCTGAGAACCAGAAGAAAAGAAAAGAAAATCAACACCTCAATAAATAATCGCTTGTTTCAGTTCACTTCTTCAATCAAATCTTGTAAAATAATATAGCTGAGTTGAGTTCTATGTCTCTATAGTTAAAAAAAAAAAAAAACACTAAGCAGAAAAATAAAAATGTTAAGCTTCAAATTTCCTTTCCCTTTTTCACACCTCTTTCCTCTGCATCCAAACATGGCAAAGCGAAATCTTTTAATGTTGAAAGAATACCGATTCACACCATAAATAATTACCAAACGAAAACAAAGGATTAAAAAAAACGCTTAAATTGATGATAAAACTGTCAAAAGAAAAGAAAAATTAAGAATTTAAGAACTTACGGAGCAGATCGTTGACTCTTCAATCGAATCAATAAAAAAAATGCAAAAAGCTACAATAATTTCTTACAGAGAAATGAAATGAACGGTAAAATCGCAGTGGTGCATAATTCAGGGATACCTGTACTATATAGAAAACTCGATTACTCAAACATTTGAAATGACGAAAATCGCCCCATTGTTATTTAATTTTTACAGTTCCAGTGACATTGCCTTGGACAGTCTCATTTGTGGATAAGTAATTTGGTAAGACCCTCACTTCACGTTATAATTGTGTGTTAAGGCGTCGGCTAAAGTTTTAAAAAAAAATTTGTTTTTAATAGGATGACTTACACTTAACTTTTATGAAATTTTTTACAATTACATAACTATTTTCGAAATTTTTGAAATCACACTTGTCTCTTTTATTTTTACTGACAAATTATAATAACCTTTTCTTTAATTTTATTTTTTTAAAATAATAAAATTTTCCATTTTAATTACTTCTTTCAAATTTTTAAAATTTTGGTCTTTTTCTAAAAATTTTTTAAAGATTTTTTTTATTTTATATAAAAAAATTAAGATAAATAACTTATATTTTTTTAATCAAAGAAGATTTTAATTAATATTTATTTGAACGAAAAAAAAGTTTAAAAAAATTGATCAAAATTGAAAAAATATAAAAAAAAAATCAATAAAATAGGACATTTTTGTTATTTTAAAAAAAAAAATAAGGATGAAAGAGAGGTTAGTGTCATCTCAGAAACTTCAAGAGAGATTTCTATGATTGTTAGAAATCTTAAGAGAGACCGGTATAATTTACCATTTTTTATAAATAATTTTTTTGAAAAAGTTATATTACATTAAATAATGATACTGGGACTAATCGTCCTACCAAATAATTTCTGTATCATTTTTGCCTTTCAATAGAGAATATTGGGTGTCCCGAAGTACCACGTCATCAAGTACTTGCGTTGTCATCACCCAAATTTTTTTTTTTAAATCTTCATAAGTTAACCTTACAAAAAACCATGTGAAGTTTGTGGTTTGAAAAAAAAAATAACAATTTTCAAATGAGTCCACATGTCTTATTATGACTAGGTGATGGCAACACATGTGTTTGATGACTTGGTGTCTCAAGGGTACCCACTATTTCTCGTCTTTGACAATTGAATAATTTGTTGCAATACTCTTTTTGATGAGTTAATGAGATAGTCACATCATTTCATTTTTTGATATGATTTGATTATTTTTTACAAATTTTGTTATTTTTTAAAATTTTAAGAAAAGCTTTATATCATAAATTTTAAAAAAATGATATTATTTGTAAAGAATAATCACACTGTATTAGATAATCAAGTAAGAGGAATCATCCCATTAGATTATTTCTCGCTCCTCACATAGAAACATATAAAGGTGGTGAAGAGTATCAAAAGTGAATAGTGAAAAAATAATTGATTAGTTAATAAGAAATATGATGAGATAAAGGAAAAACACATGACAAGATCATTACAATGCTTTATTTTAATTAAATGATCAAATTCTACTTATTCATACCATTGTACCAATGTTGAGTCAATTTTATGACAGTTTAGGTAAGACTTTTGAGAAAGTTGATGCTTCAATCAAAATATTTAGAAGAAGTGTGGCCAATTGACATTTTACGAGTGTGAGAAACTTGTAGACCTCGATTAAGTCGGACTTTAAATTGTAATAACTTTTAAGTTTCGTTTTTTTTTTTTTTTTTTACGAGTGATATATAATTGATTCTAAATATTTGAAACTAAAAATTTTCAAACTTTTCCAAATTTTGTTTGTAGATTTTATCAAATTATTCAATTTGAATAACCAAATTTATGTGAATATTTGGTAAATTTTAAATATATGCTCCCAACATTTTTTTAAGCATAACACCCCACTTTTGATTCATTGATACTCTTGACTTTGATCCAAGATTCTTATCCTTTTCTATCTTTATCAAAACTACTTTCAAATTTCCAATACCTTTTGGAGGCTAGAACACCCTATCACAAAACATCAACAAGGCATTTTAGATGGAATTGGTCAATGCAAGTTAGGTAAAGACTCTATATTGAAGTATGTGATGTGCCACTAAGTCCCCAATTGACAGTTTGGTAATTGGCACTTACCTTTGAGGAAGGCACCCAAAGCTAATGGTATCCTAGCCTAGGCCCCATAGAGCAATGAATTAGAGTCATGCATGTCCATAGAGCAATGAATTGGAGTCATATGTCATATGCAGGCCATATTATTTGAGTGTCATCAAGTGCAAGCTCCATCATAAAGAAAATGTTCCAACCAATTAACTTGCACTCAAAACACTATCCAAAGTATTACAATAGTTCTAATTACAATAGTTCTAATCTATGTGTTATAAGTTGAAAACTGATGACTTCAGTCCATAATCAAAAGGAAAGCTAGCATGTATAATTCATTATATGACTCATGATTTGTCACATCAAAAATTAAATTAATCCAAAGTAGTTCCACCAACAATTTTTTTTTCTTTTTGCAAAACTAGGGGTATTTTTAACCGGAAAGCTTTTGAATGACACTGGTGCAGGCAATATGGCAATATATTCTTCCAATAGTATCATAACATGTCTGATATGACTCATATTTTTTTGTGGGACATACTATATATGACAGAGTACCATTGAAATAACATATTATCACGTGATGGTTCAGACCTACTAAAGAATATCTCTTTTCAACCATAGGCGAGACTAATCCTCTTGAGTTGGCCCTAAAGAAGGGAGTTGAACCAAAGACATTCGCTTCATAATGCGTCACCCCAATCAACGGGTTTGTTCCATCAACATTACATGTAAAATTTCATGAAGGAATACTTATATCTAATTAACTTGATGTATGCAATTTAACTGTTAAATTTTCTTTACAACATTTATAAGTGGATCCTTGCACACACACATAACAAGAGATATATAAATAGAAAAATGTTATGTATAACAATTTTTTTATGAATTTTCTCACACTTAGATACAACAAAATGCTTGGTGCCAAACTCTTTTGCTTGGACTGGAGAGATAAGGAAAAGGTTAATCAAGTTATGCATCCTATTAGGCCTTTAGGTTTAGTTACAAGTTTTGCCCTTTTGATGGCACTAAAACCTCCATATCTACCTGAAATGGACAGGCCAGGGGGTTTCCCTAATTAGTGTTAATAAAATAATGATACTGTTATAAACTATTGAGTCAAATAATCTGAATTTGAAAGGATATTGTTATATATAATACAATGACTTTGAGATGATTACCTAGTACCTCTACTAGTGGCATAGAATAATGTTGTTGCATTGACCAACTTATATTTATGACCATTGGATATTGCTTTCCTTAAGGCTGTTAAAGGGTATAAAATAAGAATGGTAGTGACTTTCAAGTATGGTTTACCATTATAACTCCAAGGGATAATTTTTGTGGCAAGTCCAACAATCTCAAGTGCCTTATTAAGTCTTGGTCTTGAGTTTGAGTTTTTGATATTGAATGTGTTTCCTCTTGAGGGCCAATTAGGATCTAAGTCCCGATTTATCTAGTTCTGTGAGTGGGACCATGGGAGATTACAGAGCTCGTAAGTTTACTCACAATCACACAATCAAAAATTACTATTAGTAGATTTGGTTCCTTAGTTCTCAAAACGGAAATCCACCTTTTCAAAAAAATTAAAAAGTTACGTGTATCTAATTTTTATAACAAAATTTTCTCATTCCTACTAACCGAACTCTTAAAAAATTTAAATTTTTTCTTTTTTTCTTCACTTTTCATCTAATCAAATGGAGCCCAATGGGAACTTTAATTGAATTGATTTAGTTAACCATTTTCACCTTGTGTTGAAAAATGATCAAGAGTACTTCTGTGACAACTCATTGCAAGAGTGAGCTTTTGTTGATAGTAGTTATGGGTTAAGCTGACCACACGAGCGCGCGCTCATTGAATTCAGCCATTTAGGATCAAGGTATTATTTGAGTGGGGCTGAGTGTCT
The DNA here is from genome assembly GCA_008638375.1 of Nyssa sinensis. Taxonomy (NCBI): domain Eukaryota; kingdom Viridiplantae; phylum Streptophyta; class Magnoliopsida; order Cornales; family Nyssaceae; genus Nyssa; species Nyssa sinensis. Next base: position 6,167,767 of record CM018039.1, on the reverse strand, counting down.
ACTCCTCATGTAACCGGCGTGAATTTGATTCTTCCTCTCATTTTAAGTTGAACTCATACGCGTTGAATGAACTTTTGGGCTACATGTATGCATTAAACATGATCTGAACACTTTGCGTGATAATTTTTTTTTCACTCTTTTAGTATGATAATCACCTTTAAAGTTGGGTAGCATTTGTTTCTTTAGATACACATTTTTATTTCTATGCATGCATTTATTTCTTTTTATTTCTAAGTTGAATAAGATGTTGGAGGAAACCAATAATTCAGGTATTTATAAATTTAAATTTGTTATAATTGAACTTTTTCATTCCATTGAATCAAACCAATATTTTATGTATACAATGGAGCAAATAAACTAGTATTTAGTATTTTTGAAATTAATTGATATATTTTGTAATTTTATAATGATATTTTCAATAATATTAACCTTATATACATAACAATAACAAAAATCAACATCTCTTACCTCACTTTTAATATACAGAAGTACGTCACCTATGTTGAACATGATCCAATTAACGACGACATTCTTTCTTCGTCAAAGTAGATATGTGCCTGTCAAGAAAGTACAAAGCTCGAAAATAACTCAATTTCATTGGTTAGTGTGACTGTTGGACTGCAAGTAAGCATGGCATATGATTTTAGAATCTTAATTTGGCTTTATGTTTTTTATTTTTTTGAATATGTTTTTAGAAAGTTGATATGGTTTTTTATGTTTTGATGTGTAGAATTACGGTGCTTTTTTGGACAAATTGCAAAATGGAATTGCTGGTACTGTAAAACTAATTGTGCACCAAAAAGTCCAGCAAAAAGATTTATCTAAAAATGAATGGCTTTATAGGGTTGGAATACATGGTATTTACTATGAGGACTGTCACTATAACAGACATGGTAATCTTTAAAATCTTCCAACAAAATGGATGTTTTTTTGTTACAAGGTATTTCAATAATTTTTCAATATTTAATTTCTAACATTAATATTTTTTTAAAAAAAATTAATTAAACTTTTTTTTTATATATTTGTTGCAGACTAGTTTTAAAGTTGCATTACGAAATGATCCAATTCAGACATAATATTGGTTGATTTTGGCTATGAAAATGAATGCAGTTCAACGTGTGATTATCGTCACGGAACATATAGTAATTTGAAATGTTTGAACAATTGTGGTAAATCATATGTAATGATAAGATTCTCAAAGAGGCGTGTAATTTTAAATATTAATATAAATTTTTATTTAAAATTTAATTTCTTGCTTTTTTGAGATGCAAAGTTATTAATTAAATTTTTTGTACTCAAATTTTAATAACATATTGTTTTTAATTGATTTATTATCTTTGGCTACAATTTAATTGTATTTGAATTTGATAGAGGCATAGAACTCCTTCAATAAGACAATATAAAAGAAAAAAAAATTCTATTAAAATACAGAATTATAATTAATAGAAACATTCAAAACGAATGATAAATTAAGTAATTAATTATATCTCAGTGCAAAATAAAATTACAAAGTCGTAAGAAAAACATTAAAACTTCATTCTTCATAAAATAAAACAAAAAAATAGTATGAATCAATAAAGCAATAATAATATTTAAGATGTAAAAATATACGTGAGATAAAATAAAATGAACTAATTAACTTATCTTTATAATTAGGTTTGAAAAAAATTGAGATTTGATATTTTGATTCTCGGTTAATCTTTCTTTAGTGTTACCGATTTTTTTTTAACGGGTTGTCATTCCTAATTGAAAAATACTAATATCAATTACAAATATATGTACTCGTAATCTAATTGATACATATATTACATACATCTATTTTATTTAATTGTGAATATTAAATACTTACGATTGACAGTAATATTTTCCTACACAATTTGATAATAACCCTTTCGGAATGAGTTTAGATATTTTTATTTTTTTGTGCTGCTTATACTTTTGTGGAGGGAGGCAAAATGGGCTCTGACTTCAGATTCTGATTTCCATGTTGCTCATGATTTTCAAGGACTTTCCGTGAGACTTAGCTTCCGTTTATTTACGTTTTTATAAATAAATTTTTAATTTTAAAACGTAAAATATACGTTTAATAAATTATTAATTTTAATTTTTTAAAATTTGTTATAATTTAAATTATTATAATCAAATCCGTTTTCACAGTTTTTAAAAAATTAATTACAAAATTTTTAAAAATATTTTTCAAAAATTAAACTTCAACTATATTTTTATTGGACCTATTTGATGACTTTACAGTAGAGCCCTCAAAATACGAAATAAAATTTTATATTATATTCCTAACATATTGCATACAGTCATAATATGTCAAGAATATTTTGCTAAAAGAAACAATATCGCTTACATGATTTTATGTTCATTGTATTTATTTAACTATTAATTATTTTTAATTTTAATTTTTATATTATTAATTATTGAAATTTAATAAATGCATCTACCATAAATAGAATCTGAATTAATTTATAAAAGGAAATATTTAGATAATGAATGTGTTATAAATTTAGTTGTTTTGAGTTGTAAGAGTTTCATATACACAAAACGACTGTCCTACTGAAATCTTGAAATTCATCTTTAAACCATTTATATAGTAATTACAATCACATTCTCCACCATCATCAAGGCCATTAAACACCCACAAATAAATAAATAAACACCCTATGATAGTATAACTTAAATATAACGATTCAATTATTATTCTATAAATCTATAAACAAAAACAAAAACAAAAACAAAATAAACTTTATAATTAAATCTCGCCCCATATATCCATCTTGTTCAGGTTTGAAGAAAAAAACCCTACTCCGATTATATAAAATAAAATAATAATAAAATTTATACTATATTAATCAATATTTATATTAATATTTTTTAATCACCTTTTAAAAATTTATACAAACTTAATAAAATTATGTATTATATGTTTAAAAAATAATAATAATGTCATTCTAATTACCCATTGAGATACATATTTTTTATTTTAACAAATGTAACATTGTGTTTAAAATTTGTTACTTACAATTAATTTAATAAAATAAATAAATAAAAGTTAAAAAATAAAGAGAAACCCCAAAAGAAGACGGGCCTCGCCAATCATGAAATTTAAATCAGTTTGGAAAATATCTTCTTTTCCCAAAACAAGATTGGCAAAAGACTCTTAAACTCGTCCGGTTGCCATCCCTAACCGTATCACATACCATATGTTACTACCACCATCCAGCTATGACTTGATGCCGTTAATATCAGTTACAAAAATATTGCACAATTCCTATTTCTAAATAAGAGTAAGAGTAATAGTAATAGTAATAAATTACAAAAACAGCACTATTTTCATAAAAGTGACATTGAACATATTATGCTTTACGATGGCCCCACGGTCCAATAATACTCGTATTGGGCCCAAAATGAAAGACACAAATACATGCCCTCCCTCCCTAACCTCAGGCAGTGATACCTATTAGGGGTCTGCAGGTGGCCTGCATGATCTTCTTGTATGCTTAAAAATCCATGGAAAATGTGTACATACAGATTTACAATAACCACCATGGAAGAGGGGGAAGAAGGATGGGGGAGTTGGTTCAGCGGCACTTAAAGCCACATGTTTAACATAAGCTAGCAAAATAATCCACTTCATCAACCACAGATTCAGTACCGTACAATTCACAAGTAGTTTTTCCTGCACTTATAATTTATAACAAGTTTTGAGATTTCCACACACAACCATGCAAAATAAGGATATGAAGATTTTTTATTTGTTTTTGATAAAGATCGGATATGAGGATTATGCATATAGTTCCTCAGATGTTTACCACATGTAATAGGATGATTACTGGGCGCTTAGAACTTCAATCTCAAAAACCAGAACTGAGTTGGGCTTAATTCCCCATGCTGCGAATCCGTTAGGACCATAAGCATAGTCAGGAGAGCACTGTAAAATTAATTAAACAATGATTAAAAAAAAAAAAGAATACATGAGTGACTGCTTTCTATAGTTCGAAAATAATTGTGTGCAGTTCAGAAAAAAAATCAAGTAAAATCAGGATACAAATGCACTTTAATAGTGGGGCACTTGCTTCAGAGTAACGTTTTATGACCCAAGTAAGTTTGCCCATCTTATGTGGGCATCATTTAACTAGTTGTGAGTTTTTTTTTTAGACTTTGTCCTATTCTCACAGCCAATTGAACCATGTCGCATCAGATAGGCAAACTTACTTGGGGCGATAAAACATTACTCTAGTAAGAAATAAAAAAAATAAAGATTAAATATTGAAATATTACCCTTAAACGAGCAACTTCTCCCAATTGCATTCCCATCACGCCTTCATCCCATCCTGCAAAATAGGACAAAGAAATTCTCCAAATAAATAAAATCAATATAACCTTACCAAAACACTATGGAACTTGCATTTTAAACAACTCCAAGTTGCTATCTCAAAGAACTGATACCTTTTTAAGCTTGACAGCATATCTTAATGAAGCATTAGATCATGGATGCAAGTGACATCTTTTTTATCATAAATAAGACACTCCACTTTATCCCATTTTGGAAGTTGTAACCTCAACCTCCTGTTTGGGAAGTGGAGAAAATACCACTCAAGCTAACAGTTGGTGGTGACACAAATAACATCTTTGTAGTGGATTCCCCAATCTTATGCAGTGTCAAAAAGGAAAGAGGATCCAACTGAGTTTGTAAGCATGTGCATCAAACAACTCCCATCACGCACTGTCAGTCCATCAATAAATTTGATGCCTTGGTAGCATTTCTATTATGAAGGAGTAATTTAGAAATAACATCAAGACACTAAATATAAGTGGTAGTTCATACTTGGACAGCTACATAAATCTTGAGGTTCACTAATAGTAATTTCTCATAATCTTTCTTCAACAATAAAAATGGAACAAAAATTGAACATCTTAAAAGATACCTCCAGAACCTAAGGAATTTCGATGACAATGACAGACATGACTGTGTCCATACAACCAACTCAAATGCATATAGCCAGATCCAAAAGAACAGAAGCATATTCAAATTGTGCGATCCCTTCAAATTATAGTCCTATACACATGTTTTAACTCCAATTTGTCACATTAGTAATAGGATTATTCAGTAAATTAGTCATTCTTAATATTATTATTAAATAAATAAAATAAAACAGTAAATAAAATAATATTAAAAAAATTAGTTTGGTACTTTAGTGACTAATTATGGAATGAAAAATAATAAAAATAAATTCACACAAGAAAAAACAAACACATATTTCATGAATCATGTTCATATGAATTACATAAACTAAATAGTAAATGTTATATTTTTTATATTATTGAAAGTTTCAAAATTTGTTTTGACTTCTTCCTGATTTTTTATTTTTGTTGCTGATTTTATGATATGTTAGTTGTTGACTTGTTATTTATTTTATTGCTGATTTTTTGCTACATGTGATTGATTTTGTGGGATATTTGGTTGGTGGAAGATATACAGAATGCCTATAAATAGAGGCTTATGTATTCTTCCACAACACAACAACTAGAGTTCTTATTCTCTTTAATCCAATCTCTTCTATCCAACCTTTACGTATTTTTCATACTATCTTTGTGTGAGCAACTTTGATTCTAGACGGTTCATCCTTCTCCCAGTGGGCGTGGACTCTGAGGAGATTAGCTGTGAGCAAAACCTGGGTTGTATCTTGGAGCTGTCTGTGACCATTAGAACCTTCACGTAGGGAGGCACAACAGCTTTAGGGCAGTGATTACACGCCTCCCAGACCAGCTCACTCCAAACTTATTTTCCTGTCATTGACTCATGTTAATTTAATTGTTTTATGTTATATGCATGAAATTTAGTTATTCTGTAATTTTATTTCATTATAATTCTTTTATTTTAGAACTCTTAAATAAAGTAATTAAATTTGACTAACAGTAAATACTATTAAAAAAATTAGTTTAGTAATAAATTAATACAAAAAATATATATAATAAATATAAACAATGAAATCATACTATTATAAACAATGAAATCATACTCATATGAATAGTATATGACAAACTGTTGAGATGACGTCCTGAATTGTAAGACCAAGAGACTGATCCAAAAAAAAAATTGTAAGACCAGGAGGCCTTTTAGAGGCCGAAGGGCCGATAGGCCCGAAGTTGCACTAAAAGTCAAGAAATTATATTGATTGCTTGTATTAAACTGGAATGACATGAAAGGTTTAGAATAACAAGTTGAGGTAAGATAGCAAGAAGAAAAGAGACATCAATCTCAGTGAATTGTAGGCCTTTATCATTCCCAAGTCCCAACAATATCAACATCCTCTTAAATGTCAAATGGTTTAAAATAATAAAAGAAATCGAGTTTATAAATCAGTACCCTTTTCAGAGCCCCATTTACATTTCAATAATCAAATTAGAGGAAAGTACTTCCAATTCAAATATGCCACCCTTTTTCTACTCTTTGCTTCTCTAATTTATTTTAAGTCTATTTCATATCCTAAATCTCCTTTCAGTCATTAACAAAATGGAAAAAATTACATTGTCTTCCAACACAAGTAACCCCTGGTCTGGAAACAGCAGCCTCCCGTAGGGTTGCAATTCTTAAATTAAAAATTTTTCTGCTGCCAAGTGCCAAGTTAATTCAATCTATAGCAGTTTGTTAAGATAATACTACCATTCAGTGCCAGTTTGGATCTTGCTAATCTCCTATATTGCTGTTTCCTGTGTAATGAAGTACTTGAGGGTTTCTTTATTTAATTCAATGACAGTTATCATCATAGAATGCCACTGGGTTTTCCCACACTTGCTATGATTCCCTTGGCTTTGAAGTCAACTGTGATAGGTCCATAGACACCATGACCATAGAGTTTTATCTTGGATTTCACATTGATGATCTGTAAAGTTTTTCAATCCAACTGGGGTGGCTGTTCCACTTATCTGCAATGTGAATCAGAATCGACTGTCCAACACAGCTACGTCATTCACACTTCTGGTCAAAAGACTATAGTCTATAATACTGGAGATGGAGGGAAACACCATCTCAGAAGCAGAAGTATTAACAACGGATACTGCATAGCCTTTAGTCATTTCTCCCAAGGAGAAACGATGCTGGGCCACACGCAAGGGACTACAAGGACATGGAAGAAGTTCTGAAAGAACAAGATAATAAAAGAACAAAGATCTACCCAACCTAGATAACCCCGAGATCTATAGTCCAAAACTAACCCACAAGTTACTTGCTTCTCAATTTATTAGTCACTTAACTTTAACTTTAACCACAAAATAACGTACCATGGCCATGAAAATAAAATCATTTATATTGTAGTACTCCAGTTAATAACAAATCAACTGTAACAAATAAGCCCATAGACTCTTCTTAATACAGATAGAACTCTGCACTATAATAAAAAAAATTCTCAAAAGTTCTTTTGTAATTGAAACCTCCACATGGGTGAATATTTCTCTGGCCAATTATGACTGCATACATTTCCAAGCATGTTCCATTCTATCATTACCCAAAACAGAATTTTTGTTGTTAAGTCTTACTCAAAACAGATTCTGAGAAGCCCTGTACCCACATGCTACCATTTTTTTCTAATTTTATTTTTGTGTCTTTTGGGGTAGATCGAGGGCTAAGGCACAAAGATTTTCTTTTAAAAAAAAAAGGAACAAGACAAAACAAGGGAAGGAAACATTTTAAGGGCACCAAGAAAATGAACAAGAAGAAACAATCAGAATCATATAGATCTTAATTGCAGGTGAACACATACTCAGAATATAGAATGAATGTAGAATTCAACCAAACTGAATGCGTAATTTAATCGTACATATAATTACCTTTAATAACTTCACCTTTGCCAATTTTAAAGGTGAAAGGCTGCTGCCCAGGATCCTTTGTGCTAATGTAAAAATGAAATTTAGAGACAGTAAATAATCCAATTTAAGATGACAGAAGCCCACATAAATTCAACCTTAAACCTAATTGAATCTAAAAACCAATATCCTTACCTCCAAAATTTCTGAGAGAGATCGCCATTTTTTCCTGTAAGCAACAAAGAACATTTAGCGAATACACTGCCGTGTATAATATATATATATATATAATGACAAGGGTATTGATGGAGAGAGATGGGAAAACAGAGATTGAGGGAAGCTAACCGTAACCGGTGCAGTGGACGGTGACATTCTGACCGGCAACCGGTTTGGGACCCGTTCCGCCTCTGAGAACTTCCTTTTCGATTCCCATCTTCTGCTACAGCTGCTTTCTAGTTTAGGGTTAAGTGAGAATGCTACTGGCAACGGCGAGATCGTTCTCGAATGTGTATATATAACCGTATATGGCAATGGGTCGGGCTCGGGGAGCCCTTCCCAACCCTGCTAGGATGATAAAATGATCCGTCATTCGACCCACCCCACCGCTTAAAGGATGAGCATGAGAAAATAATCTAATTTTATTTAAATTTTAAATATTTTTTAAAATCAGATAGAAGGTAATATATTATTAAAAGAGATTTATTAAATAAAAAAATTAAAGTTAATTTATTTGTATCCTATCGAATCGATTCTAATATTTTTCAAATAGGTCTTTAGAAACGAGATTAGAGTGAGATTTTGAAAACTCATTCACATTCGGAATGGAGTCCGAAGATGATCACTTTGTCTCATTTATATATTAACTTTTTCATTTATAATATATATTATATTTACTAATAAATCATACTATATAAAATGAGTTTTAAAATCTCTCATATCTTTTTTTAGTTAGTTATTTTATAGCAAAGTTTTAATTTACTAATCAAAAAAATTAACTTATCTTGAGAAAAAAAAAATGAAAGTCAGAACAGGAAATAAAAACAGAGAACCATTTAATTATAAAAAAATTATTTAATTATTTAATTTTTTATTTTTATTAAATTAATTATAATTAATACATTCAAATACAACATTTTGATTTTCCATATTAAAATAAGAAATATAGGTATCCTTAGAAATTTATAATAATATTATTTCCTTTTACAAGTATATTATTTTACAATGACTAAAAAAATATGGGTTAATTATATTTTAATACCTTGAAGTTTTGTCCAAATTTCAAATAAGGTCATCGATTAATAATTGTAACAATTCAGTCTCATAATTTTTAATTTCATTTCAATTAAGGACAAGTTCACACAATTATTCCAAATTCTTAACGGTAGCCGTTTACACATTAAAATTATAAGACTTCATTTGAAACTCATATAAAATTATAAGGTCTTATGTGAAACATGTATATAATTATAAGATACTATTTTGAAAGTCATGAAATTATAGGGTACTAAAATATAATCAATTTGGGACGACCGTTAGCAGTTGTTTGCAATTGGTTTCAATTGAAATAAAATTAAAAACTAAAATACTGAATTATTATAATTGATAATCGATGGACTTATTTAAAATTATGAAAAAATTTTAAGGTATTAAAATATAATTAATCTAAAAAAATATTATTATAAATATTGACTATATAAAATAAAATCTTGTTTATTATTTTATTTTGTAAAATCAAAATAGGACAAAGTATGATGCCTTCTTTCTAAATCTATCCCATAATTTAATAAGACTCACGTAATTTTTTTTTAGCTTATCCTTTTAACAATAGAAATAAGTGGAGTTTTTCATGAACGAATTAAATTGTCATCCCTAATATGAGAAATAAAGTGCATGTTGGGCATGTGATCATCCCTTGCAACTTAGTTTCAAGATTTTTCACTACTTATTAAATTCATATCTTCCAATTTCTTTAAAAAGTGAAATTTATAGAATTTCTTGAGTTGAAACTCTCATAATTTTGAATAAAATTAGTACGATGAATTAAGAGATATTGATACCTACTTTTTTTTTTTTCTCCGATGATTTAAATGTTCGCTACTTCACCTTCATTAATTTCACCTGTGCATATAGCCGTTCTTGTATTTGGTTTTATTTATCAGTCATATTTAATGATTTTTTAAAGTTTAAAATATTTTTTTATTTATTAAATATTTAATTCAACTAATAAATCATATTTTTTAAATTTCACTTAATTCAAAACAAATTTTAAAAAAATTATGCAGTGAAATTATTTTAAAAAATAATTCAATAATACTTATTAATAATTCATCTAAATAATACAATATTATTTAAACACTTATCAAACATATTTATTGAAACATTCAACCATCTTAATTTAAATAATATTTTTACATAATTATATATTTAAATCGCTCCCTAATTTAAATTGCTATCCAATTCAAATCGGAGTTTTTTCTGACTCATTCAAACCATGATTTCATTTACATCAAATAATATTTGGAACATGCCAAATTTTGACGAAGGGTCCCATTAAAATCATTGTTGTCGTGGGGTTTGGTTCTGAATATACTGTCGACTGTCTGCCACCCTAGTTCCTACCGCCCCCAAAAAAGAACAAAGAAAATCATTGCACTACATATGACATGACCATGACAATTGGAGCAAGTTGCAGCTGCAGTGCACATTCAAAATGCAATGAAAGATGATTTCTGATACAAACATTGAGGTTGAAACATTGTGATATGTACCAAATTATTTTAGCTTAGTATGGGATCAATTTGATTATAGAATTGAGTATGATAAAGTGGGAAAGTTTAATGACATTTTAAAGTTTGTTATTAATTTGACTCAAATTTAACTTAATAATCTAATGAACATATTAATATTATCTAAAAGAAACTAACATGTTTAATTGAGATTTAACTTAATTAAAAATTTATTCAAGACGTTTGAAGAAAAAAAATATAAACAAAACTCGATTATATTTTAGAATTTTTTTAGTGAATTGAGTCAAGCTTGAGTAGTTTTAAATCAAAAAAAAAAATTCATTTTGAATTCGAAAAAATTATTAATCACGGTCAATAAGCCAAACCGAACACAAACTATATCTTAAAATTATGACTTTAGGATAATAGTATTAATCAATATTTACAAAATTCGTTTTATTTTAGCAGTAGAATAATTTGAAAAAAAATACACAACTTGTTTTCTGTATTTTGTAAATACAGAATCTATTTTCTGTATTTTGTAAATACAAAACTTGAATTTACAGATAATAAAAACTAATTATGTTCTAAGATTTTAAAAGTGAGTTATGATTCCAGAATTAAAAATCAAAAACAGATTATTGTTTAGAAACAGTATATAAAATTCATCAAAATGAAAAACAGAAATGAAAAAAACTTATAGGTTTCTGAACTAGAAAGATAAAACAGACAAAGTCTAGCGTTTGATGCTATCTCCTTAAGACAGATTACACCCTCGTACTTGGTTCTTACGATTTGAATGGACGTCTGTCTTCTCAGATGAAGTGGTCTCGCATAGAGAAGAAGCACTGCAGATTCTGTGTACAGTGAACTAGACTTATGTTTCGGAACTCTTTCAAATTGGATATATGAATGCACAAAAATGTGTGTCTATTTGGTACAGACACGAAAATTTACAGTCGCAACTGTTCAAGACGTCGTTATGCGCGCATTTGGTTGAACTAAGCATGTATTAGGTCCTCCCCTTTTTACAAAACTTGGGCACCCCTTAAGGCCCAAACTTTTCTTTCAAGGTAATTGTATATATATACTCTTTAACTGCCTTGTACCCATCCTATGTAGAACACAATCTTTTCACAACTTTCAAACTTTTGTTACCATTTTCAAGTGGTGATGTTTAGAGATAATTACTCATTCACTCCTTAATGGTTTTAAACAACTCAATACATGATATTAATCTCCTTATAGAGGAGAACACATTTTTATATGGACCCATAAAAATTAATGTGTGAGACCCACTTTAATTTTAGCTCAAATATAATGAACTATTATGCTCAAACACTCACTTTTTCTAACAAATAGCACTCATGTGCCTCCAATATACTTATGTTTTGAGAATGTTTCCTTATCTAATCCTTTAATTTCATTTATTAATGAATTTGAAAATATAATTAATTACTTTTAATTTTTTTAAAAAGGACTGTTTTCACAAGAAAAATTAAAAATAATTTTCAAGAACTCTACCAAACGTTTTGTTATTAGTGTTTTCATTTTTATCTTTTCAAGAACATAAAAAAATTAAAAACGTATCCAATGTGGTAAAAATCTGGTTTAGCTTGATCAACCTTAGAGATTATTTGTGAAATGTCTACAAGACCACAAGAACAATCAAGATTATCGAAAGGATCTCGTTGATGGTCACCCTGACCATCAAGTTAGGGAAGAGTTGATAAATTAAAATAAGATCTTGTAGATAGTGATTCAAAAAAAGAACTTAATATTTTAATGCATACCTTGCCCCTTTTATATAAAAATTAGTTGTTACATTTCACATAATTTTTCACGGAATGAATTACAGAAACTTTCCATTTTAATAAGATAAGCTCAAAGTGAGAATTTTCATACTAGAATCTACGATTGCATTGTGAGAATTTTCCACGGAATGAATTACGGAAACTTTCCCTTTTAGAACTTTTTTATGTAAGGCATATCATATCGGTGAATCAATATGGTAGAAACGCCTCTTTAGATTGTAACTCAAAAATAGATTTTTAATTTCAAAACGTGGAATATGCATTTCAAAATATATATTTTTTAAATTTTTTAAAATTTAGATTACCATATCCAAATATATTTTCATAATTTTTAAAAAATTAATTACAAAATTCTAAATATATTTAAAAAAATTTAAAAATTATTTTTGAATCACAATCTAAATAAGGTTCGTGTAAGGCTATCACACGGAGCCTAAATAATAGACGAAATTTCATGGAGGACTGCTGAATTGAGCTTGGACCTTAATGACATAACCTTAATCTCTCTATCTAGAAATAATAGTTGTGATAGGCTCAAATCTCCACTATATACCCACGTTTCTTTAGTTGTGCTTTGTTCCTGTCACGTGTCTTGATTAGCCACATTAGCATCCAAATAGGTTAATAATGAATCAATTCTTCAATAATTTTTGTGTATGAATATATATATATATATATATATATAAACATATTACGTGTATTTTTTTTTTTGACAAAAGTGATATGAAAATGAAAATTTCTTTAAATACCATGTATGTTACAACTGCAAAATAGAATTATTTATAATAAAAAAAATTAGATATTTTTATTTAGGATAAGTGAACTTACATGTACACATGTGTATTTATAAACTCATGTATCTGTTTCTATCACACTCCATATACACTTTTGACCTATCCCTCCAATTTTGATTCAACCGAAGTCCCTAAAATATACATTTACCACGGTCCCCACACGCATGGGAATTACCCTAATTAAAGCATAAAACGCATTCCCATCCCCATAGCTTCGGACGGGACAAACACATCCCATCAGGCTTTAAATCCATCATTTCATGCTATCTTTCTCTCTTAACACGAGTATCTTCTTTTCTTTCTTTCTCTGTGTACCCCACCCTCTCTCATTTCATTCACCGACTCTTCTCTGTACCTCTCCTTTCTCTTGCCTCCTCCTCAGGTCGACGGTGGTGGCGTTTCAGATGATCCGTTACGAAGCATCATCTGGGTAACCTCTGAATCTGGTCATGGATTGGTCTTTGAGTTGGTGAGAGAAGCGAACAGAAAGAAGGGCAATGGAGTTTGAGAGGCTGAGGCTGTTGATGCTCCTCTGGTGTAGAACAGTAAGCACCCGTGTGGCTCTCGTGGGTGGAAACCACACCGCTGCCAGGTTTTGCACTCGCTAAGTCCCTAAATTCTCTTCCGCTGGCTTTGTTCTCTCTGTCATTACTCTTATTTCTTGCAAGTTATCACATCTGGGCAGTCAAGCCCTCGCATTCCAGATCTATCGCTTTCGCAGAAAATTGAAGCTTTATGGTTGAAATTGATCATTTATAAGCAATTTTTGATGAAATTGGCTAGTGGTTATCAGCCCAAGAACGAAATCAAGATGAAACACTTGAAAGCCAAAGGGATTGGATTGAATTCCGATACCCTCTTGATCATCAAGCTTCCCGGTTCACTGGTTTTGCGGGTTCTATCCCGATCTCTGTTTCTGGCAATGTTTATTCTCACATTGCCCTCAATTGGGTCCGTAATTAGGGGGCCTTCAAGTTCTGTAAACGACTCTGTCATTGAGTCTGATTTGATCGGTTTCGAATTTTTCCCTTTGATTTTTCAAGATTTGGCCGACGAAGGCCTTCTCAAAAAGGGCGATAGAGCTCTCATTGTAAGTTCTGGCATTGGTGATTTGATGGAAGATTCACTGCTCTTCAATGATAATGAGATTGATTTGGTTATTCAATCTGATTTCGACAGCCAGAGCTGGATTGCAGATGATGCATTTGATTTAGTCTTCACATCGAGCTTTCAGGGTACTGAATTCATTGATCGAGTTCTCAAAATTGGCGGCATTATGGTTATTCAATTAAGCAATGACCCTTCAAATGCATTTCATCAACAATCAAATTATAAAATCGTGTATCTTCGAAGATTCACTTCAACAGTGGTGGCAATGAGGAAAATGGGTCCTGCAGTTACGCTGGTGAATTCCCCAACGAAGCAACGGCTTTGTCGGGTCACAACAGAGGCCAAGACAGCGGCATTGAAGGGCCTAGAGGATGTAATGCTCGAGCCACCAAGACGAGCATTGGCAAAATCAAGCAATTCCTTAAAGGAAATGAAGCTCCTCCCTGACTTAATGGGGGACTCACTTGAAGGCTACAGGCGTAGAATTTTCATTACAGATGAAAACAATGGTGTTGTGGAATGGTTCCATGAGAACTACCCGATGAAGAATCAACATTTCGAGATTTACACTTTGGAGATTGAAGTTTGCAATATAGAGATGGTGGGCGAAGTATCCTCCAGCTTTGGGGCACCACCAGTTATTAGGATATCAGATTGGTTGAAGAAGAACGTGAGGGAAGAGGACTATGTTGTTATGAAGGCAGAAGCACAAGTGGTGGAGGAGATGATGAGGGAGAAGACAATATGTTTGGTGGATGAATTGTTTTTAGAGTGCAAGAACCAGTGGCATGAAGGGGAGGAAAAGAAAGGCAAGAGGGCTTATTGGGAGTGCTTAGCTTTGTATGGAAGGCTGAGAGATGAGGCTGTTGGTGTGCATCAATGGTGGGGTTGATTGAGAGGGGGGAGAGACATTTGGTCAGTCAGATGCTTTGGTGGCTAAGGTCTCTCAATGTTCAGTTGTTTTATGTTATGTAAGAGTTTGGTCAGTCAGTGGTGTGGTAGATTTGTTTTGACATTTGGTTCTTAGTTCATGCTTTGTTGGTCTTGTTGCTGTTTAGAGAGTGTGGTGTGTTGGGTTTCATGGTTTTCATTCCTTCTCCTTTTGTTAAGGGGAACTAGTTGTCTCACTTCAACTCTTGGGGTGTTTCTGAAATAAAGGCAGGAGGAGGAAATGTGTGATGATTGAACTGGGGAGAGAGAGATATGCTTCGGTAGCCTCTCAATGGTCAGTTGTTTTATGTTATGTAAGAGTGTGGTATGGTAGATTTGTTTGACATTTGGTTCTCAGTTCATCCTTTGTTGGTCTTGTTGCTATTTAGAGAGTGTGGTATTATGAGTGTTATTCCTTCTCCTTCTGTTAAGGGGGACTAGTTGTCTCCCTTTGGTTCTTGGAGTGTTTCTGAAATAAAGGCGGGAGAAGGAAATATGTTGATTGGTGTTCAAAGATTTCCAGTGTTTTCTAACCTGTGTTGTTAATGCTGTTGTAATCTTTGTTATCTCTCAATAATAATTGGACTTGATTAAAATCATCCAGCTCTTATTCTCTCTTCTGCTTCTCTACAAAGCACAAGGCTAGCAATATGCAAACATAGATCATTCTACTGCAAACTGGCACAGGAGAAGTTGCCCATCTCACAGCTTTCATTTCTCTCGCAAGCATGTGATCTTCACATATTAAAATTATAATATTTTTGACACGGTGAAGGTGATCTGGTGATTATGTGAAGAGACACTTTGTCTTTGGGCATCTTTATTTAGTACTACTGATATGATGTGATTATGTGATATGATAGTTATCATGTATATCACATAATAAGCAATAACTCTTGCATGACATGCCGTATACCATTGCTTTTTAAAACAGCCGATAGGTTTCAATGCATTTTAATGTGAACATGTTTTGATTACAACACTCTTCCAAATGAGAGCAAAACAAATGATAGAAACCAAACTCAAACTAGCTCTTCTTCGCAATGACAAACTGTAATGGTGGATGAGTTGATGTAAGAGCATTTTCAACAATGCTAGCAATTTTAGTTAAAATATACAATAATTTAATAGTTATTTTTTAGCAGTCAAATTTCAAGAGTCAATTTTTTTTCAAAATCAATTTTTAACAATCATATTTTTTTTTTTTTGAAAAAAAATACAAAAAAATAAATTAAAAATAATCCTAAAATATATTGAAAATATAATAATTTAAAAAAAATCTAAAGTACTAAAATATATACATTTTAACTATTAATATAATAAATAATAGTTAGCTATTTTGCTAGCTAAAAATGACTAGGAAAATAGCTAGAAATTATATTAGCTAAGTCTGTTGAAGGACTTAGTTTAATGAAATACTAACTAATTTAATCAAAATATGCATATAACTAAACTGTTACAGATGCTATAACTTGGTACAATAAACTAACGCATAGTTCCAAGTTTAAGGTTTTGTTTGATTCTTTCAAGGAAAAAAAGAAGAGAAAAGTAATTAAAATGATTTGTTTTATATATTTCTGTTATTTAAATAAAATTGAGATTTAGATTCACTTTAATTCATGAATATAGTGAGAAAAAGAAGAAGGCAATGCAATTTTTTTTTCTTCCAAATTCCATGCAATAAGAGAGAGAGTAAGACGGAAACTGTTGATAAAATCGCAAGATTATTTCAGTACATACCTACTTCATACATCAAGAACGTCCAGTAAATGGAAATTCATGTATGAAGAACGAAAAAGGAAAAAAAGAAGAAGAAAAAGAAAACTAATGAAGCTTCACTGATCACAATATACAAACCAAAATCACACCAGGCCAATATGGAACATCAAAAATAGGAAGCCTTCCAATGCATGACTTGAAGGTAGGCCATGCAATGGTCTGTATACCATGGGTTTGGAGTTAGAATGGCTGGCGGCAATGTCTTTTCCGGCAGGAGCGGCAACGTGATATTTGGAAGCGAGAGCAAAGTGGGCAAAACAGGTAAGCTTGGGACTCGATACGGAGCTATTGTCTCGGAGGTGTCACGACGAGCCGGTTGGCCTATATTGATGCTAGACAACAACAAAAAAATGAAGAAGGAGATGGTGGAAAATTTGCAAGAAGCCATCACTGATGGAAAATGAGGTTTACAAAAATATTGAACAGAGGAGAATGTTGGTTGGAATGATAAAAGTAGAGGGTTGTGTTGGGAATTTATAGTTAAAACCTTTATCATATAGGTTTTCCCTTATTTTATTTGCTGGCAATAACAAGAAACTGTGACATACATTAGATATATATCAATAAAATCTTACCATTATTTTTAAGATTAAAATACAAAAAACCTAATTTAATTATTAATGACGTGTTGATAAATGAACAAAAATAGGTGACTAAATTTAATTATTAATAACGTCTTTATCAACCTAAATTATTTGTACGGTTCTAAACTATCAGCCAAGATTGTAATACCAAACCAAGCTTTAAAATACATCCATAATATGAAGAATGTGAACTCCTTGCTATTAGCTTGGCCAGTAAGTTCAAAGAGAATAAATGATTATGTTCTCAAAAGATTCCCAATTCGAGACCCACCAAAAATATGTTTTGTCTTACTCATTTTACAGTTATTAAGTAAGAATGGATATGCCAAATATGTTTTGACAATCATGAATCAAAATACACACATCTGATAAATCTCTTCTAGACAAACAAATTCTAGTCACAATAAGTTGTCAAGACAATTCTCAACGTTTAATTAATTTTCTTATAATTAATATTTAATAAGTTAATAATTTTTAATAATTAATAAAATTTAAAAAAAAAAATCAATTTGGTTTCATGGTGGATAATTAATAATTATATTACTTAATAATTAATTCTTTTTTCATAAAAATTCTTTATAATATTAATTATTAGAGAGATAAAAATAGTTATATATGTATTTTTATATATCCCATTTATGACATAACTTGAAAATTATATTTATTAATTCCACACAATTGAAGTCAAAATGATTGTAAATGAAAAAAAGTATGACATCAGAAAATATAACTTCTTTACTTGAAATAGACATTAGGAGTTTTTATGTCATAAGTTAAGTATTACACGTATTTTTCATTAAAAAAATTGAAAAAAAATGTTCAATCTCTCATCTTAACTATAAGAGGGTTGACTCTATCTTGCTTGTTGAGATTGGTAACATATATAATGTGGTTCTAACAAAAAAGTGCATTTGGACGGTATATAAATTTGGTAAATGAAAATTTTAAGATAGACTAATTTAAAAATGGTTAAAATTTTATATTTATTAAAATATTTCTTAAAATTCCGAGCGAATTAGGGCTCGGTCTAGTCCACTTATAGTATCATCTTGTTCATGACACATACCAAGAGTAAGAGTAAATTTCTCCTTCCTAATTTAAAATTAAGTATTATTTTTTATTTATAGAACAAGTATAGTTTCAACCCCAGTTTAGTTCAGGCACCAAATTTGCATCTATATTAGACTGACACAGTCAAATTAAAGATTGAACCCATACCACAAAAAGCTCTAAGTTTATGCAATGGGCCCATGGTCACCCTTAAAACTGGCCCAAGAACCTGTTTAGCCTAATAAACCCGCGGGTCATCATCGTTAGGCTCACATGTAAAATATTCTTTCGTGAGTCCGGTATAATACGTGTTTAGGTGGTAATGTATTTTTTTTAATGATATTCTTTCAAATGTATTATGCTTATTAAAAAAAGTGAATCATATCACACATAAAATATTATTAGAATGACACATTATCCTGTCACTGTAACACACTCATTCAAAAAACTTTCTACCTCTCACACACCGTGTACATATAATATGATTACTACACTCCTATGAAGCACAAATGGCATGACTAATCATAGTGAAATACAAATAATACGATTACTACAATCCTTAGCACAAATGGTGTGACTAATTATAGTAAATGAGTTTTGGATATAAAATTTCATAAAGTAGTCTAATGCCCGGATGGAGATTTTTATTGAAAGTTATAAAATAAAATAAAATAGAAGTTTGAGGTTGGAGTAAACTAATTGTTAAAACCTTAATACATTTTAGAACTAAATTATTTCAAACTATCAAATGCTAATCACACTGCTCTCACTCGTTTCAATGGGTAGAGGAATATACGGTAGTGTCTTGTATGAAATTATGAAATTGGGATGCAGCTAGCATTTAGAAAGAATGGATAACTTGTAACATTGAGATCCATCTGGAATGCATACAAATCCAATGATATTTTCTGTAATGGAGAGTCTTACAGTATTACATATCAAATCACAGCAAGACCTTACCACAAAATTTTTTTTTTTTTGCCAACTCACACCCATATGAAACATCAAAAATAGGAAGCCTTCCAATGCATGACTTGTAGGTATGACATGTAATGGTTTGTATACCATGGATTTGGAGTTAGAATGGCAGGGATTGAGGCGATGGTTGGCGGCAATGTCTTCTCTGGCGCTAGAGACAACGTGATATTTGAAGGCACAGGCATGCTGCGCAAAACAGGCGAGCTTGGAGCTCGATATGCAGCTGTGGTCTTCGAGGTGTTACAAAGATGACGAGCTGCTTGACCTATATTGATGCTAGACAACAAGAAGGAAATGAAGGAGGAGACAGTGGAAAATTTGCAAGAAGTCATCAATGAAAATGAGGTTTAGAAAGATATTGAACAAAGGAGAATGTTGGTTGGAATGATAAAAGCAAAGAGTTGTGTTGGGAATTTATAGTTACAACCTTTGTCATATATATTTTCCCTCATTTTATTTGCTGGCAATAACAAGAAACTGCAACATACATTAGATAGATCAATAAAATTCTTTCATTCTTTTTAGATTAAAACACAAACAAAAACACCATAATTTCACTATTGATGTCGGAAGTATCATTGACGTGTCGATAAATGAACAAAAATAGGTGACTAAATTTGGTAGGCCAAAAATATTATTAATTACTAATTACACCTTTTATAGCTAAAAATTTTGAGATTTTCTGTTGGTTTTGCTAATCAACTAAAAAAAACTTATCATCCGCTTTTAATGGACAAAAGTTTCAGAATTTAGCTAATTAACTCAAAAACTTTGCTTATAGATTCTTTTTTTAGAAAAAAGAAGAAGAAGAAAACTTGAGATTTTAAGCTGTTGTTGGTTCAGCTATTATCTGAAAATCTAATCATATGCTTCTAACAGAGAAAAAAAATTGAGATTTGGCTGTTGGTTTAGCCAATTTTGGATAGAGCAACCACCTTATAGTTAAGGGCCAGAAGACTTAAAATTGACATACATGACGTAACATCAATGATTAGAAAAAAAACCTTAGAAGTAGCTCAAGTGATAGGAGTTTAGGTGATAAAGTCTTAATCTCACCAAATCTTTATTTCAAAACTTACTAGTGCCGAATTCCTTGGAATGCCACTAATCTAAAATTTATCTGATCTGCGTGGAGACTCAGTCTTACTTGGGTCTTACTCTGGTGTAAAGAGTTGATTTTGAGTGGGTACAAGATCGGAGATATCTGCTTGTTAAAAAAATGTTTTGGAGCCCACCGTTTGCATTACTTCATGCTTATTTCCTCACTGAAACTACAAAAAGAGAAAAAAAAAACCCAATCATAATCTCCTTAATTAGGTACTTAAGAAAGGTGCCTTGTTCAATAATAAGCAATCATTTTAACACGGTTAAGATTTATTGTTTTCCCCCAAAAATTAACAAAAGTTTAGAAAGATAGAAGTAGAGGTAAAAAAAATTGATAATGAAAACAAAGTCCATCATAATCTCTGAAATTCCCAATCATACAAAGAAATATAGAAAAGAAAAGGAACTTATAAGTCATTGCAAGTAAACATAAATTTGTAAGAAATGATATCAAAGCTTCAAATAATTTTCTAATGATAGATAAAAGATAACCTGCAGCCACAAACAAGACGCATCTAATTTATATACAGTGAAACCGGCAAAATTCATATTCAACCCGTTTTAACTCATTCTATAAGCAAGTTTGCTTTAAGTCAACCCATATTCAACCCGTCTATTTCGAGCGATCCTGAGCGGGTTTGGGTAGAATTAACTTTTGCCACCCTAATTTCTTCTTAAAGAATACCCTGAACTCCATTTAGAGATGGCATCTCGCAATTGTTTCGTCTTAGTTTTCTTTATTGCTTTGTCGTTGTCAAGCATCAACTCTAGCCTTGCAGCTCGTCATCTTCTCTGGATACAACTCCACTTAGGGTTGCCAATTTTATTGCTATTCGACACAATTATATTAATTAATTCTGATACCCACGAGCGGATGCAAGGGGGCTGATGGGGCCATGGTGCCTCTTAAAATTTTAAAATTGTATTTTTTATCACATATTTTGTTAGAATTTAAAAAAAAAAACTTAAGACTTGGCCCATCCAAATAATTTTATATATTCACATGAATCTTTCCTCAATTTTAATATCTATACTTTGACTCCTCCCGGTTAACTATAAAGTCTAGATTGTCACTGATGAGACTCACGTCAAGAGAGATGGGAATTAATTAACCTGTCCCGTTAGGGACTCGCCAACCTCGTCTCTAATGAAATAAGTTTGGAGAAAACTTTCTACACCCCGTTAAAATTTGAGACGGGTTTGGAAAGAAGGCACGTCGCATCATACTACCGTAGTTATATAAAATAAAATAAAATATTTGTACTACATAGTCAATATTTACAATATTATTTTTTAGTCAACTATGAAAAGTTTAAAAAAATGTGAGTTTTATATTTGAAAAAAATAATAATGTCAGTCTAATTTTTTTATGAACACGGCATATTTCTTATTTTAACACATGTTATGTTTTTTTTAAAAAAAAATGTTCTAATTATAATTAATTAAATAAAATAAATAAATAATTTAAAAATAAATTACCTATCATAAAATTTAAATAGATTTGAAGTAAAAAAAATTTCACGAGATGGAATCGAAAAAGACGTCCCCTGCCCCAAACCCCCCTGTTATCATCCCTAACTCTACCACCAGCCCCAACTTTGCCACAGCCAACGCTGCCAAAGAAAACATAGCCAACATTGCCCAAATGCTGTCTATGAAAAAGGGATAAAAAAATCATTAAAGGACGAATTTAATCTTCCAATTTTACATTGACAATATTTGATCGAGTCAACCACTTTTCTTATCTAGTTAGCCTATTACATGGCCAAAAAACAAAATCCACCTTTTAAAAAAAATAGTCTTAGTCAATCTTTATTACAAATTTTTATAATGTGGTTTATCTAATGAGACTTAAAAACTATTAATTAATAAAAATATTTATTATTAAATTTCACTATGATTTCATTAATAAATTCTTTTTTTACTACAACTCTATAATTGTTAGCAATAAAATAAGACTTACATACGTATTGATTAGGGCCATACACGACGGTCTAAGACATTTGACGATGCTATTTTTTAAAATAATACTGTTGAAAGCAATCGTGAAGATAGTTGGAAAGAATATCAAAGAAGAGAGTGATTTAAAGCCTGGTTTTATGTCTCGCCAAGTTCAAAGAAAGTTATGTCACGCAGATATTTATCAGAAGCATGTTGGCATGCTTGCTTAGCTATATTGTCTAAAACTTTTTAAAATATTTTTGTACATACTAGAGTTTTGTAGAATCATCTAAAACACTTGATTATTCTATATTGTCTAAAACTTTCTAGAATATTCTCATACATACTAGAGTTTTGTAGAGTCATCTAGAACACTTGATTATTGTAGTGTTGTGTGGAGTGTTATAGAATTTAGTAGAAGGATCTAAGATTGTCTTGTATAATTGTAGAGAGTGTAGGGATATTTTAAAAGAATTGTTTGGCGAATGTTTCCGATCACAGCTACTATACTCTTATTTCATGTTTTTGACAGCACGATATTCTTATGGAATCCTTCCTTGTTGATCAGACTGCCAACCCCAGATTTGTGTGTAATCCTTCCGTCAGTAAATTGATAAGACTGCCAATCCCACACCCAGTCCTAAATTCAGTTCATTGTACTGGCCATACATATACAATTTCTAACAGCACAAGTTAAATTGTCAGTATTATGATGATTTGCAAAGGTCATTTTCGATTTGAATTCGAACCCATTCAAATTTGTATAGTTTTGTATGCAATTTATATTACATGCTTAATAAGAATTTGTAAGCTATTTTATTTTAACAAAGGATAATAATTTTCAATGGTAAGTTATTTTTCAAAACAAAATAAACAATTTTCAACATGTATAATAGTTCAAGCACCAATTTGAACACTTACAAGGTATAGCATGCTTAGTAAGAAATGATTAAGTTATTTTTTAAAACAAATAATAACAATTTTCAACATGTATAATGATACTCGCAAAAATTCGAACTTTTCAAAATAAATATTGGGAAAGCTTTTGTAGAGGTTAGGAATTGTTCTCTTATAACGGTTTTAATTATTTGTTGGGTACTAAGTTATCACAAAGCCAAGATTGTAATATCAAAACAAGCTTTAAAATACATCCTTGAAAATCTTGAACTCCTTGGTATTAACTTAGTTGATAAGGTTTTAAGAACAAAGTATTACATCCTTAACTGGTCCAACTTTGAGAATAAAAGATTATATATTCTCGAAAGATCCTTATTCGAATCGCACAAAGATATGTTTCATCTTACTCATTTTACCATTCTTAAGTGAGTTTGCATATCTAAGATTTGTTCTGACAGTCACGCGCCAGAATACACACAATTGACAAATCTCCTCAAAACAAGCAAATGCTAGTCGCAAAATTATCACGTCAATTGCAGAATAGGACCTCAGTACTAAAAAAAAAAAAACAAGGTATGACAAAGAAAAAAAAAGATTCAATCATAAGTCCCTCATAAAGTATTCCAACTCAAAATATGTTAATCCAAAAATAATGGAGGAAACAAATTCTTTCGATACCAACCTGCTTCAGCAATGCTATGTCATCACTTTTTTGTTTGTGAAACTTTAAAATTAAATAACTTACAATATATAATTCCTTTTTGCATAAAAAATATATATATTTAAATTTTAAAAATCAAGATTTATCAAATAAAATTCATATTGTATAAGAAATTCTGTCAAAAAATTTCTTGTTTTTTCAACGGAGAATTTTTGACTAAAATTCTCTGTCTACCGAACTAAGACATAAAATATTCTCTATCCCAAAATAGAGAAATGTCTCTAATCGGAACAGAAAAATTTGAAAATTTCCTTAAAACAAAAAAAAATATTACACATTTTTAACAATACATCAAACAATCTTTATTCCTTAAGAAAGTATTAATACTCTTAACATTAATAAAACAAAAAAATAAAATAAAAAAACTCTTGTTTTTCAATAGAGATTTTTTTACGAAATTTCTGTCTCTATCTTTTAACAGAAATATTTAAGAAATTTCTTAAATAAAAATTAATGATGTCAAAAATCCTTTTTGATGCCTCACGTGACCCAATTTTTTCCCCATTGACAAATCATATATAGATATCCAAAACCATTGAATAAAATGTCTGTGTCGTCTCCTTGAGGAATCATCATCTGGAATCATGCCAACCCACTCTCCCTTCATTTCCATATATATATACAAATACAGCAATAGCCCAACACCTCTCACTCTCATCAAACACTATCAAAATGTTGTTGTCTCACTCACAATTCACACCCCAGTTAAGGTTCCTTCCTCCACCCTCCATGCTTTTGATGTCTGTGTACAACCCGTGGTGTTATGATGTTTCTTTGTGTTTCACAATCAAAAGTACTTCCTTTGTCAGGCCTCAATGAAGAAAGAGAAGAAGAGGACAAGCATCCAACACATTACCACAACTGTAGATGGTAACTGGTGCCTCCGCCAAGCTATTTCCCTAATCAATGAGCATCGGTGTCAGAACTTCAACTTTCCCATGTAAAAATGGAGGAAAAAGCTTCATACTCTGTATACAAAACATTAACAAAGAGAAATCCTACCACACTCACCTAAGGGTGTCAATCGTGTCGTGTCGTGTCAAGGTAAGAATATTATATTATATGGGTCGATCCGAACACGACACGATTAATTAATCGTGTGAACTTGCTCAACCCTAACACGACCGGTATAATACACGGGTGACACGACACGACACGACCGGTATAACCCGTTTATTAAACTGGTCATGTTAAAACACGAAAAACACGACACGTATAATTCGTTTATTAAATATGTCATGTTAAAATATGAATAACACGACCCATTTAAATTGTATAACCAATTTTCATAATAAAATTACTAGATAAAATCTAATTCATTCATTTTTAACACATTATAGTAATAATAATCATTTTTAACTAAGAGTAAGTTTTAAAATCTAAAATTCATTAGAATTTTTGTTTAGATGTAATTTGAAAAACTAACTTTACTTATATTGGTAATAAATGAGTCAAACGAATTTGTATTAAACGGGTTTGACATGAATAATTAAATGAGTTATTTCGTGTTAAACGGGTCAACCCGATTACATCCCGAACACGACACGTTTATTAATCGTGTTAAACAAGTTGACCAGTTTATGACTCAAACTCATATAAACTCAACCTAAACCCGCTAATTACGTGTCAAATTTAAGTCGTGTTATCGTGTTATGTTAAAAATTAACACCCTTACACTCACCAACAAGCATTAAAAAAATCACATCCAACCACCACCACACCCGCCAACAACCACTGCCCCAAATTAAAGGAGCTAATTTGTAGAAACCCTAAGTCGCGGCCATGGAAGGATTCAAACAAAGAGAATGAACAACCTTGCAAATATCAACCAATAGATGTTTAGATCAAACAGGAGTTGTCGATCGGGTCCCAAATGGGACATTAACAAACCCTAAGACACGGCCATGGAAGGATTCAATCACTGTTGATATCATGTGATCTCATGATCGTCGTGCTCCACCAAGATCAAAACAGTCGCCGCCATCGTCGGAAAATGACGATGAACACCGCAAAAACCATCGCGGTTCTCAACACTGCCGATCTCAGCATCGTCGTGCTCCGCCAAGTCAGTCGTCTCCATATATCCCTTGCTCTGATTAGCTCTGGTACAAGTGTATTCACATAGAGGAGATTAATTTCTTTTAACAGAGGTTGCGATTAGATAGAGAGAGAGAGAGAAATCGTGTTCGTTGATCGACCGACGTCCCGAAATTCTCAATCACCTGATTCTCCCGATGATGGAAAAAAATATAAAAGGAAATCTAAGGTAAAATCTGTCATTAAGGAAAAAAATAGAGGAGAGAAATCAATACGATTGGACTTGGGGTTAATCAATTTAGAAAATAGAGAACTTTTAAGATATATATATAATAATAAATAAATCAAACTATAAATTTCTCTAATTTGACTAGTTAAAATTAATAAACTTTAAATTGTGATAGACTATACCTCATTTATATCTTAAATCAATTTCAAACAAACCTTCAACTAAAGTGAAGCAACTTGATTTTTTATAAAGTGAACTCCACATAACACCTTAAAATTTTTAATAATTACAAACACATATCCCCCTCTTGATTAACAAATTACATTACATACCCCTATCAAAACTCTCGACTTAACGTCGTTAACAGAATTGGTACAATTAAAAATATAACCCTTAATTTTTACATCTTTGCAAAATTCAAAATGCAAGTTGTTATTTTGAAAAAATCTAAGCGTTTTATGTCGAATATCTGTAATCTACAATCAACATAGATGTAATCTATGTTACAAGCTATCACATCATAATATAGTACAATATAATTAATCGAATAAAAGTAATTGTCAAAAACTTTAAAAGTACCAAATAAAATTTACAATTCTTTATATAACAGTAGATTAATAATTACTTAATTGAGTTCGGATGAAACTCAAAAAATTGATAAATTTTAAAATATGTTAAAATTTAACTTATTTATCTCATGAGCCGAGCCAAATCTTGAAAGTGACTGAGCAAGCCGATTAGAATCAAACACGAGTAGAATGTCTTGGGTTTACAACCCTAAACACCTTGTTTAGGACATTTCCAATGATGACTCAAACTCATATCAAATTTAAATTTGAGTCAAAATCTACAAAAATCACCCTCCTCTAACTCTAGACTCAAACCCAGACCAAATCAGTTTTTATTTAAATCTAAACCCAAATCAATGCACTACTGTTCACAACATCAAATTTCTAACGCCTATTTTTTTTTCCCTACCTAGTCTCACTATCACATGGAAAATGAAAGGGAAAGATAAGGAAAAGAAATGAAAAGAAAATCAAGGAAACAGACCTGGCGGGAATCGGTGATGGCGAACGGCAAAGACAGTTGGCGATGAAGAACGATGGTGACGGAGAGAGAAAAACTCTTACTGTGCCGATGATCGAGGTAGTCTCTAAAGAAGGATCGCTGAGAATCGAGATCCTAGACGCCAAGAAGTAGAGAACGAGAGGGGTTTGGAAGATGAGTGGGGTGTTGCAGAAAACGCGAGACATGGAAATCTTACCGCACATTTCCGTTACAATCGATAGAGATTATATAGAGAGAGAAAGCAGTGCAAGACTCTTGGGGAGATAAAAGTGGAATTTGTGATCTTCAGCAATGATGGCTGCTTCATAAAATTTGATCTTATTTTTATATATATATTTGAAGCCCTAGTTTGAGAGGAAGAGAGGTTTGATCTGCTGAAATAGAAGGCAGTAATTCGAAGGGAGAGAAGAAGAAGCCACCTGAAGCAGAGAACGCGAGAGACAATTTTCCCTATCCTAAAGGGCAAAACAACTTGATTGAGAATGAGCAAGCTCTTTCGGATGCTTGCATCTGGCAATTGATGGAATAAGTTTGAAATAAGGGTAAAAAAAGTAGGAATAGATACAGAACGGTAAAAAATATGACAAGAAAAAAACGGTAAAATAGATATGACAGAATAGTAAAATAAATTTTAATTTTTTCCTCTATAAATTCCCATGAAGTTTTATCATTGTGTAGTATCAATTTTTTTTTTTTGTATTTTGTAAAATTACATAACTTGTATTTTTATTTCATAGTAATAATATTTTTATTTCAATGGATGACTATTGTCAAATTACATAACTTGTGTTTTTATTTTATAACAATTTTATTTTATTTCATTTTATTTTCTATGTTGTTTTTAATTAATGTAATATTTTTTTTTTGTTATTTTATTTTCAATGTTTCTTTTAATTAATATAATTTTTTTTTTCAATGCAATGTTATTTTATTTTCAATGTTTCTTTTAGTTAATGTAATGTTTTCTTTAATGCAATGTTATTTTATTTTCAATGTTTCTTTAAATTAATATAATATTATTTTTTTTTCAATATAATGTTATTTTATTTTCAATGTTGCTTTTAATTAATGTAATATTTTTTTTTCAATGCAATGGCATTTTATTTTCAATGTTACTTTTAATTAATGTAATTTTGTTTTTCAATGCAATGTTGCTTCGAAGAAAATGACAAGAAATTAAAATAATAGAAAAAAATTGGTGAAAAAATTTGAGAGGGAATAAAAATTAAGAGGATAAAGAGGTTTGAAAGGAAAAAAGAGGAAAATTATTTTTAAAAGAAAATAATATAAAGTAGATTATGAGATGAGGTAAAAAATTTTAAAAAAGATATGAATAAAAATTTAAATGATCATTAAAGAATATCAAACTCAAATTCACCTTTTATTCAAATTTTAAGTAAAATTTAAGTTTAAGTTTGAATCACTATTGGAGATGGTCTTAACAACAGAATCAGATTTGGAACTCAGCCCTCACGCCAAAACGTGATATGCAATTTAGAACTATTATGCCAAACACCCACTTAAAATAGGGACACAGCATCCAAAGCTCCATAGACAAACCCCAAAGGCGTTCAAAAAATTCCAAACTGCAGTAATCTGACAACAGCAATAAACATAATCTTCAGTGGCACGAACCCAAAACCAATTTAAACAACTAAAATTCAAGACATCCTCTTCTCAACCGATCCACCACCGACGCAGCATCACTCAATAATTTTCCTGGAACCATCACACCAGATTCAACAGTTGGAAAAAACAAAACCAACCCCAAGTATTGCCTGCACCTCCTGCCAGCCTTGTCAAATGTAAAGATTAACAACAAATGCTGCAACCTAACAATTACCTCTTAGACGCTGAAGTGGGCAATGGCCTAGTCGCAATATCTACTCATTTTCAAAGAGAACAGTAGGGTTCAAGTCCCCTCAAGAGCCAAAAAAAAAAAGGAAGTCAGTATAGATTTAAAATCATCGACCCTAACAACAATTACCTCTTAGCCAACTTCAAATTCTCATACTTTGCTCTGTTATAAACAAGAAAAAATAAAGTAGAATGTACCTCAAGTATCCTTGTCAATGTAAAGATTAACCACAAATGCTGTAGCCTAACAATTACCTCTTAGACGCTGAAGAAGGCAGCGGCCCAGTGGCATTACCTACTCATTTTCAAAGAGAGTAGAATTCAAGTCCATACAAAAAATGAGGTTAGTAAGGGTTTTAAACCATCGACCCTAACAATTGGCTAGGCCTTCAAAGAAAGAAAAAAATACCACTTGGACAACTTCCAAATTCTCATACTTTGCTCTGTGATAAACAAGAAAAAATAAAGTATAACCTACACCAAGTATCCTTACCAATGTAAAGATTAACCACAAATGCTGCAGCCTAACAATTACCTCTTAGACAACTTCCAAATTCTCATATTTTGCCCTATTACAACTGATTTATCTTCACACCTATGCTCATTCCGGGATACAGCTCATCTACAGTATTTTTTCCTTCAGTTTTCCTCGATATACCTTGAATGTATGCAACAATCATCTATTATTTAATTATTTGATAACAGATACATGATGCAACAAGCATCCCTCTTTCCACAACACTTGCCCACATCCAACAAAGGTCCAACTGAATACATGTAACGTCCACCAGCAGGTGTCTTTCAAAATAGTTTGTGCAAATCCACATTCAGTGTCAGGTCAGCAGACCCTACCCTACATTGAAATTTTTTTATATATAAGATATGCATGAAAAACTGCCTAAGAAAGGTGAATTCATTTATTTGAAAAAAAAAAAAAGGGGAAGCGATCTCCATTAGATCAACGTAAAACGGGTAAGATTTAATTACCCAAAAGTATAAAGTTTTTAAAAAAATAAACTTTTCAATCTACAAAGGGGCATACTTTCACCTAAAAAAAATCCTACTTTCATCTTTCAATCTACAAAATTTCCAAGGTTCTAAAACACCATTGTTCTAGGAAGCCCGTTTCAGATCTTCCCCAACCCACACTCAAATAAAAAAGAAAAAAAATGCAATGCGCACCAGTTCGCACCCAAAAATAAGGATATCATCTACTTCATTACATATTAACCTAGCCTCATGGACTTCAACAACTAATAAGATGGTTGCATTACAAAATTCATAGTTGCCTAGAAAGAGGAGTTGACTTAAAGGCTCTTCAGGCATCCATATCTTGTGCACAACATTGGGTAAAATACAAAGCAGATGAAGGGAAGCGTCTGCCATTATGCATGTGTAATCATCAATATAGAGAAGTTTGACCATAAGAAAGTACCCTTTTAGAGCTTCACGACTCAAACTAACAATGCAACAATTTTGAACACAAAAATTGGCAAAAAAATATTTATAATTTTTTTCTGAGTTCCAGTATATCAATACAAAGCCAACGATGTGAACAGATCAATAATAAATAATAAAAAAAGTAGTCGTAAACAAATGGTAGCAAAACCAACTCCATAGTTCAATGAGAATCCATTTGAGAGTGCCTCGTCCAGATGCAGTAAAGTAAGGAGTGACAAAAATCAAGCATTACACTTTCACAAAACATTAATGTCAGAGAGCAACAAGACCAATCCTGCAAGAACAAATTAATCATCTCCTCCAGACCATACTTTACCACCCACCTTCAGTACTAACTAAAATACCAATACAATTTGTTTAACTTCTATGGCATGTAAGAAAATGTATTATATTATTTATAAAAGCACAAAGAAAAAAGGTGGAACTAGGGCATCCATTGGGAATATCCCCAGCGCAACCCTACTGAAGAAAGCATGAATAATGAAGAAAATGGTCAATATACCAAGGGACCATTGAGAATTTATTTGTGCACCCATCTAATCCAATGAACACACAAAAAAAGGCCCACATGCAGAGATTTTCCAAAGAGGAAGTGCTTCCTCCTAACTAATATCATATCATGCAAGGTTTCTTTCAGGCATCCATCTTTCCTTCTATGAGGGCAAGTTGGTTCAAGATACCTTTTTAATAGAATTCCCTTGTGCCCTTTCATGGCTCATTACAGATGAGGTACAAGAACCAACCACCACCGGGCCCACCCCTTTTCCAACTCAAAGCATTGCAGAAATTATTGGGAAAAGGCTGAACAAAGAAAAGGAAGCATTACCTCCTACTAAATCAGTAATAACCATGCAGACAAATGTTGATGACAGACCTGAGAAAATAATTCCCGTTACCTTGCTATTCAACAGAAATAAACACTTTTGAAGAATAGGCCGCAAGAAAGGAGAGTGAAAGCTGCATGTATGGAGTGGAGACTCGGTAACAAGGGTTTGCATTTCCCTATTATTTCAGATCGCTTTGAATCGAGATGTGTTAGTTGCAAATTTTGTGACCTATACTGAGGACATGGTAATCTGACCCCTTGTTTTAGGAGATACTTTCAAGATTGGGAGTTGGAGGAAGTGTTATGCCTAATGGATTTTCATTACTGTTTTAAGCTGATTGAAGATGAGGAAGATTCATAAAGATGGAGAGTGGAAATCAACGAGGAGATCTCAGTTAGATCATTTTACCAGTAGTCAGCCAGGCAGGGAGGTAGTGATTTTTCTTGGAGGGGATTTTGATGTGTCAAAGCCCCTGTGAAGGTGGCTTTTCTTTGCATGGGAGGCAGTCCTTATGATGGATTATCTTCATATGAGAGGCTTAGGGGCGACACCCTTAGTCATTTGTTTCTTCATTATTCGATAGCGAGAGAATTGTGGTGTCTTCTCTTACTTTTAGGTTGTACTTGGACCATGCCTAATTCAGTGTTGGACTTATTCACGGATTGCGTGCGCACCCTGGGGAGGGGGGAGGGGTGTCAAGTAAGGAGGAGAGTTTGGATGATGTGGGACTTCGTGCCACTTTGTCTCTTTTTGGTACTTGTGGCGTGAAAGGAAGTGTAGGATTTATGAAGAGGAAGAAATGTCTCCTTGTAAATTTAAAGATTTCTTTTGGAGAACCCTATAATTATGGGTAATTGAGTAATACTCATCTCGTGTAAATTTTTTGGTAGAATTTCTAGGATGGTTGGTTAAAGCTCTAAGTTAAAATTCCCTCCTTTTTTCGTAAAGAGGTTCGCCCTCAGGAGATTCCTGAATATATATTCATTTTACTTGTAAATATATAAACCATTGCTTCAGATCAGTAATAAAGCAAAGCTGGTGTCATCTCAGACCAATCATCTATCCAATAACCTCTCCTGCAAGTGTCAATACACATTATAAGGAGGAAACACTCACAAACAGAACAAAGGAGGACTCTCAAAAATACAAACTATTTTCACTTTTGCTCGAATAATTTTTTCATAACAAAGTTTGTGTTACTGAAGTGCCTGTAAAGGTGGGAAGCAAATGGACTTGATACGCCACAAACAGAAACCCATGAGGAATCTCATAAATACAAACAATTTTTGCTTTTGCTCGAATAATTTTTTTCATAACAAAGTTTTGTGTCACTGAAGTACCTGTAAAGGTGGGAAACATACTACCAAAGCATATATTAAATTGTCCCCTTGGAGCTTGTGCAGCTCATTTCTTCTGATTAGCAACTTTTTTATATGTAGCGCATATTTCTTGTACTTGACAACACATCTTCATATTATTCAACTGTTACTGTAAGTATTTTTTCATTATTAGGAAAGCTCAGCTCACAAATTTTTGGGTCAAGGTACAGTAGTTATTTTCTTTTTATCGCTTCATTCTGCAAGCTTGCAGAATTCTCACAAACCTTTCTGATACCACCTCACACTTCATAATCAGCAAGTGCTTCCCATTCATTTGTCTATTCCCATTCTTTCCAGCTTCTACACTTCTTTGTATTTTTAAACCTTGTGCAATTTCTCTAGCTTTACTCTTCGGACTACCTCAGGTAATCATGGTCCGCTGACCCCAAAAAGTGGGACCCATTGACTATGGGGTTTTTAAGCACATGCAAAGTAAGGTGCATGCAGAAGTTTGCATGCCACCCTTCTCTAGCAGCACCACTTGTCCAATTCTGTTTCACTTCTATCTTCTAACGTCAAATCATTATATTCCCGAATCTAAATCAAAGAAAAGGGTTATAATCATCATTAAGATTGCTTGAACTCCTGCTGTGACAAAAAGGAAACCATGTGCTAGTTAAGACAAAACCTAGAGGAAGATGAATGGGTTCAGAAATCTATCAGCAGGTTTGTTTGCTCAATCTCAGCCATCGGGATGGCAATCAAAACATTTTGCATATCAAGAATTAATAGTCATATTGAAATATTGTCTTAATGAACCTTTGAACTTCATATAGTAACAGAATTTCAGATAAGCAGATGGAGTTTATTAATATTGAAAGAGATGTTAATAAACATGAAAGGCCTGATACTTGTTAGACGTGAGACAACAATGAAAGTCCAAAGAGTTTAAATTGGTTTTGGTTCTTGAGAGTTATGAGTTCACCGTTTGAACACACATAAGAATGCAACTGTGAACTCTTGGTGGAAAGAGTACAGGGGTTGCAAGAAAGAAAGAGGCATGATTATGAATGTTAGGGGGAGAGGGGAGGAAGACGAGGTAAATAGCAGGTGCTGCTGGAATATATTCAATCAGCAGCAACATTTCTAAATAGTGAGACTGTATTTTCCTTTGATTGCTTACTATCCAATTATAGAAACAATTAAGAAGCTTTGATATAGTTCAACAAAGTTCCTTCATCTTTTTAAGAAGATTTATTTCCATGAGAATAATGGTTAGACCCTTAAGAGATATCTATATTTGTAGAATAAAATACACAATGAAATGATTCGTAATGTTGAATACCATGTTAAATTAGAAATTCACCAAGCAAGGGAAAATAATTCCTTAACGGAATTTGATAGAAGCAGTGGATATGAAGATTAACATATTGAGATCAAATCTGTAAATAACAATACTAATTGACTTACCCATCCAAGCAGAATGCCAACACCCTATCTTTTGAGCCTGTTCTGTGCCTCCAAGATAGTATTTATATGCCAGTAGGTATACATGCATCGCACTTCAAGCATCTGGCCACAGAAACCGTTGCAAAGTCATCTAAAACTCTTTAAGTCCAACAGACCATCCAGTAGCAACCAATAAGATAATGAAAAACTGGAGAGAGAGAGAGAGAGAGAGGCACTGTTTATTTTCTTTTTTCGTTTATTTGTTGATTGATGTTTTCTTCATCTTCTTTTCAGAACTGTGTTCATTACTGGGTCCTTATATAAAGAAGATGACAATAGGAAACTTACATGGCATTGTTTGATTGAAGAGAGTACAATTTGGTTAGGCATGTCCACATAACCTGTAGAATTAAGTCAATAAAGCCTACCAACAGGCAAAAGACCAGTAACTAAATTTGCCCCCATATTTTGGTGATGGGGAAGAGCAGATAGTTATATAATAATAATAATAATAATAACCAAACAAACCAGTGTGGCATGGCATCTTGCATGACTAAAAGGAAGCATGTGGTAGCATACTGCCATGTAGTAAGGACAACCAGCTTGGGGAGCCCCAAACAGCTACCCTTGGTTGGCACATGATCTTATGATGGTCTAGTACCCACCCGAATGTCTTTTTAATCTTTCAACATATAACATAAAAGAACAATAACAAAAGATAATGAAGACAACACTTAAAGTAACATCAACAGAGAGGCTGATGCTCAATATTTCAATTAAAAGAAGAAAATAAACTAACGAGGAGGAAACAGGAATTCCACACTATGTCAAGACAACATACAAGGAAACACTCAACAACTTATGAGAAATAGATTGAATGTTAAAAGGCATCTTTAAAATTGAGAAACAGTCTAAATATAAGATTAGACAGGAAGGTAATTCAAGTTGGAGGGAAGAAAGGGGAAGAAAAGAACAGTTACATCATAGCCTTTCTTATGTTCCTATCATTCTCGTGCAGTCCTGCTTGATCTTCTCCAGAGAGGCAATCACTTGCCCGTTCAAGGCCAAAATTAAAAAAGAGTTTTCTTGGAGAGGCTGATAAGTTGGTTTTTGTAGATATTTGAATGGCATTCTCTTTTGAGACTTGACATTTAGGAAAACAACTTTAAAACA
Organism: Nyssa sinensis; assembly: GCA_008638375.1. Classification (NCBI taxonomy): domain Eukaryota; kingdom Viridiplantae; phylum Streptophyta; class Magnoliopsida; order Cornales; family Nyssaceae; genus Nyssa; species Nyssa sinensis. The sequence goes on along the minus strand of CM018039.1, from coordinate 6,132,104 downwards.
GAGCAGATGGAGTACTTCCATTTTTTGGTCTTTATATGTCTTTTTTGTGTTTGCACATCAAACATTGAGATACTAACCGGACACCTTGGCCACCAAGATTGGCATTAAAAGATAACATAATTTATTTTATTTCACTACAAGCACTACCGAGCCAGTATTTACACAAAACATAAGATGGGCTTAGGGGAATCAGCAGCAATCTGAGGGACTCCTTACTGGGCATTTTGGGGAAAGTATGCAGTGAATAACAGGGCAGAGACATTCAAGATTCAGTTCGACCAGGTATTCTAATGAATATCAATCGGACTGAACCTCAAAATTAGTAGGGGACGACCTACTGTGGCACACTTTTGAGAAGTCCATTCCTTACCTTGAGAGAGTGTGTCGAGCATAAATATAAAAGATATAGTAGATGCAACAAAAGTAGGAGCAAAACTAGAGTTCCTTTATCTTAATCTGTTCCACAACTGGATCCCCCAGTGAGGAAAAAATAAACAGATTGAAACAGGTTAAAAGATAGACTATAACTTACTACAGCAAATTATACATTTAATTCTAACTACAACAAACCCGTTAAAGAAAAGGTCTACTCTACATCATTCATTAATTATTACTACAAGCATGCAAACAACAGCAACTACTACTACTACAACAAAAAGAGTCTTACTTCACTAAGCAGCCTTAACCTTATCGTCACCCACAACAGAAAGTATGGGCAGACTACTAAGGAATTCATCAAGACCCTCAAAAAACTCAGTCCCTTCACTTCCATCTTCCTCCCCATGTCCTGCCCCATTCCCTTCGCTCACTCCTGGCACAGGCTCTTCTACCTCATTGCTAAATTCCACATTCAAATCCAGCTTCCCCAATTCCTTCGCAGCTTTCCCTGTTTGCTTTTTTGAACTATTTGCCACCGATTTCTTATTCGTCTCAATGTTTGAAGTATTTGGCACTCCTCTACCCTCTTGCATCAAAGGCAAAGTTTCACAGGTACCCGCTTTAACATTCTTTCCCTTCTCCACTTGCGGTTTCTTAACATTTTTACCTGCTGAACCCTTCCCTTTCATATTTTTCGATTTCTTCTTCCGTCTAGTACTACCCCAATCATCATCATCTGAATCATCACTTGGATCCGAGATTTCCACAAAAACATCCGGGTCATCTATATAAATCCTAGGTGCCGAGCTCTTCTTGGACTTTGGTGCCCTAGCATTCACATTTTTCTCAGACACCTGAGGGCAAGCAACCATTGACGAAAACGGAAGCCAATTTGAGGCCCCGCTCTTATTCTTCTCCAAATTTGACGTTGAAACCCCTAATGGGAAGAAACCCCAACAACAGTAATACGCTTCGTTCCCCTCAAAAATGGATGGTGGCGATGGAATCACTATCGCTTGAAATGCTCTCTGGCAATTCTGACACCGAAGCGTGCACTCTTCGTAGACACTAGGATACTCATACATGTTATAACAATAGGGACAAGCAGTCCAAAAACTCGAAGTTCCATCCTGGGTATAATGTACTTCGGGCTCCTCTGCTACATTCTTCTCCTTATTACCAATATTATTATTCTTGGGGCTTTGCCTCGCGGCTTCTTGTTGTTGATTATAATGGTGTTCTTGTTCCTGATTTTCTTGTGCTCGGCTTGACCCGGCCGTCGTGGCTGGGTCGAGATTCGAAAAAAGATTGAGTTCGTTGTCATACACATATTTTTTGGAGGGGTTTGATAAGACAGACCACGCGTCGGAGACGAGCTTGAAGGCTTCATCGGCGAAGGGGAGCTTGTTCCTGTTAGGGTTCAAGAGGAGGGCGAGACGGCGGCAGTGAGCCGCTATGAGCTCCGAGTCGTGAGTCTGGCGGACGAGCTGGAGGATCGCATACCAGTTGTGCTGGTTGTTGATCCGCCTCTCACCGGCGAGGAGTGTGTCAGCGACGGCCAGGATTAACTCGGCGTGTTCGAGGCTCGGGTCGGACTCCCGGGCTCGGATCGCGAATGTCTTGCTCCCGATGAGGTCATGTGCCGTGAGGAGCTTCTCGGCGATGACGAGCCACCGTTCGGCCTCTGCTCTGCTGCTGCTAGGTTCCATTTTCTCTCTCCACTCTCTCTCTCTCTTGTCTTTCAGTTTCTTCTGTCTCTTTTTGCAAAACAACGTGATGAATCGCAGAGAAAAGGAAAGAAAGCAATCCCGGTGGACGAAAAAGGACTGGACTTTTGTGGAAAAGGCAAAAAAAAATTAAGTTAATTAAGGTTGACAATGAATTAATGGTGTCGGGGTACTGATGTAAATTTATGAATCGTCGTCTCGCTGAACAGAAATCTGATGAGTTGAGCACTGTGATTTCTTTTTCAAAATTCAAACCCCAAACGTGATCTAAAATAGGGTGTCAATTCTAATTATTCGTGTGCGCATCGTGTCCAAGTATACATATATAAAAATACGTGTAAATCTTAATTTGATATTATTAATTAATTATATTAAATTTTAAAATTTAAATTTAAATCATGTATTAAACAAGTTACACGTATCGATACACTTAATTCGTTTATTTTAATTGTTTTATTTTTTAAATAAAAAAATTTACCTATTTTTTAATATGTATAAATAATTTTTAAATTTAGTAACTTTGTATATAAGTCAAATCAAAGTAGAAATATCTTTTATAAATAAACTTTAATAAATATTTGATGTGAGACGAATTATTTTAACTTATAATATATTTTATAATTAAATGTGTTAAACAAGTTGACACTAGTAAAACTTAAACACGACTTATTTATTAATTGTGTTATACGTGTCAACCCGTTTATGACTCAAACTCATTTATGCTAAAGACAAACTCGTTAATTTCGTGTCGTATTCGAATCGTGTTATCGTGTCGTGTTAAAAATTGACACTCCTAACCTAAACAAAATAAAAATCAAATGAAAAATTATTACTTACCCCCTCTCTACTTACCTAAAATTTACACGAATATTTCTTTGGATTTTTTTAAGATTACAATAATCTTTTCAATATTATACTAAAAATATACGAGTTTCTCTCTGTGTATTAAATTTATTATGTTAATAAAATATTTTTTTATAATTAAAATATTTTTATATATTACATTAATTTTATTTATTTTTTTGCGGATCATAAAAAATATCTCTTTAATTATAACACATTATAAAATATGTCAGTATAATTATTTTTAAAAATAAAATAATAAATTTATATTCATTAACTTCTATAATTTGACAATTTTAATTTAAAAAACTTGGTGTAATTTTAAAAAAATATAAGAGATTTTTGTAATTGACTTATATTGTAAGAAAGGTAATTATTTAATAATAAAAATTAATAATAATGATAAAATAAAAAAAAAAGGTTCCAATATGGTTTTCAAAGTGGAGGGAATAAAAATATATAAATTATTTCTTGAAAATATTTGTTATTTCTACAATTAGAAAAAAAAATATTACTTCCTGGACTTTTCACTCATGTTGATAGACCCACAAAAAGGAGTAAAAAGACTGTAAAAATAGAATAAAATATTTCATGAATCATGTTTGAGAGATAAACATGTGAAACATGTGGTATTTCTTGGATATTGAATTGACATACAATGTAGGCAATCACGTGCGGTATCCAGCGCCTTTCTATTTCATTTAGGGTTGCTTTGTTTAAAAAATGTGAAGTTCACGTGTGGTCACGTCACGTAGGGATCTAACACCCTGACAAATAAACAATTTCATTTCATATGAAAGTGAGAGATTTTAAATTACTTATTGTCAATTTTATCAAGTGTATAGATTTCACATTTTCTCCTAATTAGATATTTTTATTTTATTTAAAATTGAGAGAAAAAACCTTGCTTATCTTGTAATTATAATTGTTAAAAACTTTTCACTATCTTCTCGTATTTTGTTGCTAATCCTAATAAAGAGACTAGAATAGAAACTAATCTCTATATTTTAATCAAGCATAGAAGTTTTATGTTTGTTTGTTTGTCGTTTTGAAAAGATAATTGGATAAATTAGTTTTCATAATTTTGTAAAGTTGGTGTTTGGAAGAAAAAAAAAAGGCTCACTAGTAGCATCCTGAAGTAAACAATAACTTATAATATAGATAAAGTAATGAGCGAAGAGGAGTGAAAATTATTAATCCTATATATATATATATATATATTTTTAGATTTTGAATATTATTATTATTTTATTAATTCATATTAGTCATCGATGAAGAATAAAGTTTTAGCATTTCACTCTGACTTATGATTTTATTGTTTATTGGACTGAAATATAGTTAATAGTTTAATTTATGAATAGAATCTTTTACCTTCAATGGTGATAAATCAATTGAAAATGATATGCTAGTAAAATTTAAATATAAAACTTCAAATAGTAACTTTGCATTTTAAAGATAAAGAAGAATAAATTTTAAATAAAAAATTTATATTAATATTGAAAATTTAAAAAAAAATAATATATACTTTAAAATTTTTGTTTTAGACCTCAAAATAACAGTATGATGGAGAGAATTTTGTCATTTAAATCATTTTGGCTGCTAAAATTCATTGATTGGGGAAAACATTTTTATAAAATAACAATGTTGAAAATTTTCAAACTAAGGAAGAAGTGGAAAGTGGGTTTTTGAAAGTTTACTCACCTAGTAGAACTTGTCCCACGTTGGAAATAAGAGAAAAGTTAAAAGAGGCATATAACTTTTAGTGTGATAGAAGCTATTAAAGTTATCAATTTATCTAAAAGTTTAAATTTTTAAAAATTATGTAATTTTATTTTTATATTTTCTAACACGTCCCGTTACGTATGATTGACAGTGTAATTTTACTAAAACTTTAAGTTTTTAGAGACGGTGTAACTTATTATTATATTTTTTAACACACTCGAGTGTGATTTGACTAAAATCTAAGTTTTTAGAGAGGGTGTAATTTTATTGGATGTAACTTTATTAAAATCTTAAGTTTTTAGAGATGATGTAACTTTAATAAAAACTTAAGGTTTTAGAGATAGTGTAACTTTATTATTATATTATCTAACACGTTCCTCACTGGTCAGTTTAAACCTACACATGATGATTTATGATTTTAGGATGACGGTAAAATTTAAACTCTGAACCTTTAGTCTATTCTGATATCATATTAAAGCTGTTAATTATCTAAAAATTTAAACTTTATTAAAAATATTATATTTTTTAATAAAAATATTTACTTTCTCACATATGGGATATATCATGGAACTAGGTTGGCCAAGAAAGTGCCAAGCACCATCTGCACGCTTGCACGTGGGACGAGGATTGAAGCAGTGGAGTGTGTGGCTACATTAGAATTTAGTTGTCGCACTTTACACACAAAGTCGTGAGTCTGCAGCAGTGCTGAAAGTGCACCTGTTTCAGTAGCCACCATCCGTTCACCAAAAAGACATCAAGCAACCTAGATAAGTAGTGCTTCAGGCTAAAATAGAGACACACAATTCAACTACATCTCTCTTTTTCATTCCTTCCGAAATTATTATGACTATAAACCTTATTTCTTTACTATTCCTTTGTTTTCGGTATTCTACACCAAACTTTGCCTCTATTTTTCCAATGAATTTTCACTGTTGGTCTTCGAGTGTGTAAATTTGGAGGCAGGGTTGCTCTACTGCGTCTTGAATACAGATTTGCAGGATTCTTGTTTGCGCACCTATACAAGATTAATAGGGACAAATACTGTATTTAAGACAGTGTCCAATACACATCCTGTAATCACATTACGTTTCAGTACCAACGCGAAGATACCAATTTTTCAACGATCTAAATACAATATTTCCATGGTAGGCGTTTCTACGGCAATATCACTATGTCAGATGCCAAAATCATTTGTCAAGTTGGACTGATTTGACAGAGGCAAATTTTTGCGATGGAAAGGGAAACTGCATTTCCTACATTGAAGATAATGCATGCTCTGAACAAGAAGTGGAGACTGTGGCACACGCGGGACAATCAACCAAATTGGGAGACAAATGACTATCATTGACCTGGACACATTTTGAATGCCATGTCTTATTCACTGTTTGATCAGTATCAAAATATTGGGACTGTCAAGGAACGTTACAATCCTTGAATTTGGACCGTCAAAAATAAATAAATAATTTCTTAAAAATATATATATATATATATATATTTGATAACGTGGAACCCTCGTAAGAACCAATCTAATGGCATTCAGGACCTTCGACCAAAGACTACCTCTAGAAAGTAAACTTTGGATGCATCAAACCGTCCATAAGCCCTGTGCATCAAGTAAATCATGGACTTGCTACAGCTGGGGGAGTCGAACCTACACCGGTAACTTTTACGCCTCCCGAGGCTCTTACCTTTACCAGGTGAGCTAGCCTAGATGGGCAAAATTGATAGTGTTAGAAAAATTTTAACTTCCAAGACTTTTCACTTATATTGATAGTGTTAAAGAATATAATCATCTAACTAGAATCGGTGAGACATGAAAAATAAATAAAAAAACAAATTTAAAATTATACGTACACATAAGAGCACAAAGATTTACATGGTTTACTTCGGAGTAAGGTAACTATGATTTAAAAGAGTTACAAGTTATAATAAGATACAACTCCTTAATTATAAATACATAAAATTAGGATAATAAAAAATAATATAAAAAACTAAAAATACTTTCAAAAAAATTCACACCACCCAACACGTTGACCCGCCAAAATAAGTAAAAAGACTGTTAAAGTAGAAGAAAAAAATTTACAAAAATAATAATTTTTTAAATAAAATTAGATTAATTTTTTTTAATAGTCTTAAGCTATTATAAGATTTTTCATAGATCATGTTTGAAAGATAAACATGTGAAACACGTGGGGTATTCAGAGACATTGAATTTGATATACAATGTTGGTAATGCACTATCCGTCATCTAAATTCCTAAGCAATCACGTAACGTATCCAATGTCATTCCATTTCATCTGAAAAAAAAAGTGTGCTCATGTGTGGATCTCATCTTATATACGTCCACACTCTCTCAATACTTATCTAACAAAAGCACGCGGAAATTTTTTTCCTATTTTTATTTTATTTTATAAAAGCAATGTGTATTATAATTAATTAATCAATTTAATATTACTGTACACAAAAGTTTCCAGCATGAGAATTGGATGAACAAACTTTTATTTTTATTTTTATTTTTATAAAAGACGAATATAAATACTAGACAGAGAAACTCTCTGAGAAAGACATGATGAAGTTCAAAAATTATTTACAATCTCCTCTTACCTTTTGTTGCCAAATTTAATGAAGAGATAAGAGTCTGAAGTAATTCCTATATATATAGGGTAAATTATATTGATTTTTTTTTTAATTTTTTATAATTATAAAGATTTCTTTCAAAAATTTTAAAATTATATTGTTATTTTTTATTTTTATTAACAAACTACACATACTTTTTATCCAGTCCTTTTTTTTTTCAAAATAACAAAAGTGCCTGTTTTATTTTATTTTATTATATTTTTTCAATTTTGGTAATTTTTTTAATTTTTTTATTTTCAAATAAATATTAATTAAATTTATTTCTATATAAAATAACAAAAAAATCTATAAAAAAAAGTTATACAAATTTAGTCAAAATAAAAAAAAATGTAAACAAAAAACATGACAGTAGTATATTTATCATTTTGAAAAAAAATTGCATAGGAGAAAAGGTATGTGTAGTTTGTTAGTAAAAATAAGAAAAATAATGTAATTTCAAAAATTTAAAAAAAATTATTTTCAATTATAGAAAATGTTAAGACAGGTCCATGTAATTTACTCCTATATATATATATTTATAATCAAACATTTAAGTCTTAACTTATAAAGTCTTGTTAATAACATGTCTAAACTTATTACACAAATTCATACTAATGCCCGGCTTAATCACACGTAGTTAAGATAAGCGCACTTTTGTGATTATGAGTTTATTCCGTCAACTTTCGACAAATAAGTATTCTAAAAATTTAATTTTTTTACAAACATAAAATATAATTTAATTACCAAAATTCGAATATTTAAGCATCAGATTTCGGTTTGAATCCCATTGCAATTACATAATTAATTCATTAATAATTGTTGTGAATTATTATTTACATATTTTGAAATTATTTTTTATATATGATAGATAATAAAAGAATATCAATTTATCTCCACCATTAAAGATTATAATAACAATTAAAGTTTCAAAGTCCTATTAAAAAAAGTTTAAATTAAGCAATAATATAAAAATTACATTGAAAATAACCTTTGTGAACCGTTCCCTAAGATTATATGGAGAATGGTCATATGAAAGCATTACTGTATTTTTTTCCCCATATATGATCAATCCATTTATTTTTATTTATTTTCTAATATATTTTGATTCTCTATTTTCTTTGCTATATCATTGTGTTTAGAAAAAAAACGGTGAATAATTGAATTTTAGATAAATATATGGTAAATACTGAATGAAGCAAGTTAATTTTTTTAAAATTTATTAATTATTAAATATTATTTATAAAAAAGTTGACAATAACATTAGTGCATGATATTTATCTTTTCAGTGGCATGCGGGTGTGATGTTATTGAGAGTGATTGTATCGATAAGGGTTTTCTAAGTGGATTACATGGTTAATTTTTTTTCCCTCACATAATATGAGTCTCGTATATTAAAATTAATATTAAGTAACTATCTATACCAAATCTTGTTTGAGAGAAGACAAAATTTAGTGAGTTATAAAACATTGTTTACGAAAATAAAAATATTATTTGTTCTAAATTTTGATATTAAATTTTGCATTTTAAATATTGCAGTATTTGATTATTGGCGATACTTTAGATATATTATAAATATTTTATCAATAATCTATACGTCGCCATATTTGGAATGAAAAAATTGACACAAAAAATTAAGACGTGTAATATTACTTTTTTAAAAATGAAATAATTATCTCCCAAATTTTGTTTTTCAAAAGTAACATTTTATGTGCATGTTTAATTGAACGGTAAAAAAATATTGTTTGAGTTAAAAATGAATATATGTAAAAGTATTATTTGAATTAAACAGTTAAGTGTTTTGGTAAGCGATTAAAAAATGCTTAAGAATTATCAATCTAGTGACATTCATAATGAACCTGACCAATTTAATAAATAAAAAACTAAAATTACTAGCTTAATCCAAACCATATTTAGGCTTTGTTTGATTGGGTTTATTGACTCTTTCAAGCTCAAAATAGGCTTTTTTTTTTTATTTGTTTGGTAGGTGAATCGCATTTGCAGTAACTCAAAATGAACTTTTTTTAAAAAAGATAATCAAGTGAAACTTTTTAAAAAATTGGTCAAATTACACTTATTAATAGCTCTTCAAAATATTACAATATCATTTAAATATTTATCACATATATTCATCCAAATATTCAATAATTTAACTTAAACAATATTTTCTCACAATTACTTATTCAAACTATTACTAATTCAAATTGCATCTTTTTTTGATCTCATTCAAATGAACACTCAATGAAAAGTTGTGACCAATAAGAATTAATTAAGTGTGATTGAAGAGATTTAAAATATATTAAATGGGTTTAAAAAGACTCATATAAAGATAATCCATATTGTACTTAAGATATATGTTAGTCGTCAATCGCAAATGACTGTCACTTGTAATCTAATTAACAAATACGATTGTACGTAATATTAACATATATAATATATGCGTTAATTGAATTATGAGTTTTGATATTTATAATTGACGATAGCATTACTCATCAACTTAATATCACGTGAAAAGAATACTAACATCAGTAGGTGAATCTCTAATACTCATAATTTGATTAATAATCAATACATAATTATATATAAAATAAATATATATAACATACGCATCAATTAAATTACAAATATTAATAATCACCCAATTCCTCGTAAATGTGAAATGAGGTGCTACCAAATTACCAATGACGCAATGGCATCCGATTTGAGGAGTAGCTCACGAGATTATTTTTAGGAAGGATAATATGACGTTTAAAAAAACACAATAACTCATATCGCGGTAAATTTAAGAGTGGGGGACATGACGGGTACGAGGGTACAAAACTGTCATAATTTCTGTGCTGCAATGCGGCGTGACCACGTGTACGGAAAACTACTCTTCTATTCAAAAAAATATTTAATCAAATATAATATTTTGAATAATGCTATTATTCCTTTTTTTCCAACAGTAAATGCTATTATTCAAAAAAAAGTATTCAACAGTTTTTTTATGGATTATGAATAACTCATTTTCAGTACCATCAAAATATGGTATTGTAAATTATAAATAAAAATCATAAAAATAAATAAATAAAAATATTAATATTAAAAACAAAAAATTAGTCTTGTACTGAATTATATATGTTAAAGTAGATATTATTAGTTATTTTGTTAGTTTGAAATGACTAATTATTTATTATTATATTAATAATTAAAATGTATATATATTATTAGTTTTAGAATATTTTATTAAATTATTATATTTTCAATACATTTTAAGATTGTCTTAATTATATTTATAATTATTTTTAATTTTATTATATTCTGTTAAAAAAATATTTTTTTATAATGACTGTTACAAGTTAATTTTTAAAATTTAATTATTAAAAAATGACAGTTGACATTTGATTGTTAAAATAATTTAAATAAAAAACATCAAATTTAAAATATAACTAGTTAAAATAAAAATATACAAAATATTTAGTATTTTTTATATCAAAATATTACTTTTTTATACATAATTTTGAAATTCATGTTATTGGCCAAAAACATACATTTATATTGATATAATCTTTTATCACTCGTTTAGAAGTAATTAAACTTATTTTACAAGTATTTCTTTAATAGACTTTTTTTCAATACATTTTTGTGTTAAAAAGTCTCTTGAACATATGTTTTTAAATTTCTGACAAAGAAAATGAGTTTTTTTTTTTTTTAAATAAAAAAGTAGATGAATAAATAAAATTTATATCAAAAACTCAAATTACTCATCAACCCGACTCATTAATTCTCTGAACTATTTTGACTCCAAAAAAGTGTGGAAAATTTACAGACACCATGTTTGGCCATAAAAAGAAGTAAATCTCTTGCTAAGGTATTGACGAGGTCTACCCAGTTTCTCTCTCTACACACTCTCTCACTCTATATATCATTGGTGGCTTTGTATCTCACGGTCTAAATCGTCAACATCGTCAACAGCACTGCAACCGACTTCCTCGAAAGGTATTCCCATGAAATCTGCCCAATACCTTTATTCCCCCTTCTGTAATTTGCAAACTCAATGAGTTGATATTGGGCAAGGTATTTTTCTTTCATTCTTTGAGCTCCTTCATAGGCTTCTGCTTTCTCTCTCTAGGGTTGGTTTTCTTCTATCCTGCTCTTGATTTAGATTTTAGAAATGTGCTTTCTTTTATGTTCTTTTTCTTTTTCTTTTTATCCAAAACCCGTACTGTGATTTTTTCCGTTTAAGGGTTTGTTTTAAATTCTTGTACAATTCTCTAAAACCCATCTTTCTTCCAAGTCTCTCTCTACCTACGATGACTTTATCCCTTTCCAATTTCCTATATATGTAAATATATATGTACATAGAGTTTGGACTGATACTTCTGTTGATGTTTTGTGAAGGGTAGTTTGATTTTTCTTGTGAAAATGGTGAGACAGAAAATCCAGATCAAGAAGATCGATAATATTACGGCAAGGCAAGTGACGTTCTCTAAGAGAAGAAGAGGGCTTTTCAAGAAGGCTCAAGAGCTCTCAACTCTTTGTGATGCGGAGATAGCTCTCATCGTGTTCTCTGCAACAGGAAAGCTTTTTGAGTATTCCAGCTCAAGGTTACTACTCTTTCTCTCTCTCTCTATCTACCATTTCTTTTATCAATTTATGGGTGCATTCTGATTCTGCAATGGTATATGATTTGTAGAGAGAGAGAGGGAGGAGAGGAAGAGAGAGAGAGAGGGTGTTAAGTATTCAGTAGACAACCTTTGTCTGACCTTTATTGGATTTACCATCTTGCTTAAAGATTGAGACAACTTTTTAAGGATATCTTAGATTATGATCAAGAAAATGACGTAGGTAAAAACTAATCTAGAATGGCTTCCTATCAGAGCTGACAGCACATAAGCATGTCATGGCCGAGAGAATGTGAGCTGTTCTCATAAGGGTAACAAAAACAAGTGTTTTTGTGCCGCATCCATCTGAACAAAGAGGGGTAGAGTGAAGCTTATTTACTATATATTCATGAATTTCATCGATTATATCTTCTCATGTCAGTAGAATATTATTTTTATGTTTTTTTAAAATTAAATATTTTTATCTAGATAGTATGATGTTGTAGATCAAATTTATGAATCCAGTTAATGCTAGAATTTTCATATTCATATAGTCACTTCAAAACTTGGAGTGAAGTGTTTTCTGCCCCCACCCATCTAAACAAAGAGGGGTAGAATGAAGCTCTTTTACCATATACATGTCATCGCTTCAAAACTTGGAGTGATGATGTTATTTTGCTGAATTAATTTGTATAATTAGATATGGTATACGTGTATATATATATATATATCTTTTATATATACAATGTTACATATCCCAAGTCTGTTGGGATACTAGTAATAAGTCATAAAATTTTGTTTGTTAACATTTATATAATTTAAAATTTACTTGTTTGTCTCTCCGTTTATATATATATATATATATATCTTTTATATATACAATGTTACATATCCCAAGTCTGTTGGGATACTAGTAATAAGTCATAAAATTTTGTTTCTTAACATTTATATAATTTAAAATTTACTTGTTTGTCTCTCCGTTTATATATATATATATATATATATAAATTTCCTATAGGATCAATTAACAGGATTGCTGCTATATATAGGAAACACTGTGAACAAAAAACTAAAATTATGAAAGTGTAGGAAAGAACTATGGTTGTAGGGACGAGGTATTTTTTAGCGGGATTGAATTATAAGTGTTAGCTAAGAAACATGGATACGGATATAGGATATCGACACGACAAGATATGACACGACACGGAGACACGTCATTTTTTAAAAAGTAGGACACGGACACGTCAGATACATGTTGAATATATGTAATTTTTTTTATATTTTTTATATGACCATATAATAAAAACTTAACGTTATTTTAATTAAAATTGACATATAACACAAATCACAAAAATATTATTTGGATATTAAAATAACAAAGCGATTAAATAAAAATTCAAGAATTTTTTTATTTAATTATCAACATTTATAATTCAAGTTCCGAAACAAATTTACTAACTATTACATAAAATATATCCGAAACTTAAAATAATAAAAAAAAAAACGTGTTCCAAACGTGTCCGAAATCTAAAAAAAATAAAAAAGAATTTGAACATTTTTTTTTCGAGTGTCTGACACATATCCGGAAAGTATCTGAAAGTGTCGGTGTTTGACATGAATACATGAGTCAAAATAGAAGTGTCCGTACTTCATAAAGGGTCAGTATATCCTTCCAATAATATTTTATTATGTGTGCTATGATCTATTAAAAAAAATGAATCATAATGTACATAACATAACATCATTAAAAAGACACACAATTACAATAATAGTCAGTCCCATTTAAGAATTTTTTCTGTATAGACTTTGAAATTCTCACAGGAATCCTACTATGCAGAGAATGTGATCTAGACAGAGAGAGGTAAAAAAAATTTCCAACCATCATGGGCTTAGTTTTTCTTTTTTTAAAAAGGCCTCTATTAATACACAAGGTGCCGGATTAATTTTGTCAACAATCTTTTTTTGAGACAAGAAAAAATGCTATAAAGGTCTTTGAACCATCAGAAAATATTAAAAAGAAAACAACAAAAATGGCTTGAAAGACCACTAGGGATTAGAATGACCTTCTTCTCTTACTCATTTTAAGTCTTTTCATCTTTTTTTCTCTAAGCAAGTCGTGCATTAGAGAGTAGAGTGAGGTATCTCTCTTTTTTTAATGTAGAAAAGAAATTAATAATAATTTGTGTACGATTATCTTTTTATTGTTGGGTAGTATGGATCCTGATAAGTACTGAATACTAATTTTTTCTTCGAGAATCCAACTTCACGATAAGCTGGCTGGGGGGTGGCAGGTAGGGTTGTAAACCGATTGGATTAGGACCGGATCAGAGCTGATCCGAATCCGATCCGTTTAATATAAAATCCGACCCGTTTATCCGACGGATCATTCGAATGTTGATCCGTATCCTATCCGTTTAATTACCGGATCTCGGATCCGTTAATCCGGTCCGATCCGTTTAAAATGATAATATATATATACATATATATATATATATATAAACGGATCGGATCGGATCGGATTGTAAACGGATTGGATCAACGTATATCATATCCGGCCCGTTTATATTTGAGATAATCGCATTCGGATCGAATCGAGTTATGGATCACTATTTTTAAAACCATATTCGGACTTAGCGGATTGGATCTCGAATTGGATCGGATCGCAATCCGCTCCGTTGGCAGCTCTAGTGGCAGGGGGTGGGAGCCCCCTTGCTTGAAGGTGGGGGGTTCGGGGCAGGCGAATTTTTTTTGAGAGTATTTTTACTGTTTCATATTATTTTCCTGTTGTCATAATTTTATGTATTTATAGTTGAGCAGGCGCATCTCATTATACTCATAACTCTTTCAAATTATAGTAAAACCGCAGTAGCCGTGAACGTAACCCTATTTTGGAGTGAACCACGTAAATTTTTGTATTCTTGTATGTGCGTATGATTTTAGATTCGTTTTCTTATTTGTTATCGTATCTTACCGATTTTGGTTAGGTGATTATATTCCTAACACTTATATTATATATTTATGAGGATTTATAAAACTAGAAAAAAAAAGAAGGAATCTAGGATCCTACTAAATTAGTTTCAATTAGGCATTAATTATCTTATTAACTCTTAATTAATTTCACTAAATAAATAAATTTTCCCTCTAATTTAATGAAATAGAGAAAAATTCCAACATCACTAAACATTTGCAATGTGTATTTGGATATCAATTGTTAGTATTTGAACGGTTACAATGTCGATCAAATTCTAAATTATTTTTAGATTCTAATTCACCACTTATTAATTATTTTTAATTGGTCACCATTTCTATAACTAATTTATGGAGAAGATCGGATCCAGATTTTAGAGATTAATCAATTAAAATAGTACAAAAGTGATATCATTCTCTCTAATTTAGAGAATGTAGATTCCATCTCGAGAATGTGTTTCCATAGTCTAAACAGTAATTTTTCAAGACATTTGAGGTGTTAAAGATATCACTCATTGTTAACTTAACGTCATTACCATTAAAAACTTGAGTCCACTATTCTCTTTGCATTAAGAGTTTATTACGAATAGTGAATTTAAAAATTACATTAAAGATAACAATTTTATATGATATATTTCTTATAGTAATCCATTTCAAAATATTCAAAATATACTAATATATTAACCTATAATCTAATACTTTAATGATTGAGATAAACTATCTTATCACATAGAGGTTAAATGTATTACAATAGTACAATTAAGATATTCGGTCTTATCAATAACTGTTAACAATTTCTGTACATAACCCCTAGGGGGTGGCCGAGAGAGCGGTAGACAACAATTAAGGGACTTGCCTCCCAAGGTCGGCAGGTCGAAACTCAGCGGATGCCACTTTCTCTAGGATCAGTTCATACAGGTGTTGTTCTAACTTTAATCGAGTTCTTTGTTAGTAAATGATGGGATTAGTCTCCCGGATTAGTTGATTTGAAGAGTTGGATACCGAGTTATAAAAAAAAAAAAAAAAATTTGTACATAAATCTTATTTATATACATGAATTATTTTCAATAATAATTTAAAAACTTATAATTTTATAGCACAAAAAAATAATATCAATATATACCATAATATGAAACTCAATCATAATAAAATGTTTTGCATAACAGTTTATATCCTAGCAGTTTTCATTGAAAGAACTGCCTAGACAACAAAATTTTAGTAAGATAATAATACAAAATTATTCCAAATGGGATTACCGATTAAAAATAGAGGGCCACAAAAGCCATTAAACTAATAATTTTTAATGGCAATAGTGTGGAAAAACCATGAAACTGCCATCATACATGATTTCTTTTCCTACGTAGCTAGCTTTGGCCGCTTGTTTCTCATGTCACATTTTATCGTCGCATGCTCATCTAGTTTGCTGAGAGTGCATAGGAAGATAGTGGAAAAGAAATCATGGTCCCGAGTAATAATGAATATGAATTGTCATGTATATAGGTTTTTTTTTTTTTCGAAAATCAAAACATACTGTACACAAGGAAGCTCATGATTAATTGTCATGTATATAAGTTATCTTTCTGTTTTTGATAAACAGAACATACTTTACGTAAGGAAGCTCACGATTAGTTGGGCCTATGCAATAACTATTTTTAATCAAGAAAGCATTGTCTTCTTTTTAAATGCCAAGCTTGTTGGACACTTGGCGATGGGGAAATCATGGGTTCAAGTTTCACTCCCCTCATTCGAGAAATGTGAGTATTATTTATATGTGGATTCATATTTGAGGTTGTGTTGGTGTTAAGTTTGATTGGTTTATAATTAAGTAATATTGTAATTGTGCTATTGAGTTGATTGATTAAAATAATGTAATACCCATCACTTTTATAAAAAAAGAAAGAAAAGAAGATAAGGTTGCGTTGCACACCACATCTATAAATATAAATTGTAACACATATTTTCTCATTACTTCAATAAAATTCACTACAAAAAAACATAGTTTTAGCAACGCACATTAAGCGTCGCTGAAAGTGTTTCTTAGCGATGCGTCGCTAATAGTAGGGAAAAAGTAATAAAAAATGAGTTTCCCGTGCAAAAAATTAGGCGCTAAAATATTAGCGATGCATACGGGCTATTAGTGACGCACATGTGCGTCGCTAATAGCTAGGGCTTAAGGGGGCCATCATCAACTATTATCTTCTCAATGTAATCCTTATCGACTTTTGAGATTTTTTTGTATAGCTTAAAGTTTTAAGGGTCTAATTCTTTGATTAGACTTCTAATCTAATTTTTCATTTCTTTTACATCAATAAATTTAATTACTTGTCAAAAATCTTATCTATCATTATTAAATCTTTATACATTTTTTTTTTTCAAATTTGTGATTGAACATGTAGTAAAAAAATTTCCTCCCTAAAGTAAATTTTTGGCCCTATCCCTGGCTTTGGATGTGCTTGTTTACCCATCCATAATACATACAACAAAGCATGACTAGGAGATGGGTCTCTACTAGCATTATGCTACTAATCTTACACACACACACACACACACACGTGTTTGGGCTAAGTTCAATCTATGAAGTCATTTCGCTATGTATATGTTTTGTAGCTCAAGTTCATTTTGGTTTAATATCAAGGTAGCTTTGCTGTCATTTGGTTTGCTATCCACCAATGAGTTTATACTTTTAGCTTAGTGACGAGCTCTCACGAGTTCCAACTTATAAGCCCTCTGGTCCTTAGCCCAAAAGGTACATTCAAGTTAGAAATATCTTGTGTTGTCTTTATAAGTTCATCATGAAATCATTTGCTTAGGGGGTTTGTCCCTTTGGGCCTTAAGCCTAAAAGGTCTTGCACCATCTTTATTAATTTATCATGGAAATTGTTGTTACCAATTTTTTGATGGTGTATTACCTAGCTCTCTTAGAACTTCCCTGCACAAAATTGATTAAAAGGTCACCGGAAGGGTCCAGGTGCTGGCCACTTTGATGCTTAAGTCAGAGAATGGATTGAAAGAAAATGTAATTAAATAGATTTGGTTAATCGTGAGATTTTGGGCGTACCTTGGACCCTTAGTTATACATGGGTTACTTGCCAATTTTGATAAGGATTAGGAGAGAAAAGATTGGATATGGAATACATCTAGAGATGGAGGTTTCATTGTTGTATGCTAATTCTAGAAGTAGGTCTATATGCTGACTCTGTGTGTTGAGATCTATAGTCCTTTGGCTGATATCAATATTCCTGGATGGTGGTCATGAAGCTCAGTGTACTTCGATATATAGTCTTCAGACCTGTAAGGACACGTGGCAGTTTGGTATGTTAGTGCTCAAAGTGGTATATCAACTACTCCCCCCGAACCTCAGTCTACGAGATTCATCCCGAGCTCAGGTTAGGGTTAAGTATGACTATCAGAGGTGCAATAAATGCATCATTTTAGCTTTCGAGGCGAGAAGCATTACTTGACTTAAATGTCCCATCATTGTCATCGTTTCACAGTTCACGAAGAGAGGCCATGATTACTTGTGTAATGTCACCCTTTTGTCTACTCTAGATGCGTGGGCACCTGTTAGGCTACTAATAAAATGCTTAAAAGGGCTATAAATTGGGCGGATCGTCCCCCTTTGCAAACTTCTTGATCATTTTGAAGAATAAGAAAACAGTTTCCAAGTTTGGCGATTTTCTGTAACCTGAGCTCGCATCTTTGGCGAACCTGGAGTCACTATGTTTTTAGGTCAGATTCCCCCTCCCCTTCTTATTTGAATTTCATATCTCCTTCTTCCCTTCTTTTTTCTTTGATCTTTAATGGAGTCTTTGGTGGGCCATAATGAGGCTAAGGACCCTAAAAACCAAGAGAATAAGATTGAGATAAGCCTTGGGGTGGCTATAGTAGACAGGTTTGTTGAGGGGGGTTCCGAGGTGAGTGGTCCTTGGGACGAAGAGTCCAGTGCCATCATCCCACTATGCTTAAACAAATTAGGAAAAAGTACGACATCCCTGATAATATTGAATGTAGGATCCCCAGACCACAAGACAGACCTTGGAGTTTAGAGGCCCGAGAGATGTGTGTAGATCTCGAGTGGTTTGAGATAGGCTTTCGGCTCCCTTTCATCCCTTTCTCAAAGAGTTTTTCACCTTTTATAGCCTCTGCCCTGCCAACATTAATAAAAACAATTGGAGGTGCTTAATGGCCTTCATAGTTTTAGGTCATAAGAATAGCGTAGCAATTGATCTTGACCTTTTAAGGTGCGAGATGCACTTGAAAAAGGCCTAAGAACGGCTGTATTACACATCTTTTAATGTTGGGTTCAGACCCCTTACTAACATCTCTTGTTCTAACAAGACTTGGAAAAAGTGGTACTTTTTTGTCAAACGAAGTTGGGAGTTCGTAGACTATCCCGAGAAGAGGATCAACGTATTTCCTCAGAGTATCGGTCTAGTAGGTGAGGACTCATACTTCTGAACCTTTTTTTTTATTCTTAATATTTACTATGTTCCAATGTTTGACCCTTTATTTGGTTATTCGATTTCAGATTCTTTTGTTAAGCATCAGATGACCTTCTTAGAGGAGTGACAAAACATATTAAGGCTTCTGTTGCAGCCCTTCGAGCGCCCTCACTCAACAATCCTTGGCCCCCAATATCTCCACGACGCTAGGCTTATACAACTCAAGGGGATGGTTCTGAAGAAGTCAATCATTGCTTCATTCTGCCTTGACTAGTCAAAGAAGGCTCTAGTTGGTCCCTCTAATCCCCCTCCACTAGCTCCGAAAATGAAGAGTCTACTTCAAATCGAGGATGA
Source organism: Nyssa sinensis (assembly GCA_008638375.1). NCBI lineage: Eukaryota > Viridiplantae > Streptophyta > Magnoliopsida > Cornales > Nyssaceae > Nyssa > Nyssa sinensis. Next base: position 6,112,475 of record CM018039.1, on the reverse strand, counting down.
GTAATCAGAACAGACGGAATTTGATGAGCTCACCGTGCTGCCTCTAGACCCAGCATCGGTAATGCCTCAAGGGACCCCTGAGCAAATGGCGTCGGTGGTTACTCGAGCCTAATATAAGGGGAAGGGGAAGAGGAGTGCCCCAGTTTAGAGCAAAGTATCTATTGTAGAGAGTGATTTGAAGTTAGCCTAGGTGAAAGCTTGGAAGACCAACCCAGGCAAAATGAAGGGTTCGGCTATTGACCAGATTTTGAAAGAAGGTTTGGCAGCCCATATGAAGGTAGTGAACGTTCCTTAAGTCTTAGTGTTCTTTCTATCTTCATTTTGTACCGACTTTTGTGATGTTTGCAAGCTATGCATACTATAGGCTACCTGTTAAGCTCTATAAGAGATCCTAAGTAGGTGAACAATTTACAAGATGAGCTTAACAAAGCTTGTTGTTAACTCATATCTTTCCATTCTACTGCTCATGTAGTAGAAGAAAATGAAAAGCTATTGCCACTAATGTCATGATGCTAGAGTTCGAATAGGATGGTATAAAGTCTGAGGTCGAAGTCTTCAAGAAGAAACTTCGGGAGGTTAAGATGGAAGGCCTCACCTTCAGATGTCAGCTCTTTGAGACGAATGAAAAGCACACCGAAGAATTGAAAGCAACAAAGATCTAAGATCAAGAGGAGCAGAAATTCCATGTGATCAGCCTAGGAGGGGAGCTGGCAGACTATGGGTACCAGCTCTACCTGAAGAAATTGCTAAGGCATTCCCTAATCTAGACAGATCAGTCCTGGACTCGGTGGAGGTCGGGATGTATCTCGAGGCTGGGATGTCAGAGCAAGCTCCTGTGGATGAAGTTCCCACCGAGAAGGTGACTATCACTAAAGAGGCTATTGCGAACCTTGAGATTGGGGATCAGGATCCCATTCAGGAATGAAGACCCATTTTTTTTTTTTGTAATAGAGCCTTGCTCTTTGTAATGTTCCAGTAATTAATGGAAATCGATTTTTTCTTTCACAACTTCTTGTTGCTTGAAGGTTTTTGCTTTATACTTGTGCATTTGTGTTACACAAATAATTTTCAGAACTTCAAACCTTCGGTATTTGGAAATAGCTTTAATGAAAGGATCTTAAGTAAGAGTGATGCCTCTATCTACAGGTTGGCATATTAATCTTTAAATACTCTTGAAGAAACAATAAATGTAACATCCTGAGCTTTTAGGCATAAGAATTTAAACCCATTCGACCTGCAACACTTGTAAAGTTTTCCACAAGATTTAAAGGTCTTGAAGGTACACTTAAACACATAAATAGTAAAGTAACTTAATCTGAGGCTTCATTGATAATATTTTCGTAAATGTTCAATGATCCAACGCCTTGGTACAGGCTTTCCAGATAATTCCTGTAATTGATAGGTTGTAGGTCTAACCATTTTAATCGCTTTGTAAGGTCCTTCTCAATTGGGGGAGGGTTTCCCTACTCCATGCTTATTGGTATTAGGAAAGAACCCCCTGAGCACTAAATCACCCAATTGAAAGTTCTTGGGTTTAACAACTTTGTTAAAACGTTTGGCCACCCTTTGTTGAGAAGCCTCTGTTTTGAGCTGTGCATGTTTCCTCGTTTCCTCTAAAAGATCAAGGTTCTGAGCAAGGTCATCGTCGTTGAGTCTTGCATCATATTGTTTTATTCTTAGGGTTGGCATCTCAATTTTAACTGGTATCAATGCTTCTGTTCTAAATGCCAGGGAGAATAGGGTTTTAGAGATTGGGACCCATTTTGTTGTTCGGTATGCTGGGAGCTCTTCTACCCACTTGCCCTTTGAGGAGTCAAATCTTCTCTCCAGTGCATCCAGAATAGTTTGGTTAGTCACTTCTACCTATCCATTGGCTTGTGGATGGCCTGGAAAGGATAAATGATGATCGATGTGTAGGTTTGAACAGAATTTGGTAAATAACTTGCCCTGGTACTACGTCTCATTATTTGTGATAAGAACCTTTGGTATACCAAATTTGCGCGCAATTTTTTTCCACGTGAAGTTCCGTACTTCATGCTCGGTAATCTTAGCTAGTGGCTTTTGTGGAAATCCCGTTTGATTTAGGAAGGAATTGATATGATTTAGGAAGGAATTGAAGAAGATAGTGATAGAAGATTGAGGCAGATATTTAGACTGATCTCTAGAGTTGACCGTTTGTTTATTTCCATTTTTGGTTCTCTGTGTATAGATTAAATAGGGACTCTGACTTGTAAATTATTCACAATTCAATATAGAGAATTTGTCTCATTATTTTCTACATGGTATCAGAGCTAGGGTTACTCTGAAACCCTAGCAATCCATGGCTGCCCAAAATGGAGACAGCCATGAGTCGAGTCAGTCGACAATCCAAGAAATCAAGGAAGGAGAACCAGAGCTTACCTCTTCCATGAGCTCGTCTGGTATGTTCGAGACGTCTCCAATCTATCTTTCCATAGAGAAGTTCAATGGGAAGAACTATCGGGAGTGGGCGCAGACCATCAAACTCATCATCGACGACAAAGGGAAGCTAGGCCTTCTTACTGGCGAAATGCGTCAACCACCTACCACCGATGTCGCTGCCTCCCAGAGATGGCGCTCGGAAAATTCATTGATAACCTCATGTCTGATCAACTCCATGAAGCCAATCATCGGAAAAACGTATATGTTTCTCCCGACGGCAAATGACGTATGGGATGCAGTACGGGAGACTTATTCCGACACTGAGGATGCCTCCCAAATCTTCGAACTGAAGAAGAAACTATGGCAGATGAAGCAAGAAGGTCGGGAAGTTACAGAGTATTACACCGAGATGGTGCGACTGTGGCAGAAACTCGATCTTAGTTGTGGCGAAGAATGGGAGTGCACGGGTGACAGTGTTCGTTTCAAGAAGAAGATGGAGGCTGAAAGGGTTTTCGAGTTTCTGGCAGGGCTAAATCGAGAGCTCGATGATGTGCGGGGAAGAATTCTGGGTCGACGACCACTGCCTTCCATTCGAGAAGTCTTCGCCGAGGTGCGACGGGAAGAACAGAGGAGGAAAGTGATGATGAAGGAGCGAGCAGAGGTGAACGGAGAAGTCGCCGCCGATGGATCTGCACTTGTGAGTCGCGGGGGGATGTCTCGCGAGATGCCGTTCACTACCTCTGGTTCGACTTGTTCGAACTTGAGACAGAGACAGAACTCTACTGTTGGCAATCCATATAACCCGCATGAGATCTCAGCCCACTTTACCCGTGGGCCTTCTAGTGGATCCGGCCCAAGACAAGGTAAAAGGCCCTTTTGTGACCATTGCAAAAAATTGGGCCATTCAAAAGAGACTTGTTGGGCCTTACATGGAAAGCCCGCTGATTGGAAGCCCAGACAGCCCAAATCACACGGATACCAGGCCTTTACTGAACAGCAGATAGACACAGATGCTCAATCAACTGTTAATGGGGGTTTTAACCCCGAACAACTTGAGAAGTTATATGCCTTGTTTTCAACCTTTCAAGCCTCGGGTCGGTCTTCTAATTCACTGCCATCAGGTTCCTTAGCCCACAAAGGTACTTTTTTGACTGCTCTTAGTACCACTTTGCACCTCACTCCCTGGATTATTGACTCTGGTGCATCCGACCATATGACTGTTGCTCATCACTTATTTTCTACATATTCACCGTGTGCTGGTAACTTGAAAGTAAAAATTGCAGATGGTACTTTATCCCCAGTAGCTGGCAAGGGGAGTATCCGTATCTCTGAATTTATTACTTTAAAGTCTGTCCTTCATGTTCCTAATATTTCTTGCAATCTGTTGTCTGTTAGTCAACTAACCAAACAATCTCATTGCTCAGCCATTTTTTTGTCTTCCAATTGTGTTTTTCAGGACCTATCATCGGGGAAGACGATTGGCAGTGCTAAGGAACATGAGGGGCTCTATTACTTTGATGATACTCGCATGAGTAAACAGTATCTTCCTTCTATTTGTAATTCAGCATCTAGTCCTAGGGATAGTGATCTTGTGTTATGGCACAGACGAATGGGCCATCCTAGCTTTCAATATTTAAAACATGTATTTCCGTCGCTTTGTTTGAATAAAAGTCCCTTGGATTTTCAATGTGAAGTTTGTGAACTTGCAAAACATAACCGCACCTCTTTTTCTAAATCTCCTTATAAACCATCATTGCCTTTTACCCTGATCCATAGTGATCTTTGGGGGCCTTCACGTGTTCCCAATAGGACCCACAAAAAATGGTTTATTACATTTATTGATGATCATTCTCGTCTCAGTTGGGTATTTTTGTTAAACGATAAATCTGAGGTTCATTCAGTGTTCATAAACTTCTACAATATGATTTACACCCAATTTCACACAAAAATCCAAATTCTTCGTACTGACAATGGCACTGAGTACTTCAACTCCTCTTTGAGTCCTTTCTTTCAAGCCAAAGGTATTATTCACCAGAGTTCTTGCGTTCACACCCCCTAACAAAATGGGGTTGCTGAACGAAAAAACCGACATAATATGAGGTAGCTCGTGCCCTATTGTTTACCTCTCACATGCCCCATCGTTTTTGGGATGATGCTGTTCTGACTGCCGCATTCTTCATTAATCGTATGCCTAGTCGGGTTCTCTCCTTTGCATCGCCTCTCCAAAAATTTCAGGAGACCTTCCCTGATTCTCGCCTCAGTTCATGCCTCCCACTTCGAGTTTTCGGGTCTACCGTATTTGTCCATGTTCATGCCCCCCAACGTACTAAATTGGATCCCCGAGCTCTCAAATGTATCTTCATTGGTTACTCTCCCACTCAGAAGGGTTACAAGTGCTATGACCCTCGCTCCCAGAAAGTCTATGTTAGTCTGGAGGTCACCTTTTTTGAGACTACCCCCTACTACTCGCTTCAGGGGGAGTCCTTGAGAGAAGCTCGACTCTCACATACAGACTTTGATGTTGCGGTCTTTGAATCTACCCCAGACATACCCTCTCATTCTTTGTCCCACACAGAAGAAATCTTGAACTCAAGGAGAGATGTGGGACAACAAAGAGACAGGGAGATACTTGTCTACTTAAGGAGACCTAAATCAAAGTCTGATGAGACTCTCACATCCGATGCACCAACAGAGTCAGACCCGGTGATAGATCCAACCACTCATGTGCCAACATCCAATCCTGACCAGGTAACAAATCCTGATGACTTACCCATTGCTCTTAGAAAACAACCTTATTCATGTACTTTCCATCCTATCTCAAAATTTGTATCTTATAATGCTCTTTCTGCCAAGTGTCGTGCTTTTACATCTAACCTTGACAGAATTCAAATTCCCAAGAATATTCAAGAAGCTTTGGAAATTCCAGAATGGAGAAAAGCAGTGATGGAAGAAATTAGGGCATTGGAAAAAAATGAAACTTGGGAGGTGATGTCTTTGCCAAGAGGGAAGAAACTAGTGGGATGTAAGTGGGTATTCACGGTGAAGTACAAGGCAGATGGTACAATAGACCGATACAAAGCCCGTCTAGTTGCAAAGGGGTTCACTCAGACATATGGCATTGATTACACTGAGACATTTGCACCAGTAGCAAAGTTGAATACTGTACGGGTTCTCTTGTCCCTGGCAGCAAATCTAGACTGGCCACTTCACCAATTCGACATCAAGAATGCCTTTCTGAATGGTGAGCTGGAGGAAGAAGTGTTCATGATGCTACCACCAGGATTTTACAAAGGGGAGGAAATCAGGGTATGTAAATTGAGGAAATCCTTGTATGGGCTTAAACAATCACCAAGGGCGTGGTTTGATAGATTTACGAAGGTGATAAAAAATCAAGGATATCAATAGGGACAGTCAGATCACACGATGTTCTTCAAACAAACCAATGATGGAAGAAAGACTATCCTGATTGTGTATGTCGACAACATCATTCTCACTGGAGACAACACAGGAGAATTGGAAAGATTGAAGAAGGTCTTAGCCACAGAGTTTGAGGTAAAAGACCTAGGTCAAATGCGGTATTTTGTGGGAATGGAAGTTGCCAGATCAAGGAAGGGAATTAGTGTCTCCCAGAGAAAGTATGTTCTCGACCTTTTGACTGAGACTGGTATGCTTGGTTGCAAGCCAAGCGATACTCCGATTGAGACAGGAAGAAAAATGGAAGATGTTGGAAAGCCTGTGGATAGGGAGAGATATCAGAGACTAGTAGGTAAACTGATCTACCTATCTCACACTAGACTTGACATTGCTTTCGCTGTAAGTGTAGTCAGTCAGCATATGCATTCACCAAAGGAAGGTCACCTAGAAGCAGTATACAAAATTCTCAGATACTTGAAAGGCTCTCCAGGACGAGGTTTGTTCTTTAAGAAGGGAGACAGTAAGAAGATAGAAATCTATATAGATGCAGATTGGGCAGGATCAGCAGAAGACAGAAGGTCTACCACCGGCTATTGCACTTACGTTTGGGGAAATCTAATAACATGGAGGAGTAAGAAGCAGAGTGTGGTAGCCAGAAGTAGTGCTGAAGCTGAATTCAGAGCTGTTGCACAAGGAATGTGTGAAGGGCTTTGGCTATGAAAGCTGTTGGAAGAACTACATATCACAGTAGAGTTCCCTATTAAACTCTACTGTGACAACAAAGCTGCTATCAGCATTTCTCATAATCCCGTCCAGCACGACAGGACCAAACACATTGAAGTTGACAGGCATTTTATAAAGGAGAAAATTGAGAAAGGGATAGTCTGCATGACCTATATTCCTACAAGAGAGCAGTTAGCAGATATATTCACTAAAAGGTTACAGAGGTCCAGCTTTGAAGAGTTTATTTGCAAGTTGGATATGATCAACATCTATGATCCAACTTGAGGGGGAGTGTGGAAATCCCGTTTGATTTAGGAAGGAATTGATATGATTTAGGAAGGAATTGAAGGAGATAGTGATAGAAGATTGAGGCAGATATTTAGGCTAATCTCTAGAGTTGACCGTTTGTTTTTTTCCATTTTTGGTTCTCTGTGTATAGATTAAATAGGGACTGACTTGTAAATTATTCACAATTCAATATAGAGAATTTGTCTCATTATTTTCTACAGCTTTGCTTCTACCCATTTGGTGAAGTAGTCAATTGCTACTAAGAGGAGATTTATGTTCTATGGTGCTGGGGGGGCAATGTTCCCAAGATGTCCATTCCTCATTGTGTGCAAAGTGCCAAGGGTTGACAATGGGGATTAATTCCTGCTGAGGTTGATGTTAATAAGGGGCAAAACGCTGGCACTTGTCACATTTTTTGACATATTCCTTAACTTGTTTCAGCATAATATGCCAATAATAACCTTGGAGAGTGCTTGGTGGGCTATGATTCTTCCCCCGTTGTGATTTACGCATATCCTTTCTTGAATTTCTGCCAGGACGTATTAAGCATCTTCGGGACCTAGGCATAGCAAGGGAGGTTGGGAATAAGATGATACAACTTTCCGTCTAAAACTAAGTGTTGTGTTGCTATGATGCGAATCTTTTTGGATTGATTTTTATCATTTGGGTGAAGACCTATCTTTGAGGTACCTCAGGATGGGAGGCATCCAAGACTGGCTATCTCTTGTTGGATGTAGGGCCTGTATAGTTTGGATTGTGCTAGGTTCTGATTGATAAGATATTCAGATAAGAGAATCTTCCATTGAATTCGTGTGGGATGTCATATTGGCTAAGGCTTCAACTCTGGAATTCTGTCCTTTATCCACTTTTTTTTTTTTTTTTCTCATGAAATCCTCAAATGATTTTTTCAACTACTCCACAAGCTCGGAGTACTTGTGTATTCGAATATCCTTTACAATAAATTCTCCCAATATCTGACTCGTAATTAGATGAGAATCTGAAAATACTTTGAGGTTTTTAGCTCCACATTCTAAAGCCAGTTTAAGGCTAGGGATAGGAGCGTCATATTTAGCTTCATTATTGGTGGTCTCGAACCCCATGTAAATGACTCTTTCTACTATGACCTCGTTAGGAGACTAGAAGATTATGCTCATGCTGGCACATTGATATGTTAAAGACCCATCTGTAGTCAAAACTCAAACAGGTCCCTTTGAACTAGAAGGCCGACTTAGATTAGGATCTGGAACTTTCGTGAATTCAGTTATTAAGTCTACCAGGGGTTGAGCCTTTATGGTAGTTCGGGGGATATGAGAGATGTCAAATTCCTTAAACTCTATGGACCACTTCATTAACCGTCATGAAACCTCTAACTTGTAAAACACTATCTTGAGAGGATAAGAGGTTAGAACGACTATTGGGCGTGCCTAGAAATAAGGTATGAGCTTCTGCGTAGAGACTGCTAAAGCCAGAGCCAATTTCTCAAGCTCAAAATACATAGTTTCTGTTTCCAGTAGTGCCTTATTGACATAGAATACGGGTTTTTGAATTCTTGCTTCTTCTCTAATTAATGCTGAGCTTACTACTCTTCTTGATATAGCTAGGTATAAAAACAATTTTCCCCCATTACTAGCTTTGAAAGGAGTTCTAGGGAGCCTAAGTACTTTTTTTAGTTATTGGAAGGCTCCTTCACATTCATGGGTCTACTTTAGGCCCTTACTCTCCCTCAAAGCCTTAAAGAAGGGTAGACACTCATTTGTCGATTTGGATATAAATCTATTCAATGCTATAATCCTTCCATTCAAGCTTTGTATATCTTTCTTTGTTTTGGGTGAGGTCATGTGTATCAGAACTTTAATTTGCATTGAATCTGCCTCAATTTCTCTCTGTGATACAATGAATCTTAAGAATTTTTCTTTTGTAACTCCAAAGGTACATTTGCTAAGTGTTGTGGTGTGGTTTGATCACTTTTCATTAACATGTCATTGATGTAAACCTCCATCATGCTCCTGAGTAGAGATTGAAACAAATTATTGACCAACTTTTGGTATGTTGCACATGCGTTCTTAAGTTCCAATGACATTACTTTGTAGTAGTACATCTCTCTTTCAAAGATGAAGCCTATTTTTTCTTGGGTTGGAGCGTACATTTGGATTTGATTGTACCCTGAGTAGGCATTCATAAAGCCCATGAGTTTGTGACCTGCTGTGGCGTCAACAAGCTAGTCAATCTTGGGGGACTGGAAAGCTGTCCTTGGGACATGCTTTGTTGAGGTCAGTATAGTTTATGCATACTCTTTACTTCCCGTTCTTTTTATTTGCTAGGATGGTATTTGCGAGCCATTCAGGATATTAAACTTCGATGATCATCCCAACATCTAACAATCTCTGGACCTCTTTATTGATGATTCACTGATACTTTGGAGCAAACGTCCTTCTCTTTTGTCACACTGGAGGGTAATCAGGATCTACCATTAGTTTATGTGACATAAATTCAGGGTCAATTTCTTCCATATGCTCAGTTTTTCATGCAAATACGGTGAAGTTCGTCTTTAGGAAGGCCAGGAGTGACCTCTAGTCTGAAGGGGATAGAGTTGAATCTATTTGTAGAAACTTCTCACCTCCTTCAGAACTCACGAGTATCTTTTTTTTTTTTATTTCTTCTTGAGCTTTTACAGAACTACCTCGTCCTCTTGGGTTGAGGGGCTCATCTATCTCTGTTGGGCAGTCCCCTTGGTCATTCAACTCTGAGCCCAAAAATTTGTCGCTCTTGAGCTCCTTTTGTAATTTTTATTTGGGCCTTTTTCCTTTAGAGCGATGACGTGGCACTCCTTGGAGGTCGGTTGGCATCCTTTAATAGTGATCACACGATCTTCCAGAATGTACTTCAAACACTAGTGTAAAGTAGAGGTTATTGCCCTATGTAATAGATTCACGGCCTTCCTATGATCATGTTTTATGGGGGGTTTGGCATCCAACCATTAGCTCTGTCGTCAATGTCTTTTGGTCGTCGCCCTCACCAACAGTTACTAGGAGTGTTATTATCCCAAGGAGGGAACTTAGGTGAATGTTGAACCTGACCATAATTGTTACAGTAGGTGGATGTCCTTCGTGTCCAGCTCCATTGTTTGAACGACATCATAAACAAGACATTAATTGAGCTCCCAATGTCTACTAGAACTCTCATGATCTCAAAGTTAGCAATCTTCAAGGTAATTACAAAAGCATCATTGTGAGGACAATGTACTCTAGCCAAGTCAAGGTCAGAAAACTGTATGTGAGGCACATACCTAGATTTCTTTTCAAGTGCATTAATCTGAAAAGGGAAGGGTTCTAACCTTGCTTCCTAAACATATCTCTTCCTGGCTTTGTTAGACAGCATAGTTTCAGCTTTATCCGCGTGTAACATGTAAATTAGTTGCTAAGGATTGCCTTGAGGGCATTGCCGCTTGCTTTCTCTTGCCTCCTTTGGGGTTGCCTTTCCCCACGTTGGTTCGGCCTTCTATCATTTTGCATGTACTTCCGAAGCCTACTCTTTCTAATCAGGTATTCAATTTCTTGTTTTAGAGCTCGACATTCGTGAGTTGTGATGTTCTAGTCACTTTAGGTTCTCCCTGGACTAGATTTGGAAGAGGATGTGCCTTAGGGAGGCATTTAGAGGTGTGTAGTTATTGTGTTTCCTTGATCCCGAGTTGGGCTGTGGCTTTTGAATCCCCTTTTCTGGACTACGTCTCCTATTTTGGTCATCTCTGCTCAAGGATTGATTGTCCCTTCGAGAGTGATATTTAGCTTCTTTATAGAAACTTTTTACATCTTCAAGCTTAATGTATTTTTGTGCTCATAATAGCAAAGCTGCCATATTTGTTGGTGGATTCTTGGTTAGGGAATCCTTGAACCTGTCGGGTTGGTGCCCAGAATTCCAAGCTGCAACTATGAAACCTTTTTCACAATTATGAAGTGATGTGAGCTCGATACTGAACCGTGCAATAAAATCACGTAAGGTCTCTTTGCTTCTTTGTTTCCATGTCAGAAGGAACTCAGGCCCCCTTTTAAGCTTCCTTCTTGTTATGAATCGATTTATGAATTTTCTACTCATATCATCAAAGCAGTTGTGATAAATGATCAACACATGAGGGCATCAGTACCGCCTTGTAGAGCCATCGTATGATAAACGTGCGATATGTGGTTGGTAAGGTTAGTAATTCTATTGTAGAGTTTAAACTTATGGAGGTTGAACTTCCTCGGGCGTTCCTCAACAATTATTTCTAGGGTAAAGGGTGTTCCTGGCATCCCGAATAGGTTATAGAGGCAGTCCTCCTCAGGATGGACAAGAGGCCTTCTATTTGTAGCACCGTGATCTTGTGATTCTGCCACTACCTTAGTTATGGATTGGCAGTTGGATCGTTCCTGGTGTACTGATTGTCCCTCTTGGTCTTGGCCCTGTTGTTGCTGTTGAATTGGTGGGTCTCCAACCCCTGGCATCGGAGGAGGCGGTGGTGGTAAGTTCCCACCTTCTTTTACGGGTGGAGGAGGTGGTGGCAGTGTTGCTTGGCGATTTTTCACCAAGGTTGCCACCATTCTACTTAGGGCCTCAACAAGTTGAGTGAGTTGCTCCGTTCTTCGATCCATTGGGCTTGTAGTAGGTCCTTGGGTACTAGTCCTTCTGGTTGGGGCTCAGGTCAGTTGAGCTCTAGGTTGGTTTTCTCATGGATGAAGTGTTGGTGCCATTTAATGATGATTATGAGAAATTTATCTTTCCCACAGATGGCACCAAATTGTTGTTACCAGTTTTTTGATGGTGTTCTAACTCTCTCATAACTTCCTTGCACAAAATTGATTAGAAGGTCACCGGTAGTGGCCACTCCGATGCTTATTAAGTCAAAGAATTAATTGAAAGAGAATGTAATTGAATAGTTGTGGTCAATTTTGATAAGGATTAGGAGAGGAAAGATTGGATATGGCATACATTCAAATATCAAAGTTTCCTTACTGAATGCTACTTCTAGAAGTATGTTTGTATGCTTACTCTGACTCTGTGTGTTGAGATCGGGAGTCCTTTTGTAAAGATCAGTATTGCTGGACGGTGGTCATTCAGCTCAGAGTACTTCGAGATGTAATCTTTAGACCTATACATGCACGTGGCAGCTCGGTATGTTAGTGCTCAAAGTGGTATATCAAAATTTTTTAGTATTCGATGTGAGATGCCAACATCCCACCTTGGTATAGGCATGATCTTGACTTTGATACAATGTAAGACGCGTGGCCTGACACGATCCTGACTTTGAAGAAAAATATCATCCACTTTGGTATGTCAATCTTTATAAGTCTATCATAAATATCTTGTGCATTCAATGTGAAATGCCAAACTTGTGTTAGCCAACCTCACAAAGATCCATGAAAGGTAGGAATAATTTGAACGGGGCTACTCAACCCAATTAGGCTGGTTGTTGGTCTTGTGATTCTATAATTCTTTAGAAAAATGCCACAAAGTTGTACAATGGTCACATTTTGGTGAAAAAAAATAGATTGAAATAATTTGGCTTGGAATTTTCCATTTGTAACAAGATGCTCGCCTTAAGAAACTCATAATCCGTATCTTTTTAATCATGCCCTTTCTCACACCTTGAATTCACATTTTTTTTTTTTGGCATTTATTGTGATTTTTTCACTCTTCAACTTAGACCAAACCACTCCCAACAGCACACAACAGATTAATTCATAGTTTTGTACTTCGCTAAACTATCTTAGATGACTTCTTTTCTATTCTTAACTTCAATTGGTGGCATTTCTAATTTCTCAGAGATGCGATCATGCATGCCTTTGTCTTAATACTCATCTTATAACATTTTTAACTTAAATTTGAAGGAATTTTGCAATAGTACACACACTCGATCCAAAGGTGTATTCACTTTAATTATCTTTCTCTAATTCTATGAGAATTATCTCTCTCAATCTAGTCCAGTACTTGTGGATAATTGTCGAAGGTAGCAAAAATGGTTGATTGATACTTCAAAGTAGAATAGCATATGTTCTTAGGAGTAAGAAGGAAACTTTTAAAGCACTAACAAGTTGTTGATATTGAATCCAGATTAGGAATGAATAGTAAATGACTGTCCATTAAGGATGACAAATTGAAAACAAGAGCTACAGAAATCACTTGAGCTTTACAATCTAACGTCCCTTGCACTTGAAAATAAGGGTGGCCTAAAAAAAATTTAATATATGAAGTGTAAAAATTAAATAATATGCATTTTATAATAACTTGACTACAACTCAATTCAATTGAACAAGTCTTATTTCAACTATTCGCGATTGGATACATGAATCATTTCTTATTCTTATATTTCATTTACCTTTCAAGATTTTTGAAGGTATATGTTGATCATACAATATGTTAAGACACACTTTTCTGTTAACCTATGTTGCTTTAATTTTATAAGTAATATTATCTCTAATTTCTCCTTCTTGATAAAGAAGTAAACCCAAATAACAATTTATTTTTTTCTTTTGATTATCTCTTGATTTTCAATCTTCACCATATTCTTGTTCGTACTCCTAGTTTTACTAAAGTCACAGTCAATATATTCAATTTCCATCTTACTTATCTTAAACCCTCGTGATTCTAAACTCTCTTTAATCCTTTAATTTTACATTTATTATATTTCTAATGTTATTAATTAAAATAATGTTGCTAACAAAAAGCAGAGACTAAGAAAATTTCATCTCGTATTTGCTTAGTTAACTCATCCATTACTAAGGAAAAAAGTTAGAATTTAATGTTGACCTTAATGTAGGCCTACTGTGGTCGAAAATTCATCTGTTTCTTCAATTGTTGTAATTATGATAGTAATAGTTGTGATACTCCTATCATACATCAGTTGGTAAGAGTAGTTTAATTAGTGTGTAAGACATCACAAGTCTTGCTACTAATAACTTGGTTTAAGCATTTTGAGTTACGTTGTTAGACTTTTTTCAAGTTGTTGGGATAAGCATGCTTGGGGCGTCACAAGTGGTATAAGAGCCGACTCCCAGAAGATAGAATCCCTAGAGTGTTCACTTAATAGGTAGTTAGGTGAGATTTGGATCGCCTCCTTGAGGATGTGTGGTCCTAAGAGTAGATAATGTAATGCTCCCATCCTACACCGGTTGGATGAAGGTAGTTTGATTGATATATAAGACAACAAAAGTCTTTGTTACTAATAACTTGAGCCTAAGTGTTTTGGATCAAGTTGTTGGGTCATTTCTTTAAGTTATTAGGATAGCAAGCTTGGGGCATTACAACATTTCATCATATTTGTCTTTTATCATTTCGATACATTCTTTTGTGACTCTTTATTTTTGGTATACACCATATTAGATTTCGAATGACTCTATCATAGGCTTTCTCCAAATTAATAAATACCATATGAAGATCTTTCATCTTTTCTATATCTTTAAATAAGTTTTCGTAATAAGTAAATAGCTTATATTGTTGATCTCACTAGGATACATCCAAATTGATTGTATGATACAATTGTTACAATTATCTCGGGTCTTTAATTGGGGATTGATCTCTTCTATAGTATTAAAGTTTGACTTATTAATTTAATATCATGATAATTTATACAATTTTAAATATCCCTTTATATTTATATATATAAGTAGTAAAATGCTTTTTCGCCACTATAGGATACGACTTAACCACCCAACCAAGATGGGGCATTCCTGAGGTTGTACTGTAGTAAAAGGCAAAAATTTGCCTAGCTCCCAGTTTTTTTTTAGAAAATTATGATAGTATAAAGTTGTTAAATAATAGAAAGGAAGATCAAAAGAGAAAAAAGAATGGAGAATAATTAATTACCAAAACTATTATGGAATAGTAGTAAAGTATCCACTTGATGTCTAAAAAGAGAGGTAGGGTAAGAGTTTGACTCTTATCACTGTCGCACAAATTCTCTCACCAAAAAAGAAAAAGAAAAAGAAAAAATAAATTAATGATAAGAGTTTGGCGATCTTGTAGTGAATAAAAGGTCTCAATTTATAGGTGAGGTTTACATGACTATTAGTTTGGAATTAAACCAAATTAGTGTTATAAAAATAAAATTCAGAAAAGACTAAAACAAATGAGAGGTGGTTTAAATACGATATAAAATGTAACAAAAATAACTTAAAAAAAATATAAACCCGGAAATTCTAGAATCACTTTCTCCTTTCACCCTCCCTTTAAGAGGTGCCAATTCTTAGCCCAATTAGCTTAGGATTTTAGTATCATATATATACCAAGCACATTTCTTTCTCAAGTGGGAAAAGAGTTTTCAGGCACACATTTATATTTTATTAAATATTCTAATAGTAATTGTACTAAAGGGGAACAAAGTATGGTTTTGTAAACACTCACATTTGGGTAGGACTCACTCCTGAATTCTATTTGTTAAGAAAATTGTTAGATTGGATTGGATTTGATCTGAAAATAATATTAATATATATTATATATATAAAATATTACATTTTAATATATATTATGCATATAAAATATTATGTTATAATATGTAAAGTTTAAAATATAGAAACTCGACTTAAAGTTTAAAATATATAAACTCAACTTACAAATGCCTTGAATATTATAAAAAAACTAAATATTTATTTTAATATAATATATAAAAAATTAATATATATGTTATATTTAATTGGATCGGATGTGAAAAATTCATATTCTATCCATTTAGTAAAGGAATTATTAGAATCAGATTAGATCATTTCATCATTTTTTTGATACTTTATCTGAATAAATGAATCATATTCGAATCAATATCCGATTTATTAACATGTCTACATTTGGGGGTGAGATGGGAGACTAATGTATTGTAGGGTAAGGTTCACACTCATGTAAGGTCTGGCATTTCGATCCGTGCTGAAGAAAATGACCACTTGAGGATTTCCCAAATCTACTCTATCAATCATCCTTTTAGATGGTTAACAAACTTTTACAACAGAGCTACACCACTCCGTTTTCAACAGGTGCAAAAAAAATGCTCTTCACTAAATAATTATCACACCAACCCTTCTACAATCTCAACAATGATGTAGAAAAAAGATTCCTACAGAACAATAACTCTCTCTTGAGTTGAAAACTGAAATTTATACTAGAATTATTTAAAATAATTGAACAATAAATAGCTCAATGAATGCTCAAAGCTCTAGATTTCAATAAATGTTTTCTTAGCATTCAATAGCAATAACTCTTATTTAGCAACCCTATTTTGCTTTGTATTTATCGCCATTTTGAATATATATATATATATATGTGTGTGTGTGTGTATGTATGTTAACTTGTTAAGGTGCTCTTTAATTTGAAAATGACAGCCAAAAACTAGATGTTAAGTTCTCAAATTGTAGAATCAGTCGACTAATCCCAAATACAGGTCAATTGATTCTTGGTCAATAAAATTGTTCAACACAATTTGAAACAATTGATTTAATTTTATTGGTCGATTGATTCTTGGTTCATAAAATTCTCCAACACAATCTAGAGCAATTGATCGATGTATTTTTCTTTATTTAATTTTCCATTTTTGACCCTCAACAATTAGTCAACTGATATAAGAAATTGGTTGATTGATTCTTTTAGGGACCAATGACCTTTGAATTCTCATTGTATCAGTTGATTGGTGAAATTAAAAAGGATTTTTGTACTTCTATATATTTTTCATATACAAATTATACGTATTTATAATACAACTGGAAAGCAAAATAAGAAAGAGTAAAAAGGAAAGAAAAAAAGTCTTCTAATAATTCCTACAATTTCTCTATAATTTCTACCTCTAATATTTCTTTACAATTATCTCTACCACTAATTAGGAATTTCTACACTCCCCCTCAAGTTGGATCGTAAATGTTAATCATATCCAACTTGCAGATGATCTTGTCAAAACTAGGCCGAAATAGTCCTTTGGTGAAGATATCTGCAGTTTGTTCTTTTTTAAGAACATAGGTCAAGCATATAATTCCGTTCTCAACTTTTTCCTTGATAAAATGTCTGTCTACTTCTACATGCTTGGTTCGGTTATGCTGAATTGGGTTGAGAGAAATGTTGATGACTGCTTTGTTGTCACAGTAAAGTTTAATTGGGAATTTTACTGTTACCTGTAGTTCTTCCAAGAGTTTCTCTACTACAATTTGTTTCTTGCTTCTCCAAGGAACCAAGTTTCCCCATACATAGGTGCAATACCCGGTAGTGGACTTTCTATCTTCTATTAAACCTACTCAATCAGCATCTATGAAGACTTAGACTTCCTTGTGTTCTGATTTTTTTGAAGAATAGTCCTCTACCTAAGGAGCCTTTGAGATATCTGAGAATCTTGTACACAGCTTCTAGGTGAGTTTCCTTTGGTGAATGCATGTGTTGGCTCACCACACTAACCGCAAATGCAATGTCAGGTCTAGTGTGTGATAGGTAGATTAGCTTGCCAACTAGTCTCTGATATTTGTCCTTTTCGACTGGTTTTCCCTCATCATTTGGTTTCCTTCCTTCTTCGATAGGGGTGTCAGTTAGTTTACATCTGTGGAAATCCCGAATGATTTGAAGATGATTTAGAGAAGATTGAGGCCATAATAAAATCTGATTTTTAGGCTAATTATTTGGGTTGACCTTTATGTTTCCATATTTTGATTCTCTTTGTACATATTAAACAGGACCATATATGTAAAGAATATAGATAACTTTCTTGAACGAGAAAATCTTAATTTTCATTCTCTTTGTCTTCATAGTATCAGAGCAGGGATTACTCTGAAAACCTTAGCAAAACATGGCTGCCAGCCATGGGTCTACCCATTTGGTAACTCAGGAAGGAGAATCAGAGACAATCTCCTCCTATGGGTTCGACTGTCGGGATTGAAAATTCCTCATTCCATCTTATCGTAGAAAAGCTGAATGGTAAGAACTACCTGAGAATGGACCCAATCCATCAAGCTGGTCATCGACGACAGAGGCAAACTAGGTTTCCTTACAGGCGAGATCAAACAACCACCTTCCAGTGACGCAGCAAGCCTTCCAGAAATGGCGTTCTGAGAATTCCTTCATAACCTCTTGCTTGATCAACTGCATGCAGCCAACAATCGGCAAGACGTACATGTTTCTGCCGACGACGAAGGGACGTGTGGGAGGCTATTCGCTAAACCTACTCTGACGCCAAGAATGCCTCTCAAATCTTCGAGATCAAAACTCGGTTGCGGCAGATGAAGCAGGGAGACAGAGAAGTGACGGAATATTACACGGAGATGCTGAGCTTGTAGCAGGAATTGGATCTCAGTAGTGAAGAATCGTGGGAGTGCACGGGTGATAGTGTGCGATTCAAGAAGAGAATGGAGAACGAGAGTGTACGAGTTTCTGGCTGGGCTCGACAGGGAACTTGACGACGTGAGGAGTCAAGTCTTGGGTCGTCGGCCATTACTGTCCATCTGAGAAGTCTTCTTTGAGGTTCGGCGTGAGGAAAGTAGAAGAAAAGTGATGTTGAAGGAGAAACCAGTGAGTGGGATTGAAGCCGTCGACGACTTTGCGCTTGTAACTCGTGGGGCTTTCACAGGATTCGGCCCAAGGAAGAGTACAACGCCTGGGCTTGAAGCATCCTTTATATCTCGTGGGCCTCATACTGGATCCAGCCCAAAACAAAATAAAAGGCCCTTTTGTGATCTTGCAAAAAATCGGGCCATTCCAAAGATACTTGTTGGGACCTTATATGGAAAGCTTGTTGACTGGAAGCCCAGACAATCCAACAAATCTCACGGGTACCAGGCCTTCTACTGAACAGCAGATAGCAATAGGCGCTCCAGCCCAGTCACTCTCAGTCGACCTTTAGTGGGTGTTTTAACCCCGAGCAACTTGAGAAACTATATGCTCTTTTTTTGACCTTCCAAGCCTCAGGTCAATCCTCTACTCCACTGCCATCGAGTTCCTTAGCCCACAAAGGTACTGTAGAAAATAATGAGACAAATTTTCTATATTCAATTGTGAATAATTTACAAGCCAGAATCTCTATTTAATCTATACACAGAGAATCAAAAATGGAAATAAAAACGGTCAACTCTAGAAATTAGCCTAAATATCTGCCTCAATCTTCTATCACTATCTCCTTCAATTCCTTCCTAAATCATACAGGATTTCCACACTCCCCCTCAAGTTGGATCATAGATGTTGATCATATCCAACTTGCAAATAAACTCTTCAAAGCTGGACCTCTGTAACCCTTTAGTGAATATATCTGCTAATTGTTCTCTTGTAAGAATATAGGTCATGCAGACTATCCCTTTCTCAATTTTCTCCTTTATAAAATGCCTGTCCACTTCAATGTGTTTGGTCCTGTCGTGCTGGACGGGATTATGAGAAATGCTGATAGCAGCTTTGTTGTCACAGTAGAGTTTGATAGGGAACTCTACTATGATATGTAGTTCTCCCAACAGCTTTCGTAGCCAAAGCCCTTCACACATCCCTTGTGCAACTGCTCTGAATTCAGCTTCAGCACTACTTCTGGCTACCACACTCTGCTTCTTACTCCTCCATGTTACTAGATTTCCCCAAACGTAAGTGCAATAGCCGGTGGTAGACCTTCTGTTTTCTGCTGATCCTGCCCAATCTGCATTTGTATAGATTTCTATCTTCTTACTGTCTCCTTTCTTAAAGAACAAGCCTCGTCCTGGAGAGCCTTTCAAATATCTGAGAATTTTGTATACTGCTTCTAGGTGACCTTCCTTTGGTGAATGCATATGCTGACTGACCACACTTACAGCGAAAGCAATGTCAGGTCTAGTGTGAGATAGGTAGATCACTTTACCTACTAGTCTCTGATATCTCTCCCTATCCACAGGCTTTCCAACATCTTCCATTTTTCTTCCTGTCTCAATCGGAGTATCGCTTGGCTTGCAACCAAGCATACCAGTTTCAGTCAAAAGGTCGAGAACATATTTTCTCTGGGAGACACTAATTCCTTTCCTTGATCTGGCAACTTCCATTCCCAAAAAATACCGTATTTGACCTAGGTCTTTTACCTCAAACTCTGTGGCTAAGACCTTCTTCAATCTTTCCAATTCTCCTGTGTTGTCGCCAGTGAGAATGATGTCGTCGACATACACAATCAGGATAGGCTTTCTTCCATCATTGGTTTGTTTGAAGAACATCGTGTGATCTGACTGTCCCTGTTGATATCCTTGATTTTTTATCACCTTCGTAAATCTATCAAACCACGCCCTTTGTGATTGTTTAAGCCCATACAAGGATTTCCTCAATTTACATACTCTGGTTTCCTCCCCTTTGTAAAATCCTGGTGGTAGCATCATGAACACTTCTTCCTCCAGCTCACCATTCAGAAAGGCATTCTTGATGTCAAATTGGTGATGTGGCCAGTCTAGATTTGCTGCCAGGGACAAGAGAACCCGTATAGTATTCAGCTTTGCTACTGGTGCAAATGTCTCAGTGTAATCAATGCCATATGTCTGAGTGAACCCCTTTGCAACTAGGCGGGCTTTGTATCGGTCTATTGTACCATCTGCCTTGTACTTCACCGTGAATACCAACTTACATTCCACTGGTTTCTTCCCTCTTGGCAAAGACATCACCTCCCAAGTTTCATTTTTTTCCAATGCCCTAATTTCTTCCATCACTGCTTTTCTCCATTCTGGAATTTCCAAAGCTTCTTGAATATTCTTGGAAATTTGGATTCTGTCAAGGTTAGATGTAAAAGCACGACACTTGGCAGAAAGAGCATTGTAAGATACAAATTTTGAAATAGGATGGAAAGTACATGAACGAGGTTGTTTTCTAAGAGCGATGGGTAAGTCATCAAGATTTGTTACCTGGTCAGGATTGGATGTTGGCACATGAGTAGTTGGATCTATCACCTTGTCTGACTCTGTTGGTGCATCGGATGTGAGAGTCTCATCAGACTTTGATTTAGGTCGCCTTGAGTAGACAAGTATCTCCCTGTCTATTTATTGTCCCACATCTCCCCCTGAGTTCAAGATTTCTTCTGCGTTGGACGAAGAATGAGAGGGTATGTCTGGGGTAGATTCAAAGATCGCAACATCAAAGTCCGTATGTGAGGGTCGAACTTCTCTCAAGGACTCCCCCTGAAGCGAGTAGTAGGGGGTATTCTCAAAAAAGGTGACATCCAGACTAACATATACTTTCTGGGAGCGAGGGTCATAGCACTTGTAACCCTTCTGAGTGGGAGAGTAACTAATGAAGATACATTTGAGAGCTCGGGGATCCAATTTAGTACGTTGGGGGGCATGAACATGGACAAATACGGTAGACCCGAAAACACGAAGTGGGAGGCATGAACTGAGGCGAGAATTAGGGAAGGTCTCCTGAAATTTTTGGAGAGGCGATGCAAAGGAGAGAACTCGACTAGGCATACGATTGATGAGGAATGCGGCAGTCAGAACAGCATCACCCCAAAAACGATGGGGCATGTGAGTGGTAAACAATAGGGCACGAGCTACCTCAAGTATATGTCGGTTTTTTCGTTCAGCAACTCCATTTTGTTGGGGGGTGTGAATGCAAGAACTCTGGTGAATAATACCTTTGGCTTGAAAATAGGGACTCAAAGAAGAGTTGAAGTACTCAGTGCCATTGTCAGTACGAAGAATTTGGATTTTTGTGTGAAATTGGGTGTAAATCATATTGTAGAAGTTTATGAACACTGAATGAACCTCAGATTTATCGTTTAACAAAAATACCCAACAGAGACGAGAATGATCATTAATAAATGTAATAAACCATTTTTTGTGGGTCCTATTGGGAACCCGTGAAGGCCCCCAAAGATCACTATGGATCAGGGTAAAAGGCAATGATGGTTTATAAGGAGATTTAGAAAAGGAGGTGCGGTTATGTTTTGCAAGTTCACAAACTTCACATTGAAAATCCAAGGGACTTTTATTCAAACAAAGCGACGGAAATACATGTTTTAAATATTGAAAGCTAGGATGGCCCATTCGTCTGTGCCATAACACAAGATCACTATCCCTAGGACTAGATGCTGAATTACAAATAGAAGGAAGATACTGTTTACTCATGCGAGTATCATCAAAGTAGTAGAGCCCCTCATGTTCCTTAGCACTGCCAATCGTCTTCCCCGATGATAGGTCCTAAAAAACACAATTGGAAGACAAAAAAATGGCTGAGCAATGAGATTGTTTGGTTAGTTGGCTAACAGACAACAGATTGCAAGAAATATTAGGAACATGAAGGACAGACTTTAAAGTAATAAATTCAGAGATACGGATACTCCCCTTGCCAGCTACTGGGGATAAAGTACCATCTGCAATTTTTACTTTCAAGTTACCAGCACACGGTGAATATGTAGAAAATAAATGATGAGCACCAGTCATATGGTCGGATGCACCAGAGTCAATAATCCAGGGAGTGAGGTGCAAAGTGGTACTAAAAGCGGTCAAAAAAGTACCTTTGTGGGCTAAGGAACCTGATGGCAGTGAATTAGAAGGCCGACCCGAGGCTTGAAAGGTTGAAAACAAAGCATATAACTTCTCAAGTTGTTCGGGGTTAAAACCCCCACTAACAGTCGTTTGAGCATCTGTGTCTATCTGCTGTTCAGTGAAGGCCTGGTACCTGTGTGATTTGGGCTGTCTGGGCTTCCAATCAGCGGGCTTTCCATGTAAGGCCCAACAAGTCTCTTTTGAATGACCCAATTTTTTGCAATGGTCACAAAAGGGCCTTTTACCTTGTCTTGGGCCGGATCCACTGGAAGGCCCACGGGTTATATGGGCTGAGACCTCATGCGCAGAGCTCTGTCTCTGTTTCAAATTCGAACAAGTCGAACCAGTGGTAACGGTGAACGGCATCTCGCGAGGCATCATCCCGCGACTCACAAGTGCAGATCCGTCGGCGGCAACTTCTCCGTTCACCTCTGCTCGCTCCTTCAATATCACCTTCCTCCTCTGTTCTTCCCGTCGTACCTCGGCGAAGACTTCTCGGATGGAAGGCAGTGGTCGTCGACCTAGAATTCTTCCCCGCACATCATCGAGCTCTCGATTTAGCCCTGCCAGAAACTCGAAAACCCTTTCAGCCTCCATCTTCTTCTTGAAACGAACACTGTTACCCGTGCACTCCCTTCGCCACAACTGAGATCGAGTTCCTGCCACAGTCGCACCATCTCGGTGTAATACTCTGTAACTTCCCGACCTTCTTGCTTCATCTGCCATAGTTTCTTCTTCAGTTCGAAGATTTGGGAGGCATCCTCAGTGTCGGAATATGTCTCTCGCACTGCATCCCACACGTCCTTTGCCGTCGGGAGAAACATATATGTTTTTCCGATGATTGGCTTCATGGAGTTGATCAGACATGAGGTTATTAATGAATTTTCCGAGCGCCATCTCTGGGAGGCAGCGACATCAGTGGTAGGTGGTTGACGTATTTCGCCAGTAAGAAGGCCTAGCTTCCCTTTGCCGTCGATGATGAGTTTGATGGTCTGTGTCCACTCCTGATAGTTCTTCCCATTGAATTTCTCTACGGCAAGATGGATTGGAGACGACTCGAATATACCAGACGAGCTCATGGAAGAGGTAAGCTCTGGCTCTCCTTCCTTGATTTCTTAGATTGTCGACTGACTCGACTCATGACTGTCTCCATTTTGGGCAGCCATGGATTGCTAGGGTTTCAGAGTAACCCTAGCTCTGATACCATGTAGAAAATAATGAGACAAATTTTCTATATTCAATTGTGAATAATTTACAAGCCAGAATCCCTATTTAATCAATACACAGAGAACCAAAAATGGAAATAAAAACGGTCAACTCTAGAAATTAGCCTAAATATCTGCCTCAATCTTCTATCACTATCTCCTTCAATTCCTTCCTAAATCATACGGGATTTCCACAGGTACTTTTTTGACTGCTCTTAGTACCACTTTGTGCCACACTTCCTGGATTATTGATCCTGATGCATCCAACTATATGACTGATGTCCACCATTTATTTTTGACATATTCACCTTGTGCTGGTAACTTGAAAGTAAAAATTGCAGATGATACTTTATCCCCAGTAGCTGGCAAAGGGAGTATCCGTATCTCTGGATTTATTACTTTGGAGTCTGTTCTTCATGTTCCTAATCTCTCTTGCAATCTGTTGTCCATTAGTCAGCTAGCCAAACAATCTCATTGCACAGCTACATTTTTGTCTTCTCATTGTGTTTTTTAGGATCTATCATCGGGGAAGACGATTGGCAGTGCTAAGGAATGCGAGGGGCTCTATTACTTTGATGATGCTTACATGAATAAACAGTGTCGTCCTCCTATTTGTAATTCTGCATTTAATCCTAGGGATAGTGACCTTTTGTTATGGCATAAGCGAATGGGTCATCCTAGTTTTCAATATTTAAAACATTTGTTTCCATCACTTTGTTCAAATAAAACTCCCTTGGATTTACAATGTGAAGTCTGTGAACTTGCAAAACATCATCGTTCTACTTTTCCCACATCTGCTTATAAACCATCACTACCTTTTATCCTGATTCACAGTAACCTTTGGGGGCCTTCACGGGTTCCTAATAGGACCCACAAAAAATGGTTTATTACCTTTATTGATGACCACTCTCGTCTTTGTTGGGTGTTTTTACTAAATGATAAATCTAAGGTTAGTTCTGTATTCATGAATTTCTACAATATGATTTACATATAATTTCAAACAAAAATCCAAATTCTTCGTACTGATAATGGCACTAAGTACTTCAACCATTCTTTGGGTCCCTATTTTCACGACAAAGGTATTATTTGTTGGTGTGAGTTGTAATATATGGGTAGATGAGAGGAATTATAGGAAGAGGGATGGAAAGAAATTCTTTCCATCACACGAGAGCATGATTATAGGAATCTGATTTGTATAGCCAAAAAATAAAAGATTTATTCTGGTCTTATATATTTGTAACAAACCATTGTAAAAGATTTATGAATGAAAAACAGAGGAAATATTTTGACATGGTATCAGAGCCCAATCTTGGGCCTCCTCTTTCCTGACAACCCTAATCCTTACCCCGCCAACCATGTCGTCGAGTTCGGATACAGAGCACCACACTGGTGCACCTCAATCCGATTCCATGTTTACCGAATTCACAACCAAAATCACTAAAGCTCTTAGCAAAGTCCACCCACCGAACCTGACCACCGAACCC